>CM068748.1:15831755-18231755 GCA_035084275.1 Hydrolagus colliei
TCCCCCCTCCCCCCCGATGGTAATTCACAGGAAGATGAATTAAATACTGAGCTGCTTTCTGTCAGCACGAGTTTCCTGTTTGTTGTACATTATCTGTAATTTAACAGGTTGCGGAGACGTCTCGCCCCCCCCCCCCCCCCCCCCACACATCCATCCCCACTTAACACTGGATCCTGTTTATAAGCAAAGAGAGATAACAGAGAGAAAAAAATAAATGCTCCCATCACCCGCTAGGAGTCCGTGATGTATATACGGTATATAAAAAATAACTCTGACATTTGCAATGAAACTAACTGTATTTGCGGAATAGCACATCACTGTATTCTCGTTCTGTTTGTCTTATGGTTCGATGAGACTATCCATCTATCCATCTATCTATTCTGGCGAATGTGGTTTGGGCTTTTGACAAACAAAGCGGTTGTAACTTTTATTTGAGTTGCATTCTGCGTGAAGTGACTGCTCAGAGATGAATTGAGGTCACACAGTTTCTGGAGATTTAAAGTGTAAGCTCACAGGTAGAAGATTGAGCCAGATACAGCAGGGAGGCGGCAGGGAGGCGAGGATCCCTAAACACAAACAAGTGCTTTTCAACAGCCTGACAGACCAGACTGTCTGTATGCCTCCCCTCATACAATAAAGATCTCGCAGAGCTGGGGACGCAGAGGCTGTGCTAATTCTGTGTGTGTGTGTGTGTGTCTGTGTCTGTCTGTCTGTCTGTGTGTGTGTGCGAGAGAGAGAAAAAACCTTCCCAAATAGCCTATAGAATCGCCCTATGGAAACCTTACACCGTACGAGTGGCGATGGTGGTGTCAAGTGTTTCCAGCGTCCTATTTGCAATGTATACAGTCCTCCCTGTGAACCAAGGTCTGTGTTTTGCTCCCCCCCCCCGTTATTACTGAACCTGCGGATGAAACTGCCTGTTTGGAGCTGTCCACCGTGTGTGTGTGTGTGTGTGTGGTTAGGGATTCTGCAATGCAATTAGAGGATTATTGGACAGTGATCCAATTTGTAGGTACAACAGACATCATCGAGTTTGTTGAATTTCAGGAACCTCAATCTCTGATTGTCAGCCACTGAATCCAGGCTTCACATTCAGCGTGTGGAGCTTGGTGTTGGGTGTTTTGCTGCCTGGTTTTAATGGACATGACATTTCCAGGAATGTAGCTGCAACTTGTCGTTTGCTTTACTCGGAATATATTTTTAAAAGAGGAAATGGATATTTGCCAAAAAGATTTATTGTTAGTTAATAATAATAATAATAATAATAATCTATGCATCTGATATTCTCTCTTACCACAGTGTTGAAATGTCTCAAAGCAACTTCACAGAATATACCGGTGAATTGACTGTATATTTTGTGGGTGAAATGTGGCAGCCAACATGTAGAATGACAGAGCTATCCCTGTATAGAGCAGATAATAAAAACTTGCTCTCATCTTTCAAAAACTGTAACTGTCTTTGAGATTTTCTGTTTGTTTTATGAGCTGCCCTTTTTAAATCTGGGCAACCGGTCTTGCCTCCTGTATCATTTTTCAGGATCTGGTGCAGTGACGGACTGAGAGATACGACAGTAAGCTGATTGAGTTAGTTTCTGAGCCACTTACCGTGGGGTTCAGAGGTCAGGCTACCAGCTGCCAGAGCAGGGCAGCTGCATCTCTCCCTGATCTTGGCTCTCTTCAAACTGGCAGAGTTGACACCGATCGGGAGACCGTTCTCACGACTCAGGGGGAGGGGAAATTAATGTACCGTATGTGCTAAGATGATGCCTGCGTAAGATAAACCTTTGGGTTGATTTCTTTGCTCTTTCTCCCGGGGGGGGGTAACGTGGAGTACAGTACTGTCGTGCATTGTCAAGAGCATTCGCCTCAGAAGCGAGAGAACGGACCCGGGTTCGATTCCCGGGCAGGGCGAGACCTTAGGCAAGTTTCTGTTACTCCTCACACCTCTGTTTACCAAGCAGTAAGTAAGAACCCGATTGTTAGTCGAGTGGTGCATCGCTTTCCGACTGACTGTGAGACGCTGCTGTGTGAAATTGGCTGCTGCATTTCACCCACAAATACACAGTTAATCCATTTTACCGTTTATCCTGTGAAGCGGTTTGAGACATCTCAACTATATGATATATCAAATGCAAGGGTGATTATTATTCTTATACAGTATATGATTCCATTGGTTGTGTTTACTCACCAGTACCGTATCTAACCAACCAGTGTTAGATTGAGATTTAGATTGAGAATGTCTCCTTGGTATTCTTTCTCTGGGGCTGTCACGGTTGAGCCCAATCCTGCTTTCAGAAATCTGCATACCTTCAGCACTGATTAGATTGCATTCAGGGTCAGAATCACTGACTTAATTTCCCAAACCAAACCAACAATATCCAGACCTTATTTATTTATGTATGTATGTATGTATATGTGTAGGTAGGCAAGCGTTCTTTAATTATAGATATGGCACAAACATTCTGAGATTACAACACACTCAATGCCATACACTGCAGGGATTAATATTCTGCATGTTTAATATTTTTTAATCAATTCATATTTTGATTCAAATTCAAATGACATTTAAGTTGCCATTTAACATAATTTCCTGTTCTGTTCTATTCTATTAGGGTACTGAAATAAATTCTTAAAAAATAATGAAGAATACTGTAACATCTTTGAGCTCTCAGTCCAGGCTGACACTCAAACACAGACCTGTGGGTGTACTGCATTGTTGAAAGTGCCGTCCATTGACCAAGGCCTTGTCTGACTGTTCAGGTAGACATTAAAAATCGCCTTGAAAAGAGGGACGTTTCTCCCAGTGTCATGTCCAACAATCTCCAACCTAAATTGATCATTAATTTTTTAGTGTGTGGGAATTTGCTGTGTTCAAATTGACAATATGATTTGGTGCTATTTTAAATGCAACATTGATTATTCTTGGCAAGCAGGGTCCCAATATTGTTTTCTGTCATTTTAATTGTCCTTCAGCTTCATTTCCTACACTATATTCACCAACAAATATACAGTCAATTCCCTTTACAGCATATTCTGTGAAGCGCTTTGAGACGTCTAGAAAATGTGAAAAGCGCTACATTAATAATAATTCTTGCATTTGATATAGCGCTTTTCACGTCTTCTAGACATCTCAAATTGCTTCGTAGAATATACTGTAAAGTGAATTGTCTATATTTGTGGGTGTAATGTGGCAGCAGTGTCTCACAAACAATCATGGATTTAACTGACTAATTTATCATATTTTTTTCTTGAAGAATTATTATTAGACGTGTGGAGTAAGGAAACCTACCAAGGTTTTGCCCCGTCTGGATAATCAAATGTAGGGATTATTATTATTACTCTATAGTCCACAGGCTACCATACACAAGTGATGGAAAGAGTACTTTTTAGGTAACCCTAAAAAGCTGACTCTTGTGGGTGGGTTCTGTTGCTGTAACAGGTTCTGGTGCTTATTTTTGTTGTTATTTCTGTGTTCCTGCACTGAGTGTCAGGATGCGTAGACTGAGAGTGCAGCGGTTTTGCTTGGATGCATGTGTCACAGCAATGACAACCAATTGCTGACTGCAGGCCAGGAATGACATTCATTCTGCCCATGAGAAATTTTTCCTGATTTAGTTACAGTTGTTACTTGCTTGCAGGCTATGCCACTGTTAAGCGCCCTTAGACACTCCCTAGCATGGAGGGCGCTATATATAAGTGCAAATTGTTGTTTTTGCTTTTGTTATGACTAGGCAATATTTAACATTGGCCTGAGTCACATTGATTGGGTGTTGTTTGAATCCAGGGGAATGTGAAGGGTGAACACCCTGTGAAGAGGTGTGTTTGGCTGTCAGGTGGATAATTCGTTGAATAGCACCTTGACAATGCCTTGTGTAAAAAGAGTTTGATTCTGTTCTTTCCTGGAAAAGTACTAACAATGGTGACTTCTTTTTTGACATATTTAATTTGCATAAGAGCAACAAGTTTCTCTTTTCAAAATATTGAACAATAAGTCCTAAAATTAATGATTCACAATTGGTGACCACTTCAAATAGAAGTTCTGTACAGCAATTTCTTGGGATACTGTGTGCTTTATAGAATATTGAATAATTTATGTTTTTAATTCTAGATAATTATGTTCTTTATAAGGGAATGCAAAATAAGCATGTTAATCTGAAGAACGAGGCCACTTAAGTTGACTCTTTCACTTGGCCTGCGTTTCCCAGGAGAGTCCAGTATTATCATTCAGTTGATTTCAGCGGCTGTTCAAGGGTCTAACTTGTTTTTGATAGCTTACTAAAGTTAGTGTGCAGTTTGCATTGGCACTGATGAACTCATCATTGCTGCAGATGAGATTTGGGTATCCTCAATTTGTCCTCACTGTCCCCAGCTGAGTTTAAATGTGCAATCTTTGGCAAACATTAGGAATCGACTAGGGATGAATAGTGTTCAGTAATATAAATGTGCCTATAGGTAAATGTGCTTAACAAATCATCATCATCTGGTGCTTTCATACAATATGTACCCTGTTTATTTTAGTGCAGTTGAATTGTTTTACTTGGGTGCAAAACTGAATCAGCATCAAGTTTCCTGCTAATTAGTAGCAGATTAATAATGAATTTACAGTGAGGGTGTCATAAACTGCTGCTTTCTTTGTTATAAATATCATGAATTAAAGAATTGCTGTGATGTGCTTTGGGGTACGTTTTCTCACCCAGCTCCACACTGAAGTGAAGTTCTACTGGATGAAAATTACAACAGAACACTTTGGCGGGGATGGGGGTAACAGTGCTTGAATGCTGTAATTGAATGACTGCTCATAATTTTGCCCTGGTGGGTTGTGTTGTTACCTGAATGCTGCTATAAAACATGTTTGACACTCTTCTCAGTATACATCACGTATGAGCTGAGAAAATGAGCATTTAGGCATAATTTGAGGAGTCCACAAAGTGATTATGGGTGTTCATTAATGCTTGTCATAGGCGATTACTGTGTGCAATATCTGTTTGGAGGAAGCAGAAAAATAAATTGATGTTTTGCCTTTAGAGGTTCATGATGAATGATCTCCCGAGCTCCATCATCCATTAGCTCCAGTTTAAACAAAATTCCACTGCCTGCTTCCTCACCTGCACAAATTTGATTTGTGCGCTCAGCACACCAATCAAATCTCCCAGTGCATTGATTTCAAGATCTCATTCACACCCTAACTTCTTATCTCTCTGATCTTCTCCTACTTCACTCCCCTACTCACCCACCCCACTCAGTAAAAGGTTTGCTGTGTGTCACTCTTTCTTCGTGTCATCATTGATGACTGAGCCTTCGGATTATACAGTCCTAACCACTGTCTTGCCCTCCCTCTCTCCTCCTCTTTTCCCCTTTGTCTCATCCTCCCTCTGGCTCACACTCTCTACACCCACCTCTACATCCCTTTTTTAAAAAAAAAGCTGCTACTTTCACCAAGACTAAGGCCACCTCCACTTCAAACCGTAACCCCACCCCCCAGTAAGCTTCCACTCCTCTCCGACCAACACATATACCATTCCATACAACCAAATGGAATAGTTGAGTAGTATTGCAGCAGGAAAAATTACAGTTTGAGTTTTTAATGTGCACCAAAAATAACCCTGCGGAATTTCTGAGCTTTGATCCTCATGCAGTAGAACTATTCAAATTAACTTCCTCTCGGCATCTTGGCAGCTTCTCAGGATGCTTTTCAACCAACAGACTTCCTTTCAAAATGATGAATTCTTGTTGAGTTGCCATTGCTGTCTCAGAAACAATGCAGCTGGAACCCTCATCCATACTTCCCACCTCGACTGTTCCAATGCCCTCCTCTCTGGTCTCCACAGCTTCACTACAAACCACAATGGATTCAGAAATCTGCTGCCTGTATACTTCGTCTCAATAAACTCTGTACCCCAATCTTACCAGTCCTCACCAGGTTCCCTAGTAGCACCTTGGGACGTCCTCCTGACGTGTAAGGCGCTCTATAAATGTAATTTTGTTGTTGTATCACAGAATGGATCAATTTTGAGATCCCCTCACCTTACTGACCTGCTTTCCCCCCACGAACAACTACCCTCTGTACAGCTGGCTCTGGCCTCTTTCTTGTTCCTAGTCCCTAATGCTCCACTATTGGTGAACATAATTTCAGCCATTGTGCCCTACAGCTTTGGAGCACTCTACCAATCCCTCTTTTAAATCACAACTGACGATCTACGTTTTCGACCATGCTTAGAGTCACCTCTGCCTTCCTTTGCCTTGGCCGAAGGCTCTGCCACTTTTAAACACTCCGAGATGCTGCACCATGTGAGAGGCGCAATAGAAATGCAAGTTGTTATTGTTAAAGGAGTCTTCTTACTATTAAAACCTTTTAAGCTGCTTTCTACCTTCCAGAATTTGCTTGATTTTGCTGTGATTTTTTTTTAATTCATCATTTTTCATCTATCCTTTGTTGCCATCACAGAATCAAACTAATAGCATTGCTAGGCAGAACGCAAAATGATGATCTATCATTTGTGAATTTATTTACTTCAATCATTAAGTAAGTGTATTATTTACTTCGATCATATTAATTCTTATGCAAATTGCATCAGCTGCACACTCAATTTCTGGCATCTCCCTTGCAGTCGCACAGAATTAACATTCTGAACAGAGGTGCTTGCCTTTGTGAGAACTATTTCCTGATGATTCATTCATGGCAGTTGAACTGTGGGTCTTTGTGTCCGTATACAACAATAGCAGTAATTGTGTATTAATGGTGGAAATATGCGTTGTTTCGCTGTACATCGAGAGCCTCGAACATCAGAAGACGTATTCTAACGTACCAGCCAGAAGGATAATTCAATGATGTAGCAAGTGCTCAAAATATGTCTACATAATTTGTGATGTCACAGATAATGAAACATTTTCCCCTTCATCTCCTGAAGGTTATTGATTCCTATTCCCTTCAACAGGAACTTACACTTATATTGCGCCTTTCTTGCAGGGTAGCGTCTCATAGAGCTTAATAGTGGCGGAGCCTGACTCCAAGCGGGGCCGTTGGGGGAGTTGACTTACGCACGGTCGAAAAGGGAGGCTTTCAGGGGAGACCTGAAAAAGGGGAGAGGCAAGGTGGAGGGACTGAGAGAGTGAGTTCCAAAGTTTCAGGGGATAGTGGCTGAAAGCGTAACCTTGGTGGAGAGGAGGGTGCAAGGGATGAGCAGGAGGTTGGTGTCAAATCAAGCCGAAGGCACCAGGTGAATTGGGGATTGAGGAGGTCAGAGAGATGGGGAAGTGCCAAAGAGTGACGGGATTTGAATTCAAGTGTGAGGACAACTGGACATATCGTTCAACGGGCATCAAGACCACTCTTGGATACCTTACTGAAATATCCATTGGGTAAGCCTGGACAGACAGGGTTAGTAGATTTGAACACAAGGGGAATTGTTGACACTCGATGGGTTGAGTGTGGTGCCCTTCAAGTGTTGTATTTGGAGGGAAATTGACATCCATTTGCACTAGCCAGATCTCACAGCCAAGAGACGATTTCACCAATTTATCCAGAAAGCTGTGAGAAACGTTTTCCTCTCTAAATACAGTAGTCTAGTCTTATGAAATCTTCACCACCCATCAGAACAACAGATGGGATCTCGGATTCATGTATCAGTTAAACATCTGAAGGACTGCATTTTCAGTAATGCAGTACAACAACTTCGGTTTATATAGCGCCCTCCACACCGGACGGCGTCTCAGAGCGCTTCAACTCAGAGAGTCCTGCGGTAATGCAGAAAACCTCGATAATCCAGCACAGTTGGGCCCCACTCGCCTCCTGGATTTGGGAGTTTGCCGGTACTTAGAACCTACTCTAGAAATGGCTTGGGAAGCGCCGCCGCATACACCATGTGACCTGTAAACACAGCACTGAAGCCAAACAATCCTTGAGCTCCATCAACAGCGCCAGATGACAGGGAACTACAAGCAGCTGCTCCGAACTTTGGGAGATTTGCCGGACATCGGAAAAATCTAATGCTGTATGTATTTTGAAATCTTGCCAGTTTTAGGGAGTTGCCCGCTTTTAGAACGTCAGATTTCGAGGTTAGCCTGGGTGACCTTGTGACAGGATGGCACACTATAAAACACAGAACCAAATTGTACATTACTGTTATGTTTTCTCATGCAACTGAAATGCCAGCAAAAGCCACGGGTTAAAACCGGTGGCAAGTTTAAGTAATTTCCTTCATCAATGGCTGGGGAACAAGTGTATTACACTAAGATTGCTGGTTTGGTGTTGGCAATCCCCTTTCCTTTGTTTTAGACTGTCAGAACTGCAACTCCGAATGCACTGAGATCCTGGGCAATCATTCGATACATAAATTGGTTGTTTACTTCATGGTTGTTTGTGAGACCTTCCTGTGTGAAAATTGCTCATCACTTTTGTCCACAAAAACACAGCCACTGCACTTAACTGCAATTACCTGCAATTACCAAAGTGTTTGGGGCCACTATGTATTATATGAAATATAAGAATTACCATTGTTTCATTAAACCTAGAGCTTCCATCTTCTGCAATAAAAGCCCGACCTCAAATAGGAGGAGGAAGCAGTGGTGAAAGAGCTGCTGATGGTAGGGCCATTTGAGATTTTGTTTTTGTTTGGATTGTCAGAGATGTGTTTGCTTTCGATCAGTATCACTGTTGCCCTTTTGGCATTATTTTTAAAACATTTCACAAAGGGGTTGCAGTGTTGTTTTGAGTTTAACAGCTGTAAGGAATTTTATCTGTGGGAGAGTGGTGGGCCTGTTTGTTCATTAAAATAATATTGATGGACTGAGCTTTGATAACCGTAGGAGTAATGTATTGGCTCAGAAAAGGATCTCTCTCAAGATGACAGATACTTCACTATACAATTGATCAATGTATTATGCTGGGTATGGGTAATGAGGAGAGGCTCAACAGTTTAGGTATGATACACAAGCTGCAGCTGGTGATCTGAATTATAAATGTTATAATTCCTGCAGCTGAATGTGGACAAGATGGAAGCTGTACTCCTTGGCTCTGGTCAATATCTTCACTCCTGTGGATCTTCACTCCCCAACCTCCCTGAACTCTCCCTCACACTCACCGAAAAAACAGCTGTGCTTCCTGCCCCACATCCTGTCCCTGACCAGGACCGCCTTCTTCTGTCCACGCCACACTATCCACTCTAACTGTACCATATCCCAAATGCAGCCGAAACCCTTAGTCTATGCGTTTTGTCACTTCCCGCCTGGGTTACTCAGGCGCACGCTTCACCGGTCTCCCCATTTCCACTATTCAAAAGATCCAGCTCATTCAGAATTCTGCTGCCCGCACACTAACCCGGATGAAACTCTCACAGATCTCCCACATCTCACAGATTCCGGCCATACTCCACTATGCCCTATTAATATGTTTAACAACAGCAACAACTTGCACTTATACAGCGTCCTCCACACTGTAGTGTCTCTTGAGTGCTTAAATCATTCCTTGTTAATATCTTGAAATTATCCATTGAACGGAGAGTTTTCACATTCTGCAATAAGAAAGACAAATTGGAAAAGGGTACAGAGTGATTGATGACTCCCTTGACCTGTTGAGCAGGTGGCATCAATGTCGTAAAACCGAACTGTGGAATCTACAATGGGTGATGCAGAGTTTATTACTCAACAAAACAGCTGCTGGTGCTGTCTCAACCCCAGACTTGGGAAAGTCTCTCTTTGTTGGTAAGAGACAAACCTCACCAGCAGCATATCATTTAATAGTGGTAAATAAATAACAACAACTTGCATTTATATAATAATAATAATCCTTACATTTGATGTAGCGTTTTCATGTCTTCTAGGTGTCTCAAAGCACTTCACAGAATATACTGTAAAATGAATTGATTGTATATGTGGGCGAAACGCGGCAACCAATTGTGCACAGCAGTGTCCCACAAACAGCTGTGGATTGAAATGAATGATTTATTTTTTTTGGTGGGGGATTATTATTGTGCATATGGAGTAAGGAAACTTGTCCAAAGTTTTGCCCTGCCTTGAATTGACCCCAAGTCTCTTGTTTGCAAGGCGAATGCTCTAACTACTGAGCTGCAGGATTTCACAGGAATCCACTGTCCACATTTAAAGCTGATACTGTCAGTGTTTAAAACCTGGAGGTATCTCAATCCTCACAAAAACCCAATATTCCTAGTGAGATTCATTTTGCATCTGAAAGGTGTACTTGTAGTGCCCTTAATGCAGATAAAATCGCTGAGCACTTAACAGTAGCAGGGTTTCATGCCAAGCTAGGGAGAGGGAGGTGATAGTAGGCTCAGTTAAAGAGGAAGGTCTTCAGATCTGATCTGGAAATGGGCAAGGAGGTGGGAAGTGGAGGGATTGAGGCAGAGAGCAAAGGCAGTGGGTCGTAGACGGGTGTGAGCAGGTCGGAGACGTAGGGATGTACCATAAAATGATATCTTATAAATAACAATTATTAATGTTAGCGTTAATGTTTTTAATGTCTATAGGAATGCCCAAAACATTTCACATGTGCTTCATGTGTAATTTCTGTCAAATAGAGTGACTATGTGTATGCAAATGCAGCAGCTAGATATATACAGTAGGTCACACAATCAGCCTTGAAGCAAATGTACTATTTATCTGGAGAATTATTTTGTCCTGAACATTGAGAGAAACTCCCTTTGCTTTTAGAATAACGCCATTGAATCTTTAAAAGCCATTCGAGGAAAGGTGGAGAGAGCCACAATCTAACAATTAAAGATAGATAAAACCACACTTTCATCTCAAGAATGGCATCTCCAACAACAAATGATGCTTCTCAACTACTGCACTGGAGTGTCAATAACAATAACCACCATCACAACAACAGTTTGCTTTTTATATGACGCCCTTGATGCAGGTAGCTTCTTGGAGCGCTTAGACTCAAAATTGTGAGGTTAAAATGTGGGGATTGAGCCGACAACCTTTTGATCCAGAGGTGAGAGTGCTCTCAAGTTAGCCAAATTAACACTATTAAAAGAAGTGTTTTGTCAGCCTTTGAAAGTGACGTGTTACTAAAGATAGCTGGCTAATAAACTCACTTTTGTGCCTTTGTGTTTGAGTGACTTCCTATTGCTCAAGTCTGACGGCGCAAGGCAAACCAACCTCCAGTGAGATGACGTGATGGCTGAAGCTCTTTGTGTTAACAAGCATCTCTGCCGATGCTAATTCAGCTCCCTTGTACTGTCAGACTCACGAACAGCTCCGAGCTAAGAATGCAGGGAACGACTGTATCGTGTTGATTCCAATTCAGCTCCCTTACTTGTTCAAGCTTGCTTTGCAGGTGATGTTCAGCGCCAAATAATTGCGTTAAAATACTGTTCAGTAAATCATGAAAAAGCACAAAATGATTATTAAAGGCAATACCTTAAAGCTTTTTTTTAGTCGACCACAGACGATTATGCAAGTGTGGAGATTGCATTTCCATGTGTCAGACCCTGGCAGCTACATACTTTTAAAGCAGAGAGAACATGTTCTCAAATCGCAGAGTCAAATTACCCTGAACTGAAACAAGACTGGAATGTTTCACGATATTCTGGTGTAGGTAGTTATGCAGACAGGGTGAAATATCATGCAGGAGGACAGGATTATAAGGAGATTAATCATTAACATAATAATAATAATATGAACCAAGTCAATTGAGCAGTAATACAGAACTGTCATGTTATCATAGCTATCAGTCTGGCTCAGTTGATAGTACTCTGGTCTCAAAGTCAGGAGGTAGTGACTTCAAGTCCTAGATCAATGGGCTCATATGCTGACACTCCAGTGCAATGCCAGTTGAACACTTGATAACAGAAGTTCTGTCCATTGGATGAGACATTAAACCAAGGTTCCATCTGCCCAGCATTGCAAAGATTGTTCGTTGAAGGTGCTTTGTAAGGCAGGACTTTGCAATGAAAGCGTTTTGCTGGTGGTGTTGCAGTGTTTAACATTAGTGTCAGGGTGTCTTTTTTTTTGCTGGGCACCAGTCATTTTCACCAAGATTCCTTATGCATTTGATTGTATCAACAGCAAACTGTCAGGATCCATCTGATGTAAGATTTCAGGCACGTACATGTGGTCATAAATTTATCTTTGGTTAGCAGATAAATTAGGCATTTAACTAATGTAGTAATAGATCATTTTTCAGGGAAAAATTCCACACGTGCTTGTTAAGGATAATGCACTGAAATATTCATGACATGTTCACAACTAGTTCATTTAATTGTTGTTTGTAGGATTTTGCTGGTGTGTTTGCTTGCATAATAACAGTTCCTACTTTTTAGTTCTACTCCTCATGTGAAGTATTTTAAGTTGTTTTGATACACTAAAAAGTTTTTGAGTACATTTCCTATTAGCAGAAAACTAAATTTTCCCTTAATCGCCCCTTTTCATCAGATTAATTACGTTAAAGCAAGAAGGAATGCCAACGCCTTATTTTGTAGGAAACCAAAATATTTTCCAGGGATTTTCCTCTTCCTGTCCTTTGATGTAAAAAATATATGACTAACAGATTGATAGAAGTGATGAAAGTTGTCAACTCTGATGGAAAGTTTAGCAATTTTTGTTTTAAAGGGAGCCTGTATATTCTGTGAGAACTCTACAGGTTTCTGTTACTTATGAGGTGCTACAATTTGATATTGATATTTATCTTAAATACTCTTTTAAAAGTAGGCTATGGATCATACCAAGAGAAATTAGTTTATTTCTCAATTCCCAACAATTGCCTCCATGTACCCCCCACCCCCCCCTCTCCAAAACATTCATAGATATTTGTGGGACATTGTTGGGAGCACATTGACTGCCAAGTTGGCCCACAAAACACAGTCACTTCATGTTGCAATATATCCTTTGAAAGTGCTTTGAGACAATCTCACAACGAGAAAGGCATCATATTAAATATGGCAATGATTATATTTTATGCCACTGTGAGCACTTTGTCCTTCTACCTGTTACACAATTTTACAAAGATGGTTGAACAGAAGTTCTTGCTAACATCTCCTGAAGTGACATGGATTTGGAATATGTGACATAAACTATACACACTGACCATAAGTAGACATGTACAAGTTAATTAGTTCACCAACTTCCCTATAGAATTGAAAACCCTGCATTCATGAAATTGTAAAGTTGCATTATTATGGGATTCAGAAGTAACCCATGAAGTGAATTATGACAATTGCATCTAATCTGCTTCTAATAACTTCAGACAATTATATTGATCGGACGGACAGTGAGGGAAATAGATTTCTGTTTTGGAAACCCTGGAGGATAGTATTATTGTAACCAATCTAGATAATATTTTAATTTATGTAAATTACAATTGATAGAACATCAATTGCAATTTACTGGAGAAATTTTACCAATTTATGAGAAACATGTCGCTTGAATTGTTATTATAATGCTTGCAAACAACAGAAAATAGAGGAACGACTAATAATATTTTTTTTAAAAATCAGCTGTATAAATCACCAGGCTATATAAATAATAAACTATTTACATAATATGTCAGAGCGCAAAACATAACATGCGCTCTGACATATTATGTAAATTATCTAACTCATCACCAGTGGCTCACTCATTCCAGGCAGGGGTGAAACCTTGGGCAAGTTTCCTTACTCCACACACCCAATAATAATCCCTCAAAACAAAACTAAATTGATAATTTCAATCTACGACTGTTTGTGGGACACCGCTGTGTGCAATTGGCTGCAGTGTTTTTACTACATACATACAGTCAATTTACTTTACAATACATCCTGTGAAGCGCTTTGAGATGTCTAGAAGATGCGCTATTTCAAAGGCAAGGCTTATTATTATTGTTATTATTTTCTCATCCCTAAACTAGGGACTCTGAATCCAATCACAGTGCTGCAGCTACTAACCTTTTTCAAATATTGATATACAATACAAAACATGTAATGCTGGGCAGATGGAACCTTGGTTTAACGTCTCATCCACAGGATGGCACTTCTGACTATAAAGTGTTCCACTGGATTGGTTATATGCTGACTAGAGGTCAGCATATAAATTGCTATTATAATTCCACACACCAGAAAATAGAGGAACGACTACTGATATTTTTATAAACATATCAGCTATACAACTACAGTACTAAGCTATACAAATAATAACTATTTACATGAAGACAAACCCTGGTTTGAATTAAAAATTGCAATCAGTTTGTCCAGTAAAAATTCAGATACTATTTTGAACCACCATATTCTTGGGATTGGGACATATAGAGGGAAATTCTCCAGGCCTATATATCAAACCCTGCATTGATGTAAATCATGAGCTCAAGGGACCATGATGTGAGATAGTACTGTCTATACATTACAAGGAAAAGGATCAGATCAATTGGTAACTCGAACCATTAATGTTTTGATCAGTCAAATGTTGCCTTTATCCTCCAGGCGTTGGTGGGAGTGTCGCTTATAATTTTCAGTCAATAGATAACTAAATGTTTGCTTTGCATTGTTATGTTTGAGTATTATAATCATTTAGCAGTCTGAATGCTTTTAATATCTTAAATTTCCAGTTTCTCTTTCATTTGTGATTTTTGTTGATATCTAAAAGTTCACCAGTGATGACTTTCAATTGATGAGAACATATTTGCTTTAAGAGATGTTGTTTCTTGTGTGCCCTCCCTGTTAGTTTTGCCCTGTGTCACATGAGTCAACCTACGCAAGATCATTCTATTTGTGATATATGACATTTTATATCATAGCAGATGTCTCCTCTCAATCAACACCCTTCATACACACACCCATATCAGATTTATACTGTATCTGAAAAAATCATTTCATGCTTTCTAATACAGTAAAAGCCCGTTTATCCGGCACCCACAGGACCTGGCCAATCCCAGTTAAATGGCATGCTGCATATTCAGTCGGATCCGACTCCGAAAACCCAACACAAAAAAAAGCTTATTTTAACACATACCATATTAATGATAGACTAAATAATAACAGACCTTTGTTATTCACCTAAAAATCACCTTTGCTTGTAGATGCCAGGTTTGAAGCCATGATGCTAGGGTAGAGGTGTACAGTCAAAACGACTTTAAGGCTCTACTACCGGCAAGCCGAAATACCTGTACAGTACTCTCGTGCGACAATCGGTTCATTAAATGCGCCACTGCAATTGTGCCGGATAACATCCGGTTAATCGGATGTTTTTTTTTTTTTTACGTACCGGTTATACGGAACTTCCGGTTGATTGAGCCACGGATAAATGGGCTTTTACTGTACTTACTATTCTTACTATTGTCAACCAAATAAAGCATGTGGTCTTAGGCAGCACCTTCAAATCAGGTTCTTGGTGGGCGAGCCACTTTGCCCCTAACCTCTGGAACTCCATCCCACAGTCCCTCAGCCTAGCCCCCACCCTGGCCTCCTTCAAGTCCCGCCTCGAGAGCCTCCACTTCGTCAGTCCCATCGGTCACCCCAAACCCCCCAGCTCTAAAAATTGAGGAGTGATCCCGCAGCCAAACTCCCCACATCCAGTCTGTCTCTCTGTCCGTCTGTGTGTGTTTCTGTCTGTATGGTTGCCTGTCTACCAGTCTGTGGATGTACTTCTGTCTATCTGTTTGTGGGTGTATTTCTGTGTGTGTCTGTCTGTCTGTTTGTGTGTGTCTGGGCTTCTATGTGGCTGAGACGCCGTCCTATAAACCAAAGTTGTTGTTGTTGTTGCCAAGCCACTGACACCCATGGTCCCGTGGCGGGAGGAGCCTTGCTCTCATTTGTGCTGGGCTGCTGAACATAAACACTGGGTTAATATTTGATATCGGCCCAGGCCCTGATTTTATCCTCAAAGATGCCGGTGTCTCCTCACAGCAGTGGTGTGTAAATCTTGTGTGAGCTGGCAAGTGTGCAAGTGCACATGGAATGGGTAAAGGTGTTCCAGTTACAGCTCCCACATGTAACCGGGTCAGGGTGTCTGGTAATAACAACTCGAGTACTGCCTGTCTCAGGCCACAATCACTTCTCTGTCTGTCTCTCTTTCTCACACTCTCTGTCTGTCTACCTGTCTCTCTTACTCTGTCTCTCTCTCTCTTACTCCATCCTCCGGCCTGACTACTCACTTGTCTGTCTGTCTGTCTGTCTCTCTGTCTCTCTGTCTCTGTCTCTGTCTCTCTCTCTCTCCTCACCCCCTCTCTCTCTCTCTCTCTCTCCTCACCCCCTCTCTCTCTAGTGCCTGCTCTTTCTTTCTCGCTCTCTCTCTCTCTCTGGCTTTTGCTGTGTCTTTCTCTCTTTATCCTCTCACCCAGAGGATCGAATTCAAGATACTTGTCCTCAATTTCAAGGCCATTCACGGCCTTGCCCCTGCCTATCTCTCTGACCTACTGTCTCCCTATCAGCCTGCCTGCACCCTCCATTCAGCAGGCTCAGGCCTGCTCCATGTCCATCACCCTGACTGCCCAACCATTGGCGGCTGGGCCTTCAGTCTCTCTGCTCCCACACTGTGGAACTCCATCCCGCAGCCCCTCTGCCTTGCTTCATCCCTTTCCTGCTTCAAGGCTGGTCTCAAGACCTTCCTCTTCATCCGCGCCTTCAGCTGCCCCACTAACTCTTCCCTCTTTCCCACTCTCCTTCCCCTTCCCCCTACCCCGACCCACGCATCATACACCCCCCCATCCCCCACCCCCTCCGCTCGGGTCCCAACCAGACTATTCAACGCTTTGGGACTTCCTCCCGACATGAAAGTCGCTATATAAGTGCAATTTTGTTGTTGTTGTTATGAAGTCCTGTAGTGCAATGGTTAGAGCACTCGCCTTGCAAGCGAGAGACCTTGGGTTCATTTCCAGGCAGGGCAAAATCTTGGGCTACTTTCCTTAATCCACAAATCTGTTATAATCCCTCAAAAAAACAATAATAAATTGTTTATTTCAATTTGTGACTGTTTGTGGGCCACTGTTGTGCACAATTGGCTGTATTTCACCCACAACTGTACAGTCAATTCACTTTACAGTATATTCTGTGAAGCGTTTTGAGACATCTAGGAGATGTGACAAGCGCTATATGAAATGCAAGGATTATTATTATGGTCTGTTTGGGACCATTTTATGTCCAGTAAAGTAGCACAGGTATGGATGGCTGCAACAGTAAATGTTTAACGTGAACCCTCAGTTGTATTGCACTGATGTTGTCTGGGGTTAAACAGAATGTTTATACAGTTACAATGCCTCACATCTCATCACAAGCCTGTCAACTTGGCTCAGTTGGCAGTATTCTTTCTTCTGAGTCTTAACGATGTGGTTTCAAGCCCCAGATCGTGACTTGCACAGCATTGTGCGGGTTGCTGTATCATGGGAGGGAGTGTCATCCTTCAGATAAGATGTTAAACTGAGGTCCTGTCTACCTTCGAAAAGAGAAGGGAGTTTCTCCCAGGGTCATGGCCAACAACTCTCCCCATCCCCCCCACCAAGATAAAATCAGTCATTTGCTTCATGTCTGCTTTTGGGACATTGCTTCGTGTGTAGCATCTGAAGATAAGAAATCAGCACCTGAAAGATAGACTAACATCAAGGGTTGTGTGACCACCTGACAGAACATTATAGCCGACTATTTTTTATGAGGTAGGAATTAAAGCACACCACCAGCAGGAAAAAAAAGCTGAGTCATTTTTTTCTGATTAAAATTAAACCTTGAGTTGATGCCAGGGTTCTCCTCACTCAAAGTGCCAGGCTAATTCTTTTGATTGATGTCTGTTGTTATGGGTCGCATTACATCGCAATTTGTTTTGGAAAAAAGTAATTTGCTCCTCTACTATTTGGGGGCCTTACCCATTCGCTCCTTCAATTCCAACTGTGAGAAGATGTTGGACCTCCTCAAAACCAAAATGAAAGATATTCAATCGGCTACCTCTCCCCTTTCCACCAATGCCCCGTGTTGGGATTTCCAATCCCCTAGGTTCACATCAAATAACCAGACAATCCAACATGGTGCAACTTAATTTTATTAACCACAACACAGACAGTTATACACTTTTACAGAATACCTTGCCACCCTTATCACTGAACCCTTCAGTCACAGATAACAATCCTGTCTATCTCAGGAGAAGAAAAAGATTAGCTATATTGATGTTTTTAACTGAACATGTTTTCTGTTCTGCGTCCTTCACACTTATATCTACTGCAACTATTGCCACATGTGGCATCCCTCAGGGCTCTGTCCTTGACCCTCTCCTTTTCAATATCTATGTGCTCCCCCTTGGTGAAATCATTAACCTCTCTACCTATGTGACCTGCTAACTCCCTACCAACCTACCTGCTGCCTGCGCTCAGCGGGCTTCGGCCTACTTCACATCCCCCGACTCGCGTGCCTCATCCGCCCCACCATTGATAGGTGGGCCTTCAGTCACACTGCCCCACAGTCCCTCTACCTCGCCCCCTCTATTGTCTTCTTCGAGACCTGTCTCAAGATCCTTCTCTGCGACCGTGATATTGGTCGCTCTCCTTCTCCCTGTCCTCAACCTCCATGATCCCTCTCCCAGCTCAGGTCTGAAGCACTGATAATCCAGCACCCTGGCATGTGCTCCCACTGTGAATGGCACTATGCAAATGTAATGTTGTTTCATTAGCCAAAAATACAGTCACTACAATTTATATATATCCTGCGAAGTGCTTTGAGGTGTCCTCCAGATATGAAAGGCATGATTTCAAATGCTGGGGATTCATGTTTGTAAAGTGTGAAGAATGAAGATGGGAGTTTGTAAGGATAAATGTAGATGATCAAATGTTTTACGGAATATGTGTCTGACCTGTTCGGACTATTTGGGGAAAGCATTTTCTCACGGCTTAATGATAGTGATTCGACTGATATTTGAAAAGTGAGATGTGCTGGCTTGGAAGTGAGCTACATTATATAAGTGGACTGCAGATTTGTCCCAGAAGTGCCATCTGTATTGAAGAAAGTTTTTAAGTTGAGTCGCATCCATCATAAAGCATTCATCAATGGAAATAATATTGAATGGATTGAATGGCTGTATATTGTATTCTGTATGTTGTACTCTTCAGCACAGACTAAAAAAATGACCCATTGTATTTAATAGGTGTTTAAGACAGTGATGCCCTGTTTATAACAATGTCTTATTGCAGAATGGGATGATATTAACAGTTTGTGATTTCCTTTTTGATTGAATGCAGGTGACTAGGATATAGTTATTCCCTCCTCGGCAAGTGCTAGTTAGCAACATAAGCCTTGCAAAAGATGCTAAAGCATTCGAGTGTGGCAACTTGAAGTGAGTGACATGGCTGTGCTTGCTGAGGAAACAATAACATCTGGACTTGGGTGTACGGAGTACAGTTTCCAAGTTTGCAGATGACACTAAGTTAAGGAGAATAGTAAATAGTGAGGAGGATAGTAGCCATCTGCAAGAGGATATAGACAAATTGGTAAAGTGGGCAGACACATGGCAGATGAAGTTTAATGCAGAGAAGTGTGAGGTGATGCATTTTGGGAGAAGAAATGAAGGGAGGAAATATAGGCTAGATAGTACAATTTTAAATGGTGTGAAGGAACAGAGAGACCTGGGGATTTGTGTTAGTGACTCGTTGAAGGTGGCAGGACAGGTAGACAAGGCTGTTAAGAAGGCATATGGGATACTAGGCTTTATAAATAGGGGTATAGAGTACAAAAGTCAGGAAGTGCTGACTAACCTCTATAAGACTTTGGTGAGGCCTCAGCTGGAATACTGTGTTCAATTCTGGTCACCACACTACAGAAAGGATGTGAAGACTTTGGAAAGGGTACAAAGAAGATTTACTAGGATGGTTCCAGGATTGAGGGACTTTAGCTATGAGGAGAGGCTAGATAGGCTAGGGTTATTCTCTCTGGAGCAGAGAAGATTGAGGGGAGACCTAATAGAGGTTTATAAGATCCTTGAGGGGTTTCGACAGGGCAAATAGAGAAAAACTATTTCCACTCGTGGTCACAGATTTAAAATAGTTTCAAGGCGAAGTAGAGGGGAGCTGAAGAGAATTTTTTTCACTCAGCGAGTTGTTCGAATCTGGAATGCATTGCCTGAAAAGGTGGTGGAGGCTGATTCGATAACAACTTTTAAAAGGGAATTAGATCTTTATTTAGGGAGAACAGGTCTATTAGGCTATGGGGAGCGGGCAGGGCAGTGGGATTGAATCGCTCTTTTCAAAGAGCCGGCACAGACTAGATGGGCCGAATGGCCTCCTTTTGTGCCGTAAAATTCTATGAATAACATATTTGTGATTGTTATTGTGAAACATGTCTGTTGGGAATCTAGAATATCTGTTTGTTAAAACTAATCAACCAGGTTCAACCAGAACTTTTAAATTCCATATTAATTATTACCACCTCAGCTATTGTCGCAGATCATCAAACTAGCAGCAGACAGGGGTCATGGCCCAACTGTTCAGCACTTTGGGACGTCCTCCCGATGTGAAAGGTGCTCTATATATGTAATTTTGTTGGTGTTGTTGTTAAACGTGGGAACACACCTGCTTGCGTGATCTTGTGACTTGGGTAACATATCTGCGGTGTCATCTGATATATTACTTCTCCAAATCCTTGGGAGTTGTCACATCCACTTGATCGTGCAGTCAGAACCTTGCAACAGGAGGATCTATATATATACCCTTCCTTAACACCTCCTTTCTTTTTCACCGTGCTTTTAGTCACCAACTTTTTAAGAGCCAGCACAGACATGATGGGCCAAATGGCCTCCTTCTTTGCTGTAAGATTCTATGAGTTGATGACCTCCGAGCTACACTTCTGGTTTTCAAAGGGGGCCATTGTTTGGCAAAGCATTTACAATCATTTAAAAAAATGTAATCCAATGCTCCACCGCAATCCATATTAAAACTGAACCCAATAGAACTCCAAACAAACAACAAATCTCCATGTGTGCGCATAGATGGTTAATGTCAGCAGGTAATTTGAGCCACGGCAGTAATGACACATTACTGTGTCATGGGGAGGGACATCCAGTTCTCGTTGTCCCCTAAAATCTGTGTAATTCATTAGATAACAATTAGGAGTATGAACATTCGTGCTGATTTTCTTGTTTCTCCTCCCTTGCTTGAGGACAGTGGGCCATTGCAGCTCTGAGTAATATCAACTAATACAGTCATGCCAGGAATGAAGCTGGGACGTTCCTGATCTGAATGTTAGCTTAATACGGGAGTAAACAGTGTATTAAAGCACTATTTGTTCTTTATGAATGCATTCATACTTTTTGCACCGCAGGCTAACCTCAGCAACATAGAACTGATGCTGCAGTGTTCCCTCAATGCTCAAAAAAAGTGTTGAAAGACTAGTCTTAACTCCATAAAGTGTTTGCTGATCTCCTCACTCAGTGCCCTACATCTCACAACAGATCTAAAATTAGTCTTTCTTGAATTCAGCTGCAATCCCTAAAACTGCTGATGCCTGCTCATGCCCTATTTGAAACTTGAATATTAAATATTATTAATAATATTAAATTATATAATTTAAAACAGCTTCTTAGAAAATAGTAAAGTGTTGTTCTGCTACATTTTTAAATATACATTCAATTCACTTTACAGTATATTCTGTGAGGCTCTTTGAGACGTCTAGAAGACGTGAAAAGTGCTATATCAAATGCAAGGATTAATATTATTAAGAGTTAGAGAACTATTAATGTTGCAGTTTCTCCGTTTCGAGATTGATGCTCATGCGCATTCAATGAACATCCTTTATTACGCTCTGTTTCTTGCGTTGGTTGATTTCCTGGTGCTTTCAACAATGACAGAAACTGGAATTTATATTGCAACTCACAAGCAGGGTATGGTCGCAGAACACTTTCACTTTTTGGTTAAGAGATTGTAGGTTTGGGTTTTCACTTGAAATACTGTAAACACTTGATATCCGTCGTAAAATCCTGTGAAGGACTTTGATGTCTCGGCGACGTGATAAGCTGCTATATCAAATACAAGCATATTTAATGTGATGTTATTGTTATTCAAGTCTGATAGTCCAGTACAGCACTGTGGGAAGACTATATTATAAAAATATTCCTTGCATTTGATTACAGCACTTTATTATGTTGAATACATCAATGGTATCTTTCTGCATGAAAGGGTTAAAGCTTGTTATATAATAAAGATCAGTATGAAATGCAAAGCAAGTGGGAAGAGAAGAGTTTTTCAATGCAAAGCTTTCTTTTTGGCTCTGTCTTTGTAATCATTTATAGATAGTCACCTTAAAAATTGATCAAATAACTTATCGTATAAGATGGTATCTTGCATCACAGAGGCTTTCCGCGCTCTCCTGTGACAGCTGCGCTCACTCGGTGGATGGAGGTTGATACATCGTATTTCTCGTCAAATGTCATCACCTACCCTAACATGTGACAGGCTTTCTCGCCTGTGAAGATCTTGCCCCTCACCACCCTGGATAACTTATTGCTGAGCCCTTTTCCCTTCCAATGATGAGTTGCCCAGAGTTTACTATATGTACACATGAAGGGAAAGGAAATAGAAGGATATGGAGGGTGAAAGGAGCGGGTAGAGACTCATGTGAAGTATAAACACTGTCATGGATGAGTTGGACTGAATGGCCTGTTTCCATGCTACACAGCCCGTGTAAAGGTATGAATGCCATAAATAGTTTCCAAGATAATACTGCGTGACAATGAGTTTGAAAGTTACACTCTGAATATATTCAGCTATTAAAGTACGGTAATTTTCTATTGAATCTCTAATTGTTCCATGTTTAAAAAGCAATGATATTGAAGAACTAATGTGCATGGAACTCTCATCCCAAAAAAGTATAAATCAGAGCATCAAAGCATGGACTGACCTTCATGGAAATGGTTTGGGACTGTTTGTTGTAACCCTCCAGTAGGCTTTCCACCAAGTGAACAAAACAATTGAACTGATAGAATCCAGAGGTACTGATCACCAGGTTCACGGAACTAACAGCTTCCACAAATAACCTGTTCCCAATGCCATTCTGATACCGCACGAGACCACTCCTTCCTTCTCCACCGCCTCTACTCTCACCTCAGCCTGCAAATTTCTGTGCTTGAACGGTTCAGGTCTTGTCTTTCACAGTTTCTTTTCCAGCCCCCGCAGTCTCGTGTGGTGTTTCTCGGGTCTCTGTCCTCGGTCCCCTCCCCTTCAACCTCTACATGCTCCCTTGATGACATAAT
The DNA here is from genome assembly GCA_035084275.1 of Hydrolagus colliei. Lineage (NCBI taxonomy): Eukaryota > Metazoa > Chordata > Chondrichthyes > Chimaeriformes > Chimaeridae > Hydrolagus > Hydrolagus colliei. The sequence continues at coordinate 15,854,900 of CM068748.1, forward strand.
CCGTATACATGGGGTCAACTTCTACATGTTGTACGTGGATGACATCCAACTCTTATTTTTATGCCTCCACTCTCGATTCCAGGACAACTGACATCTTTCTGGCATCAAGTTCTGGATGAGAGACAACTTTCTAGCAAGACTGAGACCCGCCTGATTGCTTGCGCCAGGGCCTCTGCACCTGAGGCTCTGACAGCATCAGCATCTACAGTTGCACACTCCATCTCATCAACCCTGCCAACACCACCCCCTCCCCCACCCTTGTGTCTTGATCCCTGACTCTTCAGTGCCTTGGGACGTCCTTCCGATATAAAGGCGCTTCACAAATGTAATTTTGTTGTCGTCTTGTTGCAAGCATGTCGGGCACTTATTTGTTGCTGAATTTGCAGCTGTTATACTGTAAGATATGTTGCTCAATTTGGAGTTTTGCTTACCTTTATTTTAGTGCAGAAGTCAAATACAAACTGCACGACTGCATAAACAGTGTGATTCAGTTAATGCCTTTTGATATCTTAGTTGCTTCCTGTTAGTTACATCAGCCGTGTGGATTTTGAATTTGTAAACCCTCAATCTATTTACGGAACGCCAATAACATTGGTTTCTTTGTCAAATAGACCTGACGGTAAGTAGGAAAAGTGGTTATTCCAGCTCACTTACCTGTAACTAATGTTTCAAGTAACCACTGCAAGATGTTGCTAAATATCAAAACCTGGTGGTGCAACCACCTGGAAATCCGTTGACTCGTGTCAGTCGCAAATAAACTGTACGGTTTAGTCAGTGACTGTTTTCCACCATTCATCAGCAATATGGATGCATCAAGTGCTTGATCCTGATCATGGTGGTGGGGGAATCAGTCATTTTGTTTTTAAAGAATTTGCAACAAATTGCATTTTTGTCACAACGCGTTTAACAATGGTGGAGACCAATGCTGAGTCAGGGGAAGGTTAACCATAGGTCGAAGAGGAAGGTCTCTCAAGCACAACTTGAAAATGGGGAAGGAGGGAGGGAACGAGGCAATAGGATTGAGGGAGGGAGTTTCCACATTACATGTTAGCTGACATCTAATGTGGAAACATTGCTTTGTGTTGGCAAGCTATTCTATTGCAGGTGAAATGAATGCAATTGTAGTCTTGTTCTGGCTGAGGTGTGGGACTTATACTCGTTTAACAGGAGGAGCAGCAATGACAGGATTCCAGAGTGGCACATCGGCATTGCATTGGCCTTTGGGGTCCTGAGTGAAAGAAGAATCTTTCATGCAGACTATTTGAGTGAGAGGAGCGGGTGAAATGCTGAAAGCTTAGAGCTGATGATGAATGGGAGATATGATACAAACATTAGAAACTGTAACCAGGAAGAAGAGTGAGCCAAGACCAAGTGATGAAATTTGTAAAGAGCTCCTCACTGTCCACAAGCAGCTATTCTTATTAAAATTATCTGATTAGAAAACTGCAGTCAAAACGCATAAGCATTTCTATTTGTAGCTAAGGATTCCAGAGTTTTAGAGCCAGATTTTGGAAACGACATGGTAAGCTCAATTTCAATTGAGTGTCTCTCCAGTTACAAATAGATGTTTATTCTGGTTTAGTTACACTTTACAGATAAGCAAATAAGGATTGAATTTGACCATGTCTATCACTGTATATGTGTTACATTTACTTATACGAAACCCTCTACCCCCATATAACCTTTCCAACAACTTATTTCTTTAACCTTTGGCACATATTCAGAACACAGCTACGAGCTGAAATTGACCCTAAATTGCTTGTGGTTATTTATTTGATCGATAGCTGATGTTTGTCCCTGAAGTATACTGAATGAATAATAGAAATAATGCATCAGTTACTCCCATGTGTTGGCAATAATAATCTTGCATTTAAAATAGCACTTTTCACGCCTTCTAAACATCTCAAAGTGCTTCACAGAATATGCTGTAAAGTGAAACAAAAACAAAGGTTGCTAGGGAAACTCAGCAGGTCAAGCATCATCCATGGAGAAAGGAAAAAGAGTCAACGTTTCGGGTCTACAACCCTTCGTACTGACGAAGGGTTGTAGACCCAAAACGTTGACTCTTTTTCCTTTCTCCATGGATGCTGCTTGACCTGTTAAGTTTCCCCAGCAACCTTTGTTTTTGTTTCAGATTCCTAGCATCTGCAGTATTTTGTGTTTTGTTTATGCTGTGAATTGACTGTATATTTGTGGGTGAAACGCGGCAGCTAATTGTGCACAGCAGTGTCCCAAAAACAGTCGTGGATGAATTGAACAATTTATTATTTACTTTTTTTGAAGGATTATTATTAGGCATGTAGAGTAAGGAAACTTGCTCAATGCCCTGCCTGGCATTGAACCCAGGTTTCTCATGGTAACCATCATTGTGCATTGCTAAACAGAGGGGAATTGAGGACTGTGATATACACTTTTTTTGTGCTGAAACTTGACTCAGTGTGACTGCAGATATTCTTTTGTAGATGTCCTCTTACGTATATTATTCAGCAGCATAGAGAAGAGTATGAAAATATAGTGTTGCTAATGACAACACTTCAACACTCCATGAAGTCAATCTTCACGGCTAGGTGACCAGCATTAGGAGAGATTTATAGCATTCAAAAAGCTCTGGAAGAATCAAACAGAAGAAGAGAACAGTAGGTAGGTTTTTAGTGAGGATAAGTGTAAAAGTAATGCACATTGTGAAAGTAAATATAAAATATGAATGTATAATGTCTGCATATCCATCAACAAAGGTGGAAAAAGAAGCCTTTGGGGTGTGATTATCTAGAATCGACATATGAGAGCTAATTGCCAACTTCATTTGTTGTATTAATTGTAGAGTCCGATTTGTAAGTTCAAGCAAATGTTTGGAAAATTTGCTGGGAAATTTAAGTCTCACAAATTCAGCAGTCTGACCATTTTCCAATAACAATCTTGAGCTTGTGCACCTGCTGATTACTTACCAAGCAATAGGACTATCTAACTACAGGTTAAGGCCACAGCAACAATTATTTTGGAAGTATTTAATGACATGTCAAACATTTGACTCGTAAATACAAAAAAAACATTTACATGGGGTTGTCAGATTGCATTTCGTAAGATCGATAAATGAGGTAAGTAGTAGACTGCATCTGAATACCGTTAGGATTCTCTAAACTAGGGAAATTAGCAACACACTTTAAATCACCAGTACTTTGGAATTTGAAGGCAGAGTTTTACATCTGTCATGAAACAAGGATGTTCTGAAAGTAATTAATGTTTTTAAATGATCTTTTGCAAATGACTGCTGTCACATTGGAATGGAAATCTTCACAGTTAATTTTCTGTCGATCAGCATAAATGGTGTATGAAGCTTGTCCGAAAGGAACCCTACAAATGAGGAGTTTATTGTCCTTTTTCTATAAATACTTGCTGCCTCATTACATTACATTGAATTTATTAGCTGTTGACTGAGGAGATCTCACAAACTACCAGGCTTTGAGTTCAGATTTCAAAATAAAAGTTACAGGAACTATTAATTTATGCTGTAAAATAGACAATATATTTTCACGGTGCAAAGTAATTGGTGGAACGCAATATACAAAAATACTTTTGCGTGCCTGACCTAACTGAATATGCCGGGGTTGGAATATATGTGGGTATTTTATGCATTTTTTGACATAACCATACATTTTAATGTAAATTTTATACCAAATAAAGTAATTTTCAAGAACCTATTTCTGAAGTGCTCTTACTAAAAACTCTTAAGTATCCAAACATGAATCACAGTCTATAATGGCAATGGCATCATTCTGAACTCTTCTCTAATATAATTGAAATATGCAAACCAATCCTCCACATTCAGATGAATTAATCTAAATGAGTTCTTTGTGACCTGGAAAGATGGTATGGTTACATAACACAAGAGTTCACAGAAGTACTGTCACAAGGGAAAGCAGATTTCAGTTCAATTATTTGATATTTAAATTGTAGACTGAACTCGTGAGAAAGCTTGAAAAAAATGTATGAAAGCTAATGAAAGAACAACATCAATGCAACACCCAATAATACACAAAACCAAACCTATTAAACGATAATCATTTCGGAAGCCTGAAATTTCACCTAAACTTAGTCAGTGATAAGATTTTATCTAAGTTTCTACTGCATTTCTTAAATTTAAAAAAGTTGAAAATTAATATTGAATTGATGAATTTTTGCACAATTCTCACAGTATTAAATTATGAGACAACTTGAGACAACAAGAAGCTTGCCAGACAGTGTTTTCAATGGCAAACTATATAGTTTATGCTGGTTTAAATCAAGCAGTGCTCCAGCATACACTGGGGTTTCCTAGCTTTGGCACTGCATTAAATCACAAACTCGGATAAATGCATGGATGGTATGATTAAATGTAGCTTGTAAATCTATATATACAAGAGAAAAGTACTCATTAAAGTACTCATCAAAAACTGATTCCACAGTGGTTTCCATTGTTTGATTAAAACAAAGGTTTATGGAATTGTTTCAATTCAGACAACACATAACTATTTCCCTGCATTCAGAACTCACAGGATCAATATACAATTCTCTATCTTATCCAGTTTCTTTGCATTCCTATGACTCAATGCCTGTTTGCTTGTCCACTCTCAATACAGTTTTAATGGGATGAAATGCATTGCTATCAATCAAGTAGACAAAATATGAGCTTCTCATTGAAACATACTCCAGAATGAGTCAGGGCTTTAAGAAAGAAGAAGGTAAGAAAAGGGGAAATTACAAAAAGGAAATGAAAAGAAAGCACATATGTCAATGGAGATTAAAAAAACACACACGGAGGAGCTGGGTTCATCGATGAAGTAATTTTTCCATATAAAACTACACACACTACAGGAACTAGCTGCCATGTTAACTATAATGTATCTCAGAGATGAATGGGTTTCAGTTGTTAATTCAAGACCAAATCATTCAGCATTCAGCTACTTTCATTTACGTGAATAACAAAATTGTTCCACTCTGTCTACGTAGAAGGTTAACAAAATGTTCACAATGTGAATTCACAGTTCACATTGTGATTATATAGAGATTATATGACTTTCTATACTTGGATGCACTTATCTCAAATGTTTACATTTGTCGATTGTATCTGGTCAACATGGAGACTCCATCCGGCATGGAGGGCGCCATATAAATCAAAGTTGTTGTTGTTACCTGAATGTCTTGAAACAGGTTTCAGATTTTTTTTTGTAGGAAACAAAGCAGGTTGTCGGACACACCCATCACCAAGCTTAAGAGTAGCTAAACCAGTGTTCCATATTATGTATGCCACCTACGCACAAAAAATTCTGTTTGTCTGGAATGGAATGTGCGCTCTCTCTCCCTGGAGGGTGCACCTTGCTTACCTCATCCCGAAGAGTATTTGGTGCATGTTTTTTTTGAAAGATGCCCTTTCTCTCGTACACATGGATTTACAGGTTACATTTTTATCTAACCACCCACGCATGTGCGCTGATTTGTGCATTTAGTGCAGGCTCATACTGTTCTCTGCAAATTTATAATTGGTACATTATGTTTGAAGAATCAGTTTGCTGACTTCAGTCTTGAAAGGAGGTGCCTCAGAAGAGTACTACTACAGTACTACTACCCATACGACTACTAATAATAATGCTTATTCTAAGAGTTATAATAATAAATAAATAAATAATCCTTGCATTTTGAGATGGCACTTTTCACGTCTTCTAGATGTCCAAAAGCACTTCACAAAATATACTGTAAAGTGAATTGACTGTACACTTGTGGGCGAAACGCAGCAGCCAGTTGCACACAGCAGAGTCCCACAAACAGGTGAGGATTGAGTGACCCAATTTTTTTAAAAAGTATTATCCCCAGAAAAGTGACCAGCCAAGTGACTGGGTTCCTACTTACTGCTAGGTAAACAGAGATGCGTGAAGTAAGGAAACTTGCCCAACATTTCACCCTGCCTGGAATAGAATCCAGGTGTCTCGCTTGCTTACAGTGGTACCTAACATCTTAAATGGCAGTGCAGTAAACCCAGAACAAGCATAGATTCAGCAAGGCAATGGAATACGTTTAGAGTTGTAAAGGGCAATTTAAAGACAGATCAGTATATAGAGGATAATGAATGACTGAAACAGGTTGCCAGGAAGGGTACATGTGTTCAGAATGCTTGATGCTCTGATGCAAAGACAATTGGGTGAGTATTCTGAAAGGATGAGATCAAAAAGGGCCTCATCTGAACCAATCTTGTGAGGTGAATGACAGAAAGGGACATTGCTTTAATACCAGAAGAATTTTAGATGCAGGAGCTTTTTGAGGTGGGTGACATCAACATTTTCAACACAGTTGAAGTCGGGTAAAGGAAATATTTGTGCTTTTTTTCTCCTAAAACAGAATTGCTCAGGCACCAATTTAGATTGAACAGTACATTCTACCTTTATGGTTAATGCTCGGTTGTTATAGAGATTTTCCATCAAGAGGCTTCTATTCTACAGTTCACTGCAGTATTTGTGTGCAGTGTAGCTACAAGTACACCGTAATAGGATGACACTGTCAGGTATTTGTATCACACAAGTCCTATAATATGTATGCATTACACAATAACTGTATGTACAAAAGTTCACAATACATTAAGCTGTTATGTATTGGTTAAGCGCTCCAAGACATCAGCTATCCAAGTTGTTGTTGTTAATTTAGCATTCTCACTGGTTAAATTACAGCAGTAAACCAAGGTGCACTTTGAAGTACCTGATGCCTTAGCTTCGGCCACTTCAACGTATGTTCTCTCTGTACAGGCAATCAGAGAGCCTCCTCGAGAAACTGCATACTCCCCAGAACTAGCAAACATAAACCCTGTTTTTGAAGTAGCTGGAACTTTAAACTTAAGAACAGTGAGAGGTTTTGACCCCTATCAGGCACAAGGTTGAACCAAAGGGAAAGTGCTTTGAGATGTCCCATGACATGATAAGATTCTATATCAAGATTATTATTATGAGGTGCTTTTTGTGCATTGGCATGCAGAATACTGATTGAAGGAAACATTTAAGGAAACAACTTGAAAACGGAACGGTATTTGGGAGCTGGGTTTCTAATTAAACGAAGATCTTTCCTCCGTTGGGAAATTTGGTTGTGGGACTAGAATAGCTGTCAGTATTGACACGAAAGCTCCTTGCCATGAATTTGAAAGAGAATAAATCGCAGCTCTTCTTCTGGTGAACACATAGCAAGGAATCCAGAAATAACCTGATCTGTACCTTTCACTAAAAAGGAAAAGTGTTAACAAGATGAACATGATTCTGCTCAATTTGTGTTTTTAATGTATATGATATGGATAATATCATATACATTGATATTATTTTAGTGGATTGGAAATACAATTAAGGCCCTTCAACTCATTTGATCACATCCTTTGTATTATGGAGGGAATGTGATCAGATGATTGAAGAGCCTTCATTACACAATTATACTTGACAATTCTGACAGCATTTAAGAATAGTTTCCAAGGGTACAGTACTATATTTGATATTGGTTGTGAGGTTAAATTTGATAATACATCATTGCATGTTTGTGTCAATGCTGATATATTGCTGTAGTCTTTAAAAAAAAATATCCGCAACTAACACAGGGATTGATTATCTTTTTAAAGTCACCAGTATTCAAAACATATCTTATTTATCATCTGTACCTTTTGGCGGTTTACATTTTAGCTACATTACCCTAAAGATTATTCTCTTCATATTTAGGATGTGCCAAGATGTTAGAACAAGAAGATATGGGTTCAGTACAGATACCAGGAAACCTTTCTTTACTCAGAGGGAAATTAATGACTGAAACAGGTTAGGATGGGTGGTTGATGCCAGGACGATGGACTCTTTTTAAAAGCACAGCTCAATATGGTGATGGTGTTCTGGGGAGATGTGATCAGATGGGTCAAAAGCCCTTCTTCGTTCAAACCGATCTTCTGCACCTTTGCTGCACTTAACTCACTTCTGTGACAAACGTTTCCTATTTAAAATAATAATAATATGTTTTTTGACCTTTTCACATGGCTAATACTGTCTTTGGTCTGCCTCATTGATGCTCTCATCATGCTTTCATAGCATAGCTTCAAAAATTGCATTGGAGCACATTTTTTTAATGACGCATCCATGCTTCACAGCAACATGAGATTTGCATACCAAGAGGCCTAGTCTGGATTTTACCCAGGTGCCTGATCAGAAAAATCACTCAACAAATCCTCCAGTGCACCTGGTACTCCCAGTTGATTGTTTTGAAGCTCTGCAGCTGTGTTACACTGGTTTGGGCCATTCAGGGCAACCTGTGCTGCTTCACTCAAGTGAAGCTAAGTGCTGGTTCCTAAATTAGTGTAGGAGCAAAATCACTCATTTATTATTGAAAGCAAAAAAAATTCCTTGAGGAAAGGATATATTCCAAGGCCCATGTTAGTGGCACTGTTGCACACCCGCGAGGGTCTCTTTACAGTGGATCAGTAAGAATTTTGATTTGCAGTATCAGGCTTTGAAAATAATTCACACTGACAAGTGTTAAATTGAGAAATGTGATGTGTTTTGGCCTTAGATCAAAAGCCATTGTATTATCCAAAGGATCCAATTTAGAGTTAACCTATTAAATAGTGCACTACTGTATTTACAAATACACAGGATGTGATGAAGTACACTGTAATATTGTCAATTGTGTTTCATGTTGTGCAGTATCCCTTCTTCCCTGGGATATCCCTTGTCTTACGAAGAACCCACAAAATTACAATGAGTTGTCTGTCACACAAAGAAAGGAAAGGGATCCCTCCCATTCTTTTCAAGTATCAATCAGCTGGATTCACAGATCCAATGTACGATAACATTTGCAGATAATAATAATATTGAGACAAAGTTGGGGGCACTGTAGAATCAAAGGGGGTAGCAAAGGTCTGATGAAGAGATTAATGATTTAAAAGTTATCAGTTCACTATGCAAATAATATATTTGAAGTAAGGATAGGAAACCCATGTAATAATAATAATCCTTGCAGTTGATATAGCACTTTTCACGTCTCCTAGATGTCTCAAAGTGCTTTACAGAATATACTGTAAAGTGAATTGACTATATTTATGGGTGAAATATTGCAGCCAATTGTGCACAGCAATGTCCCACAAACAATTGTGGATTGAAATGACCAATTTTTTTTGGATGGACTATTATCGGGCATGTGGAGCAAGGAAACGTGCCAAAGGTTTCTCTCTGCCTGGAATTGAACCCAGGTCTCTTGCTTGCAAGGCTAGTGCTCTAACAAACTGAGCTACAGGACTCGATGAATGGGATAGAAGCAACCAAGGGGGAAGCTGAAAGAGATCTAGGAGTGTAAGCGACTCAGGGAGTGCAGAAGAGAGCAACAGGGATCATCGTTAAATGTTAGAGGAATGAGTGATTAGCAAACCCGGGCTCTTCAGTCTGGAGAGAAGGCAGCTCAGAGGAGACCTTGTGTACAACACTTTAAATATGATTAATAAAAAGAAACCCAAATCAATACTGGAGGATGTACCAAAACAGTGGACCAAGGGGACATAGGTTTTGAGTTGCAATGGTCAACTTCAAGACAGATAACAGGATGTATTTATTTCCTCAGAGGGTAATTTTAAACAACTGTGCAATTGGCTGCCATGTTTTGCAAAACTGTACAGTATATTCTGTGACGTTCTTTTGGGTGTCTGAATGATGTAATAAGGCACGATATCAAATGCGAGTATTATTATAATACAGTATAATATAGTAATAACTAATGTACAACTGGAACAGGCTGCCAAGAATGTGGTTGAAGACAACATTCTGGACTCATTCAAATGCAGCTTGATATTGTGATAAGAGGACAGTAGGGTAAGCATTCTGGAGGGATGAGATCAGATGAGGCGAAGATTGGCCCTTACTAATCCAAACCGATCTTGTTCAGACAGCCTCCCATGCCTACTCCCGAGAGGAGGCTTTTATTTCAGGCTTTGAGCATAAAAAGAAAAACATTTAATCTGCATATGGACATGAGTCCTGAGCTCCTGACACCGAGACATGATCATCCGAGCTCTTCCCTCTCAAAGGTAAAAAGCTTTACATTTATGTGTGGAAGTATGGTATGCGTATATTTCCCTGGAAGTTAGAAGCAAAAAAAAACTTTTACCCTCATTTTAACTTGAACATAAACATCTTATGAGCAACAATCAACTGTGACACTACAGGTGCTATGAACTGTTTAGCATATACATAGAAATGTTGTGTGATCATGCAGTATATCCATTCTATTTATATCTGGCGTGTTGTCAAGTTGGCACTAATTGCAAACACAGCTGAGATTTTGGCCTTGTACGCTACCATTACAAAGAGGGTTGAACTGTATTAATAAACATATTATTCATTGCCAAAATGAGATCACAGCAGTTGGTACTGTCATAACATTGAATCCCCATCTGAAACATGCAGTGATTGGCGATACTCTGAATTGGGGATTAACAAGATTACAATTTAAGGGTACCCCAGGGCATCAAGCTGCACTGTGCTGGCAGACATGGACATTGAAACAGTAAATCTACACAGTTGACGTAATGTTATATACTTGCCTGTTGTTCAACTCCATTTCAGAAAATGGCAAGAGAAATGTCTGATTCTTCCAAACATTATGATACTCCACCTTTCCATTATAGCAAAAAGCTGTTTGAAATTGAGTCCAGGATTCAGCCTTAACTGACCTCCCTGGTAGTTCAATGTCGAGCCCTTTTTTAAGGAATTACTCCTGCCTTTCTTAACATATTTTTCTCGCCTTTCTCTCACTACCCCATTAAGGATTACTCATGGCAGCTCGGTACAGCAAAATCATGAAACTGCTAAGGGGCAAACACATCGTTTTGAATGTGACTTTCTGTTGAATATCAAACTGTAAAGAAATTTAAAGTGCATTTAAATTTATATGAAATTCAAAGCAACTTAGTCAATGTCTGGAGGATATTACAGAAGCAGAATTCCTTATGTTTTGGTTAATTAATTTGGATTGTTTTTAATTTTATTTATTGTACCTGACCCACAAGATACACAGTTAAACATCATTCTACCAAAGCTTTGTGACATCTAAAGTCTTACGGTTCTATACTAAATGCAGAGTTTATAATGTTATTGTTGTGTTTGACATTGTTCTGCTGTTATCGCACGGAGGCCTTCCTTGATGTGACCATAATCACTGCACTAATTAAGTCTTTGTTAAGTAACTTATCCTAATTGCATGATCAATTAATAGCTTTAATGAATAGGCATCTGATTTGTCTTCAAGGCAACTCTGATGCATAGATCACTGACAGTGGAGCACCAACAATAATGCATTAACATAGTACTCTTCCTGTTTCTGACTGCTTTATAAAGACATGTTTTATTGTTTTGCATATAAAGATGATGAGCTTAACCTTTCAGAGATGCCACTAAAATCATAAAGCAAAAGCAGTGTTGCTGAAGCAGAAACCCTTTTTTGGTGAATATATATGTACATTAAAAAGGTGTATATATGCACACACATTTTATTTATATAATTTTTAAAAATTCACAAAAAAGAATCCATATTATGCAATAGGACAAATATATATATATAAAATATAATATATAATAAAAACCTGACATCTGGTGTTTGCAAGATCAAGTTTGAAATAATTCACAATTGGTTTTAGGTTTCCCCTATCTAAGCAGGATCTACCAATCTACTAATTTATTAAATAAATACTAATATGATTTGTTGTCTATGATAGTTAACTGCGGTATTTTCTCATTTAATTGAAGTCAGTGAAAACCTATTAATGTTGATGTATAATATAATAATTGTACTAACGTGTTTTGATTCTTTTCACCTGTTGGTATAAATATTCTCTAAATCGTCTGAGGAAATCCCTGCAAAAGAGAATCCATATTGTGCAACATCTGCTAATTCGGTCTGAATGCTTTTTACGAAATACAGGTATCCCTCCCCAATGATACGTTCCTCTAAACCTCCGCGGTTGGTAAAATCACGATTGGAAAATGCAGGGTCCTATGGGAAACATGGAGATGGTGGAGTAAGTTTGGGCGCATTGGCTGCCAGGATCTGCAGCAATCCGCGAGGCTATCTGACTGATTGACTGATCTACACAGAGAGAGAGAGATATGGAGAATGGGGGGCGGGGCGGTGGTGGGGTGACACAGAGAGAGAGAGAGAGAGACGGGTCCTAGCGCGCTATACGCTAGGACCCTTGGTAAAATAAGTTTTTTGACCCAACAAAAAGCTCAGTACGTGGGCACACACACAGGGCCCTATGGGAAACACAGAAAAAACACATGAAACATACCTGGGGACAGGGGGAGTAAGTTTGGGTCAGGATCTGCAGCAATCAGATAGTCTGAGAGAGAGAGAGAGAGAGAGAGGGAGTGGGGGGCTGTCTGACGGACTTAAACAGAGATAGAGACACACGGGAGGGTGGGGGGTTAAAACGCAGGGGGCTGGGGTGGGTGGCTTTCTGATAGACTTACACGGAGATAGAGACAACGGGAAAGGGGGGGGTAACACGGGGGGCTGGGGGTGGGGGGCTGTCTGATGGACTTACACAGAGATAGAGACACACGGGGGGGTGTAACACGGGGGGTTGGGGGACGACGACTGTCTGACGGACTTACACAGAGATAGAGACACATGGGGAATAAATGCATGTTAACTGTATTTACCTTAATCCTAAGAGAGATGCGCTGTCATTGGTTAATTGCAACATCGCATCTGGGTCCTGGTGCTGTACGCTGTAGGTTCTGGGGAAAATACTTTTTTTTACTACAAAATACTGTTTTTAGCTTTCAGGAGTACTTTTTTTTGTTAAAAAAAAAGGTTGGCAGCTCTGTGTTAGTGTTAAAACCCATGGATAAGCAAGGGTTATAAGCAATGGTTTGCAAGGGTTGTCGCATTTATCAAACCGTGGATGTGTGAGTTTCACGGTTGACGAGGCTGGGGTTGGGGCGGGGTACCTGTATTGTGAACTGATATGCACTTTTATCCATTTAGCAATAATTCCTTCATAGCTTGGAGTTCATCTATTTTACTTTTTGAATAATTTTTCAATTATATTGCAAATTGTATTTCATTCACCATTTGTAATATGTATTCACTGTTCAGGAAATTGCTCAGCTGAATTTCTTCAAAATTCAGTAAAGGTCTGAGGACTCTTTGAACATGTTCTTTTCTTTTCATGTTTGGTGCACTGGGCTTCCATATATCTAGCTGATATCCTGCCTATTTGCCCACGATATTTGAGGCCATCTAGTGTAACAAATCACCCAGGTGAATGCTGCTTACTTGATATTTTGCAGTTGTGTGTGCAATTTCCTTGTAATCATAGAATAATGGAAATAAATGAAACCTTTAAAATCGTACTGGAGTGAAAAATAAGGCACCATTGCATCTCTGAAACCATAGTCCTTAATTATTGACAAGATTGGGTATGAGCATTCTCACTAACTTTGGCTGGCTAGGTGTAGTAGGATCACACATGGCTACTTGGGTAAAATACGAGAGAGAGCCTGATGCACATGGAATCTACCTTCAGTAGACAGGGCAAAAAAGTCCATCACCTTCAGGAGAGGAAGGGAGGAGAAAAAGTAGGAGAAAATATTGGCAAAGAAAAAGTGATGCGTTTCTGATTCAGTTCTCCCACGCTGTTGAATTGCAAGTCTCAGCTGTATTGCTGCAGGCAGATATCACATCATGCCATTGCCTCACCAAAGAGAGCGAGACAAAACCAGGAGACATCACCAGGCTCCGAGTGCACACCTCCGAGCAATTGGCTTGAATGTGATGCAGACTGAAGCCTGGAAACAGCTCAGCCATCTGCTCTATTGTCCATAGAAGAGCAGAAAAACAGTGAGCATCCACTGATGATTGGTATATTCCAATACGCAGCTGCCCCACAATTGGAAATAAAACTCGAATGAATTATTTATAATGGTGCAGCTTCAAGAAGCGTTTCCATCCTGGCAAACATTCATGTGAAATTATTACAATCATTGTAAACAAAGCTGGTCTCTCTTAGCGTTGCAGCTCCATCGCCTATCGATACTCCCATCTCATCTTACATATCAGGTTACTGTCAATATCTTGCAAATTGCAAATGATTGAAAAAGGAGAATGTAAATGCAGAATGGAGTTCTTTCATGGGCTAACAGAATGGAACTCTGTGTCCTATTAAAATTTAAAAGGTTATGTTAAAGCTTATCTTTGTTGAGGAGCTGGTAATAGTGTAATACTGAATCTATAGGATAGCCCACTGTGAAGTGGAGGGACTTGAGGATTTTGTGGGTGAGTTTCACAAGCAGGAGAACATGCATGTTTAGGATAGGGGTGTCGCTATGGGTTGGCTTAATAAGCACCCAGACTGACTTATTGCTCTCTGTTCTGCTTCACAAACTACAGGAAGCTCCTGCTTTATTTATCTTTTCTCTGGGCCCAGACCTGGGGCTAGAGTGATCAGCGAACATTGCAAGAGATGTCCTCCCAATGGGAATGGTGCTGTATAAATGTAATTTTGTTGTAAGTGTTATTATTTTGCACAATTGACATAACTGTAAATGTGGTCCGGGACGCCACTTGGCATGAAGGGTGACATATAATGTTGGTTGTTGTTGTTGTAAATGGACGTCAACACAAGGTGTTCAGTAGTTTTCTGAATGGCATGGATGCCATTTGTCCTCTTCAGTGATAAGCAGGACAGATGTACCACACTCCTTAGTGGAGTACAAACTGAGCATAAAACAGGGCTGAAGACCAATTGAAAACACAGAATATAAACCCACAAATATTAAACCATTCCGGAGAGATGAGCAGGCAGCTATAGGTTGTGCTCTGAAAATTGGCTCCTGATGTTATGAAGCATTTTATGGGAGCTGTTTTTTCATTTGAAAGCTGGGTCAGTGACTTCTCCCTATCTGGATTTAAAGCAATTGCCCCAGATAATCCAATCTAATTAGAAGCAGCTATTACTGAAATTAAATAAAAATGGGCCAAGAAGTGGCAATTTATGTCATCTCCCACTGCATTACTGATGGTATTTTAAAAGTCTTAATTTTACTATACTTAATGTGATTAATGTGCTTAATTAGATCCAAATTTTTGAAAGGGATATTAAACTTTTAGGACAATATTATTGGAAACAATTTTTTTAACAGTTTTTAAAACAGTTTTTTTGTTCTAAAAGCACGTAAATACTGAAGGTCTGAGAAATAGGTGTAGAATTAATTACATATTGAGCTGCAGGATCAATCCATTTGTGTAGCTGTATGTCAAATCATTTTACTAACTGGGTTGCTCGCCAATGCGTAGTGTGCAGCAGCAAAAAAACTGAGTTTCAGACACCAATTGAAAATTGCGGGGAAATAGAAATGTTCGCAGCATTCTAATACCATTTCTCCCACATGTTGCTTTTGAAGACAGCTCTGTTGAATTGAACACACTTCAGGGGTTCAGCTAAATCAGAACTTGAATATTGGATTAATCCAAGCTGCCAAATGGCAAACCAAACCAGTTGTTTCAAGCACTTCTAGGCATTGCCTGAATATGTAATGAAGCTTTAAGTAACACAACCTGCCCTCAAACTTCAGTGCCAATACATCGAAACAAACTAACCATGGAATTGGTGCCCAACGTTGAGGGACCATGAAGGAGTTCAGTAGTTTTCTGAATGGCAAACTATTCAGAGTGAAAAAATATTAACATCTCCACAATTTTCATCAATTTGTAATTTGCTTGTGGTCATTCGATCGATGCAAAGCAATTGAAAAGATTCACTTCTTGGGTGGAATGGTTGATTGCACACAGAATATCCCCCAAATAATATAAACGCTATCTGAATCCCCTGTTCATATAAATCAGTATCAAATGGGACACCTCTGGACGTCCTCCCGACATGAAAGGTGCTCTATAAATGTAATTTTGTTGTTGTTGTTGAATGTCAGGCTACAGAATGAGTGAACAACGTTTATTTCAGCCATTACCAGGAGCTCATGGAAATATTAACAAGGCAAGGGATTGAGCATGGCATTATGTTTGGAATCTGAAGCTACTTCTGTTATAGTTAGTGTACTTGGCATGTGACTTAGGACATCTATGAACTGTAAAGTACATGCTGCTCTTTGTTGCTTTGAGCCTCAATTAGAACATTTTTTTACTGGTTATCTTTACACTGAAGAGATGTAATTCGCTACCTATGGTGAGATATTGGGGAAATTGTCTTACAGATCCTTGTAGGCTAATGACTGACGCTTTCAAGCCAGACATATTGCCTTGCTTTCATTGCCATGAACAGTCGTGGATTGAGTGACCACATTTTTTTTTGAGGGATTATTATCAGGCGTGTGGAGGAATGAAACTTGCACAAGTTAAGTGTTTCATACTTGAAGAGGCATTGTTACCGTTACAATTTCTTCCTCTCTTCCTCTGCTCCAAGTTTCATTTTATTCACACAGACCATGGCTAAAAGTTGGGGATATTGATCAGATCATGCCCAATTTTTTACCAAATATGCTCAGGATTTGACGTGTGAAACTCCGCATCTCATTCTCTGTGGTGTTGAATGCTGATGCACAAAAATTGTGACTCTTCCTTATCACATAACTGTATTGTAACCCACTGTGCAGATTAACCTCACATTCAATAATAACCTCTATTGCAGTGATCTGTTGCTTTTTAGAAATTATTCTTGCTAATTCCAGGGAGTTTGACAGCTGAGGCTGAATGATGCTGGATATGCTGATCTAGAAAATGGAAGAATAAAGATAATGGATTAATTTAAAAAACAGCTAACTCTTTGTTGTCATCAGAAAGCATTTTGGAATGATACAATACAATTTACATGAATATAGAACTTTTCACATCAGAGCCTTTGACAATCCTGATCGAGTTCTCAGGCTGCAGGTGGGAACTAAGGGGGTGGGAAAGGGAAGGATTACTGAAAGCCCAGTTACAGAGGTATGTCTTGAAAATAGTGAGATTAAGTGGGCCTTGTTAATGATATGATTATTAATAATAATCATAATCTTTGCATTTGATATAGTGCTTTTCACATCCTCTAGACATCTCAAACTGCTTCACATACAAATACTGTAAAGTGAATTGACTGTATATTTGTGGGCGAAATGCGGCAACAAGTTGCGCAAGGCAGTGTCTCACAAACAGTCGTGGATTGAAGTGACCAATTTATTATTGTATTTTTGAGGGATTATTATCAGGTATGTGGAGTAAGGAAACTTGCCCTGATTTGCCTGGATTTGAACCCAGGTCTCTCACTTGCAAAGCGAGTGCTCTAATCACTGAGCTACAGGATAACCCAACCGAGCAGCCAGCCCAGGTCAGTATCAGCAGTGGTGGGGGTAATTGCCTTGAACTCCCTAATTCTAATCCACCTTGCCCTCCACCCTCAACCCCCATACACACCTGCCTCTAACTCCTCGGTCACCATCTATCCCTCCAGAGTTGAAAATTCATTCACTTTTATCACATTTTTGGCTAAATAGATCAGAATACATCCATCAAAATGTGATATAAATTATGTGCCCAAATATAATTACCTGCAAAGCAGAGAACAATTTTGTTTAACAATGTTTTAAATTTATTTAATGACTAAATTACAATTTCTTCCACTCTTCCTCCACTCCAAGTTTCATGGCTAAAAGTTTGGGATGTTGATCAGATAAACCAGGTACAACTGGTTAATATGAACACAGTTCTTCATCTGATCTCAATATCCTATATATCATCACCTTACCACGTCCAGGGATAAAGTAATGAGTTGTGAGTATTCAAACCTGGCAGGCTTGCCAACATTTCCATTGTGGTACTACAAAAGTCACAGACGACGCACAGTTTGGCATTTTCATGAGATGCCTGAATTATTTTTTAAAAAATGCATTTTTAGATTTGCGCAGCAGTTCTTTTTTCTCCTATTTGTCATTGAATAAACAAATAGCAATTTGCAATAACTAGCTTATTGCATTTGAAAGGTAAGCTGACAGAACCTCTGCTGTCTTTATCAGTATTAAGGGATTCATTTGCCAAAGTCTTTGTTAACTGCAATGAAAGGGGTAATACTCTGAAGTGATAATTTGACTGTCTTCTTCTCTGTTGGTTTTGCACTCACTTTCTTGTCCAACTCTCTAACATACATACTAGTCTTATGGCAGAGACCTGATCAAGCAGATGTTGATTAACAACATTATTTCTAACCAGCATTTATCCTACTTCAGGTTCATTCGGAAAACAAATCTGTAGGATTGCAAATTCCGCATTTAAGAGTGACTTTATTCATGTATTATTAATGTCTAGAGTAATCAACAGCTAGAATAGGTTTCTAGAAAAGTGTTTTTTAAACAAATGCAATGGACGAATTTAAGAAGCAGCTTGTTCTTAGAATGGGAAGGCAATAGGGTTGGTATTGTCCAAGGATGAGGCTAAATGGATCAAGGCACCATTTTTTCAGCGAAATGCCTCTCATGATAAACTACAGTACATGTTTACTCTGTCAGCATTTTCTAAGTAAAAACAATATATTGAAATACCATCAAATTCCAGAATTTTGTCTGAGATTTGTAGTCGAATTATCACTTCAGAGGGTTGTCTGATTCCCCTTTAATGGCACATTTAACAAATACTTTGCTATTTCTCTCCATGATTTGTATTGTTTGTATTGTACCTGGGGTGATACTGTTATTTATAATTGCCAGATACATTCCTGTTGCAAAGTTATTGCCAAAGTTGTAATGGGGAGTAATCTGTCTCTCTGTTTACTGAGATATCCGATAGAGTTTGAATAGATTTTGAGGTTAAACTGAGGCCCTGTCTGCTTGTTCAGATCTATTAAAGAATCCATGTCACTATTTGAAACAAGAAGGGATTTTCTCCACATTTCTTAGGCAATAATTCCCCAGATTAAATTGGTCATTCACAGCATTGCTGTTTGTGGGAAGTTGTGTGCAAATTGGCTGCTGTGTTCACCACAAAATACACAGTCAAAACACTTTTTATATAATTTATATGATAATCCATGCTTTTGATAAAATGCTTTATCATGTACCAGGTGTCTCAAAGCACTTCACAGAAACTACTGTAAACTGTATTGACCATATTTTGTGGGCGAAATGCGGCAGCCAATTCCACACACAGTGTTCCACAAACAATCATGGATTGAGTGACCAAATTATTATTTACAGCATATCCTGTGAAGTGCTTTAAGACATTTCATTGAGACAATAAGGTACAATATCAAATACAAGGACTTTTTATTGGTTTATTATATTGGGATTCACTGTAGGTTGTATGCCTGCCCAGAAGGCTTGTGTTAAATTATTGACATGGATCAAGCTGTTACTTAAACCATATCCTTCCTGTGGAATATTTTCCATCGCTCAACACATCTAAGTGCACAGAATGCATCTACACATTCTACACATTCCCACAGCTTTTATGTAAACATATCATGCTGTGCCCAATTGATGTGCAGTAAAATATTTACATCAACATTAGTTGTGTTGCAGATGTTGAAACACATCAACATCAGCCAGCATTGAGTGTCTGTTTGTAGCGGTCTATTAGTCATTGATCTGAAGTGGAACTGTTGAAAATAGTTAGTGTTGAATGCAATGCAAAACACATATGGATCATGAATTTTCGACTAAGATTTTATTTTGTTGCGGTAGTATCCCAGAACTATAAATATTATCATAAAAAATTATAAAGGTCTATCCAAATTATTTTGGATGGGAAGCAGTTATTTCACATAGTTTTAATATATGCCCAAAAGAGTCCCATGTGATTATGCCTATGTTAGTTTTAAGATACATCTACATAACTGTACAGCGCCTTGGGACGTCCTCTTGACGTTAAAGGTGCTATATAAATGTAAGGATTGATTGATTGATTGATTGATAAATGCAAATTTGTTTTCTTGTATTCCAACTGTGATCTTTTTCTTATCCTACAGAAAATGTGTTCATTCCATTTTCATTTTTGGATTGTACAAAGCCAAGCAGCAATGTTACCCATTACAGCCTGACAGAACTGCAATGCTTAGGCTATACCCTGCAGTGTGATATATCTCAAAACAATTTCAGATTCTTCTGGCAAGAATATTAGCTGCAATAAAAACACACAGAAATTGCATTTCAAGTTTAAATATTGAACAGATATTGATGTTTACAAAATGTTCAATTCCAGAATCCTCCAACATTTTAATGAACTTACTCCACAATATCCCCATATCCCCAAAATGCTCTTTAGCTTTCAATTGGTTATTTTCAAAGAAAAAGCAAAAAACAACATACAGTAATTTGAAAACACAGGTAAGATTTATGTTTGACATATCAAAGTCAACTATTTGGGAATGACATAGAGCAATAATTGGTTGTGATACATGACTGTCAATTAGGTTCACAGTACGAAGGAAAGGTCTGAAGGCTTACACTACAACCATTGTCATTGATTGTCAATCAGGAAAACTGTTTCAAATGTTGCAATTATTCTGCATTAATTCAGTATAATTCTGCACTGAATTGACAAAAGAACACAGTATAAATTTAGTTTGTGAGTTAAATACTCATTTCAGATGATCAAAATGTGAGGATTCATAGTCTGCAAGTTGAATTGTCAGTGTACCTTGTGTTCCAAAAGAGAACCTCATTAAAAATCTAATCAAGTGACAAAGTAAAATTGCTTTAGATATTCAAACCTGCTGAATTGAAGTTGACCATCTTGTGATATGCTTTTTTTAAAAATATGGGGATGGCTGGAGGAAAAGAAATGATACTGATAATAAGACAGCTAAGGAGTGCTATATAAATGCACGATGTTGTTATTCATTCTCGAGTTCAAATGCTGCTCAGAATGGTTAAACATCCAACTTCTTTGTCGCCTGTAAAAGGTTTTGGTAAAACCTACCTTCCCAATACCTTGTGTTTATTGGTTGTTGTTGTTGTTGAGTCCACAGAACAAACCTTCTTTTGGGACTGGTATAATTATTACTTGTTCATCAAAGTCCTGTAGAGACACAGTAAGGATAGACAGCACAGAAATAGAAAACCTACATTAGTACAAAAGGTTCACTTTTAGGGTTGAAGAGTATGATCCTGTAAACACACAGTTCCAGTGGGAATTGCCATGTTTTTTTCATACTCTAGGTAGCAGTTAGATAAAAGTATTTGATATTGAGAGCAAGATGCGAACATCTTCATTGAGAGTATATTTTTGGATTGAAATAGTCAATTCCCGAACCGTCTTTATGATACACTGCTGCCTGTGATGCAGTAATCACTAAAACTATTGATGGTTTCATTAAGTGTGTTGAAAAGGAAATCGAGGCCTCATCCATGGAGTTAACAGTGATTAACCAAAATAAACTGATTCACACATTTTCAGTGTGTGATGGAATATGGTGTGTATTGTGAAGGAGGAATTTTGCAATGCTGCAGAAATTGATTGATCACAACATCTGTCTTTAGGAAAAGAAACAAGGAAAGCAGTGGTGGTCTATAGAATCATAGCATGTTTACAACACAGAAGGAGGCCAGTTAACCAATTGTGTCTGGCTGGTTCTAGCTCCTCCACTGCAGACTAGCACTGCATTTGCATAATATTTTTGCTATTAAGCCCACATGCATATTGGAAGAAATGTCCTTAAGCTAAAATGCTTAGTGTGTGTTCAATCAAGTAAATTGAATGTGCATTGCTAAAATTATCTTCAATATTGAAGGAAGCATTGAGAAAATGGGGGAACAGACGGTTCAGTGTGGGAAGCCAAGATGGGTGCACTCAATATTTTAATATGTATCTCATTGTATTTTTGTAGGTCATCTGTCAAGACGTTTAGTGTTATAAATACAGACTATTTATGGTAAGTTCATCCACAAGGAAAGATATTAATCACTGATACTTCAGTGTTCAGTTAATACATTTTGGGAGATTATTTTATAAACTAGAATTGTTTTTGAAAGAGGGACCTTTGTAACTATATAGCTTCAGATTTTTCCAGGTCATACCTGAAATAATCCTTGTATTTGATATATCCTTCATGTTTTCTGGTTACAGTTGGATTGAGCTGCCTTTCAGCCTAGGTTTGCAAATTTGACATTGCTCAGGTTAACCTCCAAAATCCCTCCATGCTCTCCCCCATCTTATCCCTGTGACCTCCTTCAACCCTATCAATCTGCTCACTGCCTTGCTCAGAGAATACTGACCTGCTTTACGCCTCCACCATCAGCAGGCGATTCCATGATTATGTTCAGCTCTCTGGAACTCCATTTGGAGGTCCTTCTGCCATGTACCAGCAGTGACAAGCAATTTGAGATGTCCTCTCAATGTGAAAGGAGCTACATACAGTATATATTTTTATACAGTAGAAGCCTCGATGAACCGGCACTTCCGTACAACTAGTACGCCCCCAAAAAAGTCCTCATTCGATAAACTGGAACTTATCCGGAATAATAGAGGTGGAGTATTTGTAAATGTATAAATAATAACATAATAACAGAATATTGTTTTGGTACTTATTGTTAAAACTACTCTCATGCGCTTCTCACCTTTGCTGGTAGATGCTGCGCTTGAAGCCATGATGCTGCGGTTGAGGTTTGTAGTCCAGCGATTCTTTTTAAAATGGAGCACGCCAAGTAGGTGAAAAAAAAGGAGCGCAACTTTAAAGCCATACTAACAGCAAGCCGATAACGCTAGCCGATAACCCACAGGTGCAGTCTTTCGGTTTGCCGCTAGTAGAGTTTAGGGCTATCGGCTTGCCGCTAGTAAAGACGCGCAACTTTAAAATCGCGCTGCCGTTTTTTTCACCTGCTTGGCGTCCTCCATTTAAAAAAGAATCGCTGGACTATAAACCTCAATCAGTAAAGGTGAGAAGCGCAAGAGAGTAGTTTTAACATTAAGTACCAATACAATATTCTGTTATTATCTGTTATTATTTAGTCCGGTGTGTATAGTGAGCGTTAAAAGAACTAAAAAAATTTTGTGGTGGGTTTTCGGTCGCAGGCTGCCCGAATATTCGGCAGGCGCTTTAACTGGCATTGGCCAGGTCCTGCGGGTGCCGGATAAATTGGCTTTTACTGTGTATATTATATATATATATATATTGTGTTTATATGTATATATACATATGGAAATTGTATTGTTTATTGCACAAAGACTTTCCCAAAGATGTGGAAAAAATCTGCAATCAGAAAATTCAAATTGTAACTTGTGACTCAGAATGTGGTTGTGCAACAGAACATAGTTCAGAACAGGGAGTTCTCTAATGAATACCCCTCATTGATCTAAACTCACTGCTAAAATAGATTAATTGTAAGTCTCTAAAATAGATTAATTGATCATTGTATAATTGTTTCCAGTGGATACAGTGATGTAATTTACGCTTACCCAATAACAATAACACTTTAAACTTGCATGAAACACTGACATGTTTTTATGTAATGCAAGTATCCTTCTTGTATTCATTTGTGGCATGGATGGAGTTCATCTGGTTGGAGGCATGACTATTTCTCACCTTTGGCAGACCCAAGTGAGGATATTTTCTAGTGAAACCTTTAATCATCCTTCATATTCTGATATGCCTGCACTGACCTTCACTTATCCTCTGAATTTTTGGTTCCATGACTAGAAGCCATTAATCATAGCCAAAAATATTATTTAAGAAATAAATCGGGCAAATTCCTCAATTTCTCGACAAAATAATTGTTTCCCCCCAAATTCAGACCTCCACACAAACTGTTTGCCAGCTGATCTGATCTGTTCCTATGTCTATTGGAAGATCACAAAAGTTATCCAAAATTATTTCCTTTCACTATTAGGCCCAAGCCATTGATAGTAATGCTTGAGCACCTTGGATGAACTGCACCTCTCCCCTTCTATTTTTATAAGGGCCTCTCCTCCCAATATGAATGATGCTGTGATTTCAGAACCACTATTAACACTCTTTCTTTCCCCCGCTGGGGAAAGGGAATAACAGTATTGTTGCAATCTCAAGTTGTGGCAACAAGGAACAGATGAGAAAGAGGGAAGCATGAGAGAAAGTGAGGAAAGTAAGAGAGAAGAGAGATCAATCCCCCCACCCCCCACTCAGAGTATGTTAATACCTTTTCCACACTGCACAGCATAAAAAATACCTTTTGGGGAGATGGATGGCTTGGGGCATGTTCAATTGTAAGTAATTGAGCACATATGGGTGTTCTCGTTTTGAAGTGTGGAGTGACTCCATATTTTGGAGCAACTTGATGGAATTCCTTGCTGGGGGTTACAATAGCTCTGCCTGACAATATCTAAATGGTTGGCACCTCCATCTGATACCACAGCAGAATTGAAGAACTGCTTGTGTGTGAGTTGTGTCTGCTGCTGGCTGAGGAAAGTATAATTGTGGCTGTATGGCAACGCTACTTGTTTTTTGCAAGAATACTTTTGCTTAATTCACTTAGAAATTCTGAGCTATGCCTAGAACAGTGAAAAAAACAGCACTGCAGAGAGCAGGATTAGTGTATGCAAATGCACCAGGTGAGAAATCATTGGGCATTCATGCCTCACTTTATCAGTTTTACTAAATATAGAATAACAGATGGTTAGGTTTGGATTTTAAACATTGATTTGTTATTTTCTTAGGTTTGAGTTGGCCTACAAGTGAGAACATACATTTACACCAAATGAAAGGAACCGATAGACTTTAAAAATCCTTTGCCTGTTCACTAAAGCTCTTTCATCTCTTTGTGTCTATCTATGAAAAAATATATAATTGACAGTAAAGTAAGGATATCAAGATGTGTGATGGAATGTGGGGGATGGAGGAGAAAGGAAGAGATATCAGACACATGTGAGGAAACATTGGAATCTAGGGGAACTTTTTTGATGCTCAGTTGAAAAGCACTCTTGCCTCTGAAGCAGAAGCTTATGGATTTAAGCCAGCCACACTTCAGGACTTTGTACTCACTGTTTATGCTGACACTCCAGAGCAGTGCTGTGGGTTGCTGCATTATTGGAAGTGAAGTCCATCAGGTGATATGATAAACTGAGGTCCTATCTGACTTTTTAAATGGATTTTAAAGATTTAATGGCATCATTCGAAAAGAGAAGGGTATTTCTCCCAATGTGACCAGCAAAACCCCAGCCAGATAGAATTATTCACTTCATGGCTGATTGCAGTATCTTGCTGTGGGCATATTGGCTGATGTGTTTATCTATAAGTTACTGCACATTATCTGATGTATCCTTTGAAACATTCACCCAATAATAATAATAATCCTTGCATTTGATATAGCACTTTCCATGTCTTCTGGATGTCTCAAAGCGCTTCACAGAGGCTGCTGTAAAGTGAATTGACTATATTTGTGGGCAAATCATGGCAGCCGATTGCGCATGGCAGTGTCCCACAAACAGTAGTGGATTGAAATGACCAATTTATTGTTGCTTTTTTTTCTTTGAGGGATTATTATTGGGCATGTGGAGTAAGGAAACTTGCCCAAGGTTTCACCCTGCCTGGAATTGAACCAAGTCTCTCGCTTGCAAGGCGAGTGCTCTTAACCACTGAGCTACAGGACTCCACAATGTAAAAGGCCCTGCATCAGATGTAGTATTATTATAATTGAAACTCAAATTTTTATGGAGGAGTTTTTTTATTACCCTCAAATTCCACAGTGAGAATATCACTGTATCATAGCTATCGCAAAACATATTTTTATTTACTTAAGTAATTTATTTAGATTAAATAACATAAATAGTTGAAATAATTTTATTGCCTTTCTGAGACATGTAGAATTTACATGCCAATTCATTCTTGAATTGGAATAAAATTTGCAGATTTAAGATGGGCATCAACTAATTTTTCTTATAATGCCAAAGATATGGACAAAGAACCAAAGAACCCCCAAGATTGTTGGAGTTTCTTAAGATCCAAGTTGTTAATTGCTATTTGATCAAATATTTTGATTTGATACTTTTGTTTAACTTGCTGTTGAACTTTCCATCAAAACAGTTATTGAAAACAATTATTTACCCTTTGTTAATCTGTCATTGCAGGAAGTGTTTTCTTAAACAGTATTACTTTGAACAGAGTGCAGCTCCACCGTACATACCTCTGTGAACTGACCTTTAGTAATTAAAAGGCACAGTTATCTGGAACTCAGGGAAAGGCTTTGAACTTGACAGCGTTTAAATATTTATGCAAAGAAAAATTGCCGACAATCTTTTTGAAGGCCGCTTTCTACTGCAGAGTGCACCTCAGTTTGATGCCAATTAGGTGAACCATTAAGAATGCACAAAATGCTCAATTTCTGTGGTCAGGTCAAACACACTCCGTTTAATATAGCACCTTTCACATCACGAGGATGTTTCAAAGTGCTTCACAGGACGTACTGTAGAGTCTAGTGACTCTGCATTTTGTAAAAATGAATGAATGTGGAATATGCAAGTCAATTTATTTGTTGCTCATTGAAGATTGGTTAAAGTAATTTAAACCATATAAAATAAATCATTCTATGGTTGGATGTGAACTCAAATCCAAGCACTATTCAAACTGATTGCTATTTGGTTTCAAACCATCAGTATTTCTGTTTGTTTGCTTCCAGATTTTAAGTATTTGCAGTACGTATTTATCTTTTCTAAAAACGTTGCACTTCGAAAACTCCCCTTTAATATTTGTTTCATTTCAATCTATAAGTGTGTTTAAAAAGCTGCTTGTTTTTTCCTGTATTGAACATTGCCAAGGTTTCCATGTGCAGCTAATAGTAATAATCATATTAATAATCCTTGCATTTGATTTAGCACCTTATCATATTGTTGAGACATTTCAAAGCGCTTCACAGAATATACTCTTAAGTGAATTGATTGTATTTTGTAGGCAGATATTTTTTCAAGCCAATAGGCAACTTTTTCTTCCAGGCTTTATTTCCCAAAATTTGGTGTTCGAAAGCGGATCAGTTGAACACATTTCTGAGTTTATTTTACTCGCATGTGATCATATTCTTTAACTTTTTCTTGAAGCTTTTAACTCTCTTCTGTTGCAATAATTGATTTGGCATTGTGCTTATCTTTTTTCTACTTAATGTGACTCTGTAGTAAATTGGATGAGTTCAGCTCAATTAAAAAGTGTCTGTCATGGTTCGGAAAGCACAGAGAAACATGGTATACAATATTACTATGATTGATGAATACAGTTGTAGGACTTGGAGAGGTGAGTTATCAATTAATTCACACATTAGGGAAAGCCCTAATTCAAAAGCATTTATATTTTCTTGGCTTAATGATGAAGTTGCAACTGGAATTAGTCATCACAAATAAAACAGAAAATACTGGAGGAATCAGGGAAGAAGAACAGAAGAAGAACAGGGAATCCTGGCGGTAACTTCTTTGAGAAGTATATAGCACCTTAATCACATCTCGAAGATGTGATAAGCCATTATATAAAATGTGAGGATTATTATCATTATTATTATTATTATAATGGGCATGCCAAGTCCAGCAGACGTGAAAAGTGTTATATCAAATGCAAGTACAGTATTATTATTGTTATGATCATCTCACTTTATTTGCCTACAAATGCAGCTTTTTGCATATTCCATATGAATTATTGTGAAAAAGAATGTACAATATTTTTGGTGTGAATTTCACCTACTAATACAACTATCCGACATCGAATCGTGGACGAGGGACAACTTTTTGCAATTGAACGTGAATAAGACCGAGGCCCTCCTGATTGGCTCAAGCCAGCGCCTCCGCACATCGGGCGCTGCTAGCCTCAACATCCAAGGCTGCACTCTCCACCTCACAAAGCCAATCAGGAACCTCGGCATCATGTTCAATCAAAAACTTTCCTTCCTCCCCCACATCCGCGCCTTGACTGGCACCGCCTATTTCCATCTGCGCAACATTGCCAGGCTCCGCAACTATCTTACCCCCCACGCTGCCGAAACACTCGTGCACGCGTACATCACCTCACGGCTCGATTAGGGAAATTCTCTCCTAATCGGCCTCCCCAGTTCCTCCATTCATAGGCTGCAGGCCATCCAAAACTCTGCAGCCCGTGTACTATCCCGCACCCGCCTCCGTGACCACATAACCCCCACCCTCGCCCGTCTCCACTGGCTCCCCATCCTCCAGAGGATCGAATTTAAGATCCTCGTCCTCACCTACAAGGCCTTGCACGGCCTTGCCCCATCCTACCTAGCCGATCTACTCTCCCCCTACACGCCCACCCGGACCCTCCGTTCAACAGGACTTGGCCTGCTCCAAGCCCCCCGCCCGAACCGCCCCACCATCGGAGGCCGGGCCTTCAGTTTCTCCGCTCCCACCTTATGGAATGCCATCTCTCAATCCCTCCGTTTCGCCTCTTCCCTTTCCTCTTTCAAGGCCGATTTGAAGACTTTCCTCTTCGATCGTGCCTTTTGTTCCACCCCGAACTCTTTTACCTCCCCTTCGTGTTTCACCCTTTCCCAAACACTCCCCTCCCAGCTCGGGTCACACGCCTCTTGTTTAGCGCCTTGGGACGTCCGCCCGACGTGAAAGGCGCTATATAAATGTAAATTGTTGTTGTTGTTGTTGTTATCCATTGAAGGAAGCATTTAAAATGTATATGAGCAGGTTTAGATATTCAGAATTTTAAGATGCTATCTCAGACATATGTCTGGGTTGTTTTGTTTATTTTCTCCCCAATAGATTAACTTGAGTGAAAACAAGCTCTCTGAGAATCCAGTGCAATTATAGAGGGAGCTCAGCATTTTGAGATGCCTTTCTTCAGATGAGACATTAAACAGATTTGAAAACAGAAGGGAATTTTTCTCAGTGGCCCATTTTTCAGCTAAATTGAACATTCACTTTATATTTATTTGTGGAATCTTGTTCTTTGCAGCAATTATTTAACATAATGTTTTTGTAGGGACAGAAACACCAAAGCAGATGGCTGCAGCAGGATGTCCAAGATTCTCATTATGGGACAGTCACAGAGTTGAAATTGTCTTGATTTTTAATTGAACATCACTGTGCATTTGGCATAACGCGATGCAAGGGCTTACTGGTGTATTTGTGTACAATTGACACGTGATTGTATTTTCTGAGCAGATTTAACAGTAATCTCTGCACTCCCACTGTGCACCTGAACCAGTGGCAAGAGGATTTCAAAGCTTTAAATGCCTACAACAACAACAAAATCATATTTATAGAGTGCCTTTCACTACTGGAGGATATCCCAAGGCGCTGGCAACTATTAAAAGCAGCTGCAGATTTATGTACAGTAATAACAAAGAATGAAAGCCTTAATTGCACCATCAAATTTTTATATTTTTTATATATAAAAGGTAATTATTAAATATAAACCTGCTCATATACATTTTAAATGCTTGCTTCAATGGATAGTTGTATTAGTAGGTGAAATTCACACCTAAAATATTGTACATTCTTTTTCACAATAATTCATATGGAATATGCAAAAAGCCGCATTTGTAGGCAAATAAAGTGGGATGATCATAACAATAATAATACTGTACTTGCATTTGATATAACACTTTTCACGTCTGCTGGACTTGGCATGCCCATTATAATAATAACAATGATAATAATCCTCACATTTTATATAATGGCTTATCACGTCTTTGAGATGTGATAAGGTGCTATATACTTCTCAAAGAAGTTACCGCCAGATTCCCTGTTCTTCTTCTGTTTATCTTCCCTGATTCCTCGAGATTTGGACTTCCTTCCAATGTTTCTCCACGTCAACAACAACTTGCATTTATTTAGTGCCCTCCATGCTGGGCGGCATCTCGGAGCACTTCAAATTCTTGCTGCTTTGCCTCCATCTCTTGCATTCTCTTGCTGTCTCCAAAACCCTCCTCTTCAACCACACCTTTGGTCATCTTCCCCGTCCCAATTTCTTCCCATCTTGATTTGTGTACCAGACTACTGGTACACAAATCAATACTTTGAGATGCTTTCCTTTGTGATTGTTGCTATCAAAGTGCAAATTATTGCTTTGAGTCACAGAAAAGCGGGTTGCATAGATGTACACAAGTTTCCAAATTCAATTCTTGCAATCAGCCAGACCATCAGAATGTGTTAAGATACTTCCTTTTTTGAGGAAAGATCATTGGGTGAGTGATGCTGTGTACTTCTTGGTTAATACTTTCAAGGCAAAGTTGGCACAAATCAGTAAGCAAGTCATCTGCTTGCAATTTTACCCACAGAATGCTTTGAAAATATATAAATAATCTTTATAATTGATTGATTGAACCTTTCAGAATACAATCTTGAAAGAAAAAGGTGAACTGTATATTTTAATTACTTACACAGCCTTTTACGTGCCAAGATTTTATGGCACAATCGATAAGATCTGATGCATTTAATTTTAAGGGAACAGTTGATGGCATATGATTTTAGATCTACTCCATTGCGCATTCTTATTGACAGATGCTGCAAAAACAAACCCAGAATTTGACATTGTCAATAGCATCACATCTGTTTGCTTTATATAAATAATTTAATCATGTTTAGAATGCTAGCTCAACATAAAAAGATTGACTGCAAATGTGATGTTGTGGATACAGGACCGATTCCAACTAGTCGACCTCTGTGTGACATTGACACCAGTGTGACAAACGTTTTTGAATACCTGCAGAAGCTGAACATTTCCAGTCTTACAATCAGGTTGAGATTCATTTCAGACTTTCTTAGCAGTTTGGAAAATGTATGAAGTAGCTTACAGGTAGGTTAAAGACAACACCCACTTTGCATTTATGCTAAAGAGAATATTTTTCTTCAACTGGTGGGTGAAACATTGAACCAGTTTTACCATTTGCGAAGTCTGGGCAAATTAATATAATAATAATAATCTTTGCATTTGATATAGCATCTTATAATGTCCTTGAGATGCTTTGCACCATTTTGCTGTTTACATATACTGTAAAGTGAATTGACTGTATATTTTGTGGGCAAAATGCGGCAGCCAACATATCCTAAAATCACAGTGATGTTTTGATCTAAAAATAACTTGCACTTCATGCATTTTATATACTGTTAAGAGTGTACGTATACAAACTGGGACACAGATTGTCAGTTACTCAATAGGAATTTATGTGAAATTTGCATAACACAAAATTTAAAAGTTAATTTGCTGTGGTTTGTTCATATAAAATTTTTGCTCAAAATTAGTCTCAAAGCACACATAGTTTGTTAAATTCATCTGCAGCTCGAAAGAAATAGCAGTCATGATTTAGTGAGACAACATGGAGAAATAAATGTTGATGGGTTTCAAGAGATAATGCTGCTTTTGAGGGTTGAAAGCAGCTATTAATTAGAAGCTCAATTAAAGCTTTCTGCCTAACTAAAACGGGGATGGATTGTGAAAGTTGAACCAGTAAATGGGTTGCTCGTAGCTGTCACTGAGATGGTAGATGCATCCAGACCATCCAAGTTTAATCCATAGGGTCAGCAAAACAATGTGACCATTTTGCAAAGCACCAGCTGCAGTGGTACACCAGAAACTCCTCACAACCTGAGCCAATAGACAATTGCGGAAATATTTGTCAAAACTGCAAGGTATTTGACAAATGTTGTGGTAAAATTGCAGTGGGTTGATTGGTGCTGTTGGGAGACTCATTTTATGAAAAAACGCAGATTAAAATAATAGGCACATATATCCTGAAAATGTAGGTATGTTTAATATACTAAAAATCTTATTTTGAATAGTACTTACCAAGAATTTGTCGCAGGAACTCAGTTTAGGCCAGGCAATGAGCACACAGACAGCAGTATTGTCATGCAACTGGTTTTTCTGTCATGGTTCAGTCACTAATGGGTGAGGGCAATTTCCCACTTTTGCAAACCTAACACTCCCAGTGCCACACACGTGTGACCGGAGCCTCTCCACCCTCAGTAGCAGCGTCGAGCCAATAGCGGACAGAGGCCTTGGGCCTAGCACACTGTGTGTACAGGTATACAGTGGAAGCAGCATTTGTAGCGGATTCTGTGAAAAACAATATGGCCGAGCTTTTCTATTGGCCCAGCTCATGCTGCTCTAAAGGAAAAGTGCTCAGTGAAGAATTATCTGGAATGGTGGTTAGGCATATGAATACATAAATCAATGCAGCCAGGATATCAACAGCGTGTTGCCTTATGTGGTAGTGACAAGTTAAGTCAGGGTCAAGTGTTCAAGACTGCATAAAGACTTTGCTCAACCCTTTGTTGGCCCAACACCAGCTGTATTGGAAAACTATCAACCCTACTAATCTACCCAAAGTCTCTTTGGCAAGGTTAATAATGCAGGCAGAATTATTTATGGAATGTTTTATTGACCAAAAATAATGGACTGCAAAATAAGATATGCATCTATTTCATATGCAACAACTAATGCTATCACTTATTCAATAGTAAGGTTGAATTGACTGTATCTGTCACTACTAAGTGATAATGTGTCTGATATTGTGCCTGAACATCTGATAATACATGAATACAGTACTTGTAGACCAAAAATATTACAGAAAGAGCAGTCATTATTTACATGCCACAATTACATTCATAAAGTGCTACAATTTTCTGTTTTGGACACATGAGCATGTTTGGGGAAAGAGATCAATGCCATTTGCTCTACAACCTCTCTGTAAAAGACAAGGTAATACTTAACATGGCAAAAATGGAGTATTGTTCATTGATTGCCAAGCACTACATATATTATGTTGCTGTAGCTGCAATGGTAATTACTGTTGCAGTGTTACAGAATGAAGGCACAGTAAACACAAATATCAATAAATGAAGCAGTAATCCTCCTATTGCGTTTCCCACTAATTTAAAGTGAATTTGTCCTGGGGCACATGCTGGATGATAATTTCAAAATAGGATTCACTCGAGCTGTGTACTGCATAGATGTGTATCCTCCGGATGCAACTTATTTCAGATTCCTTCTTTTCTTCCCAGAACATCCTCTGTTCCCATTAAGTAATTGGATCTTGGTCTATCTTTCACCATGCTCATGTGTTCATTTCGAGTCTTCTCTGGGGCCAGCATTATTGGACTGAAAATAAGCAGTAAATAATCCCAGTGCGGTTACAAGATCCAGTTCGGAGCAGCTGAACCCTAGCAGAGCCAGACTGGCAAACAAAATAGTTTTGACCCAGATGATTTCAATTACAGTAACTGCATTCATAACACTACAGTTGTTAATTACTGTTGCATCCGTTGAATGAATATTACATTTTAAACAAGCTTGATAGTGTGTGGAATGACTTTCTTACACAAGCTATGAAAGCAGTGGGTGGCTAAGGCAAGATGAGATTCATCCTCCCTCCCACCCCTCAAAATCTATCTACCAACTTTTCTCCAGTTTGGGCATAAAATGTGCACAATACACTGGCCATCAGCCAAAGCCAACAGCCTTGCTTTGCTGCAACACTGTTCACCAAGCATCATAGTGTCATATCCCTTGATCAGGTCCTGGCTTCCTTCCATTGCTTTTGCTTCCATTGCTTTTGCTTTTGCTTCCATTGCTTTTGCTTCCATTGATCAAGAGAAGTGATGTGTCTTGTCTCTTAAACTTTGCACAAGCTGCAATAGGTTTGCAACCTTTTAGTTCTTCATTCTGAAGTGCATTACAATTAATGTTATTAATAATAATGAATTGTTGGCCAGAGTTCTTCACTAAGATTGAAAAGCAGCTAAGGTTTACCAGTTTCTCGAGCTCTGTGTTTGCACACTGTATTCCTTTCACTCAGCTCAGCCAGAGCACGAGACCATTTCAGGCTTTGGTAAGAATCATATTTGTTTTCACGAATTTCGTGAATTCACCATGATACTGGGCGGGTATTTCTATTTGTGAGAGTCCAGTCTTTGACGTGATGGTTGCAGTCTTGAGTAATAATCTTTACACTTGATCAGTCCTGATGAGACTCCATTGTGCAGATGACCTGATAATTGCTTAAACAGCTACGTCACCTGGTGACCACCCAGCTGCTGTGGCTCATTGGTCAGTCATGGGCAGGTGTTAGAGTTGACAGTTTGGAGACCGCTGGCAAAGAGTGTGTGACCACTGAGGTGAGGTGTGATATACAGATGGTAAAATAGGAAAATAAAGTTGAGAATGGCCAAACATTAGTGGTTGGTTGCCTGCACGGCAATGCATACAGAATAAAACTGGACAAACGTATAAGCAAAAGAACACTGCAGCTTTAAGCTCCTCAAACATGGTCAGTTTGTACTTTCCTATTAAGTTTCGTATTTCAAAATGGTCTACCATTTTCAGCTCCTTTATTCTAGACCAATTTGAAAGTTCCTTGAGAAGTCCTCCTAGCATAAAGGGTGCCATATAAATGTATATTGTAATGTAAATGCTCGGCCTAAACCTTTTAGCAGATGTGATAGCCATCACACTTTTTTTAGGATAAAAATTTACTCAAATTGCTTTTGAGTCATTCAATTAGGATGATGTGTCACTCAGGCTTGAACACAGTGACTGAGTTTGACCTCTCCTCTTGTCTTGCTCTAAAGGTAGGCGTAATTCTGCATTTTCTGAAGATATGTTACAGAATAGTCGAGAGCAATAATGTATGTAACTTGCTCAATGTGACCATTGAATTGTGACTGTTGGAGCAACAAAAATCCATCGCACCAGTCTCTCAGGTACTTCAGCTAATATTACCAATGTATACCTGTCAGTTCATTTAAATCTTCTTGTATGGCTGCTGAACCTCAATCATTTTTGTGCCATCCGGATGCTTTCTACAAGCTCCAATTTAACGAGGACAGAAAACAGAGAGCATGGCTTAGACGTGAGAACATATGTCGGCTTGACTGTTGTACAATTACCAAATTTATCTCTGACTGAAATGGTGGTGAATCAGCTTGGTGAGGGCTCTAGCAAAGGTATGTTTCTGTACTATTGATGTGAATTCAGCATGATTCTGGGCAGGTATTGCTACCTATGGGAGTGAAGTCTTTGTTGCTGGGGGGGAAGGGGGTGGTTGCAGTCTTGGGTAATCATCTTTACACTTTTGAGTCCTGTCAAGGCTCCCCTGTGCAGATGGCCTGACAGTTGCTCAATTGGTCAGCTGCTGAGGCTCATTAATGAGTCACATGCAGGTGTCGGGGCTGACAGTTTGGAGACCCGTGTCGGAAAGTGTGTGATCACTGAGGTGAGACGTGATACATAGAATAATAATCCTGGCATTTAATGTAGCACCTGATCACATCGTTGAGACACCTCAAAGCACTTTATAGGATTTACTGTAAAGTGGAGTGACCGTGCATTTTGTGAGTGAACACTGGAGCCAGTTATGCATAGCAGTGCCCCACAAACAGCCTTGGAATGAGTGACAAATTTTATTTGAGTGTTTGTTGGCCAAAACACTGAGCGAAACTCCCTTCTCTATTCAAATAGTACCATGGGATCCTTAATGTCCACCTGTACAGGCAGATGGGACTTTGATTTAATGTCTCAAATAACAACAACAACAAAATTACACTTGTACTTGCAGTGCCTTTCATGTCAGGAGGATGTCCCAAGGCACTGGACAGTCACTACTTCAGATCCAAGCTGAGGACAGGGTGGGGAGGGAAGTTGCCGATGGGTCCATCGAAGAGGAGAGTCTTGAGGAGAGACATGAAGGAGACAAGGCGGAGGGACTGCGGGATGGAGTTCCAGAGATTGGGGGCAGAGTGGCTGAATGTTCACCGCCAATGGTGAGGCGGGCGGTTCGGGGATGTGGAGCAGGCCAGAGCCTGCTGAGCGGAAGGGGCGGGCAGGTTGGTAATGGGATAGAAGGTCACGGATGTAGGATGGGGCGAGATTGTGGAGGGCTTTAAATGTGAGGACCAGGATCTTGAATTGGATCCTCTGGATGATGGGGAGCCAATGGAGTCGAGCGAGGATGGGGGAGATGGGGTCACGGAGTTTGGAACAGTGGAAGACACAGGCCACAGAGTTCTGGATTATCTGCAGCCTGTGGAGGGAGAAATTGGGAAGGCTGACCAGAAGGGTGTTTACATAATCTAGCCATGATGTAATGAAGGCATGAATGAAGATTTCAACTGCTTTTGGGGTGAGGTAGTGGCGGAGTCGGGCAATGTTGCGGAGATGGGGAAAGGCAGAGCGAGTCATTGCTTGGATGTGGGGGAGGAAAGACAGTTGAGGGTCGAACAAGATATCAAAGGTCCTGACTGGCTTGGTGAGGTTGATAATAATAGTAAGAATGGCAAGGCAAGTTTCAGCTATACTTGTAGTAAGTAAGGGAACATTTTATTACTAAGTTTCACAAAAATCGTATTTCATGTTGAAATGCTGCTTGGTAGCCTTGGGACATCCTCCCGACATGAAAGGTGTAATACAAATGTAATTTTGTTTGGTTGTTATGGGTACAGTATATGTGGACCATTAGCTGAATGGGAGCAAATTATAAATGTGCTTTGAGGGAGGCTTATGATATAATAATAATACTTGCATTTGATATCCAATAACATGGTTTCAGGCATTAACTATCCCTTTCCTTGAGGTCTTGTCGGCATGTTAATTCACAATAAGAACAGTGGACAGGCAGATGGGCAGATTGGTATTCAACTTCAGGATTCCACCAACACTAATTGTTGGAAGCTTGACAATGTTGGCCCAAGTGAACCTTTTTCCAAATTGTTCTACTGTTTTTAAAATAAAAATTTGATAGAACCAAGCCCATTCATGAAATATATCAGCAGGATCGAAAAAAGTAAGAAAACCAATAAATCAAGAAAGACTGGTGAGATCTGAGTTTGGAAAATAGGCTGAAGAGAAAATCTGAATGGTAAGGGGTTCTTGCAATCGATGTTTTTCTGGAATAGAAAAATAGAAATAAGTAAGAGACTCTGCAATGGGTATACTTCAACAGGAGCAATGACCATTGTCATATCATTAAAATGGAGACAAGAGAGGATCACATAGGTAAATAATCAGAGAGAGGGAGCAAGAGAAAGATTAACTATTAAACCACAAGTTTGT
The DNA here is from genome assembly GCA_035084275.1 of Hydrolagus colliei. Taxonomy (NCBI): domain Eukaryota; kingdom Metazoa; phylum Chordata; class Chondrichthyes; order Chimaeriformes; family Chimaeridae; genus Hydrolagus; species Hydrolagus colliei. Next base: position 15,891,876 of record CM068748.1, read on the forward strand.
TTCATACTCTGTCCAAGCCAGTCAAGAACCTAGGTATCATGTTTGATCCTCAACTGTCTTTCCTCCCCCACATCCAAGCAATGACTTGCTCTGTCTTCCCTCACCTCCACAATATTTCCGGACTCCATCATTACCTCACCCCAAGCCCGCTGAAACTCTCATTCATGTCTTCATCACATCCTGGCTCGACTACGCCCTTGCCCTGCTTGTCGGCCTTCCCAATTCCTCCCTCCATAGGTTGGACTCCATACATATATACTCCATAAGTATAATTTTTGTTGTTTGTTGAGGTTTTTGAGTACCTCAAAGAGCTTCCCTTGATGTGGGACAGAATTGTGCATTATCAAAAATTTAGTTCTTAATACAAATGTTTGTTTGAAAGAGACAAACTGTGGTTTTAGTGGCTGCTTTTGGAAAAGTGAGAATTCAATTTGAGATTAGTTGGAGTTAGGAGATAAAAGAATGGCTATTTCAAGAAGGATTAGTAGTGAATCCATCCAAGGTGAGCACTTTGATTGGATTACTGCTGTGGTATGGTTACATGCATTAGTTAGTACAGGATTGTATTGCGCATTGTAATTTGTATTGCATTGTATTAGTACATTTCTTTCTAATGTATAAGAAAGAGAAATGTAAACACTTACTTGTATTTACATGAACAGATAATATTTACAGTACTGAACTGTACCTTTGAGTTTTGCAATTTGGGTCAATTTTTTTTTGTAGGAGTCAATATTGAAATGACTAAAGCTAACAGAATTTTTGCTGTTATTTACACATGAAGCAAAGGTAACACAAAAGTACACAAGTGCTGATGTGAACATAAGAATCTTGCACACTCGTGCGCTGGCCTCATCCTATTGATGTCTGCCATGTTTCTCTTTTTGTGAATTTTTCAGCTTCACGTCAAATATTGTAGTGTGAGCCAGCCTTCTGCTAGATTTGCCTTTTGGGAATTCAGAATAAAAAATGTGTTCTATCACATTTTGCTGTTGCTCAAAAGCAGTTATTTTAAACAATAATTTGTGTAATTGAGTTAATTAATAAATTAGATTGGAGCCAAACCTTAGTGAGGTAAATTGGACAAATAAAACCAGATGTTACAATGTGAGAATATGGAAAGAAATAAGTTAATGTTCTGTCATTTGAAATTGGACTCTTCTGCCTTTCCTTGGTGTAAGTGAAAGATGCCATGAAAATTAGTATTTACTCTAATATACTGTATTTAAATTTTTCCTTTTTGTTGGCTTTCACTTCTGTTATCCTTCCGTAATGTATTAAACTTTGCATTGAGTGTCGACTCGCTACTCACTTGCAGAAAAGGTCACACCCAAACCCAGCCTATATCCACACATGGAGTCAGCAAAGGCTGCTTTGGAGTGATCAAGAGCAAGCACTCCAACTGTTTTCCCATCCATAAAGTGAGGGGTTAATTAAGCCTCACGTCTTAGACCAACAAACTGGATTCAAACCAATAATTTCTTTGTCCATAAACTATAGTTTATCCACTGCAGCAGAGGTGCTCCTTAAATAGCCCATGGGCTGGCAACAAGCCAGTCCCCCGAACATTCACCCAAGTCTGTACAAGGCTGTGTTCAATTGTTTTGATTGTGTTCTTAGTTCATTATACCATTGGTGCTCCCCAATACTGGCCATTATTCTTGTTGTTCAATAAACATTATTGTTTGGTCACATTAGCAAAAAGATACTAATTTGCAGGTACATGCTTCCGTTTGGGTTTTGGGGTGGATTAGATGTTCCAAAGAAATTATTCCCTTTGGTACTTTTCTGATCCAGATGAAAATACTGTAGAACAATAGAGTTTGAAGCTCAAGAAAGGGGGGACAATATTATCTGACTGTATGTTAATTCCAAAAGTGGACCAGAAGGTTGGGATTATATTGTCTGCTTTTTGGAGGCTAGCAGCCTCCTTCTCAGATGAGTGATCCATGGTGACACAACCCAAATCTTGTATAGACTGGGGTGAACTTGCCTTTTCAATGTAGGGTTCCATATGCTTCTTTGCTGATGCATTTTTGCTCTGACACGCCATCCAGCGTGGAGGGCGCTCTATATAAATGCAAGTTATTGTATTTGCCATTGAGCAGAGGATTTGAAGGGCTTACCTAGCAGAAATCAGAGACCAACATTTCTGGAAACTAGCCATTCAATCTATCGAGAACAGTAACAATTTCTGCAGTGTCAAATGGAATCATCATTACCTGTGATAACTGTGATTCCAGTAGATGCAATCAGCTCATTTTATCAAGATCCTTATTGCAGTATCTAGAAATAAGTTAAATGGACTTGAGATAAATGGGTTAAAATTTATGTAAGGGCTTATAGATTCATAGATTCATAGAATTTTACGGCACAAAAGGAGGCCATTCGGCCCATCTAGTCTGTGCCGGCTCTTTGAAAAGAGCGATTCAATCCCACTGCCCTGCCCGCTCCCCATAGCCTAATAGACCTGTTCTCCCTAAATAAAGATCTAATTCCCTTTTAAAAGTTGTTATCGAATCAGCCTCCACCACGTTTTACCTTGATTTATTGTTATACAGTACTTGGTGATCATAAAACTCGCAGGGCTTCATGAGACCTTTCACACAGATGACATGGAGGTGAAATGAATCAGAACTGCGATTGATGCCATATGATGCCAGATTTGAGGTGGCATTGTGCCCGAGATTTCCCAATGGTGCTAATCTCAGTGGTGCCTTCAGGGAGAGCTGCCAAATAGTTCTCATCTAGTTCCCCATAGGGAGGGCCAACCGTGGCCTGGCTTATCTCAGGCTGCTCTTGTGCTCTTTCCAGGACAGCTAGACACCTGGGAGCAGGTTATCCCTAACTCAGGGTAATGGTGTATGGTGACCAGGGAAGCTCAGCAAACAAAAGTACAACATAAATTGCTTACTCTTGAACAATTGCATACACTGCACTTGTAGCATCCAATTTGTAACCAGAACAACCTGGTAGATAAAAGGAAGGAACAAGGTTATCAGTTTGTTTTGCATCTTTGTTTATTTGTGTATTGATTTTCATTGCTTTGTTGGACACAGAGATTGTCAGGATTATACCATTTTGAACAGATTGTCAGGATATACCATGTTGAATAAATTCCAGCTCTCTGTTGATTGCCCATGATTTTCCATTAAAATGGTTCAGTGAGCGTTTGTTAGACTTTCTACCATATGCAATGGGAAATTATGGAAATATTTGACCAAAATTGCGGAGAAAATGTATAAATTGTGCTGAAGGTGGGGTGGAGTTGATTGGTGCTATTGAGAGGGTTATTTTACTGCCAACCTACATTTTTTCACTTTAAAAAAACAATAAGAAAGACACTTCAAAACTAAACATGAAGAAATAATACACATTAGATTGTTGCACAAAAAAATTAATGCTTTCTTTAACAAAAACTGGGTACACTCAGGCGAAGGGGAAAAATACAAGCACAGAACTGAAGGATGAAATGGTCCATAACCGCCCTGCACTACATTTGAAAGTCAGTGTTACCCAGTATATAAAAGACAGTATGTTAGAATACATGTTAGAACACGATTCATGAATATTCCTAGCAATGTGAAAGCAATTATCGGCATTCCTTTTTTGGTAACATTTGTGCATAATTTTTAATTTTGCTAAAATATATTTGCAGCACTGGATGGAATTTTCAACACATTGAAATCCAGACTGTTGTTTGGGTGATTGCTCGCTTCTGTGTAAAGACAGGATAAATTGCAATAGTGCATCTTTTAAGGCTTATTCTCCTTTGGGTCATACTTCAGAGCCAGTTTATGGGAGCAGATCCTGAGATGAATTTGTTATATATGAACACAAAGCTGTTGATTACACTAATTATTTGATGACCTATTGGTTTGAGCTATACTAATCTGTTGGTACAGTATATAAGAAGCAGCATATAGTCTGGGACATGCAGTTTGAAAATGTTATTTGTGGTGCAATTTTCACCAGCAGAAATATTTCTTGTTTTGTGCTTAGGACACTGCTTCTTATGGGGCAATAAATTATGTATTGCTAAATTTAGAAGGCAATCCGATAATTTGGAGGAACATTTTCAGCATCAAATTATTAAAACAATTGGAATACACGGTATATTGTTCTTTGAAACGTTCTATTAATAGTTCCTTCTGAAACAACATAATGAAAGCTATTGTGAAAAGGCCATCCGCCCCAAACACTTGTCCCTCTCGTACATTAACATGACACATAATTTTATTGTGAGGTCTATACTGGAATGTCTTTCTTATTGTCAGAGTCAGATTTGTCATAAGAAGCTTAGGTCACATTTTTCATTATAAAAGGGAAACATATGAGAGCTCTTTGCACATGCTCCAACTGTCCAATTCCCCATGTAAAACCTGATCCGGGATTAGCTTTGTGTTTACCGGACACGATTTAGTTACTAGTAGTGTCATTGGATGGTCAGAAGGATGTCCCCTCCAATCTGCCAACCATATACTCGATTCAGATAAGACAATATGTTAGAACTCTGCACAAGAAAATCTGTATATGGTGGAAAATGATGCATAAATATTGGTACTGTAATTGGCGTAAGAAATGCAACCACTGAACCAGTCATACTTTCACCATTACCAGTAATGTGCTGGTTCTATTTACAGAACAGTTGGAAATAGGTTCCTTATATAGTTCAGAAATCCAAATAAACACACAGCAGGAAAACTGGATTTGTGCAGCCAATGGAAGATATTCATAATATTATTGCTGGATCGATTTAATGTTATCATAATGACAACTGTACTCTGAAGCTCATCTGATGACCATTTTAAAAGATGCAGCTTTAACAGATCTATGAATATATTTCTGGCTGTCATGTTTTGGTGGACCTGTTTTCTCTGTGGACCTGCTGACACTCACTCCTGTGCTCTACATTTCTTTCAGCTACCACATGCCTGTTGCAATATTCATTGACCTCTCTGTGCCATCATCAGCAGCCATGCTTTAAGACTCTCCTCCCCAAATCTCTGCCTTGAAACTCCCTGTCTGAACCCTTCCAGCTCACCTCCTCTTTATCTTTATATCTCAGTTAAAGAACTATTTATTTGACTATGCGATGGTTACCTCTGCCTTGGTCATCATCCAACTCTGCCATTGTGTGGAGCTTTGAGATGCTATTATCAGTAATAATAATCCTTGCATTTGATATGGCGCTTTTCACATCTTTTAGATGTCTTAAAGTGCTTCACAGAATATACTGTAAAGTGAATTGACTATATATTTGTGGGCAAAATGCAGCAGCCAATTGCACACAGCAGTATCCCACAAACAGTCGTGGATTGAAAGACTAGTTTTTTTTTGAGGAATTATTATTAGGCATGTGGAGTAAGGAAACTTGCCCAAGGTTTTGCCCTGCCTGGATTCAAACACAAATCTCACGCTTGCAAGGCTCTTAACCACTGAGCTACAGAACTCCACACAAGATATAGTATATAAATGCAAGTTGTTGTTTTCATGTAATCTCAGGTAATTTGAAGTCTCTAGTGCTCTTGTCTTAACCTCTCCCCAAGCCACCACCTGGCGCCTCCGCTCGAATGGCACTGGCTCCTGCTCATCCCTCTCTCCCTCCGCCTCACCATCAGAGGTTGCATTTTAAGCCCCTTCACCCCCCGACTCTGGAAGATTCTCCCTCAATCCCCCCAGCCTTGCCGCCTCTCTTCCCCTTTCAAGTCCTGCCTGAAAACCTTTCTCATCCAGAAGTATGTTTCAGGAGAAGGAACGTGCTTTACTGAAATCTATAGCAACATAACCTTTCTCATCATTTTACGGTGCACCAAACAAGCATGGTGGTATATCTCAAAGGCTCGGAAGGGGTATCTCCATATCAAACCAATACTAATTGGTGTAAATTATATGGTAAAACGTGATTACATCTGCTATAAATGACTGCGTTACACTTTTGTTTAAAATAATTTAATTTGTAATCTGCAATCCAAAGGAAGAAACACTGGTTATATAGGACTCTTAATTATTGATTGTTTTCCCTAAGGTTGTATGGCTTCTGTCGTCGTACAAGTCAGGCTGTCTATCATTGATTCAGGTCTGTTCTTCGAACACATAGATAATTAACTCTTTGTGTTAGAAGCACAATAGAATCAAAGATTTTGAGAGACATGGTGTATATTCATTGCCACATGCCTCTCTTCAGAAAGTGAGGAACATTCCACGTGCTACATTTCTAGAATTACAACCTGAGCTCTTATTAACTATATTGATGACATGTTTTCCTTCCTGGTACACTTACCTGGGGTTATAAGGTTAAAAGCATCATGTTATGCTGATCCTGGAGAATTTTACAGGGGATCAAAGTATTCTTTCCAATCTGCACAAAATCAGTTCAATAATACTACTAATAATAATCCTTGCATTTGATATAGCACTTTTCACGTCTTCTGGACGTCTCAAAGCGCTTCACAGAACATACTGTAAAGTGTATATTTTGTGGGTGAATCGTGGCAGCCAATTGCGTACAATGGTATCCCACAAACAGTCGTGGACTGAGGTGATCAATTTATTATTGTTATTTTTTTCAAGGGATTATTATCAGGCGTGTGCTTGGAGTAAGCAAACTTGCCCAGCGTTTCGCTCTAACCTGTTGGGAATCAAACCCAGATTTCTCGCTTGCGAAGTGAGTACGCTAACCACTGAGCAACAGGACTGTTTCCTGTGAATTAGGTTGACTGACTCAAAAATGTCCCGGCAGCAGTCTATACCATTCCAGGCTAACTTGAAGCCCCCTTCTTACAATCCATCATGGTGAAGTGAGCTCTGATGAGGTTTATTTTGGTGACCAGGTACATTTGTAATTTCATTTAAAATGTCGATAGAGAGAGCATTTTTTCATTCATGAAAAATACCACAAATATAGCCCTCAACCAGTTGAAAGGGGGCGACAATCTAATAATTTCAGTTTTAAAGGCTTTTGCTTGTAGTAGTGTTCAAAATGGGTCATTCTGATCTGAATTGAATGTAATCTTCCATGGTTTACTGTAAGGGCAGCTTTGGGTTCATGCAAGGTCAGGAATGGGATTTAATTACTGCCTGATGCACACATGCTGATTTTTAATTTTCAGTTTTAAACCCAGAGGAGATTAGAATCAACCAATTCCAATATCCTGATGCAAAACTCCTGCCTCAGAAGCATTGGGTTCTCATGAACACGATTGGAATATAAATGTAGCTTCCTGCTTTTTCATTTAGTATAATTACACTGGAAATTCAAAATATAAATACATTTTCAGAGGTTTAAATAGGATTTCCTGTTCATGTTCATGTGCCCAGACTTGCAGATTGACGTTTATGGTGTTCCATTTTATTGTGATATACAGGAGTAATAAATTAAATATTAGTCCAATGGTGGGAAGCTTTTTGAAGAATAAATTGAAAGCATAAGTTTCCAAAATACTCTGCACTTGTTCTGCAGTAACAAATTACTTCAAAAATCATAAGAAGTATTCTTTTCAAGGATGTGTTGTCTTTTCTACAAGTCATATAAGTGCTAAATAAATTACTGTGTGGCTTAAGTTTCAAAATGCGTGGTATGATCAACTAAATTTTTACATTTGAACGATATCAGATCAAAAAACATTGGGATGAAGCTTAATGCTGTGAAGTGGCGGAATTGTCTCTTACTCACTCTTTCTGCCTTATTCCCAACATCTTTCGAAATAATTTAATTTAAAATTTGAAATAATGGATCCTTGCCTATGCCTCACCCTTTCCCCTCGCCTCCTTCAAGATTCATTTCAAGACATTCCTTTTTGACCAAACCTTTGGTCGTCTGCCCAACCTCACTTCTTACCCCCAGCTCAAGCGCAAACTCTTGAATGTCAGGCAGTTTGCGATGTCTTCCTGACGTCAATGGCGCTGTATAGATACAAGTTGTTAATGTTGATGTTGTTGCTATTGATCCCTAAAAATTAAAGCCCCAATTGGTTTTATAAATTATAAAATTATTTTATAAATTTATTTTATTTTGCATGATTATTACATATTATCAAGCTGATATCTGTATTGAGATGATCTAACTTGTTTATTTAAATAGACATGTTGAGAAAGTGTTGATTGCAAGACAGCATTCATATCCTCATTAACATTTATTGAAGTTATTTAGTCTGTCACCATTGATTTCCAGCACATTGATTTCATAAAAGTACCTAGAAATTTGTTGCTTCACCATCTGTATTATTTTGAAGACTGACAAGAAGCAGTGGCACAATCATTTGTAAGGAGTTGTAAGTTATCCAATATTATACAGGTTAGTGCAGTGTATAAGGAAGTCCATGGTTGTGAAATCAACCCTTTGTGACTTTCCTGAAACATTTTATTCAATGAAACAAAGAGTAAGGATTCTCAGAACAAATTGAGTGAGTTGTGGTCCTTCCAACGTGAAACATGCTATTCAAATGTAGTTTTGTTGTTGTTGTTGACATGTTGCTTACTAATTCACTTGACTATTGTTTGGTTTCGGCAACGTGAAGAATATCTCACAATGTTGTGGGTACTTTACAATTTACAGAGTCATGATTTCCCAGGTTTTTATGTACTCTGTGTCAAATGATATGCAACTTACTCCATACACATCATGCAATCATCAGATTTCCCTTATGGATTTTCTCTTTGCCTTTAAGTACTGCTCTGTGATGAAGTGATAGGAAGAGTTATAGAAAGATCAATTCATAAGTAATGTGATACCTTTTCCGCTAATTAAAATGGAAAAGCCACTGCAATATTTATCACATACTAATCAAAGGGATATTGTTGATGTGTTGGCAAAGCAATTTTCATATTTTAACAGATTTAATTATTTTCCCTCAAAACCCAAATGACTACAGGTAGTTTTACCACCCAAATGCAACACCGTAAGCACTTACGTTCTCTCCAGAAACACACAATAAATTCTGAGAATACTGTACTTATTTTGCTACTGTTCGACGGGATCAACTGCCAGTCAAGAAAACATTTACTTAATCAGGCTTTCAAAGTCTGAATGGAATGTTTCTCAGGAAGAAGACTTGTGCTATCAGACAATGAAGGCAATCTGAGAATAGGAAACGTCTCAATGGCGTAGATTCTAGATTGTCAGTAAATGTTCTTACCTTGGCAGTAATGAACCAGACAAGATGAGTAAATTTATAAATGATCAGAGAATTACTCTTACAAATTAACATGAAGTTAGAAGTGTGCTTTACAGACTGCAAAACTGTCATTTAATTTATCATTATGTTCTATGTGTCAATTCATAAATCCCTCAAAGTACAACAGGACTCATGTTCAAACTGAACAAAAAATCAATCTTTTCTCTATTTTTACGGCAAAGTAAATATAATTTCTCATGGGTTGCCAATGTAGTAAGATTCTTTTGCTTTGCTTCAATCATTCCCTTGCTGTGTGTGTGACTGTAAACCAGAGGACTTTTCGGTTTCATCAGTCCTACAGGTGCAAATCAAAAGTACCCTTGTAGTGTTTTGTTGCCTGTTTTATATAGGATATACAAAAAATCACTAATGTTGTGTCTTCTCAGGCTGATGCCAACTCCAAAAATGTGGAAGAGAAGGAAGAGCTGCCTGCAGCAGAAGTGGGCTGGATGACCTCTGTGAAGGACTGGGCAGGAGTTATGATATCTGCGCAAACACTGACTGGCCGAGTTCTTGTAAGTTAAGTTTATTCATTGTTTGCCTTTAACTAACCCTTTAAGTAAGTTTGTTGTATTAATATACCTATACTTCACATCCATAATTGGAATTGTATATTGTTAATTTTATTGACTGTATGAAACAATATTAAGTTAAATTGGTGAAAGAAAAGCATTGAGGTTTTGACAAAGCTGCCTTGAATAGTTGTTGTAAGCAAAGTTAAGATCTAAAATACTTAAGATGTAGACCTGCATTATACACATTGTAAAGTGGATCAGACAAGATAAAAGTAAAATATGTTTGACAGAGGTTGGGAACATTGAAAATTAAAATGGGTGAATTAGGTTTGCTAGCTGATTTGCAGGCAAATGTGTAATTATCCAAAGACAAAATGCTGAATAAGCTGAAAATCTCAAAAAAACAGAAGTCCCTGGGAACACTCAGCAGCTCAGGCAGCATCTATGGAGAGACGAAAGTGATTAAACGTTTCAGGTTGATAACCTTTCATCAGAACTATCTGTTGAAAGCTTCATCAATCTGAAACATTGACTCACTTTAACTACATGACCAAATTTGTAATTATCCCCCACTGTATCTTCTTCTGTTACTGTTCCTGCTTATTGTCAAAATAGAGATGCTCAGTCTGCGCATAAGGAAACCTTCACATGAGCAGGATATCATCTCTGAGAGTTGGAAACCCTCTCCAAACACAAAATTTAATTTGGTTAAATGCAATGAATGTTTTCTTTCCTGAGCTTGTGATAGTATTTGTTTTTAGTATAATCGATTTCTTTAAAGCCCTGTTCTTTTTATTGTCAGAAAACTAAATGTCATTAGTCCAGCCAGGGATGTTACTGAATTGAATTAGCTTCTACTAAAGAAAACATATTGAGGAAGTGTATCTCCGAGTGTTAGATTAAAACCAGGAACAATGGCCTAAAGCACTTTGTGTGTGTGTGTGTGTGTGTGTGTGTGTGTGTGTGTGTGTGAGGACGGAGTCATGGGATCTTGGGGTGCTAAGTGTCTAGATATTCAATGCATGTAAGTACTTGTAATTTAAATTGGAAGTGTCCAAATTGGACTTTCTCTCAATATAACCATGGAGACTGACTAAACGTTAATGTTCTGCCAATGAGTATTAATAGCACGTTAAAGACGTGGCATTTAAATCGTCATACCTGTATTTACAAAGAGATGGACATTGTTACCACAATGTCATTTTCACAATTTTTACTTCTTGAATTCGTATTAAACCCCAGAAAATTGGACATGGAAACGCAAAATGAAATTTTACTTTCAGAATCTTACCTTCATGTAGATTCCTCACTTGTTCTGACACATCTCAATTTGAGTATGATTGACAGATAAAGCTTGTTCTGTGACTTGTGTTTCTTTACAAATTATAGTACAATTGTTCATAACAATTGAAGGCCATTTTACAATTTACATTACAAGTTTTCTAAAATATTTTTTAATGCTTTAATACAGAAATAACACCGCCATTTGTTGTCAGTTCGAATTTAAATATCCATCGAATTGTGATTTGTTGAAAAGATTCACTTTCATTGTAACATCCTTGTTCCTGTTAAAACTTCAGTGATTAAATCTTACTGTGACTGCTTGTATGATACCATTCCACATCAATGAGTTTTAACAAGTAAATTGACAATTGTAATTAATTAATTTGACCCTGCGATTTACCAGAAATGTGAGACATCAGCTGAACCCGTGTATGATGAGACAGTTGAGAAACTACAGTATAATAATATAATAATAATCCTTGCATTTGATATAGAGCTTTTCACATTTTATCGACATCTCAAAGCACTTCACAGAATATATTGTAAAGTGAATTGACTGTATATTTGTGGGTGAAACATGGCAGACAATTGCGCACAACAATGTCCCACAAACAGTTGTGGATTGAAAAGACCAATTTTATTATTGTAGCTTTTTTGGACGGATTATTATTATTATTACATGCAGAATTGGACAGCTTTACCTTTTCGTAATTCATTGAGCAATTTTTGTTTAAAATTGTTCAATAGAATTGCAAGCTTCAGATGTTTTTTCAATTGTGTTTTTCAAGGGTTCTTGTTGTTAGAGGTTTGTGAATATGGGTTTTATTGGCATCTTTTCACATGACTAACTCTTGTGAATTAGCAGGGATTTTATCAAATTTATCATAGATTTCCTTGCTGGGATTATAATAAATTTCGTCAAATTTAAATTTCTTACTGGCAGGTCAAGTATTTCTAAACAGGCTAGTCTGAAACTATCTCAGAACTCACTTTAGTTAGTCAGCAATCATTTTTGTGAGGATTGTTATCTTTTGAGAATTATCTTATGAAACAAAGTCTAGTTAGTTCAGTTTTTATAAAAATTTTGGAAAGATTTCCTCTAGTAAGAATTTTTTTAATTGACCTCTATGGTTTATTCAAGCTATGTTGATGTAGGTGACTGTGGGCAGCAACATGTGTTGCTATGGAATTACAAAGCAGGAAGGAATACGATGCGAACAAGACTTGACTATTTTCCCAGCATGATGGGATACTCCAACCAGAGTTCCTAATGACAACCGATTAAGATAATTCAGCATTACAGGGAACCAAAAAGTCGTATTTTTCTGCTACCCTATTGTTTAAAAAAAATTATAATTTCCTTAAGACATATTAGATAATGTAATTGTATCATGTCTTTTTGATCACTATGTATTACTGATCTTGATTTGAGGTCTTCACAAGGTTTCAAACCAATGGAAAAGTAAGAATGTTGTGAGTGTTGCAATAGCATACTGGAATCGATTGAACAGTAATTAGAAATGTCATTATTGAAAACTCCCACTGTGTATGTTTCTGAATGTTCAAGTGAAATGCAACAAATCACACACAAAAAATTGTGTGAACAGCTACTGTGAATATTTTATATTTTATTAATGAGATTAGTTAAAATTCAACCTACCTCTCATATGTATCTCAACAAGTCCTGCTTGAAAATCCTTAAAATGCAATGCACTGAAAGAAAGAGGTGGCTCCCCTTAAACCCTAATTTCCAGCATCTTGGGACATCCTCCTGATGGGAAAGGTGCAATACAAGTGTAATTTTGTTGTTGTTGTAATATTCTGTTGCATTCCTTCTGCTTTCATAGTACACTGCCTGTTTAAGTTAATACAATAGCTAATAATGCATTGAACAAAAATCGATGTTAAGCAGAAAAAGAACAATCTATTTTTAAAAGTATTATTGTCCTCAAAGCTTTTATCCTCTTTTTAGACAGGTAGTTGAAAGAAAGATCAGGAAGTAGCTCCCCATCGTCTCGAATGGGTCCTCCTGGTATGAAAGGCACTGTGTAAGATATGTCCAATTTGACCCTGCGGTGAAGTAAAGACTAGTCTTGTACAATTAATCAAGTTTAATTAAACCAAATTAGTAATAGTTATAGGTAGTTAAAAGAGTACAACAGAATAGTGCTTACGTATCCACATACAGTTCACAACGATTAAGGTTGGCTAAAGCAAATGTTGTGGAAGAGATGGAGGATTTAATATCCAATTTAATGTCCACCTAAAGGTATTCATTACTGATGCACAGCTGCCCATTTGATCAGCAAAAAGATATCCAGTTGTTGCAGTAATGTAGCTTAGTTTGAGAGCGTTGATAAAGTTGTTGACAGTCGTCTTAGTCTTTATTTTCCTTCTTTAGAAGCTGGAATATGGTTTGCGACTCCAAGTTCCAATTCCTTGTCTTTTCTGATTCTCTTCCCGAATTGGTCTCTCTTTATCCAGTTGGTCGATGATCTTTCACCTACTTCATCTTTCAAATTATGGTTTCTTTCTCTGTACTTTTTCCTCTTGAAGAAAATGAAGTGAACCGCCAACCTACTCAAGCTACTTTGCGTAGACAGATTTGGACAACTTTTGGGCAGCCTTCCACAGCCTACTTGTTTTTCAGCCTTGAGATAGGCAGGTGTCTGAGGCTGTAGCTTTTTCTTTCTGTGGTCCATCGTTTATACATCTGTGCATAAGGACCCAATTGCTCTGTCCTTGGCCCCCACTTTTCAACAGCTGCATGCTCCCACTTGGTGACATCATCACAGACATGGGGTTAACTTCCACATGTATGCGGATGACACCCAACTCTATCTTTCTGCCTCTAACCTCGACTCCAGGACTACTACTGTCCTGACAGACTGTCTGTCACACATCAAGTCCTGGATGAGAACTAACTTTCTACAGTTGAATGTCAACAAGACAGAGGCCCTCCTGATTGGCTCACACCAACGCCTTCTTTGGATCAGACACTAGCAGCATCAACCTCCATGTTGCTCACTCGACCTCACCAAGCCAGTCAGGAATCTAGGTGTCTTGTTCGACCCTCAACTGTTTTTCCTCCCCCACATCCAAGCAACGACTCACTCATCCTTTCCTCATCTCTGCAATATTACCCAACTCCGCCACTACCTTTCCCCCAAGGCCGCTGAAACCCTCATTCAAGTATACATTACATGTTGGCTTGACTATGCAAATGCCCTGCTTGTTGGCCTTCCCAATTCCTCCCTCCACAGGTTGCAGAGGATCTCTGTGGCCCATGTCCTCTACCACTCCAAACTCCGTGATCCCATCTCCCCCATTCATGCCTAACCCATCATCCAGAGGTTCCAATTCAAGATCCTGGTCCTCACATTTAAAGCTCTCCACAAACTCGTCCCACCCTATATCCGTGACCTTCTAACCCAGTACCAACGTGCCCACCCCCTCCGCTCAGCAGGCTCTGGCCTGCTCCATGTCCCTCGACCCCCCCCCCCATTGGCGGGCGAGCCTTTAAGCCCTTCTGCCCCCAACTTCTGGAACCATTCCCGCAGACCCTCTGCCTCGCCCCTTCAAGTCCTGCCTCAAAATCTTCCTCTTCGATGGTCCCATCGGCAACTCCTAATCCCATTCCTCCTCCCATCCCCGTCCCCAGGTCGGCTCTGAAACAATGACTGTCCAGCATCTTGGGACGTCCTCTATGCCCCTATTTATAAATCCTAGTATCCCGTACTCTTTTTTAACAGCTTTGTCTACTTATACTGCCACCTTCAGAGATTTGAGCATAAGAAATAGGAGCAGGAGTAGGCCATTCAGCCCCTCGAGTCTGCCCCGCCATTTAATAAAATCATGGTTGATCATATTCCATTTACCCGCCCTATCCCATATCGCTTAATCCCTCTGCTTATATGGATGCCCAGGTCTCTCTGTTCATTTATCCCCTTTGAAATTGTACCATCTAGTTTATACTCTTCAATCTTCCTGCCGAAATGCAACACTCTGCATTTCTCCACATTGAAATTCATTTGCCACGTTTTTTGCCCATTTTACCCATCTATCTAAGTCCTCTTGGAGTCTGGTGCTATGCTCCTCACCATATACAGTAGTACTTTTCCTAGCTTAGTATCATCTGCAAATTTGGAAATTGTGCTCCCTATATCCAGGTCTGGATCATTTATATCAGTCAGAAAGAGCAATGTTCCCAATACCGATCCCTGAGGGATACCATTGAACACCTCCCTCCAGTAGGAAAAGTAACCATTCAGTTCCCAAATGGCTCCAGTAGGTGGAGTGGAACGCAGAAGCAAAACATTCCATAAGAATAGAGTTGGAGCTTGTGCTGAGGGAGTAACCAGCAAAAGTCTGTGCAGTATTTGTCTCTGTGACTTTTGTTGGTTCTGACGCTCTGACTCTTCTTGTGGAATATTTTGCTTCTGCGTTGCACTCCATCTACTGGAGCCACTTGGGAACTGACAGTCACCCAAGCGACGTAAACAAGCATGGGACGGACTTAAGCTTGAGACTTCATTGTTGGGAGTCAAGCGCTTAACTGCTTGAACTGCTGTTAGTTGTGATTAATAAAATGGGTTGTCACTATCCTGCTTATCCACTGAGGGTGTTATGTTTGAAAAATAGTATTCATTAAAAGAAGCGTTATTTTCTAATCCCAAAACTATTATTGCATGTATTTGAAACTACACCTTGTAACAAACTCATTATGGCCTGTGTGAAACGTGATGTGACATTTGAAGAAACCTCATAGAACTCATCAATCTATTTTGCCAAGCTAAATTTTTGTTTTATTTAAAGGAAAGTTGCACCTTGAATTGTTAGACCTGCCTTCATTCCTCTCCATTGACTTACCCGCCTGCAATAAGCAGTTCAGTATAATAACAGCGCATTAAGATTGACACTTTTTAAAACTAATTCCTTCCATACATGATATTATTTCCATCATAATTGCAGGGTGGGGCGGGGGGGGGGGGGGGGTAATCTGTGATTTTAAGCATCTCAAGTGAATGCAGAATAAGTTTAATTATTTATTTGGGAGTATTTTTTTCTAAGGAAGAAATACTCCTCTAAATCTTTGATTCATTTAGCTTTCAAAGCAAATGTATTTGCAATGAGTTTGTAACATATCATGTGCTCACTCTGAAATTCTCTCAAAATCCCTTTGCTCCACACCATCTCTGCCTTCGAACTTCTCTTAAAGTCCATCAGTTTGATCAATACGCACATGCTCCATATTCTTCCCTACAAACTTGATGATCCATATTGTTATTAGGAACGGCTTTAAGACATTAATCCCATGTGAAAGGTGCAAAATAAATTTAAATTGTCATTATGGTCACTGAGCAATTGGTGACTGACTGCACCAATGATACAGTTGAGTGGGCATTCAAATGGACAGAGGTGTAAGAGCATAGGCATGTCTGACAATACAGAGCTTTCAAGCCTAACTTAATATGTGACCCTGGCTACAGGGTCATTAATTGTAACCATTGCTCTTCATTCCGTTATTGAAATTGCAGGGCACTTTCTGCACATTGAGATTGAACATCTAAGTTTGATTTATTGCATGGTCAGATATAGACTGTGTGAGGAATTAGATTTCAGGCTTGCCACATAACGAACTTTTCATTTAAAGAGGTTCATTGCGGACATTGGTAAGAACTGATATGGTACGTTTTGCCAGTCACACAGCGACTATATGCAGAGTGCACCCCCCTCCACCCATTTTTCCGTTATGCAATATGGAATAGGTTGCCATGAAAAGTGGTAGAGGTCAGCACACGATCTAAAAAGCAGCTTGATGCAGTGATTGGGAGTGGGAGGGGGGTGAAACGGTAGGGTGGGTGTTCTGGAGAAATAAAATCACATGGGCTGTCCTTCTTCATCCAGACAAATTTGTGTGATTATAGGTGGTTAACTATAAACAAATTTACTTGTAACAAGGTTACCCCATGGGCCGTATTCACTGTGCAAAGCATTAAGGCAGTCTACTTGGTTACGTCCTTTTTTGTGAGTACAGGTAGACCCCACTTAAAGAAGGGGTTAGAGACTTTAAAACCCTTCGTTAAGTGAAAACTTCATTAAGCGAGTAGCCAAAACGTCGTCCCGACCCGAGCCTCCCCGCTAACATCAGTTTAGTTTCTAGCGGTTCCTAGCGCTAACATTTTCGGTGTATCGGTTGAGCAGCCAAAATCCGGAATTCCGGAATATGGAATGTGACAAAAATTGCGAGAATAAAAACGCCAATCCTACCTGCTCCAGGCCAGGTCTTCACCGCACTGAAATATCACAACCTGGGCCCAGGCATTTCCGGACACGTGACGCGCTTCTGTCATTCCGAAGTCCGGAAATACCCGAACCTGGGCTCGGCTACAGGCCCAAATTCAGGATGCTCAACCTGTACTAGCGAAGGCTACACAAATTTAAATACAACAATAAAATATTCAAATGTTAGTAAATACAACAATATCAATAAAATATAGACAGACCTCGACTTACTATTATTGAAGCCACAAAGTGATAACTACACTTTTCAGTCTATTCTGTAAAGTGTTTTGAGATGTCCTCTCTACATGTAAGGTGGTGTATCAAATCTAAAGATTTTTATTATATTAGTGATGGAATGTTTGTACTGTCTGGAAGGGTAAACAAATTAATACTGTCTTTCTATACAGGAACGGTGCAAGGGTATTTGGGGCCCTAGGCGAGCCTTCAGATGTGCGCCCACTATTAACTTTTGATAAGCTAATGTTAATACTAAAAATTCATATCATTAATTATCAATGAAAGTAATGGTAATACTGTAGTTATACATTCATTTATTTATGAAACATACTTCTGTTTTATTTAAGTATTAAGCATTCGCCGGTCAACTTACTGCTAACTCCCATGCCTCCGCCACTATATACAAGCAGATGACAGCAGTAATTTTCGCCGTGTGCAACAAACCATACGTGCACTGTAACCAGGGCTGGTGACCCCAAATTTTTGCGCCCTAGGCGACTGCCTAGTTTGCCTAAAGTTAGTGCCAGCCCTGTTTCTATATAATCAACACAAATTTCTGCCCTCCAATATATTGATTCCTTTGCTGTCGTCTACGCTGTAGTTTCTCCGCTTACAGAATGTAGAATTCACTAAATATGAGTGAGTTATCACTTTTTATCAATTGTGTACTGGAAAGTCATTTTGGTTCTTATCATATATGTTCAGTATATTTTGTGATGAATTTAATACAGTGCATTTCTCACATGTAAATTTAAACATGAGAATGATGAAATACCCCTTCTGACAAAATCATTAATTCTAGTGAGTTTTATTAGAATGGAAACTTGAAATGTATGTGCATGAAAAGTACATTACATGCATCATACAAATTAATATTAAATCGTGCATGAACTTCTCTACAGTACACTGTATAGATGTTATATGTCATCCCAATTGCTATATCACATATCTGAAATGCCAATTAAATGAAGATAGGTTTCCAAGATGGCAACTGCAGCATTGATATACTTATGTACTTCATTTCTAAGCAACTTAAGTCCTGTATCATTTACTCTGTGCTTTCACAAATTTTATTTTAAAATCATACTTTAGTCTCTACTTGTAAGATCTTTACATAAGACCCTGCTTAATGTCGTTGTTTGGTTCTTGAAAATTGCTACTTTAAGCGAAATTATGTTAAGCAAATACATTTTTCCCATAAGAATGAATGTAAGAACTGGAGTTAGGTTTTTTTGGACATTTTTCATCAAAAGTTTCTAAAAACAAAACATTATACTCGCTCCCTGACTGCCTGCTTGGCTCATTCACTCGTTGCTGGCCTGGCTGGTCTCACTCACTGCCGGTCTCATTCGTTGCTGGCCTGGCTGGTCTCACTCACTGCCGGTTTCATTCGCTGCTGGCCTGGCTGGTCTCACTCACTGCTGGTCTCACTTGCTGTCGGCCTGGCTCTCTCTCTCGCAGGCAGCCTACCCGTTATCGTAATCAAGTGAAAGTAATAATTGAGACTGGAATTGGAATGCCTGACTTCTTCCACTACTGTATTTGATATAGCAAAGGCTCCCTGCACTGTTTGGTTATAGAAACAACATTGATTTTGCCTTTACCATGACACTTACAGTAGAAAATTGTTCCCATCAACACAAATGAGCAAATTAATATTGTGTAACTAGCAAAGTAAAAGTAATTTAGCTTAGCTGTTGTCACAATCCTCTCTCAGCATGTAAATGCATGCCTATCTGAAATATCTGTTTATTGTATCATTACAGTACGGCAATTACTAATTTTGCACATAGTGATTTATAAAGTTTGCACTGGTTCACTATGTGTATTATATAATATACACTGGATTATTTATATGTACCTCACAATATAAGGTTTGATTTTCTTCAACTCGTGCATTGTACACTTCAAAATTGTACAATCATGTACAATAGTTTACTCCCACTTATTTATGTACTTCAGGGGTAATCTTAATAAGAGAAAAATACAATAATTGCATTTAAATCCATTTTTATTACATAAATACTTAAGTATGCACCAGGCACAATAATAATAATAATCCTTGCACTTGATATAGCACTTTTTACATCTTCTAGACATCTCAAACTTCTTCACAGAATATACTGTAAAGTGAATTGAACTCATATTTTGTGGGCAAAACGCAGCAGCAAATTGCGCACAGCTGTGTCCAACAAACAGTTGTTGTCAAATAATTTTATGAAATTATCATTCAATCTTAATAGAATAGTGGAACAAAGGATAGAATATAGAATATTAGATTGTCAGATTTCTATTTTATACTATAAATTACCGGAGTCCCAGAAAACTGAAAGTAAAACAATCTATGCAATTCAATGATCTAACTGCAAAGCTTGCTGCTAAATTAATGATCGATTAAAATATCTGTGCTCCTCCCAGGACTGTTAGACATCAGTGTCTAACTACCTTTTTTAAAATCAGAATTAGAATTTGATTAAATATTCTGCTTTGCATGCTGTTAGTTGTGTGGGTGGCACTTGAAGGAAGCAGTTGCTATTGGAAACAGTTCTTGACTATTTCATGGGCTTGCATTCTTTCAAGTGCATTGAGCTTTACGGGCCTGGAGTTTGAGTGTGTGTGTGTGTGTGTATATATTCTTTCTGAATACCTACTCAAACATTCTCCCATTTCAACACTGTTTGTTTCATACAAATCTCTGCTGCTTGGGTCCTCTCCTGCACCAGGCTCCATGACCCCATCATTTCCACTCTCACCTGGCTCCACTGGCTCCCCATCTGTTAGAGGACAGAATTAAAAATCCTGATCCTCACTTTCAAGGCCATCCTATCAATCTGTCAGCTCCATCCATTCATTAGGCTCCGGCCTTCTCCATGTCTACTATTGGTGGCCGGGGTGTCAGCCTCTCTGCCCCCACACTTTGGAACTCTATCCCAAAGTCTCTTTACCTTCAAGCGCTCTGAGACGCCGTCCAGCGTGGAGGGCGCTATATAAATTGAAGTTGTTGTTGTTGTTGCCTTGCTCCCTCCCTTGCCTCCTTCACGACCAGTCTCAAGACCCCATCTTCTGCTGTTCATCTATCTCTCCGCCATCCCTCAATATTGCACCACATACCCCATTCTCAGGCCCTGACACCTGACTGTTCAGCACCTTGGGATGTCCTCCTGATGTGAAAGGGGCTCCACAAATGTAATTTTGTTGTTGTTTGTATGTAATAATAATAATCCTTGCATTTGATATAGACTGCTCATGTCTTCTAAAATTCTCAAAGCGCTTCACAGAATATACTGTAAAGTGAATTGACTGTATATATGTGTCAAAACATGGCTGCCAATTGCGCACAGCACTGTCCCACAAACAGTTGTGGATTGAAATGACCGATTTTTTTTTTGGGAGGAATTATTATCAGGCATGTGGAGTAAGGAAACTTGCCCACGTTTTTGCCTTCCCGGGAATTTGAACCCAGCTCTCTCGCTTTAAGGCGAGTGCTCTAACCACTGAGCTACAGGACTCCACATCTGTAAGTACAGTATTATTCTCCATTTATTTTCTCCATCTCATTTTAAATTTTATATATTTCTAAATGGTTTCCTCAGAGGTATTTCTTCAAGACTCAAACACCCAAGCTTGTCTAATCGTTGCTCATAGCTCATTTCTCAAAAACTGGAGATCATCCTTGTTGCTCTGCACTGTGTCATGGCAACCAGAACTGTATGCTGTTCTCCTAGTGTGGTGTGACCAATTTGGCAATCTAGACTGTTTGGAGAATAAGGATGGAATAGAGAATGGGATGGAATAGAAAATAGGATGGAATAGTTGATTTGATTTCAACAAAGTTAGATTGCAGGCAGGCGAAAGATCATTTCTGGTGGCACATTTGGAGCTGGGATCAGATTTGCTTTTCTATTTTTCTTTAAAATTATGATTTTATTAATCGAATACTCACAGAGGAGATGCACATAAACTTTAGAGTACTAATAAATAAATCAACAAATCAATAAACAAATTAACATTTGTATGCATCAACCCATAACTGTAGACTTTATGCCATAAGGAACTATCGAATGAAGGCCAGATGCTGTTAAGGGAAAAATGGTATGCAGTAGCATTAATATACAAGCAACCTGATGACTTATTTTTTCATTCCAAAAAATCATGGAGGCCAAGGACAAACCCAGACTTCTCTGCTGCATCACCAACCCGCTCAGCTGCCTCTGCTCCCTTGACCTGATCCCTATCCCTAACCTTACCTCCCAGCTCCACCCCCTTGCCGCTCTACTAACAGACATCATAAACCTCTCTCTGTCAACTAGCACCATTCTTACTGCATTAAAAACATCCATCACCACTCCCATCCTTTTTTAAATGAAACCCTTCCTGGACCCATCCCTGCTCTCAAACTACCACCCCATCTCCGACCTCCCTGTCCTTTCCAAGGTCCTGAAACAAGCCACCACTTCCCAGCTTCACTCCTTCGTCACCCGCCACTCCCTTCAAAAGCCCCTCCAATCAGTTTTCCGTGCCGCCCGCATCATCCTGTTCAAGTGGAGGTTAAAGATGCCTTTATACTGTTCAAAAATATAGTTTCTCCCGATGTCCTGACTAATAATCCTCCAGTTTAAATTGGTCTCTCAGCTTCTTGCAGTTTGTGGGTCAATGGCTATCTCATTTGCTACAAGTACATTGTTACTGTATATAACAATAACTATTGTAGAGAGTTTCGAGACAAATCGATGTAATAATGCTGTAATAAATGCAGGAATCATTAATACAACTGTTTTTTAAAAACTGGAAACTGTTTTTCCAGTACAATTATCTGCGTTTCAGTTGGATATATTTATGCATTTTTATTATGCAAATTATTTACGTTTTAGTGTTGCTGCCACAGAGAATCTACCCATCCAAATAAATAAATCAATACATCTGGGACCACTGTGTTCATACAAAGCTAATTGTTTTCTCAAGCAGACAAATCATTTTTGTTCAGTCAGTGCTGCACAATGGAACTTTGTAGTCCATAAAATTGAATCAATGATTTGAAATGTATTGGGAAATTAAAATATTTCAAGACCGTTAACCCGAATTTGAATTACATGGAAGTGTTTCACAGTATTTATATTGTCCAATGTTTGGTATTGGTTACTGGTATGTTGTTACCTTTTGAAATGATATAATAACCAATTGCCTGCTGTGCTCTATTTGAATTGTCTGTTTTAAAATTCAAAATACAGTATATGTGTAAGAAAATTAAGAAGGTCTGGGTTTCACTGCTCTTTCAAGAGAGTGCACTACTACAAAAGAGGGCAGAAGTGTGTAGAAACGTGCATCTAAGCTTGGTTAGAAGTTTGAGACAAAATTATTTGTCCATTATCCTTTCAACTTTGTCCACTTATTAGCAATGTGTTCAGACCAAAGCAAACAACTCTGTAAATTGTGCAGAGCAAGTTGGTTTTGCTATTAGAGATTCACATTGTTCATTGTGTAGATAGCATTCTTCTCAATTCCTGGCACAGGTGATTGAGACTAGAAATGAATTATTTTCCCTGCTCCAAATCACTACACTGCTGGTAGGGATGTGATATTACTGTGAAGTGAAGTCACATTGTTTTCAATGGATAAATCAAGCATTAGTTCCACACATCTAGCTTATCCCTCTACTCTGGTTTTATATGTGCACGTATATTCTTGGTCTGATGATCAACTGGGTCACCTAAGCTATCACATTGCACACAACTTCAGGGAGCCCTTTATTGCCATCCCAGAGAAACCATAGGACTCAGGATTTCTTTTTTTAAATATATTTTTTGGTTATGATGCACTGGGAAACTTATCTGGAAATTAATACTGTTTTAATGCTGCTTTATGTGTAGTATTTCTTGAGTAAACAATCTATGAAGTCTTTGTCAAGTAACCACTTTGTACTTTGTTTGCATTGTCATCTCTAAACATAATCCAGCACTTCAATTCAAATGCAGTATCTCGGTTTCATTGGTGTTAGCTTTGCAATGCAAGATCTCCGTGGGCTGCCTCCAGTGAGAAAGCTGACCTTGGATTGCAACCCCATAGCTGGTTTACACTGTGCTGCCTCCAAATTACAAATTAATTTCAGCATGAAACCTTCCCCTGAGGTGATGTTCCTTCGCATCGAGACAATTTCAGAATTCAGAATTTACAGTGTAAAAAAAGAAAGTCTAAATTTAGCACATAGTGAGTTCATTCTGGCATCAAGAGCACATGTGAACTGGATACTAGCACAGCAAGAAAAGCACTACATGAACAGAATACCAGAAGAGGAGGTTGTTGACATTATGATATGTAGTGTTGATGTATATAAGAAAGTACAGATAGATGTAATTTAGTCCATCAAATCATGTATTCTAAACATTTATGGATAATTTGTACTGTCTAGTGACTCGGCCCATCTAATTTCATCTCCTGCAGGAGGTGACCAACCATGCGGAAACCATCTGAGAAGATAAAATTGTCCTTTGTTGTTGACACCTGAAGATAATTGGAGTAACAAATGTAGGATAACTGGTCATGAATATGCAGTCAGAATATTATTCAGCATAAACTCAGGGCATACTTGGCATGGCATTCTCATGATCTCAGAATAATTGATTCATATAACGCTATTAATAATCATCCCTGCATTTGATATAGTGCTTTTCACGTCTTCTAGAATCTCTAAGTGCTTCACAGAATATATTATAAAGTGAATTGACTGTATATTTGTGGGCGAAACACGGCAGTGAATTGCGCACAGGAGTATCCCAATGTCCGTTAGAATATTTTTCTTTTTCTCTAGGACTTTGCATTTGGAAGAAATTCAGTTATTTCAAAATCAAGTTTTCTAAAAATAATTTGAAGCTGTTCCTGTGCTAAAGGGAATGGAAAGTAATAAGCTGTGGGGTTAGTATTTTGTTTTTTTCAAGTGCTTTATATTTTTTTCATAGCCTCACCTGCAGGTGATAATAATTGGACAGATATATATGAAGGCAAATGTTGCATTATAAAAGCAATCACATTTGCAAAGCTAACAAACATCTGCAGAGGGTTTAACCTTGGGCCAGAAACACAGTATTTATAAACAACAACAACAAGATTACATTTATAGAGTGCCTTTCATGTCTGGAGGACGTCCCAAGGCGCTGGGACGCTGAACCATAAAGCTCATTAAGAGCAATTAGTAAGACTGTTTGAATGTTTGGTAACTAATCAAACCATTTTTTTTGTAGCATTCCTTTTAATATGTGCTGTGTAGGTTTTAAAGTGCAGTATTTAAAGTGGAAAAATGTGATGTAAATCTGTTCCACCGAGCTGGCTCAGATGGCAACATTTGTCTAAGAGGCAAGAAAATTGTGGGTTCCAGCCCTACAAAGGGTAGTTGAACTCACAGTTAAAGCTGACATAGCACTGAATTGTTGGAGTCCTCATCCCCAGACGACAACACAATTACATAGACGACAACAAAATTACATTTGTATAGTGCCTTTCATGGGTGTCAGGAGAATGTCCAAAGGCACTGATGAATTGTTTAACTTGGGTTCCGAGGTTCCATCTGCCTGTTCAGGTAAACGTCAGGTAAAGATCGTGTAGCACCATTTGAAAAGAGAAGGAATTTTCTCTCAACAATTCCCCAGTAAGAAATGATCTGTCATCATAAAAGTTGGCTCTTCAGCGGACATTGCTGGGTGCAAGTTGACCACCATGTTTCATGCAATACACTGCAACTGCTCTTTGCAGTCAGTCAATAATAATAATACTCTTTGCATTTGGTATAGTGCTTTTCACGTCTTCTAGACGTCTCAAAGCGCTTCACAGAGTATACTGTAAAGTGAATTGACTGAATATTTGTGGGTGAAACGCAGCAGCCAATTGCGCACAGCAGTGTCCCACAAGCTTCCTTTTATCAATGCATCTGACTGTCGTGGTTGCTTTCAATCTAACCTCTCCCTGTCTAGCAATTACAAGAACGAGTCATAGCAAAGCATACATAAAAGATGGAGAAAAAATGCAGGAAAAAAATATAAATCTTTCTCTGTGAAATGTACTTCTTCCAACACTAACTACAGTATATTTATATATCCTTTTAAAAAATATTTTTTCACAAAATATTACTATTGCCAATGGATAAAGATCTCTACTTTATTCAAATGCGAAATACCCACTGGTCCTTTACGTGCATATCATGTGCTTGCTAACCTGACATTCCTAATTAGGTTATTGATGCAAAATAAAACATTTATTGGCTGTCAAGACTGCACAATGTAACAATAAATATACACAATGTACAAAATGGCACTTTCAAAGAGCAGACTATTCAAAGACTCCTCTGCCCAACATAACATATCAAGGCAGAATAGATTAGAAACTTGGTCGCTTAGATTTCTCTGGAGGCAAAGTTGTTGCACTGCTGAATGGAGATGCATGTTGCATTGCTGTCTGAAGCTGGGATGAGATCTTTGTTTAAGTGGCTCTTTCATGTAAAAGACTATTAAATAGGACAATACCAAGAGGTGTATCAGTCGTGTGGCTGAAGACAACTTTTCAAATAGCACACATCCAGCTGCTAAGTACAAAGCTATCAGTTGTAATTCCTTAATTTCTTACATCCCACAGTCTGTGAGAGGATCCATTCCTATGTCTTTTGCTGAAATGCTTTACAAAAGCTGGTACAATCCTTACAAATGAAAAATTACCACTGGGATATTTTAATAGTCCAAGTTATTATAATTGAAGATTTTCAAAACATCTAAAGGATGTCGCTAAGTAAGAAATTTCTATTTAGGGGAGATTGATCTTGCCACACTGTGGTAGAAGTAGTTGCATATCATGACATATTCGTATGTGAACAGTTTATATAGTTTAATTTAAGCTCTTTGATCTATTCTTCATGGTTGATTATGGAAAATTTTTGAGAATATTATATTTTGAGAAATACAATATATTTAAGACAAAGAAACGTATCATTCCAATCTACATGTTTCCACAGATTAAATTTAAGTACAAAGTAATCTCCCCCTTCCCTGGTGGCTCACAAAATTTACCCAGTGACCAGCTGAGCCATAATCTCTGCCCAATGCTAAAATCACAGTCATTTGGGGGATTTATTAGAGATTGGAAATCCATTGCAAACAGCTATTGGAAAAAAAGACTATCATTTGTGATTAGTACATGGTGTTTCCCTCTATTCAGGTTCCAATTCAATAATAGGCCCTTAGTCATGGCAGGTGAACTCTGGAACAGTAGTTAAAGTTGTTAAACAGAACCCCATGAGAAAGAAAAAATAATTGAATGCCTTCAGAAGAGGATAAATTAGTGGATGGAAACAAGTTTGTGTCTGCTTATCACGAAAGCTACTGATCTTGTTGGTGTGATCTTAAAATTGGGATTTTTCCATGATGTACTAATGGATTCAATCCATTTTCTGACCAGTAGCTTGTGGTAAATCAGATGGACTTTTTCACTGAGGCTTACCAACTATTGGAGATTCAGCCCCCAAAATCTACAATAAACAATGTGTACATGGAGTATCCGTCTGATTGTGAGGGTAAGAGCTGTATTTGCTTTGGCAAATCCCACAAGAAACACAATTTTGCAGTTTGCTGGTGACAGGATATGGAATGGATTTATCAGAGGATTAAATCAGACCAAATTTGACATCAAATGAATATAATTATAGGAGTAATGATTTATAATGATCCTTTGCTTGATTGGTCTGACGGTGCTTCCTTAGTGGAGATGGCACAGAGCCTATGTCCCATCCAGATGGTCAGGGACTGCCGATGCATTTGAGCTTCCTTGGCACTATTGGGTATGACTTTTGTGGTTCCTTGCAAAGGCATGATAGACCTATAGAATTCTATGACATTTGGGCATTGTGTCTGGCCTGACCTTTTGACACAGCAATCCATTCAGTTTAATTTATTTTTTCCCTTCAAATGTCTCAGTATTAGGTATCTAGATTCAATTCTATCCTTAGTTTTCTCTTGAAAGCTAATATGGATTGTGCCTTGACCACTGCTCCAAGCATCTTAACCCCTCCAATATTTCAAACCACTGAACCCATTTACAGTACCTAGCCATAACTCAATGTGCACTGCAGGTATATTTTCTTCATGTCCTCTGTGAGCTTCTTCTTAGCTATGTACAATTCATCAGTGAAAAGTTTTCTCAGACTTTTGCAGTTCTACTCTCGATACTACCTTTTGGGAGATACTCAAAATATTTTTGGATGGCTTTGCTAGTCATTTTCTCTCTCAGATAGGATTGTGAATTTCTCCCATGTTGTTGAATGGAGGCTGTTGGATTAGGCATTGAATTGTAATAGATGCTTTACTCATCTCCTGTGCATTAATCATACAAGTTACGGGTGTATAGAAATGTTATAAAACATAATTGAAGATTATTCCTTTTAAAATACTAATTAGAATTTTTTGTGGTTTAAACAGTTTAACCTTTTGCTCTTAAGAACCCTTTAATAAAATTGAGAATAGAACAAATATTAGTAATGGGTAAAATTCTTTTTTTCTCCTGAGGTTGTTTCATTAACTCGGAATTGCTCCTTTATTAGGTTAATGAATCTTACAGAAGAATGCTTCATTAGTGAAATAAGATTATTCTTTGGGGATGTTTCTATGAAGGACAACCTAATACATACACTTACTGTATTTGCTAACCAAAAAGTCAAAATTGTAGGAAAGACACAAACATTAAATGATCAGATTTTTAAAAAATGGAGTATGTTTTGTCAGAATGGTTATAATGATTTTACACATTAATACAAATGCTATATACTGTATTAAGGTTTATCAACTTAGGCTGGCTGTACTTTGCGTGAGTGTGCCTCGCTTCAAAGATGATGTAAGCTTGGAGAAGGACAATACTGCATGTGGCAATTAGCAAAAATCATACGAAGCAAATTCAAACAGAGGGCAAACTGATTATTTTATTATCCAGGGGGTTTATACAAGGGTGGGGAAATAACCTTTTGAAACTAATCAAATGCAGTGAAAGCATTTGATTCCGTTGTCACACTATGTGGCTTGCATTGTGCAACTGAGTGCAATTAAGATATCAGAACATTTCATTGCTAATTATCCTCTTGGAATACACAAAACATTAAAGGGATAGATTCTGAATACAGTCCGAATGCGCTTCCTGTAGTCCTCAAAGGGTTTAGTAAAAGCATATTGCATCTCCGATTGAGGATAGGTTGTGTATGTGTATTGATCCTCAATGCATTTGTACTAAAGATATACATTTTATAAATAAATAAATTCCAATGCACAGCCAATAAAAGTTATTGAATTTCTTTTTTAAAATACAAACAAGCAATATTTTGAATGCATTATATCGCAAAGCCATATTTAAATTTCAAATTAGTTGGTAAGATCTAAATAAGGCGATGATGTGAATCATGAATATGAAAGAAGCCACAGACAAAATGAATGTTACATTTGATTGGAAAAAGCAGTTCGCTCTTAAGGATTGATGAGGTTTATGGTGGAAAGGAAGTTGGACATTAACTCTTTAGGGATTGAAGAACAGTCCAGTTTAACGGTGGTGTAATTTTTGAATTTGCATGCCGATTTTGTTTATCCTCAACCAAGTAAAACTTATTTCCCATATTACAGGCAGTGATTTCACCAGATACTTACTGGTCAGCCATTGTAGCATAGACTGACTGCGCTGGCTTCATGCATCATCCTCACTTGCAACGAGCATTTTTCCCTGGGGCCTCTTCCAAAGAATAGCATGACTTCCATCTTCCTCAGTATTTTTCCCAATCCTTTTACCGACCATTAACTCTTACCTACATGGTACAGGATGGAAATGGGGAGAATTCCTTTTGTGACTTTAGGATCATTTCTCTGCGAGCGAGGATATCTTTAACCTCTGATGGCTCTCAGGTTATCTAAGCCTCTGGGAAGGAGCCCACATAGGAGGGGAATCAGTGGGCCACTCATCATTATCATCGTCAAAGCCCTGGATCTCAAACATTGCCGCGCCAAATGCGGAGAAAAATGTGTAAAATGAGGAAAACTCAAATGCATTTTAAAAAACACTGTATATAAATATATTGCAGTGTCATAATCTGCTAGCAATTTTTAAAATAGTGCGAAGTCTGAAAACAAAACTTTGCAAAAAGTTGGACCTTTGAAGTAATGTGACCATGCTCATCAAACATGTCAGCAGACAATACCACTGTATTTCAAAGTACTTAACAAGAGTTGACATGATTAATGTCGATGTAGCTATTATTGTATTATGATTCACAGAAGAACATCATTGTTTGCAAAGGTGGTATCCCTTCTCAGAGTACAGTGTGTTTCAATAACTGTCAGAAATCATTATGTACACTGCATTGTCTCTCATATGTTCGGTTCCCCCGGGACATCAAGTAAAGAGGGTATTAATCCTGTAAGAATCATTCCTCAAAAGCAGGAAAAAGTGATGGAATAGCACAACAAGCTATTCAGTTTCATGAAAGAATAACATTGACACCTGGGACCCTTAGTCAGATCAGGAGTTCACCTGAAGAGTCACATCGGAAACATTAACCAAATGTTTGTTCACAGTATACACAGTCATTACACTTTACAGTATATGTTGTGAAGCATTTTGAGACATCCTTCCAACATGAAAGGGGCCATATCAAATATAAGAATTACTTTCAAAATAGCTTTTGGAGTTTTTATTATGATCTCTCAAGAATCACCTGTCCACTTTGCAATTTTAATAATCCTTACATTTGATATGGTGCCTTCATATCTGAAGAATGTCTCAAAGAAGTTCATAGTGTAAAGTGTAGCCTGTGTATTTTATGGGAAAATACACGTAACAATATCTACGTAGTCCCACAAACTTCAGTAAAGTGAATGATCACTTTTATTTGGGGTATGTTGTCAGGATATCGGGGTGATGGGGATGGTTCTCTCTTTTCCATTTTAAGTAATTATGTGGAGTATTCTGCCAAAAAGGTTCCGGGTTTATTGTAAGCCACGTTGGTCAGTTTGGTTCTGGTGATAGACCCATCGAGCAATAAAACAACAACTTACAATTATATAGCACTCTCCACACAAGGTAATGTTTCAGAGCGCTTTACAGTGGCAGAGCCTGACACCAAGCAGGGGTTGGGGACGAGGTGACTTTAAGCACGCGGCAGAGTTCTTAAGGAGTTGGAGTTTTTAAATAGTGGAACTGGAGAGACCAGTGAAGGGTGCGTTTGAATAATTCAGGCAGGAGGTGACAAAACACATGCACGAGGGTTTCTGCTAGATTTAGAGTAAGGTATAGTCTGAGGCTGGCAATGTGGCGGAGGTGAAAGAAAAAAAGATTTCAGATTAGGACAAGTTGCAGCTTTTCTCTCTTGAGTTGAGACGTTTGAGAGAAAACCTGATTGAAGTGTTCAAGATTCTGAAAGTATTTGAGAAAGTGATCGTCTGTTTCCACTTGTTAGATAGTCCAGAAAGAATGAGTCTGCATATAACACCAGAAGTAGATCTAATAGGGAGTTTAGGAGGAACTTCTTCACGCAAAAGATGGTGGGAAAATGTGGAACTCACTGCCAGATGTTGCGAAAAGTAACAATCTTACTGCATACATGTGGAGAAGGGAATAGGAGAGGCAGAAATAGGAAGTGTGGAGCACAAACATAAGCCTGAACTAGTTGAGCTGAACTGTCCATTTGCTGCTGAATTATTCTGTGGTAATTTTGTGTAGGCAGAACAAACAAAGCACCATCTGCTTAAGAGTTCAGTTTTGTACAATTGCTTCATAATAAATTCAGAGCCGGGAGGTGAAAATGCCTCTGAAGCAATTGTTTCTGGCACCATTCATTTTCAACTTTGACCATTTAACAGTGGAATTTGTTTTTTGGTTTTGTACACAGATAACCTGTGATTTTCACAGCTGGTGTCTTACTTTTAACAGGGTCAAGAATATGGACTAAAGGGAAGTCTAAAGGCTTGACTGCACAGAATGTACAAGGCAAATATTGATTGCTCCGTCAGAATCTCCAATAAATGAAAAAAATGGATTGGCATTAAGAACACAATTTTCAAATGGTTGTTGTCTTGGCCTTCCACCAAGCCTCAGTATGGGCAGCTTTGGAGCATTACCCTTTTTAACACGAGGGTTTGGCTTGGGCGTGTTTTTGGAAGTGTTGCTTGGTTATGTGGAAAATTTAAAATAATTGTATCAATAATGGTGAAATGTTCAATGTGCATCTTACAGTAATGGTACCTTATCTGGTGCGTTGGCTTTCAGTTGCTTCCTCTTGCACATTTACTTTTAATGATATGTTTCTACAGCACTGAATATGAATGAAGGTTAATTTTAAATTGAACAACCATCATTGATAATTTACAGACAGGAACTAAAACTTCTGTGTTTTTTTTATTATATTGAAGCAATGGGAGGCATGGAAACTTTTGTCCTGATGTGAAAAGAAATTCTAATTCACTGTGTATGTATATGTGTGTGTGGAAATGGGCATTTCCACGATAAAGGGGTATGTGTGGCAGAGAGGTCAGAAAATCAAATGGATTGCTGAACACTCATTTATTGTACAGAAGTGCCGTAGAGACCATACTGTATGTATCTTGTAAGAAATACATAACTTTTTTAACAGAATTATTTTTACCACCCCTGAAAGTTTACACCTGATGCACAAAACGCTTTGAACAGGGACAGACATTACAAACGTGGACATTAGAGGATGGAACGTCATGAGTGAATTTTCAAAATGTCGGAGAAGTAAGCAATCATCAAGCTTACCATAATAAATCAAACCACAAAGTAGTTACTTCATAACTTTATGAATTGAGAGCAAAATAGGATTTTTTTAAAAAAAATTATCCTGAAATCCCGTTTTTCTCGTTCATAATTCTTTGGACAGACGGGGTTACGAGCGTGTTGCATTTTTTAAAGGGACAAAACAAATATGATCGGGCTCTTGAATGAAACAGAAACTTATCAGCTTTCTGTCTTAACACTTGATTTATGGATCTCATTATATTAATGATAGTGAGAGTTAAAAATAAGATCTGAAATAGATTTCAAAAGCAGCTTTCTTTGCCGTGTCACATTTTAGAGGTCTCTAGATAGGGTGGACATGATCTTTAATTTATTGTCATTTAAAAAACATGTCTCATTTTAAGGCTAAATTATCTGGGCTATCTCTTGAGAGTGTGTTATCTCTGATTTTCATGCTTGGAAAAAAAATTCACCCTTCCTCAGAAAATGGCATGAATATTTTGCCTTGCACAATGTACCCCATTACCGTGGAAATACCCATATTTGAACATATAAAATCCTAATGCCGTGATACTTTGCAAATAAAGTGTTCATTTTACGGCATCATCCCCAATTTCCCCAGGCTGTACTGTAGACCATTCCATGATTTGAAGCAGTGGAAACCGAAGCACCTAAAATGAACAGTTAAAGATTTGGATTGCTTTTGTCAAAGGAAGGGGAAAATGTAATACATCTGATTCACAGAGGCATCTGTTCTCAATTATTCCATCAATGGCTGCATTTGTAGGTTAATTATGAGTGAAAATGTAGGCACTGTCTTGCTGCTTTACAGACAAAAGATAACACAAATTTAATTTGGAAAAATGATGTCAGCAGTGAAGTAATCTCTTACTGCACTACTGGATTCAAAGTAATTATTGAGCAAATGCACATTTTCCATGGCCACCGATTACCACCTCCATTGGCATCTGTGTATTTGAAGAATAATGAACGCAGATCACTATAAGGTTAATGATGTGTATCAAAGCCAATGCAAAGTAAACAGGATTCTCTCAAGACAATCCCCCTTTTCTTTCTGCTGCAAATACCTCAAAGCCCAGAGACAGACAGGCCAAAATCAAACAAACAGAGCTGTTACAGGACCTTTGCAAATGCTGTATGCAACACGATTGTTATCATGCTTGTCAACCCCAAGCGAATAACACGTCTGCTCTTCAGTTCTTCTTATTTCTCTATTAGTGATCACATGATAGCCAAAGACTTAGTGATTTAGACTTAGAAATTAATGTGCTCAGAATCATTTCTTAACTCAATCATAGCCTTTCTCTAAGTGCAATTATTTGAGATCTGAAAATGGTTCCGGATTCCATTGATGCAGCAAGTAACCCATTAACCCTATTGTCTGTTAAATCAAAATTTATTGTGTATGCAATTAATGAAACTGCATTAATAAATGTAATGTCTTAATTACCTTTTCAGCGCCTTGGGACGTCCTCCCGACGTGAAAGGCGCTCTATAAATGTAAATTGTTGTTGTTACCTTTTGAAATTCATTAACATGAAAAGAGCGGATTTCCTTTCTTAGGTATAAATCAGATTTCCCTTTATTTCGATTGAGGGCACCGTTTAAAATGTGCATGTTCGATACATAGATTAAAATAAGTTGGCAATCAATTCTCGCAGAACTATAAAACTATCAATATGGTTGGTTTGGAGAGTGAGCTCAGGTTTTGCAAAGCTTGACTGTCTGCTTAGCCTACAACTTCATTGCATTGGTCTAATGCCACCACTATTGTTCCTGCTCAATTGTATCTCATCGTTTGTTGAACAACATGCATCTTGCAAAGAAAAAAAAGGGGCATTGAGTGTCAGCCTGCTGTTATCGTTTCTATTTTCTCTAAGTTAATACATTAATTGCCAGATCAGTATGGATGAAGAAGGCCCTTATTTGATTCCATCCTTGTTGCTTACAGATAGCTACAAAAACCGGTTACTTACAATGATCTCATGCATGTAGGTAAACCCCTATAAATGTTTATTGTTGCATTCTGTCTCTGTGATTCTTTTGTGTTTTACTGTCATAGTGGTACCATGATTACTTGCTATTTTTCAATGCCAGATATCATTAGAAGGTGAGGCAATTGTGATTAGAACTGTAGAATGAAATCAATTGCACAGGGTTTAAATAATTTGTCTAAAAAATTATATCTCAAAAAGTCACAACTGGAACTGATATTTCTCCCTCCCCTTCTCTCTCTTTCTCTCACAGATGCCCTGGCAATGTGTTATACTGTACCATGTTGTACCGGGGCAGCAGAAATAAATGTAACTGTGAAATGATTGAGTTTATTACTTTAGCCTCATCAGAAAAATGAGGATCTGTTGCCAACAGTTTTCTTTTGCATATTTAACTTATTTTGTGCATCATGTAAGTATCCAAAGCCTTTAATTATAAAAAATAATAACTACAATAATCCTTGGACTTAATGTGATAGCTTACCACATCATCGATGTCTCCAAGCGCTTTCATGGATAATACTATAATGTGATGTGGTTATGTTTAGTTTATTTGGGCGATTGTGTCAATCTTTCATTGAACCCCTCTTTGAGGTCCAGTGAGATCTTGAGGCAATGTGCTTTGCATATCTTCCTTCACTCCAACACCCCCCCATAGGAACATAAGAACAGGAGTTGGCCATTCAGCCTGTCGAGCCTATTCAGCCATTTAATTAGATCATGGCTGATGTTTATCTCTACTAATCCTTTCAATTTCAATTTTCCACTTTTACCCCGTATCCCTTAATACCCCGACCTAACAAAAATTTATCAACCTCACCTTTTGGGGTAGAAAATACCAGATTTCTACCACCCTTTGAATGAAAAAATGCTTCCCGATTTCACTCTTAAATGGCCTGTTTCTAATTTTAAGACTTTGTCCCCTTGTTTTGCATTCCCCCACCAGAGGAAACAGCTTCTCTGTACCTACCCTATCAAATCCCTTTATCATCCTAAAAACTTCTATCAAATCACCCCTCAATCTTCTAAACTCGAGGAAATACAATCCAAGTTTACGCAATCTTTTCTCGTAACTTAGACCTTTTCGCCCCGATATAAAATTCTGGTGAACCTGCGTGGCACCCCTTTCCAGGGTCAATATATCTTTCCTGAGGTGTGTGTGGTGCCCCAAACTGAATACAGTACTCCAGGTAGGGTCTGACTAACACTCTATATAGGTGAAGCATCATTTCTTCTCCTTTGTATTCTAGGCCTCTCGAGATAAAAGCCAACATCCCATTTGCCTTTTTCATTATGTGTTGCACCTGGGAAATAGATTTCAGTGATTTGTGGATATAGACATCCAAATCTTTTTGCTCCTCCACAGCTCGTAATTTCTCCCGATTAAGAAAATATTCTGCCTTTTTTTTTTGCCCCCCACTTCTTTTGCCAGCATAACAGCTTCTGTTAGGTTTTTCTAATGAATGTTTCCTTTGTCATGCATAATATAAATTTGACAAATTCCAGTAGATACTAATGGTTGAATATGGCATTGGCAACACTTAGCTTTACTTTAAACATATGTTTAAGTTTGTTCACACACAAGCACAACCTGTCAGAGGAGAATATGTTTCCAACCAACCAGTCAACTAAATTCAAACCACCCAGTTAACAAACAAAAACAATGTTGATTTTTAAGATGCAATTTCTCTTCATACCATGTAAGACAGCCACTGTGAAAGCCAACACTTATAGTACATGATGGTGCTGACTATTCATTATTTTGTAATATGATGAAAAGCAGAATATTTTATTTAAACATAGAAAATACTCAAGACATGATTGTAAAATTATAGCTAAACTGATTGAATCCAGAACACACATCTTTAGACACATGGCTGTGAGAATATGGATTTTTTCATTGCTGTGTCTTAGGCTCGGAATTACTGAGTTGTTTAAAGGGAGGAGAAATGTATATTTTGCAAGTGAGAGTATAAAGGGAAATTAAGAGAAAGGCAGGAATATTGGTTTAAAACAACAGAGTGCTACTTTGATCTGTTAAAATAGTGCAACAGATTTATGGGCTGAATAGCATAATCCTATTGCCAATTGAAGAAATCTGTTCTGATTGTTTCAGTAAAAAGTTTTGTAATTTGGCAGACATAGTGCTATTGAATTCTGTATAACTATGTGAAATAACTATCACATAGTTATGTGATATAACATCTCTCTATTACGAGACATTCTCTCTATTACATCGCTCTATTACGAGACATTCCCAACATTTCCCTGTTGGGAAATGTCTCATAATAGAGAGATGTTGGGGGTGACATTTGTGATTATTAAAATAAGCAGATTGCAAACCCATTTAAACCTATCGAACCGTAAGTTTAGGAGACAGGTAGATCAAAAGAGATAAAACTTTTAAACCAAAGAGTGTCAGTTCAAATGAGTGACACTTGGCAGGTGTGTGAATCTGGGTACCAATGTATGATTTCTGTAGCTCAACTGCTAATTGTTCACTTAGTCAAGTGGACATGTTAGTATTTTAACCAATATTAGGATTGTCTGTTGCCCTTTAGAACACTACACTGGAAGTAATTAGTAGCATGATCCCTAAAGGCATTTTATTCAGCAGGATATCTGCAAATGTTTTGGTGTATTGAAACCATGTTTGTTCCCTTATTTAACTAATGATCAATGTCTGAATTGTGGAGTGTGCCTGGTGAGAATTTTTTCAGTATGTTTGCACATTTTACTTGTTAGATTTAGTCACGTAGGGTTAGGTTTTCTGTAATAGGGGGTGTGTTTTCCCCTCTTGTGGAGAATCGTTTATACTTTGGCAGCCAGGAATAGCTTGTTTTATGACTTCATGTTAGAGATTGTGTCAGAGGTGGTTTCCCACAGGCTGTTGGCATGACTTAACATGGGGTTCCTCCATGGCAGTCACACATTATTTCCTCCAGAGCTATTTCTGCTGTTGAAGGACAGCAGTTCAGCGTCTGTTTTTCCACTGAGTGTATTGTCAGTCCCAGTGTTAATCTCATTATTTATCCATGTGAGCAAATTTTTATTTGCGATCATTTGAAATGGCAAATCTCAAGGTGGTCCGTTTAATGGCCTGCCTCTGAATACTGATGCTCATCCAACTGAGACATCAATCTTCCTGGAGCTCCAGTGCATGCCATTCTGGTTGGGAGTCACTCAGCCACTTGAACTTTGGATTGAATCAGGAATGATTATTTAATCATGCAACTTAAGTTAAATAAGTATGTTTTTGTAATTGATGGTTCTTTTGTGGAACATCACCACTAGGCATTGAGCCATGATTTTACAAATAGCACAAGGATTTTGTTTTATATATGAAGAATATTCTGTAAACAAACTATTCTGATCTATCTTTCAGAACCCGAATGGGAGCATAAAACTTCCTTTCCTAGTTTTGTTTGAACGGGGCAATATTTCAATGTTTCCCCCCCACCAACTATAAACATAACAGCCCACTGGAATGACATTTGTCCTTTGTTACAGAACATACAACTGGTTTTACATTTGCATCAGAGAGATTGAATGGT
Source organism: Hydrolagus colliei (assembly GCA_035084275.1). Lineage (NCBI taxonomy): Eukaryota > Metazoa > Chordata > Chondrichthyes > Chimaeriformes > Chimaeridae > Hydrolagus > Hydrolagus colliei. Next base: position 15,929,702 of record CM068748.1, read on the forward strand.
GCATTACGTGATCTACAAAAAAATTTGAAATTATGTGAAATATTCAGCCTTCTGCTCATCACAGGCAACAAATATCTTGCAGGACACCAATGATTTCACGCATTAGGTTAAGCTTGCAACAAGTAAGCGTTTTATTTCGATCAATTACTAATTTGCTAAGTAACCTGCTATGTGGTTCTGCTTGTAAATGTGAAAGCTACATTGGGCACTGATCAAGGTTGTTTCAAATAAGGTTATTTTGCAATACCTGCTTGCAAGCTGTTCTATGATTGATAAAGGCTCGGGAAGGTGGGGAGAAATGATAAGATCATGATCCAATAAAGCTGTTGCAGTTGACCTCAAATGAATACAAACTGCTGCGTATCCCCTGATGCAACAAGAATTAGCATTAACACAAAAGAGAGGAGTTAAATAAAATTATTGTTGCACGTCATTTATACACAGCACAAAGGCAACATTGGAAAATACTCTTGCTTTTTACGACACAATACAATACAGTTGTGATACGAGGGGTCTGTGAATTTTCCCTATGTCGGCCTGAAAAGTAAATTGAGATATTTCAGGCCAATCACGTGGTATATTCCCAATGCTGGTTTCTTTGAATGGTACAGAGCTAAAATGCCTGCAGTTAGATTCCTATCAAACCTCCGTCCTTAAAAAAAGAGAAAATATCTTGACGTTTACCATTGTTATCTTCTAAATGTGTCAACGATTAGGCAGCAATATAGGTAAGGTTAGGATGACCTTCACAAGATCACATGATTAGAAGTTTGGGTAAAGAAGTCCTTCGGCTCATCTGATCTAATTTCCCCAGAATACCCGCCCATCCTATCAGAGATTCAAGCTGTTTTTTAAATTTGGCTTCAATCATCCTTCCTAGTGACCTGTTCCATTTATGAATTACGCTCTGGGTAAAATTTAGGTTTATAGCACCTGCTTCAGTCCTTATTAAGCCTTTCTTTACAATGAGTATTACATAAATACAAGCATTCACCATAGTGACTAGCCTCCATACCTTTGAAAAGCTTTACTTTCTTTGCATTTAATATCAAAAGCAATTCTTTTTCACATTGAACTTAGTATTTTTCCCTTTGGTGTTTTGTTATAAAATGAAATTATAGTACTTCAGAATATTTTAAAACTGCTATCTCAGTTTTCAACAACAATAATGTAGCATAATTCATCAGGCATGGAATAATTCAAGTACAGTACCATTTATCTAATTGTATTCTGAGAGATTTGGATTGATCCCTTACTTGGATATAGATGGATATAATCAGTAAATTTGAGGTCAGAATTTAAAAATGAAATCCACTGTCTACTTTATCTAAAGAATGCAATTTTGAGAATGTTTCCTATATCTAAACTGAAATGGACACTTTTAACAAGCATAATTAAGCCCAAAACTCTTGTTTGCAGAATAAAATAAGGTACTGTAGTTACAACCTCAATGGATGACTAGAAGAAATATCATCAACAGTAAAATGCTGCAAATTATTTTGTTTCTCTATATAAATTTATGATATCTTATCAAAATTAATTAGCATCAAAGTAAATTTGCATTATTGAATTGGCTTGTCTTGCTATTGGTTGTTCTGATGTGTGTAACTATCTCTCTATTCTCAAATATCAAGGATATCATTTTAGAAACGATAAGCTATTCTGTTGCTGCATTTTGGTACAAATCATTTCAGTCAGGTTGAAAGTCATTAGATTGATACTTACTGAATTAATTTGGTAAGAGCAGATAGTTCTGTAATTTTTTACTGAGCTGTCTTTCATTCTGATCACAGAGCCTTCAACCTTCATTAACCCAGAGTTTCCACAGTGTTATTTAGCTGCCTAATCAGATGCTACTGCAGGCACTGACACGTTTGAATTATGCAACTGAATGCTTTATGAAATCTCTCGCTGTTTTCATACTCATTGTATAGTACCTAAATTGCATACCAAAACTTTTTCCAGATTCAGTCAAATTGCAAATTTCTGAGCCACTATACTGCCAAGGTCACGTCACAATAGACTGATGTATTTGTATCCATGTGCATGTGAATAAAATATAATGAGGCTTGAAATGTCTGTGAGACTGGGTTTCCATTTACAGACATGGTTATCACTGGAGAATCTTAATTACCACTGTTTCAGTAGTTTTTATAAAGCAGAAAAGAGGGGACGCTGGTGAAATGTAGGTGTTAATTATGGCTTGTAACTATTAGCTGTGCATAATTGGCAACAAGTACCATAACATTGAACAATGAGAGAAGGTTGGATTATTTTATGGTGTTGTAGAAGGCACTGTTGTAGTCAGAACTGACAAATGTCAGATAACAATATTATTCTGCTTTATATGAGATGCCAAAAATGGATCATTGATACTTAAGAGTGCATTATTGCAATACTTTGCACAATGGAACTGTTTTCTCCAGGAATTATGTAATTAAATGCTACTGGATTCAACCATAAACGCAAGGTCTTTTAAGTGCTGTAAATCTTCCCCACCACAAGTTTGTATTTTATTATTTATTTTTGAAGTATGAGATGTGTACTTCAAAAACAAAAGGTTTCAGCAAATTAGTGTTTTGACTTTGAGCGAGGTTAAGAGAAAGCCACCGGGAGATAATTTAAGGGAATATAGGACATATTGCACAATTGCTCAAAGGATGGAAATATGTTACTGCTCACCAATGACATGCACTGAAGGAGAAATACATTTCTTCCCTAATACGTTTCTGCCCTGGAATTGGAGCTTTCTGATGTTCTCAGCAGCGTAGTAATATCTATTTTCTCATGTCCTATATGCCTCATAGGTAGCTGCAATTATGGATTTTGCTGATCGTATACTATACTTGGATATATTATGCAATAGATCACAGAGTGAAGTTTGCCATAAGGTCTTGCTGATGTGTAAAAGTATTGATCATCTTCCTGTAGTATTTTTTTCAAAGAATAAATCATAAATCAATTAATAAAACCAAATAACTTTAAATTATCAATTTTTGCCATTGCATCATACTAATACTGATTTAGAGGATGCCTGACATTATTAAACGCCAGCATTCTTTTTTTCACCCACAAAATGCATGAAGTCAATTAACTTTACAGTATATTCTGTGAATTGCTTTGAGATGTCCCGATAAGACGCTAAAGCAAACACAATGATTAATATTTTTTCCCCACATTTCCTCTGTTATTCTTACTATTGTACCTACACTTGTCTTCCCTCAGAGTGATGGCCAAAGGAATATGAGGCATCTTCGATAATTGCTAACTTTGTCTGTAGGTATCTACAGTTATTAAAGATACAAATGTAATCCAAGTATCATAAAGCTATGAACTATTATTAACTCTACGAAATCTGCCCATGTGTATACAAGTTGTGAGCTTGAATTAAAGGCACCAAGTCTTAGAATCAGCAAGTACTTGGAATCTAGTGTCTAGCGATCTAGTGTCCCTATATTTTTGGCTTTGATGTATTAATATGCTAATAGGAATTCATTGGTTATCCTGCAGAAACTAACAAAAATAGCTTCTCTTATCTCTCAAAACCGATGAGTTAAGACAAAGACAATTTAATCATGATCAAATTGTTCATACTCCAAATTCTTTCATTGCAGGACAGGGTTTTTAAAGCATTTATCACAGTTTACTTCTATATGTTTGTATAAGACGTGCAAACTTGTAAAATGCCAGGTATAGATTTCCATTCAGGGATTTATTGACACTAATGATGCTGAATCTATGTTGAAGCCCTCGTGTTGAGTGGCAGTGCTTCAAATTCACTGAAGTTTTTTTTATTGCTGTACTTTTTGATTACCTCAAGGAAGGTAGAGAATCATCATTGAAGTGAGAGCAGCATTTATAACCAAGACAAACTGAAGATACTAATGTTTCACTTAACTATCGTGGTTGGAAATTCCAGCTCGGATATTATCCATTATTCCAGTTTATATTCAACCAGACTTTCTTCATCCGGTGCAAAAATAGTGGATTTAGCACAAAGTTAGGTAATATTTTCTATAGTACTGTACAATAATATAATAATTCTGTGGACAACAGCAACAAAATTGCACTTGTATAGCACCTTTCATGTCAGAAGGGTGTCTCAAGGACGTGAGGGAAGACAGAGTGGGTCATGGCTTGGATGTGGGAGAGGAAAGATAGTTGCGGATTGAACAAGGTAGCTAGGTTCCTGACTGGCTCGGTGAAGTTGAGTGTGCATGGAAGGATATTGGGCTTGAATCATGGAGATGTGAGAATCAAGTCTATTCTGCAGTCTTTATGGACCTTTGCCTATGAAAGAGAGGAAAAAGGGTATAGTAAAGTTCATAATAGCGTATGTTTTGGATCACTGTATAGGAAGGGGTATGATTAGTTGTATAGCCTTGTCTTATTATCTTACACTAGTTAAATATGTTTCTGATACCTTATCTTCTCTGTTTATATGTTTCATCATTTTAGTTGACATTACCAGAGAAATCTCGATTTCCAATTACTGTATCTTCAAAATTGTATTATGCTTAATTGCTTCCTGAATTTGAAGGAGCAATCATGAAAAAGGCCAGCTGGTAAAACAGAACAACTGCTGTATATCATATGAGTCAGACTTTATTTTAAAAATTATATTGTTAAGGTTTCTCAAATACAGTACTGCTATCAGTGACTTGAAGGAAGGTTGGATCATCAGTGATATGAAGGAAGGTAGGACCCTGGTGTCTTGTTGCTTCCAGTATTTGCTGACAGAGATGTTATTTGAATGTGAAAGTAGTCCAACTCAACGTTGGCCAACATTGTCTTCATTCCTTGCTCAAAATTGGATTTCAATTTTTTTGCTGATGTGGATGAATATCAAGTGTTGGACTCCAATAGGTCTTGCTATCAATCTGCAAAGCTTGGCTAAATTTCTCACTGTAATGATTCCACTTTGTGTCTGATCACATTCATCACAGCAGTTAATATTAGAATAACCATCTTCAGCACAACCGTGATTTGTCCTCTATTAAAATGTCACTAATCTTTGGTTTAGTTGGCTGCATCGGAGACTGTCTTTGGATATTGGATTTAGGGCGTTCAAACAATTAGAAAGAAATGAAGATTATATTGGGCATGTTAGGGAACCAGTTATATTTGAAATGGATTACACAGCTCTTTTTTTTCTATTGCATATCTACAAGGTAAATTTTGCCTGGCAAAAAACATTTTCCTTTTGACATGCATCTTGAAAAGGTAAATCTACTGTGCCACAAAGATCAGTATAATTATCAGGAATTAAGTAAAGTTATTGGTTGCTGTTCTTGTTCCTACTTTCCTTCAAATCACTGAGACAGTAGCTAGAATAAACTACCCTCTTTGGAGGAGCAATCAGATGGTCTTCCTATTGGCTCTCAGGTATACTTAGAAGCAAAATGTTGAAATCGAGTCAACTATTTGTGTTGGTCTCAGTAGTCTTGTTTCTGAAACATACTGGTTTGTAGTATTCCAAAGCACTGCTGATCATTAACTTGTCAATAGAACGTGAAGGAGTGGGTATTTACGACGCTTGGCTCCTGTTAACTCTGCAAGCCTGAATGAGGTCCAAGCTGCACAAGTGGCGGAAAGCTTGCCTGACAGTGCTGTCAGTGACAAGTTACTGCAGTTTTACATGGTTTAACTGAACAAATTACTCCCCACCTTGGGTGCCCAAGCCATTCTTCTCCCAATGGTTCTTGTATCTACTACTCACCACGAGTAGATAAGCAATGTATTTTCTCCAGGAAGAGAATGAGCATTCCACATGCAATGATATTATCATGGGTATTTGTTGATGAAACATATTTAAAACTCTGTCTGGTTTGGTTACTCTTAATTACATTTTTTTTGCTGATATGGGTGAATAATAAGGTAATGAGATTTTCTCTTTTCCTGCACCCGATTGACCAACAAAAATGTAGAGATTGACCAACAAAAATCGTAGAGTTTAGTGATATGAATAGACATTTTTTTAACTGCTCTCAATCTTTGATTCAAGCATCCCAACTCAGGTAGCACATCTGAGTTAGGATGGGAAAATAGGAGAAAATCAGATAAGCCTACAATTCCTGTTGACTATTTACAGATTGTTACGAGAAGATGGGTTTATGCAGCTATTGGTGAGGACAGGATCCTGTTGATAACCTCCCTCACTCTTGCTCTTCCTCCCCTGTGACTCAATAGCTCACCCATGCTCGTTGTGATTGTTTACAGATGAACAGCAGCCACATGTGAGAGGCACCCATTGCACATGAAACTGCCTGCCATTAGAAATACTGTATGAAGGTAGACAGACAACATCGCAATTAGAGATAAACTATTGCAGGAAAAAATTAAAACGTTTTAAATCTGAATTAAAAACCCCCTGCATATTTCTAATGTCTTAACTTTTAAAAATAAAGCAGTTCGGACCTCCCCTTGTGGGGAGATTTGTACAGATTTACGGCTAACATTTATTGGCATAGCGCTTTAACACACTAATACGGTCTACCATCAGGATATGAAGAATGTACTACCTAACATAACAATGATTAAGGAACATTACTGTAGTGCAGGGGTGGGGGGAAGAGAACTATCACGTTCCAGATTCAGTTGTGGTTTTCAGTTTTCATTCATGCACAATTTTGTTTGCGATGGATACCTATCTTCATTAGCAATAAGTAGTTGAATCTTAAAAATTAACATATACATTATCTTCTTTCTATTTTTACAAACTAGATTTCCTGTTCTTTCATCTTGAGCAATATTGTCCTCATTACTGTAAGACAGACTTTGCTATATTGTATCTATGAAAAGTTTTGCTGTATCCAAAGCACTTCAGGTCACGGTTTGTAAATACTGTGAATGCTTTTATGCATTCATATATGGAGTATTTAGTTGGATCAACATTATGATCTCATAATCATTCATGGAAAACAACACTGTTCTTTTTTCTCTCCCTTGAAAGCTCTCAAAAGAGCTTTTCCAATAGTGAAAAATATGTAATTCAGAGTTTACAGCAAGAGGACATACAATTTCCAAATGTTTGTGTCAAAACTATGTGTACAGTGGAATTTGATGAGATATTGAGATGTTCAACAGAAAAAGTATGATTTTATATTAATAGCAACACCATCATATTGAAATTTCAGATGCAAATAGAAACTGAAAACACACAAATCCCTTGGGTATTCTTAACTGTGAAAATTGAGTGAAGAGCTTTTGTCTAAGAATATTAATGTATCCAAAGCAGTTGGCATTGAGTCATGATCAAAGCTTCAAATTGCTTATCCTATCTGTTATTGGTGGATGTGCTAGGAGAAGCTCCATTGCATGTTACAAGGCAAAGGCAAATACATGGGAACCTTGTTATAACATGATCATCTGGGTCTGATAGTTGAAAGACAGTTACAGGCAAAGCACTAACAAATAACTAACTTTCACGTCATTTGGTCACACTGGCATGTGCAGGAAGTGTGTCTCCTGTCAGTCTCTATGCTTGAGCTCGACGTACAAAAACAATGCTGATGTCACTTCCTTCTCAATCTCACAGCAACAACATTCCCCTTGACCCAGGGTGAATGACCAGGAGCTTCTTCAGCCATGTTTCCTACACATAGCGCACATACAGAGTGCACAGCAAGTGAATTCAGCCAAATGTGTTCTATTTGGTGTGGGTCCATAGGACTCCAGCACAATAATCAATAAAGTAGTTCTATACTGGGAGGGTGTTATAACAGCAACAACACAATAAATTACACCTGTATAGTGCCTTTCAAATGGGAAAGGTGTCCCAGGGTGCAGCTGTAATAATAATCCTTATAATCTTTCAATCCTGTGCACCTACTAGTTGCTAGCTCCAAATCAGGATTGTTAAGAGGCAGGCAGAAACCATAAGGCACAGGAAATAAATAAAAATAAAATAAACCTGGGATGTCAGTTGACTCATTGCTCACCATGTACAAATAGTGTAGAGCAGCAATCAACTAGGCGAGCAGGATAATTGCCAAATCGATAGATGCAGCTTCCCAGAAGTTATCTGCTGGAAGTAGTTACCTGAGTGCTTGAGTTTGTGCACACACATTCGTACGTCTAGCGCCTGGAATCCATGTTGATTGGCCTGTAGAGAGGCAAGCAACTGCTACTTAAACTTACCACTCCAATTAGTGGAACAAGCACTCAATGGAAGTTGATGTGTGCCTGAGCAGCAGACAGGAAGTCATTGGCAATGCTCTCTTCCACTTCATGCTCAGATGCATTGCTCATTGGGAAGCTCCTACTAACCACCTAGTGAGGGCTCAAACCCATGCATGTCAGTGGTTGAACGACAAACTAGTGACTATCCTCCTTTGGGGGAGAGGTAAGCGTGGTCTTATTAAAGCTGAACTGGCTCCAAGATGATATGCCTAGCAGTGGAATGTCAGAATTGAGCCAGCCCTCTGTGGTAGTCTCGGAAGTCCGGTTCCTCAGCTAGGCAGGTCCGAAGTATTCCAGCACCGCCCCACTGGTCATCAGTAGGGCCTGGAAGGGCAGACCAGTCTTTTGGGGAGTCATCTCACTCAGCTCCTGTTAACCCTGCAAGTCAAAGTCGCAACAGGTAGGGTGGCCTTAGCTGTACAAGCAGCGAGAATGTTGCCGGACAGCAATATCAACGGCAGGTTATGCAGTTTTAGCTGGCTACACTCTAGCAATACCCTGGGTCCACAAGCCTTGGCTCCACTTTCAGATTTGGGTAAGCAGGATACATCTCTCTAGGGAGAAGGTGCACATTTCATTCCAACAATCTATCTCTGGGATTTCCATGTGTAGGTGAGATGTTTGATTGAGATTTTCTTAAACATGGTGATGGGTTTCCATGTGTCAGAAACAGGGCTGATGCCCCCAAAATTTTGAGAATTTCGAGCTGAGTGAGATGACTTACAGGCCAAACATTGAAGTACTGTACTAATTGAAGTTATCATTTCTGCAACACAAAGGGGTTGCTCAGACCCTAGAGACACTGAAAACAAAACTCATACCTAGTCTTACAGAGATAAGCTACAAGGGATAAGGTAGGGCTCTTTAGTTTTGAAAAGCTAAATATCACAAAGACATTATACAGGTTCAAAGATGCTAGATGGGAACAAAAAACTCTTGAACATTGAACTTTCTGATGTGCCTGCCGTGCTGCCAGGACAGAAGCACATGGGCTACAGGCAATCATTTTAGGACAGATTCCAGGATGTATTTATTGACACAGAATAATCAACAGGTTACCCGATTGAGTGGATGAAATCAGGTATCATTGGCTGGGATGCTGAGTGCAACTCCCTTCTCATTTCTAGTAGTGCCAAGAAATCTTCAGCATCCACCTAAACAGGCATACAGACCATCGGTTTAAACATCCTAACTAATAATGCAGACTGCTTGGACATTGATTTGGAGAGTTAGTTGAGACTCTGTTGGGAGTTCACAAAAAATATTTATTCAGCGTGCTAATTTTCAGGACTATAATCAGATTTCCAGGCAAAATAATTGTTGAACATCATGAGATGAGACTCTTCATTTTTCTGTGAGAGATGCCATAATCACTAGAGCACATATTGTTTCCCAGATGCTCTTTCCATTTCCAGTGTAGGATATTTTAAGCAACCCGCAGTCTGTTGCAAGACTGCTCTGTGGGACTACAAGTCGGTTCTGATCAAAACTAATTGTGAGATTTACAAAGGCCAAGCCATCCGGGTGGGGATGCTTCAAAAGAGATGTGAGCACATAGTAAGGTTTCTGTTGATTGGCAGAAGATCCATGAGTGTACTCTGGTGCATTTTGATCCATGCCACGTTATCCTTGTCAGTGTATTGCCAGGACAGAAGATCCCATAGACACGCTATTGGAAAGTGCTCGGAACATTCTGAGAGAATAATGTCCATAGAGTTTTCTTACACCATGCTATAGGAGGGCATAATTGAAGGCCTAGTTATCTGCTACATAAATCAATTTGTTGCAATGCAAGGCTCTGCTTACTGCGCTCTCGTGTTGTCTGTGGCTGTTTGCGGGACATCGCAGTGCCCAAATTGGCTGCTGAATTTGCCCCACAAAACACAGTCATTACACTTTATTGTATATCCTGTGAAGCGCTTTGAGATATCTCGATGACTCGATATGGTCCTATATCAAATGCAAGGATTATTATTATTATTAATGTGAATGGATAAGAAACGTCTAGAGTCTGAGGAATTTGGTGGGGGCTGGGAACCCAAAAATGTTGTACTCACAAGCAAAATTTTCCACTGGAAACACATGGTGTGTAGCAATATGTTTTACAATCACAGCTCGATTTATTTAATGTGTGCCCGGTGTTATGGAGGCATGCTTCAATGCTGTACATCTACTTGACAAATGTATGTTTCGGGAAATTGCTGTTCATATATTATCTTGCTGTCTGTTTGATTTGAGATTATCTATTCCCCTGTTCTTGCTCATTTTATATGTCCATTTCTCTTCTACTATGTTTTATCTAATTTCACTCATTTCATTCCTCCATGCCACTGGTGTCAATTATTTATTTTTCCACGCTGAGCAAGAATCTGCCGGTCCTCAGGTGGATGCTAATGATCCCATGGCATTGGGAGTTTCTCCCTACATCCCCAATCCCTCGTAAATTAATAGGTTAGCTGTTTGGGGGATTTTGCTTGCTGGGGTAAGTAGCTGTGCATGTTTCCTTATTTAAAAAATGACCTTAATTATTAATAAGTACTTCTGAGACACTATGAGATGTTTCAACGTGATAAGGTGCTTTAAAAATGAAACTTGTTTCATTCCTTCCCCTACATTCTCTATTGTTATATCAAGAAAATGAAGTGATATGAAAATAAAACGATTATTTACACAAATAAACTTTTAAGAGAAACAAAAACTCCAAATTGTACACTTTCTGGCAGATCAGGACCAGACATTTAATATGTATTTTATTGTAAGCACTTCCTAAAATGTACTGTCAGAGCCCCATGGTTGCTTGTATCCATACAATCATCAGTGTTAATCTCAAATCAAACAGACATCTTGTTATCATCAGTGTTACAACAAGATGCACCTTAACAAATAGGCAATTGTTAGCAACTTTTAGTTGTCAGATTGTTTGTTGACATCATTTGCTGCTCACAGGAAGCCAGATGTCATTCTCACAAGTGTTTCCAGGTGTTGCTAATATTCTACTGTAGGCCAAGAGATCTGAATCATCTGTATTCTCTTGCCAGAAAGTCAGCATTGAAAGTGCACACTAACCATTTATTTAATGTACAGAAGTTTAAGATTGTGTCTTTTTTCAATTAAAAAAAATAGCGGTAGATGTATGTTTTTGGATTGCAAATGTACTGAAGGTCGTAACAATTGAAATTGTCGGAAATAATGTGGATTGTCATGAGAATTCCATTGAAGGAAATTAAACTGATCTTTTAGAAAGGTGCAAATCAGCGGGCTCAGTATGTCAGCAGTGTTGGCTGCCTTGTTGGAGGCTCTGGGTTTTCAATTGAAGAGAGCTGCCCCCGCATCTACACAGAGAGATCACAAGCTCTCTCTGCCAGTGAGACTGCACCTTCTGTTGCTTAGCAACTGGATCAAAATGGTGGCCTTTTATTTTTAATTTACAGCATAGTTAAACCCAGGAGCGTGTGTGGGTTGGCAAAGGAAGTATTCAAATAGGTGGATGGGCAGGCAGGGAGTATACGTAAGAGCTGCAATTTGTTGTAAATTAGTGACATTTGTTAAAGGAGGTTCCGTTTTTTTTAATCTCAAAACACAATAGACCTGTTCAGTATCACATGTTATGGAGCATTGAGACCATTCTTGCACTCAAAAAATGGTATGAGAACCAACCTATGTAAGGACACACGTACTGAATGAGACAATATGTTCTTAGCATATTATATTCACTTGTAAATTAATCTGTAGGCACGTTTTACAGTGATTCATGGGGTGCATCTGCTCATGGTGAGATAAACTCAGGAAATTCTGTCATAATTTATGACAGAATACTTTGATGCATCAAGGCAATGGAGCAAGACAGGGTAGGTTCAGGGTTTTGAAGGGCAATTATAGAATTGATACCAAAAAATATTTATGATAATTCATGGCTGGGACAGGTTACCATACCAGAGAGTATTAGTTGAGGAAGTACTCAACTCATTTTAAGAAACAACTTGTTTTTTGTAGTGGGAGGATAGTTGGGTAGAAGAGTGATACTAAAGGGACGAAGGGTCTCCAACATTCGTACCTCTCTCGTGATCTTAAGACACATAAATGATATGAAGCTGTGCTTCAATCAGATTCATGATTTCACTGTTTTCTTCAAAATTTATCGGTCCATTCAAGCAGAGAGTGTGCACTGAAGATAAAGTGCCTCCTCAAGAGAAATGGTAAAGAGTGCATTTATGAATATTTTAATTTAAATCATCTTTCTGCGAGAGCTGGGATGAAGCTTTACAATCTTCCGAATATCATTTGGTTGACAAGTTATTTTAACCTTAAAATCTTTTGTTGGGATGTCTTTGGAAGTCGAGCTCACTCAAGGCAAGCATGCTGCTCCCATTTTCAAAATTATTCTTTTTCATCAGGGAATTATAGTTCTGGAAAAAATATAGGTAAGGTATATTAGTGAAATCAAAGGTAAATGGGAAGGTTTGCGAGTTGTGTTTAACCACCTATCTGAAGTGGAAGCAACCTATCTCTGCTCTGCTGAACTCAAAGCCAACTGTTGGCAACATGCAAACATTTCTTCAAACCCGATTATTTTTTGGGAAAGAATGAGATACATAAGTGGGTTAGCATGCTGTCCTTTCACCTTGTGTTTTAATACAGCCTCCAGATATGGGTGTAATTGAAACTCTGATGATTATGGCACGAGCTGGCATTCATTTGTATCAAATGAAAGAATTCACACTGGTTCAGCCCTAAATTCTGTTCAGGTTTTGGAGCTGAGGCAGCATTGCTGGCATAGAGTTGAATTTTCCTTTGCTTCTGACTCCCGCTTTATCTGAGCAATGAATGCTTGATGCTCACAATCGCTACACTGAGTGGGAACAGTGCCTTCTAATTTGTAGGACTGCCATTCCTTATCATATGCTCACAAGAGGTTTGGATAAACAAGACCTTTCATGTCATTTAATCTTCTCCTTCCAGAACATAAATCTGTTCTCCAATAATAACAACAAAAATCTAATTTTTTTATCCATCTTTCTGGCTTTATCCACACTTCGTGTTGTGAATTGCCCTGTGGGTAAATAAATGCTTCCTGGCATGTGTACCTCGATAAGGTCTCCAAGAAGGATAAAATCAAAGAGCCTCTAATTTTGTGTCTTTCTCATGACCTTAAGAAGATATAACAGTCTCAACTTATCCCATTGATTTGACAATATAGCCCAGCATCGTCCTTGCCTTATTATTTTAGGGGTCTATATTTGTGTTTAATTTCTTTCACCCCTAAAACCATTGTTTTTGACATGTCTTTTCTACAGTACAGCCTCATTATAATGCCCTCTAATATATATCTGCCTCGCTTTCAGCATAAGTCTTCTGTGTACCTGAGCAAACTGAAAGTGAAGTGCGCCTAGCTTCTTTTGCTGAATTGATGGCTTCCCACTCTAAAAAAAAAGATTGACTTTGAATTTGTGAAGTTGCTGCTGACTTACTGGTTATGCATTTAGCATTGCAGAAGTGATGTCATTGTTCTGGATCTCAATTATAATGCAGTGAGTGAGGCATAGGACCCAGCCAACCTAGTTTGTAATGAGGTTTCACTGTATTCAAAGGGTGCTTCTGAAGACCTGGATATTTTTAACAATGCATGACTTGTTTGGAGTCACACAGGAGAATTTCTCATTATAATCCCTCTCTCCCACCCCTCCAATATCAGTAATTTTGTAAACAGCGGGAAATCAGACACACTTGGTCATAAAAATTATAGACAACAACTTGCCTTCGTATAGCACCCATCATGCTGGATGGCAACTCGGAGTGCTTACAATTCACTGTAATTGGCAAGACCTTGTATCTGCCAATTACGTTGAATGGTTAAAAATATGGTGTAAACTTGTTAATAATTACATTGACTTTGTTTTAATTCCTCTGCACCCTCCACATGATATATGTACATTTCCATTTGAGTCTCTCTGAGAGAGTGAGGGCCATATAACTGCATTGTGCTGGTGTAGTGCTAATATAATGGGGCCAGAGTTTTTAAAGAAACATGGCAATGGATGAGAAGTGACGTGAAACACAATCCCTTAAATCAATTATTTATCAGTCAGTCCAGCCTCATTGTTTCCCTGCAGAGTTTATGTGAATATCTATTTATGAGATGCAGGTAATCATCTGCTGTCTTTATCCTTCCCCAGCATTGTATATGAGCCTGCTTTGAGTGATTCAAGACAAACTTGTTGTGGCTAGTCATCAATAGTTCATCGGAGAATTGTGCCCGTAACAACAAACAACAAAATTATATTTATATAGCACTTTTCACATTGGAGGGACATGAAAAATATCCATTAAAAATGTCTAATAATTACTTAAATGTTGGTAGTTGGTCTTCCCTCCTCTTCTAAAGTCAATAAGGGAAGGAAAGACATTCAATTTTAGAAGCAGCAAACCTAGCCTGAAGTCTGTCCCACTTTTAATTGTACCCAGAATTGATCTCACATCGGATGAAAATACCTTGGTTTTTGTTGCAACATTGTTTTAAACAGTTTACATTTGTACCATTTACGTTGGGAAAACATGTCAAAGCGCTTCACAAAACTGGCTGAGAGCCTGAGCTGGGGGAGGGGTGGTTAGATGGGGAGAAGGTGGCCAATAGCGCAAAAGTCAAAGAAGCAAGACAGCTTTTGAAGTCGAAGAGGAACATGGCAAGGTGGAGGGACCAGGATGGAGTTCCTGAGAATCAGGGTAAAGCGGATGTAAGATTACTCTCCCATGCCGGGCAGAGAGGGTTTTATATACAGGTGCTTAAGAGTACTAAAGCAATAATGTTAAGTTTGTTAAGCTCCATCAATGTCCTAAGCGCTCCAAGACTCAAGCCCATGTGAAGGGTGCTATATAGAAGGGTTAAGGATGCAAGTTGTTGTTTTAAAGAGGAATAAGTGCAGACCTCGATTCTGCAACACTATCGCTCCATGTAGGTCACTGACATGAACATTTTAGGATTGAGTGAATACTCCTATGGTCTTTGTGTACTCAGAGCTGTGGTTGCATTCATCAAGGTGTTGATTTGGAATCTGTCTGAAAATAAAATATATTGGAAATAAGATGGGATGAGTTCCACTAACCTGCCATGGGATGCAGCCTTCAAACTCACTTTTATTGAGTTATCAAATGTAGCGGAAATTAAAATTTAATACAAAATGTAATTCATTGTTAGATTTTCTGTTCACATTGCAGCAAGTATTTTATTGCACAGTATTAAATTAAGCTCCTCTAAATCCAGGACACTGGAGAGCTGTTATATCACAGAATATAATTAGCTGCTTACTATTTATATACATTGAAATAATTATTGTGCAAACATGGCTCATGATGCCTGTAGATGATATATTCTTGACACAACGTACAGTACAAAGAGGTTAGATTTTAAGGCAGCATTTTTTGCAAAACAGTTTTCAGCTTTGCTTTCACAATGTGCAAAACAATCAAGCTGAAAATCAGTCTGTTTGTCATACTTCATTAACAACCTGTATTTATATATAATAATCCTTGCAAGTCGCGTCATTCATGTAGGATAGCCTCTCCTGAATGATGTATTCAGAATGTTGTTGTTGTTGTTGTTGTTACAACAACAAAAACAAGATCACATTTGTATAGTGGTTGTGGAGTTGGACACACAGCATGGGGGAAGGTTACAGGCAGTTAACCATAGGAGTGGTTGAAAAGTTAGGATGTAAAGATAGATGGGATGAGGCAGAGCGACTTCTACAAATGATAGCGGATCTTGTCCTATAATAGTCAGAAAAGCCTCACTCTCTGTGACAATACGAGGGAAATTCAGTTTTTTAACCTGAACGAAATCAATGTACATTACAGTACTTGTTTTCACTCAGAAACACTGCTTCCATGTGTATTTTGGGTGTTTCATGTCAGTTGTCATTTAGACATTAGATCAAAGTTAACTATGAAGGTCTAGAATTGGCTTTCCGGTCCCTTGAGATAGTGCTCTCTATATTTCACTATTATAAGTAGTACAGTACTGTACCACAGAACTCAACAAAATATACATTCCATTAATGGACTTAATTGCAAAACAGCTAAAAAAAATTGTCCTAGAAGTAGGAAAGATTTTTAAAAAAATATAGTGTGTCTGCCTAACAATCTATCCATATTTTAAAGAACATTTCCCCCTTTGCAGGCAAAATATCATTAATTGCACATTAAAGAATCGGTCAGTTTACTTGTTGAGTGTCAACCGGATTCAACTGGCTCAGAGTGGAGATGCAAATACAGAGCTAAATTCTGCACAAGAAGTAGATTGTTGCATCTGTGAGTTAGTCTGATTGCACAATCTGTTATTCTGAAGTTTGAGTTTCTATGTAAATCCTACATGTTAACATCAACAAGAACAAAATTACATTTGTAATCACGTCGGGAAGACGCCCCAATATCAGTGAGCTGGTAGCTTCTTTATCACATCAAAATGTAATGTAAAATGATGGTAGTCTGTTTTTACATTGCAAAGATTGATTATGGCGGTCTTGATAGTCTGGTTCCTCAGCCAGGCAGGTCCACAGTATTTCAGGCATTGCTGATGACAACAGACTGTCTGGCTCATTAAGCAGAACTTGGAAGACAGACCAATCAAATCTTATTATTTGAAGCTTCAACTCACATTTCACCAAAGCACTGCCACATGTACATTTAATGCCTTGACCAAATTGTCATTTGAAGTAGTTGGGCAGAAGTACATTGGGAGAGGGGTTTAGAAGTTTGGAAGTAGGAATTAACATCAGAAAATATGAACTATGTTAATCTGATGTGTTGTGGTTGTAATAATGAACACTGCTAAAATTTGCTTGTGGTTCTACTCTCTGGAGAATTTCTGCAGTCTAGTATCACTAATTAGAGAATAATGGAACTTTATTACAAGGCAATTTAGAGTGATAGAATGAAAATCAACTTTGACATGTTGGAGACGGTTTGATTGATCTCTTGACATATTAGCTAAAAGGAATGAACAAACGCATTACCTACTTTCAACTTCCATTACTAGTTGCAAAATAGGTAATATTTGTAATATTTGTGAATATGTTTAACAGTGAATGTATCACTTGCAATAGATCATCATTGTGGAGTCCTGTAGCTCAGTGGTTAGAGCACTCGCCTTACAAGCGTGGAGACCTGTGTTCGAATCCAGGCAGGTCAGAACGAAACCTTGAAGTTTCCTTACTCCACACACCTAATAATAATGCCTCCCAAAAAAAACACAATAATAAAATTTGTCATTTCAATCCATAACTGTTTGTGGGACACTGGTGTGCACAATTGCCTACTGCGTTTTGTCCACAAATATACAGTCAATTCATTTTACAGCACATTCTGTGAAGCTCTTTGAGACGTCTAGAAGACGTGAAAAGCACTCTATCAAAATGCAAGGATTATTAGTATTATATCTGCTTGTCTGTCATACCTGATCAGTATAGTTGCTTTGTACATAACATTTTCATGATGCCAATTAGTTATCCTCCTTAACTTCATTGCCTCTTTATTGACCAGTATGTTCAGGTGTTGATTCACACATTATGTAAGAAACACTCTTGCCGTGAAGATTATGTTATCACACTGTACTTTTAGTTCCTTTGTAACTTAACTACAAAAACAACTTTAATTTTCAAAAGGATTAAAAGCAGCATGAAACTTTTCAATCTCGTTTCAAATGCCCCTTTGCCAGCGTCTCTGGATTTAGACTTTGTGCAACCAGCAATTTGAATCCTACAGTTTAGTATGTGATGTGGTTTGTTAAATGATTTTACTGTTTAGTGCATGCATTAGAAGCTCCTGCATTCTATTTTTTTCAAGCACGCAAGATTTGTTAAAAGTTATGAACTTTGAGTGAGAACTTTCAATGTTGCAGCATCAAGATTTTACAATTTTACGAAGTATAGCGGTCGCAGGATTGAGGGAACAGACAGGTTGGCAGGGGGTTAGGAGTTCACAGATGTAGGGTGGGGTTAGGCCATGGAGCACTGCAAAGGTGAGGACCACAATCTTCAATTGAATCCTCTGGGTGATGGGAAGTCAATGGAGTTGGGCAAAAATGGGGCTTATGGGATCGCAGAGCTTGGTGTTGGAGAGGACGTGGGCTGAGGAGTTCTGGATAATCTGTAGCCAATGGAAGGAGGAGTTGGGGAGGCCAACAAGCAGGGCATTCATTAGCATATTGATCTTATCTAAAGTGATTGTACTGTTATTGTACTCATTGTGTGATAAGTAAAACAGAAACAGTCTGGTGATGTTTAACAGCCTGCACTATAATCAATCAATCAATCACTTACATTTATTTAACGCTTTTCACGTCAAAAGGACATCCCAAGATGCTGTACAGTTAGGTAGGGACAAGAGCAGGGGGGGAAGGAGAGCAGGAAAGCCGACTATATTTGTGGGCGAAACACAGCAGCCAAATTGCACACAGCAGTGTCCCACAAACAGTCATGAAAGTGGGATTAGGGGAAAAAGGGGGGAAAGATGGCAAGGGGAGGGGTTGGGGTAGGGGATAGGAGAGCAGGAAAGCCGACTGTATATTTGTGGGTAAAACCAGAAATACTCAAATTAGGAAATATAGTGAATAAAGAACATGCAAAATGGAATGCCAGCCGAACATGAAGTGGATTGTTTGTTGGTGGCTTACAGGCACAATTCTTCTAAAGGGGAAGATTGGTACCTTACCAGGCAGAAGCTAGAAGTGCTGTGTGGGTGAAGGGAAGAATGGAATTGTAAACAATGTATTGACTATTCAGTTTCAGCTGAGTTAGGCATCTCAGAAGGTAAGACTATATGACTAAATGAAGGTTGCCAAATAAAGCAAAATAGCTAATGTTTCCTAAACTAATTTCAACTTGAATTCAAAACATGAACTCCAAACACTTCCTCCTCCAGATATCCTTCATTACTTTGGCAAGACAGTATTATTACGGTTTAATTTTCTACAAGAGAGAATTCATCGAGATTATGATCTTTTCAATTTAGGAAAGGAATGAATAAAAAAGTGAATCTTTACGTAACACAACTCTCAACATTTTCTTCACTATGTTCTTAAAAATATATGAATTATAGCATTTTAAGTACTATATTAAAATATTTAGAACGATGCAGAAATGAGTGTCTTGATCCATAAAATATACCCCTGCAACTTAGAGGAAATTGTATCTATCCTTGCAGCTGCTTTAAAGAGTGTTGCATTAATTAAGATTCATAAAGTTTTGTTGGTACTACTGGCAACGTTGCTGATTCATTATGCCACTTGGGGAATTCTGTTGAATAGTGGTGATATGACTGAGGGTTTATTCCCAAGTGTACATACCTTTTTTGGTAGCAATTTGTTGTGGTGGAAACATCAGTAATTGGGAAACCTTTATTGTACAAATTACATTGGGAAAGCATGATGTATTCAATGTTTGATGGCAAAAGAAATCCCGTGGAGGTACATACCCAAGATTATTACTGCTCCATCTCAAGCAAATGTGGTTTGCTTGGTAGGAATACAGGAATGTAGCAAACGGAAAATAAAGGTCATCTCTTTCTTGAGCATGGTCAATTCAGACTACATTGTTACCAGCTGTCACATATCCAATAACTGGCAGACAACTGTGGCTTCAAAATAACTGGCAGATAAGAGGGCAGAACTCTTTTACACTTGTGACATTAGATGTGGAACGTGATGCTTGATATTTTGACATTCCTAAAATACACTGTTAGATGGAAAGTTTGTACTAAGTTCCTTAGTTCACATCTGTGGCTTGTTTTCCACCAATTTATTTAATACTTACCTTACATCCCTTCTAATTGTTGCTGGTTATAAATACTACGTTCATAGGTGCAATACAATGTTTTGGGGATTGAAATGTTTTGTTGAAATCAAATCAAATAAATTCATAATTGCAGAATCTTTAATCTAACTGGCTCCCTCAACTCAGCTACCCAGTGTAAATGCTTTGATGTGATAAAAGGCGCGATATAACTTATAATTTGTGACTCCTCTAAAATTGGGCACGTAGATGTCATATTTCAATTGGCTTTCAAACTGCACTGCGGGGCCTCAATTTGTAATGAGCCTTTCATGTTGAAATGTGCATCTTAAAACACTCATCAAGGATTGCTTCAGGACTAGACGTAACTTCTGAGAAAAAGGACGTTGACGTTTGGGGGGGGACATTATTAAATCAAGTTTCTTAACAAGGTCTTCAAGTGCATTATATTCTAAACTGCACCTTAGATTCCTCCAAGTTCTGTGAACCATTTGCCCATGCACAAGAATCCTCCCAAGAGTTAGAGTGAAAGGGTTTGAATTATAGAAAGCCATTATCCACACCTGAGTCTAGGAGCACAGCAACATGCAAGAAAATGGGACATCATCTTTCATAATTTAACAGGCTAAATCTCAATAAGACAAATTCTTTGGGATGCTCAGATTCCACATTCATTTTGAGCTCATTTTCAATTTATGATGAAGGTTACAGTGAGATGCCACATATTTTGTATTGACTTATGACATGAAAAGGAAGGTCAATTCACTCTTAATGTAACGCATCAGGCATAGTTGAGCTAAATAAATCCCAAATCTATTATGTGATCACTGGGCATTAGGAACACTGGTGAAGCTCAGATTTGCTCTGGCTCATCAGATTAGATACAAAGGTTTTGAAAATTTTTAATGACATGAAAGCAGCTGTTGAAAATATACCATCAAGTTGCTTAGAAAGGCCAGTAAAGGGCAAATTGTGTCAGTTACCATGAGTAATAGATTTAAAAAGACATGTAAGCAAGTGGAAGGGCCAGCGCAGAAATGTACTGGCTTGTATTTGTTGATTTTACATTTAAGTGCAATGAAGGCATCTATGTGCAATATTTTATAATTTTTTGTGAATAGAATTATTTGTAATCAGTTTCTACCGCTGTTCATATGACATAATTATACCGCTGAATGTGAAAGGTATCAGTTCCAACATTAAAGAGATTATGAATGGAAATCTGATTACACATTCTGTTGTAAATCGCATTGGCCAGTCATAAGATTATACAGACTGTCGATTTTGTGAATATATGAATATGACTATATATTCTATAATATAATAACTAAGGACCCAATTTCAGGTTTTACATTTTTTATGTTACAAAGCCACTTCTTTGGTAGCATTTATCAAAGCTTTTCACATGGTTTTTAAGTAAAGTGGAATTCCAAATGACTGTGCAATTGTGGGTGAATGGAGCAGCCAATCTGCACACAGCAATGTCCCACAAAAAGCTGTGTCGAAATTTTACCTTCTGGATTGATGGCCAGGACATTGGGAGATTCTCTCTTGTCTCTTCAAACAGTACAATGGTTTTCATTAATTGCTCCAAAATTCTTAAGGGTGTGATTTTGGCAGAATCCAAATTGGTTCATTGTTTTACCCTGCCACTTTTTTGCATATGATCTGACAAACCTGGCTCTTATATGATTTGTCTCTTATTTTAGATTGTGCTGGTCAATTCCAATTTTCATTCTGCTTCTCAGAATGAATCACTGCAAAAAGCCTGTGTAAACCAATACATTGCTTGCTTCAATCAACGTCTTGAAACTTACAAGAACACATATTTCAAAAGCCTTTGGTTTAGTGAAACGTTTCTTTAAAGTTTCAAGAAGTCTTTCATCTCATACGAATAGCCAACTAATGAGTAAATTTCAGGAGTGTACTGCAGAATATTGATGCTGATGTGGGAATAAACTCTTGATGACTTGATGTTGAGATAAATTTCCTTCTATCTGTGTTGAGATCTACCTCCTTAATCTGTGCTAAATGCAACTCTTTATTTCTTTTTTAGCATGAACAAAAATAGATTTGTGATCTAGGAAAGGAAGTGTAAGTTCTCTCAATTTATTCAAATGCTTTGGTTAGAAAAGTCAGCAATCAGTGCAACAACCTCTGCTATTACAGAGAGCAAGACAGTGTGATTAACGTTTTGTTGAGGACGAACATCCCAAGTGGCTCTTGCTTCAGGGTTGCTCTCCGGAATGCTCTGTTTGCACAGAGTGATGTGATGTGTGACGCCGATTTTCGTCATGCTGTGCTCTTGAGTAGAATTATTCCGCTTTGGGAATTAGAGACCAGGTATTTCCTCACGCGAAAGGGGTGGTAAACGAAAATTGCAAGACTGATTGCTGTAACTGACAAAGCTGTTCATTCGATGGTTTTAATTTCCACTTGTACAGTGAGCACTGGGATGGGCTGCCTCTTTATGGTATCTCCTTGCATTCTATCAAGAAAAATCTACCTTATGCTTTTAAAAAAATTACTGGTCTGGTTAGATTGCCTGCTGGGTAAATGTGCTCCCTTAATGAAAGAGATTAACATCATCCCTTTTCCTCCTCCTGCAGACAGTCAAGTTCCTAAATTACCATGATGTGGATGGAGTGTGTGTGTCTGTGCTGCAGTGTCACACTTCAGCACTGCAAAACACCATGCTACAATACTGTAGCCTTAACACACACATAGAAAAATGAACTGTTGACAGCAATGTTTTGACTTTAAAAGGTTTTTCTTTATCATAATGCTGTTTGATGAACTTAATTAATGGTAATCATTCAAATTTGTTTGAGAACATTGCACACAAAAACCAGGAAGTTTATTTACAATTTACATCATCAAATTATGTACTTACAATAATCTTTTCCCTGTGCATTTCAAAGATTATGCCCCATTTGATGTACCATGATGAAGGTCAACCATCCTCAATTCTTGGATATCCTTGTCTTTCAAATTTAAGATCTTTAAATGTTGTAGTGATGATATGGTGATGTTTGAAGAGATCGCATTCCAATTGATTAACTTTTAAACATTTTTATAGAAAAAACAAATGGAATGTTAGCTCAAACCATTTTAGTAAACTGTAAGTAAAACAAATCAAGTATCAAAGTGCAGTATATTCCTTGACTGTAAGAAAACCATTGAAGTAAATTATTTGGATCGGCTCAAGAGGCTACTGGTAGCATTTCTGTAGAAAGGAAAGATACTGAGGAGCCTTGTAAGTGACACAAAGGTTTGGCCTAATCCTAAAAAGTCATATACAGTATTTGATAGATGTTTAAATTGTTACCCATACATTGCTATGAGAGTCGCTGTCTGTATTTTAAGGTTACTCGCCATCAGACAGAAGTTTGGAGCTTTAGAATCCCTAGATGACTTTGGTAAAGGCATGTCTGGTAGAGATCTAACTTGCACATCAACTAGACTCTACTGGCATCTCTGCCTAAATGACTCTGTGCCCACACTTGGAGTAAATTACAGGATTGTTTCTTTCACAATGAGTTGGTTTGCTTAATCATGCATTTGCATGGAATATATTAATTGCTAACATTCTGGTTGCTGTTCAGTGGATATGTGGAATGCCCTAAAGTTATATTAGATAAAGATTGAAACTGTTTGACTGCAAGATTCCTTAAAACCCTTTATAAGGACACCAGCTGGATGCACAATGTGCAATAATAATTCACTTCTGGTACCTTGGTGTAAATCATATGTCATTTGCAGCAAACATGTCAGGCAAACATGTTGTGAATAAGCCATGGGGAAAAAAAATCCTCAATAAAATTAAACTATTATTTTTGTTGAGGAGCTTAACTCTAAAGCTTAGGCGCCTAACATTGTCATCTTGATCTAGCAGCACACATTGCTGATGGTATCCAACAGCAATGTGTGCTGGTATCCAAACAGCTACGAAAAATAAATTTTTCGTAGCTGTTTGATAAGATACAAAGTGAACTTATGCATTTAGGAAATATAGCTCCATTGTAAAGCATCCTTGTCACATATACATGCAGAGGAGTATCAAGATGCTTTCATGGAACTTTTTCATTACATTATTTACAATATAATAGATTAAGTATGCTGACAAATCAGCGCATGTATCGCAGTTGCTGTTAAATATTTAATTGGTCAACGCATACGTGTGTTCTTAATTTTTGTGCTTGCTGATGCAGGATTACATTTCATTTGGACAGTTGCCATCTTTCTTCAGTTTCTTATCATACGGTTAAATATTTTATTTTGTATTGTTTTTACTGATGATTTGCTTTCACTAGTCTAAAAGTGTTACTTCCTGTTCTCTATCTCAGAGGGTGGAAAATGACTTGTTCTGGTATGGTATGTAACCAACCACCAACATCATTAAGAAGTTGTAGGAGAGAAATCTTCTCCACTTTGGTAAGGTTCTGGTTTGTGTTGAACACCCACCGATTACCCATCCAATAGTGGAACTGTGTTTATCATTTATCATTTAAATGGCAGCAGCGCATTTGTATAGCAATATGCCAATAACACCAGAAAGAACAAATTTACAGAAAAAAATCTTCATCATTGGAAATGCTAACTTCAGATTTTGGCAAAAACCCATCCCTTTCCCCCAAATGATTCTCTTCAAATGAATTCTACAACCACATTACTGCAGGTCAAATTTTATATTGATCAGAGTTAGTTGACATCTGGAGTGGGGCCAGTTATGGAATCACTGTTGTAATTATTGGGCTTTAAGTAAATGATCATAAGCCAAGTGATTTCATTCTGGGAGATGATCGCATTCCCCAATACTTGACACACAACCATAAACTATAATGTTGTCCCTGCAGGTAAAGAAGGATGTCGTTAAATGTTGAGACGGAATTGGCAGGTGTCCGCAAACCTTCTGCATAGTTTCCGTTGTCAAAAAGAAATGAAGCAAGATGGAGTGCACACAGTTAGTGTGGTCAAACTCTTGGGCAATATGGGTGTTTTTTTATTAATGCTTAATCAAATTGTGACAATTCTAAATATGAAAGGATGTTGAGTTGCAATCTGAGCACAGTTACAGTTGAGTTACTTATTTTGTGTAACTGTAATGAGCAATAATACTATTGTTACTCAGCAAACTGCAGGAGCAAATTTTCTATCTTCCCATGAATTACATGCTAAGCTTCAACTTTGCTAACCCTGCAATTGATTGTTGTTCTATTTTGTGCTTGAATTGGTGACTCCGTTTTCAAAAGTTAGACCCATTTTTTCACACCATTCATTGAATTGCAACAGCATAAATCTAACAGTGTGAAATATGGATCATAAGGTATGTTTATATGGCTAATTACTTGTTAAGATGATTTATTGTATGTTCTTCAGTAACTGATAAAGCCACCAATTAGCTCAGTGGTTTGACAACTTCACTCGCCTTTATTTATTCCAGACATAAGTGATCTTGGCATATATTGTTTCTCGCATGTGAGAAGTAACTGGAGAATTTGGAGAAGAAGAAAAGCAAATTAAAACTGTTAACAATAGCACACTTGATTAGATAAATGTGGTGCAATTGTGCTCTTGGAAAGACTGGAGGTATTGATAAGATAATAATGTAGTTTCTGAATAAACTCCAGTATTAATCACTTCAGCTGATTTGTATATTGCTTTTCACTGGTGTTATTGGTGTGTAAAACTAGCTGGGTGAAAATTCTGCTTTAAAGGCATGCAAGTTTGCAAAAAAAAAAGGACTCGGAAGGTGGAAATGTTTGTGACAGTGACAAATGGCCAAGGTATATAGTTTTCTCATAGCTTCATGACATGGGAATCAATTCTCGTCTCCACTCAATAAACGAAAAGCCTCCTGAGGAATCTATGTGCCACACAGTGCAATTACATGTGAATGGTTTAACCCTCTCTGCAAAGGTTCTTGTATGCGTATCTGCCTTATTACACTGAGCAGACTTGTTGGAAAATTATTCCATTGATTTGATAATCATAGAAATAATAGCACTTTTCTGTATTTACCAGGTGCTGTCTTTTGCCAATACTATTACTTTGGTATTGAAGATCAGTCAGTATTCAATAGGCGAGTGAATACCATATTACAGCTTCAATGATGCAAGCACTCCAATGCTTTTTGCTATCCTGCCAATGCTACATCACTATTCTATCCAAAAGAGTTTTCAACCCTTTTGACTTTACTTCCTGTGTTAGTAATTGAGTTATTATGATGTACATCATATGTATATGATATACATATCATGTATGTATATAAATGTAAGGATTATTAGTATATTATTATATGATGAGCATTATATTTGTATGTTGAAGTAGCGATGAGATAGAGGAAATAACTCCTCAAATGTTATACCAAGAATATTTGTTTTGTTTTCAGGAAAGTCTTGTTAACAGGTAAATGCAAAAGATTAAACCATCTAGGTAAAGAAACAGAAGCGTTTGAAATGCTTATTGGTGCAAATGTACTGTGTTCTCCTAAAATTGTCAATGGTTCAAAATCTTTGGAAATTACAACAATCTATAGTTTATTCGGCAATAGAGAGGGTGCAGAGGAAAACTATGGTGGTACCAGGGATGAGTGATTTGATCTGTACGACTGGAGGAACTGGGACTTTATGCAGTTTGGGGAAAGGCCAGCTAATGGGACTGAAATGATTATTTTCGAGGGAGACAGCACCAACATGAGGGTTCCAATGGCTGCCTTTTGTCACATAAATTTCTATGGTTCTGTTTTCAACAATATGTTTATGTTTTAAGCAGAAAACCTATTATTAGATGATGCAAGGAGATAGCACAACGGATTGCTACACATTCTGGAGACAACTCCTCAAACTGTTGATTTAAGGAGTAGAACCTAACAGAGACAATATGTCTTCTCACAGAAGGAGGCAATATGAGAGGAAGAACTGGTGTGATCCACTAACCCAGCTGTTCACTGTCAGTTTAAAGCTCACCATGTCTTCCACTGCCAGGCTGTGATTGCAGTTAGTTTATTTATACAGGGTGAAGGGAGACCTGGTGGAGAAAACAGAGTCCCTCAAAGGAAACAAATACAATTGTGCAATGTTAGAAAATAACCTAGAATATTTCAGGTGCTCTAATTTATTGTCTAAACATTATTAATATGCAATTCACATTTGATTATACCTTGAGCACTTCAGTGTTCCTCATCCATAGTGAAGTAAATGGTTGCATAGAATATCTTTTAATGTAGGCGAACTACTACTTTCAGACAAGTTGGTTAGTCCTTACTCACCTGAACTGCTGATTTCTCAGTAGCTGAAACAATAATAATAATTCTTGCATTTGACTTAGTGCCTTTTCATGCCTTCCAGACGGTTCAACGTGCTTCACGGAATATACTATAAAATTAATTGGCTCTACATTTTGTGGGCAAAAATAATTCCAATGTGATCCATTACCTTCAAAAAATTAAACATTCATGACACAGGCTTTCTTTGAAAGAGTGGAATGAATAAAAACAATTCCCCGTGTCTTGTTCAGCAATTGATGGACTTCTGAGTTAGCAGCAAGGATGCAATTTTTATTAACATATATAAAGATATCAGCAGACGAGAAAATATGCTCAACGCTTCATGTACACTAACTTAAAAACTAAATTTGAAGTACTTGGAAGATTTTAATACATTGATTCACAAAATGGTTAGGACCTTTAGGAATTTAGGTAAGTAAGAGGGACTATTCTGCAGATTTGTTATGCACTGTAATGTTCACCTTGCAGTTTCAAGACAGTTACTGATGGATAAGGATCCTCCTACCATACATAATTTGCCATTGATTGGTTCAGAAAGGCTATAAAGGGAGTTAGTGTGAGAACCGGGAAATCTTACCCCTTGCACAGCACTGGAGCAGATTAATAGAAAGTTTATTCTACTTGTTATAACTGATATAACTGCTATAACTTATCTGGAATACCTTCATAGCATAGTAACCGATTTCTCAGTACTGATATTCATCAACTTAATCAGCACACAAATTCATCCAAATTTTAAAGAAAAGTGTAAAATGAACTCTGGTTTTTCCAACTATATCATATTGTTTTGTAACCAATGCATTTGGTTGTTATCAACTTTTTAAAATTTTAATTCAAATATGTATTATGGAATGATTTATCCATCCTTGGCATGGATCAAATACATGGACAACCATGCTTCAGTTTGCGTGGGAGTGAAACAAAGAGCAGCAGCTATTTTGGTCTTATTGCAATGATGCTGAATTGAGGCAATGATTGTGTGATCATATGTGATTGATGGATATTCATTAGCTGTTCACAAACAAGTTTTTTTTAATATGAAGGTGCAACTTTTATTGTATTAAAAAGAACCAGGAAATAAACGTTAATTCATGCAATTCCCCTGCAATATGTATTCTTGGTCTAAGCTTGAATGTTGAATAGACATCATGAGCAGAGTCCCTTATTCATAGAGAGAAAGCAACAATGATGCACAAACTGAAGACCTCATGTTTTTCAGCTGCACATTTCTAACTCGCATTTTGATCTTTGTTTTCCTTTAATATAAATGATTTCAAATTCACCTGGAAAAACAACAACAAATTCCATTAATATACCACCTTTCATGTCACTTTGCACCCAAGCTGGTAGTTAAATCAGCACATAATTGAAATCCATAGAGTGTGCGAAATGATTCATTTTAATTTATTTGTGATATTCCAAACCCATTACAGATGAAGGTGGTGGTTGTGTTGATTCCAGGTCCATTGATGTTCTGTCCACTGCCTGTCAGACATCAAGGCCAGGATGAGCCACAGCTTACTGCAAGATGGAGCAATTCTCCTTTGCTCCTGTCGTTGTCTCCTCACATCAGGCTCTGACCTCTCTGACGCCTCTCTCAAACTCATAGAACCAGTGCACAACCTTGGCATCTGGTTTGATATTCAGCGTTTTGGTTTGGTGGGAAGGAATAATTTTTGAATTGTATCTTTACACCCACCTGAACAGGTCGGCATATAACCTAAAGGACAGCACTCTCAGAAATGCAACTTTCGCCCAAAATTCCAATGTGGAGCTTGAAACCATCTGCTGACTCATAGGCTGGAATGTTATCAACTGAGCCAGGCTTGTATTCCAGAGGTGTGCTATCTGTAAAATGGCCAGTTTAGTCTTCAGATGGAAAAGAGAATCATGTGGAGCATTTGTTGGAGAAGTCAAAGTTAATAGCTATGCTGATAAGCCATCCCTTGCTGTGGCTGGAAATTGATCTGGTCTGCAAAAGAAAGAAATGTGCTTCATTTAAAGTGACTGAAGCAAACAACCAGTGTGATTGTTTTCTGGGGGATAATTTACAGCAAAGTGACCCAGCCATTCATCAAACCAAATAGACAAATTTTCTCTTATGCTTTTATTTTAAGTTGGATGGCAGTGGAAGGTTAATGCACTTTTACAAAAAAAATAAGCTGGCAATTAACATTACTGCTCTTCTCGTGTCTAATGAATGGCCATAAACCCTGAGAGTAAACTTGACTTTTTATTGATATTCGACTACTTTTCTAACTTAGCATTCAGTCACATAAGGGTCAGCTTGATTCAGGTGGTAGCTCTGTGTCAGAAGGTGGTGTGTTCAGCACCATTTGGAGAGTTGAGCCTACAATCCAGGTTCACACTCCCGGGCAGCGTTCAGGCAACCCTACATTGTTGTATGTCAGTCGTGCAGTTTAATATGAAAAGCCTCATGACACTATTCAAAAAGAGAAGGGGGTTATGCCTGGCACCATGCCTGTTATTCCTCTGGATTAATTGATCATTCATTTCTGGGACCTTGGTGTGCATAAAATGGCAATCTGCAAAGCTCTTTGAGATGTCCCCCTGACATGGAAGGTACTATATGAAGTGCTATTCAAATATAATTTTGTTGTTGTTGTGGGGATTATTATTATTATTGAGATTCCTGACGGAAACTTAATTTCCGTAATTTGTACCATGGATTCCAGATTTGCTTTGCAAACTCTAATTCTACTTCAGATCTATCAGTGAAAAGTAGCTGTTAAACAGCTTGCCTATAAAATGCTTGCCTGAAAGGAAGAGTTACAGCATAGCAATGTTCAATGTGCCCCATCCTTCCTTGAGATCAAGTCTTTCATAGAATATGAAAGGTTTTTTTTACCAACTAAGCGAAATATGGGAAACTATATTAAGTGAATGGGACTGTTTTGGATGAATAAATTGTGGTCTTCCTTTCATATGAATTGTTTCAAATATGCTATAGTTATTGTAACTGGATTGGATGGGATGAGGTAAAGTCCCACTAACTAGGTCACAACAACAGAAGATGGTTACAGTGACAGAAACTGCCCAGCAACTCTTTTCAATAGTATTACCCGAATTTCAGGGTCAATCATAAGCTCGTGGCTAAAAATAGCAAACTTTTTACAATGTCTGTAATGGAAGATGCCATCATAAAGTCAGAGAGTGAAAAGATTGCAATATGTAGCAGTCAATGTATGATAAGCTCCAATATATTTAAATGTTTGTACTGCTGGATCTGTCAGTCTTGACTTAAGTTATAGTTAAATAACATACTACAATACTATGCTTCTTGAAAGTACTTATGCTGACCTAGATCTCAACATTGCAAACCCATTAGCCTCCTGAAATTTGTGCAAATTATTGCCAAGCAAACGATCATCATACCAAAGTGATTGAAAGGTTAGCATGAAGGTCTCACTTCTATGACAAGATACTTTGGTAGCTTTAGAAAAGCATTGAATATCTGAAATGAAATTGTCTATGAATGGATTTTTAAAAATCTGTTTGCAGTGATGTGTTTCTACTGGGAATATACGTCAGGTAGACAGCCCAGAATGCCGACTGTTCTGAAAGGTATTATATTAATAGAATCTGTGAAATTAATGTGTATTTTTATACACACTTGGGAAAAACCTGGTGAGAACTACTGACTCAGAACTGTTTTCTTTAAGTAACAGACCACAGTTGAGGAATTGTAGAACTGTTATAATTTGCAAATTGGAATGAACAATTTTTACTCCATGGTTTTCTGATTCCATCTTTTCAAGGCATTAGATTTCATTATCAGATTAATTCAAGGCATTAGATTTAGCATTAGATTTTGCCCACAAATATACAGTCAATTCACTTTACAGTATATTCTGTGAAGCGCTTTGAGATGTCGATAAGATGTGAAAAGCGCTACATCAAATGCAAGGATTATTATTATTAGATTCCCTTTCGCTTCTACTGCATTATGTTTTGCCCACAAAATATACAGTCAATTTGCTTTACAATATCTTCTATGAATATATGAGATGTCTCAAACACTATCAAAAGCTATTATTATTATTATTATTATTCTCTGTTACTTTACACAAGTCACCATTGGAATTCACTGTTATGTTTGCCTACAGATATGGTCACTACACTTTACAGTAAATCTTGTGACATGTTTTGAACTATTTTGATGATTTGATAAGGTGCTATATCAAATCCAAGATTTATTATCATTTCAGATTAAGTTTATTTAGAAACAGTACCTCCAGGCCCCACACTCATGGCCTGGCTGTGCCATTGACAGAAGCTGACTTGTTGATACTGAACTGTACAGATCCGGAACGGCCCCCAGGTTAGATCCATGGTCTGTGCTGATTTTGCTGATCTCATCGGAGGCAGCAGAATCGATGCTAAAATTGGACACAAGGCTTGGGAGGATATGAATCTACCAATGTTCCCATTCCTGAATGCTGTCTTGTGACCGCTATTGGAAATTTCCTAACTTGCCTTCAATGTTCTCTTTGGAATCAGTCATAAAGTATGCCACTTTGGTAACGTAATACTCCAACCTCCTCTCACCTCAACCTTCATGGTTCTGTCCATTATGGGTTCAGATCATCCTTCCACAGCCTTTCTGCTTCCCATCTCTGTGACCTGTTAACCCCATATCAATCTGTCCGCTCTCTCCGCTCAGCAGGATCTGGACTACTCCACATATTCCACCCAGCCAGCCCCACCATCGGCATTCAGGACTTCAGCCTCTCAGCCCCCACCATTTGGAACTCCATCCCACAATCCTTTTGTTTTGTTCTCTCCTTTGCCTCCTTGAAGCATGTCTCAAGACCCTCCTCTTCAAACATGCCTTAGGCCATCCTCCGACCCCTGCCTTCCAGCCCTTCTAATCCCAACCACCTGCTCGGGACCAAATTCTTGATGCCAGCACCTTGGGACATTGTCTTGACATGAATTGAGCAAAACTAATATAATTTGTGGTTTGGGAAGCTCCTGCTTGCAGAGCATACTTTATCACGAATCATTGCCTTCAGGAGAAGAGAGGAAGGGAGGAAAGTAGAAGAAAAAAAGTAATCACAACGCTTTGGATTCTGTTGGCCTCAGTAAAATGACGGAAAGGTAATATTGGGGAAAGAAACTTGTCTTAAATGAAGTTTTTGCCAGTTAGATTTAAAAAAAACACACAAAAAGTATTGGACTGGAGCAGTACACAGTAACGTGCTCTGGGGACTTAAGCATACAATAGATTTAGAACAGATTGGACCATCCACCTGACATCTCCACGCACTGTGCAACCCAGTGTGTAATCCAGCAAAAGTTTTGTAACAAATGCTATCTGTAGCAAGCTTGACTTTTCCCCTTTGAATCTTTTGCATATAAAAAGCAGCCAGTTTTCATTGTGTAATGTTCTGCAGTCTCTTGAAACAATTAGGCAATGCTTGCCATGGCAATGGAGACAGAAGCTGATGCTGTGTTACGCACACACACGCAGAGAGTAGATGGTAAATTTGGGATCTATTTTGTTCATTGGTTTGTGTGAGTTCAAAGGCAATGCAGCAGATTTCTGCCGTTGTTTGTCACTGTTAATGAACTCGGCATAGCACAGTTGCAGGAGAGCCTTGAGATTGGCCTATTAAAACCGAGGTGAAAGCGAGCAGTCAAGAGTATAAAGTTATTCTAAAAATTCCAGCTGAGCTGCCTGCAGTCCTGCACTCCACTAGCTTTATCCAGCTGAACAGCAGCAATAGGCTATTACAACAGTAAATGACCTTTCTGTTTATTCCGGGTTATAATTATGATGGAACCATCCTAAGAGCTCACATGGATTACACTTAATTAGCCCAGAAAAATAGCACTATTTTAAGAGCAATGGTGTTCTTCTCCATCTTTTGAAGATGTAGAAAATGCCAATTTGTAGAAGAGCAGAATCGATAAATAATTCATGGCCTTGAACTGATGGGCAGCTCAGTACGCTTTCATGAAAATGAGATTGGATACATGGAGAAAAGGTGATTTTCTAAATCTTTCCTTATTAAATAATACGTTGGAAAGAACCTTGAAAATGACCTAGATTGAATGGATAGATTGTGTAGAGTTAAACATGTTTATCTGATTTGCTTGAGGATTATTTTTGCACCAACCACAATGTTCCGTCCTATTAAGGATACCAAATACACACCAAACATTCCCTCTTCAATAAAGTTGGACCCATTCAAGATATGTTGGCATTGGTTTCTAGCATAATTTAAAATGCATGAAATAGTTCTTTAAAGGAAGTTACAGTAGTCTATTATTTTGCAGAATTTAAATATTTTCACCTGTATGGAAAGATATATTTGTTAAAATTACATTATTTTCTTCACCAGACCTGAAAAGTTCAATGAATTAGTTGAATTCAAATATCTTGCAATTGAAGTAAAGAATTGGTTTTGAAAATGCATCACACTGTACATAAACTAATTTTAGACAAATTTAGCAATAACAACTTGCATTTGAACAGGGTCTTTTACTTTGGAAAGCTTCCCAGAGTGCTTGACAGTCGTGGAGTCTTATGATAAAGAAGGAAGGTCTTTAGGCAGGATTTGAAAGTGTTGAGGGAGGGGGCGAGAGTAAAGGATTAAGGTAGGGCATTCCAGAGCTTCAGGGAATGGTGGCTGAAAGCACCACCACCAATGGAAGCTGAGGGACTGAAGGATGAACAGGAGGCCGAAACTGGCCAAACAGAGTCAGCGTGTGGTGGAGTAGATTGGATAGGTAGGGAGGTACAAGAGCAATATTTCACAGCATGACTTTTTGAAAAAAAATCTTGAGTTCCCTATCCATACAATTGTTGTCTTGGTTATCACCTAGGTTTTCAGCTCTCACAATATTTGAAACATTGACTAATTGTGCAGTTGACTCAGAGCATGTAAACACTTTTCTGGTGTTTAGACTTAGGATGTGCCACATTTCCTACCCCTCCCTTGTATCTGACTATTGGCAGATCAACAAATACAGAATTGTCAAAGGACTTTGAGGTTGGTGGATGTACATAAATAGTATTTTATCAAGCTGTAGAAACCTAACTATAAAAAGAATTTAGAGGGATGGATTGATCAATGCAATTTAGATTAGTAACAAAAGGAAAGCACAGTCCTCCCTCTCCCTTCACCTTTGATATGAATTTTTCATCAAATTCCAATTCATGTTTTCTGAAACAACTTGACTTGAGAAAGTATCAATGCAGGTGCCACTGTCTCCTTTTTAAAGGTTGTGTGCATGGTTTAGAATTTTGCTTCCAAATGCAGTGTGATGATAGCCACAGCAGTAAGCCTCTCAGCAATGTGAAGTTGAAAACAATATGGTAGAAACTAAAATTATATCTTGAACAAAGTTGTGAAAGTATCTTCCCTGAGATCTACATAAATGCCAATTAAAACAGTCACTAAACTTGACAGTAATTACTTTAAAGTGCTTTTGAAATGTTTCCACTTGATAAGGCATCATAAAATGTAACTTCTTTCATACATATATAAGTAACACATGACCCTTTGCGAGTATGTATATAGTAAGGGTAGAATGGAATATAATGAACAGAGGGAGTAATTGGAATGTCGGACTGAGACTCATCCATTCCAAATAGCAGAGGGAGCTCGATGGACTGAATAAATGACCTACTCCCGTTCCTGTATTGTTTTGCTCCTCATTTTCTGGTGAAGTACACAGCCATTAATAACCAGCATAAGTGGGCTGGGAAAATTATACCTCACCTTCAAATTTAATTAGGTGCCTGGTTTCATCCCTTACAAGTGTGACTGTTAACTTCAGACTATAATAAAGGCAATGCTTTCAAAGACTTTTTGTCCTATGCTTTGGATATTTATAATAATATATAATCCTTGCATTTCATGTAGCGCTTTCCATGTCCTCTAGACATCTCAAAGCACTTCACAGAATATAGCGCTTCTGCAGCCTGAGGGGTGAGGTAGTGGGTAATGTTGCGGAGGTGGTAGAAGGTAGGTCTTGGCACAGGTATGTGTGAGAAAGGACAATTCAGGGTCAAACAAGACACCCAGGTTCCTGACTGGCTTGGTGAGGTGGAGTGTGCATCCGTGGATGTTGATGCTGCCAGTGCCTGAGGTGCGGAGGTGCTGGCATGAGCCGATCAGGAGGATCTTGGTCTTGCTAATATTCAGCTGTAGACAGGAACAACAACTTGCACTTCTTCAGTTTGCATTCACTCACCAAACCACTGGGGGCAATGCTCCAAATCACAGACTTAAATTAAACATTTAATTTATGTATACAGGTAGACCCCGCTTACTGAACACCCGGTTACCGAAACTTCACTATAACGAGGGCTTCTATTTGTACCACTTCTCCACTTAACAAAGGCTGCTTTCACTATAACAAATGTTTATACACACTTTAAATCTCACGGGCTTCTGATGTGCAGCTTCTCTCTGGTTGCCCCAGCAACACACACTCAGTCTTAGCGTGTCTCAGTTAAGCAGTACAGTGCAGCCCTTCCCATATGGGAGGCGCTTAACCGGCAGGATGCTTCGTGGTTTCAATAATAAATAGTAAGTCGAGGAGTGGTGGGGATACAGATGAGGGGGGGATGGAGAGGGAGGGGAGTGGGGATTAGAGAGATAGAGAGGAGTGGGGGGGGGGGGGATAGAGAGATAGGGGGATAGAGAAATAGAGAGGAGGGGGATAGAGAGATGCGGGGGATAGATAGAGAGGAGGGAGGATGGAGAGGGAGGGGAGGGGGGAATAGAGAGTGGGGGGATAGAGAGGTTGGCGGGATAGTGAGGGAGGAGAGGTCTACCTGTATTGTTCTATATTTAAAAAAATTGGGCGGGGTTTCAGCTGGATGTCCAACACGTGCAGAAATCCATCACCATACTTAAGAATATCCAAACCAAGCTGAGATTTCCATGCATCCCACCTCAAAAGAGGTAGATTGTCAGAATGGATTGCGTACTCTCTCCATGGAGAGTGCATAGTTTTCTATTGATATTGCTTTTCTACTGCTTGTTCAGCTAGGACCTCCCCACGCTTTAAGGTTTTGGCTTGCAGGTTTAACAGGAACTGAGTAGGATGACTTCCTGCCCTCAATGACTGGTCTGCCCTTCCAGGTCCTGTCACTGAAACAGGCTGGCGGTGCTGAAAACAGCAATGCCCTTGAATTCTGTGGACCCATCTGGCTTAGGAACTGGACCACTGAAACTACCACAGAGGGCTGGAGCACCAAAACTACCACAGAGGGCTGGCTTGATTCTGACATTCCATTACCGGGCCTGTCACCTTGGAGGCTGTTCATGTCCCAAGGAAAGCCTGCTTACCTCCCACCAAGGAGGATAACTTTCATGATGGAATGGCACAGTTGGCAACTTTAAGGGTTTATAAAAGAGATCCTTAT
Source organism: Hydrolagus colliei (assembly GCA_035084275.1). Classification (NCBI taxonomy): domain Eukaryota; kingdom Metazoa; phylum Chordata; class Chondrichthyes; order Chimaeriformes; family Chimaeridae; genus Hydrolagus; species Hydrolagus colliei. The sequence continues at coordinate 15,966,360 of CM068748.1, forward strand.
CGCAGGAGTACTGATGTATGATTCACAATAGCAGAGTGGTCCTTTTCAGTTTTTTTTCCACCAGAAAATGATGGCTGAAGTCTTGCCTGCTGTTATCTAATGTTACAAATTTCCTCATTTTTGAGCTTGGTGGCGGGTTTTTTTTAATGGATTCCATCTGAGGAGAAGAAAGATAGATATTAATATTTTCAAAATTGTATGAAATTGCTAAGGGAAAGGAAAAAGACCATTTTACGAAACTTCAGATTGGAAAGAATCCATTCTACCTTGATGTTCCGAATTCTCAATATGTTCTTGTGTCTAAGGTGCTCCTGGAATGTTGTGGTTCAGATTGCAACTTGCCTTCAATGTACAGCCAAAATAATTTAAACCAAATGCAGGGTTACTTGATATCAGACGGGTGTTGCATGAATGAAATATAAATTGCTCCGGGAGACTGGAAAATGTATTGAGATGCCTTCGTGGAATCATTGCCCCCTCTAGTGGCTGTAAATGTACAATAAGCAGCTTTCAGAGTCTGCCTTTATAATAGCAACACATAATATTTCCCTCATATGGTGTTCCCCAGCTGAAGAATTTGCACTGTGAGGAATCAGGGTGCATCCTAAAGGTGCTTTTGTAATTCCTGATTGACCCAGTGATTGTTTTCTGGGTATTATCCTGGTGCCTCCTGAAATATAATCCCGGATCTATATTAATCATAATCCCAGAATTGGAAATACATCCTGCTTCAATCACCTTCTCACTAACAATTTATACTGCTGGGTGGGTATGGGTTCCACCTGTAAATTGATAAGGTGCAGGAAGATTGTTCTGATTCATCATTGTAGTAATAGGGCATTGAGGAAAATTCTGTGCAAACACAACTAACCCACACAAATAACTCTGGTTCCAAAGAGGAATTAGGCATTTAATACAGTAAAAGAGACTAATATATAACAACAATAACAGGATCTTTGAATATTGAAATGTTCAAAGAAATACAGTTATTTTAGTTTATAGTAATTCCTGCAAAGTACTTTGAAACATCCTACTGACAGGAAAGATGCAATATTTAATGTATGCATTATTATTATTATTATTATTTTTGTTATGAAGTTCTTAATCTTTCTTTGGACCTTTTCTCCAAGACAGAATCGGAATCAATTTCCATTGCTTCGATTTTTTAGGCAGCAGATATGAATGGATTAGCCGTGAAAAATATCTCCACAGTGTAGTCTTTCAGTTGTGTCGCAGAGCTTATGTCTTTTGCAGCATGTTGCTCATTGAGTTGGTTTGTCTTAGAAAAAGCATATAATTTGAACCAGGCATTTTAAACGTTGAAAGGTTGCCGTGTTGTACACTGTCAGACCTAGTAATCATTTGCCACATAATACATGTTGCAGAAACATGAACAGTGGATGGGGAATTTGGAAAACAAAGGCTATGATATGCTCTTTGTCTGGCACGTGCATCAGCACTGTATACAGTTACAGTTGCTCAGCAAGGGCCACAATGATCCAGGACTATTAAAAGGGTGTCGGAAAATATTTAATGCAATGAAAAATTTACCAGGACGTTTTTGACATATGACACTGACGAAAGAATACTGAGCAGACTGTGGAAAAAGTAATCTCGCTTGTGATCATTCATTATGCATGGAATGATTTTGGTTTGCACAGTAGCAACATTTTACTGAGCTCTGATAAAAGCACTTTTGGCTGTGATTACCATTTCAAGATTTGTACTGAAAACTATGTAATTGCTATCTTTCAAATCAATTATATTGGAACAAGAAACCTCATGCATTATCCTTAAACTATAGATTATACAGGGTTTACACCTTGTCCTAAGGAAACTCTAAAATGAAATGGGCATAGGGGAGGAAGCTATAATGTACATTAACTCTGATATAGTTTGTCAGAAAGAGCCATAAAATATACTCTTGGATGAAAATAGACAATTGTGCTAAGTCTACCCAATTGTTTCAATTGAGAGCACTAAATTATGTGTGTTGGATGAAATAAATCTTTTAACAAGAGATCCTTTATATTTATTTTGTGTTATGTCTTAAATCAGTAACTGCAGTGTTGAGATTTGTTTTCCCGTGAAGCTCACATCTAAACAAGTATTGATTTAAAATATATTGGGTTTCTTGACTGCAGCCAATACATCTTACAGCATAGGAACAAATCTGAGTTATTTGTAAATTTCACCACTACACCAATATTGGGTTCCTGGCCCTGACTCCTTCTGCTGTATTTGGTGGAGCATATGTGCTGGTTCCTTTTAAAAGATCTGCAAAACTGACATGAAGATAAGTAAATCCAGGTAAATGACAAAATATTAGAATAAAGTTATATTAAATGATAGATAAATCACCTGCTGCAATTTTGCCATAAGTGCAGAACAGAAAAAAAAAGAAAATGCTTATTACAAGGAATACAGACGCATGTGAAGTAAGGAAACTTACTCCACACGTCTCTGTTTACTTAACACTAAGTACAAACTCAGTTGTCAGTTGATTGGCAGATTGCTTTTCCAGCAGAAATAAATATTTCAAAAAAATAAATTGGTCACTCAATCTATGACTGTTTGTGGGACCCTGCTGTGTGCAATCAGCTGCCACGTTTCACCCACAAAATATGCCGTCAATTCACTTTACCATATATTCTGTGAAGCACTTTGAGACGTCTCAAAGATATGATAAAGTGGTATACCAAATGCAGGGATTATTATTATTATTATTCTCTCCTCCCTTCTTCCGTGTTCTGCCCAGTCCACATACCATCAGTAACAACGTTCTGTAGCATATTGGTCAGAGTACTTGTCTCGCTAGCGAGGGGACCTGGGTTCGAATCACAGGCAGGGCAATATGCTAGACAGGTTTTAATGCTCCTCATGCCTCTGTTGACCTAGCAGTAAGTAGGAACCCAGTTTTTAGTTGATTGGAAGATCACTTTTCTGGGGTGGGGAGTAATAATCCCTCCAAAACAAATAACTTAATTTAATAAAATAATATTTGGTCACGCAATTTACAATTATGCAACACAGCATGTGAATTGCTGTGTGGTCATTTCATGTGCTATTATCAATTATAAATCAAATACATTGGAGGGAGTGACTTATTTCCCAAGCTTCCACTATAGGCACCTGTCCTTGGTGCTGAAACTGTAGTGAGTTACCTGCATGGTAGTTATCTCTTTTTATTTGCCCCCTCACCTGCTAATTTCTGCAGTGCTACAGGGCTGGTAATTTACAAAACAAAATCTGATCATTGCTTTTATGCAAAACCTAATCATAGCATAAAAACAACTCTTAAAGGAGAGGTGGATCTTCAATTGGAACACAGACACTATTATAGTGTAGAAGAAGTCTGTTTTATATTTTTTAAATGGCATAGACCAAAAGATGCCTGCAACCAGATATACATGCATGAAGAATAGCTTCTGAATATAAGAACCGTGACTTTTCTATCAGGAGTTCCCATCAGATCTGATTTATAAGTACAAATGTGCAGTATCTTGAAATATTGTGTTTTAAGGGCTATTAAAAAAAGTGTCAGAATAATGATGAAGTCATCTGTGTCAGATCATGTCGTTTTGAGAATAGCATCATCAAATCATCTGTATTGAAGTTCATGATGGAGAGTGTGAAGTGTACTGTGACATCCATTCCAGTATCAATGAGATCTCAAGCTATGTCTATCCATGTGATAAATTGCTAACCACACTCCAATTTAAAAGGCTAAGAAAATATTACCAATATCATGCTGCATCTTTAGCCATCATAATCATGTGAAACAGACAGAAATGAAGCAGAAGAAAACGGTAGTGGTTAAAAATAATGATTATTGTTTGGAAATAGACCAGTTGTTAAATTCATTATGAAGACCAACCCTGCATGGGAGAAGTTAAAAATGTACTAAATGAAAAGACATGTTTTCTCTATGCACAAACGCACATTTACAAGATAATTCACAACAGGCTTGACCCCATCAATACCCAACCTCCAAATCCATCTTTGCTGTTTGAACCAGCTACACTAACCCATTACCTACTATTGTGTCTCCAATGGAGCTCCTGTAGCTCAGTGGTTAGAGCATTCACCTTACAAGCGTGAGATCTGTGTTCGAATCCAGGCAGATCAGGGTGAAACCTTGGGCGAGTTTCCTTACTCCACACGCCTAATAATCATCCATCCCCAAAAAACCGACAATAATAAAATTGGTCATTTTCAATCCACGACTGTTTGTGGGACACTGCTATGCACAATTGGCTGCCACATTTTGCCCACAAATATACAGTCAATTCACTTTACAGTATATTCTGTGAAGCACTTTGAGACGTTGGTAAAATGTAAGGATTATTATTATTATTGCCATCGATATTATGCTTTCTGCTTTTCTTTCATGGCAGTGAATGGCACACTCTCTATTATGATGTGTTGGCTGCTCAGTTTTAGGATGGTGTTTGACACCATTCTAAAGAGGGTGACGAGATGCATCAACATGCTGCACAATGAAGAGATGATGCTCCATTCCCAGCGCCAGTCACACACTGCTGAATTCCTTATTTCAGGTGTTAAAGTGAGGGTGCACCAAATGGAAATCAGATACTTTGCCATAGTCAGGAGAAACCAGGAGAAACAACACTGAGATGGGAAAATGCGAGAACATTGTTTGCTGATTTTCTTAATATTAATAATATTCCTTGCATTTGATATAGCACCTTATCACATCTTCAAGATGTCTCAAAGTGCTTCACAGAATATACTGTAAAGTGAATTGACTATACATTTTGTGGGTGAAATGCAATAGGGCATGAAATTAATTGAAACAACAGGAGGGGAAGATGTCTGTAAAGTTTTGGATAAAATATTAGGTTGATGATAAAATAGTTTCTGACATGAAAGGTATTATATATTACATTATAAATAGAATACAGCCTGAATTAATTCCACAAAGTAATTTGGAGCTCAATTGGTCCTTGACTGATATTGTTTTCATTTTCTAATAATCTTTGATTTGACTCAGTGAGTCTTTTTGTTGTGGTGCCAAATTTGATGCAGTGAGCCATTGAAATACCTATCAATTCTAAAAGGAAGCTGTAGTTCATTGCAAAGACCATGTCAAATAGTTACTGGTCTGTTAATGCCAATCTACACATCTATTAACTTTATATTTTATCTTAATTGATGGTTTAAATTTGCTCATCAGCCCTCAAAATAGTACTTTGAAGCACTTGTAGCATTCACTGTTTCCCATTCTGTACATCAACAGTTTGTGCTGAAAGGTTAAGATGGAGATATGTAGTTTTTATATTCAGAGACAATACTGTTGCAAAGCATGTTGGCGTAATCAACCTGTGGTAAAACAGAGCATGAGGGATATGGGTTCAATCCTCCAGTCCACTTCTCGTCTCTCACGCTGAGACGTGCTGAGTAGAGAACCATCTGCTCTGCTCTAGTGGAGGGGATGGTAAAATGGGATGATTCATTCAGCTGGAGACCAGCCAAGTACAGCATTAATGTTGTAGTTGGTTTGGCTGCTTTTCTGCATATTGTGTATGAAGCTAACAAAATGTGGTGCATGACCTGAAAGGTGATTAAGCAGAGTTACATAATCTGTAGCTGTGCTTAATCACCTTTCAGGGGAAAGGAATAAGTGGAGATCGAGGATCAGCTGATTATATTTATTAGGGGGTACAGTCGCACCCTGTGCTTTCCTCTAATGCAAGTTTGTTTATCGGGTGTTTATTTTGTGGAAAATGACAATGCACAATCTACTCTGTTTGCTAGTAGTTTAGGTTGTGTGTTGCAAGGTTCACAGCTTTCTGAGCATACGTGAGGAAGTGACATCTGTGGTAACCCAGTGACCCAATTGTGGCAAGCTAGAAGTCATCCATTTTGGCTTCCCGTGTACTTAAAAAATGGCCAACTTCCAGGACATTGGGTTACGCCACATGCAGCAAGTGACGATAATGACTTGATGAAGTGAAAGTCAGCCATTTTAGTTTCCCCATCACAGTCTGTGTTTTGTGTTTCTGTGCACTCGTATGGTGAATGCAGAAGCACTGAGCACAAATTATACAAGGTTACAATGCTGGTTGGTATTTTATGGATCCAAATCACTACATTACATTTGGGGATCCAATGTAGATTTGTTGGGATACCTGTGAATGAACTGGATAGAAACTGTTAAATGGTGGTTAAATAAGTCTTTTTGTACTCGGTTTTCTTTATGTCTGATAGAGTAACAGATATTGGTAGAGGAAGGTACAGATGTAGGAAAAAGAAATGTTTTCTGTTATTAAGATGAATTGAAGCCTCATGACGCTTTCTTTTTCTCATCAATGTTCCTGTTTGATTGCTCTTGAACATTGCAGTCACTTTAAAACGCAGTTGAATTTTTATTAATTAAATGATTAATTGTCATATAACCTGGAAGCTGACCCTATTTGTCTAATTAAGGTTTTTTTATGGTAGTGACTGATTTGTGCATTACAATTATCAGGAGTAGACCAAAACAAGCTTACGATCATTATGATCTTACGGGCCAAAGTAATATATTCTTACAATGCTACAGGCCCAGTGTGGGTAAAATACAACCAATCATGTCCTTATTGTAATCACTATTATTTATAGGGTGTTACTGAATATCAATCCCTTCTATAATTCAGCTTTTGCTGAATAATAAAATTAATGCGACATTGGAGACAGATTCTCCACAGGCATGGTATCTGGATCGATGAGCTGTTCCCCTGGAACTAGTCCTATATTACCTCAAGCTCCTAGAAAGCATGGGTGTTTTAGAATGTTATTTTAAAGATTATTCAACCTCGATCTTTCCCTTTATTTTTATCCCACTGGTCTCCCTGGCTGCTTAAAATGTTTTGAATCTCTCTAGATCAAAAGGTTATAGATTGAAGACCTAAACTAGGAGACGTTTATAATCTAGGCTGACATTCCAGTGCAATGATAGAGAAGTAAAACCTTTCTGGAGATGCAATCCTTCAAATAAGGCTCTGCCTATTTTGGTGGTTCATGTGAAAGTTAACTTTCTGTTGGTATTATTTTGAAGCAGAGGAGAATTTTCCATCTTATCTGACTAGTATTTTATCCTCACCCAAATTCACAAAAGATACCCAAATTAATCGAACCTTTTATTGTTTGTTTGACTTTGCTGGTGTAAATTAGTTGCCACATTTGTCTCTGTGAGTGTCGAAACTTCAAAGTGTCTCCTTATGTGAAGTATTCTGGACATGATAAGATGCCATATCAAATACAGTGATTATATTATTTGACACTTCTGACAATACTGGTCTGAAATCACTCCCAAGAAATCTTCAGGGTAACTTTCATTCTCTCCTAAAGAGTGATTTGGCTCAGATTAGGAGCTTGAAGAAATGATAATTGAGGTTTCATCCTGCTGTTCCGTGCAATTACACAGTAGTCCTATTTGGGTGCTCTATCATGTCACCACTTTTCTACAAAGCACTACATTTACTTAATAAAATTGCAATACAATTGAAATTGTATTGCAAAGTGCAGAATCCACAAACCCAATTTGTTTGTCTCAATTCTCTTCATCAATTATTTGATAGCAATTATGCCTGTCACCCAAAGACAGACTATATCATGTTATATTTTTTACTCATCAGAGACACATTTAAGCATCTCCAAAGCACACAAACGTATGACACCTACACCATGCTTACCTAATTCCACTGAGTATTAGATACAGTTTGTCACCAGTTAGGCTCAGGGACACCAGAGTGTGTTTTGAGATGCTATTGGAACTTAACCAGCTAGAACTGCAAAGCTTGCAGTTCAGTCCGTTGTCCAGCAAGCTCCCCACTGCTTGTCTCACTCACTTTGATGGACCGTTGGCTTCAAGAGCTAACAGAAACCAAGTAGGAAAAATTCATATGCTTAGTGCCCAAGTTCTGCTTATGAGCCATACTGGCTTGTCTGTCACACCTGATGTGCCTTGGAGGACTGTAGACCCACCTGGTTCAGTAAAGGAATTACCACAGAAGGTGGACTCAATTATGGCCATCTTCTTCTTGACCCCTCTCCCTTGCCCAGAGGTCCAAACTTGTCCTTGTAAAGCACTCCCAAGATATCACCCTATGTGAAGGGCCCTATGTAAATTCAAGTTATTATATTCTTTTGAGCGACAATAGGCAACAATCAGTTTTCCATAGTTAAGGAAATAGGATGATGTTATTAATTGAAAAAGAAAGAAAAGTTTTAAATGTTTTATTAGATGTTGGAAAGCATTTATTTCTCAAAAACATATGAAGATGACTCTGTTGTACGTAAAGACCTTCAATTTATCTCACTGTAGTTTCCCATTAACGTCTCACCACAGGTTTTCCCCAATTCAAAGGACGATTCAGTTTCTAAAGCAGCCCAAATGGTGTTTCGTTACCCATTTACCAAACCACTCCCCATAAATCTGCAAAGAGAAGAAGCTCTGGTAAAAATAATTGCTAGCAAGAAAAATCACGGCAGAAATCAGTTTTGCATCTTATGAATACAAAATTAAAAACAATGAGTAATAGAGGAAGGAGTAGAGATAGTGGAATGCAATAACAACTTGCATTTTTGTAGTGCTTTTCATGCAGGATAACTTCTCAGTTAGAATCATAGAATATTACAGCACAGAAGGAGGCCATTCAGCCCATTATGCCTACACTAACTCTTTGGAAGAACTACCCAATCAGACCCACTCTCCCGTTCTTTCCCCATACTCCAGCAAATTTGTTCCTTTTCAAGTACAGTAGAAACCCGTTTATCTGGGCATCTACCGATGAATCGGCACTTCCGTATAACCTGCACGCCAAACAAAGTCCCCATTCGATAAACCGGAACTTATATGGAACAATAGCGGTGGAGCATTTGTAAATGCATAAATAACAGAATATTGTATTGGTACTTATTGTTAAAACTACTCTCTTGCGCTTCTCACCTTTACTGGTAGATGTTTCGCTTGAATGCTGCGGTTGAGGTTTATAGTCCAGTGATTCTTTTTAAAATGGAGCACGCCAAGCGGGTGAAAAAAACGGAGTGCAACTTTAAAGCTTTACTCGTGGCAAGCCGATAACGCTAGCTGATAATCCACATTGTCGCGCAGGTGCAGTATTTCGGCTTGCCGCTATAGAGTCTAGGGTTATCGGCTTGCCGCTAGTAAAGTTTAAAGGCACGCTGTCGTTTTTTTCACCCGCACAGCATTCTCTTTAAAACAGAATCGCTGGACTGTAAACCCCAACCAGTAAAGGTGAGAAGTGCAAGAGAGTAGTTTTAATAATAAGTACCAATACAATATTCTGATATTATCTGTTATTATTTTGTCTGGTGTGTATGGTGTGTGTTAAAAGAATTTAATTTTTTTTGTAGTGGGTTTTTGGCCATGGGCCGCCCAAGTATGCAGCAGGCGCTTTAACCGGCATTGGCCAGGTCCCGTGGGTGCCATATTAATGGGCTTTTACTGTACCTATCTAAATCCCTTTTGGAAGTTGTTATTGAATCTGTTATTACCACCCATTCAGGCATTGCATTCCAGACTATATATTGAGGTATTTTGGAAATGTAAAGTGCATCTCAGGATTGATTGTAAATTTCTCACAGGTATTCTTGCTTGGAATATGCAGTCAAATAAATTTCAAGATTACTTGATAGTGATTTGATAGCACTTTTCACGTCTTCTAGATGTCTCAAAGCGCTTCACAGAATATACTATGAAATGAATTGACTGCATTTATGTGGATGAGGTGTGGCAGCCAATTTCACACAGCAGTATTCCAAGACAGTCATGGATTGAAATGATCAATTTATTATTGTGTTTTTGAGGGATTATTATTAGTAGGCATGTGGAGAAGGAAACTTGCCCAAGGTTTTGCCAGGCAGATGGAATCTTGTCTGACAGCGTCCCTGTCATCCCTGGCTTCTGTTTTAAGGATATAATATTGTTATTATAGTCTTAGCATGTTTGATTTTTTTCATTTTCATCCTACCTCACTTCTATCAAGGGGCGATCACAAGTCTTGCAATCAAATTACTTTTCCAAGAGAACAATGCTCCATGTAGTGCTTAGTTTAATACACCTTGGCAACATTTATCGACAATGAAAATAATGTATTGTTCAGCAGTTGAATTATTGCAATAGTCAACACAGGAATAGGCTTATCACATATCACAAATTTCATTTCAAGGCTGTCGCTGTTGAAGAGTAATCCATTGCTGCTGATTAAAATATTCTTTTTCTTAGTACATTTGATTACAGCTCCTCAGCTCATTATGTTTACAGTGAAACTCCCACTTGAATTAAATTGAGGTATATGAAATGGACATTAAGGGTTGGCCTTTCTATTGGTGTTTTACTATACTGTAGGTAGGTACCCTGTACTTGGAAAAATTGCTGTGTTTTTGCTGTTAATAGTGCAAAAGTTTTAATGATCTATTTTCATTGCTCCTTTTCAATCTTATTTTAAAAACTCCTGGCAGCTGTAATATAAGACTACATTGTTACCAAGAGAATTTAAGCTTCTGACAGCTCCTTACACATGAATACCGTCCTAATTTTTACTCAAACTATTCTCAGACATTTGTCCCTGTGGTGCAGCCCGACATCATGAAACAATTTGGAGCTTCTTTTGGTTACAAAATTAAGTGGACTGCCTTCAAGCTCTTATTGAACTTATTTTCCCAGCAGAAATTTAGGATTTTTATGGCATGTTTGAGGGAATATAGCTTGGATTAATTGTCAACCTGAATTTAGATTCAGTCAGAAAATATAACCTTCAAAATAATTAATAAAGATGATTTGTTGCAATCTATTGTGATGAAGTCAAGACTAATTTCTAATTTCTGCTGCCTCTGTCCCAGGGAGATGCCTGGTGGTGGTTTTCTTGAGCCACTCTTGCACGCCACCTAGTGCCTGGCTCAAGACAATCATTTGCAGAGTGTTGGGAAAAGGTGACACGGTCATTCGACAGGGTGCAAAATTTTATTGGCGACAATTAGTAAATATAGTAACAAAGATGAATTCTGTGACCAATGAGTTGAGAAGGATTTGCATTATGTTGGATACTCTTTAAGAAGAAATCACCAATTAGCTAGGAACCAATGGAAATGTAAAGCAGGGTGCAAGGGGGATGTGAGGGTAATTAACAAAAAGGATTTGGGTTAGTATTATTGGATTGGTTTTGAGAGCTGAGAATAAAATAGTGATTTCTACATTTGAGTTGTGAGAACATAACACATTAATTCAGCTTGGTTGGAGAAAGTAGGAAGAGGAAATTATACTGTAGGTTAGCTACTAACTTTCTGTACTGGAGGTTACATTATAGTACTAAACCTTGCATTTTTGATATAGTGCTTTTCACATCTTCTAGACTTTTCAAAACGCTTCACACAATATACTGTAAAGTGAATTGACTGTCTATTTGTGGGCGAAATGTGGCAGCCAATGGGGCACAGCAGTGTCCCACAAACAGTTATGGATTGAAATCACCCAATTTATTATTGTTTTTGCGAGGGTTTATTATCAGGCATGTGGAGTAAGGAAACTTGTCCAAGGTTTTGCTCTGCCTGGAATCAAACCCAGGTCTCTTGCTTATGTCGAGTGCTCCAACCACTGAGCTACACCATTATATTATTTTAGGTTAGTTACTAACCTTCTACAGTGCTGAAGATAAATGAAGTTTTGCAGCACCATTTAGACTTAAATATAGAACAGCTCAGAATTAAATTTAGAACCTGAGGCCGTTTAAATCAGGCCAATTTAATTAACATGCAAAACCTTGTCCAATTTGAACTCTAAGCCATTCGAGAGACACCTTAAATATTGAATACATTGGTCAGATGCTTTGTCCTAATCTGAACGTATATGATCTTGGCTTTGTTTCTGTGGAGCAAATGGGACACAACTTTATTTGAGGTGTATTTTGTAAAAACAGTTTCATTTTCTTTGTAAAAACAAAATATGCTTTTTGCAAGCATCTTAAAATGTGATTCAGAATGTGTTTACTGTGACTTGCATTTAAGTGCCATTGTTTTTCATCCAAATCAAGCGGGTATGTGAATTGATCAACTTAAATTTGCAAGAATGCTGTAATGATTTGTGATTTACGCTGCATTGCATTAAAGTGTGGAGCACATCTTGTCCAGAATTGCTTACATATGAATCATTGAGTGGATTTTTGTTGTAATAAATGTACTCCAGCAAGATCCTAATGCATAATTTACAAAATTCCACCTGGAACTTTAATGTAACATTGATGTAATTACTTCATACTGTCCTCTTTTCTGATTAGCATTTCTATTTGGCTTATCTTTGGTTCATGATATTCATTTTTAATTCTTTATTTTACAGTTGTTTTTTTTCTTTTTTTCTCTTCTTAGGTCGTCTTAGTCTTTGCTCTCAGCATTGGTGCACTTGTAATATACTTCATAGATTCTTCAGAGTAAGTATCCCCAACACATTTTAATTCTGAGAAAAGCAGGCAAAAATGTAAATGATTTCAGTTTATAATTAAAAATGTTTTTATACCATTACAGTAATTTGAGAAATATTAATGTTTCAAGAGTCTTTATTAATGATGATTGGCATTTTAAGTAATTTACAAATGTTAAATTGTTGCTGTTCTATTTTCAAATTAAATACTCAAATGTGGGATAATTTATTATGTGTTCTACATAGTTACATTCAACAATCAGTCATTGTCTCCTCTTTCTGGGGCACATTATGTGCTGGTCTATTGAAGTTACAGTTAATATTGGCTAGAGTAAACAGGCGTCTGTTTTTATTTTTGCATTTCTCAATAACAGGAATTGGAAGTACATATTCATAACTCTGAGCTTCCTATGCTAACAAATCAGGGACATTTCTATATAAACATGTGTACAAGACTGCCAGTTACTCAAGCTCACTTGTCTTTGCTGGAGTTTTGTCAATTGTAAGTTCGATCATCACATGGAAGATATCCTTTTGTGATAAGAGAGAGCAAGAGATGAGAGACTGCCACTAGCAACTACAACAATTTGTACAGACACAGGCAAGCGTTCGTACAGTCTTGCTCCGGACTGTCATATCCTCCTAGACGGGATTATATATGTCAGTGAATGGATGAAAAATAGACAAAAAAATCTATACAAGAATGTAAACACATGACAGGATTTAGCAAATAATCTATGGTATATTAACATATCTTGACTAACATAAAAATGGCAGCTGATTTCTCTACGATTGCTGTAAAAATCTTAAATTCAAAGTTATTTTAAACACCCTGCAATTTAAAAGGTAAAAGGTAACAAACACTGGTTGCAATAGTGCAAGCTGCTTAAAACAACCAGAGGGAGATTTGATCCTCTATTATCTCTTCTATTTTAATTCTAAGTAATAGAAATAAGCAACAGATTGTTTTATGTACACAGAAATCCTTATGTGGCAAAAAATCAAAAAAAAGAAAAATTAAAGTAACATTTTCAAAGTATTCCATGGATGAATTAAAATATAAGTTTAGAATCACTTCCACTTTTGCCATTTTTTTTCATGAAAGCCACCCATCCAACGTCAAATTAACTAAACTGTAGAAGATTAATTTTAGTCAGACACATGTGATGGGAGCAAAGCATGGTTTGGTCAACATTTGCACTGCATCTCAGATTAAATGTTTCAGTACTTTAATGTAAGAGATTACAGAAAAGGGACAGAATTGATTAATTTTCTTTCAGGTGCTACTATTTAAATCTGTAAAATGTTTGGGGTTTTATTATTGGAAAAAAATTTGACAGAAGTGGTCTAAAGATGTTTTGACATGAATTATATAAATATACAGAGAGGTGAGGTGATCCTTGGTTCGGAGCATAGTGCACGTATGTTAATCAGTATGATTTTACTACTAAAATTTAAAAAAAAACCTTACTTCAATAGTTAAATGTGGCCTGCAGAAGTAAGGACAGCAAACCGATTTTATTTGTCTCATCTCCTGCTTTGCACAACTTCAATATTTTTTTTAAAAAGTATTAAGTTGTTTGGTGCTTACCAGCTGAAAAGGTAGGGCGTCAGTAACATTTTTGTTCTAAAGAAGGCTGCAAGCTTAACATTTTATTAATGGAATCTGCCATCAAAATTACTTTATCTAACACCAGCTCTTTCTCCCATTCATTTTCTCTTTTAAAAAAAATCAAATTGTTAGTTCATCAAGGTAAGATGTGCATGTCCTTGTTTTAATCTTTTCATTGTTTAGACAAATTTGCATTGCTGCAGAACGTAGACACGTCTGAGAAAGTAGCATTGAGTAGACTGCTAGATCTATTAGACCGGAGAAGCATGCGATCGCACCCATTTACTTTGGGACGGTACTAGTGAATTAATTTTAGCACTTGCTTTTTATTTAGCTAGACTCTTTCCTTGCATAAATATACTAGCTGTAGAAACCTGCCTACCCAAGAATGCTTCTGTCAATAGTATTCTAGCAATGCATGCAATTAGAAATAGTCATTATTCATAATATTCATGTAAAATATTATTTATTTGAAATTGTTTCAAAGAATTTTAACACATTTCTTTTTCAGTTTTGTTCACATTTTATGTCTGACAAAAACTGAAAATAATTGCAGTGGTTCTGTGTGAAATTATTGTACAGTGCAAAACGCTTGCAAAATCATATATTGCCTCTACCCGCTTTATTTGGGTGGTGAGGAATACCAACCATTACCAACCTTACAGGTTGATAAAGCAAATATCCTTACAGGATTTATTTTGCACCCCCATTCATATATTCCTTCACAGCTTCTCCATATAACAAGTGATCAATTAACAGTGATGGTAAAGACGATGGCAATTCATTCTACCATTCAGTAGTTGTCAATGTTTCAGTTAGAGATGTAACAATTCACTAATGATTTCTTTAATAAGTGCGTGAACCATGATGATTCTTCACACATTATGAAGGGAAGTAATGGCTGCTACAGTGATCTTCCTATTGTATTTTTTTGCAGAAATTAACATTACATGCATTTTCTATTTGTGCTTATCGTTTAAAGTGGAACCGGTGGAACTCTCGCTTCTGCATCAGAAGGTTGTAGGTTCAAGGCACATGTTGGGACATTGGGGGAGCTTTGCATTGTCATACTATCCTAAAAATAAGTTAAACTGAGGTCCATGTTCATCAACAAAATTATATTTGTATAGTCCCTTTCATGTTGGGAGGATGTCCCATCCCGTTCAGCTACACTTTAAAGATTCCTTGGCCCTATTTGAAAAGAAAAGGGAGTTTCTCTTGGTGTTCTAGCTAACAATGTCCCAGATAATATTGGTTATTTATTTCATGGCTGTTTGTGGGACTGCACAATAAGCTGCCACTTTTGCTTAAATGCAGTCTCTATACTTTACCATAAATCCTGTGAATTGAAAGAGAGAAGAAATTGAAGATCTCGAGCCTTGATCATCTACAAATGAAGAATAATCTAACCAAGTGATCTGGGAGTGAATGCTTGAGTTGATGCAGCTTGTCTGCTTGACTGTATAGATGCTTATTATAGTGCACTGCCAAAACTGAACTATGAGTCTAGGAGCCAAAAGAAAAGGTATTAATAATAACACATAATTTATTCCCAAATGTGATGTTGTGAAGAGGTGCAGTAAAATGCATTTGTCAGAAGAGATAAAGTGAGTTCAGACTTGACATATTTGATTTCTTCACGGCTGCAGCATAAATACATACTGCAGCTGCAATGAATTGTAAAGTGCTAAATCTTTTCCAATATTATGATGTAAGCTACCTAAGTCAGCAAACTGCAGAATGCTGTAGTGGAAAAAGAGTAGGTGGGTATTCTTATAAAATTAGATTAAATTAAAACTGATTTGAAGATTTTCCCCAATTCTGTGCAATCTCACATTTTAGACAGAAGGGTCTTATGAGCTAAGACTAAAGAACTCTGGGCCACAGAGGCATTTGTATATCACAAAGAAAATTGTGCATACAGGGGAATTGTTCAGATCAAACAACTGGATTGTCCTTTGCTTTTGTCGACCCATTAATATGCAGGCAAAGTGAATGCTGTTTTCATGTTCTGGAATTTTTGTGTGCCATAAGAAATTTAATTATAAACAACATCTGTGGTGCTGATGGGTTGATTTTGATGAAGATCATTGAAAGGCAAAACAAATTTATCTTCACTTTAAACCAGGAGCAGTCTAGACAATTAAATGTTGACTTGTCAGAATGTGAATAGTCAGATGAAGTGACGGGTTTTCAAAGCAGAAAAGTGTTCTAATAAAAGATCAGTTCATGTTTAGCAGGATTGGGAGTGGAATTGGGACGGGGCGAGGTGGAGGGACTGCGGGATTGAGTTCCAGAGATTCTAGAGATTGGGGGCAGAGTGGCTGAAGGCTCACCCATTTCATCCATTTAATAACTAGCAATTATATTTAGATCAGTCACTTCCTAATTCACAAGGGAAAATGACAAACAATTGAACTGCATTTAACTAAGGATGATAGGAATGTATTGGATTAATTTATAGGTGGTTGAGGCCTACAGGTTCATCTCATTTCAGATGCGGCTCAATATTGTAGTAAGAGAATGATAGTGTATGTATTCTGGTAGGAAGAGATGAAATAGGCTGAAGGGCATTTTTCATCTAAGTCTCTCTTGCAATCTTGTGAGCTAAGCATCCTGTAGCTCAGTGGTTAGAGGACTCCCCTCCCAAGTGGGTTCGATTTCTGGCAGTGCGAAACCACATGCCTGATAATAATCCCTCAAGAAAAATACAATAATAAATTAGTCATTTCAATCCACGACTGTTTGTGGGCCACTGCTGTGTGCAATTGGCTGCCATGTTTGCCCACAATTCATTTTACAGTATATTGTGTGAGACACTTTGAAATGTCCAGAAGGCGTGAAAAAGGCTACATCAAATGCAAGGATTATTATTATTATAAACCATTCCATTTAGCAGCCATTTAGTATGTCATGGTGAATAAAGGAATATTCTGCAAATTAAGTAAATAGACAAAATAGTTAATATTTCTTAAGACTGGAGTAAAAAAATTCAAACATAAATTTGCACCAGTATTTATAGGAGATGAAGAATTTAATAATGCAACAAGCTGGTTACTGACCATATCTCCGAGGTGTTCCTGTGTGGGATGTGATTATTGATTGCTTCATAAAACAGTACTTTATCAAAGTACCAAGACAAAAGTAATTCTGACAACTAATTATGCAAATGGAGAAACACTTTTGTGATTCCAACACCAATACCTTCTGTAATAAATGAAGTAAATTAAATAAGTGTACAGCTCTAGAAATTAATTATGTGTTGCACTGAAAAAAAGTGAAATGGATGAGTATTTTAGTAAAAGGTTTAAGTGTACAGTATTAGCAATCCCAATGCTAAATAATAATAATAATAATAACAAATCCTTGCCTTTCATTGTTGGGAGCACATCCCAAACTGCTTCACAGTAATTGCTTCCTCATGCAGTGACTGTGTACATTATTTTGTAGGCGAACATGTTGGTTCATATCAGTAAAATAAAATGGATTCTCACACACCTCCAGCACATTTGCACAAACCATTTAACAGGCTGCATCCACCATCTGTCATTGACATATTTCAATCAGCATTCAAGAATTCTGTTAAGCTTTCTTTTTCGTTGGGTTGGAGATTGCAAATTGTTATTCCTCAGAAGTCAGGAATTTATCTCATTTGTGTGTGTCTGTTTTTCTCCTCTTGAGACCTCCTTACCTTGAAGATAATGACCCATGCTAGGTACAATTCTATGGGGGCTGACTCACCGTATGGCAATTCACCCAAGGAGTCATTCATTGTACACAACCCTGGACCGAGCATCAGTAAGGGAAACATGGAAATCTACGGTGCAGAAAGAGACCGTTTGGCCCATCAATCCTGCTCAATCTGACTGGCTTTTTCCCAATACCCTTTGAAGCATTTCTTTTCCATACGCCCATCTACTTTCCTCTTGAAAGCTACAATGGAATCCATCACCACCATCCTATTTGCAGAGTGTTCCAAATCCCTACGAGTCTCCTTTCACTCGTTTTGTGGCTACTGTATAATTATATCTCCTAGGTACTGGCTCAGGCATCCAAGTCTATAATTTCAAATTCTTGCTAGTTTAATTACACTGCCTTTGCACTAAGACTCCAGAGGTCAGAACTTTCACAGCTGGGAGAGCAGCCGAGTCTCTGACTCATCGTTTCAGAATGATAACGACTGTTTCCCCTCTGTGATGCATAAGCTAATGACTCAGATTCACTCTGTCATCACTTAAGGAGTTGCCATTAAAATGATAGGGTTAGCCATCTGGGATAGATGTTCTGATTCATTCCATTATAGCACTCCTTTCAGAGTGCACAACCAGGTTATAAACTCTGATGCATTTCATTTAGTCAGCGTATTTTTATTTTTTTTAAATGATCAACTTTACTCAATTAAGGCACAGGCTGCAATTTTTTGAATAAAAATAATAATCCTTGCATTTGATATAGCGCTTTTCATGTCTTCCAAACATCTCAAAGCGCTTCACAGAATATACTGTAAAGTGAATTGACTATATTTTTGTGGACGAAACACACAATGCACTCCAGAGAGGCTCAAAGAAACAGACTTGCAGCCATAACCATCCCCATGGTGAGTTTCTGTTCAAATGGGGAGCAAGTTGCTGAATGTAAGGGAAGTATTTTTATTATGTCAAGTTGGGAAATATTGGGGGTGTGGTACTCTTGTACACCTGATTGTAGATGGTTCACAGTTCTCAGCAGGAGAAATGAGAAAGAAACAAAACTATTTCTGAGAACTCCTATATGTTGTAATTTTTCCATGCACAAAAGCAATTCGAAAGTCTTCCCATTGCAACCCAAATAAACCGAGAAGCATTTGTGAGTATGTTTTTCTCATAGAGAATAGATTTTTCAAATCTATTTCTAATTTCAGATGTTCAAGATGTGTTTGATCCTATAGACATAGTTTGGGCTTTCTTCAGATGCATCTTCAGTGTTGGGATACTTAGAATGTGCAGGTTTGACGCTCTACTTTGTATCTCAGGTCTGTAGGTCAGAGTTTTTGGCAGCTTTCAATCTCATACATGTTACAAGCTTCAAGTTGGTGAATCACATCTTTCAGTCTTTAACTCCTGCTTCTCATTTAAAAAAAAAAAATCCTGGCCATTATTCAACAGCTTTCATCATTTAGCTCTCACTAATGCAAAGTCCAATTTTAGGCTCATACTTCAGTTTCTGACTTGTCAGCTTTACTATCGCAAAATTTTCAACTCCAAGTTTATGTTTCTGTGGTTTTACACCAGTGTGTCTTTATGTTTCAATAATCCATCTCAAGCATTTGAATGAAAATTAAACAATTATTAATTTGACGCTCTGTAAGACCTCCAAGCATAATCAGCCTTGATATTTGGATTAGTGGTCAGAACCAGCATGCATGCACTCACAATCTCTAAGTGCCCTTAGTTTCATTGGTTCTTATAATCTATAATCAAGCATTGTGAGAAAAAAAACAAATAACATGGAAGAAATTGAAGGTGAGTATTTTGATGTTAACATGTGTAACAGATGAAAGTACCATACTTCTATTAATATTAATGTCTTGGAGGATTTTCATTTCTGTACCCTTAATCATTGTGAGAAATTACTGTGTTTTTGTAAAATCCCGGCATGCATGCAGCATCTCATTTACATAATGAACAGTCTCTTGTGCTTCACCAAGCCCGCAAGAGCCTTATAACAGCAACAAATCATTTCAATTCAGATGAACCTGGAATTGGATTTGTTGATAAAATTGTTCAAGTTGCATAATACAAAAGGCAGGGTTTTAATATGGAAAACACTGAATAAAGGCTATGCAAGATGCTTCTGTTTATGTGCGATGAATCCTTTCCAGGGGAAACTAGATTTATTGACATTTCTAACAGTTATTTTCCATTTTGCCAATGTGTGCTTTAGGGTTTTCTAATTTTGCATTTGTTCAAGTTACAGCAGGGTTGATGTTGCATTTTCTTCCTCCCAGATACTGAAATAGAACTGCTTGGGACGTCCTCCCGACGTGAAAGGCGCTATATAAATGTAAATTGTTGTTGTTGTTGCTTACTTGTACAGTTAGGGTTGCATGATTTTAAATACAATTTGCTATTTTAAAAAGCACTATTTAGCCTTTTTGCATGTTCCTCTCTCAAATTACCGTTTTTATACTGTATCGTACTTGATTAGATGTTTTAACAATTCAGAGGAACATGGCAGTATTGCATTGACTCCATCTTTTTTAAAAAAACTTTCGAAAGCATCTCTCATTCAGAATATTTCCTTTGTCCATTATGCTGTAAATCAGGCCGGCACAGTGCCGTTGACAAGTCTGTTTTTAGCTGTGCAAATCACTCTGATTGCTTTTTCCATTAAAGACAGATCTGAGAGGTGATTTATAGAGGACAGTCTTTTTCAGAGAGTGTCAGGTTTCCTGACCTCGCATCACATAAAAGTTCCTTGGAGACAAATGGCTCTGAAGGTTAGTTGTTCTCTAAAGATAGCGGATTGAGTCCACAAGGGGAAAACAGGTTGATTGAATAGTCAAAATGTATAGTTCTGAGCCAAAGAGAGTCACATAATTGCTGTTGGTGCCCATCACCAAGTAAACCAGTTGCATTCCATCGTAAGCAAAATGTGTAATAAAGTAATAGATTTATACCATTTTAGCCTCATCAAGGCATTTTGAGATATCAACTGAGGTTGGACCACACCCACCCCCCTTTTCACACTGTCACACTCAGGAATTCTTCCAATTTAACCGAAGCACCAAAGTAAACAATAGAATGCTAAAAATGAAACATTAAATAGTTGTTGACATTGAATGATTAAAAATATATGGAATGTATCAACGGTCATGGGGACACTTTGAAACTGGCTTACCAGTACATTCAGTGACTTTTGACAGTTCTTAACATGATTGCTGTGAGATGTAGCTTACCATATAGTACAAACTACTACAATGTTTCACCCAATAAAAAGTTGTTTTGAGTCAGCCAGGCTACAAGTGATCTTGGCACAGTTCCAAGGCTGAAGAAAGATCCCTGCTAGTGAAAGAAGGGGATGAATGATAACATGAAGAGACAGGCTTCTCTTCATTCAATTGCCTGTAGGAAACGTCTGGCTGCTTGGTTACCTACTACAAGACATTGTATCCATAGGTGGTGGGTGGCTAAAGCTAGAGAGAGCTCAACCCCCTCCACCCCATCAGTTTGGACTAATAGGATATTGGGGCAAGAGAAGGGCATTGCTCCCCACGGTAATGGGAAATGGAAAGTAAAGTAAATGTAACAGTCAATGAGTTGAGTCTTCAATGAAGCACTGTCAGGTTGTACAAGAAAAACACAGATCTGCTCAGCCCCTCCCCGCCCCACCCCTCACCTTACAGAATATCTTCACCCGCTGCCTGTGTGTACATTAATTATATGGTAGTATCCCATTGTGCTGGACTTTATAGTTCGTTTGGGGGTTTTATCCAATGATATCACCCATCTCAGAATGATGACTAGAGCAACCATTTGGACCTTTCACAGTAACAGGCAATATACTTGTACCTATGCACTTTGGGGTTTATCAAGAAATCACCTTTACAAGATTAAAAAAAAAATACTATTATAAAATGTACTAACAACGACAAACAAAATTACATTAGTAGAGTGCCTTTCTTGTCGGGAGGATGTCCCAAACGCTGAACAGTCAGGGGACAGGATCCAAGTATGGGCCGTGGCAGGGTTGGGATGAGGGAGGTCAGAGAGGTAGGAGGGCAGCTGAAGGCATGGGCCTTGACGAAGGTAAGTGAGGAAGTAATGCAAAGGGATTATGGGATGGATTTCCAAAGAGTGGGCGCAGAGAGGCTGAAAGACCGACCACTAATGGTAGGGCCTGCTGAACCGAGGGAGAAGACAAGTTGATAGGGGTCAGCGGGTCAAAGAGGGGACAAGGCCATGGGTTGCCTCAAAAGTGCGGATGAGGATCTTGAATTCTATCCTCTAAGGGATAGGGAGCCAGTGGAACTGGGCATGGGTGGGGGTGATGGGTCAAGGAGCCTGGTGCGGGAGAGGACATGATCTACAAAGTTTTGGATGATCTGCAGGTTGTGGAGGGAAGAGTTGGGGTGGCCAACAAGTAGGGAGTTTCCTTAGTCAAGCCTTGAGGTGACAAATACATGTAAGAAATAACTTAGTTTATTTTTTAAATGATTTGTGCACCTTATTCTAATGATGCTGAGTTTTGCTGAGAGGTGCTGGTACTGTGATTTGTTTCAACTCAAAAAGTGGTGCAGGGGTACATTTAGTTTATGTCATGGACAGATCTTTGCAACAGATTACATCTAGTTTTGAAATCCTGGCCAGTACTGATGGATTTGGGAAGAGTAATCAATCAGAAATCAGGTAAACTAATTACTTCACTCAGAGAGATTACTCTTTACATTCAAACTTTCATAACATATTAGTATAATAGGCAAAGAAGTCGGGAAGGGAAATGTTATTCATAAAGGAAAGTTTCTCTACATCAGAAGATTGTGATTTCAGGGTCCAGTCTGATATGCCAGTATAGTATAGTGGTGCTGAAGTACTATACTACATTGTTGGACGTGCTGTTCTTCAGATATGGAGATAAACCAAGGACCAGTCTTCCTGTTTAGATTGATATTCAGGATTCCTTGTTGTTATTTGAAAAGAAAAGCAATTGTCTCCTGATGTACTAGTTGTCCAGAGTAATAAGTTACTCATCTCATGATATTTTGCTGACATGAACGATTGTACAGTTATCTACTAAACGAGTCACTACACAACAATTTATTACCTGCATCATTTTTTTGTAATGAACTGCTATGTGTCTTGTATGGATGTATCGATGTATGGATGTAGATCTTTCCGCAGACAGGTAGAAGGAGTAGGCATGTTTGGCCTAGAATATCTTTGGTAGGGTTCACTATCTGTTTAAGGTCCAATTACTTTTTAGTTCCATATTGGCAAAACTCTTCAGATGACCTCTGATCATTTTGGTCATTATTCATTCAGAATTATTGATTTTGGACTGCGATTAGGCAGTTTCTTAGATTTACAGGATTCCTATGGCAAACCTGCTCTCTGATCCAAACCTTCATTTTGTATCTTACTTAAGGCAATGTGTCTCCACCAAATAAGCATCACCTTCAGTGCAGTGTTAACTGCAACTCTGATTTGACTATCTTTCTTGCTAAAGATTGAGCAAGCATACACTAGATCTTATTCCCAGAAACAATAAGATTTCTACTTACTCAGGTGCTAAATGCTTGGATTTAACACACACAGAAAGACAAATACTGTTTGTTATCATTATTAATATTTTAGCTGCATATCAATTGAATTTCCTCATTTCTAATGTTTAAAGAAAAGTTTTGATAATTACTCCACTGTCTAGTGAGTTTTTTGGATTGTTCATTCACAACAATATTTTTCATTTTCACATTGACATTTTTTTCCACAGCTGAAACATGCAAAGAAAAGGCCTCCAACTCATTACAGCATTTGTTTTCCGTTTTCATAGAATTGTTCCTGCTTTGTTTTTGTCGCACACCATAAAATAATTATTTAGGGTTGCTATTATCTCTACGGTGTTCCAGGATGGTCATCCTTAAGTCATAAAACAACCGAGCTACAGCCAGATAATTTCACGGCAATGAATATGGCGTCTCTTGTGTGATTTTCAAAGCATCCGTGAAGTTCCAGTGTTAATTTTCTACTGAATGAAAACTAACTGGGTAAAGCAATGACAAAAACAGATTATTAGCTGAGAGCCACACGTGATGTATATCATAGCTATCAGTTAAACCCGGTAGCAATGAGTATTGCAATACATATTGTGTCATTGATCACTTTTATCAAAGCTGTTTTTTGTTCAACAAAGTACAGCAAATGTTGGAATGGTGAAAACTTCAGAGCATGCTGAAGTCTGCATTGGTTTTATTTCTGGACTAATATCTTTACTCTGTGAACTAAATATCTCTTGTCTGTCTTGTCTAGTACCGTGACATTTTTGAAAGATTGAGTGGCTTTTTGAAAGAAAATAATTCTTAGAAACACCTATACCCATTTATATTTGTAATGCTAATATATGTGCACAAAATCATCAGTGGACAGACAGACAGACTGACTGACTGACTGACTGATTGCAACATTGCTGAACATATAGACTGACTGATCTCCCAAATAAAATTGCTCCAAAAGTTTGAATACTGTCTAGCCCTAGTTTAGGCGAAGACTGTTGTTACCATGTAGAAAAATGTTTGTAATCTTCTTATGCAACTTGGGTGAACATCAAGAGATTGCTTTACATCTCTTTTGTGGATGACTAACAATCGTAAAATTGTCTCCTGTTTAGTTGAATTCAGATCCTTTATCTTTGATTAATGTGTGGATTCAGTAAGTCCTTTCTGGGTAGTCTAACCCTGAAGGTACAGATTCATTTTCCAGCTATTCCTAGGAAACCCAATGCAACTTACCTCATTTATCTTTTTAAAGAATTGTCAACAGAGCATAGTATTGTGAGCAACAAAGTGAGTTAGTAGACTATTGTAGTCCAAACATGGGAAATGTGTCTTGGCTGTGCTACCTATGTCTAGTTGTGAATTGTAATTAATAAAATAGTTTACCTCCCAAGTAAAGATAGAGATTGTTTCTGATTATAAGAGTTATTCTGCACCGATTTTAAGACAATGGATCAAAATTTCTTAAAACATCTTCACATCCATGGTTAACTGTTTGGAGTGGGCAATTTAGTTTTGGGATTCTAGCTGGACTCTAGACTACTTACATTGGTGTATTGTTGCAAGTCTGATTTAGCCATGACTTTCCAAAGGGGGTGTGGGGAGGTGGGGGGAGTTTTGGGAAGAAACATTCCATAAACACATTACTAAAACTGAACTCTTGTTTCTCTTTAAATATTATTTTTCATAGGATGTTCATGCTAAGTACACAGCCATACAATTAAACAGTGCTACTTTGTATGGCTGAGACAATTATTTAGCTCCACAAAATTATTTTATGCTTACTATTTGTTGTAATAAATACCAACACAGCCAAATAAAAGAAAGCAGTCAAGGAAAAGCATCGTGATCTGTAATATCATGATCAGGAGTCAGTATTCACTGGGTTCAAATGCTTACAGTCAGGATAGAGATCAGCAACGACGATGATCCCCAGTGTTAACAAACTGACCTGTGAGCAAGTTAATAATCAGACAAGATGGGGATCTTCAGTCTTGAAAGGAAACATGCCAGAGGTGACTTTACAGACACATATAAGATTGTATTGAGAAAATAAATCCAGAGCAATACTTTATGGTACAACAAATCCAGGGTTGCAAAGGGCAATTTAAGGACAGAATCAAGGAATTTTTTTTTACCCAGAAGGTAATTAACAACTGAAACAGGTTAACATGAAGAATGGTTTAGGCCAGGAAACTAGAACTTATTAAGAAACCCTTTGATCCTGCAACAGTCGGGGAGTTTTCCTGGAAGGATGAAATTAAATGGGCCAAAGGACGTTCTTCATCCAACCCTCTTTCATGATCTTGTGCAAATATTCAAGTGCAGTAGCCAGAGGAGAGAGAGAACTAAGGACAAGGTAAAGAATAATCAATTTGTTACAGCTGCATGAAGTGAATTTACATAAATTAAAAAAATTATGTTTGCAGCAGTTTAATTCTGCTATTTGGAGTCAAATAGTCGTGGTTCAAGGCATAAATACAGATGAATCACACAACTGATAAGTAACTCACTATTTATGTTTGTGCTGTAATTTGCAGCTGTCAAAAATTGATGATCCAGTATTTGCACCAACAGATAATTTAATGTTTCAGCTATTCTGAAGTGTGTTTTGTTTGTGGAAGTTCAACTTGTTTGTAACTGAGAAAGATGAGTGAAAAAGTGAACATTTATTATTCACGATTTAGATATGCATTATTAATGTTGGTGATAAACGAATACCTCAAAACATTTAATTGTGTCTGTATATAGACACAATCCTTACACAGCAGAAATTAAATATACAGAGGAAGCTTTAGGTAGCACAGAAAAAAAGGAAAGTATGAGGTTTACTTGCAAAGTTGTGTGTGAAATTCATCTAAGAAAAGCTGATTCATAAGCTTAAAAATATATACATATGTTACAATATGAAACAGGTGTGAGTTAGGAATACAGAATTGAGTTTGGACTACAGTCTAAATAAATGATGGCCTCAAGCAAGATGCATTGAGCAGAAAGTGCTCTTCATCTTCATTCATCCAAGGTGATTGTCTGGGGCAGATCAGCATGTCGCAATAAGCAATGAGATTGTTAAAACAGAACGCTTTACTTGAAACTGATTTCTGTGAACTCATTCATAACTTAATTTTCTTCGAATGGGAGACTGTTTTATATACAGCATCAACATTTTTCTGGTAACCCCGATTCGGAAGTGCAATTTGTCTCATGGGATTGCTCCGTCAATGAGAAATATGCATTTGAAGTAGTGCTAAGTTGTAAGTCACCTAGAGAAAAAATTGAGTGGATTGAAGAACTTAATGAATACTGTACTTACTTTCCGTGTGAAGAACAAAAAGAGGGAGAAAAAGAAAAAGACAGGGAAACTGAAATGAAAAAAAATGCCATAAATTTGGTGACTCAATTGGCTTAATGACCTTGCCTTATTTCTCAGTTCCATTGTTCATTTGGTTAGATATAAATTTGCAATTGGCTTTGGCTGCTTGAATATGGATTAAATGGATCAACATTTGTTTTTGTAAATCCTGCTAACAATTTGATACAAATTTGACTCGTCATCAATATTCTGCTGTTGGAAATGTGAAGCATCCATATAGATAAGCTAATAGTGAGAGGAAATCAACTTTGTCAGACATCACTGAACACCTTTTATTAGAGAGAAAAAGAACATTTGTTGGTGGTGGGAACCGATGGGGCTGTATTTCAGCCCCCAAATATGCAAATTGGTTAACTACAAGAGATATGCTTGTACATATTGCAATATTAGAGAGGGGAAAAAACAAAAGGCATTTGCAGTACAGTAGTTGTAATTGGATAGTGTTTGTACACTACCTTTAATGATGCAGTCATTTATTTTCATAGGAACATTTTGCCTTAATTTGATCACAGCTGTACTAACCAAGCCCTGTTTCATATCATGTCTTACCCAGGGGACGCTCTCCAGGCTCATTGATGTAGGTTTACTGTATGGCAGCAAAGCCATGCACTAACTGCATGATGATAACCATTGCTTCCCCAACCAATCCTAGCCAATGCTTATGCTGCCTGTGCATGCAACATCTCTAGCCTGGTGCTATGTTAGTTGAATGCAATAACAGCATTTCTTAACCTTGTTCCTTTTTGAATGTGTCAATACATTGTATTGAGCAATTACTCTTATTGCCATAATTTAGAAACATACCTTTTGCTCCACGTAGCTAAAGATATCAAACTCCAAGAAAAGCCAACAGAATACCAGAGATGCTACATTTATATAATTCAGTTTAGGTTCCCAGCTGTGACTTAATGCCAAGTAGGAATATAAATGAGCATTACAAAAGCAACCTGGTGAAACATTGCAATGAGCTATAAATTATTGTGAAAGCAGTTCACGTTCGCTGTTATTAATCCTGATCCATCAAAGGCTTCCTGGCTGTTTTATAAAAACTGTATTTCAATACCAACATTGAAATGATGTTATTGTTTAGTTTGTTAATGTCTATCATTTTGTTAGCTGTTCTTGGAGTGTCTATGCATGGACAATTTCATATACAGTATTAAGATGTGATAATATTATGTTGTGGTGAATTAAACAATCAAGGTTACTGAGGAGGGGAATACAATTTGCATTTCAGCAGCTTACTTATCACTACAATTTCACCCCAGTTAGGAAACTCCATAAATGTGTTTAATTCATAACTTTTTATACTATTTCTTGTCAGATATGGCTTTCTGAATTTGGAAATAAAAATCATCAAATCTAGGGTTGAATATTTGAAGTCAAAATTGCAAGTTAAAATGCTTTTGAAAGGATAACTTAATTTAACCTTATATTGTAATGTTAGCTACAAAGAAGCTTGTATTACCCAGACATGTATTGTTTAATTGTTTAATATTTATTATAATTGTGGATACTGTGCAATAGTAAACATTTCTAAACTGTTTGACAGCAAACAGACATTGAATTACGATATAATTTTTTTTCAAATAATGGATAAAGACAACAAAAAAGCAATGTGCTAAAATTTATGGTATTAAATGTTGCTCTCATTGCATAAGGTAAATCAAATGATAACATTAAAGAAATGTCCTTATGTTTTCAAACTGAGCAATATTGATAAGTCATTATTTCCAGGATTGCAAATCTGTGATACTTCAATAAACCATTACAATAATTATTTTATTGGCATTTTACATTTAAGAATGTAATTGAAATGTAAGAAACAAAGACAAAGTGTATCGGTATGTTGAGCACAATGGCCAATTGAGTTTGGCATTTAATCAACCCTAAACAGAAGAATGGAAGTCTGATTGTAAGGATTTAAAGTGAAATGAGCATGACCAGACCCGATCCAGTTCTTATGGGCATAGATCAATAAAACTGTTCAAAGGTTTGTCAAATATTAGCAGTCTAAAAGGATGGCTGGAATGGGAAGTGAAAATGTTCACCATGGGAATCAAGCGGGAGGTTATGGTAAAGGGACATTCATGAGGCAGAATAGAAAGCCATTATGCCAGTATTCAGTTATGCTATACCAGGCCATGAGAATATTTGTACTGAGGTACTTTTAGAATCCCCTTAAATTGAAATGTGTTCTAATTGCCAGAACTGAGATTCCTTAGTAAGACATGCATCCAAATAGTGATTATTTTCCTTGCTTATTGCTAAGATTTATTGTCCCATTGTGGCATTTCTTTATCGATTAAAATCCATGTAAGAAGTGATCTGCCAACAATTTGTGTTTTTTTTATATAGATGTAAGGTGGGGTGGGGAAAAAAGCCTTCATTTGACTGTTCTGCAAAATTAAATGAGCAGATTAAAATAGCACCACAGCATGATTGACAGGTGTGTGGAAAGAATCAATTCACAGAAAAATGTGTTGCATCTCTTTCTTGGCTTGTATGATTTTTACTACACAAAGGCTTGAGTTTGATTAAATGTGATATCTGAATATTTATTTTTCTGCCAAAATACTTTGCCGAAAATGTTGTATTGTTAACTGCACATAAACATTTCTTATAAAGGAAGGTAATAGCTACATTCTTCCTTCTCATCAGGTCTTAAAATTGTTTCTGAGAACAGATTAAGAAAAAGGCACTACATTCTGAAATGTTTTCAGTTTTTTTTCTTTCGACATTGAGTAGCGAGGCCGTCCTGCACATTCCACTTGTCCCAATTCTACAGTCATAAGGGAAAACTGCTAAGAAATATCACAAAAACTACGTATCGATACAGATACTCTTTTCAGTGTGAATATTGATGACAGTTAGATAAGTATTCATGAAACTCCCAAAGTCACAAGGCCTTAACGTTCCTTTGATCTTGTTTATTAACTGAAGTGGCTTTGAAGACGGAATTGTCAAACGGACTAATATTGGAGCTACAGCAACTTTCAACAATTTGCATTTATATAGTGCCCTCCACACTAAGCAGCATCTCAGATCATTTATTCTTACTTTAGATGTTGATGCACCAAAAATGCCATTTCCAACAAAACATATTTCCTTCCTCTCTTAACAATATCCTTTGCCTTAATTCCTCAGAGTCTGAGTTTCCCTGAATTCATATGGGAACTATTTTCCAAAATGTACTTGTTTGAGTGTTAAATTTTGACATTAGTGTCTACTCTTGATGTAGCAAGGAGAATCGCCAGTCATTTTTATGTAGGGCAGATGAAACTTTAGGGCAGGTGCTGGCAACTTCACCATTGTAAATCTGTTGCTTTAAAATAGTGCAAATATATTTGTGCAGGGAAATCATGAATATAATCACATTATATTAGCAGTTGATTTTATACTAATCTCACATTTATATTAGACTGGGTTGGAATTAAAAGATTATACTAACAATATGTGTTAAAACTACCCTAATGTCACATCAAGAAATCATGCAATGGTTCCCCAGTTTCTGCTGAAACAATTGGCTTTCTCTACTTATTACTTATTCTGTTCGAAGCATTATTGTAAGTTTCTGATCGATAGTCCTGGAAAATATTCCATTGCCAGTGTCTCTAAAAAGGTCTTTCTCTGAAAAGGGTTACATAACTTCAGATCTTTCTTTTGCTTATACCAGGAAACCTTTTCATAGATTGGGTCAACTGAGTAGCTTTTTCACATACAACATATGTGATATGTGGTATGTGAAAAAGCTTCCGGGTCAACAGGTTGCTGTATTATTTCCTGTGCGCTATGCGCATGAAACACCACGAATGTTACTTTTTACACACTGAACTATGTGCATGCATGTGCCTTCCTTCTCGCTGATCTTTGTGGTGCTTCCTGTGCTTGCAAGCAAAGCATAGGATGTGACATCAGCAGGCACTTGATTTGTAAGTCAACCATTTTTTCATCTTGTATCTTGGGTCTGTAGAACTGTATGCCCACGCTATAATTGAGCACACTCTATTGAATGGTGTACAGACTGTGCTGCAAAATACCATTTAGATTATTAACACATTGACCCTTGGTGTTTTCCATTGGTAAAAGTTTACTTTTATTTTTGCTTATGACTAGAAGACAATACCTTGTGGAAAAAGCAAAAATAACTCCTCGTGGCCCATTAAATCATCAGACAGGACTAAATCCCTTCTATACCCTGAACAACCTTGGCCCATAAAGAAAAAAAATCAGCTCCAGCTCTAATCTCATTTATTTCACTTTGTCTTTAGTGACTTTTTGCAATGACCTAATTTCATTTTGTCTTTGTTATGATTTGCTTTTAAAAACAGATATTCAGGTTCTGAAGTCCACAGCTCCAATGTCACCTCTGAAACTGGACTTGTTTGAATCTCTATGTTTTTCAATACTTGCTCATTTTAGAGCATTTAAGACATTATGTGCCTTTTCTTCTTGAATGCAATAAAAGGCACAAGGATTGTGTCCTTGCACCATTGAGACATTTCTGAAATTCTATTGAGACAATTCTGAAATCTTCTATGAAGATTCTATTCTAAATGTGGATTTATCCACCTCTTAATATAAAGACTAATGTTACATGGTTTATCTGTTATGTGCTTCTGATATCTATTGTTCGGTCTCCCATTTTGTGCAACATTTCTATGCCTGTAATTTCCATCTCTGGGATGGATTGGAAGAATGTGAAACTTTAACTATTGTCCTAATCGGGTCCTAAATGCCACTGAAATCCTAATTTCAGGTGTCCTCTTGGCTCAATTGGCAGAAGGTTCAAGCTCCAAATTAGTACTTAGTTTCAGCTGACACTCAAATACAGTGCTGGGGGTGCATGAGAGGGAGGGAGTGTTGATTGATGAAAATGCCAATCTTCAAATGAAACATAATCTGAGGCTCACTCTCTTGGTTAACAAACCCTCAGATACAATTGGTCAATCATTTCATGACTTTTTGTGAGGCAGTCCCATGTGTAAATGGCTACTGTTTACCTACAAAATACAAAATCATTACTCTTGATAGTAAATCATGTGAAGCACTTTGATAAATCTTTCTGATTTGACGTGATAGGTGCTATTTCATATCTAATGATAATTCATGCTATTATTCATGGATATGTTACCTCTCATCTAGACTTTTCTCGCTGGACTCCCAAGATTCAACATCCATAAGCTCCATTTAAAATTCTGCCACTTGCAATCTCACCCTTGTTCAACCTCTGCACACCCAGTTCTCGTCGGGATCTATCGGCTGTTTGTGACCTGACAGATTACCTTCAATGTCCTCCAGTTTCTCCCCAAATCCATTCACACCCCAATACCTCCCTATTTCTGCGAGCTTTTCCTCCCCAACTCTTCTGCTTGCCTTCTCCATTCGGCTAACGTGGACCTGTAACACGTCTCTTGCCCTTTTGCTCCACTTTAAGCTTCCACCCCTACCCACTGGAAATCGTCACCTACACCATCCTTCTCACCTCTCTATCTTTAAATCGGTAGCTCCAATACCCAGCTAACAGTATGAGACACTTTGAGACATCCTCCAGAAATGATGTGCAACCTAAATGTCAATTGTGTTGTAAATCCCACTTTAAAGCCTATCTATTTGATGGCTCCCATGCCCTCACTCTTGTTCTCCCTTCCTCTCCCCATGCTTGCAGTTTAAGAAGGGGTATTAAATAACTCTGCTTCTAATGTACAAACGTAGAGTGCACCACTGAAACACTGGAGGTAAACCATTTTTTTTCCAGGATTGAAAATGTGAGCTGTGTCTCACAGATAATTTTAAACTTCGTTTTTTCTTAGTGGGGGTGAGATTTCTAAAAGTGAGGGGGCAGGGGTTAAGTGATGGTCTCATGAGATTGAAGTGGCTCAGAGGAGGGGTGTGCCATGTAACACTAATTCAAGGCATTTGAATATGGTTGTCGCTGCAAGACAGGCACCATGCTCCGTGGTTAGTCATTATTATGGTGCTCTATAATAGATGAGTATTTCTCTACTGAGTTATGTTTCTCGATTATAGACAGTTCTCCAAAGGCTAATTTCAGGACAGATACAAGGAAGGTTTTCTCTACTCAGATGGTAATTCACATGAAGTTGCCATGTGGAGTGGTTGAGGCCAGGACTGCTTGATACTGTAATGAGAGTATGGTTAGATGGAGGGATGAAATCAAAAGGGCCAACTGATCCTTAATGATCTTAATGTCTGACTTCGGTTTTGTACTTTGTATAGAGTTAAGTAATTCTGCAATATACATAAAGACATGATTAAGATGTGTCTAAATACCACAAAAATAAATAAGACTTAAACTTGGTCTTGTACCCCAACTGGTATCTTGCACCAGATGAATCTATTGAACTAAATACTTTAAAAATTGAAACAAAAGGAACTTTCAACAGAAGGAATACTTCCACACTGCCCCATTACATATCATTAGCAAGCCTTAAGGATTACATATCCAATAGTGGGCCTTTACAAATACATATTCAAGATTTCAAAGTTATTTCCTCCAAATTTACATTCACCATTTCACTGATTTGATATTTTAATACCAAAACATCAGCTGTCCATTGCATTTGTGAAGGGCAGAACTGTACAAGTTTCTGCATTCTGGTGGTGCAATCAGCAAAGTTCTGGTGGTGTACCAGAACTTTGCTGCAGTCTGGGACCTCTGGACTCCGTCGTACTGTTGAATTGCAATCTTGACATTGCATTATAGCACAGAAACTCCTTTTGTCAATTAATGTAATTCATGTTCTCTTGCCGTAATTCTCCAGTGGCTTAACAATGTAGAGTCTGGTTAATTAAGAAAACGTGTTTTTGAAGTCCAAAATGAGAAGTACTATACATACTAAAATCCCCATCCTAAAACAGCTTATTTCAATAAGCTCCCCCACCCCCCCGCTTCCCCAACAATCATATTTGTTTAGTGCTGCAATTAGAGTGAATTAAAATTATTAACGTGCAAGCTATTTGTAGATTGCAATGTGCACGTTTTATTTCTGGGGCACTAATTCGAAGGAGTTGGAGTCGCCAAATACTTAGCACTCTGCACTCTGAGCTGTTATTTGCCCCATGCAAGCTCAGTCTTTTTCTGAAAATTGACATTCAGTACTGTACTTTGTGAAATGTGGTTGTTTGATGAGCAATATCCTGTATTGTAAAGTATCCTGCAATACAATTGATTTGTGAGACACTATCAGGTGAAAGTGGGGCACATCCTGCTGACTTAGCAATAACGTTCTGTCCATTATAAAGATTGCTTTTTGAATTTTGTCCCACGCTTCTAATCAGTGGACACATTGGCTGACACCCTGTATATTAATGAATATAAATAGTCCAGGGGAATATTTCTGTAAATGCAAAAGGGACACCCAAGAAAAACAGACCTATCTCAATTCTTTTGATTCATAGCCAACATTATGGACCTGCTCTGAGCTCCCTTTTTGAGACTTGAGAAAACTTTCTTTCTCTTGCATCCATTTGAGCTTGAAGCACCCTCCATCGAAATTTCAATGCTTAAACCTTCAGTTTCTGGAAGTGTTTCTACTTTGACACAATACTGACTGAGAACCACGCTATCAATTTATACAGAAACTGAACTATTTAAATTCCACCAAAAAGGTGTACAAATCATAGCGCAAATCTAAAACTAGGTGAGCTGCTGATATGTACGAGGCTACTGTTGTAGATGTGACACACTCACAACTTTGGTCCTTATCTGCTAGCAATTATGTGTATCTGTACTAGTAAAGCCCCTCAATGTGCACTGGCTACTAGTCACAACTAAAGTTCAGCAGCAAAAACAAAAAGAAGCGCTGCAAGTTTTGTGTTTTGATTTAGACCCATCAACAGGCATCCAATGTCAAATTATTTCTAAAATGATGAAATTGTATTCCTTTAAAAACATTGTTGTACTTTGTTTTAATTTTTGTTTTGACAGTGCATTTGACTGGTTCATCAGTTTGCATGTGTACTTGAAAGTTGAATATTTTAAATCTTTGTGTAAACATAAAGAATTATTTATTTTAACGAATCTGGTTAGGGGCCTCCAATCTGTACTTTCATACACGGTTGGATCTAAATGTGTTTATGTAAAAAGAGATTGTTACAAGAACTGTAATTGCAATTTGTTTGTTACAAATTGCATATTTTAAACTGCACATTTGTCAATTCCTGGTGCCTGATTTTAAATGAGAAGGGACTATATGTTAGTATTTGCTATGGCTGCTTTTCATAGACAAAACATTTTTGCATGAATTTTGTAACCCTTAAAGCACTGCTAACTGTACAGTTTTTGTAAAGATTTAGCATAGTCACTCCAGTGAACTAAGCATGTGTTCCTATTCAGTCCAAACTGCAGTGGCTTGACAGCACTCTTTTGGAGTATATGGAATGGATTGTCTATTTGGGCAATTTTCAAAAGGACTTTCAAATATTCAGTTCTTTAAGGGTTAATCAAGGACCAACAAAATTCCGGTTGACATTTTTAGCTGCTGCTTTCAGTTCTGTTTCTGCATGTTCCTTTTGCAGCAAACCCTATGTAACCCTGATGCAATGATGGTATTCCTGATATTGGATGCCCTCCCCTCGTGTACACTTAACACTGAAATAGTTCCCTAGATAAGTAAAGGGATCAAGACTATCTATATTTAAGAAATGACGAGTGGAATGATATATTTCATTTTGTGATGATCATTTATTTTTGAGTTTGCTCATTTATACAGCTTGCTATAAACATTTTCTTTTCCTGTGTTTTACTAGCCCAATAGAATCCTGTCAGGATTTCTACAAAGATTTCACATTGCAAATTGACATGGCATTCAACGTATTCTTCCTGCTCTACTTTGGACTTCGGGTGAGTAGAAATTCATAGATTATCAATTGTATTCCAACTGTTATTATGTAAAAAGTTTACCTTCATTTCTACGATTAACAGTAAATCCTGTGAATAACTTTCAGACAACCTTCTGACATGTAAGACCCTGTGTTAAATTCAAAGAAAATTATTATTATAATTTGTGCTGTCGAGGGAGATGTCTTTCACTGTTATTTTGATCTTTCATAATGGTTGTTTCGTTGTGAGGGTGAAGTGCATCTTATTGTTCAGCCTTTAAACTTGGTTGGTAACACTCTTGCCTCTGAGTCACAAGGTTGTGAGCCCAAGCCCTATGTTCAGCTGACACTGCAGTGATGGGAGAGCACAACAATGTCTAAGGTTCTATCCTACAGATGAGAAGTTAAATTGAGGTCCCACCTGCTTGTACTGGTGTATAGTAAAGATCACATAGCAATATTCAAAAAGAGAAAAGAGATTTTCTGTGCCTATTTACTGTACTTGCCTATTCCCCAACGTTCTTTGCTCTAATCACATGAGGAGTAATTATCTAAACATAATCCAGACATGAAATTCAACATGACACCAATACCCTGATCTTGTATTATATTTCTTTCCTAAATTATCAATGCAATATCTATATCATGCTACAAGATATTTCCTTCAGGTCCATTCCAACATATGACTCAATTCATAAGTAATGAAGGATTTTGTTCATTGTTTGCCTGAGTTATGATTGTTGCGGCAACAGTGAACTGAAATAGTGTGCTGTCTGACTATAGAATTGAATTTGTGTTGACAGTTGACATCTTTGGGATAAAAGGATATTGCTTGTGCCCTTTTTGTCTAACTTTTTTTAAAGATGTAAATGAGGAGCTGCATTTTCAGCTATGTTGTGTAGCAGCTAAAATATTTGTTTCACAGCCAGTAGTTAGGTTTGAGTCCTCGACCTAAATGACATTCGAATCAGCCAGCCATAGGCTTGTGGTACCTGTTGCTTCAGTTCTGGTCAGATTGCTATGTAGTAATGGATTGTTCCAGCGCCTTGGGACGTTCTCCCAAGGTGCTGTACAAATGTAATTTTGTTGATTTTTGTTGTTGCTTCCAATTCCCACCAGCAGAGGAGGGAATTGGGAGGCAGATCAGAGAGAAACCTGACATTGTGCGTGTTGGTCTTTCGCATATCTATGCTGTTGCATGAACATTTTATTTGGTCGTCTGGGTGTCTGACACATGTGGAAACCCATCACTACGGTTAAGAATATCCAAACTAGCTAAAACTACATGGCTTGTCATTGTAAGCTTCCACCTTAGGACCACCTTACCCATTAGGGCTTTGGCTTACACAGTTAACAGTAGCTAAATGCTGAGTTCCTGCCCCTGGTGACTTGTCTGCCCTTCCAAGTCCTTCTGATGAGACAGGCTGGCTGGGCTTTCATCAGTCAGTGCCCTGGAATACTGCATACCACCCTAGCTCAGGAACTGAACTCCTAAAACCACCACAAAGGTTTGGCTTGATTCTATAATTCTACTGAAAATATGTTACCTTGAAACTTGCTAGTTTAGCTCCAAGGAGACCCCACTTATATCTCCCCACGAAATCTAGACAGTACCAATTGTGATTTGTTATTTTACAAGCATAGGTTTGAGCCCTTGCAAGGTGGATGACATGTACCAGGAGCTTCTTGGTGGGCAATACAGTTTAGTGTGAAATGTGTGAGAGCATTTGCACTACTTTCCTGTCAGCAGCTCAGACTTATATCCTTCCCATTGAAGGATATTTCCACCAGTTGGAGGTATGGAGTTTGACCAGCGGCTGGTTACCAATCAAGTTGGATTCCAAGTGCTGGATGTATGAATGGGTGTTCATAATATCACTCAGGTGAAATGGGCCTTCCAGCAGCTGTGGACCCAAACCTCAGAATTTCCCAATCCACCATCTGATGGACATATCATGGTGCTAACCTAGGATTCTGGATGCATCAGCATTATTAGGCTGCCTTATTAAAAAGATGCATTTCTGCCCATTCAGCAACAGTCAATCATGGTGCAGGAAAGAATGGGAGAAGTCATTTTGTGTAAATGTTTGAGAGCAAGCCAAATGAGCTTGTTTTGGCAGTAGCAAGGTGCTTGTTAACTCCAGCATAACAAAATGTCCAGCTGCAATTAATGTATTGCCAGTACAGTCTTATTAGGATTTTTATTAAATATGAAACCAAGGTAAACTCCCATGTGCACCATTTACAATGCAACCTCGGTTGGCGACCACCTCAGTGGAGCGACCACCCCTCCCATGCGACCAGTCAGAGTCAGTCCCGAATATTTTCTTACTCATTTCCAGTTAAATAAACCTTATTGACGCGACCACCCCGGTGCCCGGACCGCGGCCACTGATTTGGTGGGTCCCAAACAACATTTTCCTGGTCCTAACACGACCACAATGTTGGCCAATGATAGCCGATCAGGGAACAGGGAACAAAAGCACAAAATCCCCAAGAGAAGTTTTTAAACTTCACGCCATTTTACTGTGTCGTCACTTCTGGGTTGCTAGACTGGTTCCCAATCCTGCCACTAGGGGATTTGCTGCCAAATACGTTGGGTCAGATTAGGATCGCGGGATCGCTCTTCCCCGGCCCTCGATGCGTACAGGGCCAACTCTGCATGGATGGCAGCCAATAGTTTAATCTTCCATCCAGCAGAATCGACACCTCACTAACGCGACTACCCCGCCAACGCAACCACCTGGTCGTGGTCCCGTGGGTGGTCATGTTACCGAGGTTCCACTGTAGTTATTTTCAGTAACAAAGTTAAAATAAATAATTAAGAACCAATGTCTGTAAATATTTTCTGTAAAGTCTTTAGCTATTTGGGGCCTGATGTATTTCTTCACTCATATGCTATACTCATCATCTCCTGTTCGCCAAATCACATTTTATGGAGGACAATTTTCATTTCTGAAGCATCATTTGAGGATTGATAATCAATCAAAAAAGTACAAAGAACCAGCGTCTTTGATTGATGCATAATCCATAACACATTAGGGCTATATATTTGATATGCAGTGAAATGTACTAATTGAAAACAATAACTGGGTTTAGTTTCCATCACTTATGGACATTTTACTCTGTCGTTTCCCTCATGACAAGCTGATTAACCAAAATAGGAAGTACAATAACAACTATGTAGCTAATGAGTGGGATGAGACAGGAAAATTGGATGATGTTCCATCTTCCATCCGAGTCATTTGTATTTCCACTTTCTCAGCAACTCCTCTCTTCATCCTACCCTTCCCAAAACCTGCAAGCCATGGGAGCATCCCTGCCCTACAGCCAAAATGCTAATAAATAATTAAGAATTACAGTATTTTTATGTATGCCAGTGCCTAGAAATCTGTACTGTTTTGTGGAAGCAGAGGATGTGAGTTGTGATTGGGCCCAGGTAGGTATATTGGAATCCTAAAAGAAAATTGTTTTAGTTTTGCAATTGAAGACTAAGTACAACTTTGGGGGAAGGTTTGATGTAAACCTTTTTGGTTTGAGTCCTAATGTCATGATGTTCCAGTAAGTGTTAAGTTCTCATACAATGGGGTCTAATGCAATACAAATGGTGATATATTTCTAGTGACCTTTAAAATGTAATTTCCTGTTAGTATTTTATTTTAACAAAAAGCACACGTAGTCCACACAAACTGCTCAAATATATTGAAATTACATTTTCAAATTTCACTTGTAAAGTTTTAGCAAATATTTAATCCTCTTATTGGGTTGATTTGAACTAGTAGTTATAGGTAAACTTGAATCAATCTAGCAGCAGCGAAAGCTGAAATAATTATGTTCTCATTTCCTTTGCAGTTTATTGCAGCAAATGATAAACTATGGTTCTGGCTGGAAGTGAATTCCGTGGTAGATTTCTTCACAGTCCCTCCTGTGTTTGTGTCTGTTTACTTGAGCAGAAGTTGGCTAGGTAAGTTGCATTTCTTTATCTTTCATACACAAGTTCCAGTACACACAAATCCTGAATAAATATTTTAAAATTGGTGAATTACACAAAGATTTACCCAAGGTCAACGCATACTTGTGTAGCATATGAGAAGAACTTTTTGGAAACAGTATAAGAAATTCGATCTGAAAATGATTGACTGCTGTGCAGGTAACCTACATAGACAGTTAGGTAGAGTGATACGGCATGAAAAAGGGTATTGGGGTCATCTAGTCCGTGCCTGTGTTCATGTTCTTCACCTCTACTATTCCCCTCACCTATACCCTTCTCCCTCATGTATTAAACCTCTTTCATGCTTTTTACAACGTAACATTTGAGTGGTGGTGAAGGGGAAGAAAGAATTCTTCCGTTTTTGATAAATTGATTGTCCTTGACAGGCACAAATGGGAAATATATTCATAAGTTTATGTCATCAGGGTTCATAAATCACCTGACCTAGTGGTGGATCAAGCAAAGTATTCGAAGATGAGCAATAGCAGAATTTGATTGAAGATCAAGGAAAAGGTTCAAATGTTGTGAATTTTGTCTCGTGTAATTACTTCAAGCTCTTCAGTTGCTAAAATGGCAGCAGCAACAATGGTTACTTAAAATTGATCTTCTTCCAACCTTCCATTGGCGGGTATGATGGTGTTATGACTTCAATCAAAGTGGTTAATGAGCTGTGACCAATACTCCTGGTTTGCTGGGTTGCTAATCAATCTTTGTTGACCTTGGGTAGCTCTTTGTTCAATTGTGTATTTAGACTAATATAGCTCATTGCAATATAAAATGTTGATTTGCAATTTTACATTATGGACGGGCGGGTGGGGGGGGTGGGGATTTGCTGGACAGAGGAAAGCGCAAACAATGGGAGTATTTTATCTTGTCAGTTGTTCTGGTAAAGCATCAAGCTGCTGCTTTCTCTCGGATGCACAAACAGTAAGTACTTACAGACTGTTTTAAAAACTCTCATTAATGTTTTCAATTACAGAAATTAGCCATAATTTAAGAGCTTAACTGGTCACAAGAAGTTGCCTTCAGAGGACACAACAGTATCATATGTCAACCACAAAGTGTGTATGTGTCAATAAATGGGCAAATCTGATTGAGTTACTGAGAAACAGTTAAAGGGAGCAATTACATCCTAACCACAAGAGACATCTTAAACAGAGGTTATCTGATCCTGCCGACTGTTGTTCTATTCTCCTCTCTCCCTTTTTTAAAAAAAGTATTGTATATAAAAAAAGTCTTAACAAATTTGCTCAGCACACAACTGTATCAGATCTTTGTCAACTTCTCGTCTTCAATCACAAGTAGGTCACCTTTGAACAAAATTAGCAGATGTCATTGGCCATTTTAAGCAGCCAATTGCAAGTTGTGGATGTGTTAAACTGTTTTTACGAATGCTTTTACCACTTGTCCACTGGTTTATCTAATGGTGTATTACCATCAGGTACATCTAATACAGTGAAGAAGCTGTCTGATAAACTGCTTCCACAGCTCTGTTAGTGGTGCTCAGAAATAAACAAAACTGGCTGTCAAACAATTTATCCTCTATTCCTCTGGGAACTGATCTTGCATCTGCTGATAAATGTTTCTTAGCCTGAGGGCTGAGAGCAGGAGTTGGTGCAGGGAAAGAGAGGTCTGTACAATGGTCCCTCTGTGCCACCGTTCCACTGTGCTGTGGGATGATGAACCACATCACCCTAGAGACATATGTTTCAATTCTGATTAATTACTCGCCCACAACCAGAACAGGTGAGTGAGTTAATTAAACAAAATTAGAAATTGCCATATGCAAGTAGGTAGAGGAGCTATTTATTGTCCACCTGAAATGTTACAAAATTGATTTTGAAAAGTATGTGAGCTTTTACTTTTACCTCCATTGTGAAAGCCATGCCACATTACAAAGAAAGCCAACTGATCATCAAGAGGACAAATCCATCAATTTAAAGAGTTTGTTTCAGCGGCAACTCTATACTTTCGATCAGCTCCCAGTATCATGGTAGCAGTGCCACCTTTTAACGTGTGAACCGCTTTAATAATATTCTACTATTGTCTTCCGTGGAATTGAACCTGCCTGCAGCAAACAATTTTATTCCTCATCGCTCATTATATAATCGCTCTTTATTTATCCACTTCTGATAATCCTAATGAATGTTTTATTCATGGGTCTAATGGGTCAATAGAAAAGAGAAAAGCATTTCATTCTTAAATTGAAAGTCTCTCTCTTTTGGGTGTTCAATCTGCATAACAGCTTTTGGCTCCACTAGAAGTTGAACACCCAATAGAAAGTAACTATTAATAATATGACTTCAGTATAGTTGTAAATTCAGATTTTTTTGATAAAGGTTTGATTTGAGGACATTTTACTCCAGGGATTTGCTGCCATATTACGGATGTCAAAGTTATTTGGTCAAGTGTTGCGGTGAGGCGGGAAATTGCATTACACCTCAGATGTGATAACCCGGCAATTTAGGGAATAATTATTGAAAAGAATTGTATCATCAAATGTTCATATTCTTGAGGGACTGATGACTCATTCAACTGGTATCTCACTCACTGTGTGTAGGAGTAGGGTAGCAACAATAGATAGAGGAAAAATAAATTACGACCTCTGTTACCTCCCTCCCCAGGTGTTGCAAATACACTAGAGATTAAGTGCTTTGTTAGATACTTCAACAGGTGGTGGAGGCTTTTAAAACAGAAGAGTGTTTAAATGAAATCCATGCATAACATTTGTCAGAAAATTGCCATTTAATTTTTCCATTACACGATTTGCCAAGAGTTTTGTGCTGAAGATTGGATCAGGTTTGGACAGTAGTTTGTATAAAGTCAAACATTTAGAATCAGCTATTTTGTACCCATTGTACCCAACTCATTTCACTTTCATCATGCGATTGTACAATACAAGCAGCTAATGCAAAAATATTATTTTGCAAGAAAATATGAGTGTAAAACATAAGTGAATTCAGGAACACATAGTATTAGATGCTAATTTTGTGCACTGCAATTGTTCACTTATGCTAAGTCGATATTTATCATTGGCAACAGGCAAAACCATGAGCAAATTTACGTGCGCAACTGGACTTTTGCCAATGCCAATGGTTACTGGGGACACAAGTTACTTGCATGGCACAGGGAAATCATGACCCTAGTAACATTGAGCATATGCACAACTGGATACTTTTTGCTGGTGTGGGCATGAATCCATTGTGGATAAATGGTCATTGGCGGATAACTGGTGTTCTGCAGTTCCTACTCCTGGAAATTTATCAATGACTCATCCTTGTAAGATGTTTTTTGTTTTTCAATTCCCACTCCAGAACTAATAAACAGAACCTGTAAGTTTACTGTGGCTGTACTGGAGACTGTCAAGCGCACAAAAAATTATTTCTGCACCTATCAGGCTCCCAGATGGTCTCCGCTTCCTGTCCCTCACCCTGAACCAAAGCAAAAAGGAAATTTCCCAACTCTTGAATTCTTTAGCATTGCCCAATATAGAGCTGCCTGAAATATGTTTCATGTAATTTTGGTGCCACCTAGTGATTCATCCTTGTAAGATTATAAGATTTGAAGCGATGGAAAATAATATTTCCCTGATTGTGTTGAATATTCTTGTTTTCCAATTCTGTAAAGTGAAATAAATTTGATTGGTCAGATTTACACTTAGTTTCTGATCTATATAAAGGTTTTTTTTTCTTGCTGCTTTAGCGTTCATTTTCTTTCCTCTTTATATCCTGTGCACCTATGTATCATTCGCCAGTTGATTTATCAAGATAGTGAGCTGCTTCTCAGGCAGCTGAGGACTTATTCCCAGCACACCTCTATTAATGGAATATTGTGAGCCAGAAGGTTTACTGTGTAAAGGACGCAATCTTACATTTTATATGATGTTTGTGCAACTGAAGTCCATCAAGTTAAGATAGATAACAAATGAGTAAACCGAAGGTTAGGAGAATGCCCGGCTGGGAGTATTGGTTGGGATAGAATTTGTATTGGCCTTCAAGCGGGAAGTAAACAAATACCTTGACAAGCACTTCAAGGGAAAAAGCAACTATTGAGGGAGACGGCATAGATATGATGGAGCGATTGGATTTCCTTTGTGCCACCAATTTCTATGGCTTCTCAGTCACCATCCTACCACTTCTGTATCACTGCAATTTCCAGAACCACAGTTTTTACAGCATAGAAGGATATTTGGGCCATTGTATCAGTATTGGCTTTATTAAGAACAGTCCGTTCAATACAATTTAGTTGATCTTTCCCCATACTCCTGCAGTTTACTCCTTTGTGTCCAGTTCTGTTTTGAAAGCAAATAGGGGAACTGTCTCAAAACACCACACAGAGTATTCCATATTCCACCAGTTCTGTGCTTGGAAAGGTTTCTGCTAACCTCTTCATTTGTTTGTTTGCTAAGTATTTTAAATTGATGCCAGCTGACCAGTGGAAATACTTTCTCCCTATTGACTTATCCAAACCCTCTTGAGTTGTATATTCTATATCTTTATTTATGAAACCTAGGATTCTATTTGCTTTCTTGATAGCTTTCTCCTCCTGGTAGCCATTTTGTGCAATGGATATTGTTTGTATTACTCGTAAACATCAGAACATTTCATTTGTGAAAGTAATTAAATCAAAGAGTGATTTGTATCACTCTAACTGTAAAAACAAGATATCACAGAGGAGCAGAGCGGAGATGAGAATAGTTTCTGAATGCCAGGTCAAGTGTTTCAATATAAAATGAGTAACCGAAATTCAGGGATGAGGCTGGTATAGTTGGCCTCTTTGACTCAGTTCCAGTGAGATTTAAAAAAAAGATCCCCCTGTTGATTGCAGGCATCAAATCCTTCTGGCAACTTTGTTAATATTGATTGAAGATGGAATATGCTTCGCCTACTATCTCTTCCATGGTTGAATAAACTGTCAACACTCCTTCGGGGGCCTCAGCTGCCTGTTCAAATGAAGGTTATAGATCCCGTGACACTGTTTGAAAAGAGAAGGGTGTTTCTTCCTGTGTCCTAGACACACACTCTCTAAACAAAAATCTGATTATTTTTCCTGAGCCACAATCAAGAGAGCTGACGCAGTTCCCTCCCGGATGCTCTAGACCGAAGCTACTCTTGTCCTTCTCCCTAAAGCTTTTCCTGTTTGTATATTCTTTTTTTCAATAGCATATTCAGAGGTAAACAAGCATAAAGGAATTAGAGGCTTAACAGTAGGGTTTGCATCAGCTTTTGTATATTCAAGATAATGAAGCTGGGTATTTGACAAGGTGCAAATTTTCCGCAACTTTGTTGTACAATTGATAAAAGCAAGAAGTTTGTTGGATTTTCAAGTTCTGCTTTTTTTCTTCGACTACATTAATCGTCCATAGTTAAAGTTACCTAATGTAACCAATAAGAGTAAACTATTGTTCAGCTTCTTACAGATGATAATGCTCTGTAATTGACAACTGCGTGTTG
Organism: Hydrolagus colliei; assembly: GCA_035084275.1. Taxonomy (NCBI): domain Eukaryota; kingdom Metazoa; phylum Chordata; class Chondrichthyes; order Chimaeriformes; family Chimaeridae; genus Hydrolagus; species Hydrolagus colliei. The sequence continues at coordinate 16,011,319 of CM068748.1, forward strand.
CAGGAGAATATTACAGGTTGACTAGCGCTCTCGTATTCCCACATCTCTTTGCTAATGTCTCTAGAAGTCGTGAGGTTTTGTTATTGTTACCATTAATTATCTTATCATTCTGTAACACAGCACGTTGCCACGTGAAGCTATTGTCAACAAAACTAATTAAGTAAGTGGTTGGATTTCAAGGGAATTTGACTGGGGGAAATCACCTAATGAACACATAATGAACAAATATTTATTAGGCTGTAAGTTGGTCATGTGTACATCAGGGATCAGCCACACTTGGAAACTGTACAGGATGTTAGAGATGATACATCTGGGATGGAGGAGATATGGCCTCTTTTAGCGGTGGAACATTAATCAACATTTTACTGTAAATAAAAAAGTGAATATGTGATTCTACTTTTATCGTTGTACTGTATTGTGCAGTGTTGGCCAGATTCTCTGTAGAATGACATTGATACATTGGAGAGCTGTTTGAGAAGAGCAAGGGAGAAGATTTGAGTGCTGAAATCTGACTTATAAAAAGACTCACAAGACTGAACCATATTGTTGTCAGTAAAAAGGGAAGGTTGAGAGGATAGACCTTTAAAATGCGAAGAGGTAGTCTAAGCACATTGTTCAATTATAGGATCCAAGTGAGTCCTTAAAGGCTTTGAGTATAAAATTAATGGCCATTATGTAAATCATGAGATTAGAAGTTTTTTTTTACCCCCTCACAAAGTGTTAGAAATGCAGAAAAAAATACTCTAAATGCTTGATTAATGCCGCTTAAAAAAAATCAGGTGGATATTTTGTTGGAAATGGGATTGAAGGTCATAAAGGTAGATGCAGGTCAATGATAATTGAATGATGCTGGGAACTTGGGACTCTCATGCTAGGGCATGTTTTTTCAGCAGCTGACCAGAGTGAATTAGTGAAGATGTGAGGACAGATAGATAGATATTCAGGAGATTTGTTTGATTTGCCTTTGGACACAAGGGAGGCTATATGCAGGAGATAGGATAGGGTCCAAGATTTTGTATTGCTTTGGTAGAAGGAATCAATTTGATTTGCAAATATGTCTTCTAGTTTTACTCTGGTCAAGGATGTAAAACTACAAGGTCCTTTTGTTCCTCCATTGTCCTTAGAAGAAAGCAGGAAGAGACCTGAAGAATATTTTCCTTGAGATTAAATGGAGGGGAGGGTAGAATGCAAGGTGGAATGGATAGACATGCTTACGTGGAAAGAATGGACTTGATGGGTCAAGTATTTTTCATTATGATCTGCATACTTCATAAAAATGGTGCGAAGCTTTGGAACAACAACAAATTGCATTCATATAGTGCCCCTCACACAGTATAGCATCCCAGACAAGGAAATACTGGAAGATTTCTAAATGAGAGGAAAAAATCACTGGGGCATGTATAAAACCCTTTTTAAATAATGAAAAGACAGTAGTACTTATCAGCTGTACCCTCACGTTCTGGAATGCATTCATCCTAATTCTATGAATGATGATTTCACAGTTTTCTTAGATGTGTTTGAGTTACAAAATATAAAATGATAATTCACACATGTGAAAATAGTTGACATATCTGTTTTAGGTTTCACCAAACACCAGGACCGTACCAAATAAGCACAAGAACAACACTACAGAGTTCCCCACATTGATTTGTTAGTACGAAACACCATCATAATTCACTTGTTCCTGCGGTGCTCATGAGTTATTGATCTTTCACACCTGTCTAACAGATGTCATAACTCACTGCAATGACAGAGGGATTTGCCCTTAATTCTGATTGTTGATATTGCCGACATTATGAATAGCTAATATTGTGTTGAACAGCCCTTTTACCACTGAATTTTCTTCACAAACTTCTAATTATATCTAGTGTTTACAAAACACTGACTCTGCATTCCTCAGGGGATCGAATTCAAGATCCTCATCCTCGCTTTCAAGGCCCTCTTTGGCCTTGCCCCCTCCTAACTCTCTGACTTGCTGAACCTCTATTAACCTGTCCTATTAACGGGCTTTCAGCCTTTGTGACCCTATGCTTTGGAACTCCATCCCACATTCCCTTCACCTTGCTCCCCCACTTTCCTCCTTGAGGACCGATTTCAAGACCCTTCTCTTCAACCGTGTCTTCAGCCGCCGTCCTACATCTCTGCCTTCCCTCATCCCCCTGACCCCTGACTGTTCAGTGGTTTGGTATGTCCGATGTGAAAGGCACTCTACAAATGTAATTTTGATGTTGTATATAAATATAACTTGTTGTAAATTAAATAATATTTTAAAAAAGTAATGTTCCACCTCCTGGTCAATGGCGAGTTGGTGTTTTTGAACAAAAACTTTAAATGTATTGTATTGTTCAGTGAAGCAATGGCCATTTTTAAGAACAAGTTGGAATGTTTCTAAATTCTTGGAATTATATAAATCGGTGAGATTTTCACCAGTTGCAGGATTGGACTCATCTATTAAAATATTCTAATTAAAATCGTCCTATTAAAATCTTCAGAGACCTGTAAGAAAAGAACTGGCAGTACAAAATGGCCAGTTCAGTCTGGGCTTTGTTCTGCACTAAACAATAATTATGGCTCTGGCATTGTATCACACTAATTCAAATTGCAATTAAATTAAATGACTTGATTTGCCTTGCATATTGGGATCTGACTGGCGACAGAGTTTGTAAATAGGAAATCTTGACTGTGTTTCAGACTGGAATTCTGATATCAAACGTATTTGAGTGGCATGAACTGTGATACATCTGGGATTTGCTATCAATAAATTTGGCAAATTAGACCCAATTGCTTTGTTTGGGGGATATATGTTCATATGCAATCCATGGATTAGACATAATATGCAACATTAATAAACAGTATTAAAGCTTTAATAATAATAATCCTTGCATTTGATATAGCGCTTTTCACATCTAATCAACGTCCCAAAGCGCTCCACAGAATATACTGTAAAGTTTCTTGACTGTATATTTGTGGGTGAATCGCGGCAGCCAATTGCGCACAGCAGTGTCCCACAAACAGTTGTGGATTGAAATGACCAATTTTATTATTGTGGTTTTTTTTGGAGGGATTATTATTACGTGTGTGAAGTAAGGAAACTTGCCCAACGTTTCGCCCTGATCTGCCTGGATTCGAACACAGGTCTCCCCAGCTTGGTCTCCCAAGCTTGCAAGACAAGTACTCTAACCACTGAGCCATAGGAACTCCACATAATAAAAACATAAATGTTAGTGTAAAGTGTCAAGGGTCTGAGTGGTGCAGTCTGGTTACCTTCAGAAAAAAAACACTAGCACTAAGAGAGCATGTTAGTTCCTATTATTGCTCAAAAGTGGAAAATGGAGCTCTGGTTCAAAGAGAATGCTGTTTTGCATTTGAGGTTAAGGCAAGCTGTTGGAGGTTGGTGGGGATGGTGGGGGGGTGGGAGGGGGGTGGGAGTGTGACAAATGGGGAAAATTTCTACCTGAATATATATTGATTCAATTTATATAGGATTTTAGAGTACTGGAATTTTCAAATCTTAACTTGGAAGTTGTTTTTTGTGATTCTTGAAAAAATCTTAATATATTCTTAAAAGGCTCATTTGGTATTCACGTCCTCCCGACGTGAAAGGTGCTATCTAAATGTAATTTGTTGTTGTTGGTGATAGCACTTTTTCTTTTCAGTCAGAAGATTGCGGGTTCAACCCTCAAAGTTGGGACTTTTAACTCACAGTCGAGGCTGACACTCCAATGCAGTGCTGGGGAATGTTTAATTGTTGGAAATGCATTGTGCCATTCTCTGAATGAGATGTTCAATGTTTACCTACCAGGTGGATATAAAAATCTTGTGGTTCTAATCGAAAGAGAAAAGGCTTTCTCCAGATATCTTTGCCAATAATACCCAGATAAAACTGACTATTCCTTTCTGTTCTTCACAAATTGACTGCCACTCTCCTACAAAATACACAGTCACTGCACTTTGCAGTAAATTCCGTAAAGTGCTTTGAAACATTTATTGACGTGATAAGGCACAATATCAATTGCAAATATTTAAAATATGATTATTATTGTTATAGTTTGTTCTTCCTCTTTTCCTAACTATAAACTCTTGGTTGTGCTGATTAAGGTGCTTGCGGATTGTGCATGCGGGGACAATGGAGACTGTTCATCGGGTTTGTATGAAATCCTAGATTATATAATGCAAATTGAATGCAACTTGATGTCAGAAAAACTCAAGGGATAAGAGGCTACATCTGCTTCTTTATACATTGCTACCATAATGTCCATTAATCCCTCTTATGAGTAGCAAACATCCTGCCCCAGACACATACCTTCATTATAATCATCCTTACATTTAATAATAATAATCTTTGCATTTTATATAACGCTTTTCACATCTTCTAGATGTCTCAAAGCTCTTCACAGAATATACTGTAAGTGAATTGACTGTATGTTTTGTAGACGAATTGTGCACTGCAGTGTGCCACAAACAGTTGTGGATTGAAATGACCATAATGACCAATTATGTTTTCAGGGATTATTATCAGGTGTATTACAGGAATTGATAAAACATATTAACACATCAAAACATCTCAAAGCACTTCACAGCAATTACAGTTTAGCGTAATGACTGATTTGTAGGTGAACACAGCAGGCACTTTACTTGCAACGCACAGTTAAACAGTACTAATTTAACTGGAGGCTTGTTGGGTAGAACACCGGGTAAAACAGCCTTTTATCAAATCACATCATGGGTTCTTTAATATCCACCCGAACCGGCATAGAGAATCTTGGTTAAATGTCTCGCCTAAAGAGTGACACCTCTGACTAAACAGCAACACTGCACATGAATGCCATTGTAGTTTATGTGCACAATCTTCAGGATTCATTTTATGGAGAATTAGATAACCTGGGAGGATCCTTTGAGTTTTAAAAGCAAAAAAGTGACAAAAGGAATACTTTCCAGAGGTCACATGCCTCTGATTGATTTGTCTATACAGTGCATAATACCAAGTAGCTGTCTAGCATTCTCCAATATAAACTGATCTAAAAACTAATCTTTGGAGCTTGGTGTTATCCTGTACTACTCCTGGGTGGGGAGGGAATAGGGGGATTAGGAGTTGCCGATGGGACCATCGAAGAGGAGAGTTTTGAGGCAGAACTTGGTAAGGAGTTAGAAGATCACAGATGTAGGGTGGGGCAAGGTTGTGGAGGGCTTTGAATGTGAGGACCAGGATCTTGAATTGGATCCTGTAATTGATGGGGAGCCAATGGAGTCGGGCTAGGATGGGGGAGATGGTGGTCACAGTGTTTGGAATAGTAGAGGACATGGGCCACAGAGTCAACTGTAGAAAGTTAGGTCTCATCCAGAATTATGCAGTAGAAAATGTATCTCTGTGTTTCAATGTTGTCATTTGAAAGACATGGGCCTAAAATCTGCTCTCAGAATGTGATGTGATTTGCCCTTCTACACAACCTTCTTAAAATTCTCCACAAAACCCTAGCTGAAGTATTATTGTACAGGTTTGTGACTTCTGGTGATGTTTAGACCTATCCAGCTTTGGGAATTAGTGGCAGGTAGATTACTTTGAAAGCCTGTCATTGTTTGAGTGGATTTTATAAATGTCCTCACAGAGCTTCCGGTGTGGTACAACATATTCTTTCATATCTTTCAACAGAACGATAACCAGTAAAATAATTCTGTTTTGAAATCCCTACACCGTAATCTTCTTTAGCGGAGAGATTTAAAAGGGCTGCGATTGACTGAAGTGAATGATTCTGAGAGGAATATCACCATATCGCTGAAGCTTTATGATTACAAGACACAGTAAACTTGCTGTGTGCAGTTCAGTACAGTAGAAAAATGCTAGCTTTAAACACTGGAGGTAGGTCAAGTTTCCTTCTTTTTATAACAATTAGTTTTATTGAAAAATCCAAACGTTTATGTATCTGGGAGGTAGGGATGGCTGGACTCAGCCATTTCCTTTAAAACTCTATAATCATTATTTTAAGTATTGATCAACATTCTGAGATATTTAAAGGGAATGTCTCTGGGTGCCTTTAATTTTCTGAGCTAAAATAGCTTAGACATTGATGACGCACACTGGTTGCCTCTCTTCAAAGTCACAGGAGATAATATAATGAACTACTCTGGCACTTTATGTAATTTTGTGCTTTCCTGGCTCTGTAGGTCAGTGCCAGCTTGATTTAAACTTGTTATGAAGCTGGTCCTGTACTAAAAGTGGGGAGTCAGAAGTTAACTGTTTTGGTGTTCGTGACGAGTTGTACACTGCACCAGTAAAGAGTAGTTGTAATGAATGCCACTTTCTGAGGCAATGATTTCTTAAAAGCAATTGAAAGTTTCAGCTTGAAAATATATTGTAATTCCCTCAATAGCCTGCTAGACATCACTTGTTTCAAACCTAAAACTGTTACTGAGAGAGAAGGGAAGCTTGAAAGTCATACAGTGAATATAAGTGACAGTGAGTGTAAAGTTTCAGACTAACCACGGATGGCTTCATTCCACTTGCCAAGAACAATTTTGCCCTCCATCTTCTTTAGGGTCATTGCTGATGCAGTTTAAGAAAACCTCTATTAGCATGTTGTTTTACCCCATTCGAGAGCGACGAGTATTTGATGATCTGTTAATGGAATAATAACTGCTCTGCTATTTCAGAAATATCTCCAGAAGGTGCCAGGGGAATAATTACATCCCATCCCATTTAAGAAAAAGGGTGCTCAAAATATTTTATATTCTTGCAGTCGTGTTTACAAAAAAGAGATGTTCTTTGATTACATTAAACTACTACTAATAATAATCCTTGCATTTGATATATTGCCTTATCACGGTTTCGAGTCACCTCAAAGTGCTTCATAGAATATATTGTAAAGTTAATTGACTGTATATTTTGGGCTTTGGAATAACATTATAAACTTACATTTTTGATTGGTTTTATTTCTGCATCCATCACCATGGAAGCTGGTGAGCCATAGGTGTACACCTGCAAATCACCAGAGTGTAATCACCAAGTTTAGCTACACCATTCAACAAACAGAGGTCATATTTGTTGCCCTAACATATGTCCTATTACTTCAGGCTGGTTTTGAGATTAATACTGCCATTAACTTTGCAAAAGGACCGACCATTTTGATATTATGCTATAAATGGCCATCTAATAATGTTAAATTATAACTATACTTAATACTGTTGGCAGCATAGGCCCAATGATTTGTAAACCCATTGGGATATGATCACATATATAAAGTCTGACTTTTGATGCAACATTTGTTTCCCAGCTTAGATTCTTTGGAGTAGCTTCTTTGCCCTCAATGTTTAGACTTGCAGTTGAAAAGTGGACACTTGAATGAAGATCCAAAAGGTTTCTGGTGTAGCATGGGAGACGAAGGGAGTAAATGATAGAAAGGTACAAAACAATTTAGATATTGTAAGTTTTAAAGGAAATCTGGTATGTACCCACAAATTCCTTCATCTGAGAATTAATCAAAGACAAATCAGTGATTTAAAATATTTAATGCAGTGATTCTGTCTTCTTTATGAAGGTGATGGCAGGATAATACACTATCAGTGTCTATTCTTCAGCATGAGGAGCTTCATGATGGATAGAATGTTGAGTCTAGTTACAACACTGAATCGTAAAATTGCCTTTTAAAATGTTGTCCCTTGAAAGAAGCAGCATTGTAGAAAAAAAAATTCTCAAGCATGATGATACAGCTCTCTATTAAAATAAGTAGACAAAAAAATGTGATGGCCATAGGAGATGGATGGGTAGGCAAAGTGGAGATATAGGCGATCAAAGCAGATGGATAGGCGGCCAAATAAAACTCTTGTTTATATTATTAACAGAGTAACTATTAAGCTGCTATGGGTCAACGAGTTTGATCTTGCTCACAGAGAAAACAACCCCCAAATTCTTTACACAATTACTGATCCCCTGAAGGCTATTGTTGAATTTGTATCATAAAGAGTTTTTTTGTTTTCCTTTGTAGAATGCTTACTGTAGAATGCATTGTTTACATGTTCTGTGATATTTAACGGCTCAGGATTTGGAAGGAACTTGATTGGCAGCAGATTTTTATCTTACCAGAGGTGATGGCTCTACTGTAGTTAACCTTTTCTGCAGAGATGACATCCATGTGTATATTTTTAGCTGAAGCATTAACCTACATGTTTAAAGAAGCATCAATATTTGCCTCATAATACAATTAAAATATAATATATATTTATATAGAGTATTTTATGTCAAGAACACTTCTCAAAGTACTTGAAAAAGTAAAAATTCACCAGGATAGCTTCTGTTGCTGGTTAAACAAGTATACATGACACAATTAAAAATAAAATGAAAATCATTATTAATTGTCACTTCACCTTTCTCATCTTCCTGCTCTATCATTTGCGTAATTATCTTTCTTTCATTTATTTTGGCCCTCCCTCCATTTCTTTCATTACTTTTGTTCATTCATACATTTGTTCTCTTCTAATCATGTTTATATGCTGCCCCCTTGGTTACATCATCCACAGACATGGGGTCAACTTCATTATGTATTCAGATGACACCCAACTTTATCTTTCTGCCTCTACCCTCATTTCCAGGACCATTGCTGTCCTGATAGACTGCCTATCAGACATCGTCCTGGATGAGAGCTAACTTTCTAAGGTTGAGTATCAACAAGACCGAAGGCCTCTTGATTGGCTCACGCCAGCGCCTCTGCATCTCAGGCACTGGCAGCATCAACCTCCATGGATGCACACCCCATTTCACCAAGCCAGTCAGGAACCTAGATATCTCGTTCAATCCTCAACTTCTTTTCTCCCCCACATCCATGCTATGGTCCGCTCTGCCTACCCTCACCTCTGCAATATTGCCCGACATCAGGTCAAGGCGCAACTCTGCCAACACTCTTCAGCCACTCTGCCCCCATACTATGAAATTCCATTCCACAATCCCTTCGCCTCATCACCTCCCTTGCCTTCTTCAAGTTCCGCTTCAAGACCTTCCTCTTCGACCATGTCATCTTTCACCCCCTTTCCCCTCCATTCCCTTCATCCCCAGCTTGGGTCTGAAACAATGGCTGTCCAGCGCCTTGTGGTGTACTCCTGATACGAAAGGCGCTGTACAAGTGTCATTTTGTTGTTGTTTTCTGAATCTATTTTCAACATTTTCTTTCTTAGATCACACTGGGCCCCCGTTGAAAAATAGCACCTATTTTATCTAAGATGGGCAAATTTAGCCTTCAATACTGGATGTCACGTTACTGATGAGAACAGATCAATCATAGAAATTAATTTTCACGTCAGGAATGGAAAGTGAACTCCAATACAGTATGTGTTTATATAGGGCATTGCATGTCAGGAGGAGTTTCAAAGCAGCAGTGAGAGTTGGCTAGGCATCTGAGCCATGGGCATATGGAAATATTTTAGGTGGCTCGAAGAGTTAATAATCTTGCATGCGTACAGCATAGCAGGTTTGCAAGTCATTTAGTTTAGATCATAATGCAATCCCTCCCAAAATCAATTTAAAGTTATAGAGCATCACAGAAGACAAAATGTTCTGCATTAACTTTAATGGCTCTCAATTTTAATCATATTGGCTGGCACAAAATGCGTTTTAGTCTGGCACAGGTACATGAATTGATATTTGCACCAGTTACAATGAACAAAGTAATGTTCTTGTAATTTTTGACACATACATTGGATCTTTAATATCTACCTGTACGGTGTAGGCATGCAGGGTGTATCTTGTATCCGAAGGTTGTACCCAATCTGTCTCAGAGATGGGAATTCTACCAGCTGAGTTTGGGATACACCTATTACAGTACCCTTGCAAAGGGGGGGGGGGGGGGGGGGGGGCTTTAAAGATGCAATACAGTTTATATTTTTTTGATCCCATGATTTTATTTAAAAAAAGAGGGAGTTACTCCTGCTGTCTGACTAACAAGGAATTGAGGCGGAGGATGCCGTCCTTCAGATGCAACATTAAACTGAGGTCACTTATCTTTGTTCAGATGGAAATGAAAGATTCAACAGTCCAATTTGAAAAGAAAAGGCAGTTTCTCTCAGTGTCTAGGCTAACAATTTCCCAAATTAAAAAAATGGTCATTCAGATCAGGACTGCTTGTGGGTCAAATTAGCTGCTGTGTTTACTCCCATGATATGCTGTTACTTCACTTCACAACATGTTCCGTGAAGTACTTTGAGGGGTCCTCCTGCAACTTGTTATATCAAATGCAAGGATTATTTATTTTACATGATTATTTCAAAGCACTGCCTGGAGGATTCATGGTAATTGATTCCCAAGGATATCCTGTGCAAAGACCAGAGGCAATTACTGCTGGAATATCAGGGGACTCGCTTTTGAAATGTTGCAATTCATTAGAGATAAGAGGCATGAATTAGAAATAAACAGCAGAAACAAATGTTTCAGACTGCTTCCTGTGGAAATATATTTGACTTTTTTGAAGAGTGAGAATACATTGCTGTATTTTATTCTGTGGTATACTCCATTCTGGGTTTATACATTTGTTGGTTTCCATTTTGACTTCCAGTGACATTTGATTTTGAAATTATTTTTGTCAAAGAAGGATCAACATAATGGAATTGTATAAACCTAGCAGTAATTCCAAGAAGTGTTGTGATTATCGAAATATTTAATTTACTTTGAGGTGTTTTTGTTTACTACTTTGTTGAATTTGTACCTAGGCTTGGTTTTAGTCTTTCAGTGAACAACTCAATTCAATTTGATATGACACAAAGACTTGAAAGAAAAGGCACTTGGGGCAGCCTGGGGATATGATTTATGATGCACTTTCAATCACAGTGAGGCATCAAGCAGGAAGTGAGTAAGAGGGCATTTGTCTGTCACAGACTTATTCTCCAAAAATATATTTTTTAGGTTGTGATGGTGTTTCAGAGCTTGGCTCAGAAAGTAAAGGCAAAAAGAGGGAATTCACTTTTTTTTCCGTCCTTACCTCCATGTGGATGTACTGCATATGCTCAGCATATATTTCTTATGGCAAAGCATAATCAGAAACTGATTGGAAGGAGGGGTGGCAAGAAGAAAAGCAATCCTATGGTACAATGTCCAAGTCGTTTTATGATCCATGCCCTGCTTTATGCTGACATTAGAATAATTTATTTTGATATTCTGGATGAATAATGTGGTTCTCACAATGGTGTGAACACAAAATTGATATTTTCGAATCCTATGCAGAAGGAAAGGAATTTGAATGAATATGCACGTCGAACAAAATCACTGAATGGTTCGATTACATTGCAAAATGTGACATTACAATCAGGGCTCTGAGATGCTGCTGGAATTCACTGTGTACAATGTGAACAGTGATAGATGACAGTGGCTGTTGTGCAACCGTCCTCAAATCAGATGTTTTATTGAATAGTAAGGATTATCAGCACCATCTGGATAGCTGAATGCAACCTTCTGATCTTGCAAACGATTCACCTTGAACATTTTTGGTTTGACTGTAACATTTCTTTAATGAAAGAACTGCTGCAGATTGACTCTTTCATATTAGCCCTGGAACTTCTGTTCTAGTTCAAGGAAAGTCACTTTGCAGTAGGTACAGTGGCTGACGTCAATCCTAATTAGCCCTAGTTACATTCCCTCACCAACTGACATGCTAAAAATCTCCAGAAATCCTATAACCCATCAAGGGGTTTGAAGAGTGCTTCACATCTTTTCTGCACTTGATCAAATTAAAGCAAACCACTCATAAGGAAATACCAAGTACAGTAGCTAGTTGTGCTAGAAATATTAAATGGCAGATTAAACATCACAAAGTTACCTTCCATGCTACAATTGGAGAACTAAAGGCAATGTTTTTTTGCTTGCAAATAAGTTATCCAATGACTTTTCAATTGTTGTTTCAATGATGAGTCTCATATTCCTATACAGTGTTAGTAGTTTCTTGCTAGTACAGGTAAACTTCTATTTACGATGGGGCTGCGTTCCTGAAAAACTGTATGTATATCGAAACGTCCTAAATCGAAACGCGATTTCCCATGCAGTCCCATTATATAACTCGAGATGCGTTCTTTTCACAAAATTTTCAGACCTTAAACCCAGTAAATAACACACAAAACCACACAACATAACACACAAATTAACACACGTAGGCAAGAAGGGGTACTTGGGGTAACTATACAGTATTGTACTTTAATACTGGCAAACTTTAATACAGTACACTACTGGCAAACTGTACTACTGGCAGTGTGACAGTGGCAGTGGCACTTCCAGCTTCCCCACTCATCTTGATGTTGTGGAGCCCATAGCGTCTTTTAAACTTTTGAAACTACCCTCTGCTAGCACTGAAAGAGGGTGTTGAGTGGTATATTACACTGGTTCTGATTCTCAGTCCAGACACTCAGCATTCTTTCCATGTTTTCCTTCACATCACTCCTATGTTTTGCTAATCTGCTTGCACCTGTAGCTGTAACACACCTTGAATTTGCCAGTATATTGTCCTTATTCTGTCTTATAGTAGCCACCGTCGATCTAGCTAGCCCTAAGGCTGTCCCGATGTCTGTACCTTTTTCACCAGAATCGATGTGCTTTATCACCTCCAATTTGGTATTTAAAGTGATGACTTTGCAGGGTTTCTGGCCACTAGCGGTATTACCGCTGCTCATTTCACTTACTGCTGTCTCTTCCCAACTTGCTATAATTGCGGTAGAGGCTGTAAATTGCTCGAAGTTGCTCGGGAATATTCGGGAATTACTGTAATACTGACGTGGCGTGGTGTCGCTTCAAAATCAGCTAGCTTTTAAACAATGATGACATACTATTGGCCAGTTCAAACGCTTGGATTTACCCGCGAATAAACTATGGACTATTCGTGTGGACAAAAAGGACGTGCGAAATGTGACCGCGATAGTCAAAATATATACTGCGCATGCGCAAAAAATTTTGGTTCTTAAAACAAATCCAAGTGTCGTATATCGATCAAAAGGTGTTAAAAAATTATGGTCCTTCAATCGAAATGTCCTAAATAGAAGCATCGTAAATTGAGGCTTACCTGTATGCTCTTCTCCTCCCTAGTTCTCAGGGTATTTGACTTCTGATAGGCATTGGTCTGTGAGCATCGGTCACTTCTGGTACTTGCCCGTGCGGCAGTTATTCATATGTAAGACTTGACAGCTTGTGTCAGCAGGCCATTATAATAATAAAATTATAAAAATTATACTAATAATAATAATAAAAATTGGTAATTTCAAACTGCGACTGTTTGTGGGACAGTGCTGTGCACAATTGGCTGCCATATTTTGCCCACAAATATACAGTCAATTCACTTTACAGTATATTCTGTGAAGCACTTTTGAGACTGATAAGATGTGAAAAGCGCTATATCAAATGCAAGGGTTATTATTATCATTGTTATTATTTTTAGACCATTGCGGCTAAGACTGATCTTGACAACACTTTGAAACCCACATACGTTCATTTCCAAAAGGAGCGGAAACACAAGTTGATTTTGGAGAGAAATGTGCAAAGCGGTATTAATGCAGCAGTTTCCTTAGGTATCGATCGGGGTTGTGCTCTATCTTGTAAAACGATGCCAAAGTAGAAAGTTGTTCTGCTGCCAAGCAACCTAAAAAGATAAATCATAAAAAAAGATGATTTGCAAAGATTTGTAACAATGAAACTCACAGAGCTGCAGTGCTGGAATGAATCGAGGGTTCCTCCCGAGCTTCTCTTTGCTTCAAAATATTTTACAGAATCAATTTGTGACTGTCCCAATATCCATACTCTTCTATGCTTGTGTGCACAGCTTCAAACGTTTGTGATAAGTTCTGTCTGTCATACCCCTGATAGTTTCTTCAGAGCATCTGTCTGGACTACATAAAATGATTAAGTTAAAGTAGGTATTAAAAATAAGACTCAATAGAGAAAACAGAATCTGAGAGAAAGAAACAAAGCAATAAAAAATAAGGTGAAAAGGCAAAATAAATGTTATCCTTTGCAACATTTATCATTGCAGACGGCTGACCAATACAACATTAAAATATTCAGAAAATGACCTAATGTGAACATTCAAAATATAAATAAATTGATACACGAGCATTTTGTCCTCCATGACGTGTAATGGTATGAAATATGAATATTTCAGTGGTTCTATTATTTATTGTGGAGGTAGTTAACAAGTAGACAAGGTGTGATCTTCCTGCAATGCTTTATGGAATCAAACTGCAAAACATTGACCCTCATAACAGTGCTGCATCATGATTATTTCTGGTAAACAACTTAATTTGAGGACTTGCTAATGTCTGGAGCTTCCTTTGCATTCTTGCAATGAATGTAAGATGTATTTGACACTAACTTATGATTGCTTCTATTTTGCTGTGTCCATATTCAGGCCAAGATTTTAACTGATCAGTATAGTTTTCTAACATGGATGGTTCACATGTAGTCTTGACATGCGTAACTTTTTAAATGTTATGAAGGAGCTAATTAAATAAGGTTGATTGGTCTGCAGCTGTGGAATAGGAGTACACATCATGAAGATAAGCTGGGAAAGGCTGGAAGGTATTCTTTGTGAAATGTTTGACCCCCTCAGTTGATAAAGATATGCTGCATTAATTTTGTGTAAACAGGTGTTGGCTTAAAGGGTTTGACATGTGGGTTGCTGGCAGCATACAGTGTGTTTAATAAAGGATGAAATGAGCTCCTCAAGGTTATGCAAGGAAAGCTTGACCAAGTTTATAGTTTGCTGTGTAAAGAGGCATTTGAGCAATCAACATATCAAGAGAAAATGGGCAAATTAGTATTTTGCTTTGCTCTCTTGTTTCCAAATGAATCTTAAAACAAAAATGATATTGTTATCTGAAGAAGGTTTAAATTTAAATTCCGCCCTCCAATGGTGGGGCGGGCGAGGTGGGGGATGTGAAGCAGGCCAGAACCCGCTGAGTGGGCAGTTTGCTAGGGTGTTAGGAGGTCACAGGTAGGGGGGGAGCAAGACATGAAGGGCTTTGAAGGTGAGGACCAGGATCTTGAACTGTATCCTTTATGTGATAGGAAGCCATTGGAGTCGGGCGAGGGTAGGAATGAAATGGTCATGGAGACAGTCAGCTGTGTAAAGCACTTTGAGACATTCCTCCCCACATGAAAAATGATATATAAATATAAATTTTGTTGTTTTATTAATGATAATGATAAAATCAGTAATAATCCTTGCAATTGGTATAGCAAGTTAATGTTGGAAGGACATCTCATAGCCCTTCACAGGATTTCCTCGAAAATGTGCTTTTAGAAAGCGGAATCTATGCATTTGAATGCTATGTGTTCTCCTGAAAATTCAACTTGCCCTAACAGAAATGATCATTCAATATCAAGTTTCAACCTTACCTTGGTCTTGTGCAGTACTGCAATGTATCAGCTCCCTCTAGTGTTCGTTGGTGCAAACAGTTCAAGTTTCAAATAAAAAAATTTTGTTTGCAGGATTTTCAGTAAAAGTAATTCTCATCATAACTTTTTTTTTAGACTTTATTTTTTTTCCCCTAGTTTGGACCACAAAAATGATTGATTTGTAAGAATCTAGTGCATGCCACTTCGTCCTTCCCCCCAACTACGCTCAAATCCAAATCCCTGACTGTCCAGCCCTGGAGGCGTCCTCCCAACGTGAGAGTTGCTCTACAAATATAATATTCTGTTGTACTGCATTGCTTTGCAGCGGTATTGAGTGGAAATCATTTAGAATTGTATGCATAATTGTGGTTTAAGTGTGATTGAGCATTTTGTAAATTATAATCAAGCTCTTTGCTGTAATATTCTATGAATCAACTTAAATGTGATACGTTAAGGACTTAGAATGGGTGGAAGGAGGCTCTTGAATTTTGGATGTAAAACTTCCCCTTTTTAAACAAAATTGACACACGATTATGAGGCTGGGATTAAGGCCCACAATTGCAGTCTGCAAATGAAGGCAAGCAGAATGCTGGGATATATTGCTAAATATGTTAAATTTAGATTCCCCGGAGTCACACTCAACCTGAATCATGTTCCATTTAGACCACATCTCGAGTATTGCATACAGTTCTGCCCACTGTGATGTGCTGACGAGAGCAGCAATCAAGATCCCCAGTGTTAGAGGAATGAGCTATGAGCAAAGTTTAGACAAGTTAGGGCTCTTTAATCTTGATTCAAAGGGGATTTCATATAGGTGAACAATATTTTTAATGGAATTGAAAATATAAACCCAGTTCAATAGTTTCAGATGCAATAAAACAATACAACAAGAAGGATGTTGGTTTAGAGTTGTAAAAGGCAATTTCAGGACAACAAGAACTTGCATTTATATGATGCCCTTCATGCAGGGTGAGAACAGATATGAGGAGTTTTTCTTTACTCAGAGGGTAATCAACAACTGGAAGAAATTGTCAGGAATGGTTGTAGAGCCAGGACACTGAACTCATTGAAAAAGCAGCTTAATGCAGAGGTGGCGGTGGGGGAAGGGGTGGATGATGGGTGTTGTGAAAGGATGCACTCCTTGGGGGGCGCCGTATAACTGCAAGTTGTTGTTGTGTTTGGATGAAATTGAATTGGCCAAAGGGCCACTTTGTCCAAGTCAATATTGTGATCTTGTGACTCAAGAAGTTCCTGACTTGATAGTTGATGAAAGTATCTCCTTCACCACCACTGACTTCTCTCACCTTCAGCAGAAAAGTCACAGCAAAAGAAAAACAATCTGTTTGTAATAGTGAAGAGAAAATACAATCCCTTTGGGGGAAGAGATTTCAAGATCTACTCCAGTAAATCACTCTTTACTCCCTTGTGCCATACAGTACTCAGATATTCCCTATCTGACAGAACGCTATGTTGATCACTCTATTAGCAGTCACCAGGAGGTGTTCAAAGGTGGCCAAATGTGACTATCTATCTTCTCATGCCATCATTGGAAGGAACAACATGGGTTGCTTTTATACTGTATGTCCATTGGACTAATAAAAGGCAATTAGAGCCTCTTAAACCTAAACGGTTTACTTTAATAATCACAGAAAACACTAATAAGTCTATAGCTATTGCTGCAACTCTGTGACTTGAACTCATATTTAGGTAGGATTTTCAGCTCTGATGCAGCATCTGGGCAACACTGAATTGTTGGAGATCGTGTCCTTTGGATGAAATGTTTAACTGACGTCCCATCTGCCCATTCAAGTTAATGGTTGTATTCAAAAAGAGTTGAAAGATTCTTGAGCCAACAATCTCCCCAGATTAAAAACTGTAATTTGCTTCATGGCTGTTTGTGAGACATTTCTCTGCATAAATTGTCTGCTTAATTTACCTCCCAATAAACAGTCAATCGTTGCACAATACAGAAAACTCTGAGGTGCTTTGAAATGAGTCCAATATCTTTTAAATTTTTATAACCGTCAATGATATTGCTCAATTTTACACAGCAGAACTACAAATGTCAGTAAGAACATTTTTCCAGGGTTTGACCTTGATTGATGCGCCAGAAGGAAAGTAAGGTTTTTTAAACCAGCTTTACTAAGAATAAACCAAATTAATTTGAGGTGGTTATTAAACTGGCAGCTAAGTACAATTTTAAATCCCCTGTGCCGTTTCTGTTTCATATGAGCTTGGAGTTGCTTCTCAGTATTCAGCAGAGGGGGCAAAAGGGCTTTTCAGTGTCCTAGATAGAAAGTTCATTATCGGTTTAAAATAGCATAACTGCATATATTTAAGACTCTTATTTGAAACCACTGCATTGTCCTTTCTTAATGTATATAAATATAGATCATAATCTATGGTTCAGAGATGATCATAGAATCTTAATCTCCACAGTCCAGTTATGCGGCTGCCAAGAATCCTCACAAAAGTATATCAAACATTAAATTATGTAGATAAGGGTAACGCAGAATATTACTTCAGATCACCTCAAAGCAGGACAAGCGACTCCAATTTTAAATATTGCAGAATAATTTTTAAATTGTTGTTATAAAGAGCCTTTTCATTCGAAGACCCCCATCACCGCCATCCACCTTCCCCTAATCCTGCCCACAGCTCAGGTCCAAAATATTTTCTGTCCAGCACCTTAGGACAGCCTCCTGATGTGAAAGGTGCTATACAAATGTCATTTTGTTGTTGTTGTTAAATATTTGGATCAAATTTTCTTGTAGGGTGATACAGGCATAAACAATAAGGACATAAGAGAAATGATTTTCCCAGGGGCCCTGACCAAAACTCCCTGAAATGAAATTTGGCATTCACTCCATAGATGCTTTGGGGACAATGCTATGCAAATTGGCTGCTGCGTTCATCTAACAAATGCACACGATCGATAAACTTTGCTTTGAGACTTTTCAACGTAATATCAAGTGCAAGGATTATTATTATTTCTATTAACCACAGCTGGCATTTCAAAGCTGTTGATGTTTCCCTATTTTGGTCAAGCAAATGTTTTATTTTGACCCTAAGTCCATCGAGTGTTCGGAGAAATACATAGATTGTATTTGTACAGAGCAAGGAATAAGGTTTGTAGTATTCTGTTGAAGAGAACAGACAGCAAATTCAAAACAAATTAAATTAGCACACAATCATATTTATTGACCAAAGTCCCTGAGGATTTGAAACTCTTCATCCTGGTTTCAGCATATGAAAGCCCAGCTGTCATGCAGAGTGTCCGTGCCCCTTAATACTATGTGGGCAGGACAGTAGAACCATCTTTATCCGCAACAAGATTATCCCCATTCCAATTACTTCTCATAATTGGGAAGGCAAATAATCTGCTCAAGTCCTGCATCTGTGACTTGCTTCATACCACCCTAACCCATCTGAAATGTATAACCAACTGCTTTCAACAGGCATTAGGAAATAGCTCTAATTGAGACGTTGTTTTGTTTTCCCTCACACCTTTCAAAGCAGTACTGCCGCAGTAACTCCAATACCAACTCTAATGGGCCTTTCTCACAAATTGTTTATTTAAGGTTAAAACTAAGATCAATCATGTCCCCATCTGATAATAACAACAACAAAATTATATTTGTATAGTGCTTTCCACTTCAGGAGGACATCCCAAAGCGCTGGATAGTCAATGTTTCAGACCCGACCTGGGGTTGAGATCAGGGAGGGTGGAGGGAAAGGAGGCAATTTGGGGTGATCGATGGACCATCGAAGAAGAAGGTCTTGAGGTGGGACGTGAAGGGGGCTAGGGAGGGGGCGAGGCGGAGTGGGATGGAATTCTCGAGGTTAGGGGCAGAGTGGCTTAAGGCTCGCTTGCCGATGGTGGGGTAGGTGGGTCGGGGTACATGGAGAAGGCCGGAGTCTGCTGAGTGCAGGGAGCAGGTGGGTTGGTAGAGGGTTAGGACGTCAAAAGGTAGGGTGGGGTAAGTCCATGGAAGGCTTTGAAGATGAGGACCAGGATCTTGAATTGCATCCTCTGGGTGATGGGGAGCCAATGGAGTTGGGCGAGAATGGGGGAGATGGTTTCATGAAACACAAAGCAATAAAGGACATAGGCCACAGAGTTCTGGATGATCTGCGGCCTGCGGAGGGAGGAATTAGGAAGGCCGACATGATAACCGTGCACTGTGGCTTAATAATAATAATAATATTAAGCATAATCCTTGCATTTGATATAGCGCCTTTTCAGGTTTTCTAGACGTCTCAACTTGCTTCACAGAATATATTGTAAAGTGAATTGACTATGGGCAAAACATGGCAGCCAATTGTGCACAGCAGTGTCCCACAAACAACAACAAAATTACATTTATAGAGCTCCTTTCACATCGGGAGGACATCCTAAAGAGTTGTGGATTGAAATTACCCCCAAAATTTTGAGGGATTATTATAGGTGCGTGGAGTAAGGAAACCTACCCAGGTTTTTCCATGCCTGGAATTGAAACCAGGTCTCTCGTAAAGCAAGTGCTCTAACAATTGAGCTACAGGACTTCACAGGTCTTCTAGCAATACAATGGATAGTTTGCTGATCTATGGTGTTGCGGTATCATGTTGTAAAATAGCATCAAAGTTAGCCATCCCCTACCACCAGATATAGAGCACAATCTCACTTGCCGACAACAACAAATTACATTTGTATAATCCTTTTCACATTGGGATGGTGTTCCAAGGCATTAATCACAAAACTAATATGAATCAGAATTAAATAACAACGATACATGAGTACCAGGACTAAACCTTTAGTCTTTCTCATTCTTCCTCACTTCAGTTTGTTGCATTTAATTTCCAGAAATAATGCTATGTGTGTCTTTTTGTAAGCGCATTGGCATCCAACACCTCTAATGAAGGCAATAATTTGTAAAACTATGTTTTTCCAAAAGCCCTCACAAATATAAAATACGCATTCAAAATACGGTCACATTTTACCGAAAATCCTGTAGAGCACTTTCAGACTTGCACCTGACGTGAAAGGTGCTTTATCAAATGCAAGGATTATTATTATAGTATTCTGTGAAGCATTTGCTTATGATGTTGTGCTGGTTAAATGTTTCTCTTTAAATGTTAATGTTGGATTTGAAATTTGCAAAAATGTGTAATTCTACGAATTAATACAGGTATGGTACCTTTATTTTAAAATGATGCTTAACTTTGCTTTTCTTTTACGTTTGTCCTGCTTACATGCCTTCAAAGCTTGTTCCCAAGTAAGCAGAGTACACAGTTTGACGAGTTGTGATTAAGTCAGGATTGTTTTTTCATTTAGAGGATTTTAAATCCCTGGCGAGATTGATTGCATGAGCTTGCTCTTTGCATAGTAAAGACTTCAGAGCAAACAGTGGGCTTGTGATTTTCACAACACCGCTCGTGTTGAATGAAGCCAGGCCAACACTGTGAATACTGGAGATAGGTGCAAACAATGTGGAGGTGACATGTGTAGCTCCTTTATGGCAGTCCTGGATGTGAATGGCAATAGCCCATTATAGGCAGGCAGGCAGGTGGCAGGTTTGTTATTGACATAACTTCCTGGGTGAGTCGAAAAGGAGATTACGTTGTAATATCCTGATGGAAAATGGCTTTTAAAGCTCTGCTACATCAAAGATCATAGTCCCAGCTGTGCGAGGCTCCTGCTCTGCGTTGTGTTGTTATTTTAAACATTAAAAAAAATTCCCCCTTTGTTTACTGTGGTTCTCTCGCTGAGCACCACTGTCATCTGTGTTTAGCACTTTGCATTAATGTATTACCTGGCTCTACTGTGCTGAAGCCACAGATTCTACAGTTTAGTCTTTTACCCACCTGGTAACACAAAAACATCACTCATCTCAAGAGGAATGGAATTATAAGGCTTTTCTTTGTTGATCGGATTCCCTGGGTTCAGTAGTGCTGTAGTAACGAGCAAAAGAGGAAACCGAGTTGATAATGCAAAGGCTGTGAACTGGGAATATCATTAAACTCCAGGACTTAAAAAAAAACTTTTAAATGTTGAGGGTTCTAATAAAAGAACAAGGACACACTCGAACCACCCTGGTAGTTCTTCGCGGACCGAGCTGCTGAGCCATCGAGAATCATGATTCCGAGTAAGATTTTGGTATGCCGTGCTACAAATGGAGCCACGCGAACCGAGACCATGAGAAGCACCAGGAGACGTAAAAAATCCCTGGGCGACCTATTCCGGAACGGATACCGTGTCAAACCTGGTCACGGACACAATGCAGACAAAGAGGAGCAAGACAGCTTCAAACATTCCATAGCCTCCTGCTATCGGGTTGTATGTTACTGGGGTAAGGCAATTCTTTCAACAGGGTTACAAAAGGTTACAAAGGAGAGTATGACTTTGTGTCTGACTCTGTTGCAATTTCTCTATTGAGTAAGGAAATGTACTGTTAATGGTGACATTGTCCGATGGTGTTTTTACGATATCTCAGCAATTGCATTTTAATCTATATTTAGAAAGCCGTCAACAGGATTTGTTATTCAGTGAGTTTTGTTGAATACCAGAGGCTTGGAATGGGCTGTTAAATTTCAATTACAACCTGCAGCAAAAGAATATATTTGTTTTAACAGAATTTTCAAATTTGTGGTAGTGCTGTGAAATATGTCAGCATTGCTTGATGTGGTGTTTCTGACGATATTTTCAGTTTTGTCATTTTATCATTAAGGTAATAACTGAATGTTAAACAACTGACCAAATCTTGTTTATGATTTCCTCTCCACAGCTTTTCATGTATATATTATATATGTATTTCCAATTATTCTAATTTCATCCCAATATTATTATTTAATTTAACCTTGAAATGCATAACTTCTGTATCAGGACAGGAACAAAACTGATTTGCTTACATTTCTAAATGCTGAACTTTCTTCATGCAGAGTTTGCTGAAATCAACCAACTCAGAGAAGATCTCTAGATCACAGAATAAACTGAAATGAAGTAGAATTGTCTGGTTGGGTGCAGAACTAAATCTCTTGCAATTTTCAAATGGTTAACAGTCTACGCATTACTTCAGAGCCATCTGCCCTTGTTTTGCATTGGCTGTTTGCGCAACATCAGGCTGTTTTTAAGATCACTCTACTCATGGTCCCTTTAGGTTTGCAAGTCTAAAAATACTTCCAAATATTCAGGCCAGTGTATTTCTTAAGGCCAATTTATCAAGCTATGAATGGGAGCTGCTGACATTCCAGATCACATTGAATTTAAGCTGTGAATCGCAAGTCTAGTATAAATCCTGATAATTTTGACTGCAACCGAGTGACATTTGTCCCATATTATTTGCTTAGAAATTTCCTATTGAGCTTCACGCTACAAGAACATAAGAATTTGCTGGGGAGAAAGAAAACCAAGGCCCATGAAGTTCATCTTGCACCATCCTGGCAGTTGCTTGACATGTCCTGTCCCAAACTATACACTGTAACCCGAAATATTATTTTCTAAAAGAAATCTGATCTAATTTGATCTTCAAACATGCTATCTTGACAGTATTCTTGAAAGAATATGAGGAAAACAATATTTGGATGCATAATTTTTCTTTGTTTAGTTCTTCTCTAGATTTGTCTTGTGCAAGAGATTGTCATATGCGTTATGATTGTTGCCTTTGGTCCTGGGGTAATATCATTGTACTGAGTGGATTGATCTCAGCCTTGGTGAAAACTAGATGGTGCCGCAGTGCGTTAGTAGCTTATAAATTTCATATTAGGCTTCACTGTATCCTGACAGTATCATGTAGATTTATGAGTAGCACATCCAAGTTAGGGAAGGAAAAATCATCCTGTAGTTCCTTCTAAGTGTGAAAATCAGATAAGCACAGGATCAATTTGCCCCCTTCAAATTGTGTTTTGTGGAAGGCTTTAACCATTGGGAACTATTTTCGATCAATGTGCACCTTTTGATCAAACAATCTATCTTTCATATATTTTACTTATTCTTCACTTCTTCTCCTAGGAGGCTTGGAGAGTGTGAGGAGATTGTGTGCGCGGGCATGGGTCGTGAACTCTCCTTGATCACTCTGTCTATCTGATCTTACGCAAGCTATAGTTTGAACAACAAAGGTTTAGAAGCTTGCCTTTGAATGCCCCTCCAATCTGCGATGTACTCAGCCTCCTTATGACGGTCTCTTCAAATGGTCTGAAAACAAACTACATTCATCTAGCTAAACCACAGGAGTGTCAAGTGTCGAGGCAGGCTTGAGTCAATGAAACATCCTGTGGTTCCAAGTCAAATATTGAACAGCCTGGGGTGGAATTCCTATTCTTTGCATGTGTAGCAACATGATACTTTTGTCAGAGCCTGTGGAGAGTGGACATGTTTAATCTTTGCAGATGTAACATTGCATTAAGGGCCATAGGCTTACAGCTAGGCCTAGAGTCCATATACAAATTATATTTTCATTTGACCATCTCACCAGGGCACGGTTAATATGTAAATGACTAAATTTCAATTTTAATATGCAAATCACTGAGGTTATTCGTTTGAGTTCATGGTATGAAGAGTGACCCCACTGGTCGCACGTCCGTAACAACAACAACAACAAACAGCAACAAAATCACATTTGTATAGCACCTTTCAAGTTGGGAGGACTTCCCAAGGCGCTGGGCAGTCAGTGTTTCAGACCTAAGCTAGCATCGGGATCAGGGAGGGTGGAGGGAAGGCAGGAGAAGGGGGCTGACCGATGACACTGGAGGATGGTCTTGAGGCGGGACTTGAAGGAGGCTAGGGAGGGGGGTGCAAGGCAGAAGGATTGTGGGATGGAATTCCAGAGGTTTTCTGTTTGGGGGCAGAGTGGCTGAAGGCTTGTCCACTGATGGTGAAGCGGATGAGTAGGGGGACATGGAGCAGGCTGGAGCCCACTGAGCAGAGGGAGAGGACAGGTTGCTAGGGGGTTAGGATGTCGCAGAGGTACAATTCTCACTCCTGATATATTTTCCAATGATTCCTCCCACAGCCTGATATACATGTTTACAATAATGGGAAGAATACAATGCTATATATCTTAGTTACATTTAATAAGTAATTGAACTACCCTAATAATGCACATAATGTGGATCCTCTCGTTGTAAAGTTATAGCGATATATTCCAACCAAAAACAACGCAGTAGCAACCATGCACGTCATCTCTCTCAAGAACAATCTTAATAATTCCATTTTGAAGACTTCAGGTAGTTAAAAAAATTAAATTTTCTTGTAGTAATCAGGCCAAGATATGAAGTACAACGACATTATGAAAACGTTTGTTAGTTTCTTGCCCTGTTCAAACATTTTATGAATGATTTTTTTCCCATCCTTTAGTTCAATGTTAACTCAACTCTTCAAAGTGTGTTTTCACAACACATGTGTGGCATAGATTTTTTTTAATGGATTTGGATTTTGTGAGTTGAATCTTGCTTTCACAACTTTTCAAGAAGCATCTTAACGCTTGATAAAAACTTGATATTGTGTGCTGCTTTATTAAGTTTAATTGGTTTAATAATCCAATGTTTGTAAATTACACCGTCTCGGAAGTGAAGTCCTATAGCTCAGTGGTTAGAGCACTCGCCTTACAAGGAAGAGACCTGGGTTTGATTCCAGGCATATCAGGGCGAAACCTGGGCAAGTTTCCTTACTCCATATGCCTGATAATAATTCTTCAAACAAAACACAATAATAAATTGGTCACTTCAACCCACGACTGTTTGTGGGACACTGCTGTGTGCAATTGGGTGTCGCGTTTCGCCCACAATTATACAGTCGATTCATTTTACAGTATATTCTGTGAAGCGCTTTGAGACGTTTACAAGACATGAAAAGGCGCTATATCAAATGTAAGGATTATTATCATTATATTCATGTATTTCTGTTCACAGATCATTGCTTCAGCTAGTTAAATTAGTCTGGCGCATTTGGTTTATAATCGTTTCATTTAGTAATCTAGGCTTTGTATTGCTTTGCATGAAAACAGAGCAGTAAGGTAGATTTTTAGGTGTCTTGTATTCTGGGAAGGTCATAGAAATACTGTATTGTCATCAAAATTAAGGGACATTAAGTTTCCTTTCTCAGTATTTCTTATATGGAAGTTTGTGATTAACTTCCTGTCGTCAATATTGATGATACTCAAGTTTTGATGCCACAATTCTGCATAATATTGAATGATATTGAAGATCGGAATTAATCAATTATTTAATAAGCATGATAAATATGGAATCTTTGAAGTTTAATAAAGCTTCAGGTAGTCTATTCCCGTTCCACAAGTCTCAAAAATATTTGTATACAACAGACAACAGCAACAACAACAATTTCGATTTATGTAGCGCCCTTCGTGACGGACGGCGTCTCAGAACACTTCACAATAACGGATCCAGGGACCGAGCCAAGGGCAGGGGTAGAAAAGTGACCAAGGTCGAAGAGAAAGGTCTTCAGCTGGGACTTGAAACTGAGAAAGGAGGGGGCAAGATGAAAGTAGTGAGGAAGGGAATTCCAGAGCCTCGGGGCATAGTGGCTGAAGGCCCGGCCGCCGAGGGTGGAGCGGAGGATTCGGGGGACATGGAGGAGGCCAGACCCGGTGAAGCGAAGGCAATGGGAGCTAATTAGAATAACATTCATTATTGATACTTGTACATTCCTTTGGGGGTATTTACCCAATTAGTGTTGCATCTTTGTGACAATTCCAGGTGAATAACCATCTAAGGCTGTTCCTTGCTATTCCTTTTTTATTTTATCATTCATTATCTTAAAAAAGGTAAACCATGTAGCATCCAGGATAGGGCCACGTTACCCCTTGGGGATTTGACTTAGAGTTGAGACATTCCTTCACTTCCAATTCTTATTTGTGTGCCCGAAATGCTTGTTAAACTCTAATAGTACTTGACATTAAGATAAACCTGACTAGCTTTGCCAGTATACTTCCGCAAAGCCAGTCTTGGCCCAGGGATATCCTAATTGCACAACCCCTTTTAACTGATGAATCTGTAAGTAAGCCTGATTGGATTCAAACTCCAAATGTTTCAGTTCTTTGGCTTTTGTCTCCTGGTTGAGCTATCTTGCAATTAAGGAAAGATTTTAAAAAAAACAGGATTTGATAAAGTATTAAGATGTAATCTCATTAGCATTGTATTGTATCTGGAAAGTAATAAACCAGAACATTATGATTGAATAGGGACAGTGGAGGAGGTTTGCCAATCTATGTACTTCTCAGCAATTTGTGGAGTCTTTTTTGTGGTTAGAGCACTAGCCTTACAAATGTGAGACCTGGGTTCATTTCCAGGCAAGGCAAAACTTTGGGCAAGTTTCCTTACTCCACATGCCTGTTTATAATCCCTTCAAGAAAAAAATAGAAGAAAAAATAGGTCATTTCAATCCATGGCTGTTTGTAGGATACTGCTGTGTGCAATTGGCTGCTGCATTTTGTCCACAAATATACAGTTGTTTCACTTTACAGTACAATATTTTCTTAGAAGTGCTTTGAGATGTCTAGAAGAAGTGATAAGGCAGCTATATAAAATGCAAGGATTATTATTCTTACAATTACCTGTGAAGTGCTTTGAACTCTTGTGTTGTATCAACTTTTCCAAATTTCCTCTTCTCCAATACTATCTTCAGTTCTAGCTTGTTTTATTGTGTTATGCATTGACGTGCGGGTAGGCAATGATAACAGGGATTCTAGTTTGTGATTCATTCCTAGAATTCGGAACTATATCACTAAACCTTGGAAGATTTTTCAGTTTCTGTTATAACAGTGTATTTGAAGCCATCAAGAATTGGGGCTATTAAGATGTTGTACATTCTGTAGTATGTGCACACATGCAGATACTGATGCTTACCATTCGAGATGATGGTTGATGTCACAAATCATAACTATCACACTGAGGTCTAATATGCAGCTGTTTTTACTGTGATTCCTTAATGGGAAAATCAGAAATGCTTCACTCTAACTTGGGGAAACTGCAATCCAGTGCAATCTACAGTATTTTCAAAGCCAATTTAAAATGTGTGATGGACATTATTGGAAGTAATCTTAGCAGATTTCTTATTTTGTACACATAAGCTCTTAGCCTGTGCTATGTCTCCAGTAACTCTGAATGTCATTCTTTTTATAATGTTATGGGATGTCAGATTTTGCAATCACTTTTTTGTATTGTTTCTTTCACAGGCTTACGGTTTTTAAGAGCTCTGAGGCTGATACAATTTTCAGAAATTTTACAGTTTCTGAATATCCTAAAAACAAGGTAAGCAGTCTCAGCATAATCCATTTTCATAACTGAAGATAATTGCACATATTGCTCCCATTGCAATAGCCAGATTGGACCTGCCAATAGATTTTCAGCTGTTTTGCTTTGCTCTTAAGCTATCTAAAAAATGTTTCGATCATTTGTTAGTTGGGTAAAAATGTTCTGCAGCATGCAAATTAAAAATACTTACAAGGATAACTGTGTTTTTATTCTGCGCAATCTTAGCTCCTAGAAGAGCTTTGAATAATAAGCTTTAAAAGCATCCGCAACAAAGCCCCTGTGTCAGTTATCAGGAAGGTTTTGCACTATAGCAGATGGATGGATCTGCTCCAGTGTAAACTCCAGTGTTTTCGGTACTTGTAAATTTGCTTTGCTTATTACTGCTGGATACCAACAGTGATGTGATTTCAGTGGTTGAATTGTTGCATACTTTTTCTTACAGTGCTACATACTTACCTCAAAGAGTTTATTCACATCAATAGGTCTTTTGAATACACTTAACTAAATGATTCCCTATAAGAACATCCAACTTGCACATTTTTGTTTTTGATCTGATGTGCTGATGATTTTTTTTTAAATGGGAGTTTGATTTTTTTTCAAAAAGGGGAGTTGGGAGTAATTTTCAGAACATTGTGATTTTTAAAGTACTGTAATTTGGAGAAAGATTGTGCAGGGGGTTAAATTGAGATGTTGTAATCCAGTGGTTTAAGGAATAGATCAAAATAGATCAAACATTCTATGTATTTATTCTTGTTTATGACACATTCCACAAATGGAAGTATTGAAAAGTAGATATACAATTTGAGTATCTAAAGTTGTAAAATATACAGCTTTTTTATAATTACAGAAAATAATACTATATAGTGAAGATAAAATATGTACAATAAGTGCATTAATCGAAACTTGAAAATTCTATCCAGTGCATTCTATACAAATTCCACTGTGCTGGCCAACAATCTCCCAAATAAAATTGATCTTTCACTTTATGGCTGTTTGTAGGATATTGCCATGCACAAATTAGCTGTTACATTCACCTACAAATGGACAGTCAGTACATTTTATTATAATCCTTGCATTTTATTTTTGATAGGTGTCATTCTATTTCAGTTGGCAGCACAATTTTTTTTGTTCCTTACTTCCCTCTTGTTTCATTACAGGTTGTCCTGTTCAGGCTTTGCTGTCATATTTTGTATTATCTATTAACGCCACCAATTTTCTTGCCAATTTCTAACCACTATTATTATACTTTGAGTGGTTCCATGTCATGTCATGCAAATGCAAATGCTTCGTGAGATTATGAGGCAAGATTAGGGCCTCTGCTGACACAAAAACAGGATTTTACATCAATCTAACACCTCTATCTGTATATATTAACATTATGCTTGGTCAGCTTCAAATAACACGTTTTTTATGTTTCCTGAATTGTTTTATTTTATTTAAGTTGGTGAACCATTTGCATTGTTGTATGTGAAGTTTTGTTGTGCAAAATCACAGTTGATATAAACTAATGTGACAGAGCAAAGCAGCCCAAATAACTAATAACCTGTCAAACCTCTTGGCTCTCACCTAGCATTTCCCTCTCTGTGTAGACAGGACGCACTGACCTGAACATAATTGTCGACACTGGAGTTATCAAACCATCACATCATTTCGAGTCGATGGCTGAGATTAAATTTGATATCTCTGCCATTGTTATTCCACTGCTGTCTGGGGGATTCTGCTATGAGCAAGCCCATAACAATGTGATTTAATGTTCATTTGTGCAGAGAAATGCTACATTGCCTACACTGCATAAAAAGTATCTTAAGAAAAATGGATCCGAACAGAGCCACTATTCTCTTTCAATCTAGACTAAAGAGTTAAGCACAGAGTTCCTAGTATAAGTGCCCATTGCAAATTATTTCAAAACTGCCATGTTTCATCAATATAAGGTGCATTTCCAGAATGTTAGAGTCAGATGCAACAGCCGTACAAGTGTGCTTGTCTTAATAATAGCAATCCTTGCATTTTGTAAATAAAAGAGACGGAATTTGTAAAGTTACTCTGGCCATACGTAAGTATTTAATTGAGTGTGATTAAGGTTTGGGCGCCTTGGGATGTCCTTTTGGTGTGAAAGGTGCTATACAAGTGTAATTTTGTTGTTGTTGTTGTTGTTTGGATAGCACTATTGCATAATCTTTTACACTAAATAAAAGGCCACACAATTTCTTACACCACCAATAAAACAACATGCTGCCATCCCATCATTCCATCATTACCTCCTCTGTGTCCGGACAGAATTGTGAGCTCAAAAATATAGAACTGAATATTTCTGTGGGCTGATGATAGCCAGAGGATCAAAGTGAAGCTAAGAATCAATCTTATTGTTGAAGCTTGTAATAATAATAATAATTCTTGCAATTCATATAGGGCCTTTCATGTCTGAAAGCACCTCACAGAATTTACTGAAATGTGTAGTGACTGTATATTTTGTGGTACTGTATCTTCAAATTTCTCACTTAGATTTCCTCATCTTTCTTGAGGGTTTTAGAATTTATGAATTCAAATGTAGAATTTAAGAATTCAGATGTAGAAAAATATTAAGAGATATACGTTGCCATATTTTATGAGAATTTTATTCATTTCACTTTCTTTATTGAAGTTGATCATTAGGTTTTGAAGCATGTAGATACGGTACAGTTGATTTATTGGCAAATAAATCACGGAAGGTTGTATTAAATTCATGTCGTGTACATTATTTGGAGCAAAGAAGTCTGCATAATAATCAGTCAGTCTCGCACATGATGGATTATTGTATTAATTCACAATAAAGTTAAAATGCCACTATTGTGAATAATCTCCACTGTAGTGACAGATGTTCATTTTATAGCAGGAGCCTATGCGTGACTTGAGACCACCTCCTGATGTGAAAGGCATTCTATAAATGTTTATTTTGTTGTTGATATTTCAAACATTTCTAGCAAATTAGATGCATTTGGTCCAGCTATAAATGGTTTGCAGGAGTTAATATGTTTGTAACTTTCTGAAATTGTTACCAAGTAGAAGCTTCACCTTCTCTGTGCACAGAGATTTTCTTCACTGAATTTAAAACAGTAGAAACTTGTTAGGGTAGAATCAATACTTCAGGTTGCCAATAAACCAACACAATAACATGCTGCAGAATAGACAGTGGAAGAGGTTTATATTGCAGATAAGATTAGCCATTCTTAACATAAAATTGATGTATAGTATCAATACTTGTCAGACTAGTTGAGACGTTGATCAGATTTAGAGCAATGTACAAATGTCAAAGAGCTTAAATATGCCACCTGATTAATCCTCTGGGAGTGTTTTATTCCTCTGATTCAAAGTGGCACACAGACACTAATACATTTCAACATACTTTCCTGGCAGCTAGAATTGAAACCCATAAATACTGGGGAATGCAGTATGCATTAAAATTAACGTATATTGCATGATATAATGTGTTACTTAATCATATCCACCTAAAAAGGATTTTCCCCATGTATCTCTTGTAATGGGTTTGATCATAATACTGTAGTAAGTATTTTAGTGCTCATTTCTTTCAACTGTTGCCTTTGATGGATTTTATTTACTGCCTGGAGATTTTTTTCTCAAATGTTTTTCTTCTTTCACAGGTTTCCTCCCATCCCCTTCCCCCGAAGGAGGCATTTAACTCTTTTTTATTTCTGTGGGAGCTATTTTCCCTCTGACAATGCAATCAAACAGCCATTTTTCTTGTGTGAACCATGATCTGTTGAGTTGGCAGAGTATTTGGCCAATTTTCTCCTTGCCTGGCATATACATAACAGGGTCCACAAGATTTTGATCACTACAGTGGCTAAAATCAGCTAACTGTGCAGACAGGGAACAATCCCAGGAACTTCAGTAGTTGATTTGGCTTAGCTACTCACTGAATAAACTCACTGAGCCTTTGGGTTGGGTGAATTTCTAACTTACAACGAGGTACATTAATCCTTCAATTTCTACCTTGTGGTGAGGTACATTAATCCTACTTGATGCTTTTTGCCACTTTGATGCACACCACATAATATGAACGGATGGGTTTCAGTCCAAAAGTCTACAAATGTTTCCTATTCTGTATTTGATTAAATAGAGGATAAGATTTTTTTGGATAGTAGTGTAAGTGTTTATTTTACTTCATTATTAAAGAGGAAAATTGGGATAGTGATAGGCTTCAGGGAACCTGCAAATGTTTCAGTGCTGAAAATGGGCAGTAAACTGGTAACTGCCACACAATAATTCCTTTTGTAATTCTTAATAAAGAATGAGTGAAAACAACATCTACCCTTTCTTAACACACCAGCTGGGTTTACTCTAATTTTTTGATATTCTTTTGGATAATATCATTATTCACCTTGGAGATAAATGATCATGTTCAGATCTTTATGTTGACCTGTCCGCTGCTAAAGTTCACAAGATTGTGTTCGTCAACTGTAATATTGTTCAGGAGCTGATGCTGGCACGTTAAAGTTGTTTGATGTAATAATGACTTTTGTTATTTTCGATCCACTTTCTTGCTCACATTGTGCACTGCCCTATTCCCTAGCAACAGCATGGCCTTGGAATGTCAATCTGACTGCACCAGGGACATATGTGACTTTCAAAGATAGGTCTTTCTCTTTCGGTTTGAAAGCAGTTAATGAGGACACAATATCAAGGGGAAACTGCCAATCAGAGGAAACTGTCCCAAATCGCTAGATGTGCTCAATACGCACATCCTGCTGCTCCATACATTGGAACTACTTCACTGGCTTAGTCAGATAGCGCACACTACAGATTATGCCTTGATGATCTGGCAGATTATGATCGGGATGATTATGCCGGATCATCAAGGCATAATCTGACCTTGATGCATTTGACTACCAATAGTCGAACCGCAACCAGCTTCTTGTTGCGTAAATTTCTCAGGCTGCAGTGTTAGTAGAATGGCCAGAAAAGAGCATAACCATTTCTGTTGACACCAGTTATAAACGTGTAATGCCAGAGACAAAGAAACTGTATCAACGGAATGCAGAGCATTTGGTATTGTAGTGCAGCTCATTCACCTTTGTCAATATTCAAGGGATATAGCTTGATTAATAAGTGATTGAGAATAAATTTTTCTTTTGTTTTGTATTATTTTGTCACTTATGTGTAATGCCCTCATGCCAGAAAAGGCACATTCTTACACTTTAATGCCCCCCACTCCCCCACTCCCAACCAACACCAATCAAAACAAAACATGTTACGGCAGCTACTGATCCAGTGCAAACCACTACCCAGGCTATTCCCACTCCGGGGGTATTGAGTTAAGACTCTTCTTCACCAGATTTCCCCTCCCTACCCTGGGGAGTCCTGAGTTAGATATAACACCAATATAATATTAGATCAGCCCGCCACTGTAAGACAGACATGATCCATGTTAATTTCTCTCCATTTTCCTATCTGTGCTCTTTAGCAAAGTCAGGGAGGGGAAGGGAAGGGAGGGCAGACCTTCTGAACCCCAGTGATTCTCAGTAGGATGTACAGATATGAGTATCTAAGTTTGACTCTCTAGCCTTACTACCTGAGGAGTTGGATGCAGTGTGTGCTTGTGCACAGTGGGAGTGACTGAGGCATTTGCCAGTTTATATGGGTTGAAATATGAAGCAGCATAATGTCTTCTTTCAAGCTTCATGACATTTGATGAGATTTGCAATGTTCTGATGTATGTCATAAATCATGGCACATTTTTATGAAATAGTTTCTTTGAATTTAACCTGCTGTTGATCTGGAAAGATTCTTTATGCCTTATTGTACACAGTACTACAGGTTGAGGATCACAAAGCAAATGATCAAGAAAACAAAATCCTTCATTCAATAATATAGGTGTTAATTCCCCACCAAGTGTTCAACCTATGGGTTGTGTCCAAGTTGGTTATTTCATAAATTACTTTTAATTTATTGTAGTAATAATCATTGCAAAGCTTGTCAAAGGATTTAATATACAGTATAATGCATTTATTGTATATTTGTGGACACACCTAATTATTTGACCACAGCTGATCATCACACCTGCATCAGAGCTCTCTGTTTATTGATGATAATCCTTGCATTTCATATAGTGTCTTATCACGTCATTGTAAATTAACTGTACTTTGTGGGCAAAATGCCTCAACAAATAACAAACAAAACTTACATTTATATAGCGCCTTTCACGTCGAGAGGACATCCCAAGGCGCTGACCAACAGAGCTCAGCAGTGTACAACAACCATTGTGGATTCGGTGACCAAAATTATATATTTAAGGGATTATTAATCCCCAGAAAGTTATCCACCAAATACCTACTGCTGGATAACAGTGTGGATTAAGAAAAGTTGCCTAAGGATTTGCCCTGCCCGGGATTAAAACACAGTTCCTCTCGCAAGCGAGGCGAGTGCTCTAACCAATACACTATGGGACTCCCAATGAGCAGAAGTACAGCACATTCAGCCCTCATTTCTACAGCATGCTGGGGGAGGGAACTGTAATATTTCTGTTGCCATATCAGTTGAGATCCTGGTCTATATGACTCAGTTGCTCATTGGACAAATATCCCAAGCCATTGGAGAAACTAATTAAAATGAAACTTTTTGATGGGATTCCCGCTTTGATTATTCATATAGTCACATTAGGATGTTCTTTGAGGATCATCTGGATGGTCATTCACAGTTGTGTTTTGTTTGTTTAGTATCATTACTAACCTCATGTGACTGGTTAAGATGCAAGTGTCACTTTTGATGAGTGAAAATGTTAAGATTTCACAAACTTTTAAATCTTTGACACACGGAGAGAAGCACACATACTGTGACCTTTCTACATTTTCACTCACATCACTTAATATTTTTCTTCTTTTGAACAGCAATTCTATCAAGCTTGTGAATCTGATCTCCATATTTATAAGCACATGGCTAACTGCAGCTGGATTCATACATTTGGTAAGTACTCAATGGAATTCACTGTCAAAACAAGTTACCCAGGAGTGTTTTTTCTCCTCAAAGCAGACAGCTCATTTCTAAATGTTCAAATCATTTAGTCTTCTTGGCATTTCCATATGAATTTTATTTTCCTCAATTGTTTTGTCCTTCGTTTGAAAATTCTATATTATAAATTCAACAATTAAAGTCAAGTACAAAATGAAAGCTTAGTACCTCTGTGTTAACCAAATTACCTTCAAAGGAATCAATCCTATTGTGGGGTTCAGATAACTTGAAGACTTTATAACAGTCATCTGAACCCTGCATTGTTATAAAAGGTTTGAAATCACTCCCATGAATGATTTTATAGTGAATAATATGGAGTTTACCAGAGGGGATTGGGCTTTGGGGAATTTTAGTAGAACACCTTTTGCTAATGCAGAGAAACCACATTTGAATGTAGATCTGGATCTAATATTAATTGTCTGTTTGTATAAAATATGATTTCAACTGCAATAAAGT
The DNA here is from genome assembly GCA_035084275.1 of Hydrolagus colliei. Taxonomy (NCBI): domain Eukaryota; kingdom Metazoa; phylum Chordata; class Chondrichthyes; order Chimaeriformes; family Chimaeridae; genus Hydrolagus; species Hydrolagus colliei. The sequence goes on from CM068748.1 coordinate 16,046,375, forward strand.
TTCATGTATAATAACAGTCAGAGTAAATGCACACTGCACAGTAATTTGGTCAGAATTTGCAAAATATGCATGAAACAAAAAATCGAGGCTATGATCTGGGATTGGTCCTTACCTACTTTGTTTGGATCTCACAAACCAAGTAAATCACTAACCGAGTAAGTCACTAACCAAGTAATTCACTGTTCTCTGGTCATTTTGTATAAGGAGTGAAATGTGTGTGTTGTGCCACTTGATGGCGCTGCAGTTGTATCCCTGTCATGGGCTGCTCAGTGCCTGAAGAGTTCTTCTAATCGTCTATATTTATCTATTTTTTCTCCCCTCTTCCCCCACCTCTCATTACTCTTCATAGGTGGAGAACTCAGGAGATCCTTGGGAAAACTTCAAAAATTCCCAACCACTGACATATTGGGAATGTGTCTATTTGCTTATGGTTACAATGTCAACAGTTGGTTACGGTGACGTTTATGCAAAGACCACCCTCGGACGCCTATTCATGGTCTTCTTCATCCTCGGGGGTTTGGTAAAATATATATTTTTATTTATCACTAATCACTTGCTATCAATAACACCATTTGCTCTGTTTCAGAACTAAAGCAAAGGCCAAGCGAGACAGATGCACTGAAATCAAACTGAAAAAAAGACCTTTGTCTGCCTTTTTTGACAAGCACAAATTCCAGAAAAAAATCTGTATATTAGTGTTTTGCATGCAAAGTTTAAACATTGACATTAGTTTGTAAATCTTCCAGCCCTCTGAAAAAATTATTTAAATGAAGAAAAAATGTTGGATCCAGAATTCTTTGCACTAAATCACAAGCAGCTTTATCAGTCAATCAGAAATCTGACAGACAGATTGATGTCTGAGAGATGTATTTTATGCTGCAGCCTTCAAGGTCACTTGCACATGTGACTTAACTGCAGACCTAGAATATAATTGTTTCCCGTGATGAGTGATTTTTCACTTTTCATCATTACCTGTGCTCTGAATAGGCTGCTTCAATGACGATATCCCTATCAGGCAGGAATTGTGTGGGTCACATAACTCAATTTGTTTAACCATAGTACTGTAGTAGTTTGGATCAATCTGGGAGCCAATTAAGAATCTTGACATGACCTCAAACACACAACCTTCTGTCTCATGGGTGAGAGGGTCAGCAACTAAGCCAGGCAGGTACCTCATTGCTCTGAATTGAGGTATGAGCAGCGTGGCTGCCACACAAATCCAAAGCTCTCCCCATTCTGGGAGACACATGACCCTGAGACCATAGATGTATATTTAGCTTGTCCTATGAATCTGCCTACTCTGCTCGGAGTCCTGTTAACAGTGGTTAGAGCACTTGCCTCACAAGCGAGAGACCCGGGTTCAATTCCTAGCAGGTCAAAACCTGGGCAAGTTTTCTTATTCCACACACCTGATAATAATCCATCGAGAAAAAAAAATATAAATTGGTGTGGTCACTTCAAATCCATGACTGTTTGTGGAACACTCCTGTGGCAATTGGCTGCCGCATTTTGCCCACAAATATACAGCGAATTCACTTTACAGAATATTGTGTGAAGCGCTTTGAAACATGTAAAAGTCGTAAAAAAAACCCCGCTATATCAAATGCAAGACCTGAAACTGAAAAGATGGTGCATGGGGCGCTATTGAAACTTATGCTCTGCTGCTGTTCAGCACAGTTCATTAGTACACCAGCAGCATTTTTCAGTGATTCATCTTCAAGAATGTAGTTCAGCAGTTGGTGTTGCTCCATGGTTGAGGAATACTTGCTTATTGCGAATAAAAATTTATTCTTTGCACTGTGAGGTTATCAGGCTGCTTACGAGACATTGCAGTACATTGAGATCTCTCAAGTTATGGGCGTGCACCAGAATTTGCACAACCATTGAACTCCTTGCCCATTTCTCCACTGTGCTTTCGGGTTTCATTCTTCTGCCACATGGTCGTAGGTGGGATTCCTCAGCAAAATATCCTCAGTTCTCTCCTTGTCCTCATTGACTTGCTCCCTTGGTGATGTCATCCACAGGCAGGTGGTTCATTTACACATGTATGGGGATGACCCCAAATCAACCTTTCTGTCGCCACCCTGAAATCCAGGACCAGTGTTGCAAATCCTGGATGGGTTTCTCCTACTTATTGTCTGCAAAGCAAATGCTATTTTGTTTGTCTCCCCGTCGTGCCTCACCTTAAATCTGCTTTATGCTCTTCCCCCATTTCACCTAATGAATTTTCAGTTAGTTTGACCTCACTTCTGCAACACTCCTCTGCCTTACCACCTCCTTTTGTGCTTTCAAAACCCATGCAGACACCAAACGATTCTTGATTGCACCTGATTCCACCTCCCCCTTTTGCCTCCCCCAGATCAGGCTCCCAGTTAATCTTTGCAAAACATTTTGAGACATTCTTCCCGTGTGAAAATTGTTGTTTCTTAGGTATGTTTGTTCCATTTCCTTGTCCCATAAATTGATAACAGGTTTTAACGGTACCAATGCATTTTTCAGCGAGCAAACAGTGAGTATTCTGGATCCACCATTTGCAGTAATTATAGGGTTGTCAACATTACCATTGCAAATATTCAGGCTTTTAAAATGTCCACTGTTTTTGCTGAAGATCCTTTGTATCTACCTACTGTTTGGTACTTTTGCAACAGTTTTTGGACAGTATTGGGGCACAATAATGGTGTTTTTGCTATGTTGCATAGAGGAAGAGGATTTGAGCCCATTTATGTTTTCACCCATTGCCCTTGCAACATGTCACCTATGCAGATACATTTTTATAGATTAAACTATATATTGAATATATCCTCATAATATGTAAATTTTCATAACTTTCATGTTTGAATACTGTAATTGTGTTATGATTTGAAACAGTCAGATTCCAGCCATAGAAATGCATTTGGCTGTTGGTCGATCTATAAATTAGAATTTGAAGATAAAACAAATACATTTTTAAGAAATGTTTTGAGTAATTTTAAAATGGTTTTTGAACATGGAATTGGTAAAGAATACAAATATGTAACAATACTCATGGAGTCAAAGTTAAACAAGGATTATAGAGAATTCCTCCATTGATGTATTGAGAACCAATTCTTTAAAAAAAATTCAGCATTTATAATCCAAATAGCATTATATCCTCTGGGAGAGAAAAATCTTAAAGTTGTTTCAAAGGGCAACTCTATCTCCTTAACACTTTTTGTTCAAATTTATACTTATATTGGCTCTTTAAATCACTTCTTATGCTAGCCTTTGCCGTGAGCTACATGCTTACTGTGGAAATGAGGAGCAATTCAATATGTTTCAACACATTCATTCATATTGAATTAACATTGGACACTCCCTACATTGGCCCCAGTGTCACAGTTGGGAGTTTTACTGGCATCCGTGGTTATTTCTTTTTGTAACTATGATTTAAATTATCAATGATACAGCAATGAGAAATGTCAAATAGTGGAATTTTCCTAGCATATTTTCCAGATCTAGAACCACTATGTAAATCAGGAACTAATCCAGTAACACAAATGAAAAGAAAGCTCACAGCAAGTAAACCAACAACATTCAAATTGTTAAGCTACTACTCATTGCAAATGAGGTCCATATTACAGTTCCCCACACCCCATCCCCACACCCAATCAGTCTCTCTCTCGCTTTCTATCCATGACATTTGCTCTATCGTCTCGCTCCTTGCGTTTCTCTCCCACTCTCAAACACCTCTTGCTTTGTGTTCCTTACATCTATTCCTTCTCTCTTTTACTCCTACTTTTTTCATCTCCTTTTTAAACCCTTTTTTCCTATCCATCTCTGTCCTTCTCTCTCACTCTCTGTACTCCCCATCCCTCTCTTTTCTCTCTCTATCCTGTCCCTGAATCTCTCTTAACTCTGTTCACTTTTGCTCCTTGAATTCTTCTCTTTCTGCCCTTGTTTTGCACTCTCTAGATCTCTCTGTTTCTTTGAGAACCATTTCCATTTTAAAACTTGAAATACCGAACTAGCAGGAAAATGTCCCTCCTCTGTACTTGTACCACAAATCCCATTAAATATGGAAATATCCAGAAAATCTGAGCTCGCTGCAAAGCAAAACATTGTCTTGTACTGTTGGAACTAGGATCTTTCCAACAACAGCCTGCTTAAGCAGCAAGTGGTTTAGAGCAGGTCTCAGAGGATGTTTGTTCATAAGTAAATCGTGATCTTTAAAACTTGGGGATTAAAACAGTTTAGGTGAACTTGTCAAGATGAGAAATAGAAATGCACCTTTATCATCCAGTGCCACCAATCAGACTCTCCAAGTTATTACTCATTATTTTATTGTTGACTGGGTTATTAATTACATACCTGGCTGTAAGGATTACAAAGTGAATCATGTTCTGTCATCATACTTTTCGGTAATGATGATTACCAAAGCCCATTTCCAGGTCATTTTGCCATATTTTAACTTACAGTCCCTCACCCCCAACACACACAAACATCGATATTTTTTGAAAGGGGGTAGAGTTGCCCTTTGATAGTGCTCGGATTGTTTGAGTGCAGATTTTTTTTCCCAATTAATATTTGTTTTTCCAAACTGCGATTACACAACCTAAATGTGTTCTTAATCTCTTTTACATTAAAGTAATCTTCTGGGAATTAATGGAATTTTGGCTGTTTCTCATTTAAGGAATAGTTATGAAAAAGCTTTCAGTTAATGCAGAAACCTCAGAAAACTGTGTTTAACTTGAATTGTTTGATAGCGGAAGATTTGAATTTTCCGGCTTTGTATGTGTACACATGTCACTGTAAGTAATCCATTGTGTGATTTGTTTTTTAAGAAAATTATGTTTAGAAGATTTTTTAGTGCGGTTTCCTTCTATGTCCCTCTCCAACTGCTAACAAACACGTGGTTTGGGGTGCACTACAGAGCTTGTACCCCTGGATGAGATGAAGCTAATTGTATAAAATTGGAATCTAAAACTTTTAGGGAATATTTTAAGTGTTGGAATGATGCATTCAAATCATTGGTGGGCCGATGCACTTCACGTGTATCCTCTAAAGATATTGTTTGAGGAACATTAATTCTTGTAAAACCTTAATCCTGAATTGGCACATTCAATTTTATAATAAGAGCTTAAGCCCACATGAACAAACTTCTGTTTGCTGTCCATCTAGGTCGGCCATTAGACACACTTAAAACATTTTCCTACTTATAAACTCATCACACAAAAGTTCAAGAATTTTACCAACCATCAAAAGATAACACTTTGTGACCCTTTTCCAATTTATTTGCTTTATGAAATGAAGGCAATATATATTTGCAAATCTATGTGCATTAAGGAGGCCTCAATGTGATTTTGTGAAGCACTGCTTGGTGGAAGTTTCAAATGTGTATGGTGATGTTAAAACACAAGGGTAAGAACAATTAATTGTGAAATTGTGTCAATTATGACTCTTCAAAATACTAAAACCTCCTTATTGAACTAGATGATTCCCCACATTAATCATTCAAAATCCTCATCCAGCTGCTGCTCTGAGAAGCAACCTTCCAAGGGGCAATGTGTTTGTTGCAAAAAACATGGCAGATAGAAATTTTCTCTTGACTACTTTTGCATTTTTTTTTCAATGTTGAATCCTATTAGCAGACTTTTTTAACTTGTTTACACAATCAGCTCTGACTGACTTTAGATTTTGATTTAAGTTTGAAACATTATTCTAGTCAAATTTGTTTTTGTGGAACATTTTCCTAAATCTCACAAACTAAAATGGCATAAGCTGTTCCAGTCCCCTTAATCTAATTTGCTGTTTTAGTGGATGTTTTGGGTTTTTTGCCTTTAGCTTCTTTTTAAAATTAGTGCTGCAGCACGGCTACAGAGAAACTTTACAAGTCGATGGAAGTTTCAGAATCTAAATGCAAATGCAAACCAAAAACAGCATTCCAGTTTCTTTAGCTAAAGAACAGCCCCTCCCTCTTAGAAGCCATACCTTTTTACTTTGTGAGTTCTAGTCTCAGCAGAGCCAAGTTTTTTTTTCCTTTGTAGATCTGACTAATTCTTTTACAGTTTCAGATCTCAAGAATATCTTCTGAACCTTAGAACACAGCACCCCCTCCCCCTCTTCGGCCTCTCTTTTTAGTCTATTCTTCTGTCTCCTATCTTCTTCTTAGGCCATGTTTGCAAGCTACGTCCCTGAAATCATAGAATTAATAGGAAACCGCAAGAAATATGGTGGTACTTATAGTGCGGTTAGTGGAAGAAAGTAAGTATCCCGTGAGGCTCTACTGCCTCTGCTGCAGTAGAACACTCTCTGCATGCCATTCTCTTTTTCTGTTTCATGCATGTAGGCAATGTTTGCTCGCTACGTACCAGAAATTGCTGCTCTCATCCTTAACCGGAAGAAATACGGAGGGAGTTATAAATCAACTCGAGGCAGAAAGTAAGTCAAACTGGACAAGGTGTGGCTGTGTGACCTCTAGACCCTTGAATATTAACCTCTGATCCACAGAGAGAGAATATTTGGTTTTGCACCGTGACGTTAGATGTCGCGGCTAGGATTGTCACACTGTAATCGGAGACCATGACGAGGCACATGTCCCGTTTGTTACATGTTTCCGTCAATGAATGCCTTGCTTTCTTTTCTAAAACAAAAACAATCCTGTTTTTTTGTTTTCTCAGCTTTTTCCATGGGCCGTCAGAGTTTCAGTTACCCTTATCTTTGGCAGTCACAAAAACCACAACATTATTACCTTAATTTTCTTGCAGTGTCAATCAATTTGATTTATTGCAAGATCCCATAATTATTTTTTAATGTTTATTCTGACCTTGCCAATCCATTCTTCCATTGCTCTGATATTTTTGTCTACTTCATTTCCTGCATGCAGTTTCTCCATGTTTCATTAAGATTCATGTGACTCTTCCATGGCAACAGTTTCAGGAGAATTTGCCAGACTCTTGTCTGTCGCCAAAGTTAAGTTCTTCAATATTGTGCTGCCTGAAAACTTGGCCCCAGCCTTCAGTTAAATCCCCAAACCTCAAGGCCACAATTCCCAGACTGTAGGTTCCAAAGTACTATTGGCTTCCTTCAAAGACTCTGTCAAGTAGCTGGCTTGGGCAGGCATTTTGTTCGTACCTAGTCAATGTTTGTTGCTTCTGCTTCATGTTGTTTCTGTGGATCACCTCAGAATGTTCAATCCCACCCTAATTAAAACTCAGCTCTTTCATCAGCACACGAAAAGCCTGATGGAGATAACATTCCTTATCTACAGCTCTTAGTTTATGATCAACGCAATGTTTCTTTTAAAAATCTTTACTGGTTTAGGCTGTTTTTACCAAAATGTGAAAGACAACGTGAAAGTCAGCATCCGTCATTTTTTTAGCGTTGTTTTTCCCATTAGCAAATTTAGACTGATGAGATGTTATCTTTGGCCAACACTTTGATTTTTGTTTCCTATCTTGCATTGAGAGAATCCATTGTCAGAGCTCCCGCCTTGTCGATAAGATCTTGTGGTAGCAAGATCCAGCTTTTGCATTGCTCTACCACAGCTGGCAAATATGTCTTCTGGCAGTAACCGTGACGGCTGGCTAGAGTTTCATTGTTTCAGATGCAGTGATTTTTTTAAAAATGCGGATAAAATGTTAATGTATAATGGCATTTTATAAACTTTCCAACTGTCTAATTTTAATATACAGAACTAAACAAGAACCTTCATTTTCCCACAAGGGCAGTGTCCAAACAAAAACTAAAATAGCTTGTGGTTCCTGGTTTGTTAGCTGTCGTTTTTAATAACTGAGAGTGACAGTGAAATAAAACATACAATCATTTTATGCAATTGAACTGCCATGAGTCCAACCCATTCTAGCTGTTTACCAGTTACGCACATGGCAGTAAATAGAACTCTTTGATTGAAGAAACTGCATCTCCTCTTTCAGCTCTATTAAGAAAAGCTTTTGAAATCCTGAGGAGGTGCAGTTGTGATTACAGGGATAGCGGAGGGAGTGAAACAACCAGAGCCATTTTTATCAGATTGATATCTCATGCTGCAGTGTGCCATTGAATAAAACAATAGTCACATTGTAGTGTTTGGCAAAGGGAGGCACGAGGTTTGCCATGCACTGCCACTTGAACAATGACAGTGGAAGCAAACGCACAAGGATTAGAGCAGTAGACAAAGGTATGGTGCTGATGCTGGAGCTGTTGTTTATTTGTAATGCTCTGTGGGATCTCTGCTGCATGGCTACATTTGCACGGTCATTACTGGAACCCTGGGTTTTCCTATTTTGAGGCCTTTCTGTATCTTTTTATTTGCCTTCTATATGATATAATGTGTTTGAACAATGTCTGATTTCTGTTATAAGTTTTGTGGGAATAAGCAATTTCAGGTATACTTTTGGTTTCGACAGGAATTTTAGGCACTTGTGAAACTGAAGACTAATCTTGGCAACCTAGAGCAGTCCGTGAATGTTTCTCAGATCACTTACATTTCACCTCTCCTCCCCTGCTTATCGCCCACTCCACCCCACCCACCCCCCACCACCACCAAAAAGAAAAGCTTGGTTGAGACATATTCATTTATTGACCATTGTATTGCCAAACAAATTTGGGATGTAGCAAGTCAAAAGGTTGGCATGAGTCATTTTACTGCCATCCCTTCTGACCATCGGGAAATCCACAACAAGACACCTCCTGGAGTTGAACCTTAGCATTATCAGGATCCGAGTACAATGGGAACATTGGCACCCAAGTGATATCACATATTGAGCATCAGACGGCAAAGGTTTGGAAATCATTCCCCTTGGTGGGGGGATGGGGAAAAACAAGTTATTGTTTGGATTGATTTTGAAAATACTTGACAAGTATTGGGGCCCCCAACTCCAGCCCACTAATGGCTAACTGTCATTTATACTGTCAGTGTTATTGCCCGTTAGTGGACATACACAAAGGAACATTTTTTCCATGTTGCTGCAGGAGTGCATGGAAATGATGTGCAGGAAAACATTTTAAAATGGAGCCTATTGCATTCCTTTTTAATCAATCCTATACAGGTATCCCTCCCCAACCGCGGGGATATGTTCCTCTAAACCTCCGTGGTTGGTAAAACCGCAGTTGGAAAATACAGGGCCCTATGGGAAACATGGGGATGAGGGAGTACATTTGCTTTTTCACGGTTGAAAAATGCAGGGCCCTATGGGAAACAGGGATACAGGGAGTAAGTTCGCATTTCGTAGAACTAAACACAAAAAAACACATACAGTTAGAACATACATGGGGATAGGGGGAGTAAGTTTGAGCGCATCTGCAGCAATCCGCGAGGCTGTCTGTCTGACTGACTGATCTACACACAAACACAAAGAGAGAGAGAGAGAGATGGAGGGTGGGGTGGGAGGCTGTCTGTCTGACTGACTGATCTATACACACAGAGACAGAAGTGAGAGAGAGAACGGGGGGTGGGGGAGAGGGGGGACGGGGGAGAGAAGGGGGTTGGGGGAGGGGGGGGTATGGGGAAGAGAAGGTGAGAGATAGAGAAGGGTGGGTGGGGGGGAAGAGAAGGTGAAATAGAAAGAAGGTGAGAGAGAGACCTTTCTAAAGTATGAGATGCACTCACAGAGAGAGAGAGAGATCCCTCTTCAGCCTGAGATACGGAGAGAGAGACTTCTACAGCATATGCTACACTTAGAGAGAGAGAGATCTGCAGATCCTGGCAGCCAAACTTACTAGCTAGGCTGCAGAAAAGCGACAATAAATTCATGTTACTGTATTTACCTTACTCCTAAGAGAGAAGTGTTGTCGCTGGTTGATTGCAACATTGCAACTGGGTCCTAGCGCTATATGCTGGCGCGAAGCGACATTGAGGCTGGTTGACGCAACTAGGTCCTAGCGCTAAACACTAGTGTTAGTGTTAAAATCCGTGGATAAGCAAGGGTTATATATAAGCCGTGGTTTGCAAAGATTGTTGCATTTAGCAAACCGTGGATGTGTGAGTTTTGTGGTTGATGAGGCCGCAGTTGGGGCGGGGTACCTTTATTCAGACTGATCAAGGTTTCAGCCATGATGGTGCATGTGGTCAGTACAGGTATCTTGTAGTTTGTTTTAGTAAATATTTGAATTACGTATTTTTTTAATGTAAATCTTTTCTTAGCTGAATCACTACTAATGATCCCATGTATTGATAATTGCACAGCTATCCCTGGTGCAAGGAAGATGGTGCAGAGTGCATTTTGGCTGCAAACAGTAGCTACATATACAATATCTGATTGAAGTTTTAATTAGACAAAGCAGGAAGATTCAATGAGAGGCAGCGTGGATAGGTGTCAATATAACAACTATTAATCTTCAGCATTATATATATACAGTATAGTTACTTACTGGCCTCTATGGTGCTTACATCTAGGGCAGAATGGCTCTATTTTATTGGGATGAAGTTACTTCACTTGTGTGCAGAAATGTTTGAACAGCAATAATACACATATAGTTAGCACATTTGGCATTGCGAGGCACTAATGAGATTTCCCCATAATGGTTGTGCATTGCTAAAGGCAATATTTGCGTTAATATTGAACAAAATTCCAGCCCCTAGAACTCCAACCCAGTATTAGACTCATGAACCAATGATTGTAAAGAGTTAGAACGGATTGCTAGTTTCAGAATCCAAGACACAGTGGTGAGCTATCAACTGAGATTACAGCCAAAGTTCAATAAAATAAATGACTGAATCAAATTTTCTTGCCAAATCTCCAACTAGCCAAGCCTTTTATTGAACTCTGTAGTGGGAGTTGAGAATACTCTGCTTGAAATCACTTGAGATAGTCGATGATATTTTTGTCCTCAAATGTACAGTCAATTCACTTTACAATATGTTCGGTGAAGTGCTTTGAGATGTCCAGAAGATGTGAAAAGTGCCATATCAAACAGAATGACTTATTATATTAACAATCACATAATTAATTATTTTTCATATTCCCCAAACACTGACAGTTCAGTCACCTCAGAAATTGAAACAAGTACTCCATGCGTATGTACACTTAACGTACTGTACTATGCATTATCCACATGTCAATTGAACCCTATTGCACTGTTTGGCTCAACAAATCCTGAAGCCTGTTAGTTCAATAAGATAAGTGTTTTGCTTAGGGTCCGTCGATATGGAAATTTTCCAATATCGATATATCGGTGGGCTCATATCGATATATACCGATATATCGATATCACCGGGTTTTTATCTTGTGCGCATGCGTGGAAATGGTGATTAGTGGGAGGAGTGGGAAGAGGGGAATGACCGGTTCGCGCATGTCTGATTGTGTTTGGTGGTGGGGGGAAGGGAAGGGGGATGCGCGCGCATTCAGATATGCGTGCTCTACGCCCAGGAGGTTTGTGATGCAGGCGACAAGGTCAGTTAAATGCTATCTCTGGTTTTTTGTTAATATAAGGGAGTGTAATGGGCATTTGAACCTTTGGTTGTATATTTTCTGTATGCTGTAACATGGCATTCATTGACAATATACCGATATTTTGTGGATATACCGATTTTTCTTCATACCAAATTTTTCGATATACCGATATATTCAAATTTCCGATATCGGTATGAAAAATTATATCAATATAACCGATATATTGCCGGACACTAGTTTTGCTGTTTGAGTACCTTTTGCATATTGTCTGCCAAGGTACATCAAGTCATATAAAGATAGAAGTGAAAAATAGCTAATTGGATTTTCCAGACCTCAACGAATAAATGACTGGGATAGTGGTATGTAGACACAGCAGATTGCGCTTGTGGTTGTGACCAGAGATTTGTATCTGCATATTTATAATCTGTGGTACAAATTACCTGATCTCAGCCTTGAGATCACATTTAGCCTTAGCATTCCTGGGTTTGGCCAAGGTTCCTGTTTCTAAAACCTGTACAATGACATCTTCCAGGAAGCTTGTACGCACGATGATTGTGAGGATGGCTTTGGGATTCCCTGTGATGCAGGAATTTTTTCAAGGGTTTGCCTTGGCTAGTGTATGTGTGGGGGTTAGAGGAATTCTAGAAGAGAGTTCTAGAGAGTAAGGTGAGAAGAAGGGGTGACTTGAAAAGATGGCACATGTTGGCACAGTGGAGTGAGTGGGCAGGGGAATAAGATTACAAGTGACCCCATAGATATGGTTGGGAAAAGTTAGGAAAGGTTTTGATGGGAAGAGGGAGGATCTTTAAAGTCAATACTCTTGAAGTTAGGGAGCTAGTGGAACTGGGGGAGATAATGTGGTCTGTGAAGTTTTGGATGATCTGGAGCTTGGAGATGGCATGCAGTGCATTTACGATGACATGTCTAGAGAATGACAAAGGTTAATGTTTACATGGTCTGTGAAAGGAAAGGTTTGATGGGCCAAATGGTCTTATCAGTAACTCACTCTGAGTCTGTTTCTATATTCAATGACTAATCCCTACATATCCATCTGAACTTCTGCTTGTCTGACATGAACACTACTTTTTTCACTTCAATAATTTCAATGTTGCATTAGATTTGCATCAAATTTGACAATGATTTCTCCCTATCAGACTTGACACAAATTCTGCAATGAAGGCAGGCTGTGAAGCACAAAAAAATGCTATGTTTGTTATGCTCTTGTCCCATTTAAGATGCCCTTGCGATTGGTTCCAATATAATTCTGTGGACCACAGGGTTTGCGTTTATTTTCGTGCAGATAAGGAAAAGTTTCAGTGCAAAATGAGACTTCACATTTCTGAATCTGCTGCACTGAACCTTAACTAAACGCACACAGATAACACCAATGTCTCTGGGTAACAGTGTTTAACTTCTGCACTAATCATTCTGATTTAGGAAAATGAACATTTCTGAGGCCAAAGGTTTAGTATGTTAGTAGAAATAAAGCTGCAGATATGCTTATTTCACAAACATCATTCCGGTGGCAGTGCATCAGAGAGAAAGTGATCAATGTCTTGGTTACAAGCCTTGACATCATCATCATCATAATAATCCTTGCATTTACCTTGTCATTTCTCTGACATCCTTTTCCCCATACACTAATCAATAGATAAAAATTGACTGTGTTTTTAAGAATGATGAAACATTGCATATTTGAAATGAAATGGACTATAAATTTGACTGAGAATAAATTCATAGGAACTATGTGTGTGGAACCTATGAGAATTCTAAATGCTGTGTCATGAAGAAGCCAATGAGCAATTTAGCCAATTGTCAATGACAATGGTTCTTTAAATTGGGTAGATTTAAACATTATTGTCTCAACATTAGCAAAAGTAAGACTGGTTGTTGTTGGTGGAGATCTAACACACAGTGATAACAGGGAGACTGATCCTGCAAGTTGAGGCAGGCTTATATGCCAGTTGTAGGCTGGTTCCCTACAGCTGGTTTATGGGAGGTAGGGGGGGTGGAATTGTGATTTTTTTTTCTGTCTGATGAATGCAGGATTATAAAGGTCACATCATTGAATCACATCACCTCAGCATTACTGTGTCATCACTCATCATCTTCTATGTCAAATAGTGAGAATGTATGTATGTGCTTCAGTTGTAATATTGCAATGTTGATCTGGTCTGATATCTTTCACAGGCATATAGTGGTGTGTGGACATATTACACTTGAGAGCGTCTCCAACTTTTTAAAGGACTTCTTGCACAAGGACAGGGATGATGTTAACGTGGAGATTGTCTTCTTGCATAAGTAAGTAAAAAGAAGTTTGATTTACAGAGTGTAATGAAAGTCAGAAATGCCAAAGAAAGTTGCCCATCTTGCCATGCTCTGTTCCACCATCAGTTTAAGTGGGACAGACAGAGACCCTGACATCCTATCTGTGAGTAAATCTCAAAACAGGATTTAGCGATGCTAGCAATCCTTCCCTTTTTATAAGTAAATTTCCTATTAGATGTGGAGAATGAAAAGTTTGGTAGCGCTAGCGTCCTGCGAACGTTCAACTTCAGTAAATAAAGAAATCTATGTTAGGGAAATTTGTATTTATATTTGTACGTCGATAAGATGTGAAAAGCGCTACATCAAATGCAAGGATTATATTATTATTGTATTCTTTGGCTGAGCATTTGAACAAAGTTTTATCAATGGGACAAAACAGTTCTCAAAATTATGGCCTCATGATTAAGATACTGCTTTATCCTAATTTAAGACTTAAATCTGGGAAGTCTTTGAGTTGTCATGTTGTTGTGTTTGTAATGTTGGCCAACGGCAACGATTGAATTAATGTGAGCACTGATGACTTAATTTGTTACCTGTGGTTCCAATCATCCGTTCTGCTGGAGTAACACAACAGCAGGGGATAGTTGCAAACTAATCCCAGCAGCATCTCTAATTGCTAATTTATCTCATCTGAAACGTGGACAACAATTATGTGTAGAAATGAAGTATTCTACTTTATCTGTTTTTCCCACAAGGCACAGCAACCCGCAAACAATTCATACCCCTAAAAATCTATCTCTACACATGGACTGGTAGACATTTACATTTTGGAAGGCCATATAACCCATCCTGCCTGCATTGGTAGTAAGGGTTGGGCTGGAAAACAGACTTGCTAAACTAAAGATGTGTGTATACTGTAATTTTCCCCTCAGGACTCTGATATTTATCGGCAAGTTTTAGTTTTGGCTTTTGAAGTAAATCCCCAAGTGAGCACATAAAGGGCACAAGGGAATTTGTAAAATAGGTTGTGTGAAATTTATTTCTGCTATTTACTGAGCAGAATATAGCATACACTAAAGCTACAAGAAGATTGTAAATAAAAGTACATAATGTAAACATAGTTTGTGGAAATGCAGTCCACCTTATTGAAATTGTATTGTTTATTGCCCTGTAAATTTATATTCTATATGATGCAATTAAATGTATAAACAGGAATGAGACTTTGCCATAATCTGAAAGATTTGTGTGCAAATTGGGTCAAATATGAATTTAAATTGGGTAGACTTTTCTTCTAAGGGTGGCTTTGTTTTATATACTCTAGTGCAATCTCCATATTGTTATAGAATGTTCTGATCAACAACTTTGCAATCTTGTTTCCTTCAGTATTTCCCCTAACCTTGAGCTGGAAGCCCTTTTCAAGAGACATTTTACTCAAGTGGAGTTTTATCAAGGGTCTGTGCTTAACCCTCATGATTTAGCCAGAGTGAAGGTAACAACTGCAGTCTTCTTTCATTGTGTGTGTATGTATGAACATTTGACTGCAGTACATTTATTATTTTTTATCTTAGAACGTAGAAACATTGCTCTAGTTACTGGCTTAATATCTGTTCTTTTTCAAGCTCTCCGAAGATCTTCTGGTTTACTTTGTGCTTATCACTAGATGCTGTTTGTTTGGAAAACTGTACTTCAATAAACTGTACAGAACATATAGCATGTCATGTGGAAGAACCCAGTATCATTAGAATTGTTATCTCCTAGAAACGGTTCTAGTCTCACAGTTCAGCTAATCTGCAGAGTGAGGAAGGAGGAATACAGAAAAGAAGGGGAGAGGGAGAGTCAAAATTGGCTAACCTGCGAAATGCAACTGGATATATTTAACATTTGTAACATTTTGACTAGGTTATGTTTCAAGAATGCATTGTTGTATATACAATTAAATGTGGTTGTTGAATATAACAACAACAACAACAACAAATTACATTTATAGAGCGCCTTTCACGTCGGGAGGACGTCCTAAGGCGCTGCACAGGAGGCGTGTGACCTGAGCTGGGAGGGGAGTGTTTGGGAAGGGGTGAAACACGAAGGGGGGGTAAAAGAGTTCGGGGTGGAACAGAAGGCATGATCGAAGAGGAAAGTCTTCAAACCGGCCTTGAAAGAGGAAAGGGAAGAGACGAAATGGAGGGATTGAGGGATTGCATTCCAAAGGGTGGGAGCGGAGAAACTGAAGGCCCGGCCTCCGATGGTGGGGCGGTTCGGGCGGGGGGCTTGGAGCAGGCCAAGTCCTGTTGAACGGAGGGTCCGGGTGGGCGTGTAGGGGGAGAGTAGATCGGTTAGATAGGGTGGGGCAAGGCCGTGTATATACAAGAATAGAAACAGTTTTCAATGGTTGAAAAGTATGTCACACATGACTCTTTGGGCTAAAATGACAATACATAATGCTAGAACATTATACGAGCAGAAGAAATGAGCTCCAGTGGAGTTCTGGAATTTAAGGAAGAAACCAGTCGAAACTGTTGAAATAAAATTCTCCTCTGTCTGATTAGTGTGAATTCGAAGCATTTAAATTCTAGTTCGCCGTGGGCAAAGGAAGGTATTTTCCTGAGATGGGCAGGCTGGAGGAAGCATTGATCCTTGTTTAAATGTATTCTTTGAAACTTTTACTGGTTGTATATATATCTGGTGAGGATAGTACTGTTTTATTTGTTCCCTCTGTGGCGTTTTTTCTTGTCTTAACATATTAAAACGTTTTCCTCGGATAAAAGGTATATACTTTTTTTTAAATCACGTTTTTTTAAAGCATCAGTTTATCATAAATGACGATGTTCAGTAAGGATGTTTGAGTCTGTAACATATTAGTATATTATTTTAAAATGTTCTCTCCATCTGCTTTGCCCCGTTTCACTTGCTCTTTGTGTTTCCCACGTCTCAGATAGAGTCAGCAGATGCCTGTCTTATTCTGACTAATAAATACTGCGGAGATCCTGATGCAGAGGATGCGTCCAACATTATGAGGTAAGTAGGGAAGGATCTGTCACTGGTGAAACTGAAGGTCATAATTGGTTTATGAAGGCTGAACTCCCAATATTTCCTGTTCATTCAATATTTACAGGAATTATTCAAATATGTATTCGTTAATTGAGAGATTTCTCAACTTTGTTTTGTGAGTGCAGAGATTGTATGTGTGAGTGGGAGGTGGGAGGGGCGATGAAATTCTTATTGTTGCTGAGTGTGGGTGACTTTGAGGAATATATGCTTAGAATGGGAAAACCCCAAATAGAAAACACTCAAACCAGTCAAGTCATTGAACACAGCAATGAAAGGAATTCCCTGTTTTATATGTTTGGGACTCTCAAAGTTGTTCTACTGACAAACCTGGATGCAAGATTTGACAAATAAAAAGGTTAGGTTGTAGCAAACATGCGTGTTAAAAGTCTGTAGAATGCAGAAGGTAAAGGACAGTGAAAGAGGTAAGGAGATCCATAGCTTTAAGATCCTAGGAAAGAACACGTTGGAATGAGTTTTGATACCAACACAATGATTATACAGGATGTATGAGATCTGCTTTTGGTGCTTAGGCGAGGAATCCCAAGAGTGTACATTTCAACCTCAATGTGTTACAATTCATGAAAGGGACACCTTCCTAATTTGTGTTTCCTTTGAAATGTAGTTTGCAGCTGGACTGTAATGACTTCATCCACATCCTGCTTCTCAGGAAGACTTTGTCGAATTGCTTTCACATATACAAATATACATTTTCCAAATTGTCCTTATTTGAGAATATTCAAAGTCAGAAAATAAGTATTTAAAAGCTCTGATTGCCCCGATGAATGGATAATTCATCAAAATATTGTTTCAAAAAGCCTCAAACCACTGATAAATGGATATGGAAATTGAGTCTTGTTGGAGATGTGAATTTTATTCAGTGTTTTAGCTAAAGCATATGTTTTTTTTCCAAAAATCATCCAGCTCTTAATGAATGTTTCTTTCTCATTTAGGGTAATATCCATCAAAAACTATCATCCAAAGATAAGAATCATTACGCAGATGTTACAGTATCACAACAAGGTCGGCGCACTTTTAATTGTATTTATCTGCTCAGATTTGTGTTTGGAAATGTCTAAAAAATAATTGGCTGTTTTTTAAAACTTTTAAAGTTGAATTTATTGAACACACCATCTTATTGACACCAACATCCTCATGCTTAAATTCCCTTCACTCCCTAGCACCTCTTGAACTCTGTATCTTCTGCTACCTTACTCGTCTGCTTGCCACTGCAGCTCGGCGACCACAGCTAACAATAATACAAGTTGTATGGTAAACTGAAACGGCGTTCCAGAGAGAGTTGTTCCTGCTGGTTGATGTTTAGTAAAATGCAAGAGAACGTTAGCATTTCAACCATGTCAACAATTGTTTGGTTGCCAGTTACATAGAATCTATGTAAAGTTCTATCAGCTGCCTCCATCCTCTGCACAGAGCGTTCCCGATTATTAGCACATTGTAGATCAATGCTAAAACGTACCTTCTTAGACTGCTGTCATTGCCAAAAAAAAAGGAACTATCTGCTCCATACAAGGGAAAAGTTTGTGCTGAACTCTGGGGTTATTATTGAGCACGCTTTGCAAGCAACTGATTTGTCTTCAGAACTAATCACGCAATGAAAGATTGACTACAGCTGACAAACAGCACAGGATAATATCTATTTCTAGTTCCTATTTAGGAATAATTTTGAAAAATTTGAAGATATTTGGCTCACTGGAAAGTGCGTGCACAACTATTACATGTGCATAAAAGAGTCCTATAGCTCGGTGGTTAAACACACTTGCCTCACAAATGAAAGATCTAAGTTCTATTCTCAGCACAACAAAATGTTGGGCAAGTTTCCTCACTTCACAAGCCTCTGTTTACCCAGCAATGAGCAGGAACCAGGTTGTTAGTCGATTGGCCGATCACTTTTCCAATGATAATAATCCCTAAAAAAAATAAAAAAAGTAATTAGGGCCCTCAATCCATGACTTTCTGTGAGACACTACTGTGTGCAATTGTCACATTTCGCCCACAAATATACAGTAAATTCACTTTACAGTATATTCTGACATCTAGAAGACATGAAACAACAACAGCAAAATTACACTTTTTATAGCACCGTTCAAGTCAGAAGAATGTCCAGGCCCTGGACAGTCATTGTTTCAGACCTGAGCTGGGGTCGGGGTTTGGCAGGGTGGAGGGAAAGGGAGGGATTTGGGGTGACAGAGGGGACTGTCAAAGAGGAGGGTCTTGAGGCGGAGGGACTTCGGGATAGAGTTCCAATGAAAAGCACTGTAGGATTATTATTATTACAGCTAGCAGTTTGCTGGTAATGATGAATATGATTTTCTGATGCTCCCTTTACATTCACCCTCCAAAGAAACTTTGGCACTGTACCATGCAATTAGATTTAATCATCTTAAGACAGAAACACAACACGCATGTTTTGCTTTTATACATGTTTCAGAGGAAGTGTTCTCTGGAGCCGCTTGCTATCCATCACTTGTTCATACAGAAGCCATTATCCCCCTGGGCTCATATCACAGAACATGGCATTAAATTAGGCACATCCAGCAATTTGTATGATGTCCTTTCACGTTAGGAGGACGTTCCTAGACGTTGGACCCGAACTGAGGGAAGGAATTGGGGAGGGTGGAGGGCAGGATGGAGGGTCAGTGTGGCTCTACCATGTGAATGATGTGGCTAAACAAATAATTATTTTTAAGGAATATGACTTCCTGAGATTTATCGCATTGTTTGAACTAGTCCCAGGCTATCCACAAATATTTCTATAACATCTATTCACTCGCCAGTATCTCACCTTGATTAGGAAAATTCAGATGAATAAAAAACTTTTATATAGTGCACTGAAAGGGATCAGAACAAAAACGTGAGGCCAGAATGCAAGGCACCAGTGCATTTAACTTGTTTCTGACCAGTGTTTTAAACCGCAGCTCTTATTCATTCTCACGGTAAAGCTCACAGGCAAAAAAATATGTATCTGGTCAGCTGGGTGTCATTCACACATGTGGAAACCCATCAAGAGTTATGCAAACCAAGCTGAGAATTCCATACATCCCACCTATACATGGAAATTCCAGAGATAAATTGTTGGAATGAAATGCGCACTCTCCCAGGAGGGATACATCCTGCTTACCTAATTCTGGAAAATATTAAGCACAAGTTAACAAGAGCCATGGCTTGGGGACCCCAGAGTGTGTTTGGGGGTATGCTAAAACTGCATAGCTTGCCCTTGAGGTGACGTAAGGCCCAGAATTCCTCCCAGTCAAATTCTGTGTCACGATAGAAATTACTTTCCGCAGTTCTTCAAAAGATCTGACTTACAAGTTGAGACTAAATTTAAAGAATTTTCCACAATCTGCAGTCTTTGTTTAGAAAAAAATGCTTCTGCAGGCTAGTGAGGCAGAATTTGAGGCCTCCGGTTGATTAGCTAGCATGATTATTGATTGGTTGGTGAATTTTCACCATCTTCTCTTTCTCTGTGAGGCTTTGCTTAAGGTGTTAAGAAGCTGTTTGAAATAGTTGCTTTAAACAATGCAAGTATTGTTACTTCAATAGTGTCTGGAGCTAACACATCACACCAGAGAAACTAAGTGTCTTGCCTCAGTGTGTGCACTGATTTTTGAGATTGTTAAAGGATAAATTAAATTATTGCTGGGTAAATGAACATTATGGAATGCAATTGTCTGCCAACTCCTAATAACTTTCTCAACACAACATTGTTGTGTGTTCGATTGCTGGGCATGAGTCAAATGAAGGCGTGAAAGTGGTTCAGATCTGTGCGTTCCTTTCCACAACAATTTAAGAAAAACGTTCTTGTTTCACTTCTTACTTTGCCTTTGTGGGCCTAAATGTGTTTATTTTCCTTTAATGGACATTAACGCAATGCCACTAACAGAGGTGGCTCAAGCTGATTTTATTGCTGTATTCAGATTTTGCACCCAATTTGCACAGAATTTCACCTTATATAAAAATACATCTTGCTTTTAAAATCCAGATGCACACTAAAAGGTTGGTTGATTAAGCACTGTACTGTCAGGTTCAGTACAGTGTGAACAGGATGCAAAGTTTGCAATGGATGTGCTGCAGCTACCTTACATCTTTGCAGCTCATTGCAGGACAAAAATCCTTTGCCGGTATTTTTTGTATTAATAATGAAAAATAAAACAAAACATTTAGTGCATAAGATCTGAGGTGCTCAGGGGAGTCCACGGACGAATTGACAACAGATGTGAATACAGATTTAACTGCAGACTGTTAGTTGTGTGGGTTCTCAAGTGCCTCTAGTTGCAAAACGATTGCAAAGAAAAACAAAGATGCTTATTGTGATCCCATCAACCATTGTGAATATTTCAAAATGTATTATTAAATCAATGCAGCAGAATGTGTGGATTGAGTTTTTTTAAAAAAAGCTTTTTTTGTTCCTCTCTTTCCCTGCTATCAGGCCCATCTGCTGAACATTCCCAGCTGGAACTGGAAGGAAGGGGATGATGCAATCTGCCTTGCTGAACTGAAGCTAGGTTTTATAGCTCAAAGCTGCCTGGCTCCAGGCCTCTCTACAATGCTGGCCAACCTCTTCTCCATGAGGTCGTATATCAAGGTACAGTCCTGTCTCTTCGCATTAGGGCTGAGGAAACGCTCATCTAGGTTGTCATTCTTTTGAATAAAAAATGTAACTCGAAGGAAAACTAGACAACCCGGAGAAGAAATGTTATAGTTGCTTGTTTTTTTTAACAGCAGGTGCCTCAAATACTGTTGATGCTCAGTAGTTAACCTGGTACTGCAATACTGTACTACTGGTTACACAGCAAATCTGTGCTAATGTGCTGATTCAGTTTAGATCACCAGTTCACAATTTAGGTGTTTGGTGTCCTTTTTTTTTAAAAGCATTGAATATAAAGAATACTGTTGAATAAGAAGATGTTTAATAATAATCATAATAATATTGTTTACATTTGATAAAGCGCCTTATCGCATCTTCAAGACGTCTCAAAGCGTTTGACAAAATATATTGTCAAGTGAATTGACTATATTTTGTGGGCAAAACACGACAGCCAATTATGCACAGCAGTGTCGCACAAACAGTCGTGGATTGAATGACCTATTTATATAATAATACTTGTATTTGATGTAGCACTTTTCACATCTTATCAACGTCTCAAAGCGCTTCACAGAATATACTGTAAAGTGAATTGACTGTATATTTGTGGGTGTTACGTATATAACATATATATTTTTTAAGGAATTATTAGCCCAGAAAGACTAAAACCCAGATGTTTGTAACTCTTGAGTAGTACTGTGCAACTGTAATCCACATACTGTACCTTCAAGGAGTTAATACCCATATGCGATTGATTCCCCTTCCATCTGTTGCTTTGTTGTACACCAAGAAGCGGTTTATCTCGTGCTTTACTTTGACGGATCCTGATGTTGCCAATGCTTAAAAAAACATAAAACATACATTCGGAAGAGCTCCAGCAAAGGATCAGAACTGATAGACCTCTGAAAGTAGAGCTGTCATCTTTCAAGTTGATTTAAAAAAAGGACAGGACTGTAACTGCTCCTATTCCAAAGTACTGTCCAAACATTTAAGGGATTATTAACCCCCAGAAAATGATCCACCAATACCTTCTGCTAGGTAACAGTGTAGATTAAGAAAGTTTGCCCAAGGTTTCGCCCCGCTGGGAATTAAACCCTCTCGCTTGCAAGGCAAGTGCTCTAATCGTGAGCTACAGGACTCCATATACAGGAAACCTGAATATGGACTTCAGAGACAACAGTAATGTAATGTGCGCAGCTGAATATCACACTGATTAGATACCTGAATAAAGCATTCCTCAGCCCAAAAGCAAAAATATCCATTTGGAAAAATCTGGTTATAAATTTACAGTCATCAACTGTTGAAAGATCTTCAAATACAATATTTACACTGTTGAGGCTTTGACATGTGAAGAATCCACTATTCAGATTTACCACAGTGGAAAGTATGGTGTGGACTGCCATATGATTCATCTATGAAACGATTATTTATATACCTAAGTGGCTTCCATGGAAATTTATTTTATGAAGAACAAGTACAACCTGATTGTGAACTTAGCACCTTAGCTTCAAATGGACAGACTGTATGATTGTTATTCAAATCCATATTGTATCTTTAAGTACTAGAGGATGATTTTTTGTGTGTGTAGTCTCTGGTAGTCAGTCATTGAATGCTGGGGGCATTTTTATGCAGCTTTGGAGATATTCAGCTGGCAGTATTTCAGGTTTCCATTGTGAAACTTGGACCACCAGCTGGAAGTATTGTCCTGGGGAAGCTGTGCACAAATTCTATTTTAATACAAATTGATCCATCCTTAAAACAATCCTTGCATGTTATTGCTCTTCAATCTTTCTCACTGCAATACCGTACCATTGAACAATGACAAAAATGTTCCCAAAGTAATTGGCTCCATTCCCGCAAAATGATGCAAAGCCTTGTCCAATGCAATGGTCTGGCTGTCAAGGCTGCCAGAAGATTTCAAGGCCTGTCACAACATGTTGATGACCACTAAACTCATAATGACATCTGCAGACCTCTGTAAATCTGTTTGCACATAATTTGGGGCTTACCATTCCAACTCCTACAAATGTATCCAAATCCACAAAGGAGGAAATGATTGTCCAACTCTTTTGGCTACTTTGGCCCACATGGATGCCAATTAACAAATTCTCATACAAGGCTAACTTTATGATAAAAATGCAATATTGAAAACAGCAGTTAAGATAATTGCTTGGAAGGGGAAGCATATCCATTTAACTGAAGGATATCCCAAATAATTCAGCCTGTTGAGCTAGAATAAGAACATTCATATCTTAGTGGATCTACTCAGAGTTTCACCCATTAAATGATAAATATATATAATGTCTTCTTTTTTAAAAAAAATGGTTTTAGCAATGTTGAACCGATTTTGTGAAAGCATGTTTAATCAGGAAGGTTTGTGAATGGTTTCAAATGAGCCTATGAAGACTGGCCCTCTTGAGAGTCAGAAGGGTCAAACCAATGGACTGTCCTTAATGGAGAAGTACCTCAATAAGTGGTTGTCATTGTTCAACTAACGTAAGACACACTACATATTCTGATTAGTGGCATGTTTTTGGTTACGAACTACTAAACTAATACAATCCAGGTCTTCTATGTTGACCTTGGAGAAAATGTAAAATAGTAAACAAGTGTGCATGAAACACCCATGTATGTGGAGGTACTAATGATTTTTTCTCCAAATTATTCTGTGGTCTATTTGCAACAAACCCATCTTCATATGTGCATATTGAATATCTGGGCCCACGTAATAAAATACCATGATAAGTGACTTAACATTCCAGACCCACAGGTGTTTGCATGCAAACAGGTAGAGTAAAAGCCTGTTTATCCGGCACCCGATCAACCATAATTTACGTATAACCGGCATCGAAAAAAAAAGATCCGCATTCGATTAACCGGAATTTATCCAGGAAATTATTTTTTTGGCGTTTTCGGACGAATATCCGGCACATGCTTTAACCAGCATTGGCCAGGTCCCGAGGGTGCCGGATAAACGGGCTTTTATTGTACTATGCTGAAAGCTTTCAAAATACATACAGAATGGAATTTCAGGTCAAGTGAGTTGTTACTTGTACTTTTGGAGCTGTGCATGCGTCGGTGCAGCTATCTTCACTACAAACGTATGTGGTATTTGTACCACAAAAGTATTGACTTTTTCTATGTTTCCCATAGAAATTGAGTGTTCTGGTTACAACTAGAACAATATGTGCCATAATTAACAAGTATTTTCGCAGCAATGGATGATAATTTACCATGGTCTGCCTTCTAAAAATACTTCACTTTATTCTATTTGTAGATCTGAAAGTACTTACTGTCAAAGTTTGAAAGGATACTGCACAGGTGGTACTCTGAAACAGAGATGCCATAGCTATAGGAGAAATGAATGATCCCAAAGCATCCCATTGAAAGACCTTCGGAGAAGTTGAGGGAGCACTGAATGCTGATGTCCCAGAACAATGTACAAGAGAGTTACTGGTTACACATCAGAATAGTGAACAGATTTACTGTAGATGCAAGCTGTTCTGCAAACTGTATCAGTCCAAATACATAATATTGTCCAGTAGGTCCATACTGTGCATTTAGGTGTTATCAAAGAAAACACGGGCATATAAATTGTTGTTGGTTTTCTGATATAGGGCCAAGTCCTTCATCTTACGTGAGTTCAGACAATGGTGTCTTATTGGCAAGGCATATCCTCACCTAATAACAATGTGAAGGGATCATAGGATAGCAATCAGGAATGGGAAATCTGGTGTGATTTCCCTTCCACTTTCATGGCAGAAATCAACAAAGTCAGCTCAGACCAAGCATGTAACCTGAAACCTATATGGTTCTTTGCCGCACGATGCAGTGCAATTGCCCACTGAACCATTGAGGCAGCCCTGTGAGTGTGCTTTCATTGTTCATTTAAATTGGTTTAGATTTTGTGGGCAGTAAAAGTTTGCAGAGTATTTACACTGGTCATCTTTAACAAGCGTTTAAACTCTAACCATGTGTGGCTGTCCTACAATACTGTTAAATTTCTCTGCTTTAATTGCACCTTGATCCATAATGTGGTGGTACAATTTATGTACCTGAATGATTGATCTTTTGAGAGACAGTGTATAACATATAAGTGAAACCAATCCATTGGATTTTATGATAAGCACATTTTATATATAACTGCAATTGACATTCCTTTCCTACCATTGGTTAATGCGCCTGAAGCTTCTCTCAGACAAGACCTTGATTTTGTAATTTTAGAAAATAAAACAGACCTTACCCATTAGGACCAGCCCTTAAACAATAGATTCACTTAGGCTGCCTGCTCTATGATTCATTTTAAAGTAAACACAGGACCAGAATCATCTGATTTATTATTCGAGTTTCTACAGTATTCATATGGAACCTTTTACTTTTAACATTTGGCAAGCAATGAAAAAGAATTTGACTTCTAATATATTTTTAAAGTTCAGCATGCATTTGTAATAAAACAGATTTTTTCTAAAAAACAATGAGTAATGATTTCAATAGAATTCACATGCTAGTTTTCTATGAGTGCCTGCAGTTACGGTGTTCTAGTCAACTTTTCAGGGTCAATTTATCTCAACATTCAAGAGCATTCCTTAAAATAGAGATTATTCAAACATTTCAAATATTTTATTACATGTGCTGAGCAAATTGGGTTCACAATTAAATTACATTAGAAAGTAAGATTTTCCATTGAAGGATAATATCAGGCCAAATTTGGGTCATGTATCTGACTTGCTTCTTTTCAACAGATAACTTTCATCAAACTACTCTGAAGGATGACTGCAGTTTTCATAGAGTTGCCTCTGAGACTTAATTGAAATATGTGCCGAACCTGAATATTTCTGATCTGGAGAAACTAATGTCACAGGTGGCATATAAAGTCTGTATAAGAGTTTAAGCATCTCTACTTCTCGAAGGAAACACTTTATCATTGTTTTTTTTATGAGAGTTGAGGAAATTGGCTCTCAGTTTTGTCTGCACTGACCTATGTTGATTGAACCCAATTCCATATCTAGTAGCTCTTAAACCTGTCACGATGACCTTTTCCTGAAATAAAATAAATCTTTAAATCCCTACAGCAATATTTGAAGGTATCATATCAATGCACCTAACAAACGATATACCCTCACATTTAAGCCTTGCTTAAACTTATTACAATTGAAGCGCACTACAAATTATCTTTTTGTACCTGACCAACATATATTTTCTCTTTCCTTGACTGCAGATTTTCTCTTCCCCCCACAATCCCCTCCACTTCCCTAAAGGCATTGAGTGATGATCACATATGACATTTGTTTTAGGTTTCCATGAAACCTGGAAACCTAGAAAACTGTGTTCTGGTGTTACATGTGAGCACTGAAATTTAATATTTGTAAGTTCAATGATGGGGCTATGCCTGGTTCTGTCATAACATTCATTAGGTAGCAAAAAGAAGATAGAATCCAAGCAAATTTATCTGCTGTCTAATCCATGGGTAATCCATTTAAAGTGAGACCCAATATTCTGGCCCCCATCCTACTTCCCAATAGTCAAATACCCCAACTAAAATCAAATAACTCAACCAGCAGATTGAGGTTTGAACGTTGGACTTTATGGTCCAAACTCACAGCTGGAACTAATGGTTGAAACGGAAAGTATGAATACATTTAATGTACCAGTGAAGGAGAAAGCAATACTCAAATGGAGTACTGTACAAACAAAAACATTGACCAATTAGGCTGAATGGCTTAATTCAATGTTGTATATTCTATGTAAGTATGTGTGCTTTCATGTTCTCATCTAAAACATGATTATTGGTCTGAATATTACTTGTACACTTTAGTACTAAAAAAAACCTCCAGAATGTTTGTCATCTATATACAGTATTTAGAGGCTTTGTTAAAACAGCAAACAAGAGATTGTTGTGTGTTTTATCGTTACGACCAGTATGGTGTGCACTCAGCCAATCATACTGATTTATGCAACAACTAATCTTATACAGGAATATACTGCTTAGACCTCAGATTATAAAGTTAACGATGGATATGAGTTTAAAGCAGTATATAGTGTTATGTTTTCATGATCACAACTTTAGATCCTGGGGAGATTGTTTTTTACGTTCAGTTGATTCACATGAGCTGTGACATAGCAGCTCCTAGTAGCACAGACTGTGTCTTTAGCTACAGGGATATTTCTGTCAGTTCTTTAGAAGCCTAAAGTGTCTGTATCATTAAGGAAAGGCTGTATTTCCTGCATCCATAATAGCAAAAATTGAGAATTAAAAGTCATAACTTTCCTGGGAGTGAAATTGTACTCTGACAGTATCCACAGAAAAATTCTATGATTGCCTTCTAATTTAGGTAACCTTCAATGCCCTTAACGAAACATTTTACTTTTACTTAAACCTTGACGATAATGGTGACATAGGAATGGAAATAGGTTTTGTAAAAATCAGTATTGGGTGTTTCCTTCAGCACTACACTTGTCAAGGTGCATTATCATTGGGAGCATAGTCCACCAGCAATTTTAAACATTGTCTCACCTGCTATTTTCTTTTCAAAACAATAAGAGAACAAAGGTTAGTGGACCTTTTAAAACTACCAATGTTTTGAATACTCTCTGAAGTCTCATTCATGGTAAGGTGTGAATGAACTGTTTATTCAGTGTGCAGTGTTTCCCATTGCAGTCCGTCTAATGTCAAAATTACTTGTGTTCCCCTGAACAACTTGAATGGCTTTCTAAAGTTCAAAGAACAGACGTGCATTGTGGAGTGTGAAAGCTGTTCAGAAAGAGCTCTTAATTCTGAGGGCAGAAACATCAGAAAGTTGCACCTCAGGTTAAGGGCAAGAGAGCGAGAGGAATCATAGAAAACCATTGAGTTTCATAGATGCCTGGTATCTGCCATTTTGAAATCATCAATGAGTTACTGGTAGTGTTGTGTCCAATTTCATTTTCCATTCTCTACTTAAACCTTTACACTCTGCTGTGTATGTAGTAGTTTATGTATTAATTATCTGCTACTATTCGAAAAGTTGAGGGAGTTTAGTTTCTCCGAGTGTTCTGGCTAACAATCTCCGAAATAAAGTTATTCATTCACTCAATTGTTGTTAGTTGGACAGTGTTGTGTGCAAATTGGTTGCTTTGCCTGCCTACAAACTACAGTATACAGTTACTCCATTTTATAGTTCATCCTGTGTAAAGCTTTGAGAAGTCCTCCTGATGTGAAAAGTCTTATGTTTAATGAAAAGATTATTATGAATTAATCTATTTTTGGTGGAAACTGCTCAATCTGAAAAAAACTTGTATTTTTCAATGCTCAAGATGAAACTGTAAAACCAAACCTGGTACTCGGATTGGTCAGGCTGAACTTGTCATTTGTATACTTGGTAAGTTAATGCATTTTGCATAGGCTTGAGAGGAATGACCGAGAAAGCAAAAAAGGTTAGTTCTCTTAAGCATGTACTTGGATGGCATTTGATAAGATGAAGCCAACACTATTTACAAAATCATGACAAGCTTGGTAATCAACTGCTCAAAATAGGCAGATCTCAATCTGCATTATATGCTTTGGCAGCATAATGGTGTCAATTAGCCTGCATCAAGCATAATTCATGCGCAGTATTAAACCCTGTAAGTCCAACATATGTTTAAGACTGTGTAGAAATGTTCCCAATCCTGTGGGATGCAAACCCATCTTGAAAGTCTTGCATTGGTGGTTTTCCTGGATGTTTGCCCCAAAAATCTGATGCCTTCAAACTTTTTATTAGATTTATTTTATTAGATAGCTCAATATTTTATTTGATAGCTCATACTTCAACTCTGGTCACTCTGAACTGATCTTAAGAATCTACTGGAGGCACCAAACGGTGATGAATGACATGTTTAGGCTGTCTGGTATCAACAGCACCGATGTATTTGGTGACAACGGCCTACTTCACTTCCTATCTGCCCCACCATCAATGATGGGCTTTCAGTCATAGCCTGTCCTCTGGAACTCCATTCCCTTCAACGTGTGTCTGAAAGCGTACCTCTTGTGACTACGTATTTGATCATCATGTGACAATAGACTTGCTATAAATCGGTGTGTGAAAATACACAGTACATTGTGTCTGGGTATTTTAACAGAGTTAGTGATCAGTACTTGCTGAATCAATGAACGGCCTCTTTTCCGAAGACCAGGAGAGGTGCTATAGGAAGAAAGCCACTTTGTCATTGGATTTTAGTTTAAAGATAGATTTTAAGGATTGATTTATTTGTCCATTGTTAGCAAATTACACAATTAGGCAGATCTGGATGCATCTTTCTTCAATGCAAAGATGGCTATTGAAATATCCAAATCAGTATATGTTAAATAACAAATATTGTTATTTTGGACATAGAAATCTAGGCTATGATGCATTATGTAATGTCTTAAAATCTCAAGTGATCTATACTTATACATCTATGAGGGTGGGGAACTTTTTCTTAGGACTACACTGCAGGGCATTGGACATGAATTGGTTAATTATCAGACTCTGAGGAATGCTTTGTTAACATGAATGAAGTAATTAGTTTAGGTAAGGCTTCACATCATTTCAAAACATACATATATCATACTTGTCACCAAGTTAAGAAAAGACGTTAGCTTTTTTTTCCAAAGTGTACTGGATAATTTACTGTTGTTGCATGGCTTTTATTCGCCAGTTGAATCTCCAGGGCCACGGCTTTTAACAGAACAGTTCTGCAGGCCAAAGCTTTTAGGGATTAAGGGAATAATAAAACTTCCTCTATTGGCTGCAGGAGCACTGAACCTGTCTGGGAATTAAAAAGTTGGATCCCATCCACCATCTTTATTAATGACAGCTGTTGTTTGTTTATTCACGTTCCGCTGAAATAACTAATCACCTGGTGATCCGTTGATGAAAAATGATTTGTTTTAATCAAAATCTCATTCGAGGGTTAAGAAAACCTGAAAATGATCAATCACTTGGTCTGTGTTGTCACTCAAGAATTTGGTGTGAAGGGAGTTTATGGAGCATTTTGGAATCCAAGTGCTGATTTCATCTTTCAAAATTAAGGCTGAAAATAAATGGTGCATATTAAATGTGGAGTTGATAAAGTGCCAGGAACACTTTGACAAATCACTACATTACCTGCTCTTGTTCAAATCTTTTCTATTTTATAATTAAGAAAAACTGATTTCCATAATATCCAGGCTTTAAGTAACAAACTTGAATTTAAAAAAGAGTTTTTGTTAGTTTTAAAAAAAGTTTCAATACTCTCAACTGTTAACTTTAACCAAACCACCTGGAAATTATTAAAAATTGTGATGTATTTGGACTTTGTTCAAGCAATACATTTTCTGAAGCATAATAATTTGCACATAAATCTACCAAGTCTGAGGAGAATTCCTGAGTACTCTCTGCCAGAAGTGCTTTGCTTTGGTTCATTGTGGGAACTCTCATTGTACTGTACTTTTAATTGAGGTACACTTTTTTTGCCTTTGACTGCTTCCACTCGTTCTGGCTTTGGTCCCTTTTCATCTTACAGATTGATTTACTGATTCTGAATGCCTCAGTTACAACCTCAAAAATCAACATCATAAATTACAGCTAATTTGGGACCTTTTCCTGAATTACTTCAATTTCCCCCCTTGGCAGTAGTTCTCCCCTGCATGTGGTTTCCTTTTTTTTTAACCCACAATTTTACAAAGGCACACATACTTCAATTCACATCTCTTCTTTTGCCTTAATGCAGTAAACTCAAGTCATCTAGTTTGAAGAAAGAGAGCACAAAATTAAGACTGTGTTCAAAGTGAGTCTTTTATATCCTGATTGTTTTCTCAACGTTTATTGGAGTGCGAGTTTGTAGAGCTGGTTTTCTTTCAAAAGTTTCAGTTTGAAGGATTTCTGGTCATCTCTAGGGTCTGTTTTCAAAACAAGCATGACAGTAAGTTGCCTGTGGCATTCAGCATGTAATTCAGCTTTTCAGATGTGGTTTTAAATAACTTTTGGCTAGATTGCTGCAGTGCGAGTATTCCCAGTATTAGAAGGAAATTTAATGATTCACAGGCCTCCCCCGTTCTTTTTTTCTACCGTATCCAAGTGTTCAACACAATATCAGTGTATCACAAAGACGGATTAACTTTAACCCAAAACAGAGGTAATGATTAACTTTTCAATATCTGATTATCCATTAGACAGATCTGTGTCACAATCTGACAGAACTATATTCGAAAGCTAGGTACTGTAGTTTTTAAATAAGTCTTGTGTCCTGGCTTTTTTGTAATCCTTAGCAACTTGTTTCAATTGTACCCAACCTTTGTCTGTGACTTATAATTATGCTTTACACCCTGATACCTGTGACTTCCTGCCCCTTATTATATCTGAAAGCATTTCCCTGGATTTACTTTCTCATTCCATTTTAGCATCTCTGATCTTGGCTGTTTAACTGCAATTCTGACGGACATTTTAACCTATATACAGAATGTTTGCCAATAAAGGGAAACAGGACTGCTCCTACCTGTGAAAACAATGACTTATCTTTCTTGTGAGCAAAAGAGCAGGTGGACTGCCCCATCATTACATGAAAAAAATATACAATAACAACTAAAAAAAAACTTTTAGTTTTTGCAGAATAAAAGTTCAATCAAATCACACTGCCCCTTGAACATATATTTGTCAGGATCAGTATTGGCTCAGAGTCATGCCATACTTTTGCACTTCAAGTTTGCTTTCCGAGTCATAATATAAAAAGTCCAGTGTTCCCAGAGTTGAATTTCAGAACATCCCACTTGGAGTTGGACCTCCTATAGTAGGCCATGAGCCTATCTGCTCCCATTCTCTTAACACTATCCTGGAGTCCCTCTGATTTACTCTTTCCCTCATATTGTTCAAGGTCCATCTCAGGACATACCATTTTGACCATGCTTTCAGTCTTCTATCTTTTCCCCACCCCACTTGGCTTCCACTCGCAGCTCAAGTCCCAAGCCTTGGGAGATCTTCCGATATGAAAGGCTCTGTATAATTACAAATTTGTTATGTTTAGCATCAGGCTTTATTGTAGGCACAAAACATTGTGAGAAGTTTACTTTAAGATCCCCACTGCTGAAATGGCAGTCACGAAAGCACCAAAGTCGCCTGATGTTCAGAGGCATATCCTGGCCTTCACAGCCATTATTTGTGAATTAAATATCACAGAATATAATTATGACATTGTTTCATGCATGTGTGAAGTTCTGCCTTCACCTGTCAACTTAATGTGGTAATGTTAGGACGTTTTTGTGTGCCATCAGTCATTGCAGGTGACCTTGGAAAATGTAACTGGGGACGTGGCAAAGTTTTGGGCTGCAGCAAAGCCACATTTTGAGTCTCAGGAGACGCATTGTAAAGACATCACAAATGTTCTACTGAAATGGTTAAACACATTCATCCATCAGTTATAGCACATGAAAAAAAAGGCATTAAAAAAATGTGTTTTGAAAGCAGTCATGAACTGTCAGCACTCTTAAAGTTTTAATTTTTATGACTGGATTGGAAGGTTAAATTAATCTCATAGCAACTGCTTGTGGTTCACAATTTTTCACAGGCTTCATCTCTAGTGTTAGGTGGAGGAGGAAGCCTGTGAGATGACGTACTAATGAGAAACTGTCGCTGTGGGAGGTGAGGTGACAGAAATGACTCAGACGGTGAGCTGAGATACAATCAGTTACCTGCGGGGACCATGAGCGACAATTTAAAACACATTCATGATAATTATTTCATCAAAATTACTCATTTCAGCCATTAACGCTGAGCATTTCAACTGTGACCTTGTTCTGGAAAAATACTATTTAATATTATCCTCCAGTTAACATTATTTAACCATGGTTTTAACACCACAGTTCTCTTGCTCAGAGAAAGATACGTTGTTTTTTTAACAACAACAACAAAATTGCATTTGTACAGCTCAAAATAGCTTAAAAAACGAGACTCCCAAAATTGTTTTTAAAAACAAGTGCAGGATTATTATTAGTGAATTTGTTGAGAAATGCAGTTCTAATGATTATACTGATTTTTAAAATGAGATTTCTTATATTGGAATTTGACCCAAGGATACAAAGCAGTAGAAGCCTCCACTGATAATGAGAAACACAAAATAAAGTCTGTTGTTGCAATGTGCTTCATATGGAGTGAAATTATGAAATTATTACCAGCAGATAGTACAGATCTGAATTCTCACCGGTATTGGTTAATCTATGTGAATTTATTGGACACTTTATTGAAGGTTGCTATCTCAGACATTTTAATGTGTCTTTACTGAATTCCAGCATTTTTCACAATTAAGCCACTTTGAAATTTGTTTTGCTTTCTGGCTTTTTCGTTGATATTTTGGACTTGGTCAGTTCCTGAATCACTCCATATACAGTATTACCCTGGAGCTGGTCACTATGATAACAATAATCCTTGCATTTGATGTAATGCCTTATCACATTGACAAAATTCTCGAAGCTCTTCACAGGATTTTTACTGTAAAGGGTAGGCAAACTGTGTTTTGCAGCCGAACATGGCAACCAATTTGTTCACAGCAACCTCCTATAAGCAGCCATGAAGCGAAATGACCCATGTTATCTTGAGGATTGTTGTCAAGGGTACTGGAAGAAACAAAAGTTATCAATCATGACACAGGATCTTTAACATGAGCAGGCACAGATAGGGCCTCAGCTGAAGGACAGCACCACCAACAATGCAGCGCGACATTCGAGTGTTAATGTTGACTGTGAATTCAAAGGCGGGCAGGGGGCAAAGATCTCTGTGCAAGATCAAAGGGAAACATGCCCATCAATCGTACACTGATCCCAATATTAAAGACACCGAGTGACCCCCCCCCCTCCCGCCCCCCCCCACGCTCACCCCCATCATCTCTTCAACAATCCAGTTGAGTTCAACAGCTCATTGTATCATTTTGTAGGATAGCTGAACTATCCTGCAATAACACTGGCAATAAATCTGTGGGAATTGTTTCAGAATTGAATGGAAAAGAAGTGATAGGGGGCACTGCAGCTTTAAGCTGCCTTGTGTAACAGATTGTCCTGGCTCTGCAAATGTTGATCCAGCTCTGTCTGCTGTCTCTCATACTTCATCGATCAGCAGGCTCCTGACAGTGGAATTTTGTCGTGACAAGCAACATTTCATTCTGAAAGGTTTCTACTGCACAGTTATACCGCTGCTTAAAAACAGCTCTGAGAGCATTTAGAGTGTTGGGACTAGCAAGCCGTGTGTAATGCTGAATAGCTCAGCCGTCCTGTTACCTTGACTCTGCTCATGCTGACATTTTTGGAATAGAGTGAGTGATACTTTTAGGCACTATAAAAGAATAATCACATTAGAGAGCTTTCCAAATCTTTTCCTAAGTTAACTGACGGACGCATAGGCTAACTTAATTCTTTTTACGGAACCATGCAAATAGCCTGGCAGTGCATTTCATTGCTTCACTGACTTGAGGCATTGTGCTATTTTCCCCCTCCTTCTTATCTTCCCTTGTTCCCATTCCACGTGTGTAAAACGGGACCTGATTGCAGGTCTGTCTGAGGGAGGTTCATGAGGAGGCAGAGGTAATATTCTAGGGGTTTAAGGAATCCCTTATCCCACTGCCTTCTGTGTCCTGGAAAGACACATTCGCAGAGAGTTGAGAACAGAGCACTTGCACCCAACATACTACAGGTATTTCTCTATTTCCTAAACTTTGAGGCATCTAAAAAAAAGGTGTGGTCAGTATGTGGAAAATATCCACATTACATTATGTTTTTCCAATTTATTCACGTCTGCTCTCTCAGCACCCTCCTTCACTCGAGAGAAATCATCCCGGGAAGATTCTAATGATTGGGATTAAAAGCCGAGTACCTTGGGATATCGGATTCCAGGACTAAAGGATCAAGCCTGCGAGTTCTTGTAGGGTAGTTTTAGTTCTCGTAGTTAGGAAGTATGATGCGGAGTTAAGGTGCTGTAAATGCTACATGAAATATATCCCAAATTTTGTCAGATGAACAATATAATAGTCTTGGTGCTAGTTTCTCCTTTTGAGGCTGTCTTTGATAAGTGGTGTAATTTTCTCTGCCTCATCCATTACTTCTCTCATAGAATAGTGAGAAGTGATGCATATCCCATGGACTAATCACAAGTGCAGAATACAAAAGTACCAATTAGTTGGGCCGAGCGGCGTCATCAGCCATCATTAAATTGAACATATTGTTAATTCAGGAGAATATGCGCGTACAGGTACATAGTTAGAACAACAACTTGCATTTATGTAGTGCCCTTCACGTCAGATAACATCATGGAGTGCCAGATAATGTCTCCAAGGCCCAGGTTTAACTGTGGCGTTGTACCAAATATTTAAGGTCAAACTATAGGTCAGTGGCAGGACTTTTGCAGCTTTAACAGGATATGGAGGAATAGAGATTCTTTGTTCTCGTCTTATTAACTCCACAAGCCAAAGTCCTAAAGGATAGGTGGTCACAAGTGGTCAAGCAAATGGAAGCTCACCATACAGTGCTCTGAATGGTAACTAAAGTCCCATCTAAAGACCTTCCTTTTTGATTGTGCTGATGGTCACCTCCGCCTGGCTCAGGGTCAGATTCCAACACTCTCAAACCCTCTGGGACGCAACTCTGTGTCAAGGATGCTATATAAATGCAAGTTTTTGTTTTAACTTGTGTGGTTTAATTGATAAGACTCCAGCAATAACCCAACGCATAGTTTGGGGTCCTGAAGTCTTGGCTCTCACTAACTCGTGTTTGATCCTCTCTGTAATAGGCATCTAGTGTGCATTCCATTCCAGATAGAGGGAAATTTCCATGTGTACACAGTGTACATATGTGGAATTTGCAATCTGGTTTGTTTACTCTGAAAACAAGTGTCAGACAACCATCTGACCAAAAAGGAGTAATCCCAGGTTATTATATTATTATGCTTAAATGCAGGTTAAAACTGCTACTTTAATCCATCTTCAGAAGAAACAACACCAACCCTCCCCAGCCCCCAACTAGACTAGATTTCATATGGCTTTACAGGGCAAGATTGTAAATTTGTACAGACAATGGGGTAATGTTTAGTGGATTAACAAAACAAATCTCAATTCACTTCAAAGGATAACAAAATGGTTTGGTTGTATTGACATTATTCTGAGCTAGTTTGCAGCCCACGCTTCAGATATGGTCAAAGTAAAATCAACAGTTTTGGTCACAGATTCTTCAATGTTCTTTACTTGTTTCCATTGTAGATTGAAGAGGATACCTGGCAGAAGTACTACCTCGAAGGGGTCGCGAATGAGATGTACACAGAATATCTGTCCGGTGCCTTTGTGGGCTTGTCTTTTCCTGCAGTTTGTGAGTAAGTAATGTACTAACCAAATGCTTCCAGAGGTTCTACCCTTATTTCTAGCTCTGCAATTAAATAACAAGTGAGGAATTGTAATAAAAACTCTGAATGATTCCAAATAAATTGGACGTAGATTCAGGGAGAATGCTGATTTCATTTGTGAATATAGAAAGCTTGTTGCAGGAATATGAATTACAGTATGCTCTGCAATTTGAATAAATCACAAGGAAAGTAGGAAAGTATTATTGATGAGATTAGTGAAATGTTATAAATCCTTGATTTGATGTGTCTCATTTTAGTTAATGTTCTTATAAATTGTAAAGCCCAATGTATCTAATCCTCTGCGGTTTTCACATCTTGGAAGACATTATCAAGCTAGATGCTCTTATCACAGTGGACTTTAACAACAGGCCTTGTGCTGAGATATCGTTGGTATACTGACCTCTGAAGGACAAGATGACATTGCTTAGGGGCAAGCCTGTGTTGAGACTTCCAGTTCAATGGTCTTTTGTCTCTTTCTCCACAAAATTGGAAGTGCAAACCTGATTTTCTTTTAAAACTATGTTTTGTTGGTGACTGGAAAGAAGTGTTATGTTTGTGCACTTCAGTGTGCATTTATGAAGCTATCACATTCCCCCTCAATTCTTGTACAGTGAATGGCCAGTGTACCCACTATTTCCTCTTAGTTTCCTTACCAAAGGTGAGCAGTAGCTCACTTGCAAAGGGATGAGAATTGTTAACAAAACAATGCATTAAGATATTTTCATTTTGATTCAGGATAGTTTTTTTTAGATTATTTGAAGATTTTCCTACTGCTTTTGCATTCTAATTGTGTTGGACTGAGATACACAAAGTATTCACTTTGGAATGAAGCATCAAATTTAACCTAACTCCTCAGAATCATAGAGATGATCATTTAAATGTTTAGCCAGTGAAGTACTATCTTGAATAATAAAAATGGAGGATGGTAGGGTAGACGCTAGGTAGACCCTCTTTTTTGACCGTGCCTTGAGCTGCCCTTCTACCTCTCTGTCCTCCCTCATTCTAACCCTGCCTCCCCTCACTCTAACCCTGCCTCCCCTCACCCCATGCTCAGGTCTGACTCCTGACTGTACAGCTTCTTGGGACGTTCTTCCGACATGAAAGGCACTCTAAAATGTAGTTTTGCTGCTGTTGCTGTTGACTAGAAGGTTAGACTGTTGCCCTTTTGCATTTGGGATCTGAGATCAGATCTAACTTTAATGCATTCCAACTTTTTATCTGCCCTCCAGCACTAGTTCTCTCTGTTGTGTACGCTCTTGCTGTCTCTCTCTCTCTCTCACACACACAAAGTAGGTTGGCTAATCTCGAGCAATTTTGTATTGGATACAGAGCTGCTCACAATTAAGCACATATGGGTAATATAGTACACTGGTTTCATGGATGACTGGGCTGAGAAGTGGAGCTCTTAATCTGTTTGGTGGTTGACACATTCCCAGGGCAAAGTAACAAGAGCTTTGCAGTTCATTTCCACTGATTTGCTTGCACTCATGTTACACCTGCAGACAAGTAAAAGAGGACAAAAAACATGGTATGAATTTATTTCCTCTATTGGGTGAAACTCTTGCAGTGATATTGGCTCCAAATCCAGCTGCTTCCAAATCAGGCTTGTATAAATATTCCCCAATTAAGTCATTTAACTGGTGAGATTTTCCCCATCGTTCCTTGTATATCAGTGTAAGATGTGGGCAGGCAATTCAATATTCTTAAGTGTATGCACAGGGTCAGGGCAAAGGCGAGCGTAAACATTGGTGGGGAATCAAAATCAATTGAGCTTAACAAATCAGAATTGAATGATTCTCCCAGTGAAAGCGGAGTATTTAAAAGCACTAAGCCTTCTGGATGGTAATTATAGTTCAGATATCTGATTTACCCCAGGGATATGCTGATTACTTTATTACCAGAGCAATATTCATCACCAAACAACAGTCGTCTTGTCATGGTAATGGCTGCTTATGAAAGTCACATCATCTGATCTCGTGGGGTTAATGAGATTTAAACAAGGAGGGGCTGTTATTGTCGGTTAATGATGCAGTGCTTCAAGGAAGTGATGATCAATGGATCCAGATGGTTCTAATGAGATTTAGAAATCGCCTAAAAATCTTCGTTTGACACATAGGTTTTGCCTAGAGACTCAATTATCCTGTTTTCTGGTTCAAATTAAAAGGGCTCATTATTCATACACTCTCTTGTCCTTGCTTGTGTGAGATGGATAACTCCCATCTTATTCTGTTTAATTAAGCCCTATGATAATCAATATACCGTATTGTGTATCATTGTGCAAATTAATCCATGTTAACATTACAGTAAATACAGATGTTTTATGAAAAAATGTTGTGAGGGAGTATGGTATAATTAAATAGATGAGAAGTTTCTAAATGTAAATGCTGCAGCTGATTACCATCAAAATGCCACGGTCTCAATGATTTCTATTCCATGTGGGAATGTATGCCAAGTCCCGTTACAAAGTCTACAGTTAAATGACCTGCTTGAAATTCTGGAGGGCGCATTTAAGGTTATTTCTCAGCAGATTGTTTAAGTCATTGCAGAACAAATGTTAAAAATCCCATCAGTCCTCAGAAGCCGAGCAAAATCTTTACAATCCGAGATTGTGGAAGAGATTTTGATAGAGATATTGACTTTGAATTGATGCTGGTTATTCATTGAAAGATATTAGTACAGTGTATTAAGAGTTAGTGGTTCAGGTGTGTATTATGCACACATTGTACATTGTACTGTGAGAATTTATTCAATTTCAGCGAGCACTGACATCACGAATGTTTAGTGTTTTATGTCATTGCTGACTACTCCATTTTATTAATTACCTTGATATTGTATTGAAATATTTAGACAGTCAATGATTGTTCCAATCTCAAGATGACTGATAATTATTTTGTCTAATTGATCAGAATTATCATTCACTCAAAACATTTCAGATATTGATCCAATCTTATTTGGATTCCTCTTCTACTTATTACATATCCCACAGCCAAACACTTCAAACATTAGTTTTGAGCCATAACCTTTATAATCTTCATGTTTTACACAGATGTTTAATCTTATCTATTTTGTGAAGTTGTTTAATAATGATTAATAATGATTAAACAACTGATAAAAATAGTTTTATGAATTTTTAAAGTAAATATGCTGCAGTAACTTCTTTATAAGAGAGCAAAGTGATGAACGGCAGGGCCAGAGCTGGAAACATTTGCTTTCTTGACATTTTAGATGTGTTAATTGACGCCAACAAGTAAATATACACAGAGAGAAATAATATGGCTAATTATTCTATATTTTTATTAATTCACTCGGGGATAAAGTTGAAATTCTATGGAATATGCATTCATAATTGTTAATATTCTACAGCAAAAATGCTCCCGGCAGGTGAGCTGATTTATAGCAGACTAACTAGTACAGTTTGCAGTTTCAAATCCAGCGGGTGAACATTCTTTACAAGTGTGTTTGTGCATGCATTGAGCTGTAATGAAATGAAAAGTTGGCAGTGTATTTGACTAGTGAGTTGTGTTTTTCCAGAGTAGAAGTGAGGCCTCATGCCCTTTTGATACTGTGAATGATAAAACAGAGCATGCCACGAGTTCTAGCACTGTCAGGTTTATAACCACCAGTAGAAATAATGCGGACTGACCATAGTGCTGATTCCACATGAAATTAGAATTGTTCAGGATCCACACACACCAAGCACTGTGATATAAATAGCGTGTTTCCCAACATCCTTCCTAATATAGTTGCTTCTCCTTCAGCACATAGGTACCCGAACTGTGTTCAGAAAAATGTTCCGCTCAGTTCTTTCTGTAACACATAAAAACTGCCATGAAAAGTTTCACTTGTGAACTGTGACGTTGGTGTGGTTCCCAAACACACTTTGTTCCCCTCCCACCAAATCACAGAAGGCACAACTCTGATTGTTTCTAGATTGGAGAGATATTTGAGACCCTCACATTATCCTGGTTTCTTAATGCTTCTCCAGATGGACAGCTTTGTACTC
This sequence comes from Hydrolagus colliei, assembly GCA_035084275.1. Taxonomy (NCBI): domain Eukaryota; kingdom Metazoa; phylum Chordata; class Chondrichthyes; order Chimaeriformes; family Chimaeridae; genus Hydrolagus; species Hydrolagus colliei. Next base: position 16,086,986 of record CM068748.1, read on the forward strand.
ATGATTATTATTCCTCTACACTTTCATCCTTTCACATGAGCTAGGTTTTGTTTAAGTGTAATTGTTTGGGAAGTCAGAATAATCTGCTGGCATCCATAACCTTGTCCTGCAGTTGTTGTATCAGCAAAGCTCATTCCAGTTGGCTAACTACTTAATGTTAGGTGACACCGTGCTTTCCATTTGATAATGTTTAATTGTAGACACTTTTGATTACATTGGAGCTTAAACTCTTGGCTTCTCCTCATGGTGGTTTGTATGTGTCTGCAATCTAATTAATGAAAAACTATTGCTTTAACACATTGTTTGGCCTTGGATTGGATCCAGGACACTTATTGCACGTGTAAAAAGAAACAGAATGTAAATGCTTTTTATGGCATGTGATCAAACACCAGCGGAAACAAATCCAAAATGACAGGGTGATAACACAAAGCAGCCTCAACTGTTCTTTGAACCATGCATCATCTTCCCCCATCCCCCCAGCCCTGCACCACCTTATTTCCCCATCAGCTCGTTAAGATGTCACTTTAAGATGTCCTCCTGATCTGAAAAGTGCTATAAAATGTAAGTTGTTGTAGTAAGCGCTCTGGGACCCTGTGTGCGAGGGCGTGACCTCCTGTAGCCCCATTGTCAGGGTACAGGTGAGCTTGGCGAGCTATATTATTTTGGCGGATTTCCAGACTCTTCGAGCTTTGTGTCAGTGTCCAGTCCCTCCCTCTCGCATCCGAGGAGGCCGCACAATTTCTGTTACAGAAACCATGAATTTTTATTGGCCACAATCTAGTATGGGTCAGTTCTTCATGTATAGTTTTTTTTAATCAATAAAGTGAAAAAATGAATGTTTGCAGTAAAATATACCTCAATAGCACTAATCAACTCTTCCCCCCACCACACAATCACACAATGCTGTGAATTGTCATAAAATGGTAAAGCACTTGTCCTGATTATGAGATGGCTTTAGCCATTGTACAGAGAAAGAGAGAACCACAATCAATAACTGGCACTTTGTCTCTCACAAACAGGTTGTGCTATGTGAAGCTGAAGCTGCTGCTGATAGCCATAGAGTACAAATCAGACAAAAGGGAGAGCAGGTGAGTGTTCCAGCATTTGTTGTGAATCATTAATACTTAACTGCTAATTGCTCACTGGATCTTTCCAATCAAGGAGTTTGGTAAAATGTTGACTCCTAATACCCAGTGCAGTACTATGGTTACTATGCAGCAAGCATTTTTAACATTGTTTCACAGTGGCATCTCAGTTCTTATCTATAGCAGGGAACAGGAAATCTTATAATGCACACAATACAATTATCGTAATCGTGTGGTGTTTCACGCGATTTAGTTTATCAAGCTAATATGAAAAAAAATCCCAACTGATGATTTTTATGTCCTCCCACCACCGCCCATTGATGGGCAGGATACTGGAGAAACTCCATTCTCTTTTTGAATGTTGCCATGGGATCCTTAACATCCTAAATAGGCAGACGTGATCCCGGTTTAATGTCTCATTCGAAGGATGGCGCATCAAACAATGCAATACACCCCCAGCACTACATTGAAGTGTCACCTTAGAATGTGTGATTCCGTGACCCAGCATGGAGCTTGAACTCACAACCTTCTGACTCAAGTGAGAATGCTACCACTGAGCCAGGCTGACACACAATGTGCATGTGCTTCCAAATAACATAATAATAATCCTTGCATTTGATATAGTGTTTTTCATGTTTTCTAGACGTCTCAAAGCGCTTCACAGAATATAATGTAAAGTTAATTGACTGTATATTTATGGGCGAAACGCGGCAGCCAATTGCGCACAGTAGTGTCCCACAAACAGTCGAGGATTGAAACGACCAATTTATTATAGTTTTTTTTGGACAGATTATTATTTGGCATGTGGAGTAAGGAAACTTGCCCAAGGTTTCACCCTGACCTGCCTGGATTTGAAACACAGGTCTGACGCTTGTAAGGCGAGTGCTCTAACCACTGAGCTACATGACTCCACAAACATCGGGGAGAGTTTAAATGGAAACAAAGAGGCAAATATTTTGCTTTGTATGCCAGGGTTCATTATAGATTCTGCTACTTTGAAATGTGCAGTGAGTGAATGATGCTGATTAAAAGCCCTTTCTAAATATAGCCTCTTAATGGAAACAGGCTTTATGTCAACCAAAGTATTCCTTTATCAATTCATTCCCATTTAGTAAGTAAGCTATTGATCATGTACTGATCCTAATTGTCAGTAACGTGTTCAAGAACTAGAGCCATTGACCCGTTTCTGACACTAGGCTTGCAGTAGTTGAGGAAAGTAGCCTATGAGCTTCTTTGGATCTGTTGAATAGCAATAGCACAATCGGTTGAAACGATCATGCTGGTTAGACGTAATCGCACCTGAAAAACCTTCACCGACCTCAAAGGAAGTTTAACCACGTGCAAACAAAAGCCATTCCTTCCATTTGCAGACTGAGAATCACCACTATGTAGCATTTCCTACATCAGATGACATTTAATCCCACTTTTAGCAAAATGATCTGGTGAAAAAGCATTTAAACAATAAGCACAAGATGACTACAGGCATAATCTTGGTTGTGTCAAATGAGCATCCAGTGAAAGTGACGAAGGTATGCTGGAGGAAGGAGATGGGTGGGACAGATTGCTTTTCTTCTATGGTCAAAGCTAGCAATACCATTAACTGTTGGCTTTCTGAAGCACATTTCACAGTAAGTCCCTGATGTAAGGTTCACAGGTCTATAGAAGAACACCTTGTATTATAATGGGTTGAGTTACAGTGGGGCTGGCAGTCAAATTTCCATGTCATCAGGTCGCCATTGAGTCTTTGACATACGCTAAATGCTGTGGCAAAGTGAAAAATCTAATTAATAATTGTTGAATGCAGAAAGCTGGCTGTTCAGTTGCGTTCCCAGTGAGGTTGCTTGTCAGGAGGCATTCTGCACAATAACAACAAGAAAATTACACTTGGATAGCACCTTTCACATTGGGAGGAACGGTGGAACCACAGGCACCTGTGTGCCTTGCACAGAAAGCTGGCTTGTCAGAATCGGAAGCTGGAAATATTCTGCATGTTTGGTCTGAAGGTCCAGAGTATGGGGCAGAGAGGCTGAAAGCCCGGCCACCAATGGTAGAGCGGGTCGGGCGGGAGACATGGAGTAGACCAGAGCCTGCTGAATGGAGGGGGCGGGCAGGTTGATAGGGAATCAGTCGGTCCGAGAGGTAAGAAGGGGCAAGGCCGTGAATGGCCTTAAAAGTGAGGACGAGGATCTTGAATTCAATTCTCTGGGTGGGGGGAAGGGAATAGGAAGACAATGGAGCCGAGCGAAGGTGGGAGTGATGTGGTCGCGGAGCTTAGTTTAGCTTTTCATGTGACAAATGGCACCTCTGACACTGTAGCACAATGATAATTTCTGACAAAGTCTGACAATTTCAAAAACAGGAATCACGAAAGATTCATAAATACTGAATTCAACCTATAATTTGATGCATATCACACCAGCCCACCAACACTGCACCGTGACAGATCTTGAAGTGTATCATATATTCATGTACTGTATAATATTTTCATATTTCACTACAATATATAACAACGATGTGGACTAGAATCCCAACTCTCCCCTTCATCCCTGTCCTTCACAGTATTGTGTGCTTACCATGAAAAATAATACAACATTCAAGCAAACCCTGTGTGTTCTCATCTGCAATGCTTTGATCTTGTGTTTTTTGTTTTTTTGCTTATATTGGTGTTTAGAATGAGAAAAGTGTTGTCTTGTTTTTTTGTCAAGAAAAAGATTTTCTCACTCTGCTTTGTTTTTTGTTGTTGCCACCTGTTTGTTTCTACCAAAGTGTTTGATTTGAAATGTTCTCTTGTTCTTTGCAGAATTAGAAAGCGGTATGCCCTCTTCATTCACTCACCTGCAAAAAAAAACCTCAACCCTACCTTCCTTCAACTCTTCCTTTTGATTTCTAACCCAATTCCTATAAAGCTAATTATTTGTTTTTCATCAAGTCAGGAGTATCATATAAATTTTTCTCCATTTAAAAAAAATCCATGCAAAAAAGCATTTCCTTTCTTTACTACCAAAGCAATAATTTCCTTTGTGGTAAAAATCTACCAATCCACAGCAGTGTCTTATGGTTTTTTTCCTTGTCCAAGCACAGATTGTGATCATTCTTGCTTCATAAAATGTTTGTACTTTACTCCTCCCCTTCATTAATAATCCTCACCTCCATTAATCGTTTAATGTAAATGTCCATTGCAGCTCATGTGCTGCCTTCGTGTTACTCGTCAGTGTCTAACTGATGTCGTTTTCCATTATCTTCTTTTAAAGTACACCTGAAGTTGCCCATAATTTTGCAAAATTAGGAATATTTGAAAATCTTGCTAACTAACGAGCCAGTATTTATTTTCTGTCTGATTTATACCGATAGTTTTTGAGAAACATTGAGAGTAACAGATCACATTTCGTGCTTCATATCGATTTACCTCAAGTTTATTTAAAAATCATTGGCTATATTGTGGAATTTTATTTGACATTTCCTTGAAGTTTTTTATTGCATTAGCATGCTTGTCAATGATTTATTCTGTTCACGTCAAAGATCACCACTTGCCCTGTTTGCTGCTTGACACTGAGTGAAAAACATCATACGTGAAACAAAATATTTTTGGTGTTCCTTTATACGGACACCTGTTTGCTATTTACTTTCATTTTTTCAGACCAGGTTATCCCTTTCTTTTCTCTCTTCATTGAATTGCTCTCACACTCCTTCCCCACACCCACATTTTGCTACTTTGTATCTGTGCTTCCTTTTACCTTTTGCTTTGTGTCTGTCCCTCACCTCCTTGCTTTGTGTGCCTCCTGTGTTACGTGCAGTGGCTATATTTACAACAAAAGTAAGTTACTTCCTGTCAGTATTGTATTCAATGATACAACTGCAGCGAAGTTACTGCAGTGCCTCCTACCTGTTCTGTGATGTGAAATAGTTTGTTGTGGATGCATGCAATCGTAATTCACAGCCTGAAAGACTACCAGATAAACTTGCTTCTGGAATTTCCACTTAATTTTACATCATTTAACCACAAATCCACTAAGGTATAAATATGGGACAGTAAAAGGCAGTCTCTATAAATAAACAATTTCTCATAATAATAATAATAGGTTTAATGTCTGCAGAGACCTGATCTCCCATTGGCTGTGTGTTAATCCCTGAACACTGGCAGATTCTAGGAAAAACTGAATTACGCTGACAGTTTTTATAAAATCACTTGATTTGAATGATGGACCACAAAGGAGCTTCCATCCTCAATCCATACAGAATCATCTGATCTTATCTGAGATGACAATGAGGAGGAGGGACTGACCTTTTAAGTAACACTTCTGTCTATCCAAGATGCTTTGAATTATTAAACGACACCTGTACCATTGTAGAAGAAATTGTAACAGGTACACTTTACCTACATTAAACAGAGTAGGACATGTTGAATAAGCTAGATAATCGAGAGCAGCACACTTAATTTTGCTTTCCTTCAATTAATTCATTAATTAGGACAAATGATGATAACTGCAAATTGCTACATTTCCAATGAAATTCTGAAACTTGCCTGAATTAATATATGCCACTGGATTGGTAATTTGTGGCTATGCATTAACTTAATTTCAAATAAATCACCATTTTGTGAAAGCAACACAATAGTAAATTGCTATTTGATCATTGCAGAAATGCAGTGAAATGTACATTCTTCAGTTTCTTCAGTTGGTGCAATAATATTTTTTCTGAATATACAATCAATCACCATTATATTTGGAAGCAATACTGAAGTAGAGGTACGTAACCAATGAAAGGCCTCTATTCTCGACCAGTACAAGTAATGACCTTAAAAGCCATGAAGAGCAAGAGGTTAAATCCTGGAAGCAATTTTACTCTTTCTTTTGAACATGCCATGTCATGTCCCAAGTGCGTTTTTCTTTTCTGTCCTCTTTTTGAGCAGAAAACTGAATATCTTGTCCAACTACAAGTATTGGGAGTGCCCAGAAGAATGAGCTGGATGTTTATTCTGAACAGTTGGGGTTATTGCATGATTTCAGTCTGCAGTCTGATGCCATACTCAAGCATTGTGAAACTCGTCAGTGTATCAGCCATCTCTTTCCTTTGGGCCAGGTTAACAAAGCTAATGTATAGATAGCTGTGCTGTGTACTAGTTATAATCTAGATTTTTATTACCTTTTACATTTTGTGCCTTGTACTTTAAGCTATGTACCATTATGTACATAGCTTAAACAGTATTAATGAATTACGTTGCAAATAACTTTTCAATCACTGGGGAATTGTACAGGCTATGGTAATTGATTTTTACCATGATGTTTACTCCAGTCTTGAAAAGAAACATCAGATAACAGATCTGATAGAAGTCTATAAAATGTTGAATAAGTTGAAGAAAGTAAACACCCCAAAATTGTTTTCTTTCCTGTGACAAGTGAGCAGGCAGGATAGGAGAAAACACATTCATAGTTGTGAAGGGCAAGTTGAGAACAGACACCAGGAAATATATGTAAAATATTCCCGTACACTCCTTGTGGATAGCTCAGAAACAACCTGCCTGAGGGCAAGAGATCATCGATCTTCTCAGTTGGGAAATGTATCATGTTATGGGGAGTGAGCACGCTCAATACGTGAAGGAGGTAATTTGGGTCCCATTGAGTTGGAAAGTGTGTTTTGGAGGGATATAATGGCAAAGGTACAGGAATAAGCAGCTTCAGAACTATAATCTTTACCTGAATTAGAAACAGTATTTAGTTTGGAGTTACCAACATCCAGAAGAAGGATTTTTCTTTTCTTCTGCTTTGTTATCAGAAAGCTATAGAATTGGGTGAGTTAGAACTTATTTTGGGAGATGCTGTCAAGCAGATGGTATTTTGCTACCCATATATCTAAATATTAACATAGTACAATAATCCACTTCATTTAGGCATCAATTGAATCATTCACCATCATCTGTGCAGTATATTCAGCCATTGAACTTGATCAGGAGTTAGTGCAATCCATACAAAAGTGACTTACATTGCAGTAAAGATGCTTGTACCAGTCCCCTTTGATTATTACATGATCAAGATGAGATTTTCCTCCAACTGCAGCTAATGGGAATGTGTCTTTTGTGTTTTTTACTGAGTAGCATATTAATCAATCCTGGGAACAATGTTAAGATTCAAGAAGGCACTTTGGGATTCTTCATTGCAAGTGATGCCAAAGAAGTAAAACGGTAGGTGCTCCCTCTGATAAGAGAAATTCTCGTCTACTTTCACTTAATTGTTTCATGTGCTAAATGCGGTGAATAAAATCTGCCCTTTTGGTTATGGGTGAGGGGTAGAGCTTTCATGCACCGTTATCCAAACTTGTATGAGAATGAATCCCAGTCATTGCTATTAATCCAGTGATTGAACAATAAAAATCTTTAAACTATTTTCTGAACAGGTCTTGCAGTGATAGCAACTCTTTAAACATTATAGCCGCTCAATGAAAGATTATGAGGTGTGGGACCAAGTTTTGGACTCTCAGCTGGAAGGCTGAGATCCAATACCAATTTTGAGCACCAAAGCCACAATTACTGCTCGGCACTAAATTGTCACTACAAGGACAGCTGGGGTGGGGAATGGAAATTCTTAATCAGTGCATTAGGCCATGTTACGAGTTTTGGTCAAACATTGTGGCTGTTGGAGACGATGATAAAGCGATAACCATTACCCGATGAACACATTTCAGGAAACCAGTTTTGAAACATTGTTGTCATTGTATTGTAAGGTTCGACAAAAAAAATTGGTTGGATTAGCTGCAGAAAATATTGAGATGGGGGATATTATACAGATGTTGAAAAGGTCTCTTGCTGAGAGGTGCGGAAAATGTGACAGCGGAAGGTTATTAAACTTGCACTGTAATTGCAAAATTGGGTAACAACCTGCATTAGTATAGAACCCTTTACATTGAATAACATCTCTCTGAGCACTTCACATGGATGGAGTCAGACCTTGAGTGTCATTTTCACAATGTGTTTCCGCAGGGCATTCTTCTACTGCAAAGCGTGTCACGATGACATCACAGATCCAAAAAGGATTAAAAAGTGTGGCTGCAAACGGCGTAAGTAATTCTCTTATTTTTTTACCTGGAGTCAATTTGCTACTGTGCCTGAATGTGTTAAAATTAGCAAGATTTTGCAGATATTGCTGGGGTAACTTGTCTGTTGTGCAATGGTTGTTTTTTTTTACCAGTTTGTCACTTAAGATGAGAGATAAAATAGAGCAGTTAAAACTCCATTTAGCTACCCATTAGATATTAGATATACAGAGTACACTATAAATGATCAGTATTTAAAAGCAGCAGGCTTTTATTTTAAACAGTTTTGAAGTGTACAGGTGCACATTTTATTGCATCTCCACCATTAATTATAGCCCTCATTTGGCCGGGGTTTGTTTCAGCAGCAATAAAAAAATGTTATAGACAATAAACCTTTCGTTCTTGATGTGAAAGGAGGTCAGTGCATTTGAAAAGTCAACTCTTACTAATTATTGAAAGGCAAGCCTTTATATGTTGTAAAAGCAACGTTGTTTTTATCCTCTCCTTAAGATAATTGTCAAACGAAAATATTTTGAAATAAAATGGCTCTTTATTTACAGTTGATCCATAACCAATTCTTTAAATAGAGGCTCTTTCTCTGATCTTGAGGTGTTTTCTTCTCCTGCCACAAAATATGCAGCTGATTGGGAGAGCAAAGCAGTAAACCAGGTTACACAGTCTCTGCTAATGCCGCTCAAAAGTTAATCCTAGAAAATTCTCAAAGGTAGCCCTGGGCAGAGACTTTCTCACCCAATGGCATAGTTGTCACCTGCCCTCTCAGTACACTGAGAGCCAAATTCACCGCCCCACCCAAAAAAAAGCAGTGGCCGCCTACTCTAACCTACTTGAATAAGTATTAAAAACAATCAAGTAAATGGGAGTAACATTTCATTGGGTTCTTTTCAGAGATGCCTTGATCTGATGTAATGGCAAAGCAGACATTTTCAGATTAATATAATCCCATCACTGCTGTGTGCAATTGCATGCTGGTTTCCCCCCCACAAAATATGCAGTCACTACACTTTACAGTGTATTATGTGAAGCACTTTGAGACATTTTGAAGACTTGATAAGGTGCCACATTAAATGCAAGAATTATTATTATTATTACTGTAAACAAGGAATCGGAGAAAATTAATGGATATTGAGCACCAAAGTGATTAGACGACTAACACATCACCTCCCCCCTACCCCCCACCCCCAAAAAATATATAAAAGGTTTGTGGAGAAGAACAACGTTTCAAAAACGAGGAGATCAAATTTGAGTCTATTAATGATGTGATGTGGAACAGATGTATAAATAAAATGACATGATTAGTGAGGCTGAAGAAGGAGCTTGTCAGAACTAAACTGCCTCTGTTTGAAAACTCTAGAGATAATGCTCCAAGTCAGCTGGAAAAACAAAGACAAACCCTTGCCAAATGTATTGTATTTTGCAGCCCATAATGGTGGATCATACAATATGCAATACATAAGTACCAGGAAGATGTGGATGATTTAAAAAAAATACACACATCATAGGATCTGCTGTCGCACTTAGAACCCAGTTCCAGTAGATTTATCATTACATTGGCATTAGTCATGTCACATTGTTAACATATACCTGACCTACTTAACCACTTGTCCAAACCTGTTAGGCCCATTATTAATAATTTAAACAAAAAACTTGGTGCATCAGCAGAGGTCAAGAATAATTAAAGTGAGTAGGCTTTATCTTTTTAAAAAGACTGCTTGAAAGCTCGACAAAAATTCATCTTAAAAGTATCATTATTTTTTCATATTAATCTAAATAATTCAAGGACAGTACAGAATTTGCAAGTAAAGGTTCATATTAGGGGGGAAATAGCTATTTTGAATTTTAAACAAGACCTGCCATATAAAAGAAAATGACTCAACAGAAAAACAAAATGTGTGTGTCTTATTGTTTAATATGTACATTTCTTTCATGTATGTGAACTTGGTTCCTAAACATTCATGGCTTTTTGACATGTGCCACTGTCATGATTTCTGTGATAGGAGATAAAGAACAAAGATGTGTTTATTGTCCTGATATCAGGCACTCAAACGTCCATGTATGAAATGATTGCAAGTATCTTTTGATGATTGACATAATTTTGATTTATTTTTCTCCTTGCTGCCTATGGAACATGAAACTGTAATTTAACTGCACACTGATAGTGATCTATTGTGAGTAAAAATGGGTTCCCTGTTGCCCACAGTGCGGTCCAACCTGTCTTCCTTGAGCAGAGGTTTTTTTGTGTGTGTTGCATGTGTAGCAGTTACATCATACGCACACATCATTTTGAACACGTACCCACAGATCACCCTGAATCTGTAGAGAATACAGCAGCCAGAGTGGCAAGCTCCTCGTGTAATAAGTGATTCAATTCGAAACCAGGGAATCGAAACAACAGATCATAGAGGGGGGAAGGGGCTCACTCACCTAGAAATCAGTAGCCGTTTGGCTGGGCTTTTTGTTTGTTTATTAGCATTGATCAAGATAAAATCAACACAACATTCTTACTAAGTTTCAACCTTTTTTTGGTGCGTTACAGGGCAGGTGGGTGAGGTTCAGACTTGCTGCAGTTTTGTTGAAAGGCAGTGAGAAACCCCATCAACTAATTGACATATCGTAAGAAGAATGGTGGTGGAATTCCATCAACCCTTCTCTCCCCCCAATTAAGTCAAATATGTTCCTCTCCTCTGGAGGCCTTGGTTGAGTGTTACAAAATGTTTACATAGACACCTGATGGCCTTTTCCATTGAGGAGCAGGTTCGCTATTCGTGCAGCAATAAACAGCCCATTGCTCGATGAGCAACCCCTAAACTAGTTGTGCAGTTCAGAGGAGGGTCAGAATTTTTGCATCATTCAGGCAGTGATGCATAAAAAGTAGCAATTCCGCTACTTTGAAGAAAAGCTGTCCACAATGGTTCCAAAGAAGGCTGAGATCTACGTGAAGGAGTGTTTTGTGAATTTTATTTTTGAATCCTTACAAATATCATTTGAACCCCACTTGGGCAGAACTACGGAAATATTGCCTCATTGGATTCCGTTCCTGTAATCAGGATCAAATGGGCTGATTCAATGTGGACATTTACAAGTTAACTAAACAAGGCAATTTCTAGCTTCAGTTAATGAAAATGCTACTGGCCAAATTCTCCAATTCTAGAGAAAGCGAATAGCTGTTAAATGCTTACCAAGGATAGACTGAGTGGTGAATCATTTAGTTGGTCATGAATTTTATGCTGCTGCTGTATTTTCTGCTGTATTTTCAAAGAATTTACAATAATCTGTGGGAAGCCCCATCAATTAAGAAAGTTTACACAGGGGGTGTTGGGGGTGTGGTATCAATCAAACCAATTCTTGTATCCTGCTTCTACCCCAAGGCCGTTTCCTCCATTTATTTATTTTTGTGTTTGTAATCACTAATACTTACAGAATTGAAATGAATTTGCCCTCATTTCAATTTGTGTTGGTAGTTGGGCCCTTTTTTTACTCACTACCCATGACTAGACCCTCACAGCTTTCACATTTTTCAGAGCTCATGCTCTCCAATGCAGATCCACTAGATGTCCTCAGAGACCAACCCATTTCTCCTTCTCGTTTTCCTCTGGTCTCCAACCGTACACTGCAGGTTTCCCCGAATGACACAAAAACATTTTGAATGGCAGAATAACCATGTTTTTGCAATGAATCCATATGGCAGTTTGTGTGTTGCGTTAGTGGAAGTATTCTTCCAGTGTAGCACTACATGCATAACCATCAAGACTAACATCTCTCAACATGTCATGTCATTGTGTGAAAGTTGCTACTACTGTTTGTGGTTTTTCTCTCTCCCCTGACCACCCGCCTCCTCCTTCCTCAAAACACAACAAATGCAGTGTGCATTACAGCATGGAATTTTTTGAGATATGAGCGCTAATGTTAACATTGATGAATGCTTCAATCCAATAACCATTTTTGAATTTTTTTTCATTTTTTTATTGCCAAGGTTGAAGCCTGTTTTCTCAGCATGCTGTGATTTCGGTAGTTGTGCATGGATTAAGAAACAGCACCTCCGGTCTTCCTTTTTATTAAAAGAATTACGAGCTCATTCATACGCGCGCATATTTATTATGTGCATCTTGTGAACGATTCCCCAATGAGCAGAGAGATTAATTGGCTCAAGTATTTGGTTTCATTTCAGGAAACAAAATCAAAATGGTTTGTCTCCCTCAAGATTTTGTTCCTTTTAAAAAGTGCCGGATTCAATTAATGTCACATTGAAACAATTGGTGTAGTTCTAAGGAAGACAAGAGGTTGAGCCACCCAGCATCACGAGCATTTATCAGGCTTTTCATGCTCCTTTCCTAATTAAGATACCAGTGCTAATGACTGGCCTTGGCATTTGCATTGAACAGGCCTGACGCTGCATGATGTGATGTTTTTTTCTCTCAGCTAACGGGTACTGTAAACAACCTTTTGCTGAAAGCTTAAACATTTTACCACTCAAAACCCTCAAAATTGCAGAGAAAGGGGTTTCTGCTACAAATCCCTCTCATTCATCACCCCCTCCCCCTGCGCCTTTTTTCCTCAGTCATAGAGGTGACCCTTCCTTGGCCAATAATTTTGATATAAATGGCCTTAGGTCAGTGCTTGACTCAGTTGAGAGCTTGGAATATTATGTCTGCGGTGTGACATAATGGCTTTTTCAACAAAAGTTGATACCTTTCCATTTTTTAAAAAAAGTACTGGGGTTAATATGAAAGAATAAGGCTTTATGTTTATTGAACAAGTGCATCAATTAGCACGATTACCATTACCATTTCGACATCATGTGCTTGAAAGAATTAGATCTGTATTTTATGAACTAGTAAAATCTGACTTGTTCATTTCTCTCGCAATAATTACAATGAACATGTTAATTGTAATCAAATTTCTATGAGCATCCTGTGCACATCCCCCCAAAATGTATGACAAAACTACTTGGAAAAAATGTGTATCATGACTCAATTTCCTACAATTGCCTGTTTTTTTTGCTAAATTGTTATAAAACGGGATGCGCGTGTGTTCTTGAACAGATCTACGATTGAAATTCATGCAAACTTCTTGTGGCCCAGTGGAAAAGTTGCCTCGCTGGCAAACTCGATTGCAAACTTGAAAATACTTTAAAGTGTTTATCATCAATTTCAAAGTGATATGCTGAAGTTTTTTCTTTCAACTTGTAAAAATGACTTCTTGTTACTGTGCTTCATTTGAATAATCTGGCTCTTCTTCCTTGTCAAGCCTGCTAACGTTACTAAGGCCTATGTTAGTTCCCTTGTTGATTCCTTCCAACTGCCAGACTAAATAACCTTGCCATTAACCTGCTCCTCTTCCTCTCCTTCCATCGAAAACATGATTATAGCCAAGATCTCCATCTACAAGAGAATGAAACTCGCATGTTGTTTTGATTGCGGAGGCTGTGAGCGTGACTGCGCTTGCATGTCAGGCAGTGTACATAGTAACATGGACACCCTTGAGAGAACCTTCCCACTTTCTTCTGTCTCTGTTAATGATTGCTCCACCAGTTTACGTGCCTGTAAGTTTAATACCATGCTGTTCCATGTCAATTGTTTGTGGAGTCGTCCCTTTTGTGTTGTATTCTGTGGTCCAGTGAGCTGGTTTTTGTTTGGCTGCTGCTGCTGCAGTGTTCAATGGGCTTCCTAGTGTAAAATGTTGGCTATATGTGCTTTGCTTGAGCATGGGTCTGTACATGTGCATGTGAGACCCACTGTGCAGTGTTGATGTTCTTGGTACTGCGAGGTACTATTGAAATGCATTTTTACTCCATGTTTTTGAATGTTGTTGTGAATAAGCTATGGAGAAGTGACTTTATTAAAGTTAAAGAAACTGGCAGAAAGTGGTGCGTGCACAACCCTGGGGAAAATATGTTGTCGAATTTAGCTACTTTCTTTCCAATTATTACTTTGTTGTCTTTGTTTATGCAAATGTTCTGTTGTCTTCTCTCTCTTTCTTAATTTTCTTTTTCTTTCACAAGTACAAAACAAGTACAAAACCCCCATGGCCTGGAACAGTGGTAAATGAGATATACAGCAACTCATTTCCATTCAGTCCCTGTTCTTGGCTGTTATTTTGTGTGTGTGTCAACTCTCCAACTCCAGGCTATTAGTCCTCAATGCATTGCAACTTGCTTGGTTCCACAGCACTTTGTACTTGCTACTAGTGGCTTAGTTCAATTGCATCCCACCTAGCTGATGCACCCACTGTCACTACTGCACTAGCACAAGTGTGAAACTTAGCCTTCAGATTCCTGCCCAGGCAGAAAAGGCAAAACCACTTCAGATTTATCTCCCTGACAGGTACCCGGAACTCCAGATTTAATCTGCTGGAGGAGGACGATTTGAGTTGGTGTGTGTGTATGTGTATGTATAATATATATAATTATATGTTCTTATGCTCTTATAAATATATATAAGTTGGGGAGTGGGAGGGGTGAAAAGAGAAGAAAGTAAAATAATTCTCCTACGTGCAGCAACAAAAGCTGTCATTATCTCCTGTGGGGAGGGGGTGGAGAAGAGTGGGTAAAACTAGTCTAAAGTATCTTGCAAAAATATAACTTTAATGCCTTGCCAGACGTTGTGTAGATTTAGGCAGCTATTCGTTCCCTTGGCCTGAAGCTTTTGCTAGTTTTATACAGACAGTTGGATTTGCAAAATTCAAATGATGAATTAAAATATTTGAGCCAGCTCTGCTGTGGTTTGACAGACCTCTGTAAAAAAACAGTAATTCTGTCATTTTGAGTTCACAGTGTAATGCCCATTTCCACTTGGAGGTCACATTCACTTTGGATCAAGTTGATCTGAACTGAGCAAAATCTCTTGGCAATTAGGCTCCCCTCTGCCCAGAGTCACATAGAGTTACACAGAGTGATACAGCGCGGAAACAGGCCACGCAGTCCAACTAGTCTATGCTGGTGTTTATACTTTACACGATCCCCCCATCCCTGCGATTTCCCTCTCCCATTCCTTATATTCCTTTCTCCCTTATGTATAAAGTTTTCTCTTCAAGCACTGGTGCTATTTGCTCCAACCACAGCTTCTGGCAGTGAATTCCACATTATTAATATCCTCTGGGATGAAGAATTTTTTTCTAAACTTCCTATTAGCTGTCTCCAGAGAATTCAGTGAGCTGGGACACTAGCCTGCGTGAAGGTTGCTATTCAAATGCAATTCGTTGTAGTTGTATGATACATGTGTTGTGATATTTTTCCGGGCTGAATGTTTCTGAGTATTCAAATCAAACAGTTTAAACAATTCATCATCTAAATCTCTGATGCCGGCATTCTAGTCCACATCAATCTGCCCTCTTGTCTGCACAATCCAGTCCTTGCCAGTCTCTACTAGCAGATCATGGAAGATTGATTTGAAGGTCCTCATCCACACCTACAATGGCACCTTTTTATCTCTCTGACCCTCTCCTACCATACTCCTCCACTAGCCCTTGCAACTTGTCTAATTTGGGCTTATTCCACCCTCTCTGCCATCATCTGTGGCAGAGCCTTTGCTTCCTATGCCCCTAAAGCTCTGAAACTCCTTCCTTTATCAATCCTCCCTTTCTACCTTGCCGCAAACCCTACTCTTCAAATGCAGCTATTGGTGGACTGCCCTCCCACTTCCCACTCTCTCTTCTCCCTCTCCCATGTGTCAGACGTTATCCTATGTGAAGGGCATGATATAAATCCAGGTTGTTTTTGTTATGAGGAAGCATGAGTGTTTACTGCAGCTTAGTTTGTCTCTGAATCTACACAGCATATGGAAATTCCAATTGGTACAAAGCAGTAATGTGCAAAGGCAGAAGCACACGTTTAACTGTGTGTGACAGGAACTGTATCCAGATCCTTAAATAGCATGAGCCCCGGTATAAACAGATATGGTATTACTTAGTATTTCTTTACTTAAACGTAAGTTGTGATATTTGTTGAGAAGTCTACAAAGTGCAAATCATTTTTTAAACTTTTACTTTCTTTTTAAGATCAATGCCCACACCTATTCTGCCTTCAATTGTAATGATTCATTTGACTTGGGTTCCAATCCAAATAAGACAAAAAGTTTATCTCTCCTGTCAGATTGGTAGTTCGAAACTGTAAATCACATACAGTAGAAATCCAAAAAGAAGCATAAAACGATTCAGAGCCTTGTTTAACTGAAATATTTTTCCCCCATCAAAGAACAGTGAGTGGCAATATTCCGATTTTCATTAAATTAATATGAGCAGATGTGAAATGTTGACTATTTGACAATTAGAAATGGCAGCAGTGGGGGTTGAATCAAAGAGAGGTCAGATGTAGAGATCACATTTCCTTTCTTACATTCTTCAGCTGCTCTAACAATCAGATTGAATTAATGTCAGTTCAGCTATGATGATTTTTGCCCTTTGTCTTTTACTGTGGTACTAGATTGCTTCCCTAGATACTCATTAAAGGTCATTATATCATTACTTGGCTTGGTTTCGGTGTGGACCCCAGTAAGGTTAGCACACTTCATGGTTTTGTTAGACAATTTTCTTTCATTACAACACACGTTTTTGATATTTCAGTGTGATCGCATAACCCATTCCATGAATTGTCACAAGCAATAGCAGTAACTACCTCTGACTTTTTCTGGCCATCTTGCAAGCGCAGACTGCATTTCAAAGGGATTTCAGAGAATCCACAAACTGAAATCCAGACTTTCACTTGTACGGTACCAAAGACAGACTTTGTTTCTTGAACTAAATCGAAGGCTCACTGCCCTTGATTGTAGCTCATAATATTTAATTTGCAGTAGACCAAATAACACAGGGAAAAGCCACAATTGAAGCAAGCATTTGAAACACTTTTTCGTAGTATTTTCTCCCTTGTAAAATGCACGGGACAAGCATACACCTCAAGCAAACCTGTATTTTGTTTTGGTTTCCAGTAAGTGACATCTGTTTCAGGGTCATTTCGAGCATGTATTTACAGCAAATACAATCACATATTTTAGTGACATTTGAAGAAAAGCTAAGATGCTTACATTGCGATCCTTGTCCAGTGGTTTTGTCCACAGAACTGTTGACATGACACAGAAGCAGCTGCAAGGTGATATTACCACAGACAAACTAGTAGTCAAACTGTAGGGAGGTGGGGTGTGTGGTGGGGTACATGGACAAAGAGCAGTGATTGGTGAGGGTACAAGGAGATAAATTACTGATTAGAAACTGCTGACTCTACAAGTTGCTTTGAGAAAATAAGCATTATAAAATGGTGGATTAACATACCATGTCACATAATGGTAAACATAGGGATTTGTTCCCATTATTTCCTCTCTCTCCTCCCACCCCGTGAACCTAATCAAAGCTGAGGCCTTGGGAGTGGTACAGAAAGTAGGGATGGGCAAGGATATCACCCATGGCTGTTCTCACACTGTTGATTCTAAAGCAGCATTGACAGAGGCCTGGGAGCAGCTAGGCTGTCTGCACCCTTAGCCAGGAATGGTATGAAACAGCGGAGAGACCTGGAGAGGACAGAAAAATGACTTGAAACTGTGGAATTGAATGAAAAAACAAGGGCCATAAATCTACACATAACTTGATGCAGTGTCTGGCACTTTATGGATACACAACAATAGGAACAGGAAGAAAGTATTCAGCCCATTGGGCCTATTATTTCAGTTTGTTAGATCCCTTTTTCCCCAACTTTGCTCCTTTCCAGCGCCTTAGGAAATCCTCCTGACGTGAAAGGCGCTATACAAGTGTAATTTTGTTTTTGTTGTTTCCCCTTCAGGCAAGGAGGGGAGGAGGGTGGCTTGAGGTGGAGGCAGTTTCAAGACAGGCACATAGATTAAACGGATCATGTTGAGTAAACCTGCTACCTGGCATTGTACTTGGACCTCTGGAACATCAAGGTGGCTGGCACATCACAGTTGTCCTCTGGGTCGTCCCACCACATTGAAGGAGGATAGCCATCAGATAGCTTACAAGGAGCCTCTGAGGCTTCGGACAACAGCTGTTAGAAGACATTAGCCATAGTCCAGGTTCATAAACACACATACAGGCTTGGTATCCACTTTGATTAATGTGCAGAGAGTGAGCAGTTGCTGCTTAGCTTATGAATATCCTTTGAACTGACAGAACTATCATTCAATGGATTGGTTGTGGGGGAGTCAATACTATAGGCAGGCAGTATTACTCCCCATTGAGAGTGCACATTTCATTCCAGACACTGGGAAATTTCCTCATGCCTGTGGCATACATATGTAGAATACTCAGATCTGTTTTGTATACAATTAACCACAGTGATGTTACAGACGTTCAGCTGACGAAAAGAAAAACTCGTTTCTTTAACTCATTCAATTGTTTGGTGGGGGGAAGGGCATTCCACTGTTGCTATTAAGTGAGTGACCAGGGTCTTGAGTTGAGGGAGAGAGCAGTAGGGGACAAACATCTTCACCCGACTCTTCTCCACATCTTGTAGTGAAAGCTGGTAGTAGATTTCCTATCCACTTGTCATCTCAGTCATGGCTGACATTTGGTTCAGCACGGTTATATAACGCGGAGGTAGAAAGTACTTTAGTTTTTGAAAGAGTGAAAAGGAAATGCTGCAATCTTCAGGAAACTCCCCAAATCTGGAATTTTAAGAATGGTAAATCACAGCGGACAATATTATTTTTATGGAAAAAAAATTAAATGTTAATCTGAATGGATAGTTGCTGTCAGTTCTTTTGTGAAGTGGAACAAATGGCATCTAATGCTGTATCAACACATTAACAAAGCAGATTCGTACTTGTAATTGACCACTCTAGAGCAGCAGAGACAAAGGAAAGCTGTTTCCTTGTTTGAAGCTGCTTTCTTATTATTAAGGCAAGTGTGCCTTAATAGTGAAGGATAGAAGGTTGGAATTGTTCAGAGAGCACTAGGGTGTCAGCAGAGCAATTGCTATTAAATTAAAAATATTCCAAGTTAAGGTAAAAAAAAGACAAAAAAATGCTTTTGACTTAGCTGGAGAAACATTCCACAGTTATATTGGAGCTCTGACACAGATGACAGCCCTCCTTTCATTGCAGTGTTCACAAGTGATCTGAGCTCACTTCCAGCAGGATTTGGAGCAGGAAACCACATTACATTTACCTCTCCAAATCACATTAGCCAAGGGTTGACGAGAGCTCTGCTAAGGTGCAATTAAATGCATGCTCAGAGCTCCACTAACCAAAGCCAAACTCCAGTCAGCTTCTGCAGCGATGAACTGGTCTTGTGGATAATGCTTGAATAACATTTTATTCAAGCTAATGAATAATGCTCAAAAACTTTTTAGAAGCCATTCTATAAGAAACAATCTGGTGAAATCACCTTCTCGGTGAATTCAAGTGTCATTTGCTTTTGATTGTGAACGCAAAACACTATTTACCCTCCTGCTTAGCGTTGATTCAGTGACATTTATGTATTAAATCGACGTGTAAAGCACAGTGTACGTAAGGTTAAGACCTGAGGTTTAGACCTGCTCAAGAATCAAACTCGGGTCCTCTTGCTTGTGGTTCTACAAGACTTCTGTTGTGCATAAGTTCTGATAAGATGAATGGAGGATTGCAGAATGCCATTCTGTTCTTTCCATTCCAATATGAGTCTGGTGAAAGTACGTATTGCAGTGCACGATTCTACCCAATTTTGCCCTGCAGGAGTCTTCTCCCAAGTGTTAGATTGCCGTAAATCATCTCCACCCAATCGTTGTATGTAGACGTCTTGTCCCAAGTGTAGGATTACAGTGTACGTTCCCACTGACTCCTATTATGTATAATTCCTGATCCAGGCACAACCCTGAGCCAAATAGAACATTGCTTGGCAAATGAGTTCTTTCTTTATCAGGGTTTGACTTTATTTAGCTGCAACAAGCTAGTCTGGATGTTAGACCAACTGTGAAAACAATATTTTAATCTTATTCAATCTGACATTTATTCTTCTTTTCTGTTAGCATTTGTAGAATAAAAAAGTGCAAACAATACAGGGCGATCCAAATACTTTTGACATTTTTCTATTAACTTTTACTTATCTGTACCTTATTTCCAACTGTGCTGTTTAAATTAATATAAAAATCTGAACCAATACCTCATCCCTTTTGGGGCTTGGAACTCGCAATATAGATTGACATTCTACTGAAGTGCTAGGGGTGCTTTACATTGTCGGAGGAGCAATCCTTTGGATGAGACAATAAAACTTAAAAATGCCATAGCCCAATTCCAAAAGTGAAGGAAATTTCTCACAGTGCCCTGGCAAATATATTCCCCCTGATAAAATTGGCCAATCACCTATGGCTATTGGTGGGTGATTGCTGCATGCACATTGGCTGCTGTGTTTGCCCTTAAATAGTCACTGCACTTCACAGTAACATTTTGTGAAGCGTTTTGAGACACCTCAATGGCTTGATGAGGCACTGCATCAAGTACATGTGTAATTGCCATCATTTCTTATGTAATTGCTCAACCATAAATGAATTATTCAATTACAAAAATTGTTACCTGCATAATTTTGTTTTGTTAAATTGCCTTCCCAATTCCTCCCTCCATAGGCTGCAGATCATCCAGAACTTTGCAGCCCATGTCCTCCACCATTCCAAGCTCCACAACACCAAGTCCCTCATTCTCGCCCGTCTCCATTGGCTCCCCATCATCCAGAGGATTCAATTCCAGATCCTGGTCCTCACCTTCAAAGCTCTCCACGGCTTCGCCAAGACCCCCCTCCCCTCACCTTTGTGACCTCCTAACCCCCCACCAATCTGTCCACTCCCTCCGCTCAGTGGGCTGTGGCCTGCTCCATGTCCCTGACCCACCATCAGCGGGCAAGCCACTCTGCCCCATACCTCCGAAATTCCATCCCGCAATCCCTTTGCCTTGGGACGTCCTCCCGACATGAAAGGCACTATACAAATGTAATTTTGTTGTTGTTGTTGTTGTTTGCATGCTTTTTGAGAATCAAAGCGGATTTGGCACTGCCAATCATAGTGAACATCTGACAATTAAGTCACGTTAACGGCAGCACAACTGGCAACAGAGTAAAGTGTCCTATGTTCTTCCCCAACAAATTCACTGAACCCGAACTTTACAAGAGCAATCCCCAAAGTTGTGACACTTCCATTTTCTCTGCCAGCCACCCGTATGCCCTCTTTGGGTGAGATGGCAACATTGTGCAAAATCAGCAACAGTTTTAATTTCTGGAAGCACAGACATGTGGAAAAAGATTGAGAGCAGAAACAAATTGTAACTGGAAATTGTAACAAAGGGCTTCTGGTCCCTGTGTACATTTTATGTGAAGTGGCCTTGTAACATTTGCTTACCTAAGTAAGCAATTATTTTTCTGCACAAGAAGAAATATAAGTCTCGTGATATGTTAATGTTATGAGAATCAATTTGACTCTTTTTTAATTGACAAGAACACTATTGCTTTGCACAATATTGGAGGTGAGCTAGGAAATGAGTAGAACGGCACAATATGGGTATTTCGATCCATCAACTATATATAAGTGCAAATTGAAACGATTAATGTATAAACTAAAAGTGCATTTATCATCACAACTATCCTGTTGAACTCTTACAAAGTTAAAATCATGGAAAACATTATTGTCCCATGGAGAACAACTCATTATTTTCTAAGCAGGCAGCTGTTTGACTGGTGGCAGAAAAAAATATATTGCAGATGATATTGGAGCTGTACAAGCATCTTTCATGTACTGTCAAGGCATTGGACAGTAGGTTCGGGAATTAATTTATTAAACAGTTAATTAATTAATTATTTTATTGTTTGTTTGTAAGAAACCACTTGATATTGTGATAAGAAGACAATAGGATTTTTTTTCAAAGATCAGTTCAAAGGCTTCTTTCTCAGAATTTCCCTTGTGATCAGTTGGCCAAAGTAGCCATGATAAAAGGTAGCTTCCAAATCCCAAGCTTCCCTCAGAGGAAGCATAGTCTTGTAGCCTTTACTGACGGGCAGATGCTAACTTGATGTTAGTTAGCCCAATAGAATCATTTAGCATCTCGTACAAACCTGAAGATTTGTGGTAAATAAAAATTGCTTGTCGAGCATTGTTGTTGGGCTTTGCTTACCCATTTATACAACTGCGATCCTAAAAAAAAGACAATTTACATCCCTGCTTTGCTTATGTAAACAACCAGGCTACCACCATTACATTGTCAAGGCATTTGACACATAACTCTGACAGGTGCTTCTCCAGTAAAGCAAATTGACAGTCAACAATCTTAGAAATTGATAACTCATCACATTTCATGGTTGTTTGTGGGACTGTACTGTCACAAAAATTGCTGTCACGTTTTTATGGCAAGAAATTGCATTTGACATTAATTGCTAGTGACGAGTTTGTACCATTCTAACATAAGACACAATAAAAATTTATTTGCTTAAACAATTGGAAACGAGAAAAGGTAATTTCACCTTTTTTGCCTAGCCCTGTTTCGACGAGCCGACATCACATTCATGGTACCTGGTAGGATGGTAGTCATTAAGTTAACAATTCTTAAGTGAGAGTTAGTTCTATTTTTAGTTGCATTTAACTCAGATCAAATCTTTGGCTGCAAATATTTTCAGTATGGATCAAAGAAAAGATCTTTGCAAAGAGACCTGTCACTGTGCATTCTATGGTCTGCCAGATTAAAAGGGCAAGTGCACAACTCATTGATTAGCTAAGACTCATTAGCTTACAGTTCTAAAATTTTACTTAGGGTACTGTGAATAGGAAATTTAGGTCCTTTTCAGCTTAATAATTGTTGTTTTGTTTGCTTTTGGGATGGGGTGGGGGTTGGGAGTGGAGCAGTATATCTTATTTTGTGTATATGAAATCCCTATGTAGGTCTAAATACACCATAGGCAAATAAGTAAGGTGTTATGTACTCTGTATAATATTTAACACATAAATGCCCCAGACATGGGAACTATTCCTTTATTAACTGCAAACCTATTTCTTGGAACTGTTAGCCTGGTATAAACATGTTAAAGAGGGTGTTGCATACAACTGGTCGTATAAATGTAGCCTATGTAGGCCAACCGGAAGAGATACTGAAGCTTTAAGAAGAGAGGTCAGAAATTTATATTGCTAAAGGCAATTGTTAGCGCGGGGCTTGTTACTACTGTGTTTCTTACTAGGGTCACTGGAAACTAAATAGCGAGTGGCTTGTTGTGATGTGGACAGGCTGGAAATGATGCTGTCCGCATCTTGCGCTGTGAATTCAGTGGAAGGTTTATATGTGGTGACATGGAAATTATGTTTGCATTTTCATTTTGGTAGTGCTGCTGGTTGTCATGAAACTCACACTGACAGTTCTTTACCACCAGGCAGTAGATTCTTCTTGCAACATGTTTTGTGCAAGACAGATGCTACACAGTTATTTTTCAGAGTCCTTTTGCTCCGGACTATTCCAAGCGACAGATGCCAGGACAAGAACTGTTTCCCATGAACATTTCTGTCACAGCTCTGCCTTGAGCCCAAAGTGTGACCTTTTGTGAATAAAACAAAACCTTTTATGAAGAAGCGAAAACCTTCATCCAGAGCAAGCTCAAAGCAAATTTCAGGTCCTGTTCCCTTTCTCCGTCCACCTGGATTAGATGTCTAGTTTCACCCCAGCTCTCCAAATGCAGGCAGCAATCGGCCTTGTCACTTTAGGATTTAATAATTGTCGTGAGGCAGTTCTTATGTGAGTTTTATGCAAATACGTTCGGGAGAGAAAAGGATGCAGAGAAGCAATTAGATTGCCCAGGAACTCTTGCATGCTCAGTTCTGGATAGTCACCACACTTTATTTTTACTGTCAAGACTGTTTGCAGCTTATTTAGGTCTTATCTTGATCATAGAATTTAGCATAATGTTTGGGGGATGGGGTTGATTTTTTCCAGTGGAAATCTGGCGGGTCTGATTTTTAAGTGGATGAGCAAACCCTCCTTCCCTGCTGGGCTCTTCCTATCCTCCCTTCTTCCCTCTGCCTTTCCCTACTCTAATTGTAGACTTTTCCCCCAGCAGTCCACAAGGAATTGAAGTGGATAGGAATGTTCTGGCACAGGATGCTGACTGCATGACGGCAATAAAAACTGCCTTTCGTCTGCCTTGTGCCCTGTTTCCTTGTATTGTAGTCAACCACGACATAAGGTGGTACAGGTGCACAGGTTGTGAACTTTAAAGCAAACTGAGCCAACACAAGCAGCACCCTGCCATTTCTCCCTTGCTCTGGTCTACTGATCGAGGTAAGAGAGACACACCTGTGCACTGTTTGGAAAATCCTTGAGGTTGGCATGCTTTGAGACGAACGGGATGCATAACATTCAAAAAGCATTTGCCGATAATGGCACCCATTATATATACCCTTGGTTCATTTCACCAGAGATAGAATTTAGACTCATGTGGAGTATAAACACTGGCATGTATTTGTTGGCACTGTTTTGTGCCAACAATATACTGTACAATCTGTGTAAATCTATGTAGAATGTCTGCTGGAGATGAACGGCATTCAAAGTAGCAATTTTCGGGATGAAAGCTCAAAGCGTAGTGCATACTCATGTCGACCGTTGAAAATCAAGTGGTTTGTACTTAATGCATCTATTCCCCCCCCCCCTTCTGCTTGTCATGGACAATCTCTCATGGTGCATGACACGCATTTATTGTTATCCCCTTCCTTAACCTGTCATTTTCTTTCCGTTGTCTTCAGCAAAGTATAACTATAACGGATTTATCACCTCAAGTAAGTCATTGATTTGTCAATAATTACTAATTTTTCTGTTGCCTCCCACATGGTTTATTTCTGAATCCCTTCTCATTTAATCCATTTGTCTTGCTGCCCACAAATGTCATTAGCTTCATTCTGTTTCATCAGTATCGTTCCTTCTGAGGCAGCCCAGTGATCACTCAGTTTTATTTACAATCTGTTTAATCGCTGGGATTTGGGGATCTGAGGACACCATTGTTCGAGGCTGGTGACCTTTTTGACAGGTGAAGCAATTTGAGTTTGCCTAACCAAGCTATGACATTACCATGGTAACTGGCCCTTCCCGCATGTACCTTGTCTTGGTCCCTCTCCCCCTGACCTTGCTTCTGTGCCTGTCTCTCTCACCCCCTGGCTTTTTCCCTCATCAATTCCCCCCACTCCACATTCTAGCCTTGCTCCCGCTCTGGTCCTGCAATCCTCTCTAGGTTAGACTATGCCTCACTTGCATCATCTGATCAGTCACCACAATCCCAAGTTCGATTGATTGATGCGAACGTTTTCAAAACATTCAGGCCTGTTTAATCAGATTCTCTGCCTTCACCTGAGCTCATACACATATCTAAGGTCAAATGCTCTTAATCCTTACATGCTGGCCTTGAAACTGAACATATCTGCTTCAGCGCATGCTCGCCCCACATTTCCCAAGTACCGATGTCAGCAGTATTTGGGGGAGCTTTCATTTCTTCAACTCCTGCTCATGGCAAGTCTTACAAACCCTGGTCTGTGCATAGATCAAAAATAATTGCTACACATGGTTAAAGTACCCGCTGAGCTGTCCTCTGTCACTTTCACTGCTCCATCTGGATTTGCAGTCTGCTCAGATTTAAAATTTCTAATTTGAAAATGAAACTGGAAAGGTCCTCTGTGGGTTCTCTTAGCCACGTGCAGGGGAGTAAGCTACGGGAACCACCAGGTTACATTTTTGATCTCATGGTCAAAAACATGAGAACAAATGACCTGGACACTGAATTTAGAGATTGCAGCCCTTATTCTCTGTTGACAATTTCTTTTTCTTTGATGTCATTCATAGTTCACTTTTTACTGTTATGTTGAAACAAAGTACAGTACTCATTTCTTACAGTTGTGCACTGTTGAGGGGTGATGGGGTGGTGGAGAGAGAGTGAGAGATATGGAGGCGTGAGAGCAAAAGAGGAGAATTTTGTGTTGAAGAATAGCAGTGATGGTTGACAGAGAGTGGAGTATTAGTCTGTCTCTAGGTGCAGCTATTGACTATTATGCAATACATGAGTTATCTCAAACTCCACAACATTGCATGGCTAAATTAATTGATGACAGTCAGAATGACAGTGTAACAAATGTGCAAGAAAATTGTGTTTGTGTGCAAAGAAAAAGCTGTTGAGGTTTTCAGTATTTTTGAGATTGAATGTTCAAATAATCAATCCATCCTTTTGTGCAGAGCAGCAGTGTGGTCACTGTGTTTGTTACTCATAATCAGAACTGGTTGCTGCATCTTAAAACAAAATGCACGGCACAATTATGTGAATGTAAATGATCTTTCTACAAATTCTAGTATTGCTTACAGCAACAACAAATTACATTTGTATAGCATTTTTCATGGCAAAAGAATGTACCATGGTGCTGGACAGTCAAGAATTTACATCCGAGCTGGATGTTAGGATCAAGAGGGGTGAAGAGCAGGGAGGGTGGGGGTGGGAGGATGATTAAAGGCCCTGTCAGAAGAGGAAGATGTCCATTTAAGGAGGCAAGTGAGGAGGACAAGGCGAAGGGATTATGGGATGAAGTTCCAAAGGTTTGGGGTAGAGAGGTGGAAGGCCTGACCAATGATGGTGGGGGGGGGCACACGATAGTCCGAAGGTTCGATAGTCCGAACATACAAATTTCCTATACCCAGGGCAGTTACCGTGGTTACCGCTCGATAGTCCGAACCGACAATGAAATAAGGTTTGTTAATCCGAACATTTCCATCCTTAGGGTTAGGGTTAGAGTTAGGGTTAGGGGAAGCTTCGGACTATCGAGCTATAACCGATGGTGGGCAGCCAGGCCTGGGGACATGGAACAAGCCAGAGTCCACAGACCTGGTCATTTATCTGGTATTGTTTTGAACCTTGATTTCTAGTTACAATGAATTGCATGTTGGTGGGTATCAAGCAGTCTGTTTTGAATATTGGATGAATTTCACAGACAGCAGGTGGTGCTACAACTTAAGGAATAAACTGTGACTGAGATCACATACAAAGTGCACTTATTGTACTATAGACATGATAACAAGTTTATTTCCTTATTCTCTTGTTTATTTTCCCCAAGTATTTCACAGCCCTACAGCCATTGCAAATGTTCCAATTCAAGTCAATTAAATAAACTGCAGACAGATCTAACCTCTCTTATTTTTCTTTGTAAGTCTATAAAGTTTTACAACACCCAAGGAGGCCACCTTGAGCTTAAGCCAACTCCCCACTGCTGGAGCTATCTGCTCACAGCCCATTGCCATTGCTCTCCCCCCTCCCCCCATACATAGGCCTTTTGTTTTGTTTCTCCTCTAGTATTTATCCAATTCCCTTTTAAATGTTGCAGTGGAATCGTCTTTCAACAGCTATTTGGGGAAAGCCATTCATATTGTAACAATCAAGCAAACATTTTCTTCTCATCTCCTTACCCCATGCTCCCTTACTCCCCACCTTTTTTTCATCTCGTGAAAAAAATTAAATTTCTGAAGCTTATCCTCTGTTTTAGAGTTTTTAGATGGAATCTGATATTATCCTGTAACCAAAGTTGCAATTCCAATTTACAGTGTTCGTGCTTATGGCGGAAGTGTAACTTGTGCCTCTGTAACATTAGGGAAGACGGTCTGTTGTTTGTGCTTTTGGCTAATGTAGTGTTCAGTAGTGGAGTTGCTAGCAATGCTTTAGCACGTGTTGCTTTACCAGCCACCGAACAAAGGCCCTTAAACTCTCAAGTTAACCAGGCTAGAGAATATAAATAATCAGGTTCAAGGAACGCCACATTTTTGTGGATGAAACACATATTTTTCTTTTTGTATCTGATCTTTCAAATTGCCAACCAGTCTTTACATAACTGATAAGAAATGCGCGGCAAGCTCATCATCTGCTTCGTTTCGCGCAAACAGACAGCAGCCGTCTTGATCATTCTGGATCCTCTGTGAAACTGCCACACTGCGTATTCTCAAACTAATGCTGTATATGTTTGACAACGTACAGATGAATCCAGGAGTTATCGGTGCGGGGGTTTGAATCTAAGCGGCAGCTGACGTTAGAATCAGCCTCCATGTATAGCTCTAAGCTAGTTCGGGGAAGCTGTGCTGCTGTGGTATGAAGGATTTTTTAAAAATGCCTTCAGTAATGTGTGGAAGAGAAATATTTTTCACGAAAAAAAGCCATTGGCCTGCATTAAAATTGAAATGAGCTTCATAAGTAATTCTGAAAATTTGTGACACTTTGTGATCATTTAACTAAGATCCAAAATAATGACTGCATTAATTAAAACCCATCCAATTACCTGGGATTAGCTATTAAAAGCTGAAGTATCAAATGTGGAGTTATATATCTTCGAGCTGTTTGCTTCAGAAATCTAGTCTGCCTCAAGCATTTGATGTGAATTTTATACGTCTTTCAAAATCGAAATTGCAAAGACTTTTTTCCATAGGAAATCATAAATAATGCAATGGCAGTAATGCAATATTTATTTTTAACAAGTTAATTCATGGGGAGATGCTTGTGATTATTCATGGGGCGATGTTTATGTCATTAGATGCGATTAAAGATGTTTGCTCTGAATATTTATATTTATTATTGTGCATGTCTCCTGTGCCTCTCTAAAGTTTAAATTAATCACACTTCTGGTTCAAATTATTTCATACCATTTATGGGGCATTGTTTATTACGATTTAGTGTTACTGCACTTACTGTTGAAACTTGGATATTGGTTGCTTGTACTCTGTGGTCTGACCATGTTATCAAACTGTTGGCGAATATGGGAAAATCTCCTTAAAATTTGGCATCAATATGATCTGAGATTGGTGTCACCTGTCACTAATACCAATAGTTTGACAGATAAGATGCATTTTCTTTATAAATGTCATAATCCTGGGTCCATGGGCTTGGTCAAGTATTAGCGTGTGTATGTATGCATGTGTGTCTACATGTGCTGTGTGTATACACATCCGCATGAATGTATATATGTGTGTGTGTATATGTATGTGCAGTGGAGGAAGGACTAAACTGATATCATACCTCTAAATAATGACATAAAGTATTGAAGGTAAATTAACTGACTTTAAAGCCTGTCGAAGTAGGTCTTTGACCACTACAGTTAATGTCTCTCTCATGTTGGCATCAGTGCCTTCTGCTCCGGAGATATTCGGCTTGCAATGTTGTGTTGTCGCCGGCGGAAACTTGACATCCTTCTCTGTCCTGCAGTATTTGTAACTCAGTACTTGATTGATTTCTCAGGAAAGGATATACAGTACTTAGGTTAAGGGCTTATTATTGAAAGAACAAGTTTGTAAAATATTGTTCCGAGTAATGCATGAAATACTCCAGAGTCATGGTGTGGGTATGGGTGGGAGGGTCTGAGAGATGTCCCATTTGTCTCCTCCCCAAACTGCAATCTGGGTGCTGCTCAGTTACATGCTTTGCAGGAAGAAAGGGGAAGATTATTTGTCTTGCTCTCAACATCACAATCTTTGCCACTGAGCACCATGACACGTGGAGAACAAGGTTGCCTCGGTGATCAAATGTGATCTTGCTTTGATGGTGTAAGGCGGAGGGGCTCCAGGATACAGATCCGGAGGGTGGGGGCAGAAAAGTCAAAGGCTCAACCACCAATAGTGGAGCAGATAGAGTGGATGTGGAGCAGATGGGTACCTGCCAAGTGGGGGAGCGGATAGTTGGTAAAGATTTAGTGGGTCACAGAGGTTTACCCCACCAGCGAAGCCAGGAGAGAATGGGGGTGATCGACTCACGGAGTTAAGATAGGAACTTACAAACAGGGATACAAGGAGGCAGGTCAGCAACCCAGTGACATTATTCCAGGTGACTCCTTTCAGGTGGGTCAAGAGTGACGTCACCTATAAAGGAGATCTCCTGCCTGCCTTCCTTGAAGATGGTGGGACTCACAGAAGAAATATTTTTATATTCAATGTTTTTTTATTTTTGCTGGAATCCAATTGGCCAAATTTATTTGATTGATTTATGCCTTAATGATTGATACCGATGACGGAAACTAGTCATTTGCACTATGATACACTATTGTGCAAATGGTTAAAAAAAAGTGTAATGATAGTCACAGGAGAAGGTGATGGAGATAATGAGTGTGTGACATTAGACGGTAAGTATTCATGCACACTGGGTCTGGCGGTGCTGATGCTATCCAGATTGTGAACTGTAACAGCAAGTAAATAGAGGCCTGGCACACCGTACGCTTGTTCTTCCATTCTCCAACTTGTCATCGCGTTACCCCACCTCAAAGGTTACAACTGAGATCAGACCTGGGTATTGATTCATCTTGCTGACGTTTGGCATTCTATGTTTTCCACATCTGTTTTGCACTGACAATTTAACTGCAATGGGTATTTTTTTTTCTGTTGTTACAGAAATGAAACAAAAATGCCCATTTTTGCCAACAATAACATTGTGAAAATGCAAATGCCTCGTTGTGCTTTGTTTCTTAATGTGTCCACTTTTTTTTTACTTGGCAGTAAAGGATGAAGCTGAACCAGGTTTGCTAAATGACTCACTTAAAGCCCGCTCCACCAAGTCCCACACATTGTCAAATGCTGTACCTATTACAGAAGGCCCTGAAGCCGTGCGGCTTGTTAATAACCGTAAAGGAAGCCTCTACTTGTCCAGTGACTCTTCACTCAGGCGCCTAAGTCTGCTGAATACAAGTGATCAAGGAAGAGGTGCCCAGTGTAGGTTACAGCGTGCACGCAGCTTGCCTGTGAAATACAGATACCACTCCAACAACACTACATGCGACGATCTCTGTAGGTTTCCCCTCGACTGCACTTGTCAGCCAGTGCAGATACATATGCATGAAATTCTAGCTTTGGGTGTTTTTATTTTGTTCCCCCCCAAAACCCAAATCTGCCAAGTGATGATAAGACAGTGGGGCCCTCCAGATGTGATCCTTTTCTGATCTGGTGTGAACTCAACCTCTGCTCAATAGCAACCTAGACATGGGGGAGATGGGGAGTTGGGGATTGGGGGGATAAGCAGTTGGAAGAAGGGGGAGTTATGATCTTACATAAATAAATCAAATTTCCTGGTTAGTCCAAAAAAATCTTCATTATAAGAACTGCTATTTTCTGAGTTTATTCCCATGTAAACTTCATTGTGTTTTGAAGTTTAAGTGAGCTTTGGAAAATAGTTGCGTTACAATCGCTGCAGTTTTGTTGTGTTGATGTAACATATTGTTGAGCAAAAATTTCAGGATCCCCCAAAAAACAGAAGCAAAGTTATATCATATCTAATCTAATTCGTCACTAATGATTGTCGACCTGTGCCTTCCTGTGCAATTGGCTGCTGGGTTTCACCCACAAAATACATAATCACTACACTTTACAGTACGTACTGTGAAGCGCTTTGAGACATCTTGAAGATATAATAAAGTGCTATATCAAATGCAAAGATTATAATTTAGAACTCTTTCTATTTACTGTATGTAAATATCTGTTGCTGTAGATTCTAACCCACCATTGTACACGTCACTCTGTGTACATTATTCAGAGGGTGCAACCTCAAAGTTTGAAGAAGCAATGCACTGTCCCAGTACAATGATACCGAAAAGCATAGACAAATCTCTTAGCAACTAGGAAATAAAGAACAAAATGACATTGCAAATGAGGATTGAAAACAGCTTGAGTTTTTTTTTGCAATAATATATTACACCTTTAAAGGAAAAGAATACGTCTTTCCCAGGTTTTGTGGATCACTCTCTCGGGGAATCATGTCATCTTATCACTTGCCAGTAATAACAGTTTGAAGTTTGACTAAACATCTTCCAGAAAATGATTGAGAATTCCCATGCCAGAACTTTTCTTTTAACTTTCAAACCAGACAGCATCCCAGTCCACCCATATTAAACAACCCTTGAAATTATTTTCTTTCCAGCTACAAGTCTGGCCGTGGCTCGAGTCTTTTGTAGGCAGTCACACTTTAGGAGTTTTTTTTAAAAAAAGAAATATTTTTTATAAACTAATCTCTTTACTAATTCCATACTAGACAATATAGCCAATTACACACAGAAAGTGCTGGCAGATGTCATTACTAACAGATTAAAAGTCACAGTGAAATGCAACTTAAATGATCAGGCTGGATATTTGAGTTGTGTCTAAGCAAAACTTGCACAGTTAAAATAATGCAGTCCACTTCAATGGAGGAGCTTTTTTTGCTCTTTTGTCATGTGCCATTCTTTGATTCAGCCTCGTAGCTATATACACACTCACACACATACACACCTACAACATTCATTTTGGGAGCCTGAGCTAGTTTCAGTTTGGCATGCCTTCCTGAGAGCTCAAAAGGGTTAGCAGAGTATATGGGAGCAGAGAAATGTGTAGTAAGCAAACCCCAGACAGTAACCTTGTACAGTACCAAGTTATTTTCTTTTGCAATTCTGTATTTCCATTTATTTCTTTGCCAGTGATGGACCATCCTTCCTGACAATTACTTGAGGCATTGTTTTTATATTCTCTCTATCAGCTCTCCTCTCATCACTCAATTCTAACTATTTTGTTTCGCTCAGATTGTTGTACAGTACCAATATATGTGGCTACTCTCTGTAGGATAGTTGAAATTGTGAACAAACAATTGAAAAAAAAACATCCTTTATTTCTTGATGTACACAAAGATGTATATGTGTATTTGTGGGCCTGTTTTTCCACAAGAATATACAGTGTCTCCATTTTACGGTACAACTTTTATAACTCCATCAGCCCCATCCCGACCCCAACTCGGATCCGAAACACTGACTATCCATGAAAGGCGTTATACAAATGTAATTTTGTTGTTGTTGTTGAAGCACTTTGAGATGTCCTTCCATCTTGCAAGGTTCTAAATCGAATGCAAGGATCATTGTTATTTTATCATTATTGATCCCAAAAGCCCTTTATTTGAAGGACTCAGGAAATATTTTATCCCTTCAATAAATTCATGAATGCAGTCTGACTTTTCATGAATTTTTCTGAACCATGTCGTAAGCAAGGTTTCGGCTGAATTTAACAAGATATCCAAATCTCTTATTCAGTAAATGTAAACCTTGAACTGAATGACAGATGAGATATACAGAGACAATGTGGTGTGGATTTAAAATCTTTGGAGTGTTAAAATGTGGCTAATGTAGACAACTTGAATTAATAGTGTCTTCTTAATGGATTAAATCCTTGGGTTACACTTTGCCTGGCTTTTTAACGGGCAACTCCACTGTCATTCTTTGAAAGGCTGGAGATTACACTTGGTAGGATTTTCTCACACACTTGTTTGTTTTGCTCAATCCTGCAAATTCCTTCATAGTTCCTGTAGTCACTGCTGGTTTAACATTGAAGGCTGTGAGCCGGAAACAGCGCGTTAATGCTGCACGCTCTAGAGTGACACCTTCTTTAACCCGAGTGGTTTGATTTCTACTTAAAAAGAATTGTTGTCGTATTTTAGATATTTAACCTGTACAAAGTCTTCAATTTTGTTATTTACGCTTTCTGAATGGGGCAGTTGGTTCCTTCACCCTCAGCCACCCAAATTAAAACTGTGTGCCTTCCCTGTGAGTCCTGTTTTGATAAACATTGTTTTCAACTTTCTTTTAATTGATATCATGTGTGTGTATGTGTGTGTTTAGTGTTTAGCAATATTGAGTGCTAGATTACCTTAGTCACGCCTTTAGGATTTTGAACTGGTTTGTTTTTGATTAATACGTTAGACCGTACTTAGTCCTCATTTGATTTGATTTTCTTTTCCCCGAGTAACCCGTTCATTGCTATATAGTGGAGATCTTTAACTTTCATAATGAGTCACTTTCTGTTTAAATATGCATTTAAAAAAAAAAAAAAAATTCCATTTCGGGCATACTTCTGAAAATGGCTCCTAAACTCACATCTTCCGTATGTTTGCAGTTGCGGTTGAAGATCAACGTCCATCAACACTGTCACCCAAAAAAAAGCAGCGCAACGGAGGCATGCGAAATTCACCCAACAGTTCACCCAAATTGATGAGGTAAGAAAAGACAGCTAAAGAACTCTCTGTCTGAAGAGAAAGGGAGCGAGCGAGAAAAATCCTTAAAGGCTGAAGTATTTATTCTGTCAGGCTGTCAGCGGTTAATGATAGAGCTGAAAAATTTCTGTCATGAAAGAGGGTAGGCAAAGCTGTTAGAGAGAATGCAGGCTTTAAACTCTCAGCTGTCACCTCAGTCTGTCCACATGTATTTCTTAAACAGCAATGGCACTAATGACAGCGGTAACCAATCAGAGAGACTCATACGGTTACCTTCCCTCAGGCTATTCCCTGTGTCTACGAGTCCCTTGGAGTACTGTTTTCTGTACTTGAGGCCATATGTGAGATGTATCGTAACAATGAAAAATGAACCCAAATTTTTACATTCCTTTTATCTTGTCCATTTGCATTAAATTGTCGTTAATTGATTTTGACTCCGAGGAGAGAGAAATGGCGCGGGAGTGGGAGGAAGCTAAATAATTGGCAGGTTCGGTAACGGGAAGTTTACGAGCTGGTGATGAGTGAGGGGAGCACTTGGTTGCTGCCGTGTCACGGGTTAACCTGCACTCGGTGTTTGACAAGTAAACAGCTTCATCCACTTAGCATATGAAACAATCATACAAGAAAATTGCTTGGGGTTTACAGAAGCTCCAAACCTTATTTTTTGCTGAACAGAAGGTCCCTGTTTACCATGTAAAATATGCACCAACCTCTTTTGATCTCTACACAGTATTAATTCCGAGGAGTGGGTTGAACTCTTATGGTGCGCTTCAAAGCTGTGCCGAACTTTTGCCGCTGTAGGGTAATCCTTTATATTAGTGGCCCTCGGGTGGCTGAATGACAGGTCTCCTGTGCTAGGTGGAGCTTTCTCAAGTTGTAGCCTTCAGCAAAATGTGGAATTACTGAACAGAGAATCACCCGGGCTTTCAGAAATCCGTTTCCCGCAGATATATCATACCTTAAATATTACATATTTTGGAATTACAAGGTACATTTTATGGGCAATATGAAGTGCTGGTTTAAAGCAGCCTAAGGGGTTCTTATTGCGCAAGGTGAAAAAAAATGGTATATATTGTATCAAATATGGTTTTTACAGGCAGATATGCCTCAAGGTCTTTGTAAATAAGTAATGATCAACAGTTTGGATGTGGGTTTTGAAAAGCATGCCTTTGTCAGTTTGCATGATGGGGGCTCAACATTTCAAAGAGCAGCTTGCTTTCATTGCCTGGCGAAGTGGGACTGAGGGAGAATAGTCATCCCTGCTAGTGCTGTCTAGTCAGCATCAAATTGGAATTGCTAAACGCAGCTTGAACACCAAGCGCAGAACTGTTTGAGCCTTCAATATAACAAGTTCTAACGAGTGCCAGCCCAACATTCTTTACATGAAATTAACACCCTTCTGATGGATTGCAGAAGGTCATCGGATACCCCGTTCTAATTGTAGTCTGCGAATGTTAGGTCTATTAATCATAACGCATTTGTTCAGATCCATCAGAACAGAGCATTACGGTGAAACAAATGTCGCAGTTATTCCCTGTGAGAAGCAGCGTTCAGCAGAGTTTGCCAGTGACAGGCGGTGATGAGTGACAGTTTGTGAAAGATAGCTATCTTGGTGGAGCTTTACAGCGCCAGTCAAGGCAGTCAGAAAAGATTGAAGTGACAGAGGTCCATTGAGTGAATGTTGAAACACACGGAGCATCATGAAATATTCAGCCGCGTTGTAAAATCACTAAATGGTTTCTCGCTTATTAGCACCTGTACTGACTGCGTACATCGAGACGACTGAGATGTTAATGGACAAATGTTTTGTCACGATGATTGCGAAGGGCTGAGCGAGTGTGGAATTTGAAGGGAAATGAACATGAGGTTTTAGAAGGAATAATTTCCTCGGAAAATGGAAGGTTTGGGACAGTCAGATTGATGAATAAAACACCAATCCCCGGTTACATGGCCCGGTGGGCTTTGTGGTTTTGCTCCTGGCTGTCGCTTGTCAGGCAGCACGGGTTGCTGTACACTTGTAATGCATTAACCACAATTTTTGCCCTCGCTGCTGCTCGCAGATTTGATGATACTGGTTTGCATTCTCCCCCTCGGCGATGTCATCCGCAGATGTGTGGTCAACTTCCATATGTAGATGGATGACACCCAGATCCGCTGATCTTCTGTCAACTTGTTTGACAGACATTAAAAATAATAATAATCATTGCATTTGATAAAGCGCCTTATCACATTTTTGAGACATCTCAAAGTGCTTCACATTAAGTGAGTGCTACTCACCCGCACAAAACCCGGTACCCTGAACACACCAGTTCTTGCAAGGCCCCACTGGCTACCAATTACCTAATGGATTGATTTCAAGATCCTCTTACTGGTTTTCAAATCCCTTCTTACCCTCACACCTCCCTACCTTTCTGACCTGGAATTCTCTCCCTCTGCTTTGCCCCCTCTCTCCCCACCTTCAAATTCTGCCTCAAGAAATCTTTCCTTTTTGATAGTGCTTTTGGTCACCTCTCCCATCCGTTTCCCTCTGGCTCATTGTCAGACTGTCAAGTGCTCCCGCTTGAAGGGTACTATATAAACGCAAGTTGATATTGTTTGCCACAATGGACATTTACAGACAAGCACAGAGTCTCGCAGAGTGATAGGAAGTGAATTTAGATTGTCGCAAAGTGGAATGTCACAGGGTTGAACTTTGGCTAGGATGAGTTACACCTTTGTCTCGTGCCAAAATATTTTTGAGTGGCTGCTCCGTGTTTCTCCATGACATTTTTACGATTCCCAGCTAATCCTTTTCAAATGTCTGCAGTGTCGACCTGTGTCAGTTGCGGAGAGACAGAGCATTGTGTAACAGAGAGGGGCTGTAAGAACCGAACGAGTCATTGCATGGCAACGATTTAGGTACCATGTAAGTAAATGTGAGGGGAATAACGAATCATAGTGCAAACCAACATGGGTGAAAGAGTTAAAAGAAAGCAAGTTTTGGACACTCCAATGCATCTTTTGACACTTTAATGAAGTGGACAGGTGGGTTGGGGAGGAGGAGATGTCTGTATAGACTGTCTTTTTGTACATTAGCACTTATGGGGATTGAATTATGTCAGAAATATAATGTTTGGTCATAACGGCTCAAAGTACAGTCGATGACTTTCTGAAAAGTGTACCTCGTTTTTTGAAGAGGCAGATATTTTAGGTCATTTTGAGTGAATAATCAGGGCTGTCATACCCCTTTTTTTCCCTGTCATTTCTTAAATATATCTTATGTAGGAACAGCTAAGTGTAAGGTATGTTGTCATTCTAATTTTTTTTTAAAAAAGGTCCTGGAATTTCAAATAATGGGAATGATGGTAGAGCTTCGGCTGAGTCTGGGGTGAAAAGGTTTCTATTGAAAGCTCTATTGCTGAGTATTCAAGACAGAGACTCGGGATGACAGCTGCTGAAGAAATGATAGATGTGCCGAACGCAGTGAAATGTTAGAAGTGCTGTCACTGATGGCCAGGTGGCAGATGCTGATGACCACTTTTATACTCGATGTTCCTCAGAATAAAAATCATCTGCTCACGACGCGGATGTAAATTAATCAATCTGCTCTTGGAACTGACACTTGCTGAAACTTTAATGGCTTCCAGTTTTCAAAAGCAAAATATGATGGGGCAAAATTGCTAAAATATTTCAAGTGCTCGCTCCCTGTTAAAGCTTTTATTGCACCGCGAAAGGCATCAAAAGTCGTATGCGGTAAAAGCATGTAATTGGCTTTTCATCTTCATGCCAGCGTGAAGCTCTGTTTCTATCTATTCCACCTCATTGCAGCAGCTAATGTGAGCCCTTTGATAATTTTTTCGGTGGTGGGGGTGAGAGTTGCGGTGCCTCGGAATAAGGACTGCCAGTAATAGGCTAGCTAGTAAATTAAACGAGCCGCATTCATTAAGCGCGCCAGCCTGGTAGTGACTTGTCATGTGGTCGAAGGTAGATTGAGAGCGATGTCAAGGCTGACTGACAGCTCCTCTCTTGCGCTTGTGTCTCTGCAGGCACGACCCCTTGTTAATTCCTGGAAATGACCAGATTGAAGAGATGGACGCTAATGTGAAGAAATACGATTCCACCGGGATGTTTCACTGGTGCCTGCCGAAGGACATCGAAAAGGTCATTCTGGTGGGTATCATGAAGAGGCAGTGATCAGTGACATTGGGTGGCACAGAGTGACACGACTCCCCAATTACTAGTAACGGACGTTTTACTTAGTGGGAGCTGACAACCACATACACTGAACTTCTCACCGTCTCGTAAGAACAAAACTGACGTGTTGTTTAGCAAACTGCACGAACATCCCTGAACCTCGTTAGTGTTCACCGCCTTCTGACCTAACCCTTTGTTTGCTGATTTACAGTGACTCATGTCCTCCTCTGATGGAACGGGTTTAGTTTGACCAGGATCAGTTGTGTTCCTCACAAATGGTGCCCTCTGCGCACTGGGAAAGTGTGAGCGAGTTGTGTCGGCAGGGTTTCAGCCTGCTGAAAAGGTTGAAGCCATGCAAATACAATTAGAGCTGCAAATTTGTTAAATAATTGCTATCAAACCAGCAATCCCAGGTCTTTTTCTGCGTTTCAGTGCGGTGTTTATCAGCGACCGGCCCAGACAAACCACATTGCATTCATTGATTGCATAAATGCCACTTCTCATTTGTAAAATCACTGCACTGATTTGCAGCAAAGTGGCAGTCGTGGTTTGAAATCCATGCTAACCTGCACAATCTCTGTTGGAGAGCTGCTTCCTTCAAAGAGACATGGTTCAAAGCCTGTTTTGATGGGCAGTCCGAATATAAAGACAAATAACAACAGTCACAGGTTAATGGCATACGATACGCAAGATGTGCTCTGAAACCACCTTGTGTTTCCCCCGATCGTGGGAACTAAACGCACATGCATATGGACGAGTGGATTATGGTCAGCGTAATGAGATGACATCAGTTGCAATGTGCTGTATTACAATGACCATCTGTCATATATGATTCAGTGACATAAGGCTATTTTACAGTGGGCAAGGGCATGGAGGGTTAGAGTCAAGCTGTCAATGCGCCTGGTCCTCTCCTCACTGATGTTGAAGTGCACCCAGTTTCCAGAAGGTATCATTTTATTGTGATCAGGAGCTGGAACCCTGGCTGCTTTCATTTGCCCTTCCTTGCATTGAGCCGCTTTTAGCTCCTTCACCCCAACCGAGATCAGGGAGTGGCTCATGAGAAGCATAAACACCATTACGGACGTGTTGGGCCGAACAGCCCATTTCGATGTCTCATCACTCCTTAGCTCCAGGTGCACATTTTCTGCCTGGGTTCGGGTCATTGGATGGTGATGGCAGGAGCCTTGTGTTTTTCCCTCTCTCCATAATCCAGAGAGATTGTGGCGAATTATAATGGCCTGCACTGCCTCCGCATCTGAGATTAGCTCACTCAACACACGTAGTGGATTCAATTTGGAACCTTCTTGCTCTTTTTGATTTAATACCACATTTGCATTTACCCATTGAGAAGATTTGCTCGTCCTTTTTTTGAGTCAGCAGAACTGAAAGGGTTTAAAGAGGCACAAAGACACACGCACAGTAAGCGCTTTTTGTAGATAATTCTCTGTATCTCTGTAGATAATTCTTCACCATTTATTTCCTCATTGTTTTGTGGCAGATGCAGCACATTATTTTAGATCCTTTTATTTACGCCTCGCAATTGGCCTGTTGGCATTTACATAACAAGAAAGTTACGTGGGTTAATCCATGTTCCGGGTGACTGTTTACTGATTTATGCAGAGATGATTTTTAATAATTTTGCATTTAGCTTTTGTGTTATTCTTTGTCATAAATTTTCCTTGCATTTTGTTTGGAAAGGTGCAGCTCCTGAGGTTTCTGACACACTGTCCCACCTATCTTGCTGTTGCATTTCATTTCAAGTTAAAATGATTTTGCTCTGTTAAGTAATTTGGTGGGGATGGTGGTGGTGGAGGGGGCAGTATCTCTGGAAATTGAGGATTGGACCCAGTGTCTGGAAAGCACGAAGGGTTGGATCCAATCATTTTACCTGACTTTTGAACTCTGCCCAGTGGACAAGGTGTCCAATTTGAAGTAGGTAGTCAACAAGAAGACAAATCAGGAAAGCAGCTTGATTCCTTATGAGGACAAAAGTTACCATTGTGGCCAGATACAGGAAGTGCTGCGGAGCAGTGGGCAGAGTCTGACTCCAGTTTTGTACAACCACGGAACTCTTCTAGTGAAGTATACCATCAACCATCCAGTGATGGCACATTTACTGCAGGAACTGGGAGAACCGGGGATGGTTGTGTTTGCCAATCCAGTGTTATTGCACTGTGTGATAAATCTCCTGATCCCATTGGAAGTGTAGCTAACTCCTCCAATTTTATACACATGAAATCAAAAATACCAGGTAAATTTATGATACCAGTCAGATTTCCATCAGTATGCTCATATAGCAATGATTGCCATTGAAAAGTGATAGAAAAGCATTATCCCACATGCTATTCAGTATGATAGGACTATTAGAGGTGAAAGGGTACATCAAACAGTGGGTGTATGGATGCTTACTGTTTCACTTCTTTCCTAACTTCCTGTGTAAAATCAAGGCTTCAAGCAGTATGTACAGGTAAATTTTCTACTGGGCAAACTTATGTGAATGAATGTGCATTTATATATTGGTTTTAATTCTGATCTTTTGTTTATGCTGTAGACCCGAAGTGAAGCTGCCATGACGGTGTTAAGCGGACATGTGGTGGTGTGTATATTTGGGGACTCAAAGTCAGCTCTGGTGGGCTTACGGAATTTAGTAATGCCTTTAAGAGCCAGCAATTTTCATTATCATGAACTGAAACACATTGTATTTGTGGGATCACTGGAATACCTGAAGCGGGAATGGGAAACACTTCACAACTTCCCCAAGGTGACAATAGTAGCGGTAAGTCCTAGCAAAGTTTGAAATTACACAGGGGGCCAAAGGAAAACACTAAACAGTTTGAGCTAATGTAATACCTCTCCAGGCACAGAAGGTTAAAAGTAGAGAAAGAATGTTTTGCATATGAATGTTAATTAGACAAGCTCCGGCTCTTTAGTGTTTAGAGAAGTCGACTCATAGAGATGTATAACATTTTTAATGCCATTGAAAAAGTTAAGCCTGACTCTCCTAAGAAGCAGAACGAGAGTTTGTTGGTTTACAGCTGTAAAGGGAATTTTCAGGACAGATGTCAGGATTTTTTCTTTGCCCAGAGAGTAAATAACACCTTGAGCATGTTGGCAGGAAATGTGGTTGAGACCGCGACACTGGACTCATTTAAAAAGTAGCGAGATGCTGGTAAGGGGTGATGGTAGAGTTGCGGATTCCGGGAGGATGAGATCAGATGAGCCAAAGGGCCTTCTTGATCCCAACTAATTTTGGGATTTTGTGCATACTGAATGGTATTTAGCTTCAGGCATCCTGCTTGTGTGTTGGATATCAACTTGGAACAGGCTCCCTGCAAAATCGGTGGGTTGGTAGATAGGGTTATGTGATGAGCAGGGACTGAGTGAAATAAATCTCTCCTGGACCCATGATATTAAGGAGAGGTAGTGGAGAAAAGGCCAGAATATGGGACAAGAGCAGTGTACCAAAACAAAATTCCAGAGAACTGCACAAAGCAGAAATAGCAAATGAGAGCAAAACATAAAGATTCTTTGAAGTTTGCTACAAGCCAAGGGTTGCCTTCTAAATTTTTGTTTTAAGAGCTGCATGTGACCTGTCTAGTCTCAAAAGCATTCAGCGGTGTCTTAAGGAATTGGCATTTGCTGAATAGGAGGGCTCATATAAGCACTACTTGGTCAAAAGAATGAGGAGTTACGTTTTTAGGTATCGAGGAACAGTGACCCTGTGAATTCCAAAGCAGCACAAACTATTTGTCTTGCACACGGGCAAGGTTGTGCTTTGCATGTGTGTTAGCCTGATTCTTACAGACTTCAGGCTGCCGTGAGTGACCATTTGACATTTTGGAGTCAGGATGAGCTGACTGGCATTCACTTCACACGTTCCAAATGCCAGCGCTTGCCTGTTCGAAACGATTGCTCACAGTTATTCACTTGGCAACAGCGACTCAGATATAGAAAGCTGGCAACGATCCTGTCTCTTATTTGCTTTTAATGGCTTCACTGAGTATAAACAATGAACCAGAGAGTTGCCATCAGCACCAACTACCCTTTCAGATAAGTGCACATCTCCAATTCCCCAGCCCATAGTTACATCGGTTTAATGTCGGAGCATAAAAGACGACTTGTTAAGCATTGTCCCGTAGCTGCAGTCTTGATCTTTAATTTGTTTTTCTATTTTCTATTCGCTGAAGGGTACACCATTAAGCCGAGCTGATTTAAGGGCTGTCAACATCAACCTCTGCGACATGTGCGTTATACTATCGGCCAATCAGAACAATATTGACGATACTTCGCTGCAGGACAAAGAATGCATCTTGGCGTCACTCAACATCAAATCTATGCAGTTTGATGACAGCATAGGGGTCTTACAGGCTAATTCCCAAGGTAAGGACTGCCCTATAATACTTCCCTACTATGCCTGTGGGCGACAGGACCTGGCAAGAAGAATATCCCTCACTCAGTAATTCAAACGGTCTCAGATTGCTTTAGTTGACAGTAAAGCCAAGTGACTGCTATGATGTTTTAAACAGGATGCCGATAAGCAGCAATAGAAAAGAATAGCTTGTAGCACGACAGGAATTTTGAAAAAGGAATTTTAATGATAAGCAGCGTACAATTAAACTCAAGTGTATGTGTGGAAGTGGGGCCGGGGGGAAATGATACACCATTTCAAACCTGAAGAACAAATATTTTTGTAACACGTGTCAAATTTTGCCATAATGTTTTTATTCATGGCCGAGAAGATGGGAAGGGTTGCAAAACCAGCAATCGTTTCTCTGCGCAAAGCTTGAAAAGCGTTCCCGAACCGTTTGCTGCTAGTTTAATGTTTTAACGTCCATTCCCGCGCTCCGGTTCCGTCAAGTTCCTCGGGTTGTTGCAAATCGCTTGCACTGGGATATCCGTCAACAGAACGAGACGGCAAACAATTTCACCTTGTAACATGTTTTGGTCAGAAAAGATGTAGATTCCGTTTTGTGGCCAGATTCCACAGTTGTTTGTTTTTTGTGCACGAGATAGCATACTGCTTGTGGAAATATTTAAAGCAGCCAAAGGGCCTAGGAGCGAAAACATAATAAAAAAAAGTTGATACGGCTCTTATTCATACAGGACCGTAAGCCCCAAGTGAGAAATGATGGGGGATTGTTGTAAATGGCAAATATATGCTGTGCAGTCTCTGAAGCGAGGTATACTCGACCATTATATACTGCTTCTCAGTCTACATTATAAATATTTTAATCTCTGTGTTTGCCTTCAGACATTGAATTGTGTTGTTAAGGGAAGTCCATCTCTGATTCTGTACAACATGCTGTCGTACTGTTTGAATCTTAAAAAAAAGGATGATTTAATTAAAGCGTACCAGCGGATCAATGTTTGTTTCAACAAAATCTAATGATATATACAGATGACTATGCATTACACCGGTTGCTTGGTAACAGGTAAAATATCAACCGCAGCTTAAGGCTGTTTATAAAATTACTGAAATCGATTTGCAACAATTGCTAAATAACACTCAGCAACTTCGAGAAGTGGTATTAGAAAGCTAACAGTGCAATAGATAATAATGCCGTTGAAATTATTGTGCTTCTGAAATATTTATGAAAGCACTTTATACCTCCTTTGAGAGTTTGAAAATATTCAGAGTCTTTAATATTAGGCTCGTTGTTACGTGCTGGCTCTTAATTTTTCTCAGAAAAGTAGTCACGTTTGACGGC
Organism: Hydrolagus colliei; assembly: GCA_035084275.1. NCBI lineage: Eukaryota > Metazoa > Chordata > Chondrichthyes > Chimaeriformes > Chimaeridae > Hydrolagus > Hydrolagus colliei. The sequence continues at coordinate 16,130,934 of CM068748.1, forward strand.
GTTTGACAGTATAGTACAGAAACGCACAGTAGATCTGCAAGTGTCTGGAATAGATTTAGAGCTCCATTGTTATTAGTGTAATTGTGTTTGCTACCTTATTAGAATGACTTTTGGCCCTTTTTGATGCTTTTTTAAGTGGCTCAGCAATCTTAATTAAATGAAGCCTATGATTGCTGTAAGGACCCCATTTAAAAATATTACTTGCAAAATAACATTTAGATATTCTAATTTTAATATTTTACTCATTTTCAGCCAGGCGCAGCGAGCCACCCTGCTGGTATATATTTACTAATTACAACCTCAGAGCACTAGCATGAACCAAGTAAACCACATAACCCTTAAAATCCTAATGAGACTAGGAGGACTCCCTTGGATTATATTGTTTAAATGGGTAATGGTTCCACTAATGTTGTAATTGCAGGTTGAAATACATTAGCCCGGTGTCTACATATAAGAAGTTTGCTACAGCAAGCCCTTTAGGGAATAGTTTGAGAAAGGCTTTACCTCCACATTTCTATAGTTTATGATGCTTTATTGCTTACTGCCTTGAACCGGATGGGCGGCGATATACTTTGTTCATTGGTATGAATTTCAGAAAAAGAAATGCGGCAGAGTACGCAGAGGGCAAATGAAAAAATAACACAATTGCAGCCACAGCAGATACTTTGGCTAGATCCTGAGAGTGTGTCATTTCTGTATGAAAACTTGCCCAGTCGAGCTATGTGAACAACAACAACAAAATCACATTTGTATAGCGTCTTTCATGTCAGGAGGACTTCCCAAGGCCTTCGGAAGTTGCCATCGACAGCCAAGAGAATAGGAGACTTTTTAACAGATTGGCCTTTTCCCTCTCGATGCGTGAGGAATGTGTACTGTTCATCACAGCCTGGACAGAAATGTACGGTGTCCTAAATGTTGTTTTGGCATTCTGAGACACTATCCTGCCTGAAGGGAACTGTACAAATGAAAATAATTGTTCCTGTTTCTACTACCGGATGGTCACATATAGTAGCACCTAGCTCTGCTTTCCATTAAATTTGTCCAAACGATGATGTAATTAGGCTTTGATTATCATGCTATCTATAAGGTGATGTGTTCTGATTTATACTTTGGTTTCATTTTATTTTCTGCCATTGAACACCACAGTTGCACAGAATATGTTATATTCAAGATGGTGAAGCTCCCCTCATAAGATTGGTTGGATTAAGAATACCCTTCGGCACTTCTGATCTCATCCCTCCAGAAATGCCACTCAACCATCTTCCCATCTCAGTGTCAAGCTACTTTTTAAATGAGTTCAGTGTTCAGGCCTCAACCTCCTTCCCACTATTGCAACATTAATTACCCGCTGAGTAAAGAAAAACTTCCTGATGTCTATCATGAAATTGTCCTTTACAACTTTAAACCTTTATCTTCTTGTGGAGCTCCTGTAGCTCAGTGGTTAGAGCACTTGCCTTACAAATGTGAGATCTGTGTTCGAATCCAGGCAGATCAGGGCGAAACCTTGGGCAACTTTCCTTATTCCACACGTCTAATAATAATCCGTCCAATAAAAAACAATAATAAAATTGGTCATTTCAATCCAAGATTGTTTGTGGTTCACTGCAGTGCGCAATTGGCTGCCGTGTTTCACCCACAAATATACAGTCAATTCACTTCACAGTATATTCTGTAAAGCTCTTTGAGACGTTGATAAGATGTGAAAAACACTATATCAAATGCAAGGATTATTATTATTATTCTGCTGGCTTGGTACATGCTAAAGTAATGTTCTGACGATAAATTGGGCTTAAAAAATAGAACCTGGAGTTTGAGATCCATGAAATCGGAGTCCGTCTTGTCACTGGTTGCGGTTTCAGCAGCAGTGGCACGTCCCCAGATGGTTGAGCTTGGTTCTGAAGGAGGTAACTTTATTCTTGCAAACAAACTGATGTGAACCGTGGCCCCTTTGACCCAGCGCTGCCCATGATTGCTCGCCATTTAGGCTAACCGCAGATGATATTGGAAAACTCTCAGCATCTTCGGGAAGCCATTGAACAATGGAGAATAGAATGAACCAGCAAGCTAACCAGAATGTCTGCCCTGCTTTGTAAAAAGTTGCCAAACTCTTTTCCCTTGTCTCCGTTCACAGGCCAGGGTAGGATAAAAAATGACCAACTCGCTGTTGATTCCTATTATGAATACTTTGACGCACGTCCTGTTCCGTCTCATTGCACCATCTGTCTTCAACAAATTCACTTCTAACTTCTGGCACTCCATCCCTTCGCCCCTCTTGATTTTAAATCTCGTCTAAAAGCCTATCTCTTCGACAACACTCAAGTCTACCTCCTCCTCCTACTTGCTCGCTGAAAGACAGACCCCATCTCTGTGAAATGCTCCAAGATACTATTTATTCTATGTGAAGGACACTATATAAAGAAAGGCATAGTTGTTGTTGAAAGTCAATTTTCACACTGGGCAGACAGATGGATAACTAGGAACCATAAGAACCTATAACAGTAGCATCCAGCGATGAATTGATTGCCAATTATTTTGCGTACTTATTTGCCAGAGGCAGTGTGACAGTCCCTGGTTGCATGTAGTCCCCTTTAAGGCTTCCTTAAACGGCTCTTATTTGTCACTCGCTATTTGAAGTTCACATTGTTAGGTTGGCTTTTCTGCCCTGTTGATAAATCATTGTTGAAACCAAGATAAGAAGCAGACATAGTTAGAGCTTTACCAAGCTTCAAGTGCAGGGATGTAGGTCGTGTGCAGTTTGATTTTGGAGCTAAATTAGATAGATGGTACAGAACAGTGTAGTCATTTGGTGGAGCCTTGAGAGCTAACTTTCTAGGATTTACAAGGTGAATTAGGCTCAATGCTGTAAGAGAACCCATAAGTTTTCAGTGCATATTTTCTGCGTACTGTATGATCTTAGTGGGGCTGAAATGCTGTTCACATAAATCTTACTGTAACAGCTCTGCAGCTTAATGCAGATCACATCGCTCGCTTCAGGGGATACGTTTGCTGTCATCGGCAGCTCGTTAAAAGCTGTAAACGTGTTCGCATGTTGCGGTCGGCTCCTTCTTGTCACCTTACTGACGAAGAGGGTCGATGAGGAAGAGCGCCAGAGAGACTCTGTCCTCCACCAACCAGGTCTTCATAAAGCAGCAACATGGAAATGTAGTGAGTTAACATGAGATGTAAACTATGGTAGAAATAATCTTTAGGAATCCTCATAAGATTTCCTGCTTATTATCTGGGCAGGTCTCACAAATGCTTCATTTTAGAGCAAGTGTCGTACGTTGAGATGCTAAGTCTATTATTTGAAGCTTCTGTGCTTATAACCATAATCGCATGATTGGAAGAGAGATTGGGTTAGAAAGTCCCTGTGCAAAGTGTTAATCTTAAACAAAATAGACGCAGGTAAAAAACTCTTTTAACAGAAGCAGCTCCTGGGAGAGAGTGCGTGTTCCTAGACCAGTCCAGCGATCCCATCAAACATTTACATTGCCTTATTCTGTATACACTCAATAACACCAAAATTACATGTGTATAGCTCATTTCATGTCCAGAGGACATCCCAAGGCATTGGACAGTCAGTGTTTCAGACCCGAGCTGGGGTCAGAATCGGAGAAGCTGTAGTGAAAGGAAGGGAAGGGGGTGTCCAATGTCACAGTCGAAGAGGACTTGAAGGAAGTTAGGGAGGAGACAAGGCAGAGGGATTGTGAGATGGAATTCCAAAGGTTGGAGGCAGAGTGGCTGAAGGCTTGCCCGCTGATAGTGGGGCAGGTGGGTCGAGGGACAGACATGGAGCGGAGGTAGCAGACGGGGTTGGCAGAGGTTTGGAATTCGCAGAGGTAGGGTGGGGTAAGGCCATGGAGGGCTTTAAAGGTGAGGACCAGAATCTTGAATTGAATCCTCTGAATGAACGGAAGCCAATGGAGTTGGATGATAATGCGGGAGGTGGGGTTTCAAAGCTGCAATATTCAGCATTTTTTGAGTCAAATTGCAGCATTTGCACAGAACAAGTCCCACAAAAAATTGTGAAATGAAGAATCTACTTTATTTGATGAATTGTTGGCCGAGTCACCAGGATAAACTCCTTCTCTTTTCAAGGAGTGTTATGGGATCTTGAATTTGGATCGAATAGAGAATTGAATAGAGTTATTCGGGCAAAAGATAACATCTAAAAATACTTTATGAAATACATTATAATAATGCATTCTATATTGTGCCTTTCTTGCCGGGCACATGTCTTGAAATGCTTCTCAGGACATACTGTAAAGTGCAATGCCTTTGGTGGGTGAAGGAGCACAAATAATTGATTGATACAATTGATATAATTGATCAATTATGTTGTAACCGACAAAAGAATGTGCTTTAATGAATTAGAAATCAAAATGAGGCAAACGGGGTGGCTAATTGGGGTGCAGCAACTTCCCATCAATGAGAATGAGAAGTGAAGCCAAATAATCTGAATCTGGATGTAAATTTTTCTGGGAAGGGCCATATAAGAGGAGGAGATAAAGAGAAGGATGCCACCTCCATCAGGTGGGAAAAACAATACCTCTGAACCTATTGTCTGTCATCTTTGTGTTCACAGTAGTGGGAAAGCTCACAAAATGGTATCTCCATATGTGGATGCTTTATAAGGAAAATCCAAAATGTGCAATTGAGATTTGAACTTGAACCTGCCATTGACAGGAATTCTTATTTTGTATGTTAATCCAATTATGTTGTAACTGACAAAAAGAAAGTGCTCCAAGCACTATTTGTCTCGCTTGCCTCAAAGAATTGGAGACCGACAGAAATATATCTTTCCTGAAAGTCTTTGTTTTACAGGGGAAAATAAGTTGAAAAATTAACAGTTAAATAACATTGACAGTAATTTCCAGTCTTAACATATGTTAGGTATTTATGTGCTCTTACCCTGCCTCCCTCTATATAATAATCCTGTGATTTTCAGTAATTCCTCAGGGCAATGAGGATGGGTGGGGAAGATGGGGCTAATATATTTTAGTGGTTAAGATTTTTAAATACTCCTTTGTGGATCATTTCCAAACCAAATCATCTCAAGCTTCTAGGCAAGGGTCCCATCAAATTACAGTTTAAAGCAATCAACATGTCTTTGCAGCCTTGTATAGACGGTTGAATACATTTGGATATGAGCACCGAAATCCAAAGACAAACCTTACCCAGAGGATGGAACATTTCAATTACACTCCCCAGTTGTTCTCAAGCTCAGGGGCAATGTTAATTTAATTATCGGCTCTTGGCTTCGCTCGCCATGATGGAGTTTTCCATCCATGAGATCGCGAGGAAGATTCGGATGAATAAGGCCATTGGCCATTTGGTCTTATCTTTCCCTATTGTCTGCCATTCTCACATGGAACATCAAGCTATTCTCATTTAAAATCAGTGCCATGGCTTGCCCTTGCCCCATAGTTATAAAGAAAATACTTCCAGGTCCCTGTTGTGGAACTGCCCTTTGTAATCCTAATAATTCTTGCATTTGATGTAATGTCTTATCACATCATCGAGATGTCTCAAATTACTTCACAAGATATACTGTAAATTGGATTAACTTCGTATTTTGTGGGCGAACATGACAGCCAGTTGCAAACAGTAGTGTCCCGTAAACAGCCATGGAGTGAGAGACCAGTTTTATTTGGAGGATTTACTGGCCAGAACAGAGGGAAACACTTCTTTCACTTTTCAAATACTGTCATGGGATCTTTAACCTGAACTTAACCCTCCACCTGAACAGACAGATAAGACCTTGGTTTAACATCTCACTCGAAAGATCATGTATCCCCTCGTTCATCCATCATAACATTTAGACCTTTGTATCTGCACTGCTGCAGAAGAGCTTTATGTTCATTCCCACTTCCCTGCCCTTCACCATAGTAATCCTTTTTGTTTCTATCTCTTGAAATATTTGTGAGACTCATTTTCAACAACAATAACTTACATTTATATAGCGATCTTCACACAGGATAGCGTCTCGGAGCACTTGACAGTTCATTATCATGTTGTTTACTGACAGATTAACAATGTAATTGCTTTGTCTTTGATGGATTCCTTGTTGCTCATCTTGTTTCTCTTTCAAAATCACGACACTTTGAGGAAAGTTTGGAAACATTATTAAGCTTGCGTACACTTTGTAAATTAAAAAACATCGAGTGACGGGGAAAGAGGGCTTGAATGAAAGGATTCTTTTCAGGTTGTCCTCGTAAGAAAAAGCTTACTGGATCCTGGAAGATCTGATCTCGCATTTTCATTGGCGAAAAGCAAATCGATCCTCAAAGGGCTATCTGTATTTGCAAAAGGTGTTTTACCGTTTTATGCCACTGCAGTCACGGTATACATTGGCTAGGGATCGGTACCGGCAACGCAGCTACCTACCTGGCTGGAATGCGTTGAGTCCACTGTTGGTGTCAATGGAATTGGTCTATTTGAGATGAATTGCAAGCGTTCATAAAACAGTTGTTTAGCTGTGAGGAGGGGGAAACAATTCCCCAACCCAGAATACAGTGGTAAAGTACGACTGTGCAGATGCAGTTTTTTCTATTCAAACAAAATACCCCATAGGAATCAAAACATTAGGACTGCGAGCTTTTACTGTGCACCCGTGTGGCATAATCCATTTGCAGAATCCGGCAGCATTCTACTGCAGTTTGCTCGAGGAGTATTCAGAAGAACTTAGTACATATACTGACACTTGAACATTACGCCCACTGCAAAATATTTGTGACGTATATATTTTCATCTCCCTTTTCATCAAGTGTGGAAGAGGCAACTGCTGGTAAATGGATCTCACAAGTTTTTAATCCAAATATCATAATCCGTGCGTTTCATGCGGTTCCATTCACATTGGGAGAACATCTCAACGAGCTTCCCAAGACGCGCTGTTGTCATTTTTTATGGATTTTGACTTCTCACTTTATTTCTCAAGAGCAATTTGGATTCTTTTTTCTTTGGTCAGACAGGCATCTGACACATGCGGATTCACGTCATCATGAGTATCCAAGAGTTAAGAGTATCCAAACCAAACTGAAAATTCCATGCATCTCACCTACATACGGAAATTTCAGCGATAGAGTTTTGGAATGGAGGGATGCACTCTTTCCCTGGAGGGATGCAACCTGCTTATCTAATTCCAGAAAGCATTTGGTGCAGGTTGGCAAGAGACAAAGCGTAAATGTATGAAACGGGTAAAATTGATCCCCCTTTCCTCTTGCACGACTGTAATATTAAAAGCTGAAATAACCGCAATTGTAGTTATTACTGCAGCTGCTCAGGGGAGCTATTCAGATGCTTCATTTATGAAAGTTAATAGATTAAAAAAAAAGCCAAATTGGGTCTCATGATAAAAGGCTAATCAAGTTAAAATCTGCATAATTTTCACATAAGCATCGGTGCGAAATTTGCATAATTTATGTTGCGGCAGATACTGATGAGATATTAAAAAGTATTTAATCCAGTCGTTGACTTTTATTCATCATGATGTTCACTGACGACTGCTGTATCGCACGATTGTTTTAGTTCACTCTCCGCCAAGCAACAAGCTGCGATTACTATGCAGAAATAGGTCAGCTGGTTGCTTGATCTGCAGATCCCATAAAAGTGCTTTGAGGGTCCATCAAATGTCTTTAATTCAATCGCTATTAGCTCTCAAAGCTGACTCATAATCCCAAACAATGACGGAGGAGTGTAGTCTAAAGAATAGCGCTTAGACTTTCATTATATCCAGGTTTGTCTATGCTAACTCCCCGCTCGAGGGGTTTCACAACTCGTCACCCCACAAGCTGCAGATTATTCAGAACTCTATAGCTTGTGTCCTCTCTTGCACTAAACTTTGTGAGCAAATCACCCCCATCCTCACCCCCAACTTCATTTGCTCCCCATCCCGAGAGATGGAATCCTGTAGCTCAGTGGTTAGAGCACTCGCAATAACAATAATAATAATAATCCTTGCATTTGATATAGCGCTTTTCACATCTTATCGATGTCTCAAAGAATTTACTGTAAAGTAAATTGACTGTTTTTGTGGGCAAAATGCGGCAGCCAATTGCACACAGCAGTGTCCACAAACAGTCATGGATTGAAAATGAACAATTTTTATTATTGTGGTTTTTTTTTAGAGGGATTATTATTAGGAGTGTGGAGCAAGGAAACTTGCCCAAGGTTTCGCCCTGATCTGCCTGGATTCGAACATATGTCTCATGCTTGTAAGGCGAGTGGTTTAACGGCAGAGCTACAGGACTCCATGCAAGCAAGCAAGAGACCTGGGTTCAATTCGAGACAGGGTAAAACCTTGGGCAAGTTTCCATACTCCACATGCCTAATATTAATCCCTCAAGAAAAAACAATAATAAATTGGTTATTTTCAATGCATGACTGCTTGTGGGATGCTGTTGTGTACAATGGGCTGCCTGCTGTGTTTCGTCCACAAATATACAGTCAATCCACTTTACATATTCTGTGCAGTGCTTTGAAACGTCGATAAAATGTGGAAAAGCGCTATATCAAATGCAAGGATTATTATTATATTGGTTAGAGCATTCGTCTCGCAAGCGAGGTGACCCAGGGTTGATTCTGAAGCATGGTAAAACCTTAGCCAAGTTTCTTTACTCCACATGTCTCTGTTTGCCTAACAGTAATTAAGAAGCCAGTTGTTAGTCAATTGGAGGACCGCTTTCCAAAGATAATAGTCTGTTCAAATAAATATGTAATCAAAGAATAATAACAACAGTAGTAATTTTGTCACTCAATCCCGGACTTTGTAGGAAACTGCTATGCAAAATTTACGACTGTATTTCACCAGTAAATACATTTTATATTCTGCAATTCACCTTGAGATGTCTCAGCAACATCATAAGGTACTGTGTCAAATGCATGGATTGCTATTATTATGAAGTGACAATGTTTCACATGTTTTCTTTATTCAACATCCAAATAAAGAAAGCACGATATATTTTGCTTGAAAGTTTAAAAGCTGTTGTTTTGAGGCTGCCGATTCAGAAAGGTCGGCCGGGTTTTACGATGTCAGCAATAACTAACGGCCTGAAGCCCTCTACACTATGTATTATGTATACAACATTACTGGCTTTAGGTGTTTACTTGCCAACTTGAAGAAAAATGTAAAATGTCAAGTTGTGTGACTTCAAAGAAATAGCACATTAGTGGGAAGGAGGAATGGGAGTGTGTGTGAGGTTAAGTCTTTAATGTTACTGATCAAAGGGTTTATGATTGCCACGTGGTACTCGCATGGACAGCATGTAAAATTGATGTCTGTAATATGATGGAAAAGTGTAAATACCCAATAAGTAGCAAGTGACCGTGATGGGTGAAATGATTTCAGGTTGCTGCCTGGTGGGCCTTTCTGTGAATCATTAACGTGTGCCCTGAAGTGAAACCGCATTTGCGTCCTGAGATTTACGATTGTGGTTTGTACTCAGAGATGAGGAAGGGGGAAAGTGCAGGAACTGATTTCTTTGTGCATTTTTTACGTCAATTTACATCAACTACAGGGTGGAAACTAGACATTGGGTCCCAAAAGTCTGCACCAAAGTTCTTACTCCACTCCAGGCTCTACCCGTTCCTTATTCCTTCCTGTTCCATTCTCTGTATATGAGTCTGTATATCTAACTTCCTCTTAAATATACAATCTGATTGGATTCACACTTTGGGCAGCAACATCTTGTGCACTCTCACTGCCCTCTGTGTGAATAGTTCTTCCTAATGTAGTTCTTGAGCACCTTGGGACATCCTCCCAACGTGAAACGTACTATAATTTTGTTGCTTTGTTGTGATTACGGTCTACCCAACAATTGGGAACAGCCTGTTTATGCAAATCCTATGGGAGCATTTTAAAATGTAAACGGTTCTATTTAAGTCCCCCACCTAAAACATCTCTTCTCCAGCAAATAAAGGCCTAACCTACTGCGGACTATTCCGATGGCAGTGAACGGCCAGCATTGGTATCAGCCTTTTAACTCTTTCTATCACTGCTCAATCCTTTTTTCAATGCAGGAACTGGAATTGGACTCCAACCCAAGGAATCATACGAATTCCTACATGCCTCGAGGCGGCATCGCGTGCTACCTTTAGGCATTCGTGGATCTGAATCCTCAGATCTCTGCTGATCTAGGCCTCTTCGATTCCTAACTTCAATTGGATTTTATAATAATTGAATTCTCTGAATGTAAGATGTCAGCATCTTTCTTTCTACTGTAACAACTTACTCGAAAACTCCCTAGAGGGGCACGTGCATAGATTTTATTTATCTCAGACACGTTGCCTCAGAGAGCTGTGTAAGTAAGGCTTATGATAATGGCTCAGTTTGGGGTCTTTGGATTGTTTTACCTTATCGCCACGAGTCCTTAACAGCTTAATTGTTAAGCATTGCACGGACGTTGTTTTTGCTGTGCTCAGACGGTCGATTATTGAGACATGTGAGTGATACGTGTAGCAGGCGCTGTTTGAGCATTGCTTTGGTTCGAGTCTCTCTAAAGAAACTTCATTTAAAAGTCAGCAAGAGACAGAAATGCTATGGCACACTCAAGCAGGCTGCCAAGAGCCAAGGCTTGGGAACCCCAGAGCAAACATTGGGTTACTGCAGGAGTCTAACCAAATATATATATATTATATATAGGTTGGATATATATGCACACTTGCTTTGTGGAGAGTGCAGATGCGATAAATTACAATTGAGATATTGGCTGCCCAGGATATCACTTTGCTCACAGTGGCTGCGCAGAGTATTCAGGTGCAAGATGCATTCATTGCGCAGCAGCTTAATTGACCCGCAACAAAAATTCGGAGTAGCACATGACTGATACAAAGTTTGTTTTCAATTTACATTGCAGTCGGACTTCACTTCGCATCTAATTTGAATCATCGCAAAGCGCAATGTAACAGTAACATCGAGAAGCGGGTGTGGGTGACACAGGCAGGTGGCACATCAGGGTGCAGCACGGTATCTTCTCAAACTGAGTCACAAGAACTTTGCGGCAGCATTTCTGAAGTGCATTTGCTCCCGATGTACTCTTTCAGGGACTAGGCAATCGATTGTGGTTTGCATGTCACTCTATCAATATTTTCTCCACAGAGGAGTGAGTGTGGCCGAGGTGCTACCATCTCAGCTTAGCTTAACAATTAGCACTGTGCTGTTGTGTTTGTGAACGAGAACGATTAACGGAATCTGACGGAAACTGTTTTTTGCTGACTTAGAGCTGTTTCTTTACTGCACAGGGTTCACACCACCGGGGATGGATCGAGCATCTCCTGACAATAGTCCTGTCCACGGTATTGTACGACAGACCTCCATCATCACAGGGGCCAACATCCCGATCATCACTGAGTTAGGTAAGAGCACTCGTCACTCAGGTTGGTGGTTGTTGCCTTTTCTTCCAGTGGAAATACAGCAGCGGGATACGCAGTGCTTATTGTTCAGGTTGGGGGAAAAGGGGCCTTTGATCCGAGGACAGATTGTCATTGATGATTGATCCAGTGCCTTGGGACACCCTCCCTCATGAAAGCACTATACAAATGTAATTTGTCGTCGTTGTTGGTTTAATAATCACCCTAAAAAACAGGATTTGAGGGTGAATAGGATTTTGATTTATGCAATCCAAATAGAATGATTGGCATGTGCGTGTGCTGTGAAGGATTGCTTCGGCTGATCACTGTGGCCGGGCTTTCTACACCTCAAAAAATGCCTTTCTTCCGGTGATATTTGGGAGACACCTTGCTGGGAGTCGTGCAAAGGCAATGCACAATCTTCCCTTCTTTAGGTGATATAAACTGCCGAAAGCATATCTTCAGAGGTCAAACGTATCAATTGACCAGAGGGTAAAATAGCTTGATGCCATCTGTGATGGGAGGATGAGATCGGACGAGCCGAGGCTGTGTGATGTATTGTGGGCGCTAAATTTTTGTGTGTGTTACCACTAAATGGATATTGCAATCTTGCAATCTCCCCGATAGATGTTTCAATGGAACAACGACTTTAGTGGTTTCATAGCTTTAACGTACAAGAAAGGGTTTACTTTTGCGCACGTTTGAAAAGTGTTTTCGGATGCTGCTGTCGATGAGTTGGTGTTATCAGCAGTTAACCTTCCGACTCCACCTGCAGTGCCTGACCAGAATCGCCTTCCTCTTCTTCCACCTCTGCCATGTCGGCTTTATTGTATTTCAAACGTTGGTGAAACACTTGATTATGCCGCTTTTGTCACAGACTTGCGCATTCCTTGCACGTGTCCCCGGCTCCTCTATACACAAGGTCCAGATCATACAGAATTCTTCCACCCATGTCTTCACCCATACCAAGCTCTGTGTCTCTTCGGCTCTAGCTTCAAAGGCTGTTACATCCCTAGAATCCCTGGCACCCCCTCCAATTTTTCCGTCTTGTCACTCTTTGTCCTTCAAATCACACGACTTTCCTCTTCTACTGTGCCGTCAATCACTTCCCTTCTCTTTCCAGCTCAGCATCAAAACACATTGCTGTCAAGCGCTCTGACATGCTAGGCAGATGAAAACTGGCTGTATAAATACATGTTGTTGATATTGCTGTTGTTTTCAGATTGCATTCAATATGTTTTAAGCCTGATTTACAATGCCATTGTGGCAACATGACACTGTGCACTGTACCATGGGCAGTCTATAGCATAATCAGCAAGTTAAAGAATGAAAAAGTAACTCACTACCGTTACTGCTTGTGGCATCTTCCACTCATGACAGTTTAGGAGTTAAGTCACGCCCAGTTTACACAAGAGAGATGTCTGTGTCCCCAAACGAACCGTTCCCTTTCCTGTACTGCACATTCATAATCGCAAACATTCTCTGATTTCCTCCTCACGTGAAAGTCTTTTGTTCAATGCAATGTGTACTTGTTGTGCAATGCAAGGGGGTCTGAATCTTTGCGCTGAAGTCACAAGTGGAATTCCTGCAACTCCGCTTCATGCCGTCAATCAGCCATCTTTTCAGAGCGTTCGTATTGAGCTGCGCATTCACAATCAGTGAATGATTTGTCGATAATAGCAGCACTTGTAACGGCAGAAAATGCCCAGTGAATGTCAGAAGAGAGGCTAAGTAAGAGGTGTGACCCATAGAACCGAAGAGAGGTTGTGCTGCAAGGAAATGAACCAGCCCCAATTAGAGAACAGTGTTTTCGTTTGCGAGAGACTTTTATGGGTTGTACGAAGTCACGACTGTTTGCTGACTGTGCGTATAAAGAGATGAATCTTTCGAGTTATGAAGGCTTTGCGACTCTGCGTATTGACTGAGCAACACAAGTAAACCATAACTATTGGATAGGGTGGACGGGACCCACAAATGCAAGATAATTTCCTCCCTTCTGCACCTCCACTTCACTCACTCTCTCCGACAAGATATGAAAAGATGTCAGAAAGCATAGATCTACGCGCTATATTTCTGCAGTTCTGTAGAGAAAGTGACATCTGTCATCTGTATCAGCTACTGCAGTTTCTGTTCGGGCTTTGTGTATGTAATGTGTGTGTGTTTTTTTACTGATGTTATAGATTGATGGTGGTCATTTTTCATAAGAGTAACTTGTTATAGGCAACCAAAATGTTCAGTAAAAATAGAAGTATAGTTTTCATTCCCCCAAATATCTAAACTAACAGGTTCAAAACGCACACTTTAAAAGGCACCTTTATGCTAGTTGAAACTTATTCTCCTCCTGGCCTACTCCGCTCAGCGAGTTAGCCTTTGGTTCCTTTATCCCGCCCTCTCTCCCCTTGCCCTGCATCTCCTCTTTATGTCTCCAAGTGGCACCTCAAATCCAACCTGTTTTAAAGTGCCAAGGGTCACCTCTCTCTCCTGCCCCACCGAACGCTCCAAGACACAACCCAAAATGAAGAGCGTTTTTTTAAAAAAAGTGCGTTCCACATGGCGATTTGATTGTGAAATGGCCTTTTGGCCTGCTTAGAAAATGGTTATTTCCGGTTGTAATGAATATTGAGTAACCCAGCTTTCTCTCTTTCTCTTTGTCCTTTATGGAAGTGTGACCTGTCTTTTTCTCTCTTTCATTTATTTGTGTTCTCCTGTTTACCAATTTCTTGTTCATCATTAGTTAAACCTGGCAAATTGCTCCCTTTGGTTTCATTCAGTCAGGAAAAAAGCAGTGGAACCAACGTTGCCATGATAACCGAACTGGGTAAGCAGCGACTTTGTCCTTTCCTCACAGCCTCACTCTTCCCCCTTCATCAGCTCGTTTTGATTTGGCGGAAAGAGGTTGTGTTCCACACGGCACCACTTGCAGTGTCTGTTTTTTGTCCCTGGTTACAGTTCGATTTGGCTGTGTCAGTTGTGTCCTCCCTAATTTTTATTTTTCTCTTTCTCTATGCAACAGTTACTTTTACAGAGCATTCTTTGACTTTTGACCTCACCGCTCTGTCTTTTGCAGTTGTTTCCATAGCATTTGCACGCAGTTCATTTCTCTGGCTTGTGTCTTCCCATCAGCCTCTGTCGTGGTGATTCGCAGTTCTCTCCACATCTCTCACTGGGGAGCCTGAGAAGTGGGTGGCGGTAGGAAGGGAGGGGTGATGTGAGGGGGATGGGTGGGGATGTGAATTGGGCTTGGGCAGTTGGAATGAAAACAAGGCTTGAGATGCCAGCTTCTTTGAAATGCTTGATTTCGCTCGACTTACTCTTTAAAGCAAGGATCCAGGTACAGGGGAAAAAAAGTCGCCATGGTTTCTACCAGCACCAGAGCTTGGAGTGTAAATTAAGAAAGGGAATTGCGAGACGTCTGCCTCTGAAGGCTGCTATTGCGTGTTTGATGCATGCTAATTTATTGATCTCTTTGGTCTCTCTTTAGTGAATGACTCCAATGTTCAGTTCTTGGACCAAGATGACGATGATGACCCGGACACAGAGCTGTACCTGACGCAGCCGTTTGCATGTGGGACAGCGTTTGCCGTCAGTGTGTTGGACTCGCTGATGAGTGCTGTGAGTGAAGCGGGACAAATTTGTTCCTCCCTTGCCCACACTGTTGTAAAGTTAGAGAATCATCCTCATAAATCTCAAAAGTTAGAGCCACCGATTGGTCGTTTGAAAGCCAAAGCTCAGCACTATCTGCTCAAGACTTCAGGCACTCAAAGGTCACAGACAAGGCCGAGGCAATGAGATTAAACAGGCCTAAGGGGCTTTCTCATCCAGAACTATCTTGCAAAGTCGTATACTCCGTTAAGATGTTGACAGGAGGCAAGGAGAAGGGGCTTCCGTCTTGTCTGTTTTTTGCTGCAGGACATTTGGCACTTCTGAAGGTCTTCATGTCTGACAAGCGGCCCATCAGAGTGTCGATAGGAATGGGTCTGGGGAAATAGATTTGAGTGTTATCCACGTACTTTCATAAGTTGACCCAGTGTCTGCAGGCAATAACACAGTCTAAATAGGAATAAGGAGCGGGCTGAGAATAGAAGCTCGGATACTAAGGTGAACTTGTGGAGTGGGTGGAGAAGAAATGAAATGGTGATGGTGGATCAAGTAGGACTTGCAACAGGAGAAGGGCATGCTAGTGAGGCTGGTGAGGGAGGAGAGGCGGGTGAGGCAGCAGAGACAGATGAGGGAGGGAAGGCAGTCGAGGAGGATGGCCCTGTTTACTTGAGGGATGCTAAAGAAAAGGAGAATATGAGGCTGGTGAGGAAATTGTTCATTAAAGCTTAGTTTGCGAGTTTGCGCTCGTAAAGCTGGACTCAGTCAAGTGAACCTGTGACCTCTTTCGAGGCCTTTCTGTGAATTTAAGACTAAACGGCTTCAGAATGCTTCTCTACAATAGCAACTGCCGTCACTGCTTACATTCAGCGTTTAATCATTTGTCGCGAGAAATGTGAACTTGAGTAATGTAGCATGCAGTGAAAATGGAACGTCGGCATGAGATGCAAATTTAAGTTGAATCCAAGTTGCACTAATCGGTGAAAGTTTATAAATGAATCTGTCAGATTGATCAGACAGTCCGATTTGCT
The DNA here is from genome assembly GCA_035084275.1 of Hydrolagus colliei. Taxonomy (NCBI): domain Eukaryota; kingdom Metazoa; phylum Chordata; class Chondrichthyes; order Chimaeriformes; family Chimaeridae; genus Hydrolagus; species Hydrolagus colliei. The sequence continues at coordinate 16,146,908 of CM068748.1, forward strand.
GTAGGATCAGCAAAGCGAAGTTTCTGTCAACACACTTTTCACATGCATTGCCGTCAAATGGAGCTGTACTGAGCACATTAGATGACTTAACAAGGTCAGTGCTGTACCAAGCTTCCCAAATGACAGTCTATGAAAGCTACGCAGGCCCATGGGTAGGCACTGGATTTATGCGCTTTTTGCTGTCTGATGTCTAAAAGGTGCCAGTGGGAAAGAGATGAATTTCTTGGCTTCGAAACACTCCACTGGTTTTGATGTCTCAATTTGGCTTGTTTTTTTCCACGCTGGACAAAAAGCTGTGGATGGTTAATGGACGACGTTCATCTGCCGTTAGAGTGGATGGCAGCGTAGGAAATGCAGTCGGCTCTGCTCGATTCCTCCGCCCTGATTAACGCGAGTTGTTGTTGTGGAGAATCAAAATGTCATATTAGATGACAAGTTTATCTTGTCAAAAGGTTCATGGATCGATGCCATAAGCCTTATTTTATGTCTGTGAAATTGTAAAATGTTCAATGAAGTTTAATTAGAGTTTAACATTGCAGAAACCAAATCCTTTTTTGTCCTCCTTTCTGCTTATCAACAGTTGCCGGGTGCATTCCGGTAGCTGAGTGGCATTTTTCATTTTTAAGACTTGACAGTGTGCAAAGGCTGTCAGTTTGTTGATGGGATGGGGTTGCACTGCACCCAGACCTAACTCACTCTGGTACGCTACCTGCATGAAGGGCACTATATAAATGCAAGTTATTGTTGTTGTCATTACCGAACATGCATGCTTAAATGCCTTCCAGCACAGTCTGTGTTTAATGGACAGGAGCTGGGGGATGCTGTTGGGCTCGTATTCTTCCATACACTTTAAAAGCAGGATTACTGTGCAAACAGATCCACTGTGCGGGATTTATCATTTACATTGCAACTGCTATCCTGGCCAACGATGGATTGGCTAAAATCAAGCTCACAGTCATTAGACTTTACAGTAAATCTGGCAAAGTGTTTTAAGATGTCTCGGCGATGTGATGAGGCTGTATGTGCAACGCAAAGATTGTTTTGGTGAAACGTGGCCCGTGGAAATACATCTTCTTCCTTAAAGCAATGGTGGTCTTTAGTGAAGCTGAAATGTATTCCATTGACAACGAGTAAATATTTATAAGACCGATTGTTTACCTGACGGGAACAAACGGTTATAGCTGGTGGCAGGCTGTCATCTTGAAGTAGCTATGCTCCTAATAAAGTGTGCTTAGCAGTGAAGCAGAGTGTTTTAAACAAGACCACCTGGGACTTGGAGCTCATCAGCCATTTATTTTTTAGAAAATCCAAATGTTTAATTGATACCTACTTATATCTGAGTTCTGTCAGCTCTTGAGATAAAACCATGGACAACAAAGATGTGAGCATGCTTTGGCAATCAGGTCACAGGTCATAGACATGAATGGACGAAGAGGAGAGAAGGCACTTTATAATATGATAATCATAATAATCCTTGCTTATGATATATCACATTGAGACATCTCAAACCACTTCACAGAATATATTGTGAAATGGATTGACTCTATATTTTGTGGGTGAAACACAGCAACCAATTACGCAGAGATGCAGTGCCTTCCCACATTGTTGAGGCATCGCAAATCGCTTCACAGAGTATACTGTAAAGTGGTTTTAGCTGAATGTTTTGCAGTGCGCTTTCAGTCTATCCAGAGCTGCATTCTTGCATCATTTGTGGCCTTGAGTCCGGCAGAAGTTAACGTTGAAGGATGTGGACTCCGCGTGGCGGCTACTGCCGCCAATTATAGAGGGAATTAACGGTTACAATTTCTGTCCTTCAGAACAAAAGTGACCCGATTTTGTATGTGGAAATAAAGATGTAGTGAAGGGAGCTAATGGGACGTACGAGTAAAAGGGAGTAATTGGACTCACCTGTCTGTTCACCTCTGCAACAAAAGATGTGAAGTGACAGCGCAGCCGTTTTAACTGCAGAAAATCCGAGGGAAGAGTAATTTGAAAATCTTCGGCGATGACTTTAATGGCGTTTGTTTAAAGAGTTTGTTTTATCTCCGCAGACGTATTTCAACGACAATATCCTGACTCTGATCCGCACTTTAGTGACTGGGGGAGCCACGCCGGAATTGGAAGGGCTTCTGGCTGAAGAAAACGCACTGCGGGGCGGGTACAGCACGCCACAAACGCTGGCCAACAGGGACCGATGTCGTGTGGCACAGTTAGCATTATATGACAGCCCCTTCGCAGATCTCGGGGTAAGGCGAAAGCATGTGTGGCTTCTCCTCACTGTTTGGGTGTGGAAACAAGTCATCTAAACTCCTGGGCATCTATCCACCGCGACCTCACATCCTCTTTCTAGTCACTATCTTTGCATTGCTCAAATCGTTCGTTTATACTGGATGTTTGAGGTCAAGTCAAGCCCGGGCACCACTTCTGTACCACACACCAGCTCCTCCTCCTAAGTCCCTAACTTCCCATGTCCTGCCCACCTTCCCATGTCCTGGCCATCCTCACCCCTAACTCCAAACACAAGGAGACTTCAAAAGCAAGAGGATCCGCTTGACTGCCTCTGCCCCAATGCCCTAACCCTCTTCTTCCCTCCTCACCCATCCCTCCCTTTGTCCCTTCAAACCTGTCTCTGCCCCTTCCTCTTACCCCCTGCTGACCTGCCAGCTTCACTTCTCTGTAACCTGCCTCTCCTCTGCACGGTTCTGGAATGAGTCGACACTTCCCAGCTTTGCTCTTTCACTTCCTACATGAATTCCTCCATTCAGACCTCCACGCTGCCTCCCAAAGATTTTCCCCTCCACAAACTGCAAACCATTCAGAACTTTGCAGCTTGTCTCCTCTCCCATCCAAACCTATTGCTCCCATCCTCGCTGGCCTCCACTAGGATTGAGTTTGATCCTCATCTCTGAGTTTAAAGCCGTCCATGTTCTTGGCCTACCTGACTTCTGTGCTCTTCTAAAAGCCCTACCAAAACTCCTGGTCTCTGTGTTTTACAGACATTAGTCTATTTGACCTCTCCTGCCCTGTCTGCCACACAGTTGTAAGTTGGATTTTCAGCCTTCGTGCCCCAACCCTCAGGAACCACATTCCAGAGTAATTCCGCCTTGCCAATTCCTTTGCTCTTTTTGATGATTGTCTTAAAATCTTCCTCTTTGACTACAAATTACAAACTGTATTCCTATTTTGTTGCAGGACGGAGGCTGCTATGGAGACCTGTTCTGTAAAGCCTTGAAAACTTACAACATGCTTTGCTTTGGGATTTACCGATTAAGGGACGCACACATGTGTACGCCGAGCCCATGTATTAAGAGGTAAGAGCAACAGTCTAAGTCATTTGCATTTCTAGATGCAGCTGCAGGTGTCAGACAAGTGCAATTGTGATATATGTTTGCACGAGAAGGGTCACTCTGGCATGACGGAAAAACATCACTGATTTTGGTGAATCTCTCGGTGACCGCTTATTGCAGTATATATGACAGATATTGTGCCCTCAATTGGGAAAGACTTTATTCGGTGAGTGCGAGGCAGGGCCAGGCTGCGTGAGAGATGGTAGAGCCACCTGAGCCACTTGACAAAAGCCTTTCACCCACAAAATGTACAGTCAATCCACTCAGAACTGACAAAGTGGCGTGGACTCACTTTTCCTTTCTCCATAGATGCTGCCTGAGCAAAGGAACAAGGGACGGTGTTCCCAGTGATTTCTGTTTGTGTGCAAGGATTATGGTTATCATTATCAAGTAAAACAAACGGGGAGTTCTGCATAATCTTGGAAACAACAACTTTCATGTACATAGTGCACTTAATGCAGAGTAGTGTCTTCGAGCACGTGAATGATTAAAGCCTGCACAACCGATGTGAATGGTGCAGGATTCAGTACATTCAAAGAATAAAGTTAGAGACAGGTGTTGTTAACTTAGGCATTTTATTTAATGTTTGGTTCAAGCATCCATCCATATGTCCTTTTCCTCTTGCTTTTCAGGTATGTGATTACGAACCCGCCGTACGAATTCGAGATGGTGCCCACGGATCTGATCTTCTGCCTGATGCAATTTGACCACAACGCAGGCCAGTCTCGTGTCAGCTTGTCTCACTCGTCGCATTCCTCACACTCTTCCAGTAAGAAGAGCTCATCGGTGCACTCCACATTGCCCTCAGGCAACCGCCCAAGCCGCACCAAGAGCAGGGAGTCCCGGGAAAAGCAGAAGTAGGTGGTTGCTGAGGGAAGAGCTTCTTGTAACTGGGTTAATTACTGTACTATGAGGTATAACGATGTCTATTCATTGTGTAAAATGTTTAGTACGCCTGTCCATTGGTGATTCACAAACATTTTCCTGCAGCAGTAGGGAGGGAATGTAGAAGGCGCAAGGCATGGGTGTTTACAACTTACATTTTTTTTCTTTTTGTACGTGCAACAACAAAATTACAGTTATAGAGCGCCTTTCATGTCGGGAGGACATGGCATCACAGGGAAAAAAAAATCTCTATGTGTGGGGATGCAGTGGATAGGTTTAGGGTGCAGGTAGGCTTAGTGTCCCAGCCAGGGGACAGTTTATTTCGTGTAGAATCAATGCTTTTTGCATCCTACCATGGCAGATGTACGATTAGCTGAATGTTTGCGCAGAATTTGTTTTGTAAAAGGAAAAAGCGTTCTACTTTTGCATTATATTCATTTGTTGAATTAGAAATGTTTGTATAAAGAGTGAGCGGAAAGGACGAATGAAGGAAATGTGAACGTTTCCCGGGGTCTTTTTGAGGGGATGCGACGCTGTCCCTCCTTGGCGAGATGTCAGTGTTTGAAGATGGGTCGTTCTAGGAGGTGACGGAGCTACCTGGTGTTTCATTGAGACGGTGCCCTTTAGGTGAAGAGCAGTGTAATATTGATTTGCTTTTTTCTCTAAAGTGCTACAAGGATGACTAGAATGAGCCAAGGTATGGTAATCATGGAGGGGGGATATGTATTTTATTTTTGTTTGCATGATTTGTAATACGTTTTGGGGGATGAGGTAAACCGGGGGAAAGAAAACGAGAGTTGCAGTTTGTGTTTTAATTTTGCTTCAAAGAACCTCCGTTGTCAAGTGGTGCTATTGTAAGTTTTACTTTGTGTATGTTTGCACGTGGCATGCCATGGACAATCTCCTAGGGTGAGGTGATAGGACAGACAGGACGGATGGACAAACAGACAGACGGACAGACAGACTAAATTCTAGAGAGTTTTCAATACCAACTAACGCCTTTCTGAAAATGAAAACCTTACTGTCTTTCTTCTTTTTGCAGAAAAGAAATGGTTTACAGATGAAACTGAAAACACCCCAAGGAACATTCAAATCAACCAATATAAATCCACCAGCAGTTTAATCCAACCCATCAGAGAAGTCGAGAACGAATGTTGAGACACAGCCAGCCATTTTGCTTTCACCACATTGCAACACTAGAAGATAGAAAGAAAGACAAATAATAATACTACTATACAGACTGATTCGATTGTCTGTCCTGTACAAAAGAGTCTGTACATATATTGTACATGGTGCATTTTGTATTTTTCGCAGATTAAAATTGTTGTATTCATGTCCAAAAAAGTCAAGCCTGAACTTTGTACTCACAAGATATCCTGTAGAAATTACACTACACTTTAACACACAAATGTTAAAATATACAGTCAAAAAATCAAGTTACATTTAACTAAAACTGAAATATTCAATGCATATTTTACATAAGAACCTAATGTCAATCAACAATTTTCAATTCGATAGCACCCACCATTTACCGCAAGGCCTTGCACTGCTCTCACATTTATTTACCATAACTTTCACCATTACGACATTACCCAAAAAACTCACATTATGTTATGAACCAGTTGCAATCCTTCCATCCCATCGCATTACACACTGTCCGATTATTAATCGGACAGTGTCGGTTTCAACCACAAAAATATGCTTTACAGTATATCATGTGAAATGCTTTGGAATGTCTCAACTACAGTACAATGATTATTATTATATGATTATTGCCACAAGGCACATATTGAAAATGTTAACACTGGTTTAAGGGCAAAATGGCGAATGACGTTACTGGGTCTATGCGGCCAGGTATCTTGAGGTTATCCCGGGAAGAAACTATTGATAAGATGCATGACGCATGACATAGCTGAGTTACTCAACGGAACTCAGATTTAAGTTAATTAACGAGTCCACACCTAAAATGATCAAACCCAGGAGATGGCTGCTGTAAGCAGCCATTTATACCAAGTATGAGTCCTGTATAATGGATACTCTCAATAATGTGTTGCAAAGTGTCTCCCATAGAATGATACCTGATTCATTGCCTGAAGTTCTTGCTCCTAAATTCTTATACTTGCGTCTCCTGTTTACGGACTCAGCAACAAGTGGGAACAGCCTATTTATGCTAATCATATAGTACCCTTTGGAACTCCATCCCACATTTCCTTCACCTCGATCTCTCCCTTGCCTCTTTTAACACGTGTCTCAAAACCTTCCTTTTCGACCGCGCCTTCAGCCACTCTACTATCCTTCCTGCCCTCCATCTTCCCCCAATCCCAGCTTGTGTCCATATTCCTGACTGTGCAGTGCCTTGGGACTTATGTTAAAGGTGCTATACAAATGTATTTTAAAAACTTTGTGAACAGCTTTATTACATACATCTTTCACTACAACACTGAAATTATTACATACACACACACATTCATACATTTATTAAATGTCTCTTCTATATGGAGAAGCCAATGTCAAAGTAACTTGAGAATGTTAGAACGTCATGTTTCGGTCTGCACCAAGAGATATCGTCGGCCTCTGTTTTCAGACCGACTGATGTTATGCACCAAAATGCTCAATAAATCTACACTGTTAAATGTGAGTGCTGGGCTTTCAGCAAGTGTTCAAGTAGAATTTGTATAATGCAGCAATCCAGGAAAATTGAATCTGAACAGATAAAAGTCTACTCCGACATCACAAATGGCATTGCCTGTCAGATGAAGGAAATGATGCAGCCTGAGAAAATGGATCTATGCACATACATTTAGAAAATCCACGCTGACTGCACACAAAAAATTTAATTTCTACTGTGCTACTCTTCACATCTATATTATTTGATTTTCGTCTCGGTACTATTCACTTGTCCTGTGCATTAGGACCGGCGGCACTGATTTCAATTCATCAAATTCACATTGAAAATATTTCTGCACATAAAAATCCAATTGTTCCTTCCTATCCCATGCAATTAATTTCCTGAGCTCCTTGAATCCCGTGCACAATGTTCTCACATTGACAATTTTCAGCAGAATCCTGCTTGAACTGCTTAACTGAAGCGCTTTTTGTTAAACACATCATTTCACATCCAAAGAAATTCTGAAAGACCAACAAAAAACTGCTCCAGCCAGCTGTATTGGAGCTTTTTCTTCCAGGTATCTACAAAGAAATCTCTGTTTGCCTCAGATTACCATGCATTAAGTCGAGTGGCTTGACACGACATATATTTTATCAATGGCCAAAGCCTAAATAACACACCGGATCCTAATTAGGGAAAAAAATACTTTGGTTTGTAAAGAATAACTAAGACACATAACCCATGGATTGGACAGTACTTGTTGAGGAGGAAAGAGCTCAAGGAGTCCTCAGTGCATGCATTGACTTGGCACTGGGTGAAAATAATAAACAAGGATGCTGAGCCACATTGTCAAAAAGTTTGGATCCATGGAACTCACACCGAGCTCTGGTCAGACTGTAGAAGGACAGATAACAGTTCCTGTTGCCACGATGTACAGCTGTATCGGCCATGCAGAGGAGAGCGAGGAGGGTGATCCCAAGTGTCAGTCAAGTGAATTTCAGTTCTGTAAGCAGCCCCTATAGAGAAGGACGATTGAGACATTGAAAAAGGAAATCCACAACAATACCAGTGGTTGCAGCAGACTAGGGGAGACCAGTTTTGGATCACTTTCCACTCGGTCAAAAGCTCCATGTACCGTTTTGTCTGTATAAAGCTGTAGGAAGTCGGTGCTCATCCAAGTCTTGATGTCTGACAAGTGGCTGGACGGACGATTGATGGACCTGCGATGGAGAAAGAAAAACACATTTGGATCCACATTCACAGTCAGCAGATGACGTCACGGAGAAGGAAGATATAGATGAGGAAAAGGATGAAGTGGGGGGGGGTGGGCAGTGGGGTGGGGGGGGTTGGTCAAGACTTAGCCCTGAGATTTGCCATAGATGTTCCCTCAAACAAACAAGTCCGCGGTCCGCCTGCTGTGTGACAGAGAACTGGCTGCCCGTGAAATGCAACCTCGTCTTGATACGTCTCTGAGAGTCTGGGAGAACAATGTGCATGCTGGGGAAAAGGTCATTTATTTCCTGTCCCTTACGAGCAGAATCTTGTCATTATTACGGTACACCTAGTGCTCGTTCCCTTTGATTACCTCTCTCCTCATGGGGCTTGTAATAAAAACATCAGCTGAACTTACGGCTGTCACTTTGATGTATCCACCTTGTTTTGACATGGGTACTTTTACACATCTTCATCTCGTCTAATTTTTCATTACCGAAATGGCAAAATCATTATTTATTATGCAAGGCAAATATTTTGCTTATGCTACACTACAGAAACCCTAATGATTAATTTAGCAAAATGAATTTCCCTTGCCATTGTCAATTTTAAATCTCTTTTAATTGCAACAAGCTGACTGGAATTTAATTAATAACAAGTAGCAATAATCATGTCTGGAGAAGATCCAAGTTTATTCCAAGCAAACATGTTACTGATGGTCTTTTATGAAAAGAAATGGAGATGCTGCTAATATTTATCAAGTGGCACATTATCAGTCAACTTTCCTTAATTAAACACTTATAAAATCACATTACGGGTGATTTATTTTTTGATTTTGCTTCTTCTTCAAAAATATAAATGACGTGACTCAAAAATAAATAAATAATTCACATTTGTAAGGGGAAGTGCTGCCTATTTACAGCTACAGTATGACAGAATCGCAGCGGTAAATGGATTGGACAGCCCTTCTTGCTCACCCTTATTGCCAATCTGGACAAACAGCACCGTTCAAAAATAACAACAGCAGCAGCCAATGACAAAGGGTAATAATATTAATAATAGGAATCCTTGCATTTGATATAGTGCCTCAACATGTTGTTAAAATGAGTCAAAGCGCTTTAGAACATAAAGTGGATTCACTGTGTGTTTTGTGGGCAAGAGGTGGCATCCAGTGTGCACAGCACTGTCCCACAAACAGCCATGGAGTGAGTGGCCAATTTTATTTGGACGATCGTTAGGCAGTTAGCCAGACAGTGAAAGGGGTGCATGCGATGATAGGGTTGGTGGAGTTACGAATCGTACACATGCAATGCATACCAAGACAGTGGTATCAGAGGAAGCAGCAAGTAGAGAGAGGTGTATCAAAAAAAATCTTGTTAAATTCATTACCTTACAATCAAGTTGGCACAAAAGGGTTATTTTAACGTTAAAAAGCCAAAGGTGGATAGATTGTAGAATTTCAGAAAATAGCCTTCCGGCTCGTCCAGTCTGGTGGATACAGTGTTTGAACTCCAACCGAGTATTTCTTGTCCCATATTCCAGCCCTTTCCCATTATCCCTCAACTTTATTCTCCCTTACCTTGTGTCCAGTCTTTTATTTTTAATGCGCACATTGTTGCCACTCCAACAACTGATTGTGGCACAGTATTGCACACTAATACTGGCTGCTAATGTCCTGTTGCTCATCCCACCCTAGTCCTTCCGACTCGTGTAGTACCATGTCACTGATCTGCTTCTTTCCCCCAATGTTTCATCCGTCCATTCGGTTGGCGAACGATGGGCGCTCGTGTCATCCAAAGAAAATCTGAAACAAACAAGCAATGGGGCCAGGACAGTGAATCCTGCAAGACGATGGAAGAGAATTGCTGGTGATGGGTTTCACTGTCACCTGGGTCAGGCAAGAAACAAATGAAAGAGGGTGGATGTCAAAGGATAGACAGTGATTGCCATGAATTCGCATTCACTGGCAAACTGAGTTGAGACGCCCCGAATGGCATTTTTTCAACTTAGCAAACTTATATCTGACAGAGCAAAGAGATTTCCATCCCATCAGTCTGGGGTGGATTCAAAGCGGCTTCGCAGGAGTGAAGGACATTCTGCCAAAGGGTTGCTTTGAACTCTCTATTCCTCAACAACAGGCAAGTGGTGCCTTTTTAACTAGACATCTGGAGCAACTAATTTGAAAGGAAGCTGTAGCACGGTTCACACTCTCGACAGGATTTGTACCACAAGGAGCCGTGCATTGAAATCAGCAGCGAGACCTCTCGTCACCATCACCACTGCCTGTTAAATTATGACTGGTTGTTTCAGCGTGTCTGGGCTGTCAGGAAGTTTTAGCGAGTGACTGCATTTGAGGGGTTTTCCGTGAGCTCTGTGTTTTGTGTTTGACTGCTAGGTCAATTCAATGTAAAAATTCATCACTGTGCTCTCTATCAGAAAGTGGTCGGTCTGCAACGTACACTTCCTATTACACCTATTTTTCCCCCTGTCCCCGTAACTTGTATCATCTTAACTGATCTTCTTATTTAATCGTGTCACTGACCCAAGGAGCTCAAAAATGGTTCGATAGAGAGTCGAGCACTTGTAGGCGTCAGTCAGAAACTCATGATTAATGAGGGCGAATTGAACAAACAATTTCGAGCAACTTTTTTTTGAGAATGAAGTGGGACTGTGTTCCTGGGTTGGGAGGGGAGAGGAGGGGAGGGGGAGCGTGTGTGCGCAGGGCATTTATTAGGCAATTTTCACTGGTGGCGAAACAGACACGAAACTCCCCCCAACCACCACCCCCCCACTTATATTCCAAGCCCAAAAACATGAATCATCCCCGCATTACATCCGAGCAAAAATAACACGGAACACTGCCCCCACTTTAAGTTCCAAGCCAAAAAACACAAAACACCCTCCTTTACATCCCGAGTCAAAAAACACGAAACACAACCCCCATAAGTCCTCAGACAAAAAAAGAAACGCCCCACGCTTTACACCGTAGTCCAAAATATAATCCCAACACCTTACATCCCGAGTCAAAAAAATACACAAAATCCTCTTCCACCCCCCACCAATTCCATGAACCAAAATAACACAAACACCCTCCCCCCGCTTGCTTATATTTGGAGTCAAAAAACACGAAACAGCCCCCTTTATGTCCTTGGCCAAGAAAAACACATAGCACTAACCCCCTTGTGTTCCAAGTCAAAAAAACACGAAACACAACCTACCCGCACCCCACTCCCATCCCCCCCCCCCACCACCCCGACTTCACATTCAGAGTTGAAAACACATGAAATTGCACCCTTCCTTGGCCAAAAAAACACACGAAACACCCTAATGGACACCCCCCCTCTCCCCCCGCACCACCGCTTACATCCACAATCAAAAAGCACGTAACACCCCTTCCTTACGTCTCCAGCCAAAAAAAAGCACGTAACAGCCTCCACTTACATTCCAACCCAAAAGCATGTAACATTGTTCTGAGGTTCCAAGCCAAAACATACAAAATACCACCCCCTTACATCCTGAGCCAAAAAAACACATAACATCCCCCCACCCCCTTGCATACTTAGTCAAAAAAAATGAAATTCACCACCTTACGCTGTGAGCCAAAATAACACAAAATGTCCCCCCCTCACACCGTGACTCAAAAAAACACGAAAAACACCCCCACTTAAGTCCTGAGCCCAAAAAAACTAACACCCTCACCCTCATTTTACATCCTCAGTCAAAAAAACATATTAAAGCCCCCCTCCCCCACATACACTTAAGTTCCAAGGTAAAAACATACAAACCAAAATGTAACAAACAGGATTATGCCCTGAGGACAAAAAACACGTAACACTCTCCCCTTGCGTTCTGAGTGAAAGTAATGATAATAATCCTTGCATTTGACATAACTCTTTTCACATCATCTAGATGTCTCAAAACGCTTCACAGAATATACCGTAAAGTGAATTGACTGCATTTTTGTGGCCAAACGTGGCAGCCGATTGTGCAGAGCAGTGTCCCATAAACAGTCGTGGGTTGAGTGTAATATTTTTTTGTGTGCTGGATTATTTTTATATCAGATAATATTACATACACAAAGTAATTGGTTGATTTTTTGTAGAGGGGGATCTGAGAGGAAGCAGATGTGTGGAGAAGGGGAAGTGTGGAGAGGGTGTCTGATGGTCAGACTCCCTATTTAAATAATAATAATAATAATCCTTGCATTTGATATAGCACTTTATTATTGAGACCTCTCAAAACGCTTCACAGGATATATCGTAAAGTGAACATATATTTTGTGGATGAAACGCGACAGCCAATTGCACACAGCAGTTTGGCCATTACGTGGAGAGGGCAATTATTCTGTTATGGAGATGACCAATGATAATATATTTATTCATCAAAGGTGGATAGGTGACCTCAGGCTCAAAACAGATCTATCAAAATAGCAGCACATAAACATTTCGCTCTTCACAACTATTCACGACAAAAGTCTAAGTCCAAACAAACAACTACAAAACATATTGTGTTATATCATTAAAGGTTGAATATGGCAGACTTCCCTGTTTGATCGCAGGTCCTGGTAATGGTTGGCAAAGATGGTGGGCCTTAAACTATAAGCCAAGACCAAATGAGAAGCAAATAGGTGCCTAGGAAGAGGGTGGATTCACAGTCAAGTTCAGCAAAGCTGACTCAAAAGATGAATAAACACATAGAACGGTTCGACCCAAGAAGCAACCCATTTACGCTGGAGATCACTTCAGCTCACACTCAATTTGATCTCCCCAGCGTATAATATACTTTAGCCTCAAACTAAGACATAGGGCAGGCAAGTATCACGTTACCGTGAGATGACATGAGGTGGCCGGTGATGGATGAGCATGGGCTCGATGTTGGAGAGGAATAATTCAAAACAGGCTTGGCAATATCAGACCTACCATAATCCTTATTCTCAGTACGGTTTTAAATCAACTTCATAAGATAGGTTTTAAATCAACTTTGCACAACTGTGTTTTGGTTCAAAACCTTATGTAACAAACGTCTATTAAAATTTGTGGTGCATGTGGAGTTTCTTTGCTTGGCTCCATTCTCCTACTTATCAGAAAGGGTTGGAAGAAAGGCTGTATGATTTTAGTGCAAGCCCTGTGATTGGCAGGTTGGAAAAATATAACTTCTATTTACAAGTATTAAGTGATATCCTGGCTCACTGGTACAAACAGAACTTTACTACTTGCAGACTGAGACCCACATAAATGCTTTTTTGAGCTTTCTCTCCTTCATCAGGCACACCTCGTCAAATATGGGGCCATTGTGTAAAATAACTCTTTTAGAGTTACATGTAAATTTAACATATTCCATTCCAGCCATCTATCTCTGGAAGTTCTATGTATATGTGGTATGCATGGAACTCTGAGTTTGGTTTGGATACTATTAACCATGTTGTCAGGTTTGTGTCAGATACCTGGCCGACCAAATAAAAACAGCAAGAGCCTTTTGCCTGGGAAGGGCACCCAATTGTCAAAGACAATAAAACCTTTTGCTTTCATAGTGTTAACTATTTTCCTGTTCTCTGGTAATGTCTGTACACACACACACATATATATATAAATATATCTAGATACACTTCACTACAGCACTTATTCTAGTCAAAATTACATTGAGGCAATTGTTCTGATAAATTGTGTTAACCTAGCAATTGAATACAGTGAGTTTCCTAGTTGATCCATTGATAAAAATTTCCTACTCAGTTCCTTTTAATCCTAATGGATTGGATGGTCCTTGCTGGGCAAAAAGCTGGAAAGCTTGCCAGACACTGCTTTCAATGGTAAACTGTACGGTTTTAGCTGGTTCGAATCCAGAGGTATCTAAAGCACACTTTGCACCCTAAGCCTTGACTCTTGTGCCTAAAATGCACCGGAATTATGTGAGTGGGACATCTCCCTCCAGGGAGAGAGTGCTCATTCCATTCCAATAAATATCTTGGGAATTTCCATATATAGGTGGGGTGCATGGACTTCTCAGTTTGGTTTGGATACTCTTAAGTATGTTCCCCATCTATCAGACACGTGGCGCTGGCTACCCATCAGAAATTATATGCTGTATAATAAGAATGCTTGCTTTCATGTCAGGATGAGATCTCAAAGCATTTTACGAGATTTGCTATAAAGTGTAATGAGTGTGTACATTGTAGGCATATTCAGAGGCTAATTTGCACACAGTAATGTCTCGCCTGCAGCCTTAGAGTGAAAGGCCAATTTTATCCAGGGGATTTTTGGCCAGAACGCTGGGAAAAGCTCCCTTCTGTTTTCAAAGAGCACTAAATAGAAAGACGGGTCCTCAGTTTAACATCTCGTCTAAAGGACGGCACACCCTAGGGAGCAAAGATTTCAAATCAAAATGCCTCAAGGGTAACCAGTGATTAGAAACTATTTTACCCCACAGAGCAGGGCTATGCAGAACAACCTCTCGACAAAAGCAACTGATGATAAAAAGATGCTTGAGCTGAAATTGTACCAAGTTAGTCAGCCCACAGAGAGAGTTCCACAGCCATGCTGGTAGCTATTGACACCGGCTGGGATAATATTTAAACTAAGGCCTGAGCATCGAGGTTTTCTCGATTCAGAGCTTCAGTTAATAGTATTAGGTACAAGAAGCTGAAGCTGTGAAGGATAGGGAACTGGCGGGTAACAATGGCTTTGGCCGCTGTACGATTCCACCAGACTAAACAAGCTTCATCAGCCAATTGGCCAATTCTCATGCTACAGATTCAAATAAATGCTATGACTAGCTCAGCCTTTAATAGGACAACCCAAGACCAATGTACTATTCACTGAGTTATTAATGTATTTCACCATAAAGGTAAATATGAAAAGTATCATAGTTAAATAAATCTGCTGTCAATTTTGAAGCACCATAGTCCAAGGCACTGCTCATGCAACAAGCAAGAATATTGCAGCAGCAAATCTAACAGACAATTACCTACCCCTATAGGCTTTGGCTGTCTTATCTGTAACGAATCACATTGGAGCCCTACCAAATCCATCCTGCTAAAAGAGCACCCTCAGCAGACGGCTTCAGGGCCGGTTCAAATTGTGCCACTAGAGTATGTTTCCAGACTGTTTGTGGAGTGACCAGACTGTTTGTGGAGTGACCAGTCTATGAAGAACTTTCACAACCAACACCTGTAATCTGGATTAAGATAGTTTGGTGACCTAAAGTGAAGAGGCATAGGTGGTCAGAGTGTAAGATTGTCAATCTAAAGTATATCTGCTGCTATTTTCTTTGGTGCAAAGAAAATTCTGGCTTAGAGTTTCAAAGCTTGCATTTGGGTTTTGCTGACATACTGCAGACATGACTACTTGAACAGAAGTTGATTTGTTTTTGTATTTTTTTAAAAAAATGAACACTTTGCCAGCCAAAAGGTTGCTAAATATGCAAAGGTGATCGTTACAGTGCCTTTGTGTTTAAAGTGGGGGTAAAATATTGTGATGTGCTGTTGCATCAGCTTCAGACTTTGTCTGTTGAAGGCGTTTATTTAGCTGGTGGAGTTTTGTGATATTTGGGACGTACTTCTGGCTTGGTAGGTGCTATATCAGTGGTGACCAACCTTTCTGATCAAACAACCAAATCTTGATTGAATATTTCTTGATTTACGGCCACACCATAAATATCGCAGCTCAGTAGCTATTGGAAGGATTGAGAGTGACGGTTTATATTTAAGTTCAAGATTAACCTTAGACAAGATTCCTTACTCCACATGCCTGTTTATTCAGTAGTAAGTAAAACCCAGTTGTTAGTCAATTGGCGGATTCCTTTCCAGGGTTAATAATCCCTTCAACAAAAAATAATGATAATTTGGGTACTCAATCTATTAGTGTTTGTAGGATACTGCTATGCACAATTGGTTGCCATTTTCATTCACAAAATAGTCAATGCACTTTACAGTGTATTCTGTGAAATGCTTTTGAGAACAGCTCAATTACATGATAAGGTGCCATATCAAACGTAAGGATTATTTCTTACTTTAATATGCAGTTATTTTAGGGCTTGTTTTGTCACAAAAGTTGTGTCGTTCACTCACAAAACCAACACCACTGCAATTTTCCTACATATCCAAGAGAGCCCAAGGAGTTAAACTGGAACATATTGTAGACATTTATTGAGTTCTGCGGATAGTGTAGCTGGAGATCATGTCCTGTTTGTGTCTCACTTTTATTAGCTATTTAAGAGGTGTTTGACAGCAGAAATAGTTGGGAAGAATTACTGGATTTACAGCAGAGCTGTTAATCGTGCTGTTAATCTCAGAAAAAAAATATTTTACAAACATTTTTTTCTTTAAAATGAATAAAAGGTCTAAATATTTGCAATTGGCTTGGGCCCAGGCCTAGATAAAGTCCTTCACAGCATCTTTTTGGATTGTACTTGGAGCTCAACAGATGTTTGAAATAATGCACGCTTCCAGGAAAGAATAAAAGAGTTTACTTTCAATCAAATGCAAGTCTGACTATTTATTGCTGTTTTTATTAACTTTTGATATATTGCAGGACAAGCCAAAATGTGAATGGTCTGTAAAATGAGTATTAATTTCCTGAATTTAGGATTTAATGCATGGGCTGTGGGGGAAAAAAGCACAGACTGGAACTTGTACTGTATATAAGATGTCGTGTTCGAGGTATACAATGCAATAATGACTTGTTAAAGAAGCTCTGTTTCATCCCGATGTTATGATCATCTGGTTAAAATTGTAGATTAATTTGGAAACACCTGTGCTGCAGCTTTTCCCATTATAATAATAATAATCCCATTAGCAAATACACAACATCGAATTGCCAGATGAACATTGCAAGAGTTCAATTTGCAACATGTAACCGTTCTCTCCATCTCTCTGCACACACGGACATATCTGTAATGCGCCAGCAGCTTGTCTTTCAGGAGATAATGGTTGATGTAAAACAGCCACAAAAGACCACACAAGGTTTATTTTGCAGCCAGCTGGTGTGTATAAGCTAAATCATAGAAATGCCACTTCGGAAACAGCACAGCTCACAGATTGTGACCTGCGCTGATACTGCAGAAAGATTCACTGCAAATCTATAACTGGACATTGTCACTGCACAACCACCATCAGACGTTCTTCATTATAAACAACCTCCACCTCCAGGGGGCAGTTGTTTCCTGTATGTACGCGATGAAGAAATAACACTCTTCCCTCAAAGACCCTTGTGGCCACTGATAATGCGAATAAATGTCAATGTTTCCAGCAAGCTTTTCCACTGTTTGCATTTAAACCCAAGACAAACTGAAACAGGGCTCCAGGCCACTTTAATGTTAAACATGGCGAAACATGCACTCTGTTGCAGCAGATGCATCTCCATCAATAAAGCAGCATGGCCTAAGGGCATGTTCAGCACATTGCCCATGAAAACTCCTAACTGTTAGTAATTTTCCACAACGGGTGATAACCATAGGTGAATTTTCCTCTCAAATCGGTCTCTGAATTAAAGATCCTGTGGCAGGATCGAGGACAACCCTTTTTCTTAGGCAACCACAACAAATAGTTCAGCTGTTAAAAACAAGCAATACTCTCATCGGCACCCACTGAAGCACTATTTCCTTCATCTGTAATGATTACATTTGCTGAATGCGTTTTACAGTGAAGTGACAGGGTTTTACAGGGCATCATTTAATCTTCTGGCAATAATAGAATACTAACTTACATTTGTACGACGCCTTTCACATTAAAAATGAACGTCTTAAAGAGCTTCGGAAAGTGAATCGATTAGAAAAGATGGTGTCACCTGGATCCACATGGCGGCTATTCTTTGCCACTTAAACACCTACAAAGGGAAGATAGGCTATTTGAATCTAGAGGCACATTTAGACGAGGAGTGGAATATAACACAGGATAAACAGGAGAATTATTATGTATTTCTTCAAAAGAGCAAAAGTGATGGCTAGCTGTGTGGTTTGAGCTGGTTAAACTCCGACAATATGAGTTATTGCTTTAATACAATGATAAAAAGGATCCACCTGAGTCACTGTTGTACGTGTGTGAGTGTGTGTGTGCATTTGTGTTTTGGGTCCTCTTGCCATTCACCTCAACGTAGCAGCAACAGGAGGGAAGCAGCTTCCAGACAGAGGAGTGATAAGCAAGGCTACTGCAATACTTTAATAATAATAATCATTGCATTTGCATTTGACATAGCAGTCTCAACACACTTCACAGAATATACTGTAAAGTGAATTTACTATATACTGTATTTTGTGAGTGAAACGCAGTAGTCAATTGAGTACAGGAGTGTCCCACAAATAGTCGTGGATTGAGCACCCAAATTATCATTTTTGTTAAGGGATTATTATCCCTGGAAAAGCAATCCACCAATCGACTAACAACATAGTTCCTACAAACTGCAGGGTGAAAAGAGACGTGTGAAGTAAGGAAACTTACTCAACATTTTGCTCACCCCCGGGATTCAAACCCATCTCCTTTCATTTGTGTGGAGAGTGATCTATCCACTAAGTTACAGGATTCTGATGCTTTAAAACAATTGAGGTCTTGAAAGAGAAAGAAGATTGGAAATAGAGAACTAAGTTAAAGCTGGACTGGAAATGATGATTTAAGAATGTTATCCTATGTGGAAGATGAACTCACAACTCATTCTCCAGCACTTCATTACTCAAGAGTTATGAACCCTTCACATGCAGAAAAAGCGTAGAATTTCCCTCCACATTTTTGATTGCTGCTCTATTTTACATCCAAGGGTTCTCGAAACACTGACTGTTGCATATGCCGAAACTGGTATCCACCTTATTTCTGGCACTGGCTCCAATTGGAAATTCTGTGCAGATGAATTTTCCCCGCAGCACTAAAGACGAGAAATAAGGCAGTAATCCAATCATATTTATATACACTTCAAAGCATGCGGTCTTTATTGAACACTTATACAAATTTTTTTAGGAATGTTTTTAAAGGGTAACGCAAGCATGTGGAGGGCATGAAATCAGATATCCAAGCCATACATGGGAGAATGGTTATGGTTTCAGGTTTGATCCTCGTAAAGGTGCGAGACAAGCCTCTGGGCTTCGTAAAGAGTGGAAGCACACAGGTCAGGTTATTTGACCGACAGCTACCCAATATGCCCCCAAAGGTAGTCACTGTACTTTACGGAATATCCTGTGAAGTGTTTTGGGATATCCTCCTGATGTGAAAGAGGCTATATCAAATGTAAAGATGAATGTATCAGTGTTCTTTGCGCTTGATCTAAGAGTCTGTCCATGCTTAACACCCGGACTCAAACATGCACAGAGTATTAAAGCGCTCCAAATGCGAGTGAAACTGTATTCCTGAGTGAGTAGTTGCCTTTACGTGAGGAGAAAACAGAAAAAGACATAAGATGCAAGATGGGTCGTGTCATATCCAGCTAGAGTGCGACAAATGTCTGTGTAAAAAAATGCAACCTACTGTCATAACACTTACATCACGCAGCACAGAAACAGAGAGGGGTGGAACATTTGTTTAGTGGGCGAACAGAACAGAGTACACTTGGCACAAATATTCCAGGTTCCAGCACACCAGATGAGGGAGGCCAAACACCTGCATACTGCAGTGAGAATTTGTGGGTCTGTTTATACCTAAAGAAAACAGTGACATAAATGCCCATAAAACAGGAATATTTTATTTGTCATATTGCCAGTCCTTATTTTATTTTGTTACCACTAACACAACCCATGCAAAATGTCAGCATTTATGAAAATAACAGATGTTCGAAACATCTTACATTGGAATGAAACTCCAGCTGCCCGCAATTGTAAGTCTCCAAATAAAGTGATATATTTCAGAGTGGCTATTAACCAGGAGGGGAGAGAAACAGTAAGTAACAGTACAAAACCAACGTGAGCGAGCCATTACTGAATAGTTACTCTGTTCTCAAACAGGGCGACTAGTCCGCTTCCACTTGATTGCCTCCCCTTTCTGCCTTATTCAGTGTCCAACCCCATGCCACTGTGAATGCTCCAAGACCCTATCTTACATGAAAGGTGCTAGATAAATGCAGGTTTTTGCATGTTTGCCATGAGCACAGAAGTATTTGTTCAAAGACGCTGTGGTTAAAAGCGGCAACATTCTAGGAACATAGGAACAGGAGCATCTTCGAGCCTGTTCCACCATTTAATTAGATCATGGCTGATCTGTACCTCTCCTAATCCTTTCAATTCCAATTTCCTGCTTCCCTTAAGGCCGTATCCCTTAATACCCTGACCTACCAAAAATGTATCAACGTCACTCTTGAAGGTGTGGATGGATCCAGCATCCACAAACGTTTGTGGGGAGATAATTCCAGATTTCTACCTCCCTTTGAGTGAAAACAATTATTTTAAAGGAAAGTGTTGTATACTTGTTCAGGTTTACAATAAAGATCCCATGGCACAATTGATGAAGCCAAGGAATTTTCATCTGGTGTCCTGGCCACAAACCTCCAACTAAAATTGATCATTCACTTCATGGGTGTTTGTGGGCAAACAAGCTGCTGGATACACCTACACATATAGTCACTGCAATTTATGATAAAATCCTGTGAAGCACTTTGAGACAGATCGATTATAATAATAATAATCCTTGCATTTGACATAGCACTTTTCAAGTCTTCTAGACACCTCGAAGTGTTTCACAGAATATGCTGTAAAGTGAATTAACTGTATATCTGTGTATTTGCTGAAACACAGCAGCCAAATTGCGCACAGCAGTGTCCCACAAACAGTCGTGGATTGAAATGACCAATTTATTATTGTATTTTTCGAGGGATTATGATTAGGCGTGTGGAGTAAGGAAACTTGCTCAAGGTTTCACACAGCCTGGAATTGAACCCAGGTCTCTGGCTTGCAAGGCGAATGCTCTAACCACTGAGCTACAGGACTCCATTATGCCAAATAAAAGAATGGGAATTACTGTTGTCGTGCAGGATCTGCAGCAGGGAACAAAAGCTCAAACAGTACATTGTAATACTGAATGTGAGAGGGGGATAGGAACTGGAAAACACTACAATTTGTAAGGGAAACACCGCTCAAAAACTCAAGTGGTTAAAATTGCCAATTGACGTGGATGAATCAGACACACAGCTCAGTACTGACACTGTGTGCTGTGGAACAGTCAGATGCAAGCAAGCGTTAGCTTGAGATTACTCGCCAAGCAGGTTTTAGATACCAGTTGGCCCCAGGCACACACTGTGCATTTTTCCCTGCAGGAAAAGGAAACAGATCATAACTTGCCCCAGGGAGGTGGTCTTCATTTACTTTAGTTACACTGCAGCTGTTGCCAAAGGTCTGAGAGAGCAGGTCATTTGCCCACCATTGCTCACACTTATTGAGGAGTACTGGAGGGGAGGGGAGAGCAAAATGAGAGCTATTTTTGCTTTCATGGGTTGAATTTCAAGAGATCCCCAACTTGTGTGTAATTTTTTTCCCCCACAAAATATATTTGTCGATAGAATACATGTTCACACTTATCTCGCAAAGGACACGGCCCTCCCCAGGGTTTTGCAAACAAAAAATGACAACGGAAAGAAGGCAAAACACAATAATAAAATTGGTCATTTCAATCCACGACTGTGTGTGGGACACTGCTGTGCGCAATTGGCTGCCGCGATTCACCCACAAATATATACAGTCAATTCACTTTACAGTATATTCTGTGAAGCGCTTTGGGACGTTGATAAGATGTGGAAAGCGCTATATCAAATGCAAGGATTATTATTATTAAGGCAGATTTAACCATTTCAAAGCCTTTATGCTAAAAAGTGGTGCAAGGCATCCTCGCATGTTAATATCTCGCTTTTATTTTCGTCCGCCAGCCATGAAAGGGAACTGTGCAACTATGGCTTTCCATTTCCAGCTATCAGGAGCCCACACAAAAGCTGAATTACCAATTGGCAGTCTTTTGGTATAACACTATACTGTACCCCATATTCATGATGCTTAAAATAGGATAGGACCAAGGAGGGGAGAAAAATCACGACATATTCCCCATTTCCGTAGTCCCTCGACTTCATAATGTTCTTTCCAACCCCCCACCCGCCTTCCCCCCACCACCACCACAGGTGAAAACACACTAGATACAGTAAGAAGGAGTTTAAAAGAGCTATAGCAGAGCAGGGTGTGTCATAACACATTTATCTACACTTCTGAGATGGATATTGTGACTTCCAGTATTCGGACATTGTCCAGACAACCTTCCGTCTCGAAATATTTATAGTCCCACATTGGTCGGTCCTTACACAATGTATTGTGTAACCTGGTGATTCCAGTCACACAAACTGGCTTTTCTCATCATCCCCTCCCTCCCTCCCTCCCTCCCTCTTCTCCTCCTCTCCTCCCTCCCTCCCTCCCTCCCTCCCTCCCTCCCAGCCCTTTCAGCGCTCACAAATATCCCTTTCACATCAATTGTTCTTGAGGACTAGTTTGGGGCCATTGTGAGCACACGTACACTGGTGTCACTGTGCATTCCCGTGAGCCTGCACCGACACCAGAGCTTTCTCTACACTGCAGCAAATGTATAAAAATCCCGCAGCCTCCCACAGCTGTCAGGTTCCCATAAGTAAATACGGCGTCACTCTGGAGAAGCCAGCATCCCCTTCACTTGCACTCTCTTAAATTACATTTCAATAACCGAGAGTCAATCTCACACAAACACACACACACACACACACAAAACTTCCTGGATCTGGTTTTGAGGGCCGAACTACAATCCCTTTTTATGGGGGGGGAGGAATGAGATATTTACTTCGGGTGGTTGAGAAGATAATAACAAGCCATTAAAATGATGCGATGTGTTACTTGTGACTGAGGAACGTGGCGCTCGCTCGGTGGACAGATTTAGTTTTATTGTCACAGGTTTTGAAATATTATTTTCCATCGTGTGGCATCTGCAACCGCAGCACAAAAAAAAAAGGCTTTCAATTGCAAACGCCACTTACTATAATGGGACACGGGCGACATGCGCAGAGCTGTGTGGCTGTATTGTTTCAATCACGGAGCGAGTGTCTGAATAATCTAAAGTGAATTTGTAAACCAGAGCCCTCAAGGGGTTAAAGCTAATTTATTAAGCTTACTCTTCAGTTGTTACCAGCCGTTCCTTGCTGGAGAGCCAGTTTAATTTCAACCAGTTTTTTAAAAAAAAATTAAAAGCTTAAATATTAACAGATGGTTGTATGCCAATATGGTTCCTTTTTTTTTGCCCATGGTACTAAAAGTGATTTGCAACCACGTCATATTATTTATCATTACTCATTTACTGTCAGCAGTGCATTAGAGGTTAATAGAAGTGCCAGAACTTGCACTGATTTACTTAGTAAAATTTTTGTTCCAAGGTTCAGGTCGGCTGATTGGAGTCTGTGAGACTTTCAATATTCATACATTATGAACGGGAAAACCGCAGTGACCTTGAGACGTAACTATTTGAACACTATATTACATCAGGTTTGACCTTCAGCGGCTTATAAATGTACTGGGTGTATTTAACCAATATTGTCTCCTGTATTACTGACACTGTACACACACAGGGCTGGAAGATTAATGCCATGTGACAACAATAAAAAAAACATGTGACATAGATACTCCGAGTCTCCTCCAATGACCTTCAGCATTCTGAGCTGTCAATAGGAAAGGACGAGAATAATCATAGGTAGCCTTTAAGGGGAAAACAAGGGGGCACTTTCCTGAGTCACCTCGTTGCTTTTGTGCTCTGCTACACTGGGAATTGTCTTATCTAGCTCACACGTTGCCACAGTGGGGACAAGAAATCAATAAAGCTCGTGTTAGCTGCAGTGTTAAGGAAGCTGCAAAATACCAAGGTCAATCCATTTATTCATAAACGTCTTCATTTCCAAATGTCAACTTTTAAGTGCGTTTTTTTTGTTTGGTGTTTCACGAAAGTTCATCACCCTCTCTTTCTCTCCCTCCCTCTCTCTCGCTTGTTGTTTACCACTGGAATGAAGAAGGGAGGAAACTGATTCCACGGCATGCAACTGTACTATAACCTGTTCTATCACTGTTGTTAAAATTGTATCTGTGTGGAGGGTTGGTGTGTGTGTGTGTGGGGGGGGAGGCGGGGGGGGTGGGGGGGGGTAGAGAGAGAGAAAAAAATCCAAACGTGGTAAAAACTGTACCATTGTATTAAAGTGTACAATAAAAAGTAATTACCGAGAAAAATGAAAGCTGTTCCTGCTGTTAGGAGAAATGATAAGGGAATACTGTTCCTTTTCAAAGCATGGAGTCCATTTTGATGTAATTGGTTCCAGAATTATTTATGACATTAATTGCTGCATTATCGACTGGCTGTCAGCTGTTCTGGCAGTCAGTCCATCTTTCTTACCACTGCAAGCCAACTCAGCCCAAACTAGACTGACAAGCTAATTACACTCATCTCCCCCTCAATGACAAATGCTGCTCATCTGAAACCTTTCCAGAAATAGGCTCGCTTTCTTCCCTCAGAGTGAGTGCATCCCTCAGCCAGCCTTTTGCTCATATCTACAGGTACAGGAGGCTGCTAACTCTGCACACGCAGTGATTAGTTTGGAACATCTCACTCCATCCAAACACCCAAAACACCTTGTGCTATCAATCTGAATGTCAGTCAGTCCGCCATGCGCTGCGAGCTTTCAGCGGATTTGTACTGGTTCATATCTGTCACTCAACCCTGAAGCCCGCAGCTCTGAGCCTGATGAAAAAGTGCCTTCCCTTCCCCTCCCTTCTACTTACTTTCCAATGAACAAGGATCGAAAGCGACATGCACCAAACTCGCCATGTCCCGCAGCCAAGCTCCAGTCCCTCTGATGCTGTCACCCCCCTCCACATCAGCAGCACTGGCTCAATGGCAGAGCCTCTGACACATGCCAGAAACTTTTAAACCGTCTGCTCTTTTCATTAGGTTCTTTCTGTATCCCCAGCCATGGAAGAGATAGATGACATTTTGCGGGGTAAACTTGTTGTAAGCTGTCTCCCTCCCTCTCTTCCTTCTTAACTCTTGGAACTGTCACACCAACTATCCCTCTAAACATATCAAAACATGGTGGAGTGGGGGGAAATAAACATGGTCATTTTGAAATGGAAGCAGTAATGCCCAATTGTTTATATATCTATATACTGTACATATTTAAAAAAATCAAAAAGAAAATCTGCACGTTTTCTCATAGGAAACAATGCTAGAGAAGAATTAGCGTCAGGCTATCTTTGACCTTTGTGATGTGCAGCTTCTAAAGATTGATGAACTCAACTCAAATACACATGACTTGCTTAATGCTCCTCTCCTTTTTTTTCCATTTCACTGGAATATTCGCCATATGAGAATAGCAAAGTAAACGTTGGAGAGAAGGTCATTTTGATCTAAGCAACAACAGTAGTTGTAAACATGCAGCTGAATTAACATTTTGGGAACAATTAAGAAACTGCAAATATTATTATTTTTTAAAAAGTCCACAATTTATTCACGGTGCTGTTATAACAATAAAAAAAATCCTTGTAGTTGGTATAAAACACCTTATCGTGTCATCAAGACATCTCAAAGCACTTCACAGGATATACTGTAAGGTGGATTGACTGTATTTTGTGGACAAAACGCGGCAACCAATTGCATGCAGCAGTGTCCAACATATAGTTGTGGATTGAGTGATCCATTGTTTTTCAAAAAAGGTATTATTATCCCTAAAAAAAGTGATCTGCCCTGATCTGCTTACTGCTAGTTAAACAGAGGCATGGGGAGAAAGCAAACTTGCTTCAGGTTTTGCCCAGTTTACTATTGCTACTGAGGCGAGCGATCTAACCATTGCTATCATTATTATCCTTGAGGCTCAGGTGGGACTAAGACAGGATACAGTTTCATTGCCAAGGTGAGTTAACCAGTAATTCACTCTAGAGGGAGCCCTTCATGTTTCAGGTGGACAGTATTAGTGGATTATTCAACCTTGGGGCTTCACTCCTGAGCTAGACCCTGTCCTCACACACCCAATACCCGCAGTTCCGCACTTCAGCAGTGATGACTGCATAGTGCTCAAGCACAGCACCTGTGCAAGATCCGATGGATACAATGAACTCAAAAGCTGTCATAATAACAAAGGGTATTGTATCAAATGCAAGGATTATTATGAATCCACAATGTCCCCCTCTGGGGCTTGAACCCACAAACCTTCTGAACTCGAAGGCAAAAGTGCTAACGACTGAGCTGAGCTGACACCAATGGTTACCTTTGTTAAATTAGTGAACGAGTGTGAAAACCTCTTGTTCGTTTTTGCAAAGTTTTTTTTCCCTAATTCCAGCAAAGTGTTTGTAAAGATTCTTTTAGAAACAGTGGGAATAATAATAAAGGCTCTATGTGACCTCAAGATCATGTCTAACCCTTCAGTGCAATGCAGGGGATCTGCTGCATTATTGGAAATGCAGTATTTTGGCCGAGATGTTAAATCAAGATACCATCTGTCTGTTCCAGTAGCTGTTAAAGATCCCATGGCACTATTTTGCCAAAATATCATTAAAATCACTTCACTTGGCAGCGAGAGGAATTTCTTGCTCTAGCTAGACTTTGTGAATTTCACAAACTTGTTTTGTATTCGCATATAAGGATGAGCACGCAGCCTTCTGATGTTGATGTTCCTCCGACCTTTGTATCAACCTGAATTGAAACCTGCTGTCTGAAAAAATGTTCCAATGGCTGTCATTGTTGTTGTTGGTGCTTGGAAGGAAATGCTTCCTTTGTGACCACAGATCAGAAAAGCAAGCATTACACCCAACTGCCCAGTTCTCCAGCAAAAAGCATGAACCATCACAATTAAGCCAATTGCAACTGGAGTCATGTGAATTCAGACAAAATTCAGCCTGATTACATTTGGCTCTTTGTACATTGATCTGGGTTCAGTTCAGACACAAGATACAAAGAATTGCAAAGAATACGAAAACTTCCTTCAGCAGTCCATTTCTGTGAATTTCAAGCAGTAATTGTCAGAATTGCAAGCCAAAAATGCGATCCACTACTAACATTTTCTCATCTCAAGTACACTCCCACATGAAAATTACATACACATTCGAGAGCATTAGAGTTGTCTCCCACATTTGCACCCCTGGTGGTTTTAAAATTGATGGCATCAGTGAAGTCATGGGACATTCAGCAATGTGATTCATGCGTGTCACTGACCATACATGCAGCCAATGTATGCTGGTGACAAAAGATCCGGAAATTCATATAGAATATACTATCTTCAGACAACCAAAGAATACAGCAACTTAATTCTCATGGAGCAAGCAAAATTATTTTATTTGAGACACAAATCACCCACAACCAAGGTAAATAACAGTCTGCAGAAAACATGTCTTGTAAATTGCACAAATGCAAACTAACCCAATCTGTGTCAGACACAAACTAGTCAGCAAGGAATTTTACTAGATCAGTCTTTAAATACAAACAAGGAAAACATAATATTCTTAATATGTGTAAATATTACTTGCAATAACTTCATATTGTTTGGACAGACTATCAGCTTTACAGTAAACATTACTCATCACTGTAAACGTTTCAAAAGATCTGCTGAGAAAACAGATCACACAACATTCTTCGTACATCATCTGTTTCAATACTGCAAAATAGTAATGCTGAGTAGAAAAAAGCATTTATCCAAAAGTTGGCTCCATCTTAGAATAGTACAAAGCAGCAACTGTGGAAAAAAACACTCAGAGCAGAAAGTTCAGAATCCATTTAATAGGACAAAACAACAACTCTTTTGAGAAAATCACGTGCATCAAAACATTTAGCCACTTTATTTAATATCACAAAACAGCAAAGCTATGAAGACAAACAAGTAGCTGACATTTAACTGCTTCAGCGAAACAGTTTTGAGTCCGCATTTTTATTCGCTCTCGCCAATGAAAGGCAACATCTCTTTGTCGAAAGATGCCATTGAATCTCGTTTACAAAACATCCAAGAATGGAGGATGCATGCAACACTACGGGACAATCTTATTACCTCTACGAGAAACTAAATGTTAGGGGATAAATCATAAATTCGTCTCAAATTATGCTAAATGGCCAAGCGTACAAGGGAACAAACATTTGTAGTTTTACGGATGGTGTACAGTTCTTTTTAAAAAGAGCTTCGGAAAAGGTAGGCTAACTTGTCAATACATCAAAACTCAAAACCCCATAGTGATAGAAGTGCAATCTATTCAGTCTGTTTGAGTTGTCAATTTTGTTCATGAGCCCTCACTGATCAAAGTAAAAGAGAGAATCTCATCTAATGGAGTTGATATTTAATCTTCCAAGCTCAAAATAAGACCCATAAGGCAAAAGATAAATCAGGATAAAGTCCCTGAAATAATGTTGGTCAGTCAAATGGGATTTACGGTTTAATATGACTATTCATTTCACCATGTCCACAGTCATCTATAAAATGATACAGAATTTTCCCATTACTCAACAACAAGTCATTGTAATGAGTGGCGTGAGGCCTTAATGTGACTTTCTGGAACTTGGTGCAATGCAATAAGCATGCTCAGTTCAACCTCAGGTGTGACCTCTGCCCTCCCACGAGCTGCAGTTGTACCAGGCAATCCATCATGAAGCTCATCCTGTCAGGCCTGGAGCTTCAGTGCAGCTGTCTGTCATGGCAATAGAAGGGACCTGCTTAAAGGCAATCATGTCAATCTCTATGTGACTGCTCAGACTAGACTGAAAGGTTGATCTTGACAGGCAAGGCAAAGTCAGCAGAAGGCACAGGCAGGCTGAAGTTGTGATCTCTGTGTGTTTTTTTTATTCAGAAATAATTTTTCACTTTTTTTCATATTGCAAAGGGGTGGAAACGTGCAGGCCAAAGGGATCCTTCTTTAAAGCTGGTCGTCACGGATGAATCTGTTCCCCTCAGAGTGTCTTCCCCGGTAGATGTAGCGACATTTTGCCAAAATACCTGCAAAAAAAAAAAAGGCCCGCGGTGAATAGATTGTTCATCATTGTACATTTTAGGATCATTTCCCCCATCCCCCCCCACCCCTACCTATCCCCCTTTTCAGACACTCACTCAATCTGTACACCTGCATTTGACATGCCGTGGCTGAGCATGAGAAGAGGAATCCTCCAAGCCAGGGAAATGGATGTGTTTCCCCTCCGAGGTGGGAGATTCCATCCAAAAGTTGATAATTCCACCTTTAGGCCAAGATGGGAATGAAGTTGTTTTGCGTGACACACTAAGCAGTTCAATTAGTCAGCCTGTCACAGAGGGAGCATGGAAAGACACAAAGCCTAAAGATAAGGTTATCTATAGGAACAGAGCCTACAGATAAATCTGATAGCCAGAGGACTGGATTGCACAGTGGGTTAGAACATTTTACTTTCACCTCTGAATTTGAACTTGCCCTGCACAGACAGGATGAAAGTCTCATCTCTACTATGCCTATTATATGAGTTCACAGTGAAAGGAGTTTCGCTAATCTTAGTCTGCTCTTGAATGGACGTTCACTCGTATACACAAAATGAAAGGGCACACAATCCATCACTAATTGGACAACCCAAGAGCAAACAAGAGACAGGCAGAAGAGTTGCAAATGACTTGGTTAAGGGCAGGACATATACTTTTGAGTTCAAGCCTCAATGATGGGCCAGTCCAACAGGCGGGGCAAGGGGGGTAGAAGGAGGATCCGGCGATGAGAGTGGAGGGTGTGGGGGGATGAACAATGAACTGTATCAAAGTGTGAGCTTGACTTAAAAAAAACCATCGCTCTGTGCTGATTACCATATTCTTTGCTACACACCACATAGTGTTCTCCATAGCAATCTATGAAATAGGAATTAGTTCCACACGTAAGAATGACCAGATAACAGTTGAGCGATTAAGCTAAGTGCTTAAATCTCTACCAGTTTCTCCTCTCCCAAAGCCATTTGACCTGTACTTCCTTCTAAAGGTGACCCTCCAGTACCTTGGACGTTATTTATTTGTGAATCTTGACAACAGTGGCACCAACCTATACAAACAACCGTGGTGTGACATCAGAGTTGGGTCTTATCTAGTCCCTAGAAGAGGTCCACAAACGCAGGTTTTCTCGAGGTATCTTTGGGTAGCATTTCCCCCTCTCCCAACCCCTTGTAATTTACAGCAGTCCAACTGCAACTCCAACAACAACTTGCATTTAAATAGTCACTTCACGCAGGGCAGGGTACCCTGGCAGTTGTAAACTAACTCAGCATAAACCGAGCATCAAATCAAATCTACAACCTATTGGTTAGTGGCACATCACTCCCACTAGGCAATCATGGGGAATAAAAACAGGACTATTTTAATTCAGAAGGGTGAGCTCAGTATTGGAAGCTGATCACATGGTACACATATTTGATGCATACTTGATGGCAGCACTCTTTTCTGTCAGCCAGAATTAATCATTGCAGCAACATTAATTTCTTGGAGAATATATTTTAGAAAAGAAAAAAAAGAAAATCACATTAGCTATTTCCTACTCGCTCCACAATGTGGACACCAGCTGGCCGGCCGACACGCTACCCTGTGACCCCCATCACAGAACCGCAGGTCTTTATTATGAATCACGTAGCAATCTTTCCCGTTGGCAACAGCCCACATGAAAATGTAATTACATTTCTCACAACTTCAATAAACACAGGCGGTGTTCTAAAACAAAGACATACATTGGGACTTGATGATTTTCGGGGAAATAATTATAAGACAGCAAGTTTTCCGTTTCTGATTGCCTAGCGAGTAGTGACACAACACTACCCAACAGGTGCAGTCCTGTAGCGTATTGCTTGGAGCACTTGGGTTTGATTCGTGAACAGGGAGTACCTTAGGCAAGTTTCCTTACTCCACATGGCTCTGTTTACCTAGCAGTAAGTAGGAACTCAGGTGTTAGTCGATTGGTGGATCACTTTGCTAGGTAATAATCCCTTCAAATTTTTTAACAAAATAATGATTTGTTATCTGCGACTATTTGCGCGACACTGCTGTGTGCAATTGGCTGTTATGTTTTGCCCACAACATATACAGTCAGTTCACTTTACAGTATATTCTGTGAAGTGCTTTGAGACATCTCCAAGACGTGATAAGGAGCTATAACCAAATGCAAGGATTATTATTATTATTGCTAAAAGTAAATGTGCGTTGCCTTTACTATCAACAAGCCGACCAGTGGGGTGTGTGAGTGCCCCAATTTAGGAAAATTGCCTTTTTTTGGAACCATAAATACATTGGCAAAGACTCAACATCTTTCAGGAGAGGAGAAAAAACTGAGGACAATTTTTTAAAAAAAATAAAAAAATAGGTGTCTACACTTTCAGGTAGACTTTAAAGAATTTGTTACTACTCGAAAAAAGAAGGTAATTTATCCTCCTGTCTGGCCGACATTCCTCCCAATTAATTTTTTTTAAAATTTGCTTCACGGCTGTGAATACGCAAATTATCTGTCACGTGCGCCTATAAGCAGTCACCACATTTTACAGTAAAGCCTTTGAAATGTTTCGACATGAAAAGGAGGTATATCAAACACAAGGATTATTATTCTTTTAATTCAGATGCTTTTTTAAAAAACAATCAGACCGTTTCTATCGTTTCATCTCCCATGGTTGGGAACGACAGGATGAAGGAACAAGTGATAAATGTACAGGTGTGCTGCAGTGTGGTGCTGGAGTAGTGAGGAAAGGGTGCGGACAATGTAGGAGGACCTCGCCAACTGTGCAAAGACAGTTAATATTTCCCGCTCAAATGTAATATAAATATTTTTTGAATAATTCTGCACTGAACATGCAATGCCAGGATTGTTGATCGGTTCGGTGAACCGTACAGGACTTTTGCTGGCTCAGCGACCACTGTTTACTTATGGCTAGGACTCACTCTTTTATGTTACTCACATGTCACAAATTTCAGGGCAGATTTGTCAACACTGTTGTTCTGCTCTTTCACACAATATAAAAAAGTGGAGCAGCTATGAATGCACCTGCAGAACTCAATGATGTCGTCAGCGCTTACAAAGTGCTCTGCGGCACTACCTTGCGTGAGGGGCTTTATATAAATGCAATTTATTGTTGTGTTGCCTTCAGTCCAAACAGAGGAGCAATGCAGTAAGACAACTGCACAGTGAGCTGGTTAGCCATTGAACTCTCATCTCCTGAGATCAACAGAGTTGCTTGTTTCAGGTGGAAACCACCCGATTGCTAAAGGTGAAGGATATTGACTTCGAATGAGACTGTAAACCCACAAAGAAATATATGTATTTGAGCCTCAGCACCTTTGGGTGGTTTAGGTCAACCCATCCTGCAAACAAATACTTTGGACTTTTGCTATTTAAAAGTTAAGATATTGTACTCACTTCCCTGCCCGTGATAAATAGAAATAAATAAAGTGGCTTGTTAAGAATACATTTCATAGGCTCTGTTAACAGCTGGTGATTGCAATCCACTAGTGTTACTGATGGATTAGAAACAGGACTGCAAACAGACATCCTGGTGAAAGAGCCACTTGATGAATGTAAGAGACTGCAGCTAGGTGTCAGCGCTTAGAAAATGAAGCAAGGACATGTGGTATTAATATTGTCAATGATCTCTAGACAGGAAAACAGATCCCATATTCTCCGTCAGTTTTAAATAGATATCAAGTGCATTAATGACAAAAGACCAGACTTCAAACAAAGGAGCTGAGTGATGCTGTGCTGAGTGCACTCTGCGCTTGCAATAACGTGATCTGAAAAGACATTGTCAGTTGTGGAGACAGGCCCAGAATTGTGAGCAGTGACAGAAAACAGAGATGAGGAGAAAGATACTGGTACCATATTAGTGCCAACCATATTCCAACACTGTCTGCGCTCCTAACTGAATCTGACATCATCTCCTATCACTTGCAGTATTCACTGCTGCTTCTCTGACTACTTCCCTCAGCAGCCCCCGCCCCCACCCCTTTCCCAACATCATTACAAACTGTAGTCAAGTTTTATGTTACCAGCGGTTGTTCTGTCATGGAGGTTGGGGCCCAGAGGCCTAGGGATAACCTCAGTCATTCTAAATTTTCAGCCTGTAATGGTGGGACACTCATTTTTTCTGATAACTCCGCTACTTGAGGTGCTCTCCACAGCAAAGTGTGAGCAGCTGTCACCTCGAATAAAGGATTCTGATATTAAAGACAGTGAATTTCTGGATATATCGTAAAGCAGTTGGACTGTCTGGCAGCAGGAAATAAATTCCAGCTGCTGCTGCTCGCCTGGGGATAAAGGTGCTCAAACTAGTGACAGTAAAAGTCAGCTGAAATTTCTGAACTCCCGGGGTCTGAAACTGTTTAATTTAAGAAAGTGTTGGCTCTGCAGAGAAGCCCCACCAGGCAATACAGCTGTGATTTGATAGCAAGTCACATTTTACAGCTTTCATGTATACCTGACAAACCTGAAGTTCAAAGGAGTAATTTTAAAAATAAACCCATTTAAAACAGGCAGCTTCAGACATCAGGCAAATAAAGAGGGGGGCACGAGAAAGGGGTTTTGCTTATGGAAAGCGAGCTTGAATTATTCAATCTTGAACTGCACAAAGTAACGGAGACATTGCACATTCAACACAAAGTGTCTGTTCTAATAATAACATAATCCTTGCATTTGATATAGCGCTATATCAAGCCTTCGAGACGTCTCAAAGTGCTTCGCAGAATACACTGCAATGGTGAATTGACTGCTTATATTGTGGACTAAGCAGTGAAAGGATTAATAAAAAAAACGAGCTCCATAAAGTACATGTAGTTGGAAGCGGTTAGTTCACTTTAATGATGTGCGTTTTACGTGGGGAGTTGCACTGCAAGGCACGTCATCAAAGCGGTACCCTCACACAACAACATACAGAGCATGACATTAAAATGTTGAGTACATTTAACACTCCCATCATATCTCGTCAGTATATTTTAATTATTTAATTGGGACTTTAGATTTAGTGGGGAAAAAAAACACGTGTCCACTTGAGTGGCAGCAGCAGCCATTGATTGCTTCGGAGGATTCATCAGCAACCTTGGTCTCCAGAGGCTTCTTGCAGCTCGTTTGACACACGCGGCAGACGGGAGTTCAGCACGTTGTAATTTTTAGTGTGTTGCAGCAGAAAGCTGGGTAGCCATCAACACTTAGCAACCTTTTAATTGCCATCCTCTTCCTTTCCTCAAGGCACTGCTGCAGCACCATGGCTACCGCCAAACTTCTGGTTCTTAACCCAAGTGTTCAGATACCACACTGGAACTCGAGTCCAGGACATTGGGAAGGAACACGGCAACACAGTTTCACCCTGTGCCCACCAGGTGTCCATAAGTTTGCAGTTAAGAATAAGAACCTCAGATACTTTTTTCCCATCTTTAGCCTTAAAAACCCCCAAATCAACCTCAACAATAACAAACTATATTTGCATTGCACCTATCTCGTCAAGAGGACATCCCAACTGCAGTGAGCCCACTGCTTAGCTTGCCTGAGATCAGCAAACTGAGCATATGCCAGAGATTGAACATGAAAATGTTGCCTTATTTATGTAGTTGAATATCAACCGAGTAAAACATTGGAGAGTGAATCGCAAACTTATAGCTTGCACTCATATAGAGCCTTTAGCATAGTTAACACATCTCAAGGTTACTTCCTCTATAAACAACCACAACAACAAAATTACATTTATAGAGCATCTTTCACGTCGGGAGGATGTAAACTATAAAGTTTATAAAGAAGACATACGGGGCGAGGGGCAAATAAATATGCTTGATTCACATTTCCAGTGAAACTGAGCTAGAAATAAGATGGACCAAGATATTGTCATGAAGTGGCAAAATATTCCCAACAAGTGCTCCACTCAATTGGAAAATGGCAGCTGTAACACAACCAGAAGGCAATGGTTTGAAGTCTATTTTCTAAATTCAGCTTGAATAATAATACTGAATTGCTGACAGGAAGAATGGTCTACATATTAAATATAAGTTGTTTTGGCACCTGGAACCTTCCCCTAGATGTATTATGGCCCCAAGTACTTTTCCAACACTTTGTTGGCATTACTTTTGGACCTAGTTCTACATTTCAAAAACATTAAAGGAACATTTTACTAAAATAAATGATCCCTGCCATGGATTTGTATGGCATAGAAAGCTCAGGGCCATCACAGGCGATTTCAGACCAAGGCTTTCCATTTACCTTCAATCGGACTCCCATGACCAATATTCAGGAGTCTAATGGAACCAGAGTCTAGGAAAAAAACACAATGCTATAATTATGATCGACCCCAAATGTCTTCAAGCCATACCATATATATATATATATATATATATATATATATATATATATTAAAAAAGGGTTCAACAATGTATAACAATGGATATACCATACAACGTGCCTTTCTACATTTGCAAGACGCAAATATTCTAGAAACAGTTTAATAAATAGAATTTTGCACTTACTAAAGCGTAGTGACATCTAGTGACAGATCACTGAAATTTCAGCAACCTTTCTAATTTTATCGGTGGGCTATTCAACTTGGGAAGGATTTTACTCTCTCTTGTTGATGAGCTGAACCTATGCTTACGTTGGACCATGATCTTAGGTGTAAGTGAGTTATGGTTACCTTTAACCCAAGCGACAGAAGCACCAGCCACATACGCTTTGGGATGTATTTCCGAATCAAATTCTTAATTTTAAAATTCGACAGTAATTTTTACAGGTTACATTTTAGTTGACCAAACTCCAACAAAAGGGATACTGTCTCCATAAACTGTTGGCTTTCCATATGTCAGGAACAATAATTGGTATAGACCAAAGATATGTTTGCTGCTGGTGCCAACAGTTGCTGAGCCATATGCCTTGAGTGAATAAATTGAAAGTGACACTAAGAGGAATGTGCTGCAAAGGCACTTTTTTAATTTTAAACCTTTTGTTATATTCGTTTTGGTTAACTTTGATAACTTAAGTTTAAACCTAAATTAAATACAGATGCTGCCTGTTACGAATGCAAAGATTGTCAGTTTCCATTTCCAACCCCCCGGCGCTTGCTGAAGACATCCGATCTGCTACAGTTCTACGAGGGAGTCGACACCCGTGTTTGCACGCGTTCAACGTGCAGTAAAAAAGAACAGAAGCGGTCTGAGGGCATCTGTGAACCCTCCTGCATTGTACTCATGTAAGCGTGTTTTATTGTTAAAAAAAACTTGGCCCTTTGGACCAAAAGTGCTGCTTTCAGTGTAAATTGTTATCAGCGATAACGGATGATGAGGTGCAGGTATACCTGAATGTGCTCAAAGGCCAGCAACCTACCACAAGAAGGAACCTCTAATTAGAAAAAAAACGCGCCTCTCAAGCCCTTTCTCGCATAATCTGAGTCAGAGAAACTGAGACGCAGCTCAAAGTCCACGGGAACAGAATGATGAGCTGATACATAATGATAAACCATATTGTGTGGGGCATAGAGTCAGCTAGATACTCTCAGGCCACAAGTATATTACCTTATACAGACATGGCTGACATACATTTAAAGCTCTATACACATTAAGAACCCATTAGCCTGACAGATTAAAAGTTATCTTGAAGCTAATGTTTCCATTATGTACAAGTTGGCACTGGAACAATCAACACTTTGTTCCTCATATGTCATACTTTGTTTAAAAAAACAGGAGGGTATCTTTGCATCCTTGAATGACATTGACATGTTCAGCTTTGATGTAGACACTCGCTGTCTTCAGATTCACTGCTAGTGTCGAATGATCATCCTGTAGTGGTGATGACAGGAAAGGGTTGAATTATTTTTTTTTGGCGGGGGGGGGGGGGGGGGGGGGGGGGGGTCGGGGGAGGAGTAGGGAGTGAGCCAGCAAGCAAGGGGGAGTTAGCTCTCAAGACACAATTTCCACTCTGAAATATTGGTGCTCTTGAGGTTACTGGGGCCTTGTGTTAAACTAGAACCTCCAGGAAAAAACAAATTAATCAACAGGGCACTGAAGTGGGTTTAATGATTGCATTCTGCATACAATCAGCTTTTCCCATTCCAGGGCCATCAATATGTCAAAAAAAGACGTATCCAAAGGATGTAGCTCTTAACATCAAGGTTATCTGTTCTCCACAAGGCTCTCGCTCCTTACTGCCCTGGTACTTTACGTTTAACATTTTCATCAACACTGCAATCAATCAAGGTAATAATGCTGTGCAAAAAATCAATTAACAATGCAATTAAACTTTCCTTATTATCTGAACAGCCTGAAATAATACCTGAAGGAAAAAGATAGACTCACAGAGTGCGAACATCCATAACCACGTGTGAGACTGAATTATGGGTTCACCCAGAGATAGGGCGTGTAGTGGCATTGTTATTTTAGACTGGATATATCTCATGCAGACTCTTTATCAGTCTGCACCAACACCAGTCTTCAGAGTTACCATTCACCCTCCAGTCATTAGCAGAAAGATATGGCGAGTTCAGCAAACACTTCCGATCAAAGTGTGGTGAAGGTTAAAGCTAGGTTACCAAAACGAAGGCAGCAATCGGGATGTTTTATTGCACAAGAGCAGCAGAAAGGAGAAAATGCTACGATGCAAAAGGGAAAAAAAAATCCAGGCAATTTTGCTTCATTAAAGTTAACTAACTGAAGGCAGAACCAATTAGTCATTA
The DNA here is from genome assembly GCA_035084275.1 of Hydrolagus colliei. Classification (NCBI taxonomy): domain Eukaryota; kingdom Metazoa; phylum Chordata; class Chondrichthyes; order Chimaeriformes; family Chimaeridae; genus Hydrolagus; species Hydrolagus colliei. The sequence continues at coordinate 16,184,559 of CM068748.1, forward strand.
TATTGTTTAGATTTTTGCTTCCTTACAGACTATTTGATATGGCAGCCATCTCCCCCAGACGGTACTGCAAACTTAAATCCAGAACCTTCAAAGTTAAGCTGACATTTGTTCTCTTCCAGTAAAAAATATTTAGTCCATTAAACATAAATACCTGTCATTATGATACATGTACTGAGTACAAGTCTCCAGTTTTCCTCCAATGTTTATTACATCCAAACAACTGCAATGCCTGCATGTTTTCAACTTTAGTGTATTGATTAAACTTTTAAATGCCTGCCATATAACCTAGGGACATCAGAAAGATTAATTTGCGTCAATGTTCATCTGTAATTCATTAGCCATTTATACTCTACAACCACATGGACTATCAAGAAAATGCATGCCATTTTTCACTATAGCCGGGCTTGGAAGCAAATCTTGGCAGTTCCACTGCATAAAATTAGGACACAGGGGCCTGTCCTTTTACAGAACATTGCTATGTATTGCCAAAGTGCAACTAATTAAAGGAACAGGAGATACACAAAAAAAAACTGAAACAGCATTCTGCTTTCTATAATGTGCAATAAACGGCACCATAAATTGCCTGTTATTGGGAGCCAAACAATTTAGGGATTTTTGTAACCTAAATACCCAATTAATCTATATTGTTAAACTGATTGGTTCAAGATCAAAATATTGGAAGCACTCTGATGTTCCTCTGAAGCAAGGAGCTCAGTCTGATAGGGACAACCCGGTAAATTCTCGCTGCAGTATTTTCTCTAAAATAAAATCTGTTTACATGTGTTCTTCTGCACAAACAAACAACAACAAAATTACATTTGTACAGAGCCTTTCAAGTTGGAGGACGTACCAAGTTGCTGGACAGTCAGTGTTTCATACCCAAGCTGGGGTCGGGATCAGTGAGGGTGGACGGAAAGGAGGGGATATGGGGTGACCGATGGGACTGTCGAAGAGGAGGGTCTTGAGGCGGTATTGAAGGAGCCTATGGAAGGTGCAAGTTGGAGGGATTGCGGGATGGAATTCCAGATGTTGGGGGCAGAGTGGTTGAAAGCTCACCTGTTGATGGTGGGGCGGGTGGGTTGGGGTACATGGAGCAGCCCGGAGCCCATTGGTTGGAAGAAGTAGGCTGGTTGGTAGGGGGGGGTTAGGAAGTCACAGAAATAGGGTAGGGCAAGGCCATTGAGGGCTTTAAAGGTGACATATTGGTGGTGGAAACGTGTAGCATGAACTGAAATACATAATTTACTCTTCATTATTTTTGGATTCACAATCGATCCACTGATTAATTATTCCACAGTCATAGGATATTTGGATTCAAATGCAAATGATTTGTTTCAGAGCTTTGGGCCCTAACAAGTTGCATATTCCTGTACAATAACCATAAACAGCCAGATCGCCACACAGCCCTTTAAAGAACGAGAAGCACACACCACCTCTTTAGAGAAGATTCTGCCAGCTTCTGGTGGACATACTCTGTTATTGGCTATACAACACTGCCATTTTATAAAAGTATTTGTTATTAAGGACATCAAGTGGTCAAGATTCCATTAATATAAAAGTCTAAATAGTGTTTCTTTTAAAATTACAGTAATCTCATTTTACATCCATTCTTTGTGCCCCTCATGTTGAGTTTCTGAAGAAAATCAATATAATTTACCTAACTGGTCTCAAGCATTAAACACAATATTGCTTTGGAGGCATATGCCATTGAATAAACAAATTTATTGAACCAAATGGAAAATGTTTCAAGAAATACTGCAATACGATTACAAGTCAGATGTAATCTTGCCACTCAGTGAAATCTATTACCACATACAAAACTCCTTCCTGTGAGATCAAGTCATTTGCAACACAAAACATCTTAAGAAATGGTTGCTAATCAATAGAAGAATCAATATTGATTTGCAATTTATTCAGAAAGATCTGGAAGGGTTACTATAAGCCTATTAATTAGTGAATATGATGATGCTTTGACATGCCATCATGAATCCATAACCAGGAGTGAAATTTTTCATCACAATCAGTATCGTTTGTACATTGAATGATCAAGCAATGGAAAAATCTGAATTTCTCTCCAAAAGAACCTACAATTACTGCAAGTGTGTTGATTCTGTTTTCTTTCACAAAATTGATAACTCATATGCTCCTGAAAATACTAAACATAAATATATTAAGGTACATCCTCAGAGTAATATTAATAATGCTTGCATTTGACGAAGTATACCTGCACCCTTGAGCTGTTACTTCAGTTACCTGTAACGAAGGATGTAAACAGACCCTTCCATTATTTAATAGACAGTACAACTCAGTGACAATCGATTCAAAGCCCCTGGAACCATAAAGAGCTTACTTCATGGAACTAGTCATAGTCTATATACACATTAAACATGAACTAACCACAAACAGGTTTTTATTATAATTCAGCGTGTACAGAACCAAAAATATTAACCACAGTATAATATTCCACCCACAGGTAAAACACTACACTGGAGCGGAACCAATGAGGACTTTTAAAAAAAAAAGATCCAGTGGCAAACAGGGAGAATGTTACCACTGATTTTCAGCGGTAACAACAACAACAAAATTGCACTTATATAGCACCTTTCACGTCAGGAGGACGTCCCAAAGCGTTGAACAGTCAGGTCGGGACTCGAGCAGGGGTGGGGGAGGGTCAGGGGAAGGGGAAGGAGTGTGGGAGAGGGGGAAGAGTTGGTGGGACAGCCAAATCCCATCAAAGAGGATTCAGTGAGTCCCACATCTCCTTGATTATAGGAGTGAAATTAGTTGCATAGGGTAAGAATGAAAGCCCCACTACAATTAGCAAGGTGTCAGTATGGCTCAGTTGGCAACACTATTTCCTCTGAGTCAGAAACTCAGAAGGTTCTGTGTTCCAAGCCCCATGTTAGAACTTTGAGCTCTCAGTCATTTTGGGGATGTGCTACCATGTTCACCTACAAGATATACAAAGAATGCAATACATCTTGTGAAGCACTTTGAGACATCCTCCCAATGTGAAAGACGCTATAGCAAATGCAAGGATGATGATAATAATAATAGCATTTGATATTGCACTTTTCACATCTTCTGGAAGTCGCAAAGCGCTTCACAAATATACTGTACGTGAATTGACTGCATATTTGTTGGGGGAAAGCAGCAGCCAATTGCACAGAGCAGTGATAGTTATGAATACTCTCCATGTCCATCTCAGCAAAGTCACAATTTGGGGAACTCTGCAAGTTGTGATTTATATAATGATTCAAAGAAGATTTCATACGTCAGAAGGATGTGGGTAATTGAAGAAACACTACAAGCAAGATTTCCACAAATTGTATGTGTCAGCTGCCTGTGTTACATAGAATGTCCTCAGGTAAAACAAAGTTACACTTAAATTTAACTTTATTCCCCACCCGGCAGCTGAATTCAGCTGTTGCGTGATTCTGGGACTCATCTTCAAAGTGCAATGGCAACCGAGAATGACAGACAATAACACAGGACAGACGAGTGGCAAGTCCTCAAACTTCAGCTTTGAGCTATACGAAGACTGACGATAAATTATTACCAGAGTGCACTGACCTCCCAGCAGGCAGTATTTTTACACTTTCCACAAGATGAAAAGTATAAAAATACTGCCCACTGAGAAGGCATTACGCTCTTGAAATTACATTTTATTGTCAGTTTGCGCTAAGCATAGTGTTAAAGTTTGTAAGTATTGAATTCAACTGCCAATGTTGCTGTAGTCGCAAAGAATCACATTCAAGTACCACAGAGCTCCTAAAAGGAGTGATGGTTGTTGCATCTGTACTGCTATGGAAGACAGCCACCAAATAAATCAATTGGCATTTCTTATGCACCCTTCACACAGGGCAGTGCCTCGAAGCATCGTATAAAGATGCAGTCAGACATTGAACAAGGGAGAGAGGACGGGTTGGTGGCCGTATTTGTGGTTGAAGAAGATTTAACGCGAGACTCAAGTGTGCCATACAGAGGGTGAGATGGAGGGAGAGTAAGGAGATCCAGAGATTAGAGATGCAGTATTTGAAATACATTTGTATAGCGCCTTTCATGTCGGGAGGACGTCCCAAGGTGCGGTGACATCCCAAGTGCAGCTTATCAGGTGTGTGTTGGAGACTCCCAAATGTTTTAAAGGGATCAACCCAAAAAATGTATGCACCACCTGTGAAGGAATGTAAAATAAAGAACAGAATGTTTTTGTATCAGGAGAAAGGGAAAAATGTAACAGAAGATGTTGTGTGTTGTGTTCGTTTGAATTTCTGTTGTACCAAATACATTTATAAATAAATATATACTTTCAATATAAATATTATATAGTAATAAATATAAAATATATTTTCAAAAAAGGCTACTGTGATGAATGCATTAATTTCATGATTTACAAATAGTCGTTAATGAAGTTGAGCAATGCATTACATTGAAGAGTTAACTGCCAGACAGTACAGTGCACTAAATATTATACCTGGCCCATGATTATTCTTAGTATATATGTACATCTTAAACTTAATTATTGACAGTAGATCTCACCCTCAAGTCACTGATCTCAAAATAGTATTTAAAAGTCAATTTGCATTTCAAAATCAGAAACTTGAAAGGAAATCCATATCCCTAACACAGTTCAGACGTCAGTGGTATTGGGTGACAGATGTTCCTTCAGAGACAAGGGGAGGTTACAACATAAATACTGACAGCAAGATTTTCAGTGAATGTAGAGCAACCTACTATTGTTACAATCCTCCAAGTAAATGATCATCGAACTAAACTGGAACATATTTTTTGTAGTTCCACACGCAAGGAACAAAGATTTACTGCAGTGTAATACTTCATTACCACCTGCAGGTGCAAACAACAGGGCCCTACAGATGGAGAGGGATTTTGTTTTTGAGGGTGGGGTGGGTGGGGAGAATTATTGGTTGAAACATCCAGTGCCAAACTGAGGAAAATTGGTTTCTTTGATTTCCATTAATACCCAAAATAAAGTTTAGTGAATCCCACATTTCTTTGTTAAAAGGGATAAAACAGTTGTAATGAGCGGGATTGCAGCTTCATTACAATACACAGCACATACGGCAACTCCTACCCCTCCTCCCTTCCCAACCATGTCCATCTTGAAGGAGTACTCATCATCCTCCACCAGTAGCCTGCTCTTTGAAGCTTCCGCAGGGACCAAGTAGCCTCAGATCTCTGCTAGGGGCAAGAATTTGAGGCAGACGAGATCTTCTTTAAACAGCATTCATCAACTGAGGAAGACTGAGATCTTGTCAAGATTGGAGTAAAGTATGGGCCCCCTGTGAAGAATGCTCACTCCGCTGAAAAATGACTGAACATAAAAAGATCTTGTAAATAAAGCCAATTATAAACACAATTTAAAGTCAGGGATTTTTTCCCCCCTCTGATTTATGTATTGTTTTCTACCACTGGATACCAATTTGTACCCAGAAAAGAAAACAGGGTTAAGAAATTTGATGTGCAATGTGGTCATTTCAATCGGCAAAAATTACAGGTCAGGAAACATCCTTTAATTGTCGACTCCTTTGGGTGCGATTGCCCTTTGTAATACTACCCTTCCAAACCAATGTTGTTTTGTGGGATAGTGCCCTCATTTTGTTTCTCTCTTCAACAGCAAAGCTTTCAGCATCAAGCAGTTCATCATCGTAAACCTGGTCAGTCTGTGTGCGACAGTAAAGCTCATCCTAGGGATGACTGCTCAGGACCCCTCATAGAAAATGTTAAGTCAATTTTGCGTACAGTTCTTACAATAAGACGACCCCCTAAAAACCAGGCTGACACATTTATATGCATTTCCAAATAAATTGGAATAGAGGGCAAAGGTTCCTTCTGGACAGATAAAATAACATGAAAGGATTTTGCTACACATGCCAAAGAAAGTATGCTCATCTGATAGAAATTTAAAAAGAGAAGGTTGCCAGAAACCAGGGGAATGCTGCCACAGCACTCATTCACGTGGGCTGGAAGATGCCAGATTTGAAATAAAAAATGGTGTCAGCTGAATAGCAGAATCTGTTTACCATGTGTTTTCAGTCAAAGAACATTCAAGGATGAAATTTTAGGCAAATATAAGCGGTATTATAAGTCAACTGTGGGAATTAAACACACATTTTTATATAATTTTAAAATAAAACAACAGGAGCTACTTAAGAAATCGAACAACACCAAATGACAACTGTCATAAAACATTTGTGTACTGTATTGTATTCTTTGCCAATTCAGCTACAAGGAAAGTGATCTTAAGGGCCAATGCACTGCACTATGTATATTTTGTGACTAAGAAAGAAATCTTCTACGATCATGTAATGATCATATTCATTCAATATGATAAAAGTTACTATCTCTTCATTGGATGAGTTCCAACACCTGCAATATTTTGCATCTATATAGTGCTTGTATGCAGGATAGTGACTAGGGCTGAAAATTCCACCTATATCTATGTTTGCCTCATCAGATCCTTATCCTTCAATGCATTGACTTTAAAATCCTCAATCTAATTTTCAAATAGTTTTCATGTCCTTTCTCCACTCAACCTCTGTAATTTGCTGCAAGCATTCTCTCCCATCCATTCCCTCCCCTCAACTTTGTATTGTTCAATTATCAGTAGGAGAGCCTTCCGTTACTTCACTCCAGATTTCTGGAAATCCATCCCTAAATCCCTACATCTTGGATCCTCCCTCTCAGCTTTCGAAATCCTTCTTTTAAAAAATACTTTCACTGGACCTTCGGTTCTCTCCTTCCTAACCTTCGATCTCTGTTTTGGCTCCCAGCAGTTGTTGTTGTTAAGTACATGTAGTTTATCTCTACTGGGGCTCCCCTACGGCTCAGTTAACTAAGCCACTTTTGAATGTGAAATTGACTATGGATAGCTTCAATCAGTTCTGGCTCTGCTTATTTTAACTAAAGTGGTTGTTGGAGAGCCACAAATAACATCAGGATCCCTTAGTTAGAAGTGGGGCTGGAGGAAGAGGGAGAAATCTGATGGTCTCCCTTTATTATTTATGACATCTAGGCAGGGTGAAACCTTGGGCACGTTTCCTTATTCCACATGCCTAATAATAATCCCTCAAAAAAAAAGTCATTTCAATCCACGACTGTTTGTTGGACTGTTTGTGCGAAATTAACTGCCATGTTTCGCCCACAAAGTATACAGTGAATTCACTTTACAGTATATTCTGTGAAGCACTTTGAGACTTCTAGAAGACGTGAAAAGTGCCATATCAAATGCAAGGATTATTATTATTTAGAAAAGCTGGAAGAGAAAATACAGTGTGTGGATATCGGAACAGTGTAGGATTAGTCTTAATTGTGATATCACTCCCCCCCCAACCACTCCATCTCTGAGATGAATCCTATGCTAGTATACATGCTTCATGCTTGCACAAAGAATGTCTGCAGTACAAAATGCAAGGAGGTGGCTGGAATCCGTGTTACTCTACCAGCCAGCAGAATTCAACATTTTCAGGCGAGGAGGAAAGAAACTGGAAATTCCATTCAGTATTTGCAAAATATATCCCATACTTGTGATGTACACCCTGACAAAATCAGTCTCAAGTATAAATAGGCCTAAGGGACTGCCTAAAGTCCAAATTGATGACATTTACATACTTGTTACTTTTTTTTAAATATAAAAAGGAATCAGCAAAGAAACTCAAAGAAGATCCCCCTCCGGGAGTCTCAAAACAAAGGAAGACTGAAATGAGACTGTTCAAATTATGTTTGAGATTAAATGCTATTGGAGATGCTCTTGTATATTAATGCAATCTACTCGTGTTCTCCAAAAAGCTGAGTATTAAATGAAAGTATTTGCACTTTGCTGCCAAGAGACAGTGCATCTCAGAAATAAAAAGCACTAGATATCATATTGGTTTCAGCTATCTCTAAATGGTACTATTAAAGTGACAGATTGTGGCATTCTGTAGCATGCGCTTGACTTTAAACATTCCTGTGGAATGAAAAAGGGCTACTGATATCAGGCGTAATCCTGGGAGTTTTCCTTTTGAAATAAAATACACAAAAAGGAAATTTAATTCTCAAGGAAATAACGTTATGGGAAGCAGAGGATCACATCGAGGAACTAATTTAAGTGAAATTGAAATGAATTTTATTGACATTTATTCTTTCTAGTGGAAAGTTGGACAAGGCATAGAGTTGCTCTGGTACCCTGAGATAAGAGAACAGTAATCTAAGTTGTAGAAGTGGTTATGATCACAGATTTAATCCTGGTAGTGGTACCTTGTCCCACGTGACCCATCAGAGAGGATTTCATGTGTAACTGACAAACATTGGAGACCAATCAGATTTTCCATAATAGTCTTTCCTTTGGAAAACATTCCAGGAAAGTACATTAATTGATGCAGACAAAGTAATTTGGGGGAGTTTGTCATTGTCACAATATTAGCAACAACGGATAAAGATGGAGCTTTTCATTTTGATTGGAAACTTTCTGCTCGACTATCTTTCTTGCAGACAGATATTTCCAAAAGGAAGCACTTTTGTCATGCTTTTTTTTCCCTTCAATGTTCCATGAAAGCAGCTGAACATTTAAAACAGCATGAGAAACACACTTTTTTTTTGAACAAAGTATGTCTGCATGCAGCCATGAGATCAGAAGAGAATCTCCGGGGAGCCGTTGTACTCATCAAAAGTAATTTACATTTCCCTGCTGAAGAATCTTTGAGAGACAGGATGATCTTCATCTATGTGAAGACTACCGTGACTTCTCGCCTCAGATCAAGTGTAGCAAAGGGACTGTTCATCGTGGAAGTGAGCCACACAAACCAGGAAGGAGCGGACCGAAGATTCGGAAATCAGCATTACAGTGCCTTTCACCCAATAGAGCAATTTCCCCTCTGGTTCCCTAGGCCAGGGTGGCTGAGGTCAATTGGCTGACATCAATTTTCCCCCCACCCCTACCACAACCGCTCACAATTGCCCTGACTAACTACCTCTGAGGGGGACCTCCCTGGTCTGTATTGCTCAGCACCTAACCTGGTAGTGTCTTTATCAATCTCCACTAAAGGATGATCTCCACTGCACCACTTACAATGTACGTACTGTATGCTATAAAGTACCATATGTATAAACGTTGGTAGCAATTTGTAACATTTTATCAACATTCACTGATGATTACGGTACCTACACTGTTTCCTTTTTGAGGCAAATCTCTTTCTATTGTTTTCCTACCATCTTATTCCAAATTATTGACAGCCTGCACCACACCAGGGCATACATCCATACCATTCCTTTTCCTGCCTGCCTACCAGTCTTGTTGCAAAGCCAAATGAAATTCAATAGCAAAGTTGCACAATATCACAACTTTGTTGTTGCACTGAAACAATACTGTCTGGAAATTCAACCAACACTATGAAAACTGGACCATTATTCATTTTCTAGCCACGTGACCTCATAAGCTTAAGCTTTCAGTCACCGTGTATCATGGCCGGCAGGGTGGTGGAGGTGGGGGGGTGAACAGTGAAAACACCCAATACATGTGATGTGTGTGATGTGGATTGAATTGAGTACATTTTACCCTGAACAAGAATATACCACAAATAAAATAATAATAGTCCTTGCATTTGTTGCATCGCCTTTCACACCGGATTTACCATGACTTGTAGTGAGTGTGTATTTTATAGGCAAACATGGATTATATGAGTTGCAGAAGCTGCAGTTGCTTGTGAGAAAGGTTTTATTACAATTTCACTGATGAATTATAGGACTTTCACGGTTGTAAGACGCCCTTTAATAGTCTGCTACCGTTGCACTATCCTGTATTTAATAAGCAATCCAGACAGTTTCTACTCACTGAACATTTTATCTAGATTTACTTTCAAGAAGTTTCGGTATGTTGATAACTGAATCTATGTGTATTTGGAAATAATCATTTTCCTCTGTCCATCATCTTTACAAATCCAAATTAATTCAAATATATACCAACTCCAGTGTGTTTCATGTAGAAACCACATCCAAAGAGCTTGTCTAAGCCAAAAACATTCGAGAGCTTGACAGAAATCTAAACAAACCGCAAAATGCTGTCCAAAATGTAACAGTAATAAATAAATCATGTCTGATTGTGGGGGCCCAGTACTAGAAATGCAAACAGCAGATGAGCTCTGATACACTGAATCACTGAGATCTATTTAACAGGCAGCTCTGTAAATAGTTCACCAAAAATAAATAAATCTGTGCTCATGATTATGAATAAACTGTATATTGAAGCATTGAGCACACAAGACTAATGCTTCGCCTATGTAAAGCACACAGTGGAGATTCCAGGATTTTTGTCCTAAAGCAGAAAAATTATATAAAAACTTGGACTGCTTCCCACATCATAAAGCACAAAGCTGCTGAAACACAAACAGGTTAATAAATGGCCTAAATAATATTTCCATTGCTGATATGAGAGACATTGACGGATTCTCGGTCAAAGAAAAAGTTTCAGACAATGAAACCGAGGAAGATTTAAATAATGACAAGAAAGAAATGAAGAACTAAATGCTAGTGGACATATTTTGGCAGAAGTTATTGACTGCCAAAAATGAAAAACATGTGCCATTTGAGCTAATGATATGTTGGTTATTTGTTGAGAAATTGTGTGGCGCAGAAAGCTCAAAATAAGTGATCTAAAACATGGCATAGTCAGGAATATAGACATCACATCTCCTGAAATGTGACTCAAGAAGTTCAAAGTCTGATTCTTTTCTGGCTGTTACCATTGCCATTATCTATGATGTTAACAGTGAGTTTTTTAATCTAAATTCATACCAGCCTAATAATCCTCAGCCTCACGAAATCGCCATGCGACTGAATTTTACAGTTTAAAAAACTGAAGTGTAAGTCTTGAAACCTGAATATGCTACTTTTCCAATAACCTGAGGGTAATAGCTTGGTCATCTTAAGTCCAAAACACATGGAGCAGAAGGCCGTGGTTTGATTCCCAGTCTATACTGACAAAGTTCATCTCACCTGGGACGCAATGCAAGTGCTACAATTGGCTTGGAACCCTTGGGCTAAGGAAAGAAAAAATGTCAGCCAGTGTTGCCACTCTTGATAGCTATCCAGTTACCTCTGTTGGAAAGCAGCTGTCTGTAGACTGCACACTAGATTGGCCTGGCAGCATCACTGTCTGGGCTCACACATGAAGAATGCCGGCTTGGATGCAGTCCAGAAAGTTCCAAGCACAAAACACACTGACAGCCATGTATCACGACATGGTAAGCCAAGGACAACTCAAGAACACTTCGGCTTCCGCTAGAGAAATCTTCAGGTGGCTACCAAATTTGGTCGGCTAAAAGCTTAACTAGCTACTAACATGCTCATTCTGCGGAGTTGGTCAAAAAATCAGAAAATGCAAGAATTCTAACTTTTAAATGTTCTCAAACTTCCCCAATTCCAGCAAACTGTTCTTTCATTAAATTATTTATCACCTTTTCTGAAGTCAAATAAATTAGGATACAAAACTATAACAAGGAAGCTTGGTGAATTGACAGAAAGGAGTCTATCCTATTTTCCTCATTCCTCTATTACAATTATCTCCAGAATCACAGAACCTCATTGTGTTTTGAATAGCCACAATATTTTGGTTCCATTGACTTCTGTCACAGATTTCTCTGAATATTTAGTAGCTTGGCTAACAAGCTATTTCTAATGCTTAAATTGGTTATGACTAATTTCAATTTATATCCTTGGTGCAACTTGTTTGACTTACTTTGAAGAAATAGGCTGGACTCACTTAATCTATACCATTTAATATTTGATATACTCCAATCAGGTTCCCACTTAACTGCCTTCTTTATAGATCTCAAAGCTTAATTTACTCTAATCTTTCTGCGTAGTTGATCACTGTAACCTAGCAATCTGTCTTCTTATTATTTTCTATACCTTTTATATTATGTGGCATTTGATTTCCCCTCAAAGGAGATTTTTTTTCTGCTCTATTTCCTTTTTTAGTTGTTCTTGATTCCTTAAAGATTTGCCTTTTCTAAAGTCGTATCGTTTTTTCTCCCCTGATGGTTGCATTTGTTGAGTGGTCAATCTAAAATAAATTGGTCACTCAATCCACAACTGTTTGTGGGACACTGCTGTGCGCAATTGGCTGCCACGTTTTGTCCACAAATATACAGTCAATTCACTTTACAGTAGATTCTGTGAAGCACTTTGAGATGTCTAGAAGATGTGAAAAGCGCTTTATCAAATGCAAGGATTATTATTATTGCCAGATCATTTTATATTTAACCCTACTATGGTTCTAATTCCCTAGGAGGCCCATCATGATACAAAAAAACTATATTACACCACCGTTCAAAAACAATCATCCTCACTTGCAGTGAGGATCAACTGTGGAGAAGTATAGAAATACAGTATATCCAACATCCGGTGCTGACAAGCCAGCTTCTTGTGCTCAATAGGTCATCAGGTCCCTCCTGTTGCAATTTCCAGTGACTTAAACACATGCGCTTTATGCACAGGAACATCGGAAACATCACTGGCTCCACATTATGTGTTATACGTAAGAAATGCCAATGATGCTACTTCGCAAAAGGCATGATGTGGAGCCAGTGATGTTTCCGATTGGTGCCTCCTATGCTCACACGTTAGCATGGGGTACACTTTGAAAAACATTGCTGCAATGAGAAAAGGCCAGCAACAGATACTCTGTTTTGATACAAAGCAACTTCTCAAAATACTTGAAAAGCAAACCTCTTAAATCATGTTTCTCTATCTAGTGGCCTCCTTGCAGGAATCACGAGAAAAGATAGGTTGAGAATTTCTTTCAACAACAAAATTACATTTATAGAGTGCCTTTCACGTCAGGAGGACGTCCCAAGGTGCTGAGGCTAGGCATCCAAGATGTCTGGAGTCACTCAGTTGCTCATGGGTACATAGTGATCCCCTCATACCCTTCCATGTGCTGCACCTGCAGAACCACATTGAATAAATAAAAATAATAATTCTTACGTTTGATACTGTGTTGGGAGGACATCTCAAAGCGCCTCACAAAGGCTCACCTTCTTAAATGCAAGCATAAAGAAGTGGAGGGCGCTATATAAATCAAAGTTGTTGTTGTTATAAGATGGAGTGGTCAAGGATATACACTGATCAATTGTTTTAATAAACAAAATGCAGAAATACTACAAATCTGAAATAAAAACAAAAGTCATTGGGAACACTCAGCAGGTCAGGCAGCATCAATGAAGAGAGGAAAGTGAGTTAACGTTTCAGGTTGATGACCTTACGTCAGAATGGTTTCATTGTTTGCCTGCCAGAATTTAAACACCCAGATCTGAAACTGAGTTAAAACCAAAGTAGAGTCCTTCAAACATTTGATCCCAAAGGCAGCCTTGCAACACATTCATTGGTTCTGATGCTGTTGTTTTACTATTATTAAGGGATTCCCAGTTGACACAATGCACAATGGAAAGAAGCTTTCAGTCTGCGCTGCTAACAAAGTTGATGAGTGTAGTTCAAAATAATAAAACAGATGATGTCTTTTTTTTGTTAATGAGAGCTCCCAGCTCAATTTCACCTATTCAAACTAATGAGTTGGAACAGCTTCCATCGATATGCATTTGTGAGTCTGTCAGCTTCATAATACTTGGTGCCCAATGGGACAGCTTATTTGGTTGAAGAGGCTTAATTTGCAGATGTGCCCCCAAAAAGCTAAAAGTGACCTATTTTCAGATGCTTGTGACACAGAACTGAAAGTGACTCATTGTAGAGCTTGGCCATGCAAAATACATGCTAATAACCTGAGTTTTGCAAGAGGGCAATTCAAGGATCCAAAACACCATCTTTCATTGTCACATGCAGAGTGTTGTGACAAGCTGGCAACAAACCAGTCAGTGCCAAGTCAATATTGATCCTTCTTGTGGATTTTGCCTCAGAGCCAGCATTAACTGTTCAAGTGGATCTGCTGCAGTCTGATGGGAGTTGAACTCAGTGCAACCTTGACTGTGGATCTATAAGACGGTAGCCTGGCAAATTCAAAATTAAACCGCAGAGCCAAACGTGTTACGAAGCTGGTTTATGACTTTCAATATACTTGCAAGTCACAAATGACCTTGCAACACCAGGAAACCCACAATGATAATTTCCCGCTGATACAATAAGTGTAATAAAACAAATAAAGTGGCCCGGCAACATATAATGGCAACTGGTCCCTTACCTCTTTTTACCTCAGTGAGTGATATACCAAAGGTGCATGCGACAAGCTCAAAATGGCCCATGATGGACAATCGCAAACTAGGACTTTTATTTCAAAGGGCACAAACATCAATAATCTCAGAATTTGGTCAATTTCCAATTCTAATGGTTTAACTCGTAAATTACTAATGATAACTTGTTATGTACGTTACACGGAATGTAAAAGATTGAGCAAAAGTTATAAACGAAGAGAAAATTACATTATTACCAATACTTAATTGAGGATTTCACAAATAGGCTTGCTTCACAAATAGAGTTTTCTTGGCCACACGTGCTGTCTTTCTCTCTCTCTGTGCCGACTTGACTCAATTCACTTTATTGCATATTCTATGAAGCGCTTTGAGACGTCTAGAACACATGAAAAGCGCTATATCAAATGCAAGGGTCATTATTATTATTGATCTGAAGGTGGGTATCTGTCCTCATAATCCAATAGAAATTTAACACACCACTCACATTTGGGAGCTGTTTGTTCTTTGAACTTCAAGTTTATGAAGTGTTCAATTTGCTTACAAGTGTGTGTTTGAGTGCGTGTGGGTGGGGATGGGGGGAAACATGCATCAACTTGACACTGAATAAACCCAGACAAAGACGACAAATGTAATCTCACGGGTTATCAATGAAGAATGGGAAGAGTGTCTGAATCCTCAATTACCCCCATTCAGCTGAACCCCTGAATATACATATATAAACCTGCATTGCTTCTAACATACACAGCAATACAACAAATGTACTCCAGCCAAACATGATGTCCAATCGCAATGTACAACTGCTCCGCAACACCATCCATATATGGAACTAGTTGAAAAGATAATAAAAGAAAGTTCAGAATGTTCCCTTCTTGCCACCAGAGGATGGATGGACAATGGAGAAGGTCAAGTAAAGGATACGTAAAATGTGAAAAGAAAACAGAAAAATTAGATTGGTAGCAGCTAAACACTCGCGACCACTAATAAATTTGGCTCCCAGATGTTTTACTCATAAATTATCTGTACCTAGAATGTGTTTGACTGCACACAACTGTAGTTCACTCTTCCCCCCACCCCCCTCCCCACCCCCCTTAAGAAATGTTCCCAGAATATTTATGATAATAGTCTTTCTAACCATGATTGTTTCTCTAATATTTCACTGGCATGTATTTTAAAGCATAAATTCTGGTTCTTTACCAGTGCAATTGCAATGCTTACAATTTATGTTTCCAGCTAAATGTGAAACATGCTTCTGTGTTGACTGGAGTTGCCCATGCAATATGATTCATTCATAAATATTGCTTAACTCGGCCAATTCATAATGTTGTAAATGAATGCGGTCTGGTTTTATTCAGATCTCTCCTGCAAACAAATTTAAATCACATCATCTCCAATGTAAAACATTTGTAGTGAACTCTATATCTTGCAGAACAATTGAGACGTATATAATATTTTAGATTCAGACAGTAGCTATTGCTATACCTCAGCTAATACACAACACAGATAGGATTATTCTGACTGATTATAATCATATAATGAGATTGAGCAAAATAAGTTTGCCACCACCAGGGTTTCAGACAACACAATATCAAAGTGAAGTTCAAAAATAAGCAATGCTCTGAAGAATCTGCCCATGGAAGGGATATCAACGGGGAGGTTCCTATTAATTACCGTGGTCGTGAATTAGTCCAAATGTGATAAGACAAGATATTTACAGTCGCTCAGTTGTAAACTGGAAAGAAAATCTTGTAAAATTAAATGTGCTGCTCTGGAAATAGCTGCTACAAAGGTTCTCCTCTAAGTTACCTGTCAATCCATTCTTTACCCAGAGAATGCTCCCAAGCCTCCGTTAATCTTGTTCTGTACCAGGGAATGATCCCAGGCCTCTGGTGATGTTGCTCTGTACCCAATGAATACTCCCATGCTTTGTTAACAATGTTCCATATACAACGTTTGAGAGGGTGGCCGCTCTCAGTTCTCTCCCTATCCTGCTCTTTATCAATAAGGCTGCAGGAGCTGATGGTGTTGGGGGTGTGGGGGGGGGGGGGGGGGGGGGGATTAGAGGGAGGAGGAATGGGGAGAGAGAAAATCTTCCTCAGTCTCTGTTCAGAAACTGTTGTGTTTGAATTGATCATGGTATAAAAACATATGGCAGTATTGGAAACGTATAGAATAAGGGCCCAAAATATTTAATTACAATGAATCCTCAGACCAGTGAGGACAGAGAAGGTATAGCCTTTTTAAAAAAAAAACACATTAAAAGCATTCCTTTCAACTGTACAGAATTAATATTCATGTCGGTTACGGAAATTGCTGGAATCAGCAGTTACATTATATCCACTAATACATTAGGTATGACTTTGTAATAACCAGCACAATAACATAACAGCAATAATGTGGTGAAATGTCAATACTTGATGAGGAACAAAAATTAAGAGTGAATTCATAGACTCTAGTTAATCCTAATCATTGCATGCCACTGCACATTAAATTATTTTTTCTGTGGTGCATAACATTACAAATTACCGATAATATACACGCTAGACATTAATAACTAGTGCGGCACAAACATTTTAATGTGGTTCTATGATAAAGACAAGGATGTAAAATTATCTGCTATTCAGTCTCCCTACAATTGCTTTGGTAATGTGTGCAAATTATTCTGAAACACAGAACAAGGAATTTCAGCAATATCAGATTTCTCCTTCCCAGCATGCTAGGAATTTTCCAATCTTAATCATCTCCCTCGCTGATTAATTGCAGAAAATATTTGAATATTCTTGGAGTACTTACTGTTCTGTTTTTCATTGAAATCTGAATTTTTTGGCAAATCCCCTAATTTGACACACTCGTTAAGACAAAAAGCTCTGAGCGCAACAGTATTTACATCAACTGTTTGACTCAAACGTCTATTTTTATAGATTTTGTATTCCATGCACAGCAGTATAGAGTATGCCAAGAACTCATGCTGTTTTGCAGGGTCTTTCAAATAAGCAGTTTGACAGCCATGAAGTGACAGACATCAATAGTAATATGCCAAGGTTGCCTGTAACTGGACTCTCAGGCAGTATAACCCACACCTGCATGACTGGAGGATGCACGTCTGGTTTCTGCCCCACAGAAACCACTAACAACACTTATTAGATGTTCCTAGCCTGATAAGTGGTCTGTGCTAGTTTCTAGTTCACATTATTATATTCATTTTATAATGCCTCCTGAAGCTTGATACCTCAATACCTGAGGGTCCTACTTCTGCCACCAAACGATGATTAAACATGACACAGTGACAGAAAACAGGGAGAAGGGATGGAAATAAAAGAACAAGGGATGAAAACAACCATGTTTGGCTCACCACATGGGGTGTGCCTATCAACACCAATAACTGTTAGCTCAAAACCTAGTGTCACATTGATAGAAAAGTCAGATCACTCAGATGGGTGCATCATCTGACTGGAAGATATCATTCCTTCCTATCCATCCATACATAACCCCTAGCCTTGTCATCTTATGACCATCAGAAGCCTGCATGCAGAACTCTGACACATAGAATAATAATGGTTGTACATCACTGCTCTGAAAGTCCAATCATGTATATCTTCACTTGGCACTGCCTTTGAGAGTCAATTACTTTATTGACATGCAATCTTCATAAGGAGAGAAATATTGTGCATGTAAGGTCATTTGGTTATGAAGACATATTATCATATTATCTGCATAAAGGTTGTAGGGCCAGAACCTGACAAAACTAATTATTGCAGTACATGATGCAGAGCTCACAGTATATTATGTGCTTAACTGCATGACTGTATTCCCCAGCTGAAAAATGAAGGTGAAATGATAAACCAGTCATGTTGCCAGCAAGCTGATGCAACTGAAGCACAGGCTCAAACATCTCTGTGCCTTTTTATCCAAATATCAGGGTGACAGATTTGGTAAACGACAACTGAGATTACAAATAATTTAGCATTTGTTCTCTAGCGAATGGGTAAGAAGAAGCCAAAGCAAACTCCAGCTTCTGCACATAACACATTAACATTCAATATAGGCAAATGGAACCAGCATAATGTGCGCAGCTGAACGTTTATAAATGTCGGATGCATCCTCGGTTTGCATCCCTGCAATGTATTTGTCTTGTTATTAAGCAGCTCTGAGGGTTTAGACTTACCTTCAGAGAGACAAGTCACAAATTGTTATCTCCCAGTCACTTTCTTGAATAAACTTTTTTTTGTAATTGCAAGAATGGTTGTAAGTGCAAAGGTTAACTGTCAGCTTTTATGCCATTTTAGACACCGATTTTTTGAAAATCAAAGATGCTAGAGAATGAAATCACAGCATCCTGAAATCAACGGTTAAAATTGGACTCACTGAACTGTATCATCTTGTAGTGACATTACATGTCAAAACTGATAACCCAATCAAATCCTGAAATAGAAATGAGTTGTCCTTATTTATTAGAATGATGAGAGATACAGTACCTTACATATAAATTGAGAGTGCACAAATTCCATACCAGACAGTATAAATATTATTTAATATTAATGAATAAAAAATAATTTGAAGGTGACAACTTATTTGTTCAAGAATTCAAAGGATTATTACCTTCTCTGCAAATCAAACTATAATGCAGTTTGCATTCTAGTATTCATTCAGTGGTCCGCAGACTGCCAAAATATATTATTTTTGTTGCATTTTCTGTGAGAAGCTTACATTTAACAAGTGGTGAAATGTAATCTATCTGAATAAATATTTCTCTGAACCAGCAGTATCTACATCACGATACGTACTGTAATTATAACATAATTAAGGGTAATTGGGTGTGGCTTGGTTTTCCTTTAAAATGACAAGCTATTCCACATCTGCCACGGCATTAATATTTCTACATTACTCATAGAAAATCAAGCAGTTCACAAAAATAGCTGATGTATTAAATTCTAGCTAGGCAATAACATGAGTCCAATCAGACCCACGCCAGACCAGCAGCAAAAATACCCAGACCATCTGAATGTCTATCCCATGATGAATCTCCATGACAAATGCCTTTGTTTTGATGTTCTAAAGGAAATACAGACCTGCTCAAACTTTTGGCACAGCTGAAAACATGTTGGTAACACAAGAATAAAACTCAGATGTCTAAACTGGAAGAAGGTCATTTCTAAGCTAATCATTATGACATGCAAGCATTGTTTCATTCCAGCAATGATTGCTTCAGAAAACCTAGCAGTAATAAAAAAATATTCTGACACACTATAATTTCTAACACGCCTAAGCCAAGAGCAAAAGTCCTCGCTCTCATGGCATCCTGTTGTATTCAACATTTTGTCCATCTCCATTAATCAAAGATTTACATGCTGTATGGTATTCTAGAATCAAGAGAGAAAAGGGGAGGGCATTTTGCTTCGCTTAACCTATTGTTGTAGATTTTCCATGCTTTTCTTTTTTTAAAAAAAGGCTCCAAAATCTTTAGGGAGGTAAAGAAATGACATCTAAAATTGAGCAGAATTTTCATCTCCAAAAGCAAAAATACAACATTCCTTCCAGATGTCCATTAAGGATCTGAAGTCACCCAACACCCAGAAAGTGTGAGAAATATGGGTGTTTCGTTGGCTAATGCCACAGAGACCAGCCAGACTCATTCTGCGAAGGCCATGAACGAATTTATGTTGTCAGTATCAACTGGCACAAACCCCAGTTGTTTTCTTTAATTCTCAGTGCAACAGCCTACGATCATGACAGGTTTATGCTGAGATTATTAAGGGATATTTCAGGAAAAAAGATCCAAACAATGAGTGTCAGCAGGTTGGACAAACATGAGAAGCAGCGAGGAAGACTCTTGATTTGTCTTCACCCAAACTAGAATGTGTGTTTGTTTTTAAGATGAAAATTCTGCTCAACTTCGGATGTCATTTTATTCACTTTTCTTAGGACCCAAAGTTTTTCTAGAACTTTTTAGAAATAGCAAGGAAAATCCCCCCAGACACTCGTACGCATCCAAACATGCACGCACACACAAGCATCCCAGTAAGGATCAATGGATAATGTACAGGTGCAGAAATGCTGACCAATATTTTCTAACTCAAAATCTCAGGGCCTCACTGAGGCCCCATTTCTAACTCACCTTTACAGTTTCTCTAGCTAAGAGCAGCAAACTCAGCACTAGTCCAGGAATGTAACCGGAAGGCTTTCATGTGAAAATGAGTTTTACTCATTTTGTCAGCGTCAGGCTCTGGCACTGTCAAGTGCTCTGGAATGCTACCCTGTGTGAGCGGCATTATACAAATACAAGTTTTTCTTTTAGCGCCTTGGTACGTCCTCCTGACGTGAAAGGCGCTATGCAAATGTAATTTGGTTGTTGTTGTTTATTGTTCAAAGTGCTTGTTGCATGATTTGCTTTACCAACTTTGTAGTTCAGGTTCATTCAGCAACATAAGAGTAAATGCAAAAGCTGATACATTGTTTATTTTTAATGATGAGAATATGAGAGACCTTCCCAGGTCCACATATATTGTGAAGCCAAACTGTTAGTCAGATTTTCAGTCTTTCCTTTGAGATGGGACATTTGAATGCAAACACTTTCCACTTGAAAATAGGGTTCAGCATCAAACCGACTCTATTTTTCCACCCAAACACACAGCTTTGAATCAAAATGTCACTGAAATAGGTTTTTCAACTACAGTACTTCCACCAGAGTCCAATACTTGACCCTTAACATGATAAGTAAAGTAATAATCCAGCCTATTCAACCAAAATGCTCATGTAGAATCAATGCAGGGAAAAAAAATTTTTAATTGAAATTTAAAGTTCATACAAACTGATGGACATTTCCTAAAGCCGCATTTCACACCTTAGACCTTTCTGGTTCTTAGCACTACAGTGGACAGATCTTGTTAACTAATTGGTGATATTTATCGAAGGAATTGATGGCTTCAAGAAGCTACATTCATTATAAGCAACCTCTTATCCTTGATCAAATCCCATCTGGCTGGGTACATTTTGGTTGGCACCATCACATTTTATTTGCTGCTCTCAACAGTGCCACAAATAATTTTTCGTTATACAGATGTCTCGGTGCACTATTAACATAATCACAGAAAATTGGCCACCATAATGCTCTTAGTTAACCACAAAGCAAATTGAGTGTGCATCATAATATCTTCCAGGCCAGGAGAATTTCAAGACAGAACAAGCTGACTGAGCTGTCTATTATTTGCAGCGTCTACTGTACTTGTCTATTTTAATTAACTGACTGTAACTCCACAGCTTCATGCTGTTGCAGTCATACCAAGGTTGTTTACATTAATGCTCATAGCAACTTCAGTGAGCACATTGCAGGGGTTGTTCACAGAAAACCTGACGGCTTCTGGATTTACACTGCAGTGCACTGTGGGTTGCCATGTCCACGCACACCGAAACAGGCTGCAGCCGTGCAATTGCATCAGGTCACTGTGCTCAGATCCCCGCTCTCGTGCCACCTGTTGTCTGAAGTGAGATGGAGTGGGTGGGGTGGAAGGAAACTGTCACAACAGCTTATGTCCTTGGTCTGTGAAAGGAGCAGGTTTGAGGGGCTCCATAGCATTTCTCAGAGGACGCTTTCATGTTCGTAACCAGGTTTCGTATCATTAGCAACGGGACTGGGATGACTTCATCCACCTGGGTATATCTAATGTTGTCCAAATGACAGAGGGATTTTTTTAAAAAACGCAGTTTCTGTTTTTCTTCCTTAACCCCCGCACAGTGATGTTACCGTGTAGGTTGCGAGTTTTGCTGCCCTGAAGATTGATAGCCATCTGTGAGGTCTAAAGGTCCATAACAAGCCAGCCACCAAATGACTGGAACTCAGCAAAACAAATCTGACCACCCTCATTCAGCTCACATGTAATAATAACTAGCCAGGATGAACCGAACAATAAACAAATATATTTGGAGGCTATTCATTGCAGGCACTTATGGATCATGATTGAGCCAAAATAATCCAATAGCCTATTGTAACCCGTTGTGGTGCAAAATAGTACAGTTCTCAATTGCTCATTTAAACATAGTGGCCTTACTTTTTCTGCGCGCTCAAAACTCATACCAGAAATGCAGGTTATTCAGGCTAAACTCTAGCCTTGAAACAAAAGTGTTACAAAGTGCAAAAGACGTGTGGTTTCTGATACCAAAGCGTCTGAAACTAAATCACCGACTGCTGCATTTCTTCCTTGCTTACAAACTCGGATTCAATCACCGCGAAGTGTTCAGAAAGATAGGCTGTACTATTATCATGCTGAGAAAAACTGAACACTGCACATTTACTAACATATAGAAGCTCTGATTGGTAAAATATATCTCAATATCATTTCAATCCTAGTATACATCCCTCTGGTCCACTCATGTGGGACATAACTCGATTCTAACCAATCATTACTCCCGTCAGCAAGAAAAATGTCAAATGGGTAAGAAATGACTATCTTTCTATATACAATATTACAAAGACCATTGTGCACTGGAGTGTATTCCTAGGATTAACCCAATGAAGGATTCAGATTTTCCAACTTCATTCCTAAACTATGGTCATCCCAATCTCTCAGTTTGTATGACAGATCATTTAAAAATCCCCTGATCCTATTTACTTCAATGACATTTTATTTATTTTTCTTGCACCGCAAGTGTCATACTCTAAGTGCATCCACCAAATGAAGATTATAGCAAAGCACTACTTTCATGACCTGATGGCCCAAAGTTTTTTTAATGAAAAAAACAAGTCTAAACATGGTGATAAAAACTATGTGAATAAATGGTGAATTATTATTATAATTCAGTTGAAACTTCTATGATAGTTGTGGAAATGACTTACATTTGGTTTACTTGACAAATAACATTATTGTGTAGTAACTTCATTGTTCAAACTGCAGATCCACAGACGTGTTTGTGCTGCTTTATTCCACGTTGCCAATATTATTCAAAATTCTATTTATCGCTTTAGATCAGGCATAAATAAGTGAACTGCTGCTACTTTTACAGCTTTGGACATAGCACCAACAGTGTCGTCATCTGTAAACCTCAACTCCACAGAAATAAGCTATTTCTCAATGATGTTTTCCAGTTGCTGGCACCAAATAGATTTTTTTTTGAAAAAATATTAAATCACTCTAAATTAGCCCCAGATGTTTGTTTATTTGTTCCAGTAAACTTTAAATGTTTTGTGTGTTCTGAAAGATGAATTTCCTGTGAAAAACAGCCACAAATAAACTGCAGCAACACGCAATACGTCCCCTGGGTGCTTTCAGTGACAGTTTTCTGCCTAACCCTGGATGTTGCTACACAGACATACATTGTATTGTGGAACACTCCCTGGATTTATTTTCAATACACTCATTTGTTATGAGAGAGTAAACTATTGAGATCTTACTCAGTTCAAGATGCTAAAAGAATGTCAGTTAAAATGTCTTAACTTAACATAAAGTTAACATGAGGGTTGGGTGGGGGGAGGTCTGAGTGAAGTGCATGCCTCCTAATAGATGCTCATGTTGTCAAGCCCTGAGATGCAGTTGAGAGTGTGGGAAAGATTTACAATTGTGACTCGCGGATGCATTTGTTAAAGGAAAATCCTGATGGCTAATCTGGGTTGCAGATCTGTAACTATTGTATTATAGTCCAGCGCCTTGATACGTCCTCCCGACATGAAAGGTGTTACAGAAATGTAATTTTGTTGTTGTTGTAACTCAACCAAACTAACTGCACAACTCCTGGATTTGGTACAAATATTAATTGAGCTTTTTATTTTACTCCTGGGATATTGCCATACAATGTGTTTCCCTACTGTAATGTTCTAGTACAGTATGTATTTGAAAACATCACTGTTGATAACAACTTTCAGAGACTTCAATGTTAAACTTCTTTACAACTGCAATGACTTGAAAAAGTGCCTCAACTAGAACTTTGTCGTTTATAAATGAGGGTAGCCATTATCCACAGTAACTCCACCTTGCAGCATATTTTATGAAGCGATTTAAGATGTTTTCCCCATGTGAAAGGCATGATATATGTAACGATTATTATGCTGACTATAAATATGTTCTTTGCTGGTTGACAAATTGGATTATTATTGTTCTATCTTGTTATGTTTCCTTATATATGAAGGGGGTGATAGTTCATACATTGGGCAATTTCTGAAATACATTCTTGGAAATAAAGCCCTTCTACTTCTGAAAACAGTACAAACATATTGACTCGGCCAGGCACAATGTCTCAGTTGAGGCTGACAATAGCTTCCTTTGATCCCAGCTTCCACTTGCTAGTCCAGAATGTGGTTTTGATCACCTTGAGACAAACTCCTGATGTGAACGGCACTATCCAAGTGTAATTTTGTACCTGTTGTTATTGATGTCAGAGACTTACTTGGTGGCAGTTATGATGCAACCGTATCAATCATCATACTGCAGGTCTTTCACTGTACACAGTTATTAGCTCCCCACTCCATTCCAATGAACTAGTAGATAAATGCATGATGGGACACTTGCAGAGACTTTAATCTCCAAGGCAATGGAATGGGTGGCACAAATAAATTCACTACTTGTGTAAGGGATGGAAACTTCAAGGTGTCTCAAAGAGCTTCACAAAATGTACTGTAAAGTGGACTGACTGTGTATTTTGTGGGCGAAAAATGGCACCCAATTGCATACAGCAGTAACTAGGCTGTGCACTAAAATTAATTGGATTATGCACATACTGAATGATGAGGATTAAATCCCAGATCTGAATGCCATGTTATTAGACTGTGTGCATTATGGGGAAAAGTGGCAAGGCACAGAGTTTAATTATGGCAAAAGGATTATGAGAAACCAGTTTATGATTAAATGCTGAGATGTATGACAAGTTTAGAAGGTGGTTTCACCTTCAAGCGTATGATAATTTCTCACACCTTTGCACTGCAGAACTACTCAGTTAACACCTCAATTCTATGGTGTGGGTGAGATATGCCGAAAGATGTATTCATACAGAGCTAAGAATCTTTATCTTGAATCTATATCTGCTGATGAACTCAACTGAATATTGTACTGTACATGCTTGAAAAAGACTATTAAAACTACCAGCGCAGTTTGCTTCAGTAATTGGAAACAATGGACACAATTTTATACTGCAATGATATTTAAACTCACATGCTAGCCAAAGACAATTTACTGCAAAACAACCCGAAGGCACCAATAATTGAATGCTTCCGATGTTTGATAACAATTGTGTCAGTTCTAAGCCAACCAAGAGACAAATGTGCAAGTAAATAGTGCATGTTGACTCATCTCTGATCACGAACATAAGGAATCATAGGGTTAGACATTTTTTAGTTTAACAATGTTCACACGTTCAACAATGGACAGAAAGATCCTAAAAATATAATTTTTTAATTGACCCAGACTGTGACTCATCTATAGTTAGCAATCAGAATCTACCTCAAAATGCAAGATGCTGGTCCTCACCTTTAAACCCCTTTATGGTCTTGCCCCGCCCTACCTCTGCGACCTCCTAAGCCCCCATCAACCTGTCCACTCCATCCGCTCAGTGGGCTCCAGCCTGCTCCATGTCCCCTGACCCACCTGCTCCACCATCGGTGGGCAACCCTTTAGCCATTTTGCCTCCAATCTTTGAAATTTCATCATGCAATCCCTTCACCTTACCCCTTCCCTAGCCTCCTTCAAGTCCCGCCTCCAGACCGTCCTCTTCAACAATGTCTCCTTCTCCCCCTTCCCTTAACCCTGCCCAATCCCGATCCCGATCCTGACCCCAGCTCGAGTCTGAAATCACTGATTATCCAGCTCCTTGGCAAATCCTCCTGACATGAAAGGCGCTATACAAATGTAATTTTGTTGCTGTTTTTCCTAGATTACAAAATCTGATTGTTTGTACCACCAAATCCAACTCCAGGTTTGAAGTATCACAAACTTCTCTTCCAAACTAAACTTTCAGGAATTAGATAAATGCAGCATTGCTATCCTGCAACTCTCCCCTCCTGCACATCACAATATAAATTAAAAGAGTTGATAAATCAACTGGGAACGTACGCTCAACAAAGCCAAAACCTACTCCTTAAAGGAATGTACTTCCTCATCCGCTCCCCAAGGGAACAACAGAAGGACATTGAAGCATGGTTCCCACCCATGGCAGCTATAAGGCAGGGTGAATATATTAGTACAAAGAATAGCACAGTTGTACTCCAATTTGAACAATCAGGACAGTTCCTCAATATTCCAACGACTGAGGAAGTTCCAAAAAAGTATCCAACAGTGGATATTTGAAACAAACAAAATCAGTGTTTATAGATAAAACTATAGGCATGCATATGGTTTCACTGCATCAGTTTTGAAAGGGAAACAAGTGTTTGAAGGGGGAACATTACTCCCTGAGTTCAAACAAAATATGATAAATTGTTTCAAAGTTACTGAATTGACAAGACATTCTTTACAGTGCACACAGACAATGAGGAATTTCCAGCAGCTCCAATTTCTAAAGCGAGCTAATGCTTCTGAATTTCTAAAGTTGTGTAGCAACTGTTGGACCTTGGATCAGTTGTCAGCAATATCCACTTACTTATAGGGGAAGGGAGAGAATGGGGAGGAGTTGGTGATGGGGAGGCTTCGCAGTACAGTATATCCTATTACTAGGGAAAACCTGTACAAAAGCCAATATGCAGTTATTTCTCACAACAAAAAATGAATATTTGTATGGTGCCTTTCATTCCGGGAGGACGTCCCGGTGCGCTGGACCCGAGCTGGGGTCGGTATTAGGAAAGGTGAAGGGAGGGAAGGAAGGGGAAAGGGTGTGACTGATGGCATGGTCGAAGAGGAGGGTCTTTGGGACATCCTCCCGACGTGAAAGGCGCTATATAAGTGCAATTTTGTTGTTGTTGTTGTCTTGAGGTGGGACTTGGAGTAGGCTTGCGAGGGGGTGAGGCGGAGTGATTGTGGGATGGAATTTCAGAGGTTGGGGGAAGAGTGGCTGAAGGCTCGCCCATTGATGGCAGGGCAGGTAAGTTGGGGACATGGAAAAGGCCAGAGCCTATTAAGTGGAGGGAATGGACAGGTTGGTAGAGGATTAGGAGGTCACGGAGTTAGGGTGGGGCAAGGCCATGGAGCGCTTTAATGGTGAGGACTAGAATTGCCAAGTTTATTTGGGGGATTTTAGTATGTACATTCAGGAGTAATTTAAGCACTCTGAGATGCCGTCCGTGTGGAGGGAGCTATATAAATCGAAGCTGTTGTTGTTGTTGTTGTTGAGTAACTCCTGTCTGCTTTCAATTAGTGCCCGATGACTTTAATGTTCTCCTCCACAAGCAGAAGAGGCGTCAGTTAAAAATTTCATCTGATGGGCACAACAATGGAGCACTGTAATGGACACACGTGAGATGACTCTTTCAATCCTTACCATTTTTACTTTGTCTAGCTATAATATAAGGGAACGTAAGGAAGTTTTGCTCCCATTTTACAAAGTGGACAGTGGGAATTAGAAGAAAATGATTGAAAAATAGAATGGATAGTAAACACTAAAAATATAGAAATTGAAGCACAAATCACAATAGGGCAATCCATGTTGACTTTGTAAATCAACATCCCTGGATTTGGGAAGGTAAAATGAGAAAAGAGCTCAGCATGTGAACCTCACCCTGTGAGGTCCTAGGCTCAAACATATGCATCTGATTCTATCTCCAACACATTTTTCCTACCTTAAACTCATGCGTCTGCTTACACTTGATTAAGAAGTGATCCAATGTCCATTTAAATCTTTTAGTTGATAGATAATGTTATATGTTTCAACAGGGCAAAGCATTATGTAGCTAGATTGGAATGCTTTACAACATTGAATACAGTCTCTGAAAGTCCAAACCCTACACTGAAGTATTTTGCTTTGCTGTAAAACCTTGAGATCTTGTTGTAGCAATATGTCAATGCAGTCTTAAATTTACATACTGTGTCATTTTTGTTCTGATTCTGAATACAGCTTGACAGACCCATGAAGACTGTGTGGTTGTTCAGTCATATGGCAGGACAGAACTAGACAGGGCTGAAGAAAAAGCGCAGCAACCTTAAGGAAGAAAACATTTGTAGGGTATGATATTCCAGAATCTCAGAATTCAGTCACCTAAAAATGTGTTTGCTGGCCGGATGTTGGAAAATAGCCATTGTTAAATGTGATTATTTTCTACATTGAATTGTCAGATGTTTTCTTTATGGTGCACCTTACCTTTTTAAAAATCATCATAACACACATCAAAACTAAATTATTTTTAACTTATGTGCAACAATTCTACAAAGAGCTTTGCAGTGTTCTATACAATAGACTTGTTTCTCTTAGACAACTTAGTGATAGGGTTACTTCCTACACAAGATTGCTTTGGAAATATTTAAAACAAGAGAATCAACCACAATAGCTTTAACATATTTGTATCAGAACACATCAAAGATGCAGACAAAACGTAGGCTGTTAAATCTCTGGTTGTAGAGTACTTAAAATTGCAGAGTACTTGCCAAAGGCTGTCACTCATTTATATGGGAAACAAAGGAATTCAGCTTTCAGGAAAACATTCAGTTGACCTGAGTAGCAGATAATTTTACACTGTGATAGACGATAATATTTCAGTACACTGCTGAGTTGGAAGAAATAAATAATTTGCGCAGCCCTTGGGATGCGCATTTATGGCAAACCTCCAGATAAACGCAATCATAAGTTAGTATTAATTGAAAAAAGACTTGACATGCCCAAATATTTTACTCTTTCAGTTTATCCATATAAATAATAATAAATTTATAACGTGCCAGCTCTCTCTGTCCAGCTTCCTGTGAGAGTTCTGTGGTACATTATCACCATATTGTCTATATTGTGGGGCAAATCTGAGTCAACTTCATACAATTCAGCAGCATTTGGTCTGAGCTTTAGTTCTTTGGTCAGCCCAGGTATCTGACACAAGCAGATGCCCTTCATCACCGTGCTTAATAATAATAATAATCCTTGCATTTGCTATAGCGCTTTTCACGATTTAAGACATTTCAAAGTGCTTCACAGAATATACTGTAAAGTGAATTGACTGTATATTTTGTGGGCAAAATGCAGCGGCCAGTTGTACACAGCGGTGTCCCACAAACAGTCGGGATTGAAGTAACCAATTTATTATTAAAAAAATGTTTAGGGATTATTAAGCATGTTATCAGGCAATGAAACCTGCCCAAGGTTTCGTCCCATCTGGAAACAAACCCTGGTTTCTCTCTTGGAAGGCAAGTGCTCAAACCACTGAGCTACAAGACTTAAGAAATATCCAAACCAGAGTGAGTATTCCACATATATATGCCACCTACACATGGAAATCTCCCCAGGTTGTGGAATGGAATATGCACTCCATGCTTACCTAAATCTGTGTTAGGTATAGGTTGGCAGTGTGAAGCACAGATTGGCAAGGGTCAATGTTTCAGAACCACAGAATAGGTGATGGGGTGATCACCTACCGCTGAGACAGGCTGGCTGGACTACCATCACTCATCTCACGTTGGAGTCCTATGGACTGGACTACTGAGACTGCCACAGAGGAGTGACTCGATTCTGACATCCCGTTGCCTACATTGGTCTGAGGTGCTGAACGCGAAGTGAAAATGATAGTTTGCAAACTAAGTGGCATCACTGAGTTGTCCCATCGCCAACTTAATCCAGCGCCCTCCTCTTCTTGCAAGCAATTCATGTCAAAACCTAATCCAATTTTATCGTGTTTGATAAGAAAACTGAATACAAATAGAGCTATCTTCGGCATTTTGTCATATCTCGATGTTACTGCTGCTGAAAAGTGAACGCTACAACACATTGCATTCACAAATTTAATTATATAAAACATTCTTAATTTTTGTTCAATAATAACAATAAAACCTGATAAATATATAATTTAACGAACAGTAAGAAATTCGGTGTTAGCCACTGTGTTACAAATACATTCCTTTAGCTATGAAAATTAATCATGAACTATTAAATGTGGACAATGGACAGGTCACTGACAATTAAAACTAATGGCAGATTTGATGTATAGATTAGTCAGAGATATTCACTGCAATACATCTGTAACTCATAAACTAGGAAATGTGTGCTCATGCTAATAATCTCTATGCCAATATTAATAACTAAATAAATTACCTGTAATTCAGTGCCAAGGATAAATACTTAGGGCCTTTGATATGTACATCAAATAAGTGAGTCATATTCCTGTGCTTGTGAGTTATTTGCTTCTATTAAAATTTCCATTTCAAATATGTATATTTTTTACCTATGTCTCTCCCACCTTGTCACTTACCTCTGTGATTGGAGGGATCCCGGTTTGCTTGCGGCAATGGGGTGTACTCCTGCGAGGCTGGTGTGCTGGAGCCAAAGCCACTGGAAGCCTGCATGATAAACAATTATGTCAATATGACGGCTGAAAGTCAAAGGGCAACGTAAAGATCCTCTTTATTTTCTTTCTGCTATCTCTCTAACTAGCAGGGAGCAGACTGTTTTGTCATGCTCAGTCACACTCTCGCAGCTGATGGCTTCTCACACAAGAGTCTTAGTCAAGGTTGCACACAGCAGGGAACTCCATCAGCAGTGCCAGTTCTCTCCTACTTCCTTCATCCCATATGAACTTTTAAATGAAGCGCGTCACCCAAGTCACATTTGGCAATACAGCTCGAAATCCACATTTCACTCCCAACGCTCAAGTTTTTGATTTTCCAACTCTTGTTTTTAAGATAATCTAACCTTTCACTTGAACCAAACAGGTTGGTTACAAACACAACTAAACCAAACCAATGTAGCAATGCATCTTGCAACATTTTAGTTTTCTCCCAAAAATATCAAAAATGAAAAGGCGACATGAAAAATATTTCTCACCTGCACCTTCAATTTGTAGAGCAAAACTTTTAGGAGCAACATTTACAAGAAAACAACTTTCAAATTTCAAAAACAAAAACCGATTACTGTATAACCCACTGCCTATATATCAATTGACAGGAGTTTATCACCCAAATCAATTCATACTGTGCTGCAACAAAAAGCTGCTTTCATCTGCATCTTGTTTATATCTGAATGAATGTAGTGCTTTCTGGAATGACGTTTATTCAATCAACAAGTTAATTTATTCAAATAAATAAACAGAACTTTTTTGGCTGCAGCTTTATATACAATAATTGATTTCCCTGGTGTTACAAGAAAATAGCTGGTCAGGAACATTTGAATGAAAGAGTTAACATCATGTGATTCTTTTAAAACAAGTTTATTTGAGACACTCTTTCTACATTTCTTTTTTGTGTTTGTTCAGATTTTCCGACGAATGTCCCTTGGCAGTCTGTCAGGGCGGATCTATAGTTGACAGTATATGAGAGGAACCTCTATCTTCAGGTAAATGGGTGATGTCACAGGGTGTTCTTGATCTCTCCTCGCCATTCTCCAATTGGAAGCAGGTGGAATTTGCAACATGACCCCCTCCATGGATGGAGCTCGCTATTAGAATGTTACAGGTTATCTGTTGACCTCCTCGGGCTCAATATTTCAATTGACCTGTTTTACATAAAACCTGACTCAAGGGCACTTTCATTCCCAGTTGCTTTTTAGCAGAGTAGGAAAATGTTTAGCAATCAACATTGCACCAGAAGTAGAACAACATTTGTCTTTTCCTACAATTTTAATTTCTCATCTTTTACCTGATGCCAACCTTAAAAAAAGGTACAGATAAATTAAAAAAGAGTAATCTTATGTAAATGCCAATCCCAATATGATACAGCCGTCTGGATTCAAAAATGTTAAAAACAATGCATCAAAAATATTTGACTTCCAGGTTCTCAGGTCATCGTTTATACCACCTCCTGCACATAGCACTGCTGATGTCACTTCCTTCACAAAATGATGTCCTGCTCAAAGCATGTGCACATGCAGCAAGTGTAGTTACTTATGGTTCCTATGTGTAGCAACTAAGACTGACCCCATGGTGACCTCAGATCCAAACATCGGCCATTTGTTTGTGTGGGTAGCTGACTAGTTAACCCAGGAAGCTGGATTTATCGCAGCATGCAAACCCAGGATTAACCAGACCACGTTCTAATCTCTGTGCAAGCATCAAACCACAGGCAGTCAGATCACCAAATGTCACAATTTTATTCCCTCCACTGAAGGAAAAAAATTAGTCCCTGTCTCAACTATGAACCTTGTCTCAGAGATGCATTTTACAGATTCAGTAAATAGCCTCCAGCCAGGACCCTTCCTCCAACACTGATATGCACTTGATAGAAGGTTGACAAAAGAATGGTATTTATTCCAACCGTGAAGATGGGTTGGATTGTCCTACTGCCCTGATTGTTGAGGGGAGAGTGGTAAATTGGAATTAAGGATTACCTTATAACATTTTGAAATAGACTTGAATTGCGCAAGAAAATATAGAAAACTTGCATATAGAAAACTGAACAAATATCTTAGATTACACAAATCCAAACCCATTTCTAAATTGCCATAAAACCAATCAACCATATTCCTGAAAAGTGATATTCAGCACTTGTAGTGAATGGGTAACCTTTCCCTCCCTCCCTACAGAACTTGAGATAAGCATAGCTTTGAACTAAGAAATGGGTCCACATTAGAACACTGAAAGATCATTCCCTGCAGCAGCTACATGATGCATTCACTGTACTCTGAGAAAATGACAGTACTAATTAATTACCAATGCACAAGCAATCCTTTTTAATTCAGCCTCTGTGCAGGAATAAGGATAAAATCCACTTGGACAAATGCTTGTCTTGAGACCATATTAACATTAAAAATCATCATTCCCCTTCCCGTTTCCTGACCACTCAATATTCAACCATGGTTTCATATTTACAGAAGGCATTTATTCTGCTTTATAATGCGGAGTGCAGATGTACAAGTATCCAGATCTCGCATGAGGGTTGATAGAGAAAGGGTAAGGAGCAAGCGAGAGCAAACATCATCTGGCAAACCTGCATTCCTTTGTGCCATTTCAAATCAGTGATTTACCGAAAGGAAAAAAAGTCAACTCAAGATGTGTAGTGCTGACTGATGAGTTGAACAATGATTCTCCCACATGTAAAGCCAGCTATAAAGGGCACAATAGATTTCCTTTTAGGAATCATGAAATATAAATTAGGGCCATTGTTTTCATTCATGTTTTGAAAACTCAGAATTTGTCCACAGCAGCTATTCTTGTTCATTGGTCTGAACATCTTAGGTTGGTGGGCTCAGTGATCTCAAACTATAGCAGTTCAACTTTCTGGTAACCTGTTCAGTAGTGAATTACCTTCTAGTTAAAGAAATCCGTCTTGAAATTACTCTTGAAATTGCTCCTTGCAACCCTAAACCTGTGTCCTCTTGTTCCATGTCTCAGTGCATCCGAAAGTACGCAATAGGATCTATGACTTTCAGATGGCTGAACATATAGATTCATCATAGGATTTCCCATTAACTCATAATGAAAAGATGATTTGTTTCCATAAACAGCTCATGATGGTTTCTATAGTTGGAACTATTTAAACATATATATTATTCCAACAAACATTGAAAGTGGAGTTGATCCTCCAGCTGGAGGCAGATAGCTCCAATGCGTAACTTGCCAGATTGATGTTGGCCTGAAAATCAAACTACAAAAGCCCAAATAGTGTTGATCTCTACTTGGCTCAGGTAACAATGTTGCTTTCAATCTTCATTACGGTAAATTTTTTTATACAATATCGAGTATGTGCTTGTGATCTCTTATCAGAGCCGACTTCTCTTTTCTCTGCCTTCCAATGCCAGAATTGATCGATGTGCTCTGGACTGAAGAGTGTTGGTCTCCTCCATGCCAATGCTCAGCCGGGAACATGGTCATGACCAAAGCACAGCACCAATACTCTGGACTAACATCATCACATTGCCAAGTCTGAGCATGTGTGTGCATCATTGGGTTGCCTAACTCTTCAAAAGGATATTTCTGCCCAGTTAGCACAGGTAGGAGAGCGTGAGAACTTCAGCTTGATGGCTAGATGCCCAACATTTCAAACTGTGCATCTTTCCTAATCTTTGTACATACCAAATGGCTTTGATGCTCACACACATATATCTGTTCTTGACTCTAGACAAAGGTGAGTTGTTTTACTTTTACAGAAAAATTCTCCTACTTAAGCACTTCACTTAAATGACATTTTTCATGTGCGGCACCGGACAGAGCTTACAAGCTTGCACGCAATGAGAGGCATCGCAACAAATATTGTTCCTCTCCTGGCATCAGCAAGGGAACACTGTCCAGCAGGGGTCACTGTATGGCAACAATGAGGGACCTTAGGTTGATCTTCCCTTCCCTAGCCCGCAGGCACTAAACCCAGTACCTGCTGTCCACACCCGAGCTGGGATCAGTCAACACAAGACTTGGATATTACACCTATATCTTCCTAGTCTGTATGGTTTAGTTTCCCGTTTGGCAATGGTTTTACAGATTGAGCCATTGGAGCAGTAAATTAATTCTGTACATCTCAGTACCACCCTGCACTGTGCAAGTACCCAACTAAATCTTTGTAGAGGAACAAGAAAACACATCTTTGTACAAACAGATGCAAGTTAACCTGTTTGCACCTGAATCTGTGTCTACCTTGTAATTGCAAACAGCCAAGAATCAATTGCCATGTAAGTGTTTAACTGAAGTTATGTGTCACAATCTCTTGGCAGCATGTATCGGTAGGGCAGGAAATGGATCCCTGGATGTCTTTCATCTCTGTAAAGAGGGTGGCTTTGATTAAGCTGGTGAAAGATGAGCAAGATATGAAGCTCCTCTTTACCCTTTCTCCATTCCCACATTCTCCCCCGCACTCGCCCAACCCCCCCGCCCACCCCCATCACCACCCTCCACCTCCTGCTGTTTTGTGGAGTCTAGAAAAAGTCTAACTTTCTGTCAGTGATCTACGAACTGGGTCAGAGGTTAACAGAGGTCAAGCTACTGCCGAAACTGACACTTCAATGTGCCCTGCTGTGTACCAAGAATCCAACAGGTGGCACGACATCACTGTGCTTTAAGGAACAGAACTGAGTAAAACAAGATCTATTTAATTAGGGCATAATAAGGAAGATCAACGCAAGGTATGCTGATCCGAAGCAACTAAACAGTCCGACTTATTTCTGGATCACGCAGAGGACCCACTTTCACAAACATGGGGTTAAAAAGGCATGTTCTGAGGAGAGTTCACATCTCTGAATAGTTCCTTGATTCAAGAAATGTGTCTTAGTCTGGTTCAGCTGTACAACATGTATATTCAGTCCCCCTGTGCCAAGTCGTCAGATGTTTATCTTGAACCTTCAATGTTTTTTTTACTTGTTAACCATTCTCATATCCTCTCACCATTTGGCTTTAATATCCTAAATGCTTTTTTAAGCAAACTTCTCTCTGTCCTGACTAATTTCCTCTCCAGACGACAGATCAGAGGCTTTCCTCACCACTGTTCCTTTGGACCTGTGAAGCCCCCTCCTAATCCTGCTGCTTGTCTACAATTAATCTTTCCAGTTGCCACATTATTAACACTACCACCCACAGACAGAGGATGCCTGAGCTCCGCTGGACACTAACTCCTGCTGCAGAGTCAAAAATGTCAATCAAGCTCCAGCCAGAAAGCTGCCTGCTGTCAACATCAGAGATTTCATATCCCTCTGGCCTTGCTGATCAAACATTTCTTCCCTGGAAGATTAATTCAGTGTCCCACCCATTTCCTCCCATATCCTCTTGCCTTTTAAGTTTATTCAATGACCCATCCTGTATCGGAGGAAGGGGTAGTTGAATGCCCTTAAAAACTGAGCAAACTGAAGCATAAATCCCATGTGCTATAACATTTATTTCCCCTCTAAAGATGATCAGATTAGGCACGGCCAACATGATTTTCTTTGATCGTATGTTACAAGGGTTCACACAAATATAATCGCAAGATGAGGAGCGAATTGATTTGGTCGACAAGGTTACAGTGAACCTACGTAAAAGCTAATCGATTCTCCTTTGTTCAACACCTTTCTGTTCTTTTCTCGACTGACAGGATGATACTTTGAAAGAGAACTAAACTACCAGCTCTGCAATGCCAGCTGTGACCATTTTTGCACATATAATGCACATACTGTATCTTTCAGGCAAGCTGACCAACCTTGAACCAAACGAATTTGATCACATTTCCACTAAAAACTTGCAGACCTTATGAATATTACAGGTAGATGTCATGCCACACCCAATTATGGGCAGAAGGGGGTGCTGTGTGCAGTGATATATATATATATATATCTATATATATATATATATATTTTAAAAATTCTTATTCTGACCACAAAAATTAATAAAGAGATATGAGGCAAGAATGTGTTTCTTGCCCCCTTACAAGATTAACAGCAAATAGCTGGGAGTTAGTTTAACAGCTGGGAGTTAGTATTTTCTCTCTTGTTTTGTAACTAGTGACAGGTAGGATTATTAAATAACCACATATTCCAAATTATTCCAAATATTCAGAAATATGGTTATGTGTTTACCAAAGAAAAATCGTTACACTTGTCCCTGATCATTTGGTTTTGCAACTCATAGAGAGAAATTCTACTTAGGTCTAGAGATTTACTCTATTTACAGTGTGTGCAGTTCAGAGTGTCCAGATTTAGGTAAATTCTTTAATGCAGCCTTAATTGTGATGTATTTTTCTTACAAATGTTGTCCTAATCTTTTAATTGTCCTCATGTTCAAGGCTCTCCACGGCCTTGCCCCCTCCTATCTCTGAACTGTTGACCCCCTATTATCCTGTCCACTCCCTCCATTCAGCGGGCTCTGGCCCACTCCTTGTGTCCTGCCCAAACTACCCAACCATCGGTGGCTGAGCTTTCCGCCTCTCTGCCCCACCCTTTGGAACTCCATTCCACAATAAAATAATAAATAGTCCTTGCATTTGATATTGCAAGGATTGCAATATTGCCTTGTTCCCTCCCTTACCTCCTTTAAAGCCTGACTCAAGACCCTCCTTTTCCACCGTGCCTTCAGCTGTGGCCCCTAACACACTGCCCTCCCTCATCCGACCATTCTCTCCTCTACCCTATGCTCAGGTCTTGACCCCTGACTGTTCAGTGTCTCGGGAAGTCCTCCTGATGTAAATATTGTTTATCAGTGAGATTAAATTTTACAAATTGCAAATTCTGCACACTGTATAATACAACATAAAGTAAAATCTCTACCCAGGTGGAATTTCTCCCTTCAGGTTAAGATGAGTTTGTATAGTAATAAAAAATATACAGCCAATTCACTTTACAGTATATTGTGTGAAGCACTTTGAAACATCGCAACGACATGGTAAGGCACAATTTCAAATGCAAGGATTATTAAAATGAATTTTAAACCATGTCTATTGTTCTATCCTTACAGATTGAGTGCACTTGGAGTAAAAACGGTTTATCTCACACGGGTGGTGTTTCATGTGTATTGTACTAGCTTCATGTGTCAATGTTGCAACTATAATACTTTTCTACTTTCTCTGCATTGCCAATCACAATATTCTTGCTTCATAACAAATTAGCCATTGAATTCTGCCACTCTCCCCTTGTACTCATCCTTTCGATTACTTTTGGCCACCTGTTTACCGTTCATCATCTTTCTTTGTGAATTGCCCTAATATTTTGTACTCTAATTCATATTTGCTGTTTTCTTTTTGCCCCACAACAATAACAAATTACAGTTGTATGGTACCTTACACGTCGGGAGGACATCTAAAGGTGTTGGGACAGTCAGGACTTGGACCTGAGCTGGGGTTTGAGATCAGGAAGGATGGAAGGCAGGGAGGGTAGAGGTAGGAGGGTGACTGAAGCTGCAGTCAAAGAGGAGGATCTTGAGGCAGGACTTGAAGGAGGCAAGGGAGGGGCAAGGCAAAGTAACTTTGGTTAAAATAAAAGTTGCAAAAGGTAGTAAGCTCTCTCAATTGTGGCCTGTCCTTACTCCTAATCATTTATTCTTTATGAAGGTGTCTGATGGGAACAATAAGCTGTACAAAACATTCCAATAGAGCAATGCTGGAAAATATTACTACAGTAGTCTGTCAAAATATGGATGCACATTGTAAAACATTGTGAAACAAAATCCACGAGCCTCTACTCAATAGTCCGAGTGAGAACAAGAGCATAAACTTTGGTGATTTTTCCAAGGGGCACGATAAGCCACAAAGCATTTTATTGAGGACCATTGGACCATCTTTATAATTCAAGAGAAAATGACTGGAATTAACTCTGTTTCGAGCAACACTTCCACAAGGGCTGAATGCTGAAAGTGATATCAGTGGAGTAACAGTATGCCGCAAGTCAATGCAAATTCCAACACAAAATTGAAATTTGAACACATTGCTTAGGGGAGAATCTATATTGGGAACATAATATTGTAAAAAAAAATCCTCTTTTCCTTTGCTTCAATGAATAAATAGCAATATGATTCATGGGAAATAAAATTCCAATTTCAATTAAATATATCTACGGGGTTTTCATTTAAAAAAATTCAACGTGGCCTATTTGATATAAAAATGTACACAATTTACACTTTACTTTGTAAAACAGATCCTGATGAATTATCACAGTTGTTTTGTGTGTGATTGGATGAGGGACTGGACACTATCCATTTCCCTGTTAGCTGAATAACTGATTTTATTCCTAGTATCCACATCGAACACACAGAATTTTTTAAATTCAGAAACCATTCTTTTTTTTGCAAACAATCATCTTAATATGAAATGCTAGGGACTTTTAACCTGTATTGTTTTCAATGTTTAGATAGTTTTAAATGATTTCTAAGGTCGCTAGTAGTTCTATGTCATTTGCAAACTGTCATGATTCCCCAGAAGATAAAAAAAACCATTTCAGATATGTCTACTGTCGCCAAAAATAGCAATTTAGTTTTGTGTAGATTGAAGTAGATTGAAACAATAACAATTTGCATTTATATATTGTCCTTCAGGTGGGATAACGTCTCAGAGCGCTTTAGTGACGGGACCTGACACCTTGTGAAAAGTGGTTTATGAAATGCAAGGATTATTAATATTATTAAGTATGGTCGAAGAAGCAAGACTTCATATGGATCTTCAAACCCAAACAGAAAATCCCTGGCATTCCACATTAAGGTGATTGTTCCCCCCCAAAAAGGGGGAAGGAGGGGGCAAGGCCAAGATGTTGAGGGAAAGAGTTCCAAAGTTTGAGACATAGCAGATGAAACATGGCTGCCGATGGTTGAGCAGTGGGGACGAAGGACAAGCAGGAGGCTGGAGCCAGCTGAGCAGACTTAATACCTCTTAATGAAGGCATTCAGAGGTATTAGTCTGGATTTTGTTGCTGCTCAATTAATTTTATCGTACAATATTTTGGCATTGATCATTAATAATTGATTAAATGATTGAAACCAGTAGAACTAGCTTGCACTGGTTTCAAACTTGCAGCATACTATTTTGGTGACCACTTTCTATGCCCTAGATGTTCTGGACAACACACTTTACGAGCGTGAGTAACTACTGTACTTATCTATCATAATAATTCTTAGAATTAGTACAGCAACTTCCACGTTGGGGAGTACTTTACAAGATTTACTACAAAGTGTAGTGACTGTGTGTTTTATGGGTGAACACGAAAGCAATCAGAGTTGTCCAAGTTTCAAGCACAGGTGAGAAACCTTACACAAGCTACACTTTAGAAGTTCTTTGGATAGAAAATACTACTCAAGAAGCGGTAGTAGATTCTTTTGGCAGCTGAATCTCAATAATCTGCATCAGTGCAAAAGATCAATGCAGAATACTAGCTGTGAACCTTCACACATTCCTTCTCCTGCCTGTCTTTTCCAGACAGCTTCACTGCTTGAAACTCTTGTGCACTGAAATGTTTTTGTAGAGTTAACAATCATAGAAATTATAGTGGAAGAGTCCATTCAATCCATAGAATCTAAATTGGCTCTTCCAATGGCATTATTATTATTGACTGCCTGGTTTCGCAACAAAATGTAGAATTAATTCTCTATGATAAATTGTGATAAGGCACAATATCAAATGCAAGGATTATTATTATTATTATAAAGTAGGCTAAACCAAAATCCCAGCGCTTTTGCTACATCATTAAATAAGAGGAATGCCTGCAACATCAGTTGCTTTGATATACATTTGGATAAACATATTTACAGTATTTAAGTATGTTAATTCATTAACAAAGAGCAAATGGCTCATAATACAACCTAAATGTGCAAGCAATGAAAATGACAAAGTGAGGAAATGGCAGCAAACCAATAATGAAGGAATTAATAAATATGTAATGATGCAAACAATATTTGGTATCAGGCACTCTAAATTTTCACTAACAACACAGCAACATTGTTTGGATATGCAGAACTCTCCTCTCCCTCACCCATACACACATCTACTCCCTCTCACAAACATTTATTTAAATTTTTAATGGGGTTCAGAATTTATGTAATAGCTACATTAAGTACTTTAGAGAATAATTTTGTTCTTTTACGTTTAGTTAGAGATTTGAACTTACTACAGTACAGTATTATGATAAAGACAGAGCTTTCTTACCACCATCTGGTTTAGCAATTATATTAAATAATGCTTGAACTGAAATTTTTCCAAGATTGCTTCTTTCTCAGTACAACATAAAAAGTCATGTCTGTTCAGCAGGGCATTCAAACTCTGACATTATTTGACAGAGTTTAATGCTTCAAAGCCTAACTGGCTCCATCAAGTAATCACTAATTTGTACAGTGCAGCTGGACTTAAAACTTATTTTGGAAGAACAGAACCTTTCAACAAGAATAATCCCTGGGTCAAGCGAGTTGTTGTAACACAACTCATATTTTGTCACTGAAAGCAATAGGCTTATCACAGTGAGTTCACATAATGCCCAGTGCACACACTGTGATTTGGTTTGCTGATCTGGTTAGACTGAAATAAGCAAAGCTGTAAAGAACATTAGTCCATAAAAAAAATCTATTTAACAACTTAAAAAAAGGTTTAAGTACATTTCCCCCTAATGGCTAAATGCCCTGCTCAGAATGGTACTGACCCAGTCATGTTGGCAAAGTTTGAACTCTAACCAGTCCTGAATTATCTGATGAAACCCATGGTCACAGCTGATGAAAGACCAACACTCGCCACAGAGAAGTTGTCAACAGTCTGTCCCAGCTTCTTGGCTGAATGGCTCAGTTGTGAGAGACCAGAGAAGAAATAAGGGCAATGATATAAAATATAATCATGGAGCGTGTATTTATTTCTGACTACAGTATTGTGAGTCAGTGAAATAAAGATCTATCCTGAATATGGATTTGATTTGGGTTAAAAATCCCTTTCCAAAATAAGTTTGCAGATGAGAAGTTTTCAAAGGACATGTCTATATCATCTGGTCTAATGCTGGTGCAATCAGAGCAAGCTGTGAAGAGCAGGACTAGGTGCTAGGAGCAGCACAATGTGAGTGGGGGGGAGGAGGAGGCTGATGAACCCTGATCTAAGCTTGTACACTAGTATTTATAATGAAGTTTCAGCAGTATTCTAATGAAAAATAATTTGAAAAGAACCAACAGATATGAATACTTGGAAATTGTATCTGAACATGATACTTTCTAAATACACACAGGCCAATAGCAGCCTTCTAAAGAAGAAAACTTATCTTGGGGTCCTGAAAATCAAAGATGTACACCTCCCCACCCCTCCTCACACACACACACACAATTTCTTCTCTGGTGAGCTATCAGGTGTTTCCACCTAACAAGCAGCTCCCTTCTTTCACCAAGTTGATGACTCCTTTTTCATCTCAGATCTCTCGGAGACTCATCAAAAACACAATTTAATTACAGCTCCAAAAAGTGTAAACACAACTTCTTTTTATCTTGTGATACATCTGGACAAGTAGACAATGTGCTAAAACAAAATAAATCTGCCCTGACAGTCACATCAAAGGGTTCAGCCAAGGGCTTGCAGCTACTTAAGACATTGGAATGTTGTTGCTAGGCATCAGTCTGCAACCTATCAACCCCTTAAAGAAGAGCTTTTTTTTACAGTTGGGATGAGAAAAGTGAGAGAGTGGGAACTAGACAGTAAAAAAAGACTTTGGAATCTCAGGGGGATTTAGAAGCTTAAACTCAGATGAATAAAATTCTTCAGTTTTCCCACCAAATAAAACTTTGGATTCTTACGGTGAAAGACAAGTTTAGAAACTTGTCGATATTTTCCCAGACGGTAATGCTGTCAGGTTCGAGGGGACACAGTTCTTGTTAAAACCATGTACTTGCATGTAAGATCAGATGAGAGACAAGGGGAGATGAACAATGTGCTTTACCCCGCACCACTAGAGACTAATGACTGATGGGAGACATGCATTTGTGACTCTTCAAAACCACTTTATCAGTTGAAAGATGAGTTAATGGGCTTATAGCAGCTCAACTGTGATGGAAAAGTTATTGAAAGAAATGGTTGCACAACATCCTTTGCATTTCCCTGTATTCAAGATGTGAAAGGAAAGTTCTGCTTAGTCGGGCTGGGAGAAGAAAGAATGTAAACAATAGAAACTGGGCTGGGGATATTATATTGTACTGAAATTTTCAAAGTCTTCAATCTATTTTCAAAAAGTATCTCAAGTATTGCTCTCAACTCACTGCAGGCTACAGGCAAATTATTTCAGGATTAGCTGGTGCACAAAGAACAAATTAGTTCAAACACCTGAAATAAAATGGAGGTATGTGTCCTGCCTTTGCTCACTGCTTTTATACACCTAAGGGAATCCGTCAAACTGCAGAAAATACGAGAAGTCAACTTTTACACAATAAGTTATAGTTTACTATTGAAGCAAGCCCTTTTCACGTACATCAACTTGACATGTGGAGTTAATCCATCTATTTTACTGCCTTTCCACCTCTTAAATTGGGATGGATGCTAATCCAATGCTGAAGACACATTACTCAGTGGAATAAACCGTCTACAGTTCCAATATTACTGGTGTGTGTGTGTTGGGGGGAGTGGGGGGGGGATTAACATTGCATGCATTAAGAGTAGAAATTACAGGAACTGAGTCTCAGCTTCCACCAAAAGCCAAGGTAAACACACCTGGTTTCTGGTGCAGCACAAGTCCACACAAACTTCAAAGAGGCTGGTTTGAATTCCCTCTCTATACCAAATTAGCCTATTTCATTCAAGGCACCCACCGCTGAATATGAATCAGAGACCTTTTCTGGAATAAAAACAGAAATAGCTGGGAACACTCAGCAGGTTCAGGCAGCACCTATGGAGAAAGTAAAGTGAGTCAACGTTTCGGGTCCACGACCCTTCGTCAGAAGCTTTTCTGGGAAGTGTGCATGAAGGGTTACTAGCACAGAGTAATTAGTACAAATCGCCTGTTTTTATGCCATATGTAACTCTAGTTACATACACTGAATAAGGACAAAAGAAGCTCAGATTTTATGCTAACTCCCACCACAGACCCGACCACCACCCTCTGTAGTTTGCCAAAGCTCACACATGAATAATAGCCGCCTTGGTGAAATAGCTGAAGGTCAAGTTGGAGACACACCTCCAGCTAAAATCTGAAAAGGAGTTAAAAGAAATACAGGTGAGGAGGAAAAATTGGCAAAAAGAAACACGGTTTAATTAAAAGAAAATAAAGTAATACATTTTTGCTGCTCGACCATGTTATGGTGTATACGTAATGGAGTAACTTTTCACCTTAGCACAAGTTTAGAGGCAGCTACTTCGATGCAATTGGCATTATTTGGCATAGGAAACAATCCATTTTACAATGCTGCAAGGTATTAAATCTACCACAAAGCATGAATAGTTGTGTCAAGTGTTTTGGGCTTTTTATATACAGTATATATATATACAGATTTTCAGTATTGTTCAGGATGAAAATCTTAAAAATTATGGTTTTTACTCCTACCTTTCTAATCTTGTGACAAGTCAGATGTTGATCACCAATCAAAAGGAACCAGCAAGGATGGCCCAAACAAAGAGTCTATTGAAATCTCAAAGTGTCGAGCTATTCAGCTTGTAGTTCTTGTCTCTGATTTAACCATATTCAGCACAATTTTTTTTGCTGTAAATTAGAAGATCAGCTACTGCAACTCATTTCACTTGTGAGTTTTAACAGCCACTGGTGACAGATGACATCTCTTGCCAGGATTTCCTGAGGTGAAATCTCATTATACTACATTGCAATAGTTCTTGCACTATGTTGCTTTTACACTTGGAGTTTGCCTCTGGAAGTAATCTCTGAATGTAAAATGTCCAGTTTTTTGGTGCATTATGTTGGGTTAGAGAGCAAATTCCTTTTTGAAAAAGCTCTGTACTGCAGTGACCAGGAAAATATCATTGTATAGGTACGGTGAGGACCTCAGACTTGCATGCACGCACGATCCATTATTAAAAAATATTTTTGCAATTTCTACTAAATTACTGTATCAGAACCATGAAAGAAG
Source organism: Hydrolagus colliei (assembly GCA_035084275.1). Classification (NCBI taxonomy): domain Eukaryota; kingdom Metazoa; phylum Chordata; class Chondrichthyes; order Chimaeriformes; family Chimaeridae; genus Hydrolagus; species Hydrolagus colliei. The sequence goes on from CM068748.1 coordinate 16,229,196, forward strand.
CCAGAAGCAAAGTCCGCTGATATTCAGGCTCCCCTGATGTTATCTGGGTGGAGTAAAATTGTATTTTGCAAGTTTAAAATCTGCCATCAATGCAATAAGTGGTATGAAGTCGTTCTTGGTGCATTAGTTGTATCAAGATGTTACCTTTAGAAGCCAGAAGCCGTCATAAGGCGCTATATTAAATGCAAGGGTTATTATCGTTATTTGCCCACAAACTATACAGTAATTTCCCTTTACACTATATTCTATGAACCTCTTTGAGATACTTCAATGTAATGATAAGGTGCTATATCAAATGCAAGCATTATGTGTATTAGTATTATTATTAAAGAACCCATGGCACTATTCAAAAAGAGAAGGGAGTTTTCCCAGTGTCCTGGCCAACAAACCTCCATATAAAAATTGGTAATTTCCCCCATGTCTGTTTGTGGGACATCATTGTGTGTGTGAAATTGCTATGAGCAAATTGGCTGCCGCCTTCGCCTACAACTATTTAGTCACTGCACTTCACAGTAAGTCGCTTTGAGAAGTCCCAATGATGTGAAAAGCCATTAACTCAAATGTAAGGATTATAATTATTATTTAAAGTTCTTTCTTTCATTAGAATTTTTTGGCCAAATGATAGCAAAGTGAAACAAATATACCCCACTTACTCTTCTGTGAAGACAAAGATTTATTTTTTCTCAATGTAACTCTGCTTCACTAGGTTTGATCATTGGTGTTGTGGCTTCAAATAGCACTGAAATAGTAACAACAATTTGTTGCAATCTTGCCCATAGATTGTCAAGGTCAACTTAAAGTCCGACTGTCAGTCATGGAGTTAATCAGGTATGTATTTACAATACAAAGGAAATTACCTAATTTTAAATACAGAGGCAGGTTAACAGAATTTATGGATTATTTGTATTCAAAACACTATACAGGAGCTCAGCACTGATGCAACATATAATAGTACAATAATTAGTATGATCTGGTATCTTGCATACAATACCTTTATATTTAATAAATCATTGTGTGATCCACAGTTAGCATTCCTTCAATCAGATATGGATTTTGTTTAATAGTTAAACACAATCGTATTTTTCCTAAAACAGAACTTTGTTTCTTATCAGGAAATAGCCACAAACGGTCAACTGAGCTACACTAAACCAAAACAGTTTGAGCAAAGTTTCGAGCAGTTGCAATTAAAATAAAATCTAATTTCCATGTATAAAGAGATGTAAAACAATAAGTCACAATAAAATACATGAAGAATTAACTTCTGCAGTAATCATCAGAACAAGTTAATCTGGAGCAGTAATTAACATGAAGGCATTCATTTGATGAGAAGCAAAAGCTGCCCCCCTCTCTTGTTAATTTCTCCTTTCCTTAGGAGCAGTCTCAGCTGCAATTGTTCCTCTTCTAGCACCGCCCCCACACACACATACCATCTTCGTGTAATAGCCTGCCAACACAATCAAATCACACATGGCTTTTGGTCATTTGGGAAATGTACTGGAGGATACTTATGGAAACGAAGCCTAGTAGAAGAAGAGAATATGAGTCAAATGCTTTCAAAAGAGTAGGTGAGAGAAGAAAAATTAGCAGAAACAAATTCCACTGTTCATATTAGTACCGTGGGTGATAGTGATTTTATTAGTTGCGGTAACCTCTCAAACTCAATACAATTGGAGCCTGTATGCTTTGGAAAGACATTTGTCTAAAACAGATGGACATAGGTATTTTTACTTGGAAATGCTGAGGTTGAGTTGCAACATTGTACTGCAGGTTATACGTATGTTCCAGGTTATGCATATGGTCTTTTTTTGTAAAATATACTTCTCTGCAATTTTTGTTTAAAAAATATAAAAACTGATATACAGTATTTATGATCGCAATTTAATGGTTGATTTGTGTGAAAATTCTAAAACCGTCATTTATTTTTGCACTGATGATATGAAACTTCCACCAATTATAATCCCAGCATACAGCAGATTGGAAGCATTTAAAGAACATTATTTTTTTCAGTCAGCAAGTGTAACGACCGTCTGGTATTAGTGAGGGGCCAGGTTCAATTTTCAATCTCTGCTGAGTTAGCCGATCTGAGGCTGGGTGACAGTAGACACAGTAAAGTTGCCATCAGGCCTGGGTTGAGGAGCTACAGGGCCAAAAATAATCCGCTGATGTTTATTCTCTCTCGAGATCTCTAAACAGTGGCCCCTACTGGAAGGTGTCCGTGCGTGAAAAGGTTCAACCCATTTTGGCTCCTGACACCTACGAAGATCACTGGGGTGAGGTAAAGGAGAGCTTGCTGGTACTTGTACATCCACACCCTAACACCAGTCAATGCCTTCAGCAGAAGAATGGAAGAAAATAAGTAAATACATTCAATGGTGACAGATTCCAATCAGTCTGTCAGTGTGTCTTTTTATTCCTAAGAGGAAGGCTGCTCTGTTCACAGACAAGACCGTACTTTTGGTGAAGTTTGTCAATGGGGAACTTTGTGCTTGTAATCTAAGGAATTGTGAGTCACTGAGGTGTCAATCACAAGATTACAGAATCGGAAATAACAAAGTATTGAAATAACTTACACAAGATTGAAAATGCAGAGTGTTTTTTTCCTAGAAGTAGAAATGAACCTAGTCTCTGACACTCACGGTTTCCAAGACCTAGAGATTTATCAAAAGAATACATCAACTTGTTAAGGCAACTATTGGCTCACATTAGTTCTATGAATAATCCAAAGAATGTAAAATGTACTCCCAACAGTAATTACTGGTATAAAAACAAAAAATGAGCATTTTCTTTTATACACCATCCCTGGCACTTTTGAATAGATGGCTCTGTAATTTCAGTATGTTTACATAGCTAGTTGCTGTACAAAGTACATGAATAGAATGCATATCTTTTGTACCAAAGAAAAAAATGTTAGCAAGGTGTTTTTGCTTCGCAAAAGTAATTCAGAGCATGTTTTTTCAATGATTTACCCGTTCTGCTCGACTGAGCTTGCACTCCATAAAGGGATCGCATGATAGTTGGTCATAAGTCAAAACTGGCTTAATTTCTACCATGGTATAAAGCAGTAATAATGTACAGTTCGTGTGCAATTTGCTGTTAGACAAGGGCAGGTTGTGTACAACAGGCAGTTACTGACTCATACCAGTAACCCTGGACTTAATGCAGCTCATGAGGTTGAATTCTGAACACTTAAGTGACCTTGAATCTTCAATTGTGACTATGCATTTTACCCATTTATACTTGTATATGTAAACACTCATTGAGTGCTTAAACAAGTCAATCGCATTATATTGCCAGGAGCAACTTTCAATTTCTGGTTTAAGCTGAAAGGCCTCAAACAAGCAAGTCTTGTGTTACAGGATCAAGCTGTCACTGTGAAGTGTAAAAGGGTAGTTTAATAAATCATAGGAAGTTAAAAAAAAACACTATGTCAGCTGAGTGCATATGTGGGTAGATATTGGTACAGGCCTGCTCAGCTCTCCTCCTCAGGTTAATCCATTTGCTTTTCACCATAAAGCATCAGCTGAACCATTTTTTTTAAGTTTAGACTCACAAATTGCAAATTTTGTTATTAAAAGCTTTCTTGGCTGAAGAGAACACTGCCAAAATGATTGAAGCAAAACATAGCTGTGAGAGCTCATTTTTAAGTATACAAACACCCATCTTCTCCACCACCTCCAAGCTGGTTCGAGGGCTAATTGTCAACCTCAAAAATAGCTTGAAGATCATTTCAAATCCACAGCCTCTGACGAACATACTTAAGTTTCTAATTGCAAAAACATTCTAGATGAACGGGTGCAAGCACGTTTAATGGAGGAAGGGACATAAATTATTGAAAAACCAACACCAAAGAAAACAGAAAACTCATCAGAAATATGGCACATGTCACAAGACAGTCTAACACATCCTTGTTATTCACATAATCAAACTCCCTCTGGTTTCTCTGGTTAATAATAATGTTTTAAATGTTATACTAGGCTGTAATTGTAGCCCTCTGCTGAGTCTGCTCAAGTATATATGAGACTCATTTATCTAGAGCTAGTAACTACAAATCAGTTCTTCAGAAACACTTCTGCTATTAAATTGTTTCATCTCATCGAGCTTCACTTTCACATCAAACAATAAATCAAGAAGTCTTTGTTATTATAGACCTCCATGAGTGCCACTCCAGAAAGCAATGGATTGTGCATATATGTAATCCTGACTGCATAAACAGCAGGATCATTGCAGGCTGAAATACCTTCATATTAGCTGCAGTGCAGCTGCTGGAACACAAACCTCTGATGGATATCTCATTTACTACGCAAGGCATCTATTTCTGGCAAATTATTACCACATAAATTTCTTGTCAACAGAAACGGCCAATTAATTAAGTTAAAAATTTACTTTGGATCACATCTACAAACCAAAGTGAAGTGTAAGGCAATTTCCAGTCAGCAAAGTACCTTGGGTCAGTTTAATAAATTATTTTTAACTCTGTCACTTACCAAAGACAAGTTAATAACTGTATATGTCTGACAGCAAGGCAGATGTTAACCTAAAATGTGCAAAACTCGGAGTTTTTGTTTACCACTTTATTTTGCAGAGCAGAAGTAAAATGCTGGACTGGACAAACCAAGTAAATACAACAATAACAAAATTACATTTATAGAGCACCTTTCATGTCGGGAGGACGTTCCAAGGCATCCAAATAAGCAGAAGGGACTTTGTTTTCCTCATTAAATAGCACCTTCCCTGGTACTGTCCTGTACCAGTACAGAAGAAACAAACGGTGAAATATAAGAATTATCCGAGCAACCAACAATGTTAAACTTTAGAATCACATGGAAGTTCAGTGTCAGTAAACCTCTGACCAAGTTCAAAGAACACTGTCCTGTTTCTGTCACCTTTAAATATACCTCAAATGGAGAATAATTATTGCATCCTTTGCAAATTCTACGTTCCGTTTCCTATAGTGGTTAGCTCTATCTGCGAGAAGCCAAGAGAGAAGCCATCTGGTTTGAAATATGTCACAGATCTTTGGTCAGCTAAACTTTTTGCCTCAATTATATTATGTCAAACAATCAAGTAACAAGTCACATTGCTTTTTTATATATAAGCTAATAAATATTCAAGAGTATTATCAGTGACCTCTTTCCCTTTCAATAAGACACATTTTTGGTGGATTACAAAGCAACGTTATCCACTAGGCCTCGGGCCAGATTGAGTCCTGCATGTGTAAATGTTGTCTCCCACACGGCCTCCCAGCCTGGTGATAAATCAAGGAGAGTGTCACAGTACACTCAGTTACTGTGCGTCATTGGAGAGAGCAGGAAGCGTTGGGGGTGTAATACTGTCCATCAAACTAATATATTATATCAGTAGCTTTGTAATCTACTCTAGTAAGTTATGGGAACTGACACCAAGAAATGATGTTTTTGGGCAATGTGTTCATCAAAACACAGCAATCAATCCAAATCTGGTCTTTAGAGCAATTCAGCTGTTTATTGCTGTCGAACTGTGAAAAGTCGTATTAGTGCCATTGTATTGTATAGATTCATCCCCGTACCTACTCTAACTGGAGATTTACCAGCTGTAATATTATTAAAGTTTTTATTTAAAGAAACACAAGTTTCAAAGTGACAGTATCCGTTCTGCTAAATATAAGGTCAAGCACACTGACCTCTGGAAGGATGCTCCAGTGTGTAAAACAAAAGGTCTTTGTTGTTAATTTAACCGGTTACATTAATCAAAACATGAAAGCTGCGCTTTTGTCAACTTTATTTTTTGGTAAAAAACATTTTGTAAAAAAACAAATCCTAAGGCAGACTGACGAGGATGGTCCCAAGTTTGATCTCCAGACTGCGCTGTGTAAATTGATCTCATCCAGAGGAGGCATAATAATTTTGCTACAGTTGGCCTCAGTGCCCTTGGGCTAGAGAAGGGAAAACATTCTGTGCCTGTGAGGATGTTGAGCAGAATGAGGCTCAGGAGGGATACCTCCCGAGGTTAAATCGCCTCCTTACAATCTCTTAAACTCACACCTGCAATTGGTGAGGTACTGGAAGGTGCACAGTGCTTTAGACCTGCCAATGGCCGTAAAGAGGGAAAGGGCTGTACAAGAAAATAGAAAAGATTCCAGTCGATATTAAGGAGATGCTCTGTTTAAATTGAGAAAGTGTTTTTGTGGTACTATATGTGAAAAAAGCAAAGCAGCAACAACGTAAAAGGCTATCACCCTCTCTCTTTAGTCACCTGGTTCAAATCAGTTCAGTTTCCACCTTGATATAATATCATTTGTTTTAATACCAAAGGAAACTTTACCGAGCAAAACTTGTAGAAATATAACTTCAAGCTACTGTACTTGCGTACGTCCTTAGCAACACTATCCAGCTTTAGTCGTAAGAGGGAATGGGATGAATTGCTTTAATTCTTTTTCTTCCACACACCCCATCCGCCTCCAGCCACCTGCAGGATAAGGCAATGATTTTCTCCTTTGGTGTGGTGTTTGTGCATGTATGCACACATGCATGTATGATCACACTTTTGTGAAATAAAGTTCACATTCGCTCACTCTCATGCCCTTGTAGATATTAGCTTGGCCTCAGTTGATGACAGACAAAAAAAATTATTCATTAAACTGACCTTCCGAGTGCTTTCCTTAACTAGAAAAACGTGTTACAGTTCCACTTAGTTTGTAGCTGTAATTAAAAGTAAATTTTTAACTTAATTAATTGACTGTTACTGTTGACAAGAAATGTATGTGTTACAATTTTGACAGAAATAGATGCCAGAAACAGGAACGCAGACATCTATCACAGACCTACTCTTATTTGTGATTTTCTTTGTGTGCACAACAAGGTGAAGGATATCGGTGCTGAAAAATTGGAACATTTTACCATATTTGGGACTCAGGTATCCATTTAGCACTTCCACTGTAAACCTTCTGCCACAGCCACACAACTCTGAAGCATGCCTAATTTCCTTTTACATCAACATGTAGCCAAACAGCCCAAGCTAAAACATATTTTAATATAGCAGAGAGAAGAAATTTGCATTCACTTAACCAGGCTGGGTGTAAACCTAAATCCAAGAAATGAAGTGACACTGTTCTGTGTGTAGAGGGGGAGAAATACAAATTCTTCCCACTCCTTGTTCCTTCTGAGAGTAAGGCTTGAAATGACTGTTGAGACTATGCACAAGTGGCCTGAAACAATCAGCCAACATTGATAGTTTTATTTCGTAAAACAAAACAGCATTATCGTGCAAAGGGTAAACAGAGTTGATTTGGACCAGACTTTAAGCCACTGTATGTTGGTCAGAGATGCGAAATAATAAACAGTACTGTAATTATGCTTAAATAAATCATTCTTTCAAAGAAAACGTTGAAGGGCATCTACTGAAACTTCATTTCAATTTATAAATAATTTCATTAGATATCCTTCAACCTTTGATCAATTTCATAATCTTTTCACTGGTGCAACCTATTTCCTTCAATTAAAAAGTGATGATTTGTTTTTCATCTCAAACAATATTGTGATAACAATATTTGTTAACAAATTGTAAAACGTGGAGAAAAAACGCTGTTCTCCAAAGATTGTTAGATCTTTGTTGAAAAAAAATCAGCACAGCTTCCTTCCCAATATTTAGTGCAAGACTTGGCTCCTGCAGTAGATCAGATTTGTGCTGTCACTTCAAAGTGTTTGCTGGGATACTTCACCATTGACCTTTGGTAATCAACATCACCAAGCTTTAGGATGTGGCTATACAGATGACTGAGCTTCCTAGAGGAAGTCAATGAGATTTTGTTCACGGAAATAACTGTACAAGTTCATGTTGTATTTCAGGGGCATCGATGATGAGAGTGAGTTTACTATGAACCAGCTATTTTTCTCCTCCCTCCCCCCACCACCAAAAAACATTTTTGCTTTGTTAATCCCCCACTCACAGCTTGACACATCTACCAGAAGGCAAGGTGGATGGAGCACAGTGGGTTCTTTGGTTTCAGCATTTATCTTCAGCTGTAGGAGATGCAATTCAAAGTAGAAATACACACAGACAAGGCAAATATCAGTTTTTCTGCATGACAGGATGCTGTGTCCAACCGGCCACACTGAAATCTGAAAAGAAATCTTTAAATCCCAAAGCAGCTATGATAGTATCTCAAACCAAAGTGATAACTATATGGCCATGAAGCAGGCGCACGTCACTCACCTGATACTTGGCATGTAGCAGCTGAAACGGTTCGTACAATCGTAAGGGGGCCCAGCATGCATGGAGCAATGGAGCATGCATCAAAATTTATGATTGCTCACACAGCACTGTGTTTTGGAATGATTAGTAAACATGTTTTAATTAGAAATGTGAGCAGGCTCTCTCCTAGCCCACCCCTCAGCCACCATGGTCCAGTAGGAAAGGTAGCAAATGGCATCACTTGAAACGACACTAACCAAAAAGTCACAGGGTTAACTCTTGGCTTGTGTTCAATTACCTGACCTCAGCTGTGAAGAGCGGCAAGGGTGATTTAATTGGAATTAGCATTCCTGGCTTGGGGAGAAAGAGAAAGCCAGCAAGGGTCTCTTTCTTGATTGTTATCAGTGATCCTTCCTGCTGAAACATTTGTGTGCTTAGACATTAGAGGAGAGAAGAATTGAGGTTTAGCTCTGAAGCCCACAAGGTCAGAAAACTTACTGACATTCACTGCCTAGGCTTACACACAAAACATATGCCACACACTGGAGAAAAAGATACTGGAGGGCATCCAGTTTTGTTCAACAATCGGATGTCAAACTGCGGTCCTATCTTCCTGTTCAGGTGGATGTTAAAGATACTATGGTACTATTCCCATGTGGTCAGATGTGAAATGCTTAACAAGTGACTATGTTCCTGACCAACGATTCCCCAGACAACATTGGCCACTCACTTCATGACTGTCCATGGGACACTGCTGTGCGCTGATTGGCTGCCTACAAAATACACAGTCATTTCACATTTACAGTAAATTCTTTGACACACTTTGGGGCATCGTCTTGACATGAAAAGGCACTATATTGAATGCAAAAATAAAATTAGCAAGAGTCAGCTTTTTCAAGAGAGAAGAGGGCGAGGATATAGCAAAATTTCAAGAAACACTCAATGCCCCAGCTGCTAAAACATTTAAAAATCATTCCAATTAGTAAAGTGCTACAGGAAACTCAAATATCCTCAGAGCAAGGTTATTAATGTAGCATTCAGAATCTTTTTTGAAAAATAATTGTTGAAATTGATATTGCCTAATCACATTTTAGAAATGTTTCATGTTTCTTCACAGGATTTAGCCTGTAGTGTAGTGACTGTAACTTTGCAGGCAAAAGTTGCTAAGATAGTGTTTAAGTGCACAAACACACAGTGCATAGTTGGTTTTGAAAAATCCAGAGGAAGATCTGAGAAAATCACTTGTCAACTGTAGTGGAAATTCACAAGTTTGCTTTCAAGTAATGAAGGTGACAGAACCCTATTTACAGGCATAGAACTGGAATATTATGGGCAGTTCTAAATAGGCCATTTATTTTAAAGGAACAATTGTATAATGGATGGACATTTATGCAGTTTCTGAAATTTTCATGCCATGTTTGCATAGAAGAACGGGGCTTAGTAAATGGCTTTTGATAGACCACTTTATTGTGTCTGGCAAAGATTGTGATTCAATGACACAAATTATATTATGGTGTCAAAAAACACTATTGCTTCTGTATGATGTGGGGATGAAAACGATGCAACTGTTTTATCCCTTTTCAGACACTGGGGTCTCTTTAAATGAGTGTGGCAATGAATCTCTTTCTGCAGATAATAAATATCTTTGTGCAGACATAGGGCAGGTGGACACCTTCACTCTGATTCCCTAGCAACAATGACACAGTCTGCCAGAACCACCTCAAACATCTCGCAAAACAATCATGCTTTGAAAGGTGGCACAGTGCAGCAATATAAGACTTTTGTTCAGAGAAGTGTGGGGGTGGAGGAAACGCATTACAGTAGAACCCATATTTGCCCTTACTTGGTGTCTTCACAGCAACAAAATGACATGTATATAGTACCATTCACATCGGGAAAACGTCCCAAGGTGCCACCGATCTTCCAGTGTAGAATAACCATAGGTTTTAGAAGCAGTAACTTCCTGACCTGGGGTAGGGTAACATTTTATGCACTGTTAGCATTTGTATCGCACCATTTATGTCGAGAGGATGTCCCAAGGTGCTGGATAGTCAAGGTTTCGCACTTGAGTTGCGGGTTACAATCAGAAGAGGTGGAGTGCAGGGAGGGTGGGGTTGGCGGCTGGTGTCCGAAGTGGAAGTCGAAGAGAAGTGTCTTGAAACAGACCTTGAAGAAGATAAGGGAGGGGGTGAGGCAAAGGGCCTGGGGTATGGAATTCCAAAGGACGGGGCAGAAGATTGAAGGCAAGTGAGACAAAGACAATTGAAAGCAAAGATTTTCATTAATTTGGGCCAAATTTCAACAACTTTATCATGCAGTTCGCTTGAAAATATGCAGTTGCTACACTTTACAGTAAATCCTGTGAAGCCTTTTGAGCCTAATATTTTCCAGAATTAGGCTAACTGAGTACAGACCAGAGAGGAGTATGTAACCTTCTGGGCTGTGTAGTTTAAAACTGCACCTGGCAGCTTCTTTACCCACTTAGCCACTGAGAGAGCTAAGATTTAGTGTTTAATAAATATAGAAGTGGCATCCAGTAACAGAATATCAATACTGTACCAAGCTAGTTGTATTGTATTGACAGGCTGTCCAGCTTGGACACCTTGAATCTCTTCTCTAGTTTCTAAAAGGAATTTCATCCATCCAGCGGACATTTGGACAGATTGCTTGATCTAACACTGCCTTCTGGTCAGAAAGATGGATAGAGAGCACTGTAACAAATTCCCCAACGTCAAGAGGGGATTAAAAACACATTAGAGTAATAATATTGGAAGCTTTCCTTTTGATCCCTCTGAATATAGATCGTGAAACTAAGCAGCTCACAGCAGGGAACATATACAATGGCTGATAAAACGTGAAGTTCAGGAAAGGAAAGAAGCAAGAAATGGTAAATATAACAATGAAGCAAAAAAAATTAAACTGAATTCAATACAAATACAATCAGCACCATATATATCCAGCAACAAAGCCAACAATAAAGCCAACAAAACGTTAAATAGCAAACAAAGAACTAGCACTAGTACAGAGGTTCATAAAGCACCCCAGTAACTCCCTGTCACAGAATGGATCGACATCAAGATCCTCACACTTCTGTTTAAATCCCTCCACTCCTCTGCATCCCCCTACCTCTCTAACCTCCTCTCTCCCCACAGTAGTATCAGCTGCCTCCGCTCTACTGGGTCAGGCCTCCTCCTTGTCCCCCGAATCCTCTGCTCCACCAATGGCAACCGTATTTTCAGCTAAGACACCGCAAAACTTTGGAACTCAATCACTCAACCCTTCATCTCGCCCCCCTCTTTTCCCATCTTCAACCGTGCTTATGGTTATATTCCCCCTCCCACTGGCTCAGCCTCGGGCTCCGTGACTGTGAAGCGCTCCGAGACGCCGCCCGGCTTTCTTTTTCAAGTAAGAGGTTGCATTTGCAAAGCACTGTGTCATGTCAAACAAACTCAAAAGTGCTTCACAGATAATTTGCTGTGAAATGTAGTAACTGTACTTGTAGGCACATGTTTCAGTCATTTGCACCGACAAGGTCCACAAAACATAAAATGAATGAACAATTAACCAGGAAGAATGTTTACCAAGACACTGGGAGAAATTCCCTTTTCATTTAGAATCATGTCATGGGTTCTTTAATAGGCATACGGGACCTGGTTTAATGTTTAATGTCTGACGCGGGAAACAAGAGTAACTTCTATTCTTAAACAGGAAGGTACAACAAACATGTTATGCAAGTAAAAACTGTTGAAACTAATATTTAGGTATTTTACTAGAATACAATTCACATTAATAACACAGTAATAATAATCATCATTCTTGCATTTGATACAGAGTTTTTCACGTCTTCTAGACCTCTCAAAGCACTTCACCAAATATACTGTGAAGTGAATTGACTGTATATTTGTTGGTGAAATGCACACAGCAGTTTCCCACAAACAGTCGTGGATTTAAATGATCAAATTATTATTATTTTCTAGGTGTGATTGTTGCAAGGAAACTTGCCCAAGGTTTTGCTCTGCCAGGAATTGAACCCAGGTCTCTTGCTTGTAAGGCAAGCGCTCTAACCACTGAGCTACACATATTGATATATTCATGTCGGGAGGGGGTCTCAAAGAGTCTCATATAGCTGGTTTAGCAACTAAGCCAGGGGTGGGGGGGGGGGGGGGGGGAGGGGGTGGGGGTAGTAGCTGGAGTTTGAGAGGGTGGGGAAAGGAAAAATAGCCCAAATCTTGGTCAAAGACACAACTCTCAAAGCAGGTGTGGCAAGAACATCACTGATCAAAATATTTCAATTTGCTGTTGCTCTTTGTACAATTGGAAAAATTAAGCCAAGAACCCCCAAAAATTAAGTTTCTCATTATTAAAAGCTATTCCTATTATAAATACACAAGAAATAGATTGTTACTGTTAGGGGTCAGTGTGTGCTACATCTTATCCATAGAGACAACCACGCAACAAAAATGCAAAATACTGCAGATGCTGGAAATCTGAAACAAAAACAGAAATCGCTGGGAACACCGGTCTTTCCACTTGATTTTGTTAATCGGATTAAGTACAATGTTAACACCAATTTAGATCTTAATTAATAGCATCTATTTGACCACCATTCCCACCCAGTCCAATGTAAAAATTACTCCAGGATCATCAACAGCAATAATCACACCCATCACAGGTTCCGTAAATGACAGGCAAAATCTCATCAGCCAGCAGGGAGAGCACTATCTTTGCTGTTCTGTCAGAATCACTTTGAAGGTACTTTGAAGTGTGTCCAGAATCTGTTTCCAAAAGCTGCTGATGAAATGTGTTGATCAGAATGAGAATGACTGTCGCACTCTTTGAAACTGACAGTGCTCTACCCTGGCTAGGATGGAAGAGAAGAGTTTTCATAGCAGTGCACCATCGTTCACTTGACTTTTCTCAGTAATTACTTTCTTAGCTGCATCACATCTGCCGGTGAAAGATGGAGCAGTATTTCTAGGAAGAGACTTTGAGATATTTTGTTGTACTCTTGTGGTGCTAAGAGTGCACAACCTAGACATTCCCAAACTGGTGAACCTGAACTAAGGCTTGGCTGTTTTATACAGGAACAGAATCTGATTGTTTTTAAAATAAAGGATGATGTGCAGAGAATATGGTTATTTGACTCTGAGGATTAGCAGTCAGTCAGGGCCAATTTTCTTCATTGAGGCAAGAAGTTGCAATTGGCAACAGTTGACTATGGTCACATTGTGGGAAAACCTCAACTCTTCTCAACTCATAGGATTGCTGATAGTTACATGAACGGAACAATTATGGCTTCACAGTCTGCATGCTGTTATTTCATTTTCTTCCATTTTCTTGAGCTAATTGTTCCAAATAAATATCTTCTTTCGCAAAATATTCTCGAATAACTCAAATGCATTGGAACAAACAGAATTATTTATTCCAGGAATCCGATACTTTTTTCAAATTTACCAAGCAACACAAAGCAACACAAATTGCACTTTTTATACAGAGTGCATCAAAATATTTTGATTTGCAGCGCTCTTTGTAAAATAAAAAATATATATATTGGTCAATTCAATCCATGACTGTTTGTGGGACACTGCTGTGCGCAATTGGCTGCCGTATTTCACCCATAAATATGCAGTCAATTCACTTTACTGTATATTCTGGGGAGAATGTAGCATTTTGAGACATCTAGAAGATGTGAAAACCACTATATCACATGCAAAGATGACTATAATTATCAGAAAAATGGTGCCATTGAAATGATACCATATGTACGTTTTGCTTCCCAGCTGCTGGAAAAGTGAGGAATAAAATATAGTAATAATAATCTTTGCATTTAATATAGCGCTTTTCACAGGTATCACATTTATAAGTCGAGTACTCTGACCACTGAGCTATAGGACTCCAAATATAAACAAAACACAAAATACCACAGATACTGGAAATCTGAAACAAAAACAGAAGTCGCTAGGAAGACTCAGTGGGTTAGGCAGCATCTATGGAGAAAGGAAAGTGAGTCAACGTTTCGGATCCACGAGCATTCGTCAAATTTCAGTTCTGATGAAGGGTCCTGGACCCGAAATGTTGACTCACTTTCTTTTCTCCATAGATGCTGCCTGACCTGACAGCAGGGACTACTGCTTTTGTTTCAGAAATAAAATAAGCTTTGTTGTAAAATGAAAAGTAAATTCTGGTCAAGCATGGAACCATTGAGAATGGGAACATCGTCTCATGATACCCTTTTCCCTTCTGCTGTTTTTCAAATGAAGCAATAAACCAAACATTAAACAAGCATAGTAACAGAACCATCAACTGAGCCCTTTTATTTAGGCTATTCATATTCCCTTACCTAAAAGTCAAATGCCTTTCACAATAAAATGGAAAAATCAATGCTCCGCCTACTGTCATGGATGAAGGAAAGGATCTAATTAGAAGTGGAGACTGATGGAACAATCAGTATAACTCTTAATCCCAAACATAAGTACTGATAGCCCTGAGCCTCACACCATCCTTGCTTTGATTTTCATGTGAACAAGGCCTTATCTGAGAAACTTCAATTTGCATGACTTTGCTTGGAGGCAGCTCCCATGATATGTTAATTGCAGGGTGCTTAAGTACTAAAAGGTTAACATAAAATCCTTTGCAAACAAGCTAATAGTTTATGATAATTTTTTTTATTCTTGCCCTTTGTCAGTCTATCAATGGATTGCCTCTAGCTGCAGTTTTATCGAAGGGCTATAAAAATATAGTTTATACAAGTTCATTCATTCATAATTGATATTTAAATCACTTTCTCTAATTTAGCTATTCTGACCCACTAACAGTCTCCAAATTATAATGTAATTAAACCACCCTGTATTACAAAGAATTTTATTTCAGGACTAAATGGGCAAGTAAGCGAAAGAGCCTTCCTGTTCAAGAAGATCACTTCAGTGCTAAAATTGGCAAACTACAGAAGTATTACACACATTTTAAAGTTACTAAAACTATTATAGCATATTATGAACAGCCAACCACAGAATAATGCTGCACAAGATATATTTCTGACTCTCTTGCATTCCTACAAACCAATAATTTTCAGTGTTCAGAGAAGAAGGTGGTGCTAATCCAGTTAAAAGAATAATTGGGGAAAGGATTTTGAAGAAAATCACCCCTTCAGGTCCAAAGGTAATTATACAGTACATTGTTCTATTATGACAACTGCATTCCTTGTTTAGATACATGCAACAGGAAACGTGGAGAAACAGAGAATCAGGTGGATTTGTGTGTGGAATGCCACAGTTTTCAGTCTGGTGGCACAGTGGAGCCTGACTACTGTAGTATCCAGTGCTAGAAATTAAACAAATCCTATTGGTAATTACTGTAAAAGGAAGAGAGAGTGTGCAGTTTTAGTTGAAAGGCTCCATATGAATACAAGTTGTGCTCTTGTTCACACTGGAATTGCCTTTCCACAGTGAAGTGGAAAACTTCACTGACGAAGGTAAAACCGAATGAGTTCAAGTATTCTGAAAGTCTAACAATGATTTACTTCCTTCAAGCCTTCTTACACATTTAATGCCAAGTTTATCTTCACATATGGGTGATGCAGAACAATTTCAATCCAATATGGCTCTGCATCACCTTGCCCTGCCACTTCCATCAACAATCACTCCTTTTACATCGCTGACAGAGCCAGAGGTAAAGCGGGAACCAAAGAAACTGATTCAAAGTTAGGTTTGTGGCATAAATTCTCTGCCTGTTGAAACCTTCCACAATTTTTGGCAAAGATCAGCATAGATCAGGGGTGTTAAACATAGCTTGCAGAGGCAGCTCAGTTCATCCATGTATAAAAACAAAATGGCTGGCAGTAACACAGATATTTTAAAGGTTGCTATTTCCAAAAGTAAAAGTGCCTCCCCAGACTGCACATTTCATTTATGTGTTGCTGTAAAGTGAATACAACACTGGAGAGGATTTATTTTGAATAGCAACATACAAAGAAACCCATCATCATGCTTAGGAGTATCCAACCAAACTGATGCAGACCATCTATACACTAGAATTCCTGTGAATTGGAATGCAGAGGGGAACGAAATCTAGGCACAGTAGATAACATATTAAATTTAATATAGGGTGATCAAAACTCGTGATATCTACCCTATTATTTAAGACTTATTAGACATTGTAATAGAATTACAACTTTTTGGTCACCCAGTAAGTATATATATTTATTTATTGTGTATCCTTACATTTAATGTAGTGCTTGTCACATCGAGAGGATGTTTCAAAGCGTTTCATGGGATATATTGTAAATTGCAGTGACTGAGTATTTTGTAGGTAAACGTGGCAGCCAATTTGAACACAGCAATAGCCAACAAACAGTCATGCAGTTTTTTTTAAGAGGACTGTTAAGTTAGCCAGATCACTGGGAGATCCTTACTTCACTTTTCAAATATGGAGGACAGCAGTCCAGGAGATACAAATTCACTTCAAAGGCAATAGAAAAATGCTCAACTTAGCTCAAAATGTTTTGCTAGCCTACAATTATAGCTTTAAGTGAACACAACATAAATGAGACTTAAGTAGATAATATCTCTCCAGGTGTGATAAGAATAGAAGTTTAGTCAAGAGGTATTATCTAATCCCTTTGTGCACTGGTTTGCACAATGAATAGCCACCAAGAGAAAAACATTCACCCAACCATGTTTTTGTAACCTCATTACATCCAAGTCAATAAATCTCTCCTGAAAAGGGGGATTTTTTATGTGTAGATTTTCTGTCAAATTGTTTTCCCTTACAGATGCAATCACCAAAAATAAGTAAATTTGGGGATGAATTCATCATCCATATCAACTATGTAAGCAGATATTCAAGGAGAAAGGATCCATGAAAAAACGTGGAACTCTTGTTTGGTGAATCATAAAGCCATACAGACCAGAACATTGCAGGTTGTAAAACTCTTTGATGTTCTTCATCATCAATAGACTGGCAACACTCAATGTCAAGACTGAAACATGAGTAATAGGTACTTCAGTGAGGTATTGGAGGGGTGATTTGTGCACTTGAACTGTACTTCAGTGGAAGGTCAAAGGAGGTCAGCAGTCCCCTCGGGAGTGAAGAGAAAAACTGGCAAAATCGGAGGACTTTTTTTTTGAAAAACGGTAGAGAACAAATCTACTGAGGCGGGAGGGGTCCCTGTGGCTATGCCCTTATTGATCTGAAATTGTCAACTGCTGGTCAACAACATGAGATTAAAAAACCCCTGAAATAGTCAGCACTTGAGGTCACCTGTACATGTTTCCATCACAATGGACATCCCATCATGCTGCCTACACACCACTACACAGACACCAGCTGGAAAATTCGCAAAGCACATTGCAGCACTGTTAAAACTGCTCCAGGCAACCCCTCCCAATCCTTCAGAGACTGTTTACTTCTTTGTAAACACTGTTGCTTACAGACTCTCAGGCACCAGCTGATATTAGCCCTCACTTCTCCGAAACTGTTCAGAAAGTGAACTCTGTGATCTTTCCTATGATCTTTGGTGCTAAGCTGTGGTCAGCAGCACAGTGAGTGCATTTAGGAACATGACATCTTTTTTTACTTTTCTTGGAATTTGCAAGTTCTTTTTTAAACTACCATATTAATTGCAGATCAAAGTCTGAGTATGGTTTGTGTGAAGAAAATAGAATGCATTAGCCCATTTAGAAATAAGTTTAAAGTGCTTCTCCAATGATTTTCAAAATATCTTGCTTGCTAATGAAAATTCCTGCTTGTAAACAAGGACTGATTTGGAGAGCCTGTACATTCGTGTTGTCTCATATTTTATAATAGCATGAGAGATTGAGCAGGTTATATGAATAATGAACTTGTAATAAATTGAACTCTAATTATTTTTCTCACCGTCTGACACCTGCGAAAACCCATGGTGAAGAGTTTCTAAACCCAGATAGTAGTTCTACTTATGCATGCCACCTACAAATGGAAATTTCCATGTATCTGAATGGGATAAGCACTCTCACTTCAGAGTGATTCACCTTGCTTACCAAGTTCTGAAGAGTAGTATTATGCACAGATTGACAAGAGCCAAAGCTTGAGGACACCACAGTGTGCATTGGGGTTCTACTGGAGTTTAACCGCATTGCTTGTGATCTGTGTAGCAAGCTACCAACTGCCAGCCTGGTTAGGACCAACTTACCTGTTAGGACTTTGGCTTGCAGCTTTAACAAAAGCCAAGCAGAAAGAATACCTTTCCCCAGTGAGCAATCTGCTCCCAAAGTCCTTCCACTTTTTATAAAATACAAATGGAGAATAAACCAATTAAATTCGTACACAATTTAATCAATTCTATTTTGAAATGGAGAATAAACCAATTTGAGATATTCAATCTGCATAAGGTAAAGCAAAACATTTATTTGGCATAGAGCTAAACAAATATGGAATCTCTATTGGGCGAGCTTTCTGGCTCTGAAAATATATCATCCCTTCAAATGCTGTAGTTCACCAGTGGGGGTGCTCCGAGCATGCTAAAGTATGTTATACATCAACACTTCAATATGGCAGATTTCCAACCCTGGACATGGCCTTACTCTGGAACACATGACAGCATCAAGCTCAGCACATTGCAATCTATTCCCTGAGAAGCAAGATTGATACAATGTGCACATTGTTAAAAGTTCATCTTGCTTCCATTATAGTATGCAGAGTAGTAATAAATTACATTTAGTTTTCACAGGCTCAACCATGTGAACACCAAGTGTAAGCCAAGCCAGAGGAGGCCTGGATTTATAAGTACTACATCTGTATGAACAGAAGGTATTGTCATAAATTTTGAAGAAAGAATACACTCCAACAGATTTCAATTGACTTTTATAACTTTTCTATAAATGTAAGTTTACAACTGCTGTTGTACCTCCTTCATTCATTTCCCCCTCTCATATTATTTGTGTGTATTTCACTCTACTTTTCAATCGCTTAAACTCACACGCCATTCCTCAACTAAAAGCCAAAGGACTGTCAAACCTCTGCCAATTCAAAATACTAAAAGATGTGAAAAAGCTGCCGGAGATGAATTACCCAACAATCTTTGTTGCCCACCATTGGAGATTCATCCAACGGGTGAGTTCTGTGCCCCCTTTCCTCCCACGGGGTGTGGAATACCCTGCCAAGAAAGGTGATAATGGCAGAGTCCAGTGTAGAATTCAAAAGGAAATGAGATCATCTACTGACTCAGGAATAATGTACACAGCTCATTAATCTCATTAACGGGGATGGAAATGCAATTGTACATCAGATGCAAGTACAGTAGTAGTATTCATTAGCACAGAGGAATTTTGGGGTCCAATTAAGTAAACATTTATAGCAAATCTTAACTAGAATACAAAACAGCAAAATTACATTTATAGAGCGTCTTGCACGTTGGGAGGACGTCCCAATACAGACTATGTAGGTGAATTGAACTTGGTTTGCAACAAAACTGATACCATTTTTTAGTTCTCGCTAATATTTTACTGTGGTATACAAGATGCCCTAGGTTTTTGCCTTGTAATTCATGGTGAATATTAACATGTAAAATAATATACATAACAAAACTAATTTGCAATTCCAACACGTTTTCAAAAATGCTAATGAAAAGCAGCTAGCGCAGAAAAGTTTATTCATTAGGGCAACTTGAGTTCAAAGAAATGTCAACTTAACAGGAACAATATGAACCTTGGTTGCAGGAAAGAACAATGTTAGTCAAGATGATATCAGTTTCCATTCAGTAATAACTGTGGGTAAGGTAATTGCCACATTGTCAACCAGGATTTTCAACATGACAGTTTCGTCATTTTTACAAGTAGTATAGAGTTACACATGAGATTCCAATTTTTGTAGATTTAAATTTTGGAGATTTGTTTTCACTCAAAGAGATGTTGTGGAATATCTGGCCAAAGAAGTTAGTAGAGCGAGTTCATTGTGGGATTCAAAAGGGAAGAAAGGTTTATCAAAGTTAGATGCTTGAGCTAGGTGTTCTGCTGTTGGCACTGGGATTGAAAGTGCTACTTGCTGTGTGACCTTTGAAGACTCAATCGGCTGAATGACCTTCGTTGCATTATGATTCTATGAATTTAATCAATGCAGAATGAATCTCAGAAATAGATGTAATTCTCCACTTCACCGCTTCCAACATTCAACTTTGTGACATAAAATCACATGCTGTCCGATTTTCCTCAACTCATTGGTGGCCATCAGAAGAGTAGTTTCAGATGAAGAAAATAATTCTGTCTATTTCATCTTATATTTTAAGAATACAAAATACTGTCAGCACATTTCTCCACAACCAATTACAGAAAATAGCAGGGCTGAATCAGGAGGTTGAATGAAACCTTGATTGGATATTACAATAAAAAATTATGTAAATGTAAATTGTATTTTCTCACTCGCAATATAATTTAGCTTCTGCTCAGAAATAGCTTCAACAACAAAACTTACATTTATATATATAGCGCCTTTCACGTCGAGAGGACGTCCCAAGGCGCTGTACAGTCAGGTAGGACAAGAGCAGGGTGGGAAGGATCAGGGCAGGATGAAGAATAGTAGGAAAAGTAACTGTATATTAGTGGGCGAAACGTGGCAGCCAAATTGCGCACAGCTTCTTGCAGTGGAAGCACGGTAACTTTTGAACTTTGGTATTCTAATGCCCAACATTGGAGTTCAGCATATGTGGTTAAGTTATATGTGTGTTTAGTTGTGTATTCTCAGACTGTCCAGAGTCTCCCAAGCTGGAATCGGGAAATATTAAATGACGCCCGATCATGATCACTTTACGCTTCACTTTCAGTAGAATAAACTAGGCATTTATTTCGCACGGCAAGTGAACTATAATTTATAAACTTGGTCTCACATCACAAAGCTAAGTCATCATCTATAATGTATTATTCCATGACTAAATACTGAAATGTATTACATTAAGCTAGAGAAATGAGTAGCAGAGTGGGTTAAGCACATAGTCATTTCACCCCTGGGACTGGTATTCAAATCTTACCCAGAATGATGGAATAAAGACATACTGACTTCGACACCTGTAATAGTCCCAAGTGAAATGAACTTGGCCATTCTCAATCACGTGCTTAGCAGTGGCAAGTCCAAAGTACAAAACTACTTAAACTTTGCCTGTAACTGGGATTAGATTGGTATTATAATTCAAAAAAGGCCATGAGGATAGCCAGTATGAAAAATGGGAATGTCACATTGGTGCAGTGCTAAAGTTGAAGTGCAAGCAATAGTTTGCGAGAGAAAGCAAAGCAAAATTTTGTTCTGCGTCTAACGTATGATGCATTTTATCTGAGATTGCCCACCCTGGCATTAAGGGTAAAAAGTAGAGAGCTGTTTCATTCCACAGAACTCTCATCTGTTGGCTTGATGAAAATAGAGTAGAAGCAATTGGTATACAGGTACAGTATTTGTTTGAGGGTCATCTTGATGTGGTAGCTGACTGATAAAGGTATTTCTATGCAATTCTGTTCTGAAATTTTTTTGCACCCACCAACATAATAATCCCATCCATATATGTTTTACCTCATCCCACAACCACAATAATTTCAGTGCTTCAGTCACATGCTTAATTCATTGAGTGATCAGAAGACTACAATATTTATTACATGAATGGTTACTGCCAGAATACAAGCATTCAAAGTGCAAATGGTATAATTGTGAAAACTGTGGCAGGTGTCTTCTGCCCTCAGATAATGTTTCTGAAAGATTATAATTTTTCCATTGAATCTCCAGAATATGAACCCCATACACAAGAGTGTAGATCAAATGTCTACATCTTTGGGCCAGGGAAAGCTACGTGAATTGCTGCATACAAGCACGTCATATTGTACAATGAATACGCCGAGTGTGGCTTACCTTGTGAAAATTGGTTGCGGGCAACAAGATATCAGTTATAAAATAACCCGCTGTGCATATGCCAGCTCAGAGTCAACATCACACGAGTCTAGCAAACTTTTCACACAAACAGTAATGAAGATTTTTCTTTACTGTAATTTCTACTGTACAGTTTGGGTTTAGAGAGATTGTAGTAGTAGAATGTTTTTGTTGACTAGACTATTGCCAATTTATATTTGGCATGATGTCCAATTATCTGCACTATGTGTTTATCCACAATAGGTCTGGTCCCAATTAAAGGAAACATTTGGCTGTCCACTCACCAATGAAAAAGAACACCTGGAAATGCATCCTCTCTAGTCCATGGATCATAGCAACTGATGCTCACACCTTTTGTTTTCATCGCCTTCCATCTGAAAGGACCCTACTGTTCTAATTGAGACATAAACCAATGTCAATATAAAATCTAGTGTTGCCACCTACCATTTTCTTCCAAACATCATTGCGACATTCTGACAATCAAATCTTTACTTTCTCCTGAAAAATCAATCTTATTTAAATACTGACAAATCAAGGATAACAGCAAGTAAAGAACCTTGTAAAAGCTGGGTACATTATAATTGAAATTATGTGAAGGGTAATATAATTACCCTTCACGTTTCTTTAAGTTAACCGTATGTAATTCAAAGTAATTATTATGATATTCAATGTCACAGAAGGAAGGTGTTTATAAAAGACAACTAAATTAAGCGATTTGTTATGAAATTGCATAGGGTTAGAAATTCTTCAATCTATGTTCACCTTTTCTCTTGCTCGGCATCTAACCTAAGCACTGTGCAGTGCTTCCAGGCCCTATCCTGCAAGAAAGACACTTTAAATTCAAGTTATTGTTGTAGGGTGATGCAGCATGTTAATGACTTATATCCACATAGAGTAGCAAAGACTTTCATTTCGACCACTGTACAAAGAGGTTCGGGGTCCAAAGATAACATTTCACAAACACAAACAGAAGTTGCTGGGGAAATTCAGCAGGTCAGGAAGCATCCATGAAGAAAGGAAAAGGAGTCAACGTTTCGGGTCTACAACCCTTCGTCATGAGTTCTGATGAAGGGTTGTAGACCCAAAACGTTGACTCCTTTTCCTTTCTCCATGGATGCTGCCTGACCTGCTGAGTTTCCCCAGGAACTTCTGTTTTAGTAACTTTTCACAAACCTGGTACACTGCTTCTATCGTTATGATATCTATCACAATGGCTTCCTCTGTTAGTGAAAGTTGTCATCAATTACATTGCTGAAAGACAAGCATTTCAAAACATAGATGATTTGGACAGTAGTTTTAAACAACAAGTTCCCATCTAATCTCTATTGCCAGCTTCATCCTGCATTGCCAATTTTATGTCCAATACTTATGACGACAACAACAACTTCATAGAATCATAGAATGTTATGACACAGAAGGAGGCCATTTGGCCCATCTAGTCTGTGCCAGCTCTTTGACCGAGCAAGTCACTTTTGTTAACCCCAAACACCAGCTTTCTCCCCATAACCCTGCAAACCCGTCTTCCCCAGAAGACAAAGAAATGCAAATAAACTTGCATTTATCTAGCACCCTTCACACTAGGTGGCTATATGACAGCCAATCTTAAATCACGATTCCTTAACATCAGAGAGAATTAATCTTATTGCTTGCAGAAGGTTAGCAGGTCTACAACAGCATTATTATTATTGCAGAAATACAACCAAAATACTGTCTGCAGAACCCATCAGACCATGACGTTGGCTATTTTGCATTCTCAAGAGAATGTGCAGAATTTGTTTTAACCAATGTGAAAAATTAATAGACTTCACTCCATTCTTTGTTTGACTCCCAATCCACTTGAAATCTAAGTCCTATTCTTTTGAGCCCCCTGTTCTATGACTAATCAGCACATTATATTTTGTGCACTAGAACCATATGTTATGCAAATTGACATCAATAAGCAGCTTTTCAGCTTTCTTTGTGTTACAGCCACTTACTGAGAAGTAAATGATCTCACTGCCATTATAGTTAGGAGCAGAAAAGCATTGTTTCCAGCCTGTATCATGCATATCCAGTATTTAGGCCAGTAAGGGTGGTGGGGGGGGGAGGAGAAATTCTATTGAGTATTAACAACAGTATTAAGGAGTATTTTATATTTCATATTATGTTTACACACAGGCTGACATACTTCAAATCACCTGATAGATTTATGATGATAAACATTCAATGCAGTTGCAGCCTCTTGATTCTCAGTGCCAATAAAGCTTGAATCTGCCAAAATGCAATGAAATGATTTCTGGCAGTTTTTTTTGCCGGGCTGATGATTATGTCACAAATAAATTTCCATCAACAGAGAGATGATACTGAGCAATGAAACACCAATACACAACTCCACAAAGTGTGAAGACACAAGGATTGATCCCTTATGCCTTCATTTGCATATTACTGTATATGTTTTGCAATTCTTTTGGCTGAGGTATTTGTTCTCCAAAACATAGATTGCATGTGTCCCGAGCATATGTGTACATTTAAAAAAATAAATGATTTTACTCAAGAATATTTAGCAAATAATTTTTCAACTAAAACTAGGAATGGACTCTCTTCTCTTTGGTATGTTTAGCAGTCTTAAATAAATTGAGACTGGGTAGTACTCAACCAAAATCCAGTTTATCGACCCAGAGAACAAAACTGGTCATTATTCTACACTAATTGACAATCATTCAGAGACAGCATACAGATGGATAACTGTCATGGGACACTGTAAGAGAGATTCAAGCTTTGGGTTGGGAAAAGATGGATAAGTGTACATATCTCTGTGGAAGTTGAGCATGGTGTGTAATGGGCAAAGCCAGTTCTTGCAAAACTCATTCAGATTGCTAAACGCCCATTAGTTCATTGTCCACATTCCACATATCTGTTGTGTATGTATGTATGTGGTCGTGGTGGTGGTGGTCGGGGGGTGGCGGGGGGGGAATTTTACATCAGCATAAGAAAGTGAAAAAAAACTGACTATTTGATTGGCAACTGTGGAAAATAAAACTGGTGAAGTATAGCAATTTGTTTTTGGAGGTAAGGGATAAAGTATACTCTTGAAGCGAACTTACTCCACACAGTTATTAATTTATTATTATATCCAGTTACAATTATTGTTCTGTATTTCAGCTGAGAATCCTTACATGAGTTATCCAAAGCAGGATAGGTATTTCCTAACATTTTGTTTCTCTCTTTGATCATTAAACAGGCAAGTACTATAAAATAATGAATTAATGGTGTTGGTTTTGCAACCTACTGTATCACGAAAAATTAGTGCTGATGGTTTACAAGGTGTAAACTGTAAAATATCTCATTAGTACAATTTTTTGACGATATGTCAATGAGTTGAACCTCATGGCTACACTGGAGTTGCTGGCATTGCCTTCAATGTTATCAGACAGTGAAAATCTTGTCAAATTTATCATGTATTCATTTACTGTTAAACAGAACATTTCTCAAATTTCTTTCTCTTACTCCCCCCACCCACCTGTGAAAGGGCTATCTTTTCCTGGGGTACGGATGGTATCAAAGCAACTATGTCTCAGCGACCATTCTTTATGTGTGAAAGTAGGGAGTGCGTGTCAGTAGGACACTCAACCATAGGGGGCAACAAAGCAGTGCTTGATACAGTTCTCACCTCACACACAAACACGCGCAAGCAAGCACACATGTACATTTTCTGACAGGGGTCACTGGATAACAATCAGAAGTAAGGACTCTCCCTGATTTTCTCCTCAGTGGCTGAGAGCACTGAGACCAATTGTAGATCTCCAACTGCTGCCCGGTCCAGGAGTCAGCACAGGTCTGAGATTGATCTTGTGACCTTCATCATGTGCAGGTTTCCATATTCAGATATACACCACGTGGGTACATTTGCCCAGTGAACTAGAGGCTTAACTTCATTAAAGTACGTTACAAAACAAAAGCTGAAGCAAAAGATCTTATCAAATGGAAGACTTGTCCAAGGTTTAATGATCTAGTCAAATTTGCATAACATGTAAGAAACTAATCGAATTTGGGATCACCAATAGAAAATTAAGCTTGCTATATGGGGTTTTAGGCAACTTTGGCTGCAAATCTCTTTTTGATTTATTTAATTGAATGAAACAGCTGTGTAGCATAGGATTACACTAAACAATTATATGCTCTGAAAACTAATAGAATAAACTTTCAAACAGATGTAATCTTTAGCAATTAACTATATTTTGTGACATCCTGTAATAGCTGCAACAATCCTCATGAAAATACAAGCTTCCATTCAGGCATCCAAAGCCATATCTAAAGGCCTTCACTTTCTAAAAGGGCTTGCTGATGTTTGTTGACAAGACTGAATGGGGTTACTTGTTGTCATGGTGCAAAACACTGTATTTATTTTCCTTTTATTGCTAGCAACAGGGAGCCTTTTTTAAATATACAAACCAACGTGCTTTGTATCTCCATCACTATCTGAATTTCACAGTCCAGTTTCCTACTGTGTACTTTGTGTCATCTATTCAAGCAGTCAATTATTGCAGGGCTTCATCAAAATTTTTGAAGAATTAGCAAAAGTGGGGAAATTAAACATATTATCTTAAAACAGCTCGATCTCTTCATTTCACACAAGTCGTCAAAATCTTTCACACACAAACTGCTCACTTTTATGCTGACCATTCCTTTCTCAAGAGTGATTATTTCATCAATATTGAAGTCACTGCACAGCACTTTGAAACTTAGCGCTGGTTTACTTCAATGGTCTTGAATTGCAGTACTGTAATTAGGTATGCAAAAAATTCTCACACAAAGCCAATGATGTGGAAATCTAGACAACTGTACATTACTAGTTTATAGTTTTTTTTATAGTCTCCTACTAAGTTTTGACTACATTTTAAATCGGTCATTTCAATCCATAACTGTTTCTAGGACACTGATGTGTGCAATTGGCTGTCGCGTTTCGCCCACAAATATACAATCAATTCATTTTACAGTATATTCTGTGAAGTGCTTTGAGATGTCTGGATGACACGAAAAGCGCTATATCAAATGCAAGGATTATTATTATTGTTATTAGAACAAGAGATTTTGATCTCTACAGGAAGCTAACGGTCTCCTGAACTCATACTGGAGTTTCTCTGCTTTCTCCCTCCCTATGAAATTAAGCATTAGACATCAGACTATGCCTTCAGCCACATTTCTCCTTGGCCCTGGCTCCCCACCCTTAGTTGTGTGCAAATTTACAGAGTTTTAGCAAAACACACCAAGAGAGAAAAAAGGTTAAAAGCAGATCAGAGCGAATGAGGGACACCATGGGATAAAAGAAATTCAGAGAGGTAGAAAGTTAGAATGAGTCAGGGATTGAGCCAGAGTGAGAAAATGGCAAAAGGTGAGAAAAAGAGACAATGTTAAAGTGAGGTAGAAAGATAGAATTTCAGGAAAGAAAGTGAACAAGAGAAAGTTAGAGAAAATAGGCAGAAAGAGACAAAAAAAAAAGGCTGGCACAATGGGGTACACAAGAGAGTTACAAGCTTTTGGTTAGCTAAGTTGCATTGTGTTTAACAACGTGTTTGTTATCCACATGGTTTCCACATCCATAATGGGGCCTGTCCTAATTTGTATGGATATCAGGCTTTTAATTTTATATATCACACTTCACCTCAGTGGGCATGCACTTCCTGGCAAGTGGTCTCCAAACTATCAGACCACTAATGAGCCACACAGCTGATTATTGTCAGGTGATGGGGCTGATTGAGCAACTATCAGGCCATCTGCACCATGGAGCAAGGGAGCCTCCACTTAATCGCTGATAAAGTGCAAAGATTATTATCCGAGACTGTAACACTCACAGCAAACATAATGATAATCCTTGCATTTGATATGGTCTCGATGTCTCAAAGCACTTCACTGGATATGCTGTAACGTTGTTTTGACTGTGTATTGTGTGGGTAAAACGCAGCAGCCAATTGCACACAGCAATGTCTCACAAACAGCCATGGAGTGAGTGATCAATTTGGAGGAATTTGTTGGTTAGACTCTTAAGTGAATATCTACCAACTCCCTCCTTCCCTCCATACTCAGCTTCTTCTAAAGTTAAAGATCCTTTGACCATATTTGAAAAAAGAAAGTTTCTCCCAACATAATTGGCTTTACAATCCACCAGGTAAATTAATCATTCACATCAATGCCTGATTGTGAGATTTCTCTGTGTGTCAATTGGCTGTCAAGTTCACCAACAAAAATACTATGCTATGTAAGGATTATTATTAAAGTGCAGGGTTCAACATGAATGCTCCTCAATTTTAAAAAAAGTTTAATTTTGATTAATATAGATCTTCCTTCAAAACTGATAGAATTTGCCATATTTTTGCTTTAATAGGGTGCATTGATACAACTAATGGAAGAATTGAATCAGGAAAGTAACTGAGTGTGGCTGAATGAAAATATATACAGGTTAGTTGAAGCCACATAATCGCTGAAGCATCCTGTCACTGACAATAGCGGTGCCGACATTAATTTAATCTCAGTAACTCCACCCAGCTAATTCCTCCACTAATTATCTGTATTTAGTCATTGACTGAAACAAATTGAACAACTAAAATTCCCCAAAATAATTTATATTAAATTGTGATTCCGTGATATTTAAAGAGTAGTCGTTGTACTTGTGGTAGACTCCCTCTTAGTTTTAATAGGCTGCTGCAGAATGGGATCAAAATAATTAGGCAAATTATATCATGTTGCGATACATTAAAATAGTAAATGTGAAGTACAATTTTTCTTTCAATTTAGCTGTTATTTTGTTGGTGCCAACCACCTGAGATTGTAGACTCTAGTTTGGGGTACAATTTCACAGCCACCAGCTGCCTCTGATGCCTTGTCCAAGTTGACTGTTCTTGAAGTGTGGACAATGGACAGTGTTGGCAGACGATGTGTTCACAGTAGCCAAGCCTAATTGAATCTTTACCCAGCTTTCATACATTGGATTCCCATGATTCATGTGAGAATCATAAACCACACAAAATTGTACACTCTGTACTCCTTGACCTTGCCACACCTTCGTATCCCATTCTTTGCCAGTAATTATTCAATTTTTAAAAAATGGATTAACAAAGTCACATATTTAAACTATCGAATTAATCTCAGCAACCCTGAGTTTGTGAAGCAAATAAATAAAGTTCTCAAATTCTACAATCTCATTCCAAACGTTATCAATTTCCTTCGACATTGTCCTTTCCTTGTGCCTGATCACGTCTTCTTTCAATCTTCGTTTGAAAACTGGTTCAGCTCTGTGAGTTCCACTGACAATCTGGAGCCCTGAGTCCCGAAGAAACCATTGTTACTATGGTAGAAACCTTCTCTAATGCATGTTTGATGTCATCCACAAATCCTATATTTTCTCAATCCATGTAAAATTGCCAGAACTGACCCTTGAAACCTTCACTTATCGCTGGCTCCAATCAAAGCTTTGTTCATTCTCACTTACTACATGCTATTGCTCAACCAGTTTTGAGCCAGTTAACTAACTTGCTACAAATTACAAAACCTTACATTTTCTTTATAAATCTCATAAAGGGAGCTTTATCAATAGACTTGCAATAATAAGAAACAAAATAATTCAACCAATGAACACTTTGATATGTTTTCTATTGGGTGAGTTGCAAATAGTTTATTGAACAGTCACAGGTTTCCTGTCTCAGGACATGTAATGGAGAGGTTATGTACTCACACTATGCAACCCTGATAATACATTTCCATGGCAGTCAATAATTCATAATGATATATTTTGGACTTTAGTTGCAGTATTGAACAATACTGCTTCACATGCAATTTAATTACTAATCAAACATTCTACCCAACAATAATATTTGACAACACCTTAGCTAATATAAAATCTTCCAGTTGCAATGCTAAAAAGCCAATATTGTTATATAAAATACGCAAGTTAAAGTATACAAGTGCATTGTGTTAACTACATTGATATTTTCCACAAGTCATGGTACTGAAGGAGTACCACCTGTTTGGCTTTGGAATACTTCAATGTATCAATCTGTCCAGAATTATAGTGACAACAATTGTTTTGAAGGACAGTCCTTCAAGTCCCCATTCTTGCCTTGTCCTGTTAACTTGATTCAGATAATAATTCCTAAGGTAAATCTAACTTCTATGGCATATATCTAGTAAATAAGTTACTCAGTTACCATTACTTAAAACTAAGGCTGTGACATGCCCCCATAAAAATGATGTGTATTGGAAAAAAAAGACAAAAACTATTCTGTATAGGTAAAGCATCAACTTGAACTTTGGAATTTCCAGTCTCTGGATTGTCTCCTTTATTGTAATCAGTTTTCATTACAGCTCTTTGATCTCTATCCTTTCTTTGTACACAACACTTCATCACCCTTATTTTGTGCCATAATTGCTTGAGAAAGATTTCTTCTTTGATAGAGGTTGGATGCCAAATCACTATTGGAAAGAGTGTTGAAAAGTGTCATATGTGCCGTCTGTGTTTTTTTTATAAAATCCAT
Organism: Hydrolagus colliei; assembly: GCA_035084275.1. Lineage (NCBI taxonomy): Eukaryota > Metazoa > Chordata > Chondrichthyes > Chimaeriformes > Chimaeridae > Hydrolagus > Hydrolagus colliei. The sequence continues at coordinate 16,259,753 of CM068748.1, forward strand.
ACACCTGCAGAAGAAAAACAATTTTTCATAGATATGACATATCTATCATCCCTCTGCAGGATATGAGCTGTTCTGTGTGCTTAATAGTGAGGGCTTTGCATGGTGGAATACTAAGTGCTGAAAGAAATTTGCAGCATGTTACACACTGTCTGGCAGCCTTCCCCGACCTCATCTCATCTAGCCCTCTGATAATTCACAATTTGTGTTCCACAGGGCTCATCACTCTAGCTGAGAGAGTGCCTAGATGGGGCCCTGTCTCTGCTCTCTGTCAGTCTGTCAGTCAGGTGTGTCTGTCTCCCATCACCTACTGACAGAACCACATGCTTCTCAATTATAGCCTAGCCACCGTTTTCACTGATTTCAACAACTGATGAAGACATTAATTCTAACATGTTTATACCAAGATATCAGAACCTCCCCCTTTGGATTTCTAAAATATCCCAAAGAAGAAGAAGAAATAGGATGATTCCTGCACTCCCCCCAAAAAATAGAACTCCTACTTTGGCACCACACATCTCTATTGACATCAGAAATGATAATATCTATCAGCGATCTGCCAACTCCCAAGTGGATTGGGTGGAGAACAAAGGCACGACTGTCTCTCTCTGTTGCGGTTACAAGGAGATGTTGATGTACCTGCCATTCAGGTGCAAATAGTATCATCATGACTGCATAAATCAAGGCTTTTAGCCACTCAAACCACCCACTGAAAATGGGCTCCGTTTGCCTTTTCTGTTCATTCCATAAACAAAATCCAGGGATGCTGCAATCAACAGTGGAGCAGACAGTAACGAGAGACAAAAGCAAGCATTAGCTATACTTGCCATTGGTATAAATAGTTGAGGTGATGATTAATGACTTGAGGGAAAGCATTAGCCGGCGTGATGAACAGAGACAAAGCCTGTCTGCTCAGCTGCCCACAAACAAGACAGGCTGCATCCACATAACCGCTGAAAGTGACAAACAAAAAAAAGGCAATGCAATGGACAGCACATGAAGACTTAATTGAACCCCAATGGCTCCTCAGAGCTTTATTAACACTTTGACATTCTCAGATGATGAGGTCAAAAAGGCTCCAAGCATGCATTTGTTGAAAAAAGTGCACATTGATGTGCTACAGTCAGACATTAAACTATATAGAGGAGAAGATGGGGTGACCCAAAAGGACACTTCAATGTTCAGATGTCAAATGTGCCAAAACTGAGTTAGTTAAAAGAAGTTTATTTTCTGTCTCAACAAAGAGAGAGAAGCAAAAAGCTGAAATACCCCAGCAGGGATTTCTCCACAGGCTTTTCACACGCTATAGCTTCATTGGAAGATCTTCATGTTAAAACAATAAAACAGAACAGTGTACATCAGTTTGGGGAAATAAAATTGCAAGCTTGCGAGTTCGATGCTTGCAAAGGATGTTTGTCTAAGTTTTGAGCTTGCAATGCTCAAAAATGTCTGGGAATAACATTTTTAAAACTCGTCAAAAGAAAAAGTATTCTTTTACAGAAAATAAACTCACGCTTTTACATTGCCTCATTAAAAGTGGTTTTGAGAGTTGGTGGCATGCCTTTATTATAACTCACAAACATAATGGAGATGTAATGGTCCTTCGCTTCAGTTCCTCTATTGGCGGGGGAGGGTGGGAGGGGGGGTGGAAGGGGGGAGTGGGGAGCGCGGGGAGGGAATGGGAGGTTATGCTGGGAAAACTGAAAAGTTCTGTAAATCAATAAGTTAAATATAACATTGGGTTTAGTTTGAAACAATTGCAGATGCTGTCAGTGGAAGATCAGGAAATACCTAATCAGAAATCTCAGATAGTTTTAAGACACACTGCTACAATGGAGGATTAATTCTGAATAATTACCTTTCCTCATGCAGAGTTATGTCTATAATCACAATCACTGCCTTTATATTCTCTAAGTTTGAAATGGAAGCTGGGGAATTTTTTGAAAACTCATAAAAAAATACATAAAATTTTTCATAAATATTAATGGCTTGGGACTGATGTGATAGAACATTTGTATGTGTCATCATATTAAGTGTCAAAATAGCAGTAACAATTTATGAAATAAAAAAGCTCTAAATCATCCAAATAGGTATCAGATCTTTAGTTTGCTATCTTTTACAGCCCACGAAGAAAAAAAATGTCATGAAATTGAACAGGCCAATAGTTAATACAAATCATTGAGCACGTCACTGTCAATTGAGGGAGATTGATTTTCAAATTGATGACAAGAGGATAATACCTTAATTCTACATATTAAAATACTGCGGCCCAATAAGTAAAAATAGCTTTGAACGGTAGCTTTAGCCTGCATTGCAGGTCTGAAAAGGATAATCTTATAAGAATGGTAAAGTGACATATCACAGCTCAACATTCTGCATGGAACACAGCATTGAGCATTGAGGCATTTTTAATCTAAGTTATCTTAGATGAACAATTGGCTGTAAAATATTATTAAGATTACTGCTTTACCCCAATGAAGAATTTATAATCTCCTTTGCAACCTTTAGTCTTCATCATATTTAATGGATTACTTTGAAGTTTGTATGGATTACTTTGAAGTGGAAATGACAGAAACTATTTAAAACTTAGTCACATTGATTCTTATTGTGACAGGAAGCTTACTGAGTTTATGCTCTCCTCATATGGAAAAACAGAACATCTTGTAGCAGCAGTGAGCTATCCAAGCCCTGCTGACTACTTCCAATTCTACCATCAGTTTTACCATTATGCTATAAAGTGCTGAGTATTTACCTTAAATAAATAGCCATTACTTCCCTTCAAGGGCAGTTCCCATCTTGAAACTAAGCTGTACAGATCAGGAAGGTCAATCCCAAATCTATGATAACCTTAGCAGTGGCCTCTTGGGATGCTGCAGTTGGGTTTTAGTATCTCGGGATAGGAAAAGGACATCTGGACACACATGTCTGCCCTTTGTTCTGTGATTTCTTATACTCATGGTATGGGTCTTTCTTGATAGTTTAATAGAATGTGTGGTTGGGTTAGCTCATGATGCCAGCAGAGCACTAAAGTCATCTTCATCGCTACTGGAATAGGAAGAGAGACAGGGAAATCTCATCATTAACTGCCACTTTCAGAAAAGGAAACTTCGGGAATGGGGAGGCAGAATTCACCTTTTTCACGATTGAACATATTGTTAGAAATTATCTTAACTGCAGACTCTACGTGGAAAAAATTATATACAGTAATGTAGACAGGTGTTTCATACATTAGAAATATATAATATTTATGGTAACTTGTACACATGAGTTATGAGACAGAGATACTGGAGAGTAAGACCTTCAGCTAACAGCACTACTGAGTCATTATCTTCACAATACAGATAATACAACAAATCATTTACAATCACTATTTAAGTAACATATACGACCAGATTTTGAGCTTCACACCCAGCTCGTATTGCAAAATTGAATTGAATGCAGTCAAGTGGACTCATCCAGATGTTTATCTGATAATTACTTCTAGATGCGCTTGAGAACTCCAAATGCAGTGTTTACATATCTAATATTTATTGAATTAAGGACATTATTAATTATCCAAAGAATTTTAAAAGCAAGCTAATTTTCACTTTCAGTAGCATTACCTATTTCTGCTTTGTTTCATTTTGGCTTTGTTCTCCAAATGGTTTTGAAGCTCATACTTTTGTGACTATTTAGAAACAAGTACAGTAACATTTAGATTTAGATTGTCCCAATGTGAAGTGCAAAGGATTGACCAAATGTGAAGCACAAAGGGTACTTAGGTTTTTAAAAGGTTAATATTCATTTTGACTTGATATGTATGCATTGCATCCCAGTAATAAGAATTATAAAGTGTACTATAACGATATTTGCACACTTTACAGTCTCGTTACCTTGTATGTATAGCCCATTAAAAAACAAATAAATATGATATATGATATAATTATTGATTTGCTACCACTGTTGAAAAGCACTGCACTCAGCTGCATAAACATGATGTTTCCAAAATGTAAATTTAACATAATACAACATTACAGGCTGCGGCTTACTTACAGCTTCCAGTTATACATTTTTTTAAGATTAAAACAATAATTTCCAGCAAGCGGTAGAGAATGTTTGGCAAAATGAAGAACTCCATTTGCAAGAGTTTATGGGTTTTGAGAACCTGCTGCTTTTAAGTGCAGTGATAAATGCAACACAACACTCTGATTTGGTGCAAGACTTTTGTTTCTAGGGAAATTTCTTCTTTTTAACTAAGTACTCAATCATATCGTACAGTTCATTCCTTCCCACAACTCCCCCCACCACCACCCCCACCCCACCCCCACCCAAACACGTAATAGATTTATCTTTCAAATAAATGAAACAAGATTATTTACTGCTTTTCATTTCACATTTTGTTGCAACAGATACATCTACTGATTAATTTTTCAAAAGCACTGCATACAGTCTCTTCATCTTGAGAATTCAATGTGTGTAAATAAATGAAGCATAAATGCATGTACTTCCTCCATTGAGCAGAATGTTTTCAAAAACAAATCCCACAAAAAATCCCATACATCTAACAGAAACTTTCTGCAGGTCAGACAAAATACTTTAAGTAGAACCCACATTATTGAGTTTTACTGATGTACAGTAATTTGAATATCTAGAACGTCAATAATTAGTTTCTTGCTACTTGTAACAGAAAGATTTGTCGACACCCAACAGATATTGAGTTCCAACATCTAATGACATCTTTTGACTTTTGTATTGGGCAGCGATATTGCCATATGGAAAATTACTGCACCTCATTCACATTTAAAATGAGCTGCACATTACCAACAGTAAGTTATGTCTGCTTGGCAGCTTAATACTGCAGTTTAGATGCACAAGTTCTCATGGACAGGGGCCAGAAATCATACAGCTTATCCAGTCTAGGATCACCCCCAACTAGAACTCAGCGAAATGCCATAAATTCAGGTTAAAACTTTTCATTTAAACTAAGAACTCTGTTAAAGATTTTTCAAACAATCATTTGTCAAAGTCTCCAATTAAGCTACCCTGAGTGAAAGATCAGTGAAAGGATTTTACTAATAAATGTCAAATTGTTTGTGCAGCATTGCACTGTAACAATTCAGAAAACCACCTCAAACCTTTTTTAGAAACATCCCACCCACCCCCCGAACACAATTAAGAATTCAAAAGTTGAATTAAGTCTGTTGTGTAATTTTCCACCATTATACTTGCATTCCCGCAACGTGATGAAAAAAAAGCTATACTGTGTACAAAGCACTAAACACATTAATTCATCTGCCAGTTTATTGATAAGTCATACTTTATACAACAACAAAATGCATTTATGTAGCACCTATCACATCAGGAGGATATCCCGAGGTGCTAGGCAGTCAAGGGTTTGCACCCAAGCTCCGAGTTGTATTTGGAAGGAGGGGCAATGGGGAGAAAGATGACCCAAAACTTGGTCAAAGCGAAGTTCTTCAGGCAGACCTTCAAGAAGGCGAGGTAAGGGGTGAGGCAGAGTGACTTTGGGATGGATTTCCAGAGTATGGAGGCAGAAAGTTTAAAAGCCTGAATCCAGTACCTGCCACGTTGAGGGAGTGGGTGGGTTTGTAAGGTTTTGAAAAGTCACAGAGATAGGATGGGGTAAAACTGTGGAGGGATTTAAAAGCGAGGAAGATCTTCAATTCGATTTCTGGGGGGATGGGGAGCCAATGGAGCTGGGCAAAGATGGGGGTGATAGGCTCACGGAGTCTATTGTGATGGAGGACAAGAGCTGCAAAGTTTTGGATGGTATACAGAATGTTGCATTCATTAATTAACATTTCATTGAATTATGTTTAAACATACATAATTGCCAGGTTAAAACACTAAAGGAGAATTTGTTGAGTACTGTATTGTTAAAAATATAATGACTCTGGTATAAATAAAATAGTGCATTAAAGCATGAATGTGTGTTCAACCCAACAGAATCGAGACAGATTGTACTCCAAATGTACAGATTTCCAACAGGACTCCTCCATGAGGAAATCAAATGCGGAGCTTCTTCTGTGTAACCGAAAGCCACGGAAACACTGCTTGGAAAGTAGGTTTTTTTCAGAGCTGAGAGTCTGCAGCTTGGCATGACGGATCTCTGGTTTTCTTAGTGAAGACTCCTGCCACATGTTAAACCCCGGCTTGATTCTGAATCTATGCCCTGCTGTGGGGAAGTTGGAAGTGGAGACCAGGTATTTCATCGCAAGGAATGAAAAAATGGGGTATTATCCACCAATAGATCTCACTCCTTTCAATCATTGGTTTTAGATCAGCAACTATTCCCCTAACCTCCAGAATTTCCACCCTCTACCAATTTGGTTTGCTCCTTCACGTCCCACATCAAATTCTACCTCTTCAAAGATACCTAAGGCCATTTCCCTCTCCTCCTGTTCCTCTCCCTTACCAACCTCCATTCCCGAAAAGTGCTCAAAGACCATATGTGATGGTCGCAATATAAATGCAAGTTGTTGCTGTAGTTGGGAGACGTCTGCAAACAGGTTGCAGAGTGTGGGAATGTTATGTTTAAAATGCAGTCATCCAATATAACTGAAACTTCTACAATACCCAAAAAACCCCAAACAGCAATATTCTATGCTTGTAAAACATCCATAATTCGGTTTTCATTTCACATGCGCTGAAAACATGGTAGGCAATCTGATCTACGGGACCAGACTGCCTCCAAATAACTCGGCTTGATGGGCAGATTTTGTGACCTATAAACCAGTTGATCAATGCGTGGTTGACTGCATCATCTGAAACCTTTGAATAGATTACTGCCTTGTAATACAATTACAGGCAGGCATTATCCTTTATTTGATTTACTTACTGCTGAAACGAAAGGCATCTCCTGCTTTCTACAAATGCATCAATGACAGGGTTTGCACGTTCAAGAATGAGCAGCCAACTGCTTTTAATCAGAGGTTTGCCTGCAGTCCAGGAATGGAGACAAGCTGGCGAGGCCTGATGAGGGAGCTCGGAGACTGATATCAAAATCATCAGTTTGTACTGAACTCAATAACCCAAACAGCCTCCATTTCCACAAGCACCATCCTGCCTTTTGTTCTGACAGAGATAAGATGTATAAATTATGAGTGGTTGAGAAAGTATACTCCGGTGCCCGAGGCAGCTCATCAATCATTTTCAGCATGTCGGCAGGTAACTGATGTGGCCCCTGCAGGCACTTCCCATTCAGGTAAGAGGCAAAGAATAAAAGCATTGCCAAAGGACAAACACAGCAGCAGAGCTTTATTTAAGATTTTTTTTTACTTGGAAGTTGTTTATCTTAAGATATCCGCGGTTTTCCCAAACTTGCTTCTCTTGGATTTGGAGGGCTGCACAGCTCATCGGTGCTAAACAATAATTGCTGTCATAGATGAAACACGGCTCTGGAGACCACCCATTGACTGGTTTGTGTAAGGTGGGGCGGAGCTAGTCTCTTGTTCTTCTGTCTCCAGTCAACTTCAAAGGCCCCCAAGTGTCATTGGATTCCCTTAAATTATTGCAGGCTTTGGCCAAGCTACACTGGGTCTCAACACACACAAATTAAAAAATACTCCAATTACTGCCTACAGATCATTCCCCATCTTTCCAATTCTGGCTCTGCGCCAGAGCTTTCAATGTTCTTTGCTTTTCCCAAACAGAAACCTGAAGCAAATTAGTTTACCGAGTGTGAGACTGACATTGTGGATAGACTGATCTCTTTACTTTAGTCACTTGTTCAGTGTAATCAGATTGGTTGGGTGGGAGTGGGGGGGTTTGAAGAAGTGCTGGTGCTGGTGTAAGCTGACATTTCGGCTGAGCTTTTAATGTGTCAAGATCAGGCTGGGTCTTACTGATCAGCAGGTCACCACCAGAAGAAAGATCCTTCAGTGTCAAAGGGCTCCGACCGAGATGTGACAATGTGATTGTTTTCACCTCCAATACAAATAAAGGAAAAAAATGTAATCTCTTCAAAAGCTTTAACTCGCAATAGGTCAATTGCCAGACATCTTGCATATTTGACACAGCTGCTGCTGTATTAATTAAACATTGTGCTTTGTACTAGTTTCATAAGAGACTACTTGCTTGCAATTAATATTCTTTCACCAGCCATGTGAAAATGGTTAATGTTTTTACTGTAATTACAATGATACACCTATCACGATAAAAAAAAGTGTTGACACTTTAATACTACCAAGGAGAGCAGATTAGCAACTGCACCATGAATACTTTGTTCCTCACAGATGTTTCAGGCAAATTTTACTTCCCCCACCCCAGAGGTGAAACACAACACAGACCTCAGAGCTGAGGTTTATTCACTGAAGATCTGCTGGATCATCACCATGCAGAACCAAGCCATTTAGACAAGGGAGGTCACAGGTTTGAATTCCAATCTGTTGCTGGGTTAGCTGATTTCAGACAGGGTAACAATTGAAGCATCACAATTCACATCAGCCCCCCCCCCCCACCCCCACCCCACTATGTTAGGAAGATAAAAAAAATCAACCATTGTTCCCACCTCCGATCACTACCTAAAGTTTTCTGCTAGAGGATATCCACATGTAGATGTCCAGTCAAGAAAAAGATCAGGCGCAGGTTTGTTGTCCACGCAGTTGAATTGTCTGCTGAGATTCACTGTTGAAGCTCGTTATATGAACAATGGCTGCTTAGGTGTGGGACTGGAACCATACAAAAGTAGATGAAAGAAGATTCAAATGCCCTTCACATTGGGAATTAAGCAAAAATTAATGGTCATATAATAATCCATATCCTTAAAAGTTTGATTAATGCACCAATAGGCCCCCAATATTACTTTTGCAACACTGGGTTGTGTTGTGTTACACACGAGCAGAGGATTTCACTCTGCAAAGTAGCAACAACTTTCATAATCAAGAAAATCATTCTATTCTATCATCTTGGACCTTATGCAATTCTATTGCTTCATTGGAATAAATGTTCCTTGAATGCTTACATAAAACAAATTCTCCCTATAGTTCTTCAACTGATGCTTTCACTCAGTTGACACTTCCTCCACTGTGAAGATATTATAAAGCAACTCATGGGACTCTTTCATCTTTTCCATTCAAGTTTCTTGAAGCTCATGACAGAACCATTGCCCTATCAGGTGGTTTTCGAAGGGATAATGCCTCAATTGCCATAATCCCAGTAATCTGTCTATTAAAGGTCCTGGGTACTATTCAAAAAGAGAAGGGAGTTTCTCTCAGTGTCCTGGCCAACAATCCTCCAGGCAAAATGAGTCATTAACTTCATGGCTGGTTGTGAGACGTTGAAGTGTACAAATTGTTGTTTACCTACAAATACACGGTACATCCTTTATAAAAACCTCTGAAGAACTTTGAACTCTGAAGAACTCAACAATAATAGGCACTATATTAAATGCAAGGATTATTTTTAATTTGGTTGAGAAAGAGCGAAGCTAGTGAACTGGAATAACAACAACAAAACTACATTTGTATAGCACCCTTAATATTAAATTTGTTGTTGTTGTAAATAGTAATGCTCCTTTCTTGTCATTCATAGCCTGTGAGTCAATGTCAGGTTTAAAATTCAATGCACGTTTGTTGCTCAGAAATATAACACTTTACCACTGTCAAATGTAGTGACTGTATATTTGTAAGCCAATGTAGGAGCGCATTTGCTCCAAGCAAGTTCCACTCATAACCAAAAAGTAACTAACCAATGTAGCTGGAGGATTGTTGGCAAAGACATAAAGAGAAACTCCTTTCTTTGTTTTTGTAGTACCTTTCCCTATTCCATCCTTCCACAGTTCCTCCTCACGCCAGCTGTGGCTCACGGTCAGCTATGTGAAGTGTTTTGAGACACCCCCGAGATGAAAGGTGATGTGTAAATATAAAACTGCTGTTACTCTTTGGATGAGGGAGTGCATTGTTCAATGTATACTTGGGAATGTTATGATTATGTTAATTTAAAGATCATTATATCGCTGACAATGGGATGTGGATTATATTTTATTTCTCTCAAATCAACTGCAGCTATTCCTGTGAGGTTGCTCTCTCATCATTCCAGGTACAGCTATCCACACACTTGAAAATTCCCTTTGCAAGAAGGAAGTTTTCAATTCACAGGTTATTTCAAATGCCGAGTGAATTATTGAGCTGCTGTAAATATACTGTTTCATGACTCCATACAAAGAGAAATTGAAATGCGTTGCCAAATTTACTGTCAATCATTGCACAGAAACAAACACTGCTGCAGTACAACCTCATAAAGCAGCAATTGGAAAGGTTAAAGCAACTCAGTTTGCAATGTTGTAACTCTGATAAATTACATGTGATAACATCCTTTTATCAAAACAGAATCTATCAGAATTCCTTTTTACCTAAGAGCATCGTAACAGTGGAACAGCTCGACACCAACCACTTAAATTGTTAGAAAAAGGAGCACTTCATCTTATTGAAAGGAACAGGAATATTCATTATTATACCCACAAATAAAATCCTTGGCCATGTCTCCTGAATCACGCGTTACTCCAATGTGTGTGAATCCAGTTTATAACTTTGCATTCTTTGACTCCTCACTTAAAACAAAAACTTTCAAGCTATTTGTTATAGGTACAGTTCTTGTTTTTCCACAAATTGATGTTGTCAAATTATTTCTCAAATTTTCTCCACAATGGCATATGCTGATTTGGCTTGTTGTTGTCATTGTTGAACGCTAGTTACCCACCCACTCCGCCCAAGTGGCCGTTGTTCATGCGTGAACCTTGGCAGAGTGTCGGCAGGCCATTAGATTTTCGAAGGTACCACATCCGAGTCTGACCTCTTCACAACTGCTGTCACTATTAGAGGGTGCTTTAGAGGGACCTGGGAAGTCTGAGGCCAATTTTATTTCCTATTCAACTCCAGCCGAAACTAGCAAAAATCAGTATGGGGGAATTCAAACCAGTATATTCCTGGTCAGTAAGCTCCATTCACTACACTATTGGAGCTGGCTTACACATATTTCTGAGTTCGGTGACATCACTCTCAACAGTTCCTTCCATTCAACAGTGAGATTGCTGAATGATAATGTGCAATGTTTGAATACACCGAATCATTGTGATCCAGAAATCATTAGTCAAATTTGTTAAGCAGTTTTGGAATCTGTAAACGTTTAGTGAATTTTGTTTGCTTTTGCACACCAAAATACATAACTTCACCGACATGACACAATTCATAAGCATCAATTCACATACAACATTATCATTAATAATAATAATGCTTGCATTTGATATAGCGCTTTTTACGCCTTCCAGATGTCTTAAAGTGCTTCACAGAAAATACTGTAAAGTGAATTGAATGTATATTTTGTAGGTGAAACACGGCAGCCAATTGTGCACAGAAGTGTCCCACAAACAATCATGGATTGAGTGAATAAATCATTTTGTTTTCTGGAGGGGTATTATCAGGCGTGTGGAGTAAGTTAACTTGTTCAAGGTTTCGCACTGCCTGGAATCGAACCCAGGTCTCTTGCTTACCAGAGGAGTGCTCTAACCACTGAGCTACAGAACTCCTACATTGGATGATATGAGGAATAGGCACAGACAGATGAAAAATATTCCCACAGGGCAATCATTTGTGTGCTGCTGGGCTTGGTTGGAAAGAGGAAGTATCTGTGGAGAGAGGAGGCTGGGGTTGAATAGTGATGATGGATGAATAGTTAACACTTTTTGCTCGATTAATTTTGGAAATCAAGGAGCATCTGTGCAGCACTTTTTACCAGGACATAGAATGGGTAGTGAGATGAAATCCATGATCAAATTAGATTTACGTGGTTTTGGGGAAGGAATGCACTCGATGAACTGAATGCCCTTTACTCATTCTATGTTTTCTTTTGTTTGTACAATTCTACTAATGCTGCATTTTTGCTGTAGTTTAAGTGTGACAAATGGAAATATAGTTTTATATACCTGGCTTTATGGTATCATCCCAGAAACAAACTGTGGAATTTCAGTGATCCCTGGAAGAGTTATAAGCTAGCTTGTGTTTTGCAATTGAGAGTGTCTTTCTGACAACAATATTTCCAGAGGAATGCAGCAGAAGATATGATGAGACCTACAATCAGGAATGAAGTCACCAGAATAGCTAGTTCATTAAGATGATTTTCTTGCTCAGCACTGCATGGAAACAAATCAAGCTGCTATTAACATCTGCAACATACTTTTGTTATCACTTATGGGACTGTAAGGCAAGTGAGCAATTATAAAAGACAGCAAATTCTAACGCTTAAGCACCTTTGGCTGTTTAATGTCATCCGCTGAAACAATGACAGGATTTCCCACATAAAGTACTGGTTTTGTGTATGTATGAGTGCGTGTGCACCTCTCTCCCTCTCACTCATTGTCTGCAGGAGAAGTGGGCTAATTTCTGGTTTTGTTGAGTTTAAATGTGGATGGCAAATTATGCAAGACATATGTACGCTTCTGAAAACAAAGGGAAAAACAAGGTCTGGGTTTGATTCCTGATATTCTGCTGATGTGTTTCATCCCATATTATTCTTTTGCCTCCACTCATCATGAATTGTGGATGCTATCCAAAAGCTGTTCCAGGTATCGATTCTTCACATGTGTGCTTTGATAGTAATTTTCAACAGATTATTTATACATCATCACAGCAGACTCTAAACCTAATGTCCAAACTACCTAAACTCAATACAATGATTCATTATTATTATTACCAATACTACTAATAATAATCCTTGCATTTGATATAGCTCCTCTCTCATTGGGAGGACATCTCAAAGCACTTTACAGGATTTCCTGTGAAGTGTAGTAACTGTATTGTGTATATGAGCACATCAGTCAATTTTGCACCCAATACTGTCCTACAAACCGCCATGAAATTAATAGAAAATTTTATCTGTTGGCCAGGACACTGGGAAAAACTAAATTTTTGTTTTCAAATAGAGGCATGAGATTGTGAGTTCTAAATTCCATGGTACAGTAGGAATATTTGGCGAACATTTGATTCAAAGCAAGATACAAAGTTATACAATGGATGAGCCAGTTTTGATAATGTTGGAATCTGGCAGTAATGAAGCATGAACCTGCAGTTTGCTTGAACACAGCTATTGTCTCATATAAGATATTAAACCTTTGCTTTCTGACAATTAGTTGCACCCCTTTCACAAGGAACCCACTGCAGTGTTTTTCTGAAGGCATTTCTATATTAGAAATGTGACAAGAACAGTTATGATGGGAATCCCTCAACTGTGTCACATCATGTGACAGGGCGGTGATACAGGAGCATTTGTGTTCAAGCGACACTGGTAAATGACATAATCTCTAATATGTTATAATAAACTAAACGATCTTTGTAGTACACTATCTTGTCTCTTAGATTCCGACCATTACAAAACTTCTAAAGAATTGCATAAATTTAGAATCCTGGTATTGGAGGGAAAATCAATGCACACTGAAATCATACTTACTAAATATAGCATGGGGAAGGTTTTACTACCCTATTATGTGAAAAAGAAAGGATTTCATGGTATTTGCTCTTATATCAACACCATACTCCAACTACATAATTGCCAGCACATTTTTAACAAGTTCAGACTTCTACTTTATCCATCAAATTAGAGATTAGTAGATCAAGGGCAGGAAAAGAGGCAGCAATAAGAACAACTATAAGTGTTATATGTGGGTGGCAAAGCTGCTTTATCTTGCGCAAATCATCCTTAGCAACTGTGATGGAAAGAGTGCAAAGTGAAACGTATAAACACTTGCATGTGATCACTATCTCTGTACTGTCTGCCGCACACATAGCTACTTTATCAGGTGATCAGAGAGATAATGTTCAGTCACCTCGGGCAATTGCATTGATTAAAGAGAAGTTTTGCTAATGAATGGGTTATTATGAGCGAGCAAAATGTCTGGATAAACTGATACCTCGCTACTGGTAAACTTTCTCCACAAGTCAGCATCAAAGCCGTCACAGTTCTTGACAGAGTGGGAAGAAATACAGATCACTGAGAGTGCGTTATTGTAGGGAAGTGCAAGTTCACCAAATTATATTTATCTGGGCCATCAACATTTTTTTTAAACAAAGATTTTTTTAAATAAAGAAAAGAGCATTAATGTATTCTCCTATGCCTTGGTTGTAACTAGCAGGGACTCAGTGCAATTGGGATCAAAAGGCATTATGACATTGCCTCTTATTTTCTCATTTATTCATCTCATATGCTGGTGTGGCAGCATGTGTTCCCATCAGTGTTTTCTGAACCTCAAAAGCACAAAACCTCAAGCCCCTAATGTATTGAAATCAGTGCTGACCTGCCATTTACACTACCAGAGCACCAGACGCTATAGCTGCTTGTCATCCTGCCTATTAACTTGACGTCTTTATTCACAGGCCATCTGCAACAGTGAGAGATTTAACTAATGTCTTCCATACAACAAGGTGGCAAAAGACAGAGCGCAGTGTACTGTCGACCTTTGGGATTCTCAAAGATCCTAACTACCAGACATGAAAATCAATCCTCACTACTGGCATTAATTAAAATAAACTAAAGGGCAGAATAAGATAAAATGTACATTCTGTCATGTTGAAGGTTTCTGAAGAACCTTACAAGCATTTTGCTCTGTATTATTAAGCTCTGGTTTAACTGGAATTCTTGATTTTGTACTGTTTTGTTGTTAGTCTCATTGAATCTTTCCATAGGTGTTTGAAACCCCACGTGTTACAATTTTATAAAATAAAAAAACGACAATTTTTTCCCCTATTCTCCCCTAAATGTGCTGACTCTTTACTGGGTCTTTATTGGATATGCACTGTCGTCTCCTATGGAACTCAAATGACGTGAACCACAGAAATATATGTAATTCAAGCACAAAATGTCTGCCAGTATCCCAGTACAGTGTAACACAGGTGGAATGGTGGGGGAAATTTGTACCCATGGCTACTATATATACACACACAGTCTGTTATGTTCTCAAAAGCTCCTTCTCTCATTTTGTCAGTGCTCCAAAATACAGGACTCATCATCAATAATCCACTGTGCCAAATACTGGTGAAACTCAGGCTTTTTCTTGTGAATCTTCACCAATCATTTAACAGGATTCCTTGTTGAAACCTGTTTAATGGAATGAAGGCAAGGCACTGCATATCAGGGAGTGAGGGTAACAGAGAGATAGCACAAGGGAAAATCAACTGAAAAGGTACAAGATTAACAACAAGTAACTTTTATCTGCAGTGTATTCCACTCTAAACTTACATTATGTTCTCTAGTCAAAATTACTTATATCAAAGCTCTGTTTTTGGTCTATTAAGAGGATAAATGCAAGAGTATATCTGTACTCATTGCCTTCACTCCAGAAGAATACTTCAGCTGTGATCTTCTCATAACAATGCATCTCATCTTTCAAATCGCACAATCCTACAATTTACAGTGGTTCCTATTATGTGTACAATCTACAGCTAAAGGTAACACAGTGTGACATGGATTTTTAGACCAATTCAAAGACATTTTTTTGGTCTGGCATTTCATTGTTAGTCATTTAAAAGATTTCTGGGCAAACATCATCCCACCTTGTTCATTTCCATTCTCGGTGATGCTTTGGAGCTAACAAAGGATTATATTGTGATCCACCATGTCTTAGAAAGAAGTATTTATAGAGCAAATTTCATCCACTACAGCTAATATAGTTAACCTTGGCGTCACCTATCCACTACTTCTTGACTAATCCAATTTTCCTTTTTATTCTTTACAACCTTGGTGGTGTCCTCTCTGTGGGGCTTGGCCTTTCACCTCTATTTGTCAATAAACACAACTCCAACTAATACATTAAATAGGATTTCTTTATGTCAAATGGATAGGTAACTGTTAATACAATCAATGGAGTACACAACTAAAGAGTTGTTCAAAGCAGGTCAACATCGGGTCTTATTTTAATGACAGATTGGAAGAATTTAGAAACATCTGAAAAAGGTCTGTAAGAATTCCAGTGGTAATCTTCAAAGTTTTTACAAGATTTAGAAAAACATGTGAAAATAGACCAAGGAAAAAAACCACAAGAAATATATTCACTTCTAAAGACAAAGAGAGATTTAATGTACCTTCCATGATTAGTTGTATCTGGCAGCTACACACACAAAATGACCAATATTTCTAATGTTTGGACGCCACACACGTTGAAGCATTAACTGCAAGATCTGGTCACCTTGGCATTATGAAGAATAATGTACCCAAAATGGACAACTTTAACAATGGCCAAATTCATATATGAAACCAAGTAGGTAAATTCAGGATTATACTACTATATTACTAGTATATCTTGTAATTTTACGGTAAATAATTGCGGGGCGCTATAACTTTGATATAAACAGGTATATCATATTGCACCACTGATAATTTCTATAATTATCTACACTTTCCGATCATCAGGTATTATAAAGCAGCCCACAAGAGCAAATCGTGATCCATTCTTGAGCATTTATTTATTTTGTAAATGTAACTGGCGATCTAAAATTTTACTTCATATCTGGTTTGAAATCCAGAAAATGAATCCAAGAGGCAGATGAACAGAAGAACAGAGCTCACAATTTTTTTTTTTCCAACAGACCAGGTCGATTTAATCTTTAATAAAGTCAACAAACAAGGCTCGCAGTTTGTGATCATCCAATAATGTGGGAAGGCTCAAGGAAATTGTGAACAATTAATACCATTGAAATTGCTGCATTTCAGAAATCTATTTAAACACTTCAATCATACTTTTTGGTTTCCTAAACAAAGTTTCCTAAACAGTGCAACTTTTAACATACCCTTACAATCCGCCAATCCTGTCTAAAACAGTTTGTAAGGTAGCCTGCCACAAACATACCAATTTGTTCAATTTTTTTCATGTGTCATCAACATGCTGAAATGTGTCTGGAAGAGAAAATGTAAATTTCATTCCTGAAGTGATAATTTTAGCAAATGGCTGTGATGCTAAGTTACAAACATATAAGGCAATTGAAGGAAGTATCCCCACAAGTTATCCTTATTTTTTAACTAAACACAAAGGAATACTTGAAAATTTGTACACATGACTCCGATTGCAGGTTAGAAAACTACATTAGGATATGGCGCCTCAAGAAATTAGTTGAAGTAATCATTCTGGTAAATATTCAGTATTTAGTAGCACAGTAAACATTTGTCTCAATAAATAAACACAGGAAGATCTAAATACTAGATTTAACCCATCTTTGCACTGTATTATTTACTACATTCCTTTCAGCTTCAATGATAGCAAATGAGCTCTTGTTTTCCAATGTACTATCCTCCAGGTGAATGGCTTTTATGTAAATGTTTCTGAATTACTGAACCTATATTTATTTAAAAATATTATACTCTTTGGGTATATTTACAGTAATGGTGAACATTCTATCTTATTCTGGTAGAATAATTGATTGTCACACACTACAACTGAAGGGCAACAATCTAAGGCCTGAAAGAAAGCTTTCATAGAATGGAGTTTAAAATGCTTGTCCTGGTCTTAAAATCCATTCATACCTATCTTTGCAATCTTTTATTGCCCTGTATTTCAGCCCACTCTTCCATTTCTAGTGTGTTGTCCGCTCCTTACTCTCCATTTATTGGTTGTCAAGACTTCAGTGACCGCACCACAGTCCTTTGAAACTTACCTTACTACCTCATTCCCAGCGAGAAATGCATGTCCCACAATGTTGCCTGTGTTATGTTCTCCTCTCCCAATGTAAGGGGATTGTGGAGGTTTGATCAAATGGTTGGTAAACTAAGAGAACAGGCTGAATAATTTGAATGGAATATTAAGAATTATCTTCCTGAAGACTATCCATTATTTTCTATTTGTAGAGATCATTATTACTAAATACACTCACTTTCGCATATATCTCAGAACCATCTTGTTCGAGTTACAAAATCATGTGCTCTGTACCTAAATGTCTCCAACAACATGATAAAGTGCAATATCAAATTCAAAACTTATTATTATTAAAAGGAGAATGGCATTTTTGTAAAAATGGGCAATTAGTTCTCGATTATGCAACAATTGCTTTGCTTGTAATCCTCCCCTCCCCCTATGTGCAAACTGATTTATTTTGAGATACCTATAATGAGTCGACTTTCAATCTGCAAATGAACATCCCTGATTAGAATAAAAACATGCATATGTCATATGACTAATTCCCTGCAGTCTTGAAAAAGATAGATGGCAAGTTAGTTCTTTGCTGATGCTATGTAAGGAAACCAATCACACAGTAATCAAGGAAAGGGTATGAGCACCAAACAAAATTTTGCGTCTGATGTGTTCCAGCTGAGTGGGTAGACTGAGCAGTGAATGTGCAATGTAGAGAGGAAGGTGGGATTTGAAGAGTTCTTCACACATATTCGAAAGGTGGATTAAGGTGCGTTGCTGTTCACCCATAAAAGCTGATGCAGATGCAGTGTACTCTGTATTGGTGTGGCCAATTCTGTCAATCCTTACTAATGGCAACCTTCAAATTTGCAAAGCTAAAAAAAAAGAACAAAGACTCTCGTCATAATAGTTGAGAGCATATTCTCCTTTTCCAAGTGATTAATAGTTCCTCTCATTTCATTACAGCTTCTGTAAAAGTAAAACACCTGCAGTTATAAGCTCCTTTCAGCTCATTCCCATGATGCATTTTATGCCTGATCACAGCACGAAGGTCAAATACCACATCTGGAAACCTTCTCATCATCTCCTCTTGTGGAGGCAGTCAAGTGTAGGTTGTCAGTTCCACCTGTTCTGACAGGTTTAACCTGCCTGACCTGCAGCTAGCCCTCGGGGACATTAATTATAGAAAAGCCCGAGATGTTGGAAAACAAGGCCAAGCTGGATGTTGTTACAGTCCTTGTCACCTACTAATCACGTCCTGTGACATAGGGCTTTGGATAGTCAGACTTCTCATTAATCATCTGGCCTTAAACTTAAACGCTTTTTCTGCTAGATTAAAGCTCCAGACCATTTCTGTCCACTCCACCTGGCATTTAGAGCCTAATAAGTTCTCCGCTCTATAATTTAAGTCCCCTTGAGGCTTGTAAAACCTATTCATTTACAATGGCCTTGGTTCGCAATAGCTTGCTGACTCAGATACTCTGAAATTCTGCAAATAAAACTGTTCAGTAACTTCAAAGAAAGTGACTGATAGAATCATTCTTATATTGTAACTCATTTTGAAAGCAAATTCAATATGTTGTTTACTTTGGTAGTGCAGAGCAATTATGGGAAACAAGTTTAATATTTGCACTTAAAACCATGAAGCACAAATATTTCAACAGCAACTAAATCATCTGTCATCCTGTCAAGACGAAAGCCAAAGCTTTCAACAACTGAGTCCAGACTGGTACCTGCCAGAACTTGACCTACCAGCTAGGGACAAAACAAGTTAAAGCACCAGTTTAAACCTTCCTATCGACTCCAGCTTTGCCAGGTTAGTAAGCAATAAGTATTCACTAAATGCATCTGAACAGGCCCACAACAATATCTGTCTTGCTGCACAAAGACCAGCGAAGGGCTACTTTTTCTGTTGGCTGTATTTATTTCTATTCACAGATCCTCTGTTGCTGGCCTGGACTGACAGTGGGTGGAAATGCTATCTTTCATTACACAAAGTATAAATAGTGTAATCTATCAACACTGTCAATCAAGATGATTGATTACATGCTGTCATGAACGAGAGTGACATATTAGAAAAGTTTTGTTAACAATGCCTATTGCTAGTCCTCCTGCCACAGAAGCTGGTGATTAATGTGTTGTCAGCCTGTAATCCCACACCCCTAGCTAATGAGGCAGGAATTTATCATCTTTACAGAGTGGCAGATGTCAGAAGGAAAGGAATCCAAGTGCTGGAAACAATATACTTTTTCTTACCATGTCTGACAAGTCTGACAGGCCCAAACCACAATGAGTCTTTGTGTAAGCACATACTCAATGAGGGACTTTCAGTTTTCTCTTTCTTTTTTTGTAGTAGACTGCAAAAGAAGCAACTATTCTTTCAACTACACATAATAAAGCAACACTATGAACTGTGAACTCCCTCCTACCAAATTCAGGGAGAAAAAACATTTTACACGAAGCTGTTCAGAATCCAATGCCCTGGATCTGTCAGATGAGCAAATACCTTCAAAGGGTTTGAGGTGTGATAGAAAGCGGCAAAAGCATTAGCGCAGAGGCAATGGTTGCAGATAGTACTGCTCTCTGTCAACAATACCCTCAGGCAAAATGTACCACAAACATTAACAGAGTAATTTAATATGGAGACTGCTGGCATTCCAAAGTTGAAAGTTCCTGTTAGGTTTATGAGCAGCTGGAACTTTCCAGATCATGCACGAAAGATGGAGTTACAGTCTGCGGCTCGCAGGCCAAGACGGACTGAACGTAATGAAGTGAGAAGTGCTAGCACCATTGCATTGCCGACAGTTCAATGATTTTACATACAGACAGGACCTCCAAGAATGCAGGTTAAAAATATAAGCTAACAAAAGACATTCAAAATTTCAAACCTTATAAAATATTTCCTACTGTGTTCAATGAACAGGCACGTGTAGAATATAACTTGTTTGGATCATTGGCAATTTTAGGTGCCTTTCAATAAAGGCTGCAAAAGAGTGGATAGATTATTTATTATGTTGTGCTTAATTCAGAGGGATGTAAGGTTCCAAACAAAACCACGGTTTACGATTGAATAGATCTGACCGCAAAGAATGTCGCAGGGATGTAGCCCGATAATGTTCTGTGCTTGGGCTTTCTGTCTGTTATCCAGCTGCCAGAGTTGTCCAGAAATGCCACTTTAATACAATAATGATACTGTACTTGCTTTTTATATAGAGCTCTAACACATGGTTGAAATGTCTCAAAGTCCTTCACAGAACTTTTACTGTAAAGTGTAGGTACTGTGTAATTGTAGGACCTAGCAAACTAGCCAGCTGATTGTTGGCCAAGACCTTTGCACACATTTTGCGTTGTGATATGGAATGTGTACAGGCAGACAAGACCTCACCTCAATTGAACAATTTATAAAATAAATAAATAATAATCCTTGCATTTGATACAACGCTTTTCAGGTCTAGGCATCCCAAAGTGCTTCACTGAATATACTGTGATGTGAATTGACTGTTAGTTTGTGGGCAAAGTGCAGCAGCCAATTGAGCACAGCAGTGTCTTACAAACAGTCGTAGACTGAAGTGACCAATTTATTATTGGGTTTTTTCTTGAGGGATTATTATTGAGGTATGCAGAGTAAGAAAACTTGCCCAAAGTTTTGCCTTGCTGGGAATCAAACCCAAGTTTCACGCTTGCAAGGTAAGTGTTCTAACCACTGAGCTACAAGAACTCCACCACTAAGCTGCAGGACTCCACAATGGGACCTCTGACAATGCAGCATTCCCCAGCATTGAGTTTCAGCCTTAGATTATGAGTAATGAGTTCAAAGTTTTGGTAGGAGGCTAGAACCTGCAACCTTCTGATTTAGAGGCAAGCATGCTAATAACTGAGCCAAGTTGACTCATAGCTTCTACATGAATCACACAACAGCTACTTGGACACAATGTTTGTAATTATTAAAGAGTATAGGTAATGCCCATTGTGCTATCTTTTAAACATTTCTGTATGTCTTACTCTTACCTGCCATTTAAGCCTTTCAACTTTGGTAATGTTGATGAAAAAAATGTTTGGATGTGTTGAAACTCTAAAAACTAAGTACTGCATAACCAATATTCATAGCGTCTTTACAGGAGAAACTATTCTAACTGTAAAGAAGCAACCCTTTCCAGTAAAACATGCTCCCTCAGCTAATACTATTTCAATCCTGACCCAAGGTTGCCATGCTGTAATCCCTCCCTCTTCCTATTCATAGGAACACAGCAATGTACACAACATTGCTGGAAAATCCATTTAGCTGATCTGAAATGTGAGCATGTATATATAATCTCTCTCTCTCACTATATATATGTATATATATATTTACACATTACTCTGTGTGTGTATATAGATGTGTGTATATAAAATAAATAAAACACTATTTTCAGTCACATTCCTCAAACCAATTTATTCACTGAATAATTCTTATTCCCTCTCTATTTCATGAATTGACCACACAATTCCTTCAATATATTTATCTCTGAATCTAATAACACTGAATCTTTCCAGTGAACACTATATTTTTGCTGTATATATCACTAGTCTAGAGAACCTCAGAAACGGAAGAAAACAAAGAAAATGTAAGCTGCAAAAGTCATACTCAAGCAGTACCGTGCTTTGGGCAGGCCACACCTACAATGTGTACTGTATTTAGGTCTTGTTGCTCTGACTTATGGTGGCTATCCAGATCCTAGAGGCAGTACAGAGGAGAGCCACAAGCATAATTACCAGGGTCAGTGGAATTAGTTATGATCGACAATTAGCTAAGCTAGAGATCTACAGTCTTCTAAGGAGATGTTTTAAAGAGAATCGTATAGAGTTATATAAGATTTTAAGTGGGGCAGAGAAAGTGAACCCAAATGTCAGAACATAAGTGTAGAGTTGCAAAGGCTAATTTCAGGACAGACTACAGGAAATGTTTCTTTACCCAGAGAGTAATTAACAACTGGAACAGGTGATTGAACCAAGACGCTGTACTCGTTTAAAAAACAGCAAAATGCTTTGATCGGAGGATCATAGGGTGGGTATTTTGGAAGGGTAAGATCAAATGGACTTCTTCATCCAAACCTCTCTTTGTGATCTTACGAAAACAGATTGGGGAGTGAACCTGGGACACTTTAGATCTCTTTGGCTCTGATAGATTTATTAGCTGAGGGGTCAGAGGGACTTTAGAACACTCATTTAAACTCTCTTGAAGATCTTTAGAATGGTCCTACAACATTTATGTTGAAATTTACCTTCACAAAAGTTACCAGTTCTCTACAAGTTCATTTTCGTCACATTGGCTAACCTGCCTCTATAATGAACAGAGTAAATAACACACAAAGGCATCAAAGTTCAGCAACTGTTATGCTGGACACAATAATCTTTTGCCATGGTTATTGCCCACAGAATAAACTCATTATGCAATCTAGTCTTAAAAATAATAAACTTTAGAAATGAATTAACTTCAACATACACAACAGGATTAAAGGTTTACTGGAAAAATACAGCAGTCAGACTTGCCTAGCTCACTCACTTTTCAATCTGTGAGTTATGCATTTGATGTTTGTTTCCCCAATACCACATCCTGTTACCAACTTTCTGTGTAACATGCTGCCAAGTATCCATTACATCTGTTTTATATGCCAATTCAAGGTTTGAATGTACTGAAATTGAGCAACTGTTTCTGGCATTCCAGGTATTTATTCGTCAATCTTTTACTTTTGATTTACAAATAGTATTGATGCTATTTTGCTTTTCTCTTTGAGTAACCAGTTCTATTGACTGTCTCAAATTGTTAGAAGTTCTGAAATACACTTAAGGTTTTACAAGATGCAGTAACAATTTAGCAACCTCTTTTTTAATATAACGCATCCTGGTGAAACCTAATCAGGACAGTGTCATAATAAAATATAAAGGCTGACATGGTAAAAGGTCTTGTTGTAAATCATATAAGGAGTGAATTTATTCACTCCTTTGTTAAGGCTGGGATGTACCGCATTTTAAACCTCTGGTGGTTTGTTGGCGTGAAACTTCAGAGCTTTATGTATACACAGCAATAAGTCAATAGTAAGCTATTTTAAAATAACTACAATACTGTATTTACAAGTCAAGCTCACAGAGGAAATAGCACATGTACTGTGCAATATTTTGCTGAATTATTAAATACTCTGCTTTAACAAAGGGCAAATTAATCAATCACAGTTACAATAGGGGAAATAAAAGACTGGGATTCTTTCACAGGAAGCAAATGCAACATCTGTTACTGTGCTTACAATACAACTTTTAATCCAGAATGAATCTAACCTAAAACAGCATCACATAGTGTGTGCATTGCACCACAGGGAAGCATAGTCTTGTCACAGTGTTACCTTCTCTATTGGAACTATGTGCTCTCATCCCAAAGAATCATAGGACGGACAACTAATGCAAACTTGTTCAATTGTACAGATACAGCAGAGTATACTCAGCACTAGGGTAGGAGAGCATGGAACAAAACAAGCAAAATCAATCCAGGTGCAAAAGATCCAATCTCAGAATCAGTTCCTACTATTAGTAGCAGGTTGTAATGATGTAACAACAACAATTTACATTTATATAGCATCTGTCACATAGGGATCATGTCTCAAAGTGCTTTAAAAAGATAAGAGTGAGAACCTGAGGTAAAGAAGGTTAGTCATCTAAGGTACAGTCAGATTTTTTTTTGACAGGTTTTAAAAGAGAGGAAGCGGGTGAGTTAAAGGGATTTCTAAACAAAATCCAGGGGGTGGGAGGCAAAGTAACTAGAAGATGGCCTATAAGAGTCAGAAAGGTAACAATCTGCGTATTAATTACCAAACAAGATTTTACAAAGTTAAATTCACCAGAATGAGTTGATCCGTTGAGTCATCTGAGCAAATTTATATGGAAAACATCAATATATGTGCCAAGCTGAATTTAGAAGATTTCAGATTGAAACAACCATGGAGCAGGTTTCCAAAGTCAACTTGTATCAAACTCATATATGCCAATTTCTCTGCAGTTTCTCATAATGATTAAATGTCTACATGAAAGTATTCAACCTTGGGAGTACACAGTAGTAGGGGATTCCATGCTGGCAGGCAGACACAGGGTGCTGCAAATTCTGTGTAATATAATCTTAACATAGACCTGTCAAGCCTCAATCATTGAGGTTTAAAAATATAGTCTATTTTGTGCTGCAAAATAAACTGAGCACGGTATGTTTAAAAGGGGTATGCGATCTGCCTTGTATATTTGTATCATAAATCTCATTCCCTCAAAGGGCTACTCCTTGACGTGTCAGTGAATACCAGTAAAGGAAACTTGTGTTGGTGTGCGGAGCAAACACTGGAGGCACATATCAAACACTAATCTGTCTGAATGGCTATGATTCTTAGTACTGTATCAAGTAGAACATAAAGATTACAACTTAACTGAACTATGTTTTTTTTTAAAAAACGTTTCTCAAACATGCTGGATATGCAACGCTTGCAGTGAATGAAGCTTAAGTTCATGTGCTACGGAGTCACTACATGCCTCATTATTGTTTACGAAAAGCAAACTGTTCAAAATTACTTCTGAAGCACTTTTTAAATTATAACTACAGTAAATGGATATATGCTATATGTTATTTCTAAACCTAATACAGTAATATTTGAAGGATTTATATAGCCAGCAGTATAGTACAACAACAACTTTGATTTATATAGTGCCCTCCACGCCGGACGGCGTCTCAGAGTGCTTTTCACACAGTAGTGTGAAGCCTACTAATTGTGGAGTCCTCTAGCTCAGTCCTGTACTTCAGTGATTAGAGCACTCACCTTACAAGCAAGAGACCTGGATTTAATTCCAGGCAGGGTGAAACCTTGGGCAAGTTTCCTTACTCCAAGTGCTTAATAATAATCCCTCAAAAAGATAATAATTTGGTCACTTCAATCCACGCCTTAGATCCCTGCCTTACATCAGCAAGTTCAACATGGTCTGGGATTCTAAACCGCAAACTCCCATCTTCAGCTCCCTCCATACCATTGGGACAGCCCTGAGGAACTAATATTTATATATAATTGGAATGAGCTCCTATAAACCCAATTCATCAGAGCAATACCAATATGAATAAGTATTACAATAATGCAAGTCATGACTGATTTTACAGGTTTCTTATGGCTGGGTCTTACTTCTGATGGGAGTCAATGAGGCTATGCCTATATCAGTATGACTATGCAACAAAATCCTTTATTCAGTTGTAGTTGCTGCACATTAAAAGGCACAAGGGACGGAATCCCTTACTAAGCACAGCAAATTTATGCGGCACCAACCTTAATGATTTTCTTCATAGATTCAAGCCTTTGTTATATAATATCCCTCCAATTTTCATGCATATGGATCCAAACAGCCAGTTGTTTTGTCTGGTATCAATCCCAATTACTGAACTGTATGCAGACATTATATAGTATCACGTTCCAAAAGTTTTATAACATTTTTATTAGCTGCATGAAACACGTCTGTGGTCGGCATCCTTCGAGTGTATCTAATGGCCTATTTATACTGCGCTTTTCGCACCAATTTGACATGAAAATGTCAGTGAATCAACACTAAAACACAGCATGAATCTAGTTCAAAGTTCGTGATCTGGAAGCAAATTGCACTAACTCCAGAAACACTTTGAAGTGGTTTTGAAGGGAAGCGATTCAGAGATAAATTTCAAAATCATTCAATCTTTGCTCTAGAAATGCCCGCCAAAATATTCTTCCTTGCTGTTACATAATTTTATATTGTTTAAGAGACAATCATTTTCCTGGTTCTTCAATTGCAATTTCGGAACCATTTACCAGAGCCTGCACTGATTTCTCCTCAGTTTCCATTGAATGCAGTATTGGAACAGAAAAGATGTATATCCATCTTCTTGCTCTCTGGGACTTCATGATTTCATGTTGGTCCAACAATATCAATGTTGGACCAACATTGTTGTCACTTGTGTTTCTTATCGAAACACAAGTGACAACAACAACAATAGTTATTTTGTCAAAAGTTTCAAAACTTTTTGGAAAATCTTTTGATCACTTTTTCTCAGTCTTGTAAATGGCAATACTTGCGGACATCAGCACTTCTCGCATTCAAGAAGTGGTGACAAAGTAAATCCTGTTACCAATCGGTGTGGCATTCCTGAGCCAACAGTAGCACTAGGTTATATTGTCAAGAACATAGTCTCAAGGGCTGACAGCTGCCTGGAACAGACAATCTTGTTGCCATGACAACTTTTAGATTATGCAGAAAATCAAGATAAATCAGAATGCTCAGTTCTAAACAAAACTTTAAAAAGGAATACCCCAGGATCGAGTCCAATTGGAGTCGACTTTAAATCTCTGCCAAGGCTGATGAGTTTCCAGTAAGCATTTGGGATAAAGCAAACAAACAGAAGTTTTATTGAGTGCCTTTGCTTCATTCCAGCCTCAGAGACAGCCAGAAAGGAAGACGAAGCTTATTGATACTTAGAAGGTGCTGGTAGGTTTGCACCCCATATGCTAGCTTTACATTGCCACCACACCTCCAAATGGGAGCTGGGGCGGATGTTTATAGTGCAGTGACATTTCTTGCATGCGTGTTTACTACTCACGGGGTAAGTGCTTCAAAGCCCCCCGCAGTAACCATCAGAAACTTCCTTTTTATGATATCCACTACATAAATAACAGTATAAGAAGAGTACAGGAATTGTGTAAACATTTATTACTGCATGGTGCCAATCCAGCTAAGAACAACATGGATTGAAACACTGCCCCTATATCTGATAAAAGGCAACACAGATGGTTGTGCCTGATTATTGGCTGGCATAGCTCACAACTGTTTTTCCAGTCCCACTATGATTATTTGGTTAGCAGAGATCTTGAAAATAAAGTTCTAGTGTTTTTTTTCATGGTGGTGTGAGGGGTGTGATAACATCACACAACTTGTGCAAAGCATCAGTACATCTGATCGTGGAGGCAACGAAAGAGCCAACTCTAAAGTAGGTTCTGCCAAGTTTGGCGAGCGGATATCAGGCTATTTTTCTTTACGAGTTGTTGCTTGCAGAGATTAGTTTGCCTCTGTGGGTGACACGCAATATAAAAGTGGTATAAATCTCTCATTTCCCTGCACTGTGTGTGTACCACTACATTTGTCAAGCGTTACAAAATGTTCTTTTCCAAGAAAGCTGCTATATAAATACAAGTTGTTGTTGTAATTTCTGTGAAGACAAAGATAACATGATCCTCCCTGCAGCGTACTTATTAAATAAAAACCGTTCTGACATCCAGCAGCCTGAAATGATGATGCTAATAAATCTTCAGTTGAAATAGTGGTGCATGACTTTGTTTTAAATAGCGCAACTGATGATGAATAGTTCTAGGTTTTAATAAATATCTTTATTTTAAGTCACACTCACACACTATTTTTTTGCAGCAGATCTTCAACTGCACATCACTCACTCACCTCCCAGCTCCTGAGGTCCAAGGTTCAACTCATTTTAATCTGAATGAAACTAAGTGACAAAATTGATTGGTTTCTGTGCAACAAAATAATCATAAAACCTAGAACAGAATTTAAGATTGTTTGTGTTAAGTTGCATTCCTTGGATATAATCAATACTTAAGGAAGCCTGTAATTCTCATCAACTCTTGATTCACATTGTAAGGTTACGTTCCCTTTCACTGTAATAAGGTACAACTTTGTAATACTGTATTGGTTGGAAGACTTCCATGCCATAGTAATATCTCAGAAATAACCTTGAATTCTTCACGACTGCTAGGAAGGATTAATTATAATGGCTGTTCATTTAATTTGGAATGATTGCATCATTAAATGGAAACAGTGGACTCTAAACTAGGCATAAATATAAATGGAGATATGCTTTTTACAAGGAGTTCTGTGTTGACAGGCACATTTTATGCTTTATATTTTATGCATCTTGTGAGTAAGAAAAAGAACATTAATATTCTGTTACAACATCATGAAGTTCTGTACGTGCAACCAATTAAGTTCTTTGGACTCTTAACTTGTTTCCAAATAATTCATAGCAGAAACCTAAAACAGATAACTTATTGTAAAATGCAAGGAACAAATACAACTCTGGTTAAAGAAAAAAACGTGGAATCAAAATAAAACAGCATTACTTTATACTACTGTGATAATTTGTAAAACGTTTATGACTTGCACAGAGTTCCAATTTTCATGGTCAGGGTAGTTCTAGATGGATAACCATCAAGAAGCTTGCCAGAGAGTGCTCTCAATGACAAGTTACGCTGTGGTTTTAGCTGATTAAACTCCAGCAGTACCCAACCCATACATTGGGATCCCCAAACATTGGCTCTCGCCAGCTAACACTCTCCAAAATTAAGTGAGCAGGGTGCAACCCTCTGGGGAGGGAGTGCATATTCCATTCCCTCCACAGAGAATTTTCCGGACATATACAGATGACCAGCGCCTTGGGACATCCTTCTGCCGTAAAAAGCACTCTATAAATGTAATTTTGCTTGTTTTTATTGACTAAAATAAATGATGCTGACTGGTGAATGCAGAACATTTTGTGCTATTCAGACCTTTAAAATGTTCTTTAAATCGACTGGAGATGGCTCAAACAGTGATGAGGATGATTAAGCAATTGAGAGCTCTCAAGTTATGAGAAGCTGACAGAATTGAAATTGTTTTCATTGGAGAAACAAAGACAGAGAGGACATAATCTAGATTTTCAAAATGCCACGCCACGAGGCTTAAACAACACCAACAACAACAAAATTACATTTGTATAGCGCCTTTCATGCCAGGAGGACAATCAAACAATGTTGATGGCAGAAAGTTATTTAAACAATGAGTGCAAACCCTGAGGGCTTGAGTGGTTATTAATATTTTTTCATGCCAGAGGAAAGATAAAATTAGCCGTTTTCCCCAACAGAAACCCAACATTTGTATGTGGCAGTAAGAACTGTTGAGAGCATGGTTCAAATCCAAAAAGTTTAATAACAATAAATGAATTAAAGTAATTTTGGATGGTTAAAATCCCAGGTTAACCTAAATTATCCTATTATCAACCCTTTGCAGATTTGGCTGTTCAAATTTATAGTCATGTCCCAAACCAAGAGGTGAATACAATGTCTATAATACTAATCATCATCATCAAAACATCTCAAAGCTTCACAGGATTTATGCAGTGACTGTATTACTGTATTGGGTGAATGCAGCAACCAATTTATGTATAATATTGTTTCACAAACATTCATGAAGTAAATGGATGATTGTTGACCGGTGAGAAACTTTTGTCTCTTTTCAAACAGTGCCATGGGATCTTTAACATCCACCTGAACAGGCAGATGGGACCTCAGTTTAATATCTGAAGGGATGGATTGAAACAACAACAATCCATTCTACTGCTGATAAGCAGAAACAGAATCGAAATTGCTTTTTGTGAGTGAAAGTTGGTTTTGGGGAACAAAAGGAGCACTTATCTCTCTCAAGTGTTGTGTGAATGACAAACTGATACACATTTAAACTTAAATTTAACACAATGAACACACATGTTCCCATTACTACCATTGGTGTCAGTGGCTCTGGGATGTGAAGCAGAGAGAAGGAAGACGTAACCAGGATTCCTGTTCATTATTCAGTGACACCCCCTCCCCGATAGAGAGTGGATGAGCAATGGCATGAAATAAAAATAGCCTAAGACTCAACAGTAATAGGCCACCATGGTCAAAGAGCCAGCCAGTATTCACTGATTAACCTCAGAATAAGAAACAGCCACTTGAGCAAAGCACAAGCATCATCAGAACCCCCTAAACTGCATTGTTCATTGAAACATGAGAGAAGATAAATTCCCCTGATAAAATTGAAAATAAATCTGTTTTCATTGAATAAGATACTGCACAGTTATAAGGATCTAGGCCTTTTCACTTTATGTTCTGCTTTATTTATGCACCTTATAACATGCATATTCTTGGACTCCCAAGGGCAGAGTTATAAGGGTGGTGCACATGTAATTTGAAACACACAAATATACTTGCACTGAATGTCACATTTGAAAAATTATAGCATAAATCATGACTGAATTAATATTTACTTCAGTCCTGAAGTTTTCCTGCATTTTGAAGTACAACTCTGTAAACCTGATATTAAAAGTGAAGACATAAATCATGATCAAAGCTAAACAGGCTTTTACAGCATTGACAGAAACCTGGCATTTCCGTTTCAATGAAGCAGTTATTAAATTAACATGGGCCTGTGTGTATCCATA
This sequence comes from Hydrolagus colliei, assembly GCA_035084275.1. Classification (NCBI taxonomy): domain Eukaryota; kingdom Metazoa; phylum Chordata; class Chondrichthyes; order Chimaeriformes; family Chimaeridae; genus Hydrolagus; species Hydrolagus colliei. Next base: position 16,290,619 of record CM068748.1, read on the forward strand.
CCAAACTACAAAGTTATTATTCTTAGACCAGTCAGTAGCATAATCACCTGCAATTGTCGTCAAGTATTTTGATCGTGAAATAAAATAAAATGCAAAGCCAAGGAGCCCCATAAACTGGAGCAGTTTTACCCCATAAATGGGATCATGTCTTTAATGCAGGCAATAACTGCAGGAATACATGAAAACAAGTAACAAAAATATCCAATTATGCCATCAACTCTGCTACAAAAATCCAATTATCTGCAGGTCTGGCTACAGCTGCAGTAATTGGTGACCTGCACTTTTGGTCAGCAGACAATCGGGATGATGAAGGCAATTAAACACAAAGTCTACACATGCCCTGCAGAGGTTATTATGCCTGCTATATCAGACCCCATCAATTTCAAAACAAAAAAGGATGGAAGCTGCTTCCACATCTCTTCAACCATGGCTGCAACCAAAACATTAGCGAGGTGATCATAAGGTAAATTATGTCAATGGAAAGACAGACATGGACTTTGCAAAAACAGAGAGGAATAATTACAAACCCGGGATATAATTGAGCAATTTGATTGTCCTGCACTTGAGCTGTCGTTCTGATGTGAAGCGCTGTCACATCCTGCAACACTACTGGAAATGGACAGGCCCTGTCCACTTTGATCTACCCTTACGCAAATGAAATGAGGTCAAAATCTGGTCATTAGATATTCCCTCATGTGATTAAGGCGTTTCATCTTTACAGGAGATTTTTATCAGCGATCACATAGCACAAACCAACCATTAATGCTTTTGAGAAGAGAAAAATGTAAACAGGAGGCAACAAAGTGAAAAGGTGAATCTGATTGAGGAAGCATGCAATGAAGCAGCAACACCTCCCTCTGAGATAAATAGGATTTTGAAAAAAAATGTACTCGTTGAAAAGGCAAGTCAACAAAAGATCAGATCACTTAAACAAAGGGCAAACAATGGAGACAAAAACCCTTTTCATTTATATTTCACAAGGAGGTAAGAAAATCTACCATTTAGAAACTCTCGTGGTTTAATAAAGTCTAAACAATATAGGTCAAAATAGTTATTTAATGCACATTTTCCTTGTATATTTTCACTGTTTCTGTGATGATGTGCAGCAATGCAGAAAGATTTACCATCTGATCCCTTGGCTGACACCTTACCATATCATCCTTGGGTTTCACAACTTTCATAAAGGCACCCCGAGTTGTGGCTTCCTCCCGTTCTTTTCTTGTGACTTTTCTTGCATCTAAAAACTTCAGGTTTGTCAGTTTGTGAAGGATGAAATACCTGGAAAAGAAGATGCTTTGGTTGCTGGTAGAAGTTGCACGTACAGTGTAATATCTACAGAAAACAGTCTGTAGAAAGCAGGTCAATTCAACAAAGAAAAACAAACAAACCAACAAAGTAGAGATAATGAATAACTGAGAGACAACAAGGACTGACTGGATTCTATAACAGATACAATAGCCCTGAAGGATTAGGGCAAAAATAGCAAAAGACAAGAAATAGCAGTGGGGTCAAGGGTGAAGAGAGATAAGGCAACAGAGTCGACTGTGCAGCATAAAAGGTGTACACAAAACTCCTTCCTTCACTTGAGAAAAACAGTAAACAGCTTATGCTAGAAAACAAAATTTTGGTTTCTCCAAGCATTCATGGTGTCAGCCTAGCTCATTTGGTAGCAATCTTGCCTTTAAGTCAATAGGCTGTGAGTTCAAGGTCGCTTGGCCTACACTCCAATGCAATATCTTGTCCGAGTGTTGAAAAAAAAAAGGTACTTTCTTCCAGGGCCCTGGTTAACAATTCCCCCAGGATACTATCCTAAACCTATAAGATTCTTAAGGGGTATGACCGAGTAAACAGTGGGAGACTGTTTCCCCTGGTAGGAGAAACTATAACTAGGGGTCACAGTCTTAAGATTAAGGGTCAGCCTTTTCGAACAGAGTTGAGGAAACACTTTTTCACTCAGAGGGTAATGAATTTATGGAATTCTCTACCCCAAAAGGCTGTAGATTTTCAGTTCTTGAACATATTCAAGAACTGAGATTGATAGATTTCTCATGGATAGAGGGGTTAAGCGATATGGTGTGGGCAGATGGAGTTATTTTCGAAGATAAGCTGTGATCTTATTGAATGACGGGGTAGGCTCAAGGGGCTGAATGGACTACTCCTGCTCCTTTTTCTTATGTTCTTATGTTCTGATACTAGGAGAAACTCCCTTCTCTTTTTGAACAGTGGCATGGGATAAAACTAGTAATTGACTTCACGGCTCTTTGTGGGACATGGCTGTGTGCATATTGGCGGGATGTTCACTTACATATACTGTACATGGGTGGGGGATCACTGCATCTTACAATAAATTACAAAAAAGTACTTTGAGACATCCTCCAAACCTCAAATAACAACAACAAAATTACATTTGTGTAGCAGTTTTCACATCAAAAGGATGCCCAAAGATGCTGGACAGACAGTATTTTTAACCCAAGATGGACCTCCAGATTGGAGAGGGTGGATTGCAGTGGGGAAGAAGGTTGATTGAAAGCAGTCAAAGATTGAGGGACCTGAAGGAGGCAAGAGATGGAGCAAGGCAGGGTGAAGTTTCAGAAGGTGGGGGAAGATTGTTTGAAGTCCCACCTGCCAATGATGGGGTGGGCGAGGTGGGGGACGTGAAGCAGGGGGGGGCGCCTGCTTCACATCCAAAATAAATACCAAAGTTATTATGTATCCACAACATCAACTTGCCCTTATATAGCATCCTCCATGTAGGGGAGTGTCTCAGAGCACTTAAAATGCAAGGATACCGAATATAAGGATCACTGTTAAGGAGTTTAAGTTGTCTAATTTAGATCAATGTGACTTCACTTGAATACAAGTCTTGTAAAATTCTGCTTAAGTACTGATTTCTCACATTTGTTTGCCCTCCCCCCCAACCACTATTGGTTATTTACTCAGTTTTATTTACCACAGCTAAGATTCAGCTTACTGGTCTTCCCTTTAGCCTCAGATTTTTTGCAAACATAGAAAGATAATATATAATATTTAAATTTGGTTTGAAGCTATTTTCTCCATAATTTAATTGAATCAATTATTATTCTATAAGCTTTAAACTATTTTATTAAAATACACAAAGTGCATAGCTTGAATAACTGAGTTACAGAGCCTTGGAACCTTGTTTATAGGCAGCTTGTAAACTATTTCTAATGTCTCACACAAGCACTTAAGAAAAAGACAAGGATCTATTCCAAGCAGCAATTGTGAGGAAACTGCAATGCTCACTTGCAGCAGACTTTAACAGCCCATAACAGATTGTTTACTGGGAGACAAATTGTGCCAACATGGTAAGATAAGTTACCTCAGTACAAACCACAAATTTAGCTTGGGTTTTTCCTAGTCAATGTAGCCCACACCGTAGAAGGCATTTGTTCAGTGAGTTTGTCAAAGGGATAGGGTTAAATATCGCAAGGGCACATCAACTAGCAGTTAAGATGCTGGCATGGTTTGTCTAAGCAAATTTAAGCAAAATGTCTAGATCCACCTTTACAGAGGAAAATGGTAATTTCTTGCCTTAAGGGAGCTTAATAAGGAATGCAAGGTCAATGCCCTTTCCTACTGTAGGCCTAAAATGCTAGTTATTACTTTCCACGATGGTAGAAAAATCTTATCTCAATGGCAATGCTTGGATCCAAAGTGAATGGAAGAGTACAAGTTTCAGAAGTCAAGTAAATCATTATTTGATTATAATGTGAATTTTTGGAAGTATATTGAAAAAACACTACACAAAGCATAGTGATTGCTTAACATCGGGCATACACATTAAATTTGGAACATTTACAGGAGCTAAAGACTGTGAGCACTATGGACAATTCTGGTAAATTGAAGCAGTTTTTATTGTTTTCCGAAGGGAGTGAATTGAGATAACATTGTTTTTCCAAGCTGTTTATCCCTTTTCATCAAGCTCCTGTCATTTCTACTCAGATGGGCAGTACGTACGGGTTACCATGTCCCTTTGCAGTTTACTGTTTGTACTTATGTTGGGAGTGTTCCTGATGTGGATGTCTGCTTTTGGCAGGAAGCCAGGTACATAGACAAGATCTTGAAGAATTTCTCCAGATTCAGCCTCAGTGAGTACATGATTTTGTTTGGGGATCACTAGTCTTTCACGGTGCATTGTGTCATGCTGGTCAGATGGTGGCAGGGAAAATCTATCTTCTGCCACTTCAGTGCAATTCAATATCCAGATGCAGTTTGATGAAAACCAAGGCTTGTCCATGTTAAGGATTGGCAGGGTCATTTTGGATGTTCAAGGAGAAAGACAGATTGAGAACTGGCTAGAGATGAGCAATTGGATTTATTCAAATTGTTTATTTGAGTTCTCCCCCAAGTTTTAGGTAGTCTAAATCCAAATCTTAATACTGTGCGAGATGTCACCAGACAGTATCTACCTGGATAGTCAAGGAAATGGGTGCCTCAAATTAAAAAAAACTGCTGGTAAATACAACAAACAGAAACACAGAGTTGGTTGTTAAAAATTCCATGCTACTACTTGAAAAGAGATATTCTCAGTGTCCTGGCCAACTATCCACCAGATTATTTAGTTATTCACTCATGGATGTTCGATTGTATATTTGTCTGTGTGCAAAATAGCTGTCAGGTTCACCTACAAAGAGCTGTCACTACATGTGACATTAATTGGTGTGAAGTTTGGCTCTGGTCTGTACTGAGTCAGCTAAGGCACAAGAATTGATTTCCCAATCCTGGCATTTTATCCAAAGATTTCGCAGATAATATGAACTGTGGACTATGGGCGTGCATTTTGGATGATCACAAAATTGCGATTGCCTACAATGCATCCACAGATAAATACCTAACTCTCATAAAACGAAGCTTTATAACACAAGAAGGGCCTCTTGATTATGGTATCAGTGGATTGTCGATGCCTGTGAAAAATGAATATATTTTATAGAGTACATATGAAGAATTCACAATTTAAATGTATAATCATTTTGAATTATTTTAAAACAAAATTATGCTATTATTTAGTTACATTTACTGCCATAGCTCAAAAGTTAATCAATTTTAAATCAGATTTTTATGTTGAGGTAATTCAAATCCCCAAATTATTCAGCACTATCAACTAACAGTTTTGAAACTGTCTGAATCCTTCCCTCTTTTGGGCATATGTTGAAGATGGGAAATTAAATTCAGTTTGTCTCAAATAAATCTGAGCTCCACCTTATAAAAGCACAACTTATAAAGGTTGTTGAATTGAAGATCCTCAACCTCATGGTCTGCAAGCCTAATATCCCACCTGCTCCCTCTGCTCAGCAAACGCATGCCTGCTGCGTGCCCCATTCTATTGGCAGGTGAGCTTCCTGCCATTTTGACTCACTGGAATTCTAACCTGGTGTCCCTCCACCTTACCCCTTCCCTTCCCTCCTTTAAGGCCCATATTAAAACTTATTTTATTCTACCGCGCTTTCAGTCATCTTCCCCACCCAGCTCACATTCCCATTTAGCTTTGTGAAGCACTTTCAGAGGTTCTCTGAATATGAACTTGTAACATAAATATAAACTGTTGCTGTTCGAGAATTTCATATGAAGATAAAGCGCAACACATGATCCAAATACTACTGGAACAAAGGCCATGAACATTACATTGATAGTTTAAATCTGAAACAAACAGCAGAGGCCAAAATAATGATAGCTATTACTACCATTAAGTGAAATATAAGAAGAGGAATGTTAACTTAAAAGAACATGTAAAGGCCAGTGGAGACCATCCAAATAAACAGGTTTGCGATATCTGTACACATCACAATTTTAAATAATTTGAAAATCTTCATTGCGCATAGTTTTCCAGTACTACAACTGGCATTACGTCAAATGGAAGTGAAAGTAACTTTTGAGAATAAAAACTGGAGGAAACAGTCACATATAAAACTAGTCCACATGTCTGCAATTTCACTCCTAAAAGAGTTACTTGTAATTTCCTGTATGGCCTACCACAAGGACCCAGTGATGGAGCTCCATAAATACCATTAAAGTTTTATGGTTTCTACATAGACCCTGTTGAAATATGTCATTACTGAAAGGTATTTCATGCTACTAATTCTGAGAGGCAGAATCCAGAAAAAGAAAAACAACATGCAGCAAGAAGTTGCTTTCTAATAGCTGCTTGTCTGATTGTCACAAATGCATGTTGACATTTATTTACAATATTTATACAGAATAAAACACATCAAGACATCAGGAAAACGCCTTGTGTCAAAAGATTTATTCCAGCACTGCCTGAGTTGGTTAATTCATACGTGGGTCCTGCAAAGAAAATTGAGTATGGGAATCAAAGAGTCCTACATTTACTTTTAAATGAAAAAGTTTGCCTTTATTTAGGAATATTTTTTTCTGATTTGAATTCTTTAAAATTATTATTCATGCCTTTCCCCCCATGAGATTGGCTGGGCACTCATGAAGACACAGGATGCAATGGCATTTCCACAGAAGAAGCCCCAAGGTACACAAGCCATAATGAGTTGCTGCTTATAGGAACTATCAAACATTAACAATAACTTCACCATACTGAAAAAAGTAATGGACAGAAAGTTATGAATTCAAGCGAGAAACCTGGATTTGATTCCCTTCAGGAGAAACCTTGGGCAAGTTTTCTTACTCCGCGTGCCTGACGATAATCACCCCCCAAAACTAATAAATTGGTCACTTCAATTTAACTGTGTGGGACACTGCCGTGCGCAATTGATTGCTGTGTTTTGCCCACAAATATACAATCAATTCACTTCACAATATATTCTGTGAACCGGTTTGAGACATTTAAAAGACATGAGAAGCGCTACATTAAATGCAAGGATTATTATTTTAAGATAGACAAAATTGATAAGTGGCGCTTAATAAGGTAGAGGCAGCTCTGTCGTCAAAAAGCACCTAAAAATCATAGGCATCATTGTATGTTAGATATGCACTGTGACAAATGGAGATGAAAAAAGAAGATACAATTTCCTAAAAAAACCTAAAAGTGAAGCCGCCTACATCCTAGAGGAAAGACTGCAAGGAGGATAGAAAAAACATTAATGATCTTTGACAGCTGATGCCAAAGATGGCTCTCATGTGACTGTTATAAACCATGCTCAAATTTATAGTCCTCTCCATGATGAAGAAGCAGAATGTAGTCTAAGTGTCAAAAGAAAAAGGTTCAGCCAAGAACTAAAAATAAGAAGTTCGGTATCACCTAACCAGGATTTATTCCTCCGTTCACCGTCAGCGGCTGTGCCTTCAGTCACTATGCCCCGTAGCTCTGGAACTCCCTCCCTCCTCACTCCCTTTGCCTCGCCTCCTCTTTTCCCATTTTCGGGTCGCACCTGAAGACTTTTCTGTTTGACCACGCCTTTGGTCACCTTTTCCCCCCTCCCACTGGCTCGGCCCCAAGCTCCATTTTGTGAAGCGCTCTGAGATGCTGTCTGGTGTGGAGGGCACTATATAAATCCAAGTTGTCGTTGTTGACTTCATGCATCTCATCTTCTCCCCAAACCTTTGACAATCAGTTGCATTGTAGACATAGGTCACCTATATTAACATGGTTTCCCAATATACTCATTTGTCCATAGGTTTATGTTTAATATCCATATTAGAGAGGAAAAGACACTTGCAGAATTTGAGAAAAGGGTTGCTGGCTGCCAAGACTTAGTGCTTCAGGTTTGAGTACATAACAGCAACAACAACAACAAAATTACATTTGTGTACCGCCTTTCACGTCAGGAGGACGTCCCAAGACACTGGAACCTCTTGGAACCTCTGAATTCTCAGATACTTTCTATCGTTTTGTAAAAGTACAGGAACATCAGCTAAGCTGTCCAATAATAATACCTCCAAACAAAACACAATAATAATATTGGTCATTTCAATCCAGGATTGATTGTGGGACACTGCTGTGTGCAATTGGCTGCTGCGTTTTGCCCACAAATGTACAGTCAATTCACTTTACAGTATATTCTGTGAAGTGCTTTGAGACATCTAGAAGATGTGACAAGTGCTATATTAAATGCAAGCTGCTCATGGAAACCAAATCCCCTGTGCGAATACTAATCAAAGTGCACTTGCCATCTTTGAAGACTGGTCGCTGTATTTATGATGGATGGGAACTGAGACTGAATAAGAATTATCCTTCCAAAATGATGAATCCCTAGGTTTACCTTGATGGAAATAGACCAATTCCACCAATACACTGATTATGATTTTTAAAATCCACCTCTCCCTTCCCAATCCCTGCCCAACCCTCACCTTCCTCCTTGCTTGCAATCGACTCCATCTTTGTGCTCAGAGACATAATCTTATGCTACACAACAAGTTGCACTTATATACAGCGTCCTCCACTCCGGGTAATGTCTCAAAGCACTTAAATGCTATTGCCACCTCAGAGACGCAAAAACACGGCTGAGATGAAAATAATGGCCAACAATTTGAAAGCACCTCCTTATCAAACCTGTCACATCCTTTGGACACGTTACACTTCTCCTCTCAGGATTTTCCAACCTATTTCCTTGAGCACTCTGCTCCATTAATAAATAGAACTTCAATATGCAGCTTGAATAGATACAAATTGACACGAAAGTCAATGTATAAATGTAAATTTGTATTGTAATTAGCATTATATTGGTGGAGAAAATTGCTCTAGAAAATGAATGACAATACTGTACCAGGGGTAAGTATAATACTGTTGTACTAATCAATACTATGAAAAACAATATTTTTGGGGAGGGGAAATGCAGCCAATTACATTCAAGGCAGAAAACGCATGAGAGGAAACTGAAGAAAATTGAAACAAGTGAAGGGAAGACAACAGACATAATAAACTTTGACAACAAAAATATGGGAATGATGCTGATATGAGGCAAATGTTACTCCAGGAAGGAACACACGGGCTGGTTTGTAGTGGAACTGCCTTCAGGTTGTGTACTGGTATAGGATGTCATGTTATGACTTATTGCAACGTCAAGCACTCTGAGACGCCAACCGACATGGAGGGCGCTTTATAAATGCAAGTTGTTGTTTGTTGACTTAAAAAGAGGTTGTTCAAGTGATTTTCATACGCAGCCGGAATCTATTGAGTCAAAGACAGCAGTAGCAGCGAGGAACATCGTTTTGGGGGCATGTTTGTTAGGAATAATAAACCTATTAATAAGCAGTGTAACAGGCTGGAAACTGCTGGTCAACAAAGATCTATTTGCAAATGCCTCTGGCTTTGTTGAATTAAGAAATATTATTGTACTTTGAGGAGGTTTATGGTTTTCACCTGAAGTGAGTTACAGTACAATACCAGATTTAAAACAACCCATACATTGTGTAGTTGAAGCCTGTTAATTGGGACCCCCTGGTGTAAATGAAATAGTCCGATTTATCAGATCATTCCCCATCAAGCAAAACCCATCAGTGCTGATTTAAATTGCGAATCAATTAGTGCCTGTGAAAATGTACCCATTAACCATTAACAGGCATCAAGTCTAATCATACACTGGGTTTCCCTGTGCTGCTACAGAATTCAGCAATTCTGTTTGGATTGTGTTGCATCACTTTGATCTGCACTGGCCTGATGTTTTTCACATCATTTTCAAAGACTACAGTGGCTAGGGATAAGACAAAAAATTATTAATTGATGAGAAAATATTTTCCTCTCATTCTCCCCATACTGTTGACAAACTCATAGTGATTTTTAAATCCCATTCACGAGGGTTGATGAGAATCAACAGTTTTAAAGGCTCAGTGTTGTCCGAATGTTCTGGCTTCCAGCCCTGAAATTCATACAAACAGGAACTAGGAAATCTGCCTAAAATGTAAGGACCATTTCCAGGCCCAGAATATGATGGTTACATGGAACATGAAACCAAATACTTAAACATCTGCAAAAGAAAAAATAAAGTAGAAATAAATTATGAAATGACTTTTGGGATTGTAACTTGCCCAGGACAGCAGATCGTACCAGTATAGTGTTCCCTTGTCCAAAATCCAGCTAAAGTACATAAATCAAATCTGAGACATATTTTATAGCACCAAGGCAAAGCTGCATGTATGCCACTATTTGTGCTACGAATGTAGTTTATTGCCAGTGCAAATGGCAGACAGATCCTTCTTGTGTAGCCAATGATAATAGCCTGTTATGACTTGTACCTGTCAGGACTTGTAGATAAAGATTCATCTGCTATATGCCATTTCAACAACAACAACAACTTGCACTTACAGTATAAAGCTCCCTCTATGCAGGCTAGAATCTAATAGTGCTTCAAAGAATGACTCACCTCCCCTTACACAACAATGTCCTTGACTGCAATTCATTGGATACAATAATAATCATTGCATTTGATATAATGTTGGGAGGATATCTCAGAGCACTTCCCGGGATTTTACTGTAAAGTGTAGTGTATATTGTGTAGGCGAATGCAGAAGCCAAGTTGAATAAAGCAACATCCTTCAAACAGCCAAGAATTGAACATTTAATTTTGTCTGGCGAGGGCACTGGGAGAATCTCCAATCTCTCTTAAGAGTAGTACCATAAATGTTTTTACGTCCAACTGAACAGGCAGACGGGCGTCAGTTTAACATCTCATCCAAAGGATAGCATGCCAACAATGCACACCCCAGGCACTGCAATAGAGTGTCAATCTAGACGATGAGTTCAAAATCCAGTCATGGCCTTGAACACACAATCTTTAGACTCAATTTTTAGAGTGCTACCAACTTAGACAGCATGGATGTGCAGGGGCCCACTCCAATGTGTAATGTCCTTCATATGGACATGGCTAAACTTGGCTAAACTTGCATATATTGTACTTGGAAACCATTGTATGGACAGCATTGTACCAAAATCGAGCCATCACTGTACTCTAATAGATAAAATTAACGATGCTCATTTAATTCACAGTAAAAAACAGTAAATTTCTGCACCAGCTTTCCCAATGTTTCATGCACAAACCCAGTACAGTACAGTATATTGTTTACTATTAATAGCACCAATTTTTGAATGTGCTTCTTCTGATCTATGGTTGGGTGAAACGCTATAAATATTATATCCTACTGTAAAGGTTGTCAGTTGTGTACGATTTTTTGACAGCGCTAAATGAACCATACATGCTTGCCGCTGAATGCTTTCCTTAAGTCACTCCTATTGTGTTAATGATTAATAGCTTGTGTGTTATGAACAAATGTGACTAAAAGTTGAAAACGATGAACCGGTAAGGAAGAACATTTACTTTTACACGTTTTGTCAGCAGACGAACAGAAGACATCTCGACCCATTCATAAAGAGAACACTAACCTGTATCTCTGGTAGTCACTTTCATCGTTGTCCAAACTAACAAGTTCATTGGGACAGGCTTTATTTCCGAGAAGACTGAGGTACTTAAGGAAAGGCAACACTTCAGCTAAATGATCCAAAAGGGTGTCTAATTCTGTTATGTGTCAAAGGCCATGGGTTAAGGATTCAATCACGTTAATGAAAAAGCATTTATAAGGAAGCACTCATAGGTAAAAAATTATATACATCACTGACTGACAATCAAATTTACTGCAGCACTCAAGACATGTCAAAGTTATTGTTTAGGGGGCAATTCATAGCAAACACATGTCAGAACGTTGGCATATATTGAAAGAATGTGGCTCTTTTTAGTTTACTTTCTTTCAAAGGTGGTTCACTGAAAACATTTAAAACATTGACAAAATGATGGATGTTGTGTGGCTAAATGGTAAGCAATTGTTGAAACTGAAACTTTTCCAACAGGAAACAAACAGCTACTTCACACTACATCCATCACTAATACATTCAGTCCATTGTAAAATGAGTCTGCAGTGTCAAACAATAACAGCCTTATTCCCCACAAGAATATAAATGCTGTCTGATAGCTCTGTGCAGTCATAATCAAGTCGCCAGCAACTTCTGAGCACCAGTGAGTGCTGTTGTCCTTTCACAGACTCTGCCGGCATCATTATTTTTACGTACAGCAGTACAGCCTGGGTAATTTAAGAGTTGTACATAAATCATGTTGGTATTTTAATCTCCTCTTTTCTTGTGAAGGTGCAACTCTCTGGTACCTCATCGTGTTGCCCATCCCTTACTTGTGATCCTGGACAGTGAATGTCTCCAATAAATTTGACTTTGGATACATCGCGGCCAAGACTGACTTCAGTCCCGGCTTCAGGTTACTTATGTGTCCTTCCAGCAGGGGCCGCTGGAGAGAGATCATAAGCAGGAAACCTGGTTAGTTTTCCCCATCCCAAGTCCAGGGGCATTTAAGGATGACTGTGACATCACTCCTGTTGCCCCATCTGAGAAGAGCTAACTCAGCACAGACTGGGGATTAAACCTGGAGCCTACCTGATTTGTGTGGATTAGTTCCATACAAAATCATGAAAAAGGTTATTTTATGGGGGGGGGGGGTGGGGGGGGGACACACACACTAGAGACAGAACCATAAACAGCGTGGGTTGTAATAAAGGCTGCAGTAAATTTGAGAATGGTGTAACAATTACTTACTCTGCTAGAAATAGTTTGAGATTTCACATTTCCTTCTTCCTGTGAGAGCTCCTGAATGGAAGCTTCATACATACATAAAGGTACTATTTAGTTGAATAAAGCAATTCAGCATCTATCTAAATGTAATAAAAAAACACAAGGAACACCATTAATACGTTATTGGTGCATAGCCAATTCCTTGCTTACTTTTTCTGTGGGCCTGATTTTATCTCATTCAATAATCATTCCAGCAGAGGGCTCCCTGCCATCCAAGACAATCTCTTTCCTGCTTTCTTTTTTTAAAAAATAAGCATTTTCAATCTCTACAGTACTTAAAGATTTTTTTTTACACACCGTAACAATCCTGTGTTACAAAGCAAAAGTGCAACACAAATAGAGACAAAACAGGATTACAAAGCTTATCCCTCCTTTAGTGTGAATTTTTGCAAGTTAGTTTCTAGCGCACCATCTCAATTTGGACAAAACTGCAAGTGCTTCCCTTTAATTGGGGCACTGTGTAATTTACAACATCACTGTGCAAAGGATATTTGATTCTTGTTGATTGTCAGAGTATGAAGGTGTGGTAACCTGGGCAACTGGAGGTCATTTGTGAGGAGATTGTTGTCCAGAATCAGCTCTTCTAGGCAGCTGAATGCTTCCAGTCCTTCCAATGACCTGCAACAACAAGGGAACAGGAAAATGATACGCCACTAAATCAGGAAGGCCATTATGCACGGAAATAAATATTTCAACCTTCCCTTTCACGAGCTGGAAAGTTTTGGTTTGGTCTTGACAAGCGAGTGAATGACAAGAATTAGTGGCAGGGAGAGCGCTGGCACAGGCTCACATCTTTCACACTCTGGCAGGATGAAGGATGGGGGTCACTTAGTGAGTAGCCAGGATCTAAAACAAAAGGCTTCAGATATGGGGCCTACAGGATGAATTTGTCAATGTCTTGTGCCTTGAGGCACCCAGCCTTCCCTGACCCCAACCTTCATTCCCAAGATAAATAACTCTGTCACAGTTCACCCTCATTCCCTGGACACAAATTTAACTTGTCATCCATCATTCAGTGCAAATATCATATTCTTAGCGCAGCTAATGAATCCAGTTTTATCATCACGCTCACAAGTGAGCACCGTAATGTGACGAGAAGAAGCGAAAGAATAAAATTAACGTGATATGCTTGTTACATAAGGGGGGGGGGGGGGGGGGGGGGGGGAGGAAGCTTCACACTTCTCACAGCCTGCACCTGGAAATCAAAGCAAGGCAGGAAATGAATAGGGCCGCGGGAGCAAATAGCCCGTGCCCTGGTGCATTTAACCACAAGAATACATATTGTTTCTGAATAATGCTATGTAAATAGAATAATCTTATCATGAGAATCAGCAAATGGATTGTAACTGGAAAAAAGGCATACATCTAAGTGCTTCAAGGGAAGCATAAAACAAAATGACAGAGCATGAAGTGGGACAAAGGCCTCAAAACACTAGAGGGAGTTGCCTATTGAAAGAGCCGGGCTCACACCAAAAGCTTGGCTGAGCACTCAAGACAGAGGGAGAGAAAAAAAATTCTCCACAAATCCCCTTACACCTGTCTGATTTTGATAATTTTGCCATGTAATGTTATTAGATGCTCAGTTAAAGGGAGATGCATTACACAAGGGCTTCCTTATTAATTGTTGTTTTCATGTCATCAGCACAGTGTGCATTTCATGATTTAATCAGCTAAATTCACGACTGTGAGCCAAGGGGGAGGCGGAGGGGGGAGAGGAAGGGAATGGTGGGTGTTGACAGTCTCCAACATAAATCTGTCTGTTGTTTAAATCTCTTTTCTGTTCTGTTCTTCCTTGATGTTATGCACACTTTCACCCCACACTTGAGACGACTAGTGAGTGTAGAAACAGCATTTTGTAATAGTTTGGGTTAGAAAGCTGACGAGCTTTGTTACGATTGCTTAGTGCACTTCCCTATTCACACAGCTCTAATGACCTGAGAGCTGCCATTATCTTACTCACAGGTACCATCTCCTTCATTTCACTCGGGCTCACACCCTCCTCCCAAAGGAGCCCCAATACAGCCAGATTTTCATTGCAATTTCCAAAGTCACATCAAGATGACAAAACATCAGAATGCATTTCACTCTTCCCAATTCAAATGGAAATAACTTTTAAGTTTCCACTGTAATTAACCCTATCCTCGTTAAGATAATTATGATCAAGCTCCCCTGTCATACCTAATATCCCAGAATCATTGCCTATGGCTCACACTTCACCCTCATTATCTTACAAAAATGTTGCACACAACAGGCATTGGCAAGGAGCCCCCCTGCTGAGTGCAAAGGAGGATTGCTTTTGAAGGGAGGGGGCGATGTGTTATAAGGATCGGCTTTACCACACTAGTGTGAAAAAGCAATGTTTAGATTCAAACAAAGCAGCACAGACTGGGGAGTGACAGGCAAATTGACATGCTGTTCAGAGGGCAAATGATAAATGTTTGATGAATTGGCAAATGCTGAAGGAGTGATGGGCTTCATATGTGCATAATGGACTAGCTGCCTCTCAGTTCTGATTGCCTGCCAAGATAAGAGACCATAATGAATGGGCGAGCAAAGCCCTGCCATAAAAAGTAGGATTCAACTGGTTTTAATAAACTTAATAAAAAGTGCAGAAGCAAGAGACGGCAGTTGAAATGAGATGTGAGAAAAGAGTAAGATTAGATCTACTTTAAAATCTTGACGGCAAAGTTGCAGGAGAAGGAAGTGGGAATAAAAACAAAGTTCTGTCACAGGGACTGTGAGACAGAGTGCCTCCGGTGCACTGGGTGAATTATAGACTGCCTCTCAAGATTCACAGCTCTTCGTGGTAGGAGGTTAATATTCTCACATGTCATTAGGTCTGCTGGCTCCACTGATGGCTCATTGAATCAGGCAGCAAATTATTTCCTCATGCTAGAAAGGACACCACACTTCAAAGGGAAGGAGCCCGGGTCAGGCTGGCTCTACAGTTTGATTAATGACTCGGGATCAGCAGTGGTTGCCTGTAGGTATGAATGTGACTGAGGTTTTTGACAACACTGACTTTAGAGCAGGGCTTGACCCGGGCCCTTACTAACTTTGTTTCTAACATTGCTTCTGACTGACCTGATGGGGCCTGTCAGTTAAGTTTATGACCCTTTATGCCATGTTACCAGGGATGGGAGTCGTTGTCTGCACAGCTGGATACCTATTTTCCCCTGAATGTTTAATTCCTCCACTGAACAAATCTTTGCTGTAGTGATTTCATGCAAAGTATTCAGATTTGGGATTTTGTTCCACCCATGAAACACAGCCACGTGACAGTCTATTCTGTGAAGCACTTTGAGATGTCTCAACGACTTGATAAGGCGCTATATCAATGTAAGAATTATCATCATTATTATCATTTCCTGCGTAATTCATTTCACAAGCCACTTGTGATTTCATGTACTGTGGGACGTGCTTTTTTTCCCCTCCCCTTGTTTACTGCAACCAGTGTGTTTGAGCAGCAGACTAATGCACTAAGCTATCACTGAGCAACCGTCACTTCCATTCCTTCTGATCAACTGGGTTTGATGGATGTCATTGACACAACTGTGCCAATGGCCTCTATTAAACCACTCCCTATATCAGACCACATCAAAGCTTTTCAACTACCTCCCCCTCCCCCACACCTACCTACAAAGGAGAGCCTTTAACACCTAATGGGAGTGTGATTTCACAAATCAGAAACTCAAGCAAAAAACAAAGGCTAAATTACATTTCATATCAGTAACTGCACTTTCAGACTTTTAACCCCCCGAGGCCAGAAACAATCTCAATGTTTGAACAAGAAGTTGAAATAAAAATGGCCGATTACTTAATCGTACTTGGGCCTCAGGCCTCAGCAGTAAAGAAGGGATTAAAGTCTCCACCACCTGGGCTGCCGATCTCCTGGGCCCCATTATCATCCCCTTATTCATTTTTTTTAGCCAACAGATTAAAATGCAAGTGCCACAATCTTTGATCTTTCATTCACCGACACAAATCCAATGAAGCCTCTAACATTTTCTGCTGTGGTAATTAGTACTCATTAAAAGGTTTCCAGCAGCCTGGGCATTGTTTTTTTCCCCAAAGAAATTGCTTATACAAGTGCCTTATATCTTTCAAATGTACGCATCACTCACTTTCGTCTTTAGCTAATTCGTGTAGATCAAGTAGATTAGTGACTCCATTATTTTCAGAGACAAGGGAAACAACAGGTTTTCATAATCTATCTGACCTGAGGATGCAACAGCATTCTGATCAGGATTTAAATGCATTATTACTTCAGTCTGTTCTAATAGCCCTTTGATTTAGACATTTTGAGAATCCACTTTTTGTTTGGAAAAACCGCAGATATTTTTTTTGTATATGAATCCATCCATTGGTACCTCATTCCCATTTGTACATCTAAATAATACATTTAAAGATGGTTACATATTTTAAATAATTCATCTGACGATTCACTCTTCTGAGTATCCCAGTCCTAGTGCACACAATAAATTCTTTCCCATTTAACATTTAACAGTTCTATGAACTACTGTGTAAATAATAAGCATGTGAAGGGTGTTATTTACTGTTGTTCATTGCATTACTTTCTTTTTATTTCCTTAGGAATATTAAAGGCAATGATTGGTCATTTAAGTCTGGTCACATCGCAGAATTTATGAAAATGGTAAATCAAACACTATGTATACACACAGATGTAACAATTTCCGATTGTGTGTTTAAGAATGCAAGCGTTGATATCATGTTTTAGCCTTGGAACGATTTTTTTGCTCGCACAAAATAAGAACAGTTGAATTTGTGCAGTGATTAGCTGAACTATTTAATCAGTTGTGTGTGTTGAGTTATCTGATCTTGGCATAGGCATCTGATATCAGCGAAAGGCAAAGTAAAATCAACCAGGGTTATTGCTCCTGACTGGAAGGTAAGATTAGGCAAGGCTTGTAGTACATGGGGAATAGAGTCATCTGTGGTGGAGCAGGCCACCGAGAATTACATTGAGTGTTACTATATGAAAACAGACCACCCATCCCAACTAGTCCATGATGGTGTTTATACTCCACAGGAACACCTACCCCTCCAATTCCCCTCTATTTCCTTTTCCCTCATGTATGCTCAATGGACAAAATGATCTCCCCCTTCTTAATTTCCTACAATCCTGAAATCTCTCATCCAGACGTCATATGAAGATGTCAGGTGAGGGGAGGGCAGGATCAGAATCAGCTGTGATGCTCCCCTGACATTCACCATCAAGCCTCATACATGAAAATTGTCCACTTGAGTGAGGTACTATATGACAACCCAATTGGTACCATTCCAATTCAGCAGGAAAAAAAGAGTCACACACCTTCAGGTGATGAGAGGAGGGCAGAAAATATTAAGAGAGAAATGGCAAGGGAAATAAATGAGAATGATTTTATGGAATTCTACACGTTTAGCAAAAACTGGCTTTTGCAAAGTCTGATAGATTTGTTCACATTCGGAAGTGCAGCAGATGAAAAGCTTAGTGCATAGCTTTATTGCTACTCAGCACTCTCCAATTCTAAAAGGTTTGGCACAATGAGTTCAAAATGGCAACAAAGGAAATCTTGCCATCTTAAATCAAACATGCGCGATAAAAAAGTTGAGGCAGAGGTATTGTCAATCGGCCACTGCTTTGATGTTAATAATCTCCAGTGAAATTCAGACAAAATATCAACACTAAATTTTCACAGCTTCAGCCCAGCTCCAAATCAGGCTGGATATAAATCAAATGCTCGCTCTCCCCACATCCAGTGAACTTTGTTTTCTTTACAGATAAATTGGTGTTTACAGCTTTCACCGATTAATGGCACTTCCTGATATCATTAACACCACATACCTAATCACCAGCATGCAGGATCTGCAATTAATGGACAACCTCCCCGAAGCAATTAACGAGATAAATAAAATAACATTAAAATATTCAAATACATTCTCTAAGTATAAAAAATTCAAATTCGTAAATCCAATATTGTGAAGGAACTGTTTGTTGCTAAACTGGGGCAGAATAATCTGCTGTCTTGTGATTTCCATAGTCAGAAACCACTGTTTATTGCTGTAGTTTTTTTTAAATGGTGCACATACAATTTATCCCACTGTCTTGTCTCCCCACCCGACCTGAAATGAAATTGTTTTATATCTATAAGTAGAAATTATAAGTTATACTTCCATAAGTTTTCCACACACTACAGCCAATAACATTTGCAAAGTTTGATACAGTTTTAAACTTTTTAATTTTGTTTTTGAGGAGGGGAAGATGAAAGGAAAACTGGGAACTTCTAATAATGCCTTCTTTCTTCATTCTTGTGCTTTTTGTACAACAAAATATTTCTAAGTAGTAACAGAATTTGAAAGCTGTGCATTTCAACAAAATAAAAATGACTACTTTCCATGTTCTGAGAATATTGCTGGAATGAGTCATAGTTTACAAAAGAAAGAACAGCAGTAAGATGTCCCTGTTAAATTGAAAAGCAAGTCTCTCACAAGACCCAGCAGGCCGAAGCCAACCTTTTAAATTTGATCAGGCCAGATTGCTGTCAACATCATTAAGTGTTACTCGGCAGCCAATCCACTCAATGAAAAGTTTTCTTCATCGTGTAATGACCCAAAACTTTTAAGAATACCACATCAAAGCTGTGCTTTGGAGGATCTCCTCCCAAACCACTCTCTGATCTTACTCATAAAAATGAAATACTCGCCTATAATTAGTTTTGCTGTTAAATGGATGTATTATAGTCGTTAACAATGCCTCTGCTTTGTCAACTGTTCCCCCAGGTACATATCAACAGCCAAAACCCCTGTCAACAATGGGGAGGGGGTAGAGAAAGGGGGCAGAGAAAGGAGGCGGAGAGACAACAGTTGTTAGGTTACAAAACACAGACTTCTCTTTTGTTTATACAGCAGGGCTCATCCAAGGTTGCCCTTATGTTCACTATAAATACTGACTACTATTAATTGCAAGATTTATCAGGCTCAAACAGCACGCCTGCAGCCCGTGTAGGGCTGCAAGAATTTCAAGAGTAAAGTGAGGTGGAAATAATCAATAACATCTACACTTGCAGAGATACTCAACACCTGCACTTTCATTACCAACACAAAATGTAATCTATTTTGTCAATATGGTTTAAAAATATATATGAAAAGGACACGAGAATGTCTGTGGGTGGAATGAAAAGAAAATAGATCAACCCTGCTTTACTGAAAAGGCCGGCATACACAGGTGTAGCATTTGAACTCAGAACAACCAACACTCCGCTGTACATTAGAATTTGCTGTACAGTAAAAGCCCGTTTATCCGGCACCCGTGGGACCTGGCCAATGCCAGTTAAAGCGCCTGCCGGATATTCGGGCGGTCCGCGGCCGAAAACCCATCACAAAAAATTAAAGTTCTTTTAACACACACCATACACACCAGACTAAATAATAACAGATAATAGCAGAATATTGTATTGGTACTTATTGTTAAAACTACTCTCTTGCACTTCTCACCTTTACTGATTGAGGTTTACAGTCCAGTGATTCTTTTTTTAATGGAGGACGCCAAGCGGGTGATAAAAACAGCAGCACAATTTTAAAGTCACGTGACTTCACTAGCGGCAAGCCGATAACCCTAGATTCTACTAGCGGCAAACCAAAATAATGCAACTGCGCGACAATATGGGTTATCGGCTAGGGTTATCTCCTTGCCGCTAAGTATGACTTTAAAGTCGCGCTCCATTTTTTTGACCCACTTGGAGTGCTCCATTTTAAAAAGAATCGCTGGACTATAAACCTCAACTGCAGCATCATGGCTTCAAGTGCAGCATCTACCAGTAAAGGTGAGAAGCGCAAGAGAGTAGTTTTAACAATAAGTACCAATACAATATTCTGTTATTATGTTATTATTTATGCATTTACAAATGCTCCACTGCTATTGTTCCGGATAAGTTCCGGTGTATCGAATGGGGACTTTTTTTTTGGCGTGGAAGTTATATGGTGCATCGAGTCACGGATAAATGAGCTTCTACTGTAATTGGTACATCATTATTTTTCTTCTTCAAGGGTCAATGTAATTCAGCATCACAAAGTTGCCTTCAGATGAAGAAAGCAAGAATTATTTTCATATTACTGTAAAATGAAAAAGTATAACAAGGATAATGGAGCTTTTCTCTGGAACGTTAAGGTTTTATAAGGTTAATACTTTCAATAAATGTACATTAACCTAATTTTTAAATGGTGCCATTTTCTACCATCAACTCTAGTGGGTAATGATCCAAATATAGAATGAATTTTAGAAATAACTTTAGCGAGTATCAATTTGGTGCACGTGCACATACTGTTTGCGATGTGATTGGGAAATCGCAGCAAGGTAATTGTTAGAACATTGAAAAGTTCTTATTTTTAAAGTGCTGTTTAATCAATTTGCGTGGTCATAAGAAAATATATTTCAGGACTTCTGCAAATTAATTTCACAGTAAATGAGACTGAAAATTGCTATAATTGTTAAGTGAGAAAATGTCCTCTCTCTACAACTCATCTGCAAAAGATCTTTTGTCTGGTACCATTACGTGTCATCTTGGCTAAGACTCCTGCCTACCAGGGACATTTCAACTGTGCAGCAGGAGCCACACTGAGGATTAACCAGAGCGCTTTCTCAGGCTTTAAGAACTACAGTAAATCTTCAAACAATTTATCCAAACAAAACCCAATGTGTGGAAAAAGACACTGGAAACAGATGAATAAGCAACATCAATTACCAGGGTTTGACCTTCGTGCCCCGCACCATGGTACAGATTTCACACCAAATCGGAGCAGATTGAAGTTGACATGCCTGTAGTGAAAACACTGGCCCTCACAAGGTTCCACTCCACAATCGCACAGCCGGGGAAAGGGTCTGTGAACAGGCTGGTGAATAAGAAATCACGCATAATGTGCCTGGGTTTATTTTAAAGTGAACAAAATGGCTCAATTTGCGCACTTAGTCTGTAGAAATTGACCAGTCTGAGGTACAAGAGGAACATCTATAAGGACAGGAGAAACTGTCTGTAGATAAGTACACACAAAATAAGGACAATGGAACTCTTCGAATGAGTTTTACACGATTTTAACTCCCACCCCCAACATCTCCTGTTTACACCACTTGATGTAGTATAAATACGGGAAAGAGGACCCTGTCAACACTGTATATACAGCACCATTATACATTCTAATACCAGTCTTCAGAGATGCGGCTTCTGTTTGGGTATCAGTACTGTTTATGATATACTATTGCCTGATTGCAAAATAAATCAAAGAATGAATTAGATTCTCAAGCTCCCTGGTCACATTATGTTTGAAGCTACAGTGTTGCTCCAAACAACTGTGATATTATCTGAGGATCGATTAATCAATTGAGAAAACAAAAGTATACATATTTTCAATGTATTTAGCAGTGAGCATCCATACACATATTGCAAAATATATAAATTTTCTTGAATTACCTCAGACACTAACTATGTATCAGACAGATTCAGAACAATTATCAAATCTTGCTTTTATGTTCTCCATTTCTACATCTTCCGTGATTTCTGTCATATCACGTAATGATAATGTTCTTCAATGGATACATGTTAATTTATCATACTGTATAATCCTGATGAAATGCTATTCTATATCAGTAGTTCCCATCATATTGGTCTTTCCAAGAATGTTAAAGATTAGAGGAAACACTTTTGTTTAATCCTTTGGAATAAAGTACATTACATTACTGTTAGTACAACAATTAATAACTAACAAAAATATATATTCTCACTCTCAATTTTCCATTAATCTTTGTACTCATCAATGTGCCTGAAGTTCAGTACTAAAGAATGGAACATTATCTCACTTACAATCATTATAAAGCTTTCCAAGGTCAAGTACATGATGCCAATGAATAGGAAGCAAAAATCTTTCCTAAATTTCCTAAAAAAAAGAGCATCCTCTCTCGCACCACCAGTGAACTTTTACAGATTCAACATCATCTATCTATATGGTCTTTCTCTCAGTGCAATTGCTAATTTGTGCTTGACAAAGCATTTTTTTCCCCAGGTTTAAGCTACCTGAACCAATTTTATAGGGAGCATTTATAGGCAGCAGGCAGATGAGACTTTGATCCCATTGCTCTGGGCTGGATTCAAGCTTAGCACCAGAATTTGAAAGGCCAAGTCAGCTCCTTCAACTCACTGCATTACCAAATCCCTGTAAGAATGTTCTCTTCTCATTTTCCCAAATTTCCTCTCATGCCCATGAATATTGGAATTTTTTTTTACAATCGCCCAAAACACACAACAATCCCCAGTGGAGCTGAATGGCAAACAACCAGCTCTAAGGCCCCTGTAAATGCACAATGGCCCCAAACATCCATCAATGTCCAAAGAGTCCCATCTGGTGTTTCCCCCCCACCACCCCCCTCCTCCTTCTCTCATCATGATGAAGTGTCCAGACCTCAACTTCACACCTCTCCTGGATGCCAGGGTCAGGATCAGAAATTACCACTTGCAGCATTCTCAATCTCATTTAGTCTCAGTGCTTTTCTTAAAGTAACAATCAAAAAAGACAAAAGATTTAATCATCATTACTTCGTACATACATTTAATGATAAATGTGACACATCACATGGGTAAAACATTAACAATTACAAGCAGACCTGCCAAATATCACTTACTTGGAGTGACACTCGTTCATTAGTTTAAAAACATGACCTGTTTTAGTGTCCATTCACTCTTAAAAATAAACAAAACTCCATATTGCTTGAATAAGTTTGCAGGATGTCACTCTTGCTGTTCATTAATGTTACTCCTAACATTTCCTCAGTATTGACAGCTCTGTACTACAGATGAGTATCATCTAAAAAATTGTTTCAATATATTGCCACTTGAACAATGTCAATATGTTTCATGCTGAAAAAGAAACTACAAGTGGATTATAAAGATCTATGCAATAAAGAATTAACTGTTAGCAGCACGATTGCTAACATACTTATTTACTATCAACACTTCATAAAAGCATACAGTATATAGATTTACAAAAATAACTCACAGAACTACTGTCTGCCATCTTGGCATTTACAACCTTTAAGGTACTATTCCCTACTAACCCATTGGTGTCAATTGCTGTCAGCCATTTTCCCCCACTCCCTGGAACTCCATCCCGGAATCCCTTTGCCTCAATCGTTTCTGTGCCTCCTTCCAAGGTTCATCTCAAAAACTTCCTCTTTGTTATTATTACACTATTTCCATTGTGAAGCACTCTGAGATGCCGCCCAGCATGGGGGACACTATATAAATGCAAATTGTTGTTGTTGTTCAAGTCTTTGGTCATTCCCACATCCACCTTGAGAATCCAACCTTTGCTCTGATGCAAACACTTGACTAGAGACCTGGGTTTGATTCCAGGCAGGGTGAAACCTTGGGCAAGTTTCCTTACTCCACCCGCCTAACAATAATCCCTCCAAAAAAAATTGATAATTTCAATCGACGATTGTTTGCTGCGTGCAATTGTTGCCACATTTTCCCCATAGATTCACTACAGTATATTCTGTGCAACGCTTTGAGATGTCTAGAAGAAGTGAAAAGCACTATATCAAATACAAGGATTATTCTTCGTATTATTATCCAGGCCTCAGGACGCCCTCTGATCCCACAAATATACACAGAACAGCAAAAATATACTTATTTCCATTCACAGCTATGCCCACCAAATGCACAATTATAATAATAATAATCCTTGCCTTTGGTTTAGTGCCTCTCATATCTGGAGGATGTCCCAGCGAGGGCATGGCACCACCAAAAATGCAACCCTCTTTCAGAACTATTTTGGAGATTAAGCCGCCATGAATTCATCTGGTACCAGCACTAATTGTCAGCTTGGCTCAGTTGGCAGTAATTTCACTCTCAAAAGTCTGTAAGCAATTTAAAGGGTCCAGAATACAATGCATTTTTAATTGTTCACATGTATATCCTATGCATGCATTAGATAAACACAGACTATTTTTGAGGGTTGTCAAGGGCTACAGGAAAGAGTGTATGTGTTACAGTAAATGAAATAAGGTTTGAGGCATAATTGCACACTCAAGGCCACTTCTCGCTCAAGGGGAAATTGCATGCCCTATCTTTAAATATTGGTGCTCAGAGAATTATTTTCAACATATAAATAAAATCCAGATTTTGTGCTCATCACAATATAAGAAACAAGAGTATGGGGAAATAAAACATGTGCAAACAATGTTTTTCATGCAGTGTGAGCTCTAGCTTAATGTGCCATCTATTGCCCTGTGGTCCAAACCAATGTATCATCAGGTCGGGTCCCCAGCCAGCTATGAAAAGCACTTTGAGATGTCCTTCCAATGTGAAAGACACCATATAAGAGTAAATTGTATAGTAAGTCATTGGTACTGCAGTATTTTTTTCCTTCCAGACCTCCCTAACAATCTATTTAGCTGATTAGTTTACAAACTTCGAGCAGCCACTGATAACTTTAATATTTCTTAGAAATGACAAACTGGTGCTATTAATGCACTCGAACAATGATTAGTGAAAAAAATAAAAATTGCAGGGTTGGCACAGGAACCTAATGCACTTAATATAGCTCAGCTCTAAAATATTAGGATCCACTATGTCATTCTACATGGACTACAAGTCTAATGCTGAGCACTCAAAATTATTTAATATATGCTCATTCAAAAAAATTGCCAATGATGCTTTTAGTGTCAACATCATCCTTTTCATACTCGCAGCACACAATGCATCAGATGAGGTGTGTACGGCTCAAGAGATAAAATCCCCATCATAATCTTGGAGATTCTGCACATTCACCAATTAATTCCAGAACAAATATTAGATATTAATTTATTCCTCTAACCTCCTCATTAGCTGTTAGAAGTTGGACTAATGGCAGAAATGGAGCATAGCTCCAAAGTAATTTTCGAATCAAATGAGATTTTTTTTCGAATTCCAAAAGTAGCATTTTTAATCTGTAAATGTTCATTTGTGCAGCAACTTCATTTAGACATTAAAATGATGTAAATGACAAAAATCCTCTTTTCCATTTCTATTAGAATTGGGCTCCAGTGTAAGAGTCAGCCCGGCACTTTTTGACAGTCAAATTACAGAACAAAATGAAAAATGCCATCAAGCCCAAAGGTTAAAAAGTGTCAAGAACACTTTAAAGAGATATCCCATTTAACTTCAATATATGCATTAAATGTCACTAAAGTGTTATTTATCATGTGTAATCAGACAAAGAAATACAGAGTGCTGGTGAAATAAAGTACTCTTGCATTTAATATCTAACATCTTCTATGAAATCAACATTATTAAGATGGAACCATAATGATAAAGCTCACACTCTTTCTCTAATGCAGATATGTTCATGGTTTAGATGGGGAAAATGAATGATTCCCTGAACCTAAATTAAATCCCGAAGTGCATTACTTGAACAGCCAAAAATCTTTTCATCCACAATTTCACCTTTATAAAGTTTCCCATAAACATTCAACGGGTTTGGAAATACTAGAGACCCCAGGAACACAAATTGGTTTCATACCAGTACTTAGCAATGGTAACATGAATTTTGAGTAGTGCTAAATAAATGGATAAAGATATTGTGATGCATCAAATTTTAAGATCACTGTAATAAGTTTAATTCAAAACATATGTTACTATTACAGTTGGAAAATAAAATCAACATATCCAAAAAGAAGGTATTTATTTCTGAAAAGATGTGTGAAAAGGATATCATAGATTGTTAGCAAATAGTTCTTTACAGGAGGGTAGCTTTTAGGCACAGGACAGTAAGGAGATGGATACTACACAAGGTTGGTTAATTCACACTAATGTAAAAATGAATGCAAACACAAACATGCATTGTGAAGATGGATTTAATCTGTGAGTATGTGTTGATTATATTGTACAATTTGCTGCAATTAAATGGGAGGGAGTAAAGTGAGGGAGGAAGAGAGGAGAAAGTAAATATATTTCACATCTCAATTTGATGAGGTCAAATCACCTACAGACAGGTCTCCTGGTGGAATTTTCAAATCACAAGAGCAGAAAATGAATTCTTGTGAATTTGATTGGATTTTAGTAAAGATATCAAATACAGACATTAAATAAGGTACAGAAATTCAACTGAATATCCCAGTGCAACTTACTCTAATAGGTCAGAATTCTACAGGATCTTATTTGAATACTGAAATATACATTTATTTCAGCTGTATTGGGGGTTATTATAGATACAGATGAAGCACCTTACACAAAGGGATCACTCACCATCTTGCCAATAATATCTAAATCACCTGCATACTTTACCAAAATTCCTGCTTCCTCCTTTAACATATGATATTACTAACTTTCAAACGCTTATCCGACTCTCTTTTAAATGTTGTGATCTCAGCTTTGTCAGCTACTGTGGCAAAGCATTTCATGTTCTAGGTGAGAAAAAAAGAGATTTTTCTACTCTACATCTTAACTCTACCTGTGACAATCACATTCGGTTTTGATGACATTTTCCATTTGCAACATATTGTGAACCTACACAGTTGAAAAAAATGGTTTATACTGGTAAAGAATGATAAATCCCTCCATGTTGTTAAACAATTATGATGCTATGAAGCATTTATTGGGTCTTTCAATAGCGATTGCAGAAATATTTACATTATACAATATTTTCTGATGTATCTTAATTTTACATTGCAAATTGGAACTTTAGAAAAGAACACAGACTGTAATAAGTAAAATGCACAATTCTAAAGCTTCAGTAGAGAAGCAGCGCTTATTTAAAACAACATCTGCAAAGCTATAAAACAGCCAATACTAATTCAGGGAAAAAAAAACTTTTGAACAAAAGTTGATTGATGAGGAACACATTACACTGCGTGTTTGGGCTTCACAACAATCTGTTTTCTCAGCAAGACAGTAACATCTTAAGAACTTGCCATTAACCCACTGAGTTCTAAATTTCATTTGCACAAACACATTTTCCATTCATTCTTTTGGTAAATTCTTACTAATACATCATTGTCCAAGAGCCACTCAAAGAGAGCGTCTCATAATCCTGACAAAGACATGTGAGGAAAAAGTAGTGAGCACGTATGACTGTGGTGTGTGTGCATACACACATGTATGAGGAGGCACAATTGTGGTTCAATGTAAACATATTGATGCTACACTCTTGCTATTGTAAAGAACCGTTACTAATTACTGGTAAATATTTTCTTTCAGAACATTTTTTTGTTCATATGTAACAAAATGATGATTGCGGCATTTTATTTGTTTGCTCAGGTTTAGGCAACATAGGTTGAATGACAAAGTAGTTCAGCAATATGGATTTTAACCCATGCACAGTGGGAGGTGATATTTGGCATGTAATGGCACATAACTAATTGCAACTGTTATCCGACAGAGTCTGGAACTACAGTAAAGCTATTCGTAACACAAAATGAATTGTTAGTTGAACAAGACCAACCTAAATCTTGACTGTATTCAAATGGGTGCAATCACACAAATCTCGTGAAGGTTCACAAACTTCTTTCCTGTTCCTCAATTGGGGCCAATTGTTCTAATCTTGTATTATCCAATTCAACATGCACCAATGATCGAACATGAAATCTCCTTGGTCTGCATAGCTCAGTACTTACCCATCAGAGGTGGCACTTATCGAAAGACAACATTCAAGTAATCAGTCACATAGATCTGCTCAGACAGCATGCAATTCCTTACCACAACATCAGGAGTTGGGAGTCTCCACTTGCACTTTCATGCAAATTGATCTGCACACTGATAGAAGGTTTTGCCAGGCCTCGGGTGATTATTTGGCAGTGAATTGCTTCACATCAAGGGAGAGCAAACTGGCATAATTAGTTTTATCTACTAGAAATGGACTTCAAGTGTCATTGAGGAAAGCCAAAGAATGTCCACTCAGCCCATCTCTCCCTGTTAAAAGATGGAATGCAGAAACCAGACACTCATTCTTTCCTGCCCAGCTGCTGGAGGCAGGAGAGTGATAAATGCCTGACAATGATCATGGTCTGAATCATAAAAATCAACAAGAATGATTATATCGAATACACCTTACAATGGACCAGTCTGCTTGAATCAATAATGAATCTTAAGAAGTTAGATATAGGCAGCAATAATTGGTACAGCAAAATGATGTGGCAGTAATTCAAGTCAGTTTTAGCAGATCAAAGATACATTAACTGGAATGTATAAACTATGCTCATGTAGTGATGAATCAAGTGTAATATTTGTGAAAGAGCTGTATTCAAATAGATTGGCCATATCAACTGCCAGAGGACTGGAGGATAGCTAATGTTACTCCCTTGTATAAAAAGGGGCAGAAGGACAAGCCTGGTAACTACAGACCAGTCAGTGGGCAAACTTCTAGAGTCCATAATCAGGGACAAGGTAGATCTTCACTTAGAAAGATATAGGCTAATAAAGGACAGTCAACATGGATTTGTTAAAGGCAAATCTTGCCTTACAAATCTGATAGAATTTCTTGATGAGGTAACGGAATGGGTGGATAATGGTAGCGCAGTTGATGTAGTTTACATGGACTTTCAAAAGGCATTTGACAAAGTGCCACATGAGAGACTTATTATGAAATTAAAGGCCCATGGCGTAAAAGGGACAGTGGCAGCGTGGATCCACAACTGGCTGCGAGACAGAAAGCAGAGAGTTGTAGTGAGTGGCTGTTTTTCAGATTGGAGGGAAGTGAGCAGTGGTGTGCCACAGGGATCAGTTTTGGGACCATTGCTGTTTGTAATCTACATCAATGATCTGGACTTGGGTGTACGGAGTACAGTTTCCAAGTTTGCAGATGACACTAAGTTAGGGAGAATAGTAAATAGTGAGGAGGATAGTAGCCATCTGCAAGAGGATATAGACAAATTGGTAAAGTGGGCAGACACATGGAAGATGAAGTTTAATGCAGAGAAGTGTGAGGTGATGCATTTTGGGAGAAGAAATGAAGGGAGGCAATATAGGCTAGATAGTACAATTTTAAATGGTGTGAAGGAACAGAGAGACCTGGGGATTTGTGTTAGTGACTCGTTGAAGGTGGCAGGACAGGTAGACAAGGCTGTTAAGAAGGCATATGGGATACTAGGCTTTATAAATAGGGGTATAGAGTACAAAAGTCAGGAAGTGCTGACTAACCTCTATAAGACTTTGGTGAGGCCTCAGCTGGAATATTGTGTTCAATTCTGGTCACCACACTACAGAAAGGATGTGAAGGCATTGGAAAGGGTACAACGAAGATTTACTAGGATGGTGCCAGGATTGAGGGACTTCAGCTATGAGGAGAGGCTAGATAGGCTAGGGTTATTCTCTCTGGAGCAGAGAAGATTGAGGGGAGACCTAATAGAGGTTTATAAGATCATGAGGGGTTTCGACAGGGCAAATAGAGAAAAACTATTTCCACTCGTGGGTGAATCTGTGACTCGTGGTCACAGATTTAAAATAGCTTCAAGGCGAAGTAGAGGGGAGCTGAGGAGAAATTTTTTCACTCAGCGAGTTGTTCGAATCTGGAATGCATTGCCTGAAAAGGTGGTGGAGGCTGATTCGATAACAACTTTTAAAAGGGAATTAGATCTTTATTTAGGGAGAACAGGTCTATTGGGCTATGGGGAGCGGGCAGGGCAGTGGGATTGAATCGCTCTTTTCAAAGAGCCGGCACAGACTAGATGGGCCGAATGGCCTCCTTTTGTGCCGTAAAATTCTATGAATCTATGAATCAACAAGTCAAATACACTTTGTCAGATCTCTACACTTGACATGCTAATCATAGAAATACAGATAAACAGGTACAGGCCTTTTGGCTCATCAAGCATATTCCATCACTTTATTAGATTATCTTTTAATCCCAATGCCACACTCTTTCACCATATCCTTTAATATCGCCATACCTAAATAGGCTTTACACATTCCTAATTTTTTTAGTTCCAAATTTAAGCCCAAGAAATGTGTGTCTTTATTAGAGTGAAGATAAGATTTGTCCACTATCATATCTAATTGCATTCTTTATTTTTAAATTTCCCAATAAAATCACTCCTTAATCTGCTCGGTAAAAAGGAATATAGCCATTCTCTGCCTAGTCACTGATGACAGATAAGCATCCTTCAGACCAAGTATTAATCCAATGAACTGCAGCTAGACATTCTCCAAGTCGAGTGAATCATTCCTAAAATTAAGTGCCACCAACTGAAAATAGGACTTCTTTTAAAGTGAGATCTGACCAGTGCTTTAAAAAAGTACCATCAGAGTTTCAAATACTCGAAAACTCAGAGAAGCAAGACAAATAGAGACAGTAACTGCGTAAGTCGGTGGACAGATAGTAGCAAATAAAGAAAAGTACATTCGAAAGTCACAACATCAATACTTGTATATTTTAATACCAAGCATGCAATGATTGCATTTAGAACATGAATATTTCGAAAACTTTCTCAGGTGGAAGGAAAATTTGAACTGAGTAGATTATAGAAGAGATAAATATAATCATCAATAAATTTTAATTCTAGCTTGAATTCCTTATATTTGAACCAACCCTGTGATGAATTTCTGTTGTGGGATAAGCTTCTTCAGCTTCCAATTGGCAGGAAGAAAAAAACTAACAAGAGACTCAACAAATTGTACACATGGAATTTATGAAAATTCTTCTTTATTTTTTAGCAAGTTTCTATTTTTGCTTTTCCTCTGTGACTAAATTCTTAGTACTGAATTTATGTGTCCAGTATTGGAGCATATTGATGCTCAGATAATACTCCCACCTCTCTGTGGTGAATTGCACCTTCTCATCTATCTAGGGAGTACTCAACATTGCCCTCCTGGCAAAATAAATGGTTTGTTCTAATGGGGTACAGATGTAAAAAAAGTATAAGAGGAGACCATTTTAATGCAACGCAAAGTTTATTTACTGAATTCTACTTATATTTCTTTGGCTGTTTAAACGGTTCCTTTTTCGAGCCAATTGACTCACTTTAATGATTCCTACTGGCACTGCTCAATCTTCTGCTTGCCCGTTTTGCTGTCAATCACTGCTCAGACACTTCCTACGTGGTGACTGGTGATTGACAGGGGAATGAGAGCTCCACAAGCGTGAGTTAAATGGCAGAAGTGTGGCATTCCAGTGATTTTGAGCACGGGTTACTACTTAGCCGATTAAAAAAAAATTCTTCTCTGATTAATTACAACACCTTAAAAATTACTATTAGGGGAATTTGGTAGTGCCGTTGAGATAATTTAGAAATCAGACTCTTCCATATACCTGGAAGAAAGCTTTGGGATGAAAGCCACCGTTCGCTGGCAGCTGTTAAAGATTACAGTTCAATGCTGGTAGTCTCAACTTTTTCCTCACTGGAATTAATTCACACTGCAAAATCTTTTCTCTGGCCACATTTCCATACACAAAGTGAACACATTACACTGCATACAATCCCATTTTATTCTGCTTTGGGTCAAAATGTTTCTATTTACTTTAAAACAGTTTGGGAATAAACTTATACTCAAGCATTGGCAATGCAATGCGAGTGGTTAGTATTGAAGCCAATCTCAACAGAATGATGTCTCCTATTGGAAAGTAACTGATATACCTACTTCCATACAGGCGTGAAGGACAATTTGGCCAACTATCTGCAACAACAACAACAACCACAAAAACAATACAATTACAACAAAACAACAGGAGGACGTCCCAAGGCGAAGGATAATTATTGATTCAGACCTGAGCTGAGGACGATGGGGGGGTGGTGGCAGGAGTTGCCGATGGGTCCATTAAAGAGGAGAGTCTTGAGGCAAGACTTGAAGGATGTTAGGGAGGGGGCAAGGCGGAGAGACTTTGGGATGGTGTTCCAGAGGTTGGGGGCAGAGTGGCTGAAGGCTTGCAGGGTAATGGTTGGGCGGGTGGGTCGGTGGGGGGCGCAGAGCAGGCTAGAGCCTGCAGAACGGAGGGGGTGGGCATGTTGGTAAGGGATAGGATGTCATGGATGTAGAGTGGGGCAAGGTCGTGGAGGACACTTAATGTGAAGACCAGGATCTTGAATTGGATCCTCTGGATGATGGAGAGCCAATGGAATCGGGCAATGATTAATTTCATTTCAAGTCAAATGGCAACATGATTCATGACATTATATTTTGCAAATCAATGATTTACAAACTCATGGTAACAAAACCCTCATCAATATATATTTGAGATTTTTGTGTTTGAGATGTGTTTGACATTTGAGATGTGTTTCGAATCCAGGCAGGTTAGGGTGAAACCTTGGGCAAATTTCCTTAATCCACATGCCTAATAAAAATCCCTCCTAAAAATCACAATAATAAAATTGGTCATTTCAATCCATGACAATTTTTGGACACTGCTGTGTGCAATTGGCTGCCAAGTTTCGCCCACAAATAAACAGTCAATTCACTTTACAGTATATTCTGTGAAGCGCTTTGAGACGCCTAGAAGACATGAAAAGTGCTATATCACATACAAGGATTATTATTATTGTTATTATAACAATTACCTTCTAGATTCACTGAATATACAATAGCGATGATTCAGATCCATTCTAGAGCAAGATAATAATAAGAATTTCCCAAAAGGTGGACGCCTTCCCCACTGCTCAACTCCAAAGTATATGAAACTGCGTCATATATTCCACTGTAACTGTAGGCTTTTGCTAAGTAAAAATCTGTGATTTTGCTAACTGATAACTTACTATTGTGATTCAAGAATCGAATGTGCAATCCTACTTCATTGATATTGGTACTAGGAGTGGTACTGGGGGAGGCCAGTATATTCATCTCAATATATTACAAATGTCTACATTTAAGCAGATTAGAAACTATCCCCCCTCCATCACAATATATGTGATAATAATAAAACTGCTGCTTCAAAGAATAATCCCATCCATAATAACCAAGTATTATATAAATAATTGACTAGTATAGGCACATACTGTGGATGGAAATGTGGTGCCAGCACATCACCAAAGGAAATCTTCAGTGCCTGGAGGCAAATGCAAGGAAACCAGTTTCACTCCAGGTCTTTATTTACATTGCATCAACCCAAGAATCGCAGCATCAAAAAACATGTGATGGGAAATGAAGTTCCTGTGATAGCTAACATAGTAAGAATTTACATTTAAATAGCATGCCTTTCAAGTTAGTAAGACATCCCAAAACAGTTAACAAAATTGGGTTGGCACCAGACCTGGGTATGCAAGCTGAGGGGGGTGAGGAGTGGAAAGCTAACCGAAAGAACTAGGTCTTGTGACAGACCTTGAAGGAGGCTCATTAAGCAGCAGGTAGGAGGGACTCAGATGTTGCTCCAGAGTGTTGTGGCAACAAGTGTTTACCCTGCAAATTAGTAATCTTACTGTGGGATTATATCTGTAGCCAGACTCAGAGTGGAAAGAACAGAACAGTTTTGTCCCCGCAGAGTCAATGGGCTAAGTGTGCAAATAGAGCCAGGTTGAGCTCTAATTTATGAATCAGCCACTGGAACCAATCAAATTTGCTGTTTTTAATACAAAACATTTTCTTATGGATGTCTCTTCTTTTTAGTGCAGTGATTAGGGGAGAAATGTGATTGATGTCTTTGCACTGCACATGATCATTTATTTGCACCATCAATCACAGGACTTCTGTCACTGTTGGTCTGGCTCATGAAGAGAAGTGTTGTGGGAGATTATTATGAGCCTGTTGAGTGGCATCAACTCTGAAATGAAAAGAAGGTTTGGATCCAGTTCAGCAATCTTCAGTATGGCTCCTGGGGCCAAACTAAATTCACCTCAAGAGGATAGTGCAGCTACCTAGAAACAAGACTCCAAGTGTGGGGTAAAACTACACTTGACCAGTATATTCCAACCCCTCGAAGGGTCACAAATCAGAGACAAAGGGAGCAGTCCTGTTTTGCTGCGCTCTTCGACCTTTCATGAATGTCACAAAATTCAGTCATCCTGAATTAAGAGAAACATTCTGGACAACCAGGAAGTTCAGTTTGCTGTTAGGTTTAAGGTTCATGCCCAAGTATTACTAAGCAAACAAAAATAGAAATTTCCTGACCTCAGATGAGAGTAACATTTTGAATATCGCAAAATACAATCCATTTTGCCAAAGAGCTCAGAAGACGAAGCTCAAAAAAATACAATATTTGATAAAATAGCATCTATTCCTGAGTCTAAACATGCATAGCAGCACCCGATATGATTGAATTGCAATAATTGAATTTATTCAACTTGTTCCAGAAATAATTAAATTTGTTATTTTCTTATGTATACATATCTCACAGCTTGTAAAAACATTTGCTGTGTCAAAGAAAAAAAACTCATTAATCGGCTGCCTAGTACTACACTGGAATCAAAATACTGTACTCAACTTTGAAACATTTGATTAAGGAAAGAAAAGGAGAGGGAAATGCTTGATGGATCTGGTGATGGGTGTTTACAGTAATTTGAGATACCGTTAGAACTAGCCGATTAAAGCTCCATAGAGTTCCATTTCCCATTGTTGGGCAAGTGTGATCCTTCCTCTTTCCCCTGCTCTCTGAAAACAACAATATTCCAAATAACCCTTTCCCAATCCTCCTCCTCTTTCGTTCACCCCATCCCCCCCAAAACAATGAACCGCTAGAAATCACAGGAAGAGAATTTCCTCTTAAGCAGCCCTGGGGTTTGTCAGCCACCATAATACAACTTCAATGAATTTCTTTGAAGTCTGCACTTAACACAATCTCCCTCTCTCCCTCTTCCACCACCGCCCCACCACCACCCCTGCACAAACACCCCTTCTGCACACAATACTATTACATATAATTCTACATTTTTCTATCTTTCTTTGCAGCTTTCTCTCCCACCCTCCTCCCACTTTCAAATGATCTGCAAAATATTTCTCAAACACTGTTAAATATAGCAGGATGAAAATACTGCGGTATGCTAAGCAGCCCCATTTCTTTCCCTTTCCTCCTCCTTTATGCAGCTTCATGTCCTGACCTTGCTTGTTCTATGCCCCATCCATCTTGGGCTGCTTAGCCATTTCAGTGGCTTCATACTGTGCAGATTAACACAATTCATCACTGCAATCATCCTCGATTCATCACCCTTTCCAATGAATGTTTTGACATCCAGTTAATTTTCTGCTGATGATTTATCAAATTATAATTACCATGCTCTGAAGGACTCATTTATTATGTTGATACATGATAATGATGCCAAAGTGGATTGAATTTTAAGTAAGTTCTTGCGATTATAACATATGCATTATTGTGAGTAATGTTTTACAATTTAGTTTTTTACAGCCATGAACTCTTGGGACTTTCTTAATGTTATAATAATCAATGCAAAAACTCAAATTGTTAATTCAATTTTTTCGTACAAATTGTTTGGCTAGGGAGCAGAGAGCATGAAAAAAAAGTTCAATTAAATTCAAACCTACAATTTAAGAAGCTTGGTAATTAAAGAACACAGTAATTTAATCAGGGTTTCTGCAGTAACCCAAGTGAATAAGGCTTACTTGCACTAACTCAAGGCTATGCATAGACTCCATGCAAGCACAAATATTTCCTGTGAATGGGAAAGCCCAAGACAGAAACTAACGGAGGAGAAGGCTGGCTTTTTTTTAAGAGGAAGTTAGTCACAGCAGAGCATTCTGGGGTCCTTTATTCAACTAAATTATTGGAAAGCCTACCAAGCGTGTTGTATATGCATGGAAAAGATTAAAGGAAGCAGATGTGTTAACAGAAACAAATCTAATTCACCTCCTTCTGCAGATCTCCTGTGCATAATCTCACATGGAGCTGAAACAAAGTCTATGAAAAAATATGATTTTGAAGAGCTTCCATCTTGCTCTCAATCCTTAAATACCCCCCCATGCTTGTATCCCTCACTGCTTCTTCTCTCCCGCGCTCTACCCCCCCCCCCCCCCCCCCCATAATAGCAAGTCCCTATTGGTTGTCCCAAAAGTGAAAGATGTGTCTGGTAAGTGAGAGAGGTCAAACATGAGCACAGCTATTTATTACATGTACTGCAACCAGATGGAAGCAACTCATCCATCAGGGAATCTGTCATCCCCATCAGGCTGGCTTCACATGAAAGCCCCTCTCCTTCTAATCCACACAAGCCACACGCTTCTTCTCATTTTCACAGATTGAGCCCACTGTAACCCGACTGCTGCTTCCTTTTAATCATTTTACCCATCACCACATGCTATTTTTACACATTCCTTTTATCAATACTTGTTCTGTATCACTGGGAGATATTAAAATGTACCAGGGCAAAGAAGGGCGTTTCTGACACTTGCTCTCTCATTCATCAGCTCCTTATAGCCCCGTCGGTGACAATGAAAAGATTTCACAAGACCATACAGCAGAAACTCATTCTCCCACTCATCCATCATGTTATCCCAGCAGCAGTTCCAGTGACCTAATCTGTAATGCATCGGTGCTCTCTACAGGGCTGCTTAAAGCCACCTTTCATACTGTTATCCAACCAAAATAAATACTACACTCACCAAAACAATGGAACCTACTACATAGTTGCCAGGTTGCCGCAATGGATCACTCCAGGACTGCCTGCTATCTGTTCCGTGCAAAGATTTGTCTGAGTGAAAAGAGGCTGGTTAAGTGGATCCTAAATGTGGAAAGGCAAACTTTTCAAAACTTGAGGCCATTTGGAGGTCAGAAGTATCAGGCGCATATGGGCCCACAGTGGTTTACTTAACATTGTGCAGGCCTGTGAAGGCAGGAGGGAGAAGAGTGGAGCTGAATCTGTAAGCAGCTAATTGTCCATAAAGGTCTTTTGTTTCTAACATATGGGGTGGTCTCTGGCGGCTCACTGGGACTTAACACAGCTGGTAACACCTCAAAGGAAAGAACATTTTCCGTTCAGACACCAAACAGCAATATAAATCTGTACTAGTGCACTCTACAGAATTACAAACCACAGAAATATCAGGAATATGGTAAAGACCACAAGGTCTCAATTCCCAGATTTAGTATTGTTGGTGAAGTTAATGTTTTCCATTGGACACAGTTTGGCTTTACTTACCGAACTGAAAATAAATTACCCTGCTGGCCAAGAGCTTCAAAATGATTAACTGCAAATTATCTCCTGATAACGTCCAGAAATTACATCAAAAGGACGTTGATCTCACTGTTAGACACCCAGAAGGTGGCACCACCAAAAAAAGCGAAAGAGTTCATAGTATCATGAATAAAAGCTACAGGAAGCAATTTTCTGACTGCATCTTAACCGTAGCATTCAGAAAACTATTACTGTATAAAACTTGCTTTGTTGATGACGTGATGTGAACTTCTTGATCAAATTGGTGCCTTATGATCACTAATAGAGGTGGGGAGATACGAAGGGAAGCTGCTGGAGTCACAAATGCTGAAATAATATTTGAAAAATGACTTGAAAGCAGCAGTAATCATATTAATGTTTTATCCATCTCATTTAACCATTTATCATTTGTTATGTTTAAATTCACATGTACAATACAACCTCTAATTACTTCTGAAACAGCCAGACCCAAGCAACAGTCACTTTTGGATTATGTGCTCTGCTAATTGTACGACTGGAAATTCATTAAATGTCATAAATACTAACAGTGTAATGCACTTTTGTAATTATAGAAATACTAAACCCTGATCACATTAATACTTCTATCCTATGCAAGCAACCCAATTAGACAGAAGGGTGAATGTTAGTTAGTGCTGCACTACACTGAGGGCGGGAGCTTTCTGACCCAAGCAAAGCTATTACTGGCAAATATTCCCCAATTCCCCTCTGCTGTGCTTTGTGCCTAGTTGCCTGTTTATCTCTGGCTCCCCTGATTATGAGCTAGTTAATGCTGTCTAATCCTAACCCTTACTTATCACCAACTGTCCATTATTTCTTAAAAGGTTAACAATAAATAAACCTGAAAAGGCACCTTTAACATATAGTCAGCCATACCAAAAACAAGCACATTTAACAATACATACATTGTATGCTACAAAAGCCAATCCTGTAACGAATAATAAATAATGCAGCTGCATCATCTAAAAAGTAAATTAATTGAAGCCAAATAATTTGAAACTACTGTTATATAAATTAAATTAAAGTTTGATTGAATGGGGAGATTGTAGTCATAATCCCTACTCAATGAATTCCTGAGTTTAGCTGTCTTATGTGACCGGGGTACATCATATGTCATTAAATATCCCATGTCACTTTTCAAAAAAAGGAAGAGGAGCTCCTGGAAAAAATCACCCAAATAAAATTGATCATTTACTCTGTGGCTGTTTGTGGGACATTGCTGTGCACAATTGACTGTCTGCAATTTCACCCACACTACACAACCAAAACCATTCTGTGAAGTGTTTTCGAAACGTCTCGATGATGTGTTAAGGTGCTACATCAAATACAAGTATTATTATTATGTGAATGAATTTAGTTCACCTGTTTAATCTATATACCCCAGTCTTTTTGTGGACAAACAGAACTACACGGCATCTCCAACTCAAAATGTAATGTGCAGCTTGTTAGAGATTCTAAAAGTGCGAGGACCATGAAAAACAAAAACTGAATTCACATGTTTCTGATTATAAGCAATTCCAGGGAGTTGTTGAATTTGATCTATAGCCCAGTAGACAAGAAATTCAAAATGCAATTTCTACACTCGTCTCTCATGAGGAACTTTCCTTTTTTTATATAAAAAATTTGTCATTGGTGTAAAATGGTTTCCATTTAGCTGTGAGATTTTTCACTGGCATTCAGCTTTGTAACTCCCCATGGTTACAGTGCTTCTTTTTGTGAAATTCATTTGGAATATTCCTTATTTCATAATTTTGCTTTCTATCGACTCCACAGGTTCCAGTTTTCTGCCAATGCTTCTTCACGAGTTATCAAACGGCTTGGGGGAACGTGGTCTCAGAGTCTCTCTCCCTGGAGCAGAAATTCTGGGAGCTAAATCGTTAAAAGAGGAAAAGATAGCACCGAATAATTCCATGGGAAATGCTAAGTGTTGATAACCCGGTCCAACAAGTGGAAAGATTGTCACCAATCACAGTCCGACATGTGAAAATCTCTGATTAGGTAGTTAGGGAGTAGAAACAGGCAACCTGACATAGCATCCATTCACGAGGAGCTGAATTTTACAAGGCTGCGACATAATTATCAATGAAACCCAGGAGTCTGACTGGAGGTGCGTCCTTTGGATCAGATGTTATAGCCAACTCCTGCCTGCCTGTTCAGGTGCATGTTAAAGATCCCATTGGACAGAAGGAAGTTTCTTCCGGTGTCTAGGCCAACAATCTACCAGAAAAATGGGTCACTCACTTCATAGTTACTCTGATCTCATGCCTCCTCAGACTGTCTGCTGTGTTACCTGCCGAACGTTGTAGTAAGTGATGGCACAGAGCGATCTGAGGGGAGCAAAGTTGTCCCAAGCATCTGCCCCAAAGCTTTTCGCAGTTAAAGGATTGAATTCTTCTTTACATCCTAGAATTTAAATTCATGTATCTAGGACCGCTCATCCAACACAACAGCAAGCAGAAGATGAGGAGGTGTTGTTTCTGTCATTCTGTAGAGTAGCTGCTTGCAGGTTAGCGATTTTCTTAGAATTGTCCTTTTCAGTAATTTCCCAGTGCACCTTTCATCGTTCCTTGATTGCATTCTTTCCAGGACCTTTACTGGGGGGACTGCAGCATTGGGCACCAACTAAAGGAAAGTGGAGAATTTCACAGCCAGGTTTCACTCGCGCGGCTAGGCAAACATCCTAAACAGAGTATGGATCTGTCAAACGTGGGATTGCTTGCAGGATTTGCCATTGGAACAACTAGTTATACTGTAGACTGAGCACAGCACAGATACAGATAAGAAGGTACTTGTGTGTACACATCTCCAGATTGTCCTCAATGAGACATGAATTTATGTACATATTCAAAGAAAAGTTTTACACTTAAAGGTAAAATGCAATTCATTTTCTCAGTATTGAGGTTATTCTTCCTCATAGAAGCCTACAGTGTTCCGCAGGAAAGGGAGGAAATGGAATGGAGCTACTTATTTAATATAAATCAAGCTCCACCCCTACCCCCCCCCCCCACCCCCCCACCATTGCTCATACCTTTGGGAGTAATTTGTAGCTTGTGTTATGCGTGCAATAACCACTTCTAACTGCTCACCAGTTTCCATACAACTCCACAAAAAAATCATTAAAAATTGAAGAATGCGTAAAATGTTTGTAATATTTGCTGGTTAGCCACTGTTATTCAGGATGTTAGATGTTACAAAGCCCAAAATGAGACTGGCTGGAACAAAGGAAATTGGGGAAACTGCTTGAGATTTTATACTTTTATCTTCCATTAATTGAGTATACTATATGTAGTTCCCCTGAAGCATCCTCCTCACTAGATATTTTCATTCCCCCAAGGGGAGAGGGAGAGGGTATTTGAAAGACTCCAAGTTAAAGCCTCAAAACTTAAACTGTGCGACAGAGAGAAAATGCAAAATGGGTTATCAATCACAGACTTTCATTTAAGTGCTTTGTAAACAATATCCCTAAAATTTTATTACACCATTGCCAGCAAAAGCAGCAGACAGCAATCCTGGATTTTTATTTATTGTTTTTGTATATTTTATATAGTTTTTTTGATTTGGCCCAATTGTCTGATTTGAAAATGATGAATAAAGAAAAAGGTTTAAAATGTCACAACCAACCCTAAATTTTAAGGAACTAATAATAAAGATTCAGAAAATTGATTATGCAATAAACACATTTCATTAACTCGGGAAGCTTTTTATCTGCTGCTGAGGCAACTACAGATACAAGTTTCAATAGCCTGTTAAAGTGTCAAATAATGCATTTTTAAAAACACCTTCACATGTAGCTTCACATAAAACCATTTAAGTAGCAAACGAGAGTCTTCTACTTAGATGGCCTCTCCTTAGGTCGGGTCTTGTAGCACAGTGGTTAGAGCAATCACCTCGCAAGTGAGAAACCTGGGTTCAATTCCCATCAGAACAAAGCCTTATGAAGTTTCTTTACTCCACACGCCTGATAATAATCCCTCAATAAAAAAAATTGGTTACTTCAATCCACGACTGTTTATGGAACACTGCTGTGTGCAATTGGCTGCCGCATTACCTACAAAAATTCAGTCAGTTCAGTTTATAGTATATTCCGTGAAGCACTTTAAGATGTCTAGAAGACACAAAAAATGTCATATCAAATGCAAGGATTAATATTCTACTAAGCAGAAGTGGTTTCCAAATACTGTAAATATAAAGTAACATAGAAAATTAAGAAAAATAGTATTTCCAATTGAAACCTGCAATATTGAACATTTAATCTGCAATTTGCATGAACATCAACAGGACTCTGCCAGTCAAAAAATGTATTATCCTATTCAGAGTACAGTACAATGCTCAAGTTGGCTTTATTAAGGTTGGGAAATCCAGTTACTTATAATTCCATGGTACTGTAGATCCTTATTCTAACACCTATTTCAGGCAGGCATCGACCGGGGGAGTCTAGAGGTTGAGTTGCCACTAGGTTCTTCAACAATAACAACAACAACAACTTCAATTTATATAGCGCCCTCCACGCCGGACGGCGTCTCAGAGCGCTTCAACAATAGGGTAGAGTTAATCAAAGTTGAGCCCACTCCTGTCCTCACCAAATATACATTTCCCAGCAACAATCGCTGGCTAGTTATCAAGAGAAGCAAACCAGGTTGAGAATTTTTTTTCTTTTCTAACTATGGTGAAATTGGAGACATTTGTATTACCCCCAATATTTCTGTGGCTGTGCCAATTGAATCCACACAAACGACTGAACCCAAGACCATTGTGAACTGTATATCTTAGTTCCGCACCGTGTGATAGGGTCCAGTCTGCCAATGTGTTTCACTTCTCTTTTCTGAGGATATGTACTTCTATTTTCTGAGGATACACACTTGCTTTCTGAGGATATGTGCTTCTTCTTCCTATTAATACAAAACTGTACTCAGACCTAATAAGGATTGCAATTGGGGCCAGAAGAATCCCACAAATTGGTTTTCAATTTAACAGAATAGGAGACCAAGCTAAAAATCAGAGACTGGGCAATGTCAATTCTGAAAGAAATGAAATTGGAGACAGCACTTGTCCTAAAAACACTGCATGTAGTTTTCTATGTCAGTGGAATTAATCAAACAGACACAAACGCAAATTGACCACAAAAATAAGTGATTTGCCAATTCTGCTGCAATTATGATTCAGGCTTAATTGTCCTTGAACAAACAAGAGCAAGACCGTGTGCATTCTTATTTCAATCCAACAACCCTAAAACATCCAGCTACTTGACATATACCAGTATTCAAATATTTCTTATAAACACGACACTCCATCAATGTAGCTCTTGGATATACTTTACCAGCAAATAGTGCTCAAGACTATGGGGAGAGGGAAAGAGAAGTAAATGAGGAGAGTTAAGCATCTGAGCTACTTTGTCGCATCAATGAGTTTCACCCTCACTGAGCAGTTTAATAGCAGTATGACAATTGGAGAATTATGTTTTGTTTGTTTTGAATTAAACAATAAAAGGGACAACTCGTCCCTACACTCTTTATCATACACTGCGACTTTGTTTGAATTAACTTTCATCTCTGCCTGATGCCTGCCTTTCAAAGTCATTTTGCAATCCCTGAAAAATCCGTACTTTAAATCGATGTCTGATTTTACGGAGCTCTACAATGTTTTAAAAAAAATATTGGTGTGGAATCTACTTTTTGCCCCTTTAAGAGACTGAGACATGCATTATCAAACAATACTAAACATCCACAGGTGACAAATTGGTAGAACACCAAAAGAATGCAATGAAATTATTATATGGAAAGATGTTGATGGTGAGATGTAAAGGGCTATAAATTTTCTGCTATTTCCCTACCACTTATCGCACACAGAACAGGCAAAATCCTAAACCATTCCTCTGCATTTTGTACAACCATGCATCCATTTCTTCACTACTAGTCTACTCAATACATGAGACAGCAGCTCCTCCTTAGCACCCATTTCAAGGTGTACACAGTAGGAACATAGGCAGAATATCTGTTTCCTATTCTATGGGAACAGGAGGAGGTCATCTGACCAGTCCAGCCTGTTCCATCATTTATTTAGATCATGACAAATCT
Source organism: Hydrolagus colliei (assembly GCA_035084275.1). Classification (NCBI taxonomy): domain Eukaryota; kingdom Metazoa; phylum Chordata; class Chondrichthyes; order Chimaeriformes; family Chimaeridae; genus Hydrolagus; species Hydrolagus colliei. Next base: position 16,334,315 of record CM068748.1, read on the forward strand.
TTTTAGCCCATTTCTCTATATCCCTTAATGCCCAACCTTCTCAAGTATCTATTTCCCTTTCAAACATCCTAATTGATATCGGATCTGTGGCCTTCTGGAGTGGCACAATCCACATTCTCATAACCTTCCTCATCATGAGATTGCCTATAATTCTACACGCCTTAATTTCAGCCAGTAATCTTCTCTGGGGTGCCTCATCAAATGTTTTGGGAAAATCTACATAAACTATATCCAGTAATCCACTTTTAATTATTACCTCAGTGATCCTTTCAAAGTACAGTACTCTGTCAGGTTAGTCAGACACGTTCTACCGTTGCCCTAACCAGGCTGACACTCCCTTGACTAGTTTACTTTTATCCAGATTCTAGGATATTCAGTCCCTTGATGATGGATTATCGCGACTAATTCACACCTCAAATTAAACCCACTGGTAAAACAGTAGCCTGCCTTGTCACTTCCTCCCTTCTTGACTAACAGCATCGCAATCTGTGGACGCTTGAGAGTATTGTCTCAAATAGTTCCACCTTTTCCATTAGAGGTGGGTAAATCTTGGCCAATATCCGCAATTTCTTTCACGCTGACAAATGGACCATTTTGGAGTCCTCTTACTTCTAGAATGAATAATTTGATTCGACACCAGCATCATCCTTGATGCACACCTTCAATGGCTGAAGCAGTTTTTATATGATTTTTGACAATTTAACAAGTCCTCCTGACAAATTAAATGGTTGTGTTGACAACTTAACTGCGCTGCCAATCAATATTTCAAATTACTTTCACCGCCATTTGGAAAAATACCACTTGGGGTCAACAGTGGCAAGTACTTGTGAGGAAAATAAAAGAGAAAGAGAGAGAATGTAGACTCACATTAAAAGAAAATTGAAAATCTTACAGGGAAGCATTGCAGCATTCTTGTGCTTTATGATTTTTTTCCACGGTTGTAAAACAAATTCCTTCATTCATTTTTTCTAAAGAAATAGAAGATTTTTGTAGAGTAAAAACCTGATTAAAGGACAGGCAATTGGATGGCTTCTTTTACTCCTATTAGTGAGGCATTCCTCATTCGTGGTTTTTGCAATTTTTGGTCATCAGTTTAAAATATTAAAAGACAAACCGATAAATAGTCTGAACAGTGAACTGACTACTGAGTTGCCTGTACTTAGGATGATATTTTCCTGTACTAACATTTGGAATGAACACTAGCATGCTGAAAAAGAGCAGAGTTGATGAATGTAATCTACCTAATTTGAAATTATCCATACATTTGGAAAATGTGTGGGACATTGATAATTATTTGTGCTGAGGCAGGAACGGATTAGAAAACATAGCTTAGCATACAAACAAACAAACAAGCAAGCAACAAAATTACATTCATAGAGCGCTTTTCACGTTGGGAGGATGTCCCAAGGCGCTGAATAGTCAGGCTAGGACTCGAGCAAGGGAGAGGGGTAGGATACGTGGGAGGGTGGAGGAGAGTTAGGAGGGAAGGGAGAGAGTTGGGAGGGCAGGATAAGGCTGGATCGAAGAGGAGGGTCGAGAGGAGGCGAGCAGGTTCATAGGGGACAGCAGGTTGGAGAGATGGGTGGGGTGGGAGGTGGGGTCAAGGCCGTGAATGGCCTTGAAAGTTTGGACGAGGATATTGAATTTGATTCTCTGGGGGATGGGGAGCCAGGCAAGGGTGATGTGGAGGTGCGGAGCTTGGTGCGGGAGAGGACATGAGCTGCAGAGTTCTGGATAATCTGCGAGCCAGGAAGGCTGACGAGGAAGAAGTTTCCATAGTCGAGCCTTGATGTGATGAATGCGTGGACAAGGGATAATGTAGAGTTTGCAAAATATACAGTCAATTCCCTTTACAGTCTATTCTGTGAAGCACTTTGAGACGTCATGAAGACTTGACAAGATGTAATATCAAATGCAAAGATCATTATTATTATGTGAAAAACCTGACTACTGAAGGATTGTCAGTCCTTTATTGTGGGAAGGTGAAATAGAGGGTGAGGTAAATGACTCAGGATACTCTCGCGGTCACAGAATATGACAAATATCAAATAAAAGATAACTCTTTTTTAAAGAAAAGTGGTGGGGGTGTTGGGGGGGGGGGGGGGTGGGCGAGATGGGGGCGAGATGGGGGTGGGGGGTGGGGGGGGCTGGATGGAGGTGATAATATCAATTTAACAAGTCCTCAAAAAATCATGAGATGCTGCACCCACAACCATTATGAGTCACTTACAACCAACACCAGCTGCAATCGCAACTTCACGATCAGCAGGGAAAAAAATATATCTGGTGAGCAGACCCGTCAATAAAACAAAATGAGACGCTGATTATTCCTCTCCGTGTCTTTCCCTTCCCTCTAGTTATGCCAGTAACTCATTCACAAATTACACTCGAGACTGCTCTTAGTCACTATTTTAAGCTTGGGTCCATTTCATCAGCAGGTAAATAACCACTTAAGAGCATGTCTGTGTATTTCAGATATAACAAATTAGTAATACAAAGTGGCAATAACAAAACTTCAAAATCTAATGTAGGCCTGGGGCTGTCCAGGGTAGAAAATGAGTGTGCAGTTTCTGTTCCAGTTCCATCCAGACTAGATTGCATCTCAGTCCTGGATTCCAAATAGCCCTGTTAGCCATCAGCAATTATCTTCTTGTCAAACATCAGAGTAAAGAATTTCATGGTAGTCTGCAAAGCTCTATGATAAACTGGACATTAGAATCATCTGATAGAAATAAAATTGGCGCAGCAACTAACATCCTTGACAGAGAAATACACACTGCCTGTGAAAATCTGGTCCCATCATTCTGAAAAGAGCATTAGGTCCTTGCCTAGTCTTTAACAATGAATCTAATACAGTACATCATGCGGGCAAAGCACGGGAACAAAATATGAAGTATTAATCGACATTACAGTAGCCTGTTTAATCTCCTGCCAACAAGTCTCTTTAGTTCTGTCCTAGTCTGTCTTCTTTCCTGACAGACATTAAAGGAATCAGACTTCCACCAAGGCTAAATCAAAGTCATCCTAGAGCATGAACAATGAACCTGTACCTTTTAAATTGTAGCACTTTAATCACAATAGAGCTGATTGAGGTCTTCAAAAATCATATTACCATCTTTATTAAAATCCAACAATAGCACATTTCCCTAGCTTACCAACACAGCTGTTTAAAACATGGTTTAATCATTTCTTAAGCCTTTCAACGGGAATGTGGTGTCTCTTCATTATAGAGGGACAGTGGTAAAATTGAGGTCATACTTGCCAGTAATTTGGGAATATATAGGGCAGAAAACTTGTGGGTTACGAAGCAATATTTGGTCAATCTATTACAAATAAAAATGCCCTTTTTGAAATAGCAGCATTAAATAACATGGTATTGACTGCAAAACAACTTCAATTTGAAAGTTTATTTCAGTTAGATGCGCTCTTTAAATTATTTATTTGGTTGTAGCAAAAATTTAAGATATACTACAGGAAATAACATGTCATTTTGGTAAACAGAATCCTGTCAATAAACTGCATATTGTACTTTGTTTCCACACCCAGTAAATCTTTTTAACTTGACCAATTTAGAACTGGTTCAACAATGATGTATGTTGTAGATTTTAACTCAAAGTAGGTAACCAAGTGTCAGCTTGACTCAGCTGGTTACACTCTTGCCAGTGAGCCTAAAAGTTGTGGGTTCAATCCAGGACTTTGAATGTACACAGTGCAGTTTGATGCTACAATGGAGTGCAGTGCTGAAGGAGGATTGCATTATCAGACTGCCTTCCTTCAGACGAGATGATAAACCAAGAACCCATCTGCCAGTTCTTGTGGCTGTTATAAACTGAACTATTTGAAAAGAGAAGGGAGTTTCTTCTGGAGTCCTGGCCAGCAATTCCGAACACAAAATTAGTCATTCACTTTATTGCTGTTTGTGAGACATTGCTGTGTACAAATTGTCTGCTGTGTTCTCCTACAAATACAGTTAATCCAGTCCACAGTCAATCTTGTTCAGCATGTTGTGATGTTCGTTTTCAGAGGTGCTTTACCAAAGTGCAAGGATTATAGGGTTATAAATATCTGCCGCAAAATACAAAAACTAATAGGGCAAATAATCGATTGCTGCAAGAGCAGCTAATGTATATCTCCTCTGGAACCACCAAAATTTAGAAGAGAAGCTTCATAATAAAAAATAGTAAGTTACAATACAATACAAAATTACATTTTTAAAGTGCTTTTCCTGTTGGGAGGATGCCCCAGGGCGCTGAATAGCCAGGGATTAAGATCTGAGTGGGGTGGGGGAAGGTTGGGATCAGGAAAGGGGGAGGACAGAGAAGATACAAGGGTGGCAGAAGGCATGATCAAAGAGGAGTGTCTTGAGGCGTGCCTTGGAGGAAACAAGTGAGAGAACAAGGCGAAAGGAATGTGGGATGGAGTTCCAGAGATTGGGGGCAGAGAGGCTGAAGGCCCTATGACCGATGGTGCTGTGGGCCGGGCAGAGAACATGGAGTCTGCTGAGAGGTAGAAGAGGACAGATTAATAAGGGGTTAGCAAGTTGGAGAGGTAGGAGGGGGCAAGGCCATGGAGGGCCTTGAAGTTGAGGATGAGAGTTTTGAACTCTATCCTCTGAGGGATGGGGAGCCAGTGGAGCCGGACAAGGGTGTGTGTGATGGGGCCATGGAGCCTGGTGTGGGAGAGAACACAAACTACACAGTTCCGGATGAGCTGCAACTTGTGGGGAGAAGAGTTGGGAATGCCGACAAGCAGGGCATTGGCGTAGGCAAGCCTGGTTGTAATGAAGACATGTATGAGGGTGTTGGTGACTTGAGGGGTGAGGCAAGTTATTCTAAAATGCAGGAATTAAATTAAAGTGGGATACAAAATGAAAGCACAAAGAAAAACTATAACAATTATTTTTCTCAATAACAGCCTATAACTACACATCTTTTAGTACAGGACATTCAAATAGACCTTGCAAAGCAAGTTCTCAAAGATAATTTTTCTCAATGGAAGCATTCCATCTCTTTTAAAGTAAAATTAGAGAGCTCAAAGCTCATTCATTTTTGACCTAAATTATATGAAATGTCATTGATTACTAAATCATGTAGTTGGCGATTCCAATATGAGCACTGTTGCTCCAAATTGAAAAGTGGAGTTTTGTTACTGGCAGCATAAAATCATTTGCAGAAAAAAAATCTTTCCTAGCAAATCCATAGACATATCTGGAAACATTAATGTAGTTGAACAGTTGGTGAAAATGTAAAGCAACTGTTACGCTGGCATAATGCAACAAGGCACCAAACTCTGTACTGTTAGAATACAACAACTTGCATTAGTAAACCTGACTCAATGTCACCCATTGATGGCGCAGGTGAGTCTTAACGTTGTGCAGAAAGAGGGAAGGCACAAGGAGAGTCATCAAGTGTTGGAATGCACCTCATAATTGGTCATGCACAACGCAGAGACCTCGGCACAGCAAGGCGGTAGCACACAGAGCAAAAAAAACAAATATTTGGTCACGTACTATGTATAAATTCATAGTGTGTTTATCCATAAAACACAGTTACTACACTTACAGTGAATCCTGTGAAGCACATTGGGACTTTAAAATTATCTCTACTGCCTTGAAGAATTGGGTTCCATTATCATTTTTGAAGGAATTATTACCCCAGAAAAGCGATCCGCCAATCAACTAACAACCAGGTTCCTACTTACTGCTGGGTAAACAGAGTCGTGTGGAATAAGGAAACATGCAGAACGTTTTGTTCTGCCAGGAATGATCAGCTCAAGCCGACCATGTCAAGATTGTTTTGTGGGATCTTAGTTGCTTATTGTGATTTCACTGTTCTAGTTGAGCTTGGAGACATCCCTGAATTCAGCTGCATCTACATTGCACTGAGACTGTGAACCCACATCCTTTGTATAAGGACTCCTTAGCCTCCCCGGAAGCACTGCATTTGAGTATTTCTCCCCATTTCCATCTCATTTCCCTTCTGACTACTATCTGCTTCCTTCCAGTTACAAATTCACATCCATATCTTACTTTTATGGTGGTGTACTTATCCACAAACCATCGAGAGAGCATGGTAATGAGTTTCCCACGTTTTTAAAAAATCTTTTGATCTTTCAATCATGTTAGTGGGGTTCTAAATCCAGGTAACACCTCAAACAGGTTCCAATACCCTCATATCATTTTTAACACGTCACTCTAAACTAAAATCAAGTAATATTTTGTCCCAATTTGAATATCAATTTAATATTTTCAATACAGAATTGTCACCTTTTGTTATGTTATTGTTTCACTCTATCTCAACCTTATTTCAGCATGAAAACCCTGATCTGTTAACAAACATACAAATTAGCTAATGCAAAATACAGTAACATGTTGTGAAATGTAGAAGTTTTGAAATTATGTATTTTATCATTGAACAGCACTCTCATAATGCTACTAGTAATAATTTCTGGAAATTATTTTTAATATAATTGTGCACAAAGCAGTTGCTAATTGAAATCAATTTGGAAAATTTAATTGTTAGGATGCTCAATATTTCTTCCCCCTCTCCTAAAAAATAAAAATGCACAAATTCAGTGCAGCGTGCTCTTTTCAATGTGATAATTTGTGGCATTGATACTACAGCATCTCAGCAGCATACTGGTTTCCTTGCCTCTGGGCGGAAGGGGATCAATATTTGTAAGGATTGCTCCTTGTTCCAACATTGTAAGATTTACAATGCTTGCTAGGATGCACACTTTGTCTTCACGTAACTCATCAGAGGAACCCAATTACTATCCACAGACAAACAGCATTAACATGAACTCCCATGCTTCTTTATTTCCTTTCATCCAGTCTCATTTCAGGGTCTTCAGGCAGTGCCACGATAACAGATACTACACTTAAAACTGTGCTTGAAGGAATAAATTTTCAGTCTTTCATTACTCGAAGCTTGATTTACTTCATATCATCTTGGAGCTATAGACAAAGATAACACACTGTAAATTACAACCTTCCCATCTCACAGTTTCAAACATGGGGGGTAGACAAGGGGGTGTTGGTGAAATTCTGCAACACTAAACACAAACAATGCTGGGGCTGTTATAGTCGGTCACTGCACAGAAACCTCTCGAGTCAGCCGTGCCAGTCCCCCTTGCATTTCTTGCAATTTCTTCCATCCCACATCCTATTCCACTGGCTGATAACTAAGAACATTAGTTTTATGCGACTTGTCAAGCTCAAATGAAAAGAGAGCTAACTTTAATGACACTGCAATTAATCGCCCCAATAGACAGACAGCTAAAAGACAAGATATTGACTTCATTAAGGATAATGTATTATGTCATTAAGTTGGTAGGGTCACCTTGTGTATCATACAAGCCTGCTAATATATTGGCATTTTCCTCAAATAAGATAAATTCAGATATGAGTGATAAAGCTGATTAGAAAATGCTTCATCTGAAGAGGCTATGCTCCCTTAATGCCTGACTGCAGCCCCAGGTGTAAGTGGAGTTGTGAGAAGCCATTACAGATCACAGTTTATCTGAAATAGAAGAGATTGATCTACCTCGCTATTTCAGTCCTTGTTGTTTCATCCAATCTGTAAGATAGGAGAAAGCATCTTAATTGGAGATTTTATGCTTCATCTTCTTTGCCAAAGCAGGATAGCATGCAGTTCGATCATCTCCCCACCACCCCCCACCCCTCACTTCCTAAATCTATTTTTTTTAGATCCAAGCCGAGTTCAACTAAACACTTCCTGCCAAGAAAATAAAAATCAAACATAATTTAAGCAATTATTTAAGATCAACTTTATCAAGTTTTACCATGGTGGGATGGGTGGAGGAGGGTGTGTTGAGAGGATTTTTTTTTTTTAAATCCTTTTAATGGCCAGTTTGCACTTAACATTCAACAACATTTTTAATCAAGATTTTATTCATCCCTTGGGCTGAAATTCCACTCCCCCACCCTCGAAAAATACCATCACCTTCAACCCTTTTCTCCAAATCATCTATTTAACCTGTCCCCTTCTTTTCCACTAGTTCCATTAGAGTGTCTGAAGCAGCAGTTCGGGGACCTCTCTTTGTGACCTTGGCATTTCTTTTCAGGCTCCAAGTATTGGCATTTTTTTTTCGGCCGCATCGCTTCTCATTTGTCATGATTATTGTTGAATTTTTCAACTGTCATTCTCGAACATAAATCAATGGTTGTCTGCTTCCTTTTGTCATATCTCTGCTGAAAACAGCCCTTCCTTTTTAAATGAGGCCTCCTCTCCTTCCATCCATTAAAAGGGCCTGTCTTTTCAAGCAGTCAATCCTTTGTTAGGCCAGTCCATTTATCATTCTTCCAATCAGTACCTGACATACTTATTCAGCCAGGTCTTCAACAGCACAATCATTGTTCATCTCTTATTTTATTTATGCATACTGTTTTTGCCATCCGTCTCTGGCCGGCAATAAATTTTATGTGTCCTTGTGTATGGAGGACTTTCAGCTGATTAAAAGAAAGCCTGCAAGTTCAGAAGCAAACGGTTTGGGGCAAGCTTGACTGAGATCGACTTTCCCCATCTTCAAGGCACTACACAAACTTATGAACAATGCAGGACTTAGAGAACCTGTTCATGTCAGCTGTCTGCATCAAAACCCCGCAAACAGCAATGTATTTGAGGTTAGCCAATTAAACCAGTAAACCAGTAAAATAACCAGCATTTGATTTGCTTTCAATGAGGTACATTTTTTCTGGATCTGGCGAGTAACAACATCCACCACAAAAGAAATAGCAATGAGCGATATAGAAGTTCACGTTAGACAAATTTGTTCCTCGTGTTGCTGCAGGAATTGCTCAACCATACAAATAATAATAATCCTTGTCTTTGATATAGCGCCTTTCACATTAGCAGTACATCTCAAAGCACGTTGCATGATTACTGTAAAATGTATTGACTGTGTTTTGTAGGCAAACATTTTAAACTCCTCTGACAATTTGAACTCACCTGCCTTGTACTGAGAGAGTTTTGCAAGTTCTTTGTCAAGTTAAGAAAATAGGCTGACTACTGGCCTGTAACCCAGACCATCCAATCTTCCTGGATGAAAAAAAAGCCTGGGAGTCGAAGGGAGTTCAAGATGGAGGTGGGAATGGGGGAGAGGAGCATTAGGGTTAGGTTGTGGGGGGAGGCGACGGGGGGAGGGAAAGTGAACCTGAAATGGTTTAGAGTACAACATATGAGTACTAACAGCCCTATCAAATATACAAAATTGTAAACCTTGAAACTTAAACCTTTCAAGGAAAAGAAACAGCTGAAAGCTAAACAAATTATTGACTGAGAAGCAGTTGGCGTCCTGGGAAATTCCATTGTAAGCATACTAAGGTTGATAACTGTACCAGGTACAACTCCACAGATCACTTAAAGCTGAAAAATCAGCCCTAACTCTGGCTAAAATTACGTACAGAACTACAATCAGTGAATCTAGATGTGAAAATTATCTTGATAAACAATCATCAAGTCTCTGCAGAAGGTTTTGCTGTAATGCCTTATTGTTCGGTCACCCATTAAACTAATTATCACTTTGAAAGGGGCAAAGCTAGATTGTGTGCCTATTATACAGTTGTCTTGAGTGACTCACTGATATATCATCCATGAATAAAAACAAAAGGTCAGGATAAACCAGAGACCAGAAATTTCTAACAGTCTTAACCCCATGATCGTTGTCTTAAAATTTAATCATTCAAAATATTTTTTTAAATTCTAAATTGAGACCAAGCTTGGAAGCTGGTTTTCCACACTTCCTTTCAAGCAGTGAAGAATCTTTTTCCAAGCTGAAACAGAATTTAAGACTTTTGCACTGCCTCAAAACATAAGAGACATCCCCCATAAATTGTATTGTTTAAGTAAGGCAATTAAGGCTAAAGATCCAAAGGCTAAGACCATGAGACATTTTGGATATCAAATTACAAAGGCCGGATTATATTGGTAACAAGTGAAACACACCACACCATCACTTTACAAATGATGTTAACGTGAATTCAAAATACAGTACGATGTTCATAATTTTTTTAAAGAAAACTTTTGTTTGGGAAGTCAGAGGAATAGGAATCAAAAGAACACACATGAGCGTCGTCATGGTAATATAGCATGCAAATAATGCTACCATGCTTTTTTGACTGGATTTAAGTCAGTGTGCCATGTGTTTGCCAACTCTGAAAAGTTTGCCAAAAACATTTGCTTTAAAATTTAATGTAATAATACAATAGAGAATCCATTATGTGGGTCAGTTTCACATAGTTTGTGGAGGGAATCGTGTGAATGGTTTGTTTGGCTTTATTTTAAAAACTTATATCTTGTCAAACTGGAGGTCGAGGAACTCTGTAAACTACGATGAATCAAGGGCGCGACATGAAGATGATTTCTAAATTGGCTGAAGGGAAGGAAGCAGACAGTAGGGTCAAGTCAGCTTAATGTTACACTCTGTCGAACCAGACATAATTATGACATAATAAAAAAGTACATACTTTAACAATAGGGTAACATTTGTAATAATTTCCAGACTATTCTGAGAGCAAATACAATTTCAAAAGTAAGATTTAAAAAAAAAAACTTTACTTTAATTTCACTGTAATTAGGATTTTTAAAAAAATATTTTTTATTACTTTTTTTATAATTTGCTGTGTACAATTGGGTGCCATGGTCCACAAAGTACACAGTCAATCCACTTTATAGTATATTCTGTGAAGCGCTTTGAGACACCTCAACAACATGATAAGACACTATTTTAGGATGTCCTCTCAATGTGAAACGCGCTCTATAAATTTAATTTTGTTGCTGTTGTTGTATACTATTCTGGCTCTACACCAAAGCTACCTTGTCCAATCCTCTATAGAATCATGGAAATTGTACCATAGAAACAATGAATATGTACATTGGTGATACAAAAAGTCTATTAAGTATTATCATAGTTAATATAAATAAAAATTAATAATTTGGCCACTCAATCCCCACTGTTTCTGGAAATTGTCTGCCGTTTTTCACCCACATACATATGGTCAATTCAATTTACAGTATATTCTGTGAAGCGCTTTGAGACATCTAGAACAGTGCTTTTCAACCTTTTTCAGTAATGTACTCTTTGTTAATTTTCAACATTATCGTGTACCCTCACCCAACCACATACACACACACACCACCCACCTCATTCCATTTGATTTTATGACAAAGCTTTTCTTATATAACAAAATAACTAGCACATACAAAACGAGGGGAATAACAATTAAATATACAGTTTGAAAGGCTATAAAATACTAAATAAGTAAGCTAAATAAATCAATGTACCTGTACCCACTCAAGTAATTTTGTACCCCCTGGGGTACATTTACCCCTGGTTGAGAACCACTGATCTAGAAGATGTGAAAAGCATTATATCAAATGCAAGGATTACTATTATCAAATTTAATCCAACATTTTTAGAAAATTCGAAGCTTCAAAATCATGCAGTTTATGCTGTGGTGCTATTTGAACCTCTTGATTATCTCCTTTCTTTAATATATAACCAATCTCTTTATCCATCCGATATTATCCAAATACTGTAATGTGTAAAGCGAAGTACTTCTCAATAACCAATTGTAAATTATTTCTTGATAAATACTGTAGGGACTAATCTTACAATGGTACTATTGCAATGTCAATGGCACTGCACACCAATAGCAAAGAACAATTTGAATTAATGTGGGTTTAAACATTTTTTAATGAATTAATAATGGAATAATATCCTACATAAAAGTGTACTTTGCAAAAATGCTGGAAAATTGCACAGTCGTCACATTTCTGAATGTTGCCCTATGTCAGAATATGTTTGGGGAAGGACAAAAGAAAATAAAGATGGTATGGGTATTGGTCATTGAGAATGTAACAGTTCAACAAGAAGTTTGCATCAACTGAAGGCTGAATACATATCAAATGGAACAGTGTGTCAAACAAATACTGGCATGTGAAACATAAAGTGATCAAGATAGCAGCATCAATAACTTTCAAAATCAAAAAGCTCAATAAATCTTCACTGAACTTTTGATTTTTTTGTACCATTTACCACATACTACAAAACTACACCTCTTTGCAGAAGTTACATAAACTTTTCCCTCTGTGAGGACACATTAAGACTACAGTATATATCAATTCCATGAGAAGGTACATTGCAGCACAGATCAAATAAAGGAGGAACAGATGTGCAAGACTGCAAATTTCTCAAGATAGTTAGAATTCCTGCATGATTTTCTTTTCTCTCAGGATAAACCTTAAATGCACTTGGAAGTTCAATTGAGTGAGAAATAATAGGTATTAAATTCTCCACCTACTGTTAATGTAAATAAAGTAAACATGTCTTCATAGGTTTGGAATAGCGACTCGATGGATACAGCAGGATTTCTCCCTTTTTTGGAGAAATTTAGAGCCAGTTAAAATGGATTTATGTGCAATTTTTAATACCATTTACTGTAGAAAGTGTAGAATCAGCATTTTAAGGAAACCACTGGTCCTTAATTTCTCACTTTAACAGTGAGCTACCTTGTAGATACTGGATGCTAATGAATTCATCTGTAAGAAAAGATATCCTAATAAAGGGTTGTTAAAGGTGTGGTGTTGAAAGAATTTCTGTCAAGAAAACCTGAAATTCCCAATTGTAAATAAACAGGAACAAACATATTTTATCTGCAAAGTTATTAAAACAGTGCTGTATCTAAAGGATTTAAACTCTGTTGAAATAAAGAATTGCCCTTTATGGCTTTATAAAGCAGGGATTATGTTATTCCTGACATCATATACAGTTCATTGCCCCTAGCAGGATGTGTGAATATTCGAGGGCTAAATCCCAGGATCATTCCAACATTTGGATTGGCATGTTGACTTTAGCTGGCACCTCACAAATATTCTTGGTGGGTAATTTAAAGAGGGATACATTTCATTGTTTTTTAGCGTCTGCTAAACATATGCAACTAGAAGCGAGAAATTCAACCACAGTTGGTGCAATAATGAGATTTCATGGAATTTCATTCTTAGGTGCGTCGGGTCCAAACTAAATGGGCAAAAATAATATATTCAGTGTAATGAAGTTATCACTGACCATCATGATCACATTTGGTTCCACACCTTTCTAGCCCAATGTTTGCAGCATGGGTTGTTCCTATCGTCATCCATTCATTGTTACAAATGCCTTGGTTGAGCTTGTGAATGGATTGTGACTTTACCCTCCCCCACCACAGCCCCTGCCTCCACTTCCCCCCGCAAAAAAATAACAATCTATGACAATAAAAATTTGTTTTTAAAATGTCTTAACTTGTCTGTAACTTATTTTAAATGTCTGATCTATGAATTAGGTCAGAAAAATAAATGTACAATCTGAAATACCAGTTTACATTCACCCTTCTTCAAGGTGGGATATTTAAACATTCATTTATTCAGTCGTAAAGTACATTAATTTGGCATGGTTCCCATCGCAGCCATAGGTCCAAAAGGATGATGTGTGGACACGTCACTACAGCTGTGAAAGCTAGTGTGAGTTAAGGAAGTGACATAACAATATCAGTGGGCAATGGATATGTCAAAATCGCATTTCCTGCTGGCAGAACAGAAGAGGCTTCAACACCCTTATGCTGAATGAATAGTTCTATAATTTGCAAAGTCAAGGTTGACCTCAGAGGTCATAACTAGGGATCGTAGAAATTTAGGGCTTAAAAGATCATAGTATCATGTCCAGGCTTTAGACCTCAGGAGAGTTTCTTTGCTGTTGCCAACTGCTTTGTGAAAAGGACCATTGAGTACAACAGAGGGATTTTGCCTGGTTAAAACGCAAGCAAATATTATACACGTTGGACAGCAAGATAAATCTTTTTAAAACAAGTGCTAATTCTAAACTGCAGGCTCTGATGAAGGGGGGAAAAAAACAGAACAAATACTTTTTAAAGAATGAACAAAAGATGATTTAATCTTTCTCCACAGCCTATAAAAGAAGATCCAGCAACATAGCAGATAAGATAATGAAGATAAGATAAACACAAAATGCTTAATATTTGAATTACCAATGACAGCTTCATTTAATATAGTCAAACAAGATGCAGCAATGCAGCCAAGGTTTAATTGTCACTTCTCTGTTTCCAACAATTTTTTTTATTAGTGCTTTCTTTCTCTAAATTTCCCAGTGCTCTTTTTCATTTGCAATCTCTACCTTTCTGCCGTGTTCTCTTCTTTCAGCACCACTGAGCAAGGCTGACAAGCGGATTCCTTTGCTTTTCACCATATTAAAGCCACTTTCCTGCTCTGACAGCCTGTTCTACTCTGCCACCTTACAGCTCCAGCTTCACACTTCTCTGGGCAGCCACTACTTCTTGACAGACCACTGTCACTTCCCATCATCCTCTCTGTATATCCTCCTCTCTCCCCCTCAGCACGAATCCAGACTTTCCAACAAGCACAATTATTTTTTTTGACAAGCCATCCATCAGCTTTAACTTTAAAAGCACTTTCTGCTGATATCCATTGTTAAACCCTTGCTTTTCATGGGGCTTGCATGAGAGAATATGATATCAGACATTCAAACTACCAAACCATGTAAATTTACTTTGTTCTCAGCTATGTTTCCAATTTCACGTCCAATTTTTCGGTACATTATGCGTAGTTGTTGTGCTTAATATGATGTTGTCAAATCCCATTAAAGTTCACTGTATCGTGCTGCTCTAAAAACAGGTTACAATTTGCATTCTATAAAGAAAGGAAAGAGCACAGTCTGAAGTCAAGCTAAATCTTATTAAAATTATCTGCTCAATTGTTACATTTCTGGATGGAGTAATTTGGAGGCATTAGCAGAGACATATATGAAAATGTCAGCGTGCCAACTAATGACAACAAAAGCGAAGGAATAGATCTGTGAAACTCAATAAAGCTACTTTGCTGGTGACATAAATTTGATGATAATCTGAGGAAATGAATAAGGAATCATCCAGTTTGAATAGGAATTTTTCTATTAAATCATGTTGGTGCGTTTCCACTTGGCCTGGATCCGGTCCTGAGGCACTCTCAAGACACTGCAGTGCTTACATATAGGTTGTGGGAAAAGGGCTGCCTGGATAACATGGACTTTTGCTAAAACAGATCTTAAGCTGCTTGCTGATAATCTTGGCCTTGGGGAGAAGATAAGGCGTTATCATTGGTAGATATTAACTGTAGCTGGCGTTCTAAATTACCATGGTTACTATAATAACACTAAGAATATCAGTAGTAGAAATGTTGTATAATGGGGAAGGGGGTGAGTCAGAAAGCCTCTTAGCACAGGACTTCAAAGATCCCGATTCTATTATAGAAACACATTAGGTTAATTTCTCAAGTTGAAATTGGAAGAAACTGAGCATAAATACACCCCTCACTTACACATCAATAGTCTCATTGGAATACGAGCCCACAAATGAAATGTATCCATTGCAAAACTCATTGAAACTGAAATTCATCACGCAGTGTATGATTTAAGACTAAAGAAATTTTACCTTGTGTCAAACTGGACAAAAGAATAACTGTAAAGGTATTAAGGAGGGCATTTATGAATTAGAATTTAATAAAATTATACATTTACCAGCTCCAAATTTAACTTTCCAAAATCAAATGTATATAATTTATTAAAATAAATAACATTAAAAATGAAATGTACCTCTTGTACTGTTAAATCATTAATTCAGTTGCATTTGTATTTATCAAGCTTGGAGCATCAGTATTTTTCTTTACAGTGTATTTAAGATGGAGCAATTTTTGTATAACGTTTGAGGAGCAATGTTTACCTGGAACATATCGCTACAATTTCTCCATTGTCTCTCCCTCTCCCTGCATGAAAAGATTAATTGTGGATACTTGCTCTGTGAGGTAGCATTCTACTGCTTTAACACATTTGTGCAGAGTCGAGATGTTTTCACACCTCATGATTGGCCTGGAGACCATGTGAAATCCAAAAAGGGTTTTATTATTTTCCTTATATAAGTGTTTGATAAGATAACTGACACCAGTCTGTGACAAGAACAGCCTTAGCGTGCGATGCAATCAGCAGAGATATATGTGCTCCCGGTCAAAGGACGAGGCAGAAAACCATCAGTTCAAACACATGCAAAACAAATAGAGAGATCACCTCTCATCGTGGAAAGAATCCTATTTTACCCCCTAAAAAAATACACAAATAAAATGTCCTGCAAACAGATTAGTGAAAGGAGAACGTTAATGTCACGTAGGTTTTCAGCCATGCATGTGTCATAATTAACATAATTGTACTTTTCTGCTGATACGATCATGTCAAGCCTCTTCCCCCATTCCCCAATGAGACCCTTTTGTGTACCATGTCCAGTGAAAATAAAGGGAAAAATAATTCTATCCATGCAACTGTGATAAGAACCACTGTAGAAGCCAAATAATGTGGCTGTTTAGATGTTCACTTATAAATAAAGAATTCCGAGCAATGAATAATAATATAATCCTTGAATTTTATCCTTGCATTTGATAAAGTGCCTTATCAATTTTTATAATCCTTGAATTTGATATACCGTGTGTCAAGTCTTCGAGACATCTCAAAGCACTTCACAGAATATACTGTAAAATATTTTGTGGCCGAAACGCGGCAGCCAATTGCGCATAGCATTGATCCACAAACAGTCAAGGATTGCGTGACCAATTTGTTATTATTTTTGTATCCCCAGAAAAGCAATCCATTAACATCTGGGCTCCTACTTATTGCTAAATGCCCTACCTTTTTCATCATCTCTACTTTGTTGCCACCAACGGCTTCTTTTCCTGCCCCGCAGTGTCACCTTTGGTGTCCCCCAGGGCTCTCTCCTTGGCCCCCTACTTTTTAACATCTACATGCTGCCCCTTGGTGACATCATCCGCAGACATGGGGTTAACTTCCACATGTATGTGGATGACACCCAACTCTATCTTTCTGCCTCTACCGTCTACTACTACTACTGTCCTGTCAGCCTGTCACACATCAAGTCCTGGATGAGAGCTAACTAGGTGTCTTGTTCCATCCTCAACTGTCTTTCCTTCCTCACACCCAAGCAATGACTCGCTCTGCCTTCCCTTGTCTCTGCAATATTACCCTACACCGCCATTACCTTACCACCAAGACCGTTGAAACCCTCATTCATGCGTTTATCACGTCCCAGCTTGTCTACTCAAATGCCCTTCTTGTCGGCCTTCCTAATTCCTCCCTCCACAGTTTGCAGATAATCTAGAACTCTGTGGCCCTTGTCCTCTACTGCTCCAAGCTTCGTGACCCTATCTCCCCCACCCTCGCCCGACTGCATTGGTACCCCATCATCCAGAGGATCCAATTCAAGATCCTGGTCCTCACATTCAAAGCCCTCCACAACCTCACCATACCCTGCAGCTGCAACCCCCTAAACCCCTACCAACCTGCCCACCCACTCCACTCATCGGGCTCCGGCTTGCTCTAAGTCCCCCAACCCACCCACCCCACCATCGGCGGACAAGCCTTCAGCCACAATGCCCCCAATCTCTGGAGCTTCATCTTTGCCTCGCCACTTCCCTGGCCTCCTTCAAGTCCCACTTCAAGTGGGTCTCTCCAAATCCCTCCCTTTCCTTCAAGTGCTCGAACCACTGAGCTTCAGGATTCCACAGTAACCTGACTTCACCTGGAGTCTCTTCCCGCTCTATAGCAAGCATGACTTCCATCCACAAGGATGCCATCACAGGGTAAGTCCATGGATCTACCTGTCTACCCTGGTAGCTGAAAGAGAACTATTTGGAGACAAACAAGTGATGCAGAGAATTAAAATAAAATAATGAAAATGCCCAAACCCTAACCAAAATAGAATAATTAACGCTGATGAATCATTCATGTCCTGTCAGATTAATGGTGTGTAAGGTTTGTCATAATTGCTATAGGGTATATACATCATGGAGATTACTTATAAGGAAAAGTGTAACTTTCCTACCTTACAAGCAATATTACATGATGAACGTAAAGCCCACATGCATGTAGATAACCAGAAGTTAACAAGAAAACCACTGAACCACAAACTAGCTGGCACACAAACAGCTGCTCGTCATTCTTTTTGCGGTGCTAAGTTTATAAAAGTTCGTACAGATTGGTTTCAACAAGGCTCCTTTTAACAAATGGTACACATAAATAATGAGCTAATATCAGCATGTGTCTGTGCAAGTTAATGAATATCAAATTACATCGAAATCATTATAAATCATCATTACCCAGAATTTTAATTGAACCTGCAATTAAACATGACAAATGCTACATAAACTAAATCTTTAATTTACACTTACAAATAAAAAATAATTTGTCTTTCTTTTGCATTTCATAGTTAATTTCCCCATTAGATATTCCATTAATTAATAAAGACTGACAAGCCCTCAGAAATTACAGAACCTATGACATGCAGCATCATTGAGATCTGCAGTCTATAAATTCTTCGAGTTGCGTTTGGGAAAATGATTTCTAAAGAAATGTAAACATTTTATCATTGTCACAAAGTGTAGCATTTTCACAACCATTAATTTTTTTTAATTAAAGCACTACAAATGCTAAAGCACTTTGAGTCACTGTCTGATCAAATTAAAATGTTGGCGCGAGATCGTCTGCGTTTATGTTGATTTCACAATTGCTCTTGTGCTCCTTGTTATGAAAAGCGTAAGTGCCAACATCTCCATCTCGCCTGGTAAGGCTTTACCACTCGCAGAAAAACCATGTCTCAAGTTATCAATGTTCTCAGGCAGGATAAGCTTCTTCTCACTTACAACATGTCACTAACAATCGAACTTTGAAGCCTCATCTCAGAAAGAAACTACTTCAGCCACATGGGTCACGAGAATTAACTGCCACCAGTCTTTAATGAAAACCAAGGCCATCAATCTACCAATAGCTATCATAATTAGGATAACAGCTCAGAGAATTTGGGTTGATGTCAAATCTGCCTTGTGCTGCAAGGATTGCTGATTAGAACCTACGCGTGAAAGTTAATGATGAGTGCTGGTGGCAGTGCCGCAGCAATGGGACAAACGGTTCTCCGAGTGAAATATTTTGCTGTGTCCTCAGTCAATGAAAATGATGTCTTCCTCCTCCTCTATGAAACTATCTCAACTCTATTGCTACTGGGTCTAATAAAGACATAGATGCCATATACGATAAGGACCAGCTAACATATTCACTTCAAAATATTGCACGAACGAGGCTGCAAAACGAGAATACCAGATGGTAGTCCTTTTGGTAAATTATCCAGAAACTGCTTTTTTGTTTGCGTTCAAGGAAATGTTTCATATTACATCGGTCTTCGAGCACCAGGTCTTGAATTCCGCACCAAATGAAGACCTATGATGCAACCCCAAAACAGTGGATAACACCAAACTTTCTCAGAACTTTACAACCAAAATATTTTTTCCATTCCATGGAATGTATCTCAGTCCATCATCTGTGTCTCCCCTGTGCCCCCTACATCTACAATAACAACAATAACAAACTTACATTTGTACAGTGCCTTTCATGTCGCAAGAGATTGATCTAGAATTCAGAAATATCACAACTACATTTTCATGGTTATTTGCAAAATAATAGAAGTTGACAAAACCTAAAATGCGATAAATCCCGAAATCAACTTCAATCAATTGACTTTGTTCACAGATTGAACAAACAACAACAAAATTACATTTGTATAGCGCCTTTCACGTTGGAAAGTAACCAAACATTACAAAGTTCACTGCAAATTACAAACAAATGTATTTTGCCTCAACCTGTCAATTGTCAAATCAACTTTCATTGCAAAAGCATGGTTCTTATTCAACTTTTATTCAGCTTTCTCCTCTTTTGACCTACTTGTTGCAATCAGAGCTTTGCCCTGAGCAGTTTCCATTCATTCTTCCACCTCACCTCTCAACCTGCCTGCAATGTTTACATATTTATAGCACTACATTGGGGCACTTGTATGTCAGATATATTCAGTAACTGATTCATGTTGTTGATTAATTGTTGTTCTTGCCAACAATCCCTTGATACAATTGGGTATTTTATTGTTGTTTGCAGGACATTCCTGTGTGCAAATTGGTTGCCGTGTTAACTTACAAATCACCGTCATTGTACTTTACAGTAAATTCCGCCAAGCACTTTGCATTTGATATGGTGCCTTTCACATCAGGAGTATATATGAAAGGCACCATATCAAATGCAAATATTATTTATTATGATTCACTTTTATATGTCAAATGTAGCCAATACCTGGAGTTTTGGCTGTAAATAATACCCTCAGGATCAGGTGATTAGTCATTTTTCCTATAGAACAAATCTAACTCTTGTTATTATGCTGGAAGACTTGGAAAGAAAGTGTTTTCTCACATCTGGGACATGGATTCAAAATTCAATCTTGCATCTGACTGGCTGGAAGTTTCCATTCTGTTCACATTAAAAGACTCCTGCATGAAATTAGTTTGGGAATTCTCAATTTATTCAAGTGAGTAAAGTTCACAGTACAAAGTTACCCATATAATTCAGCAAAAAATTATATTTAAATTGGCTGCCTCATGCAGAAAGAAATAAGGTTATGATTGAGACATATTTTCCTAGTTATTCCTGACCTGGGATACTCATTCAGTAATCTTGTATCTGAATCACTGCTGGTTGTTTCAGCGCCTTGGGACGTCCTCCCGAAGTGAAAGGCACTCTATCGATGTAATTTTGTTGTTGGTTCCTGATTGATATGTGCAGGGAAATTAATCCAAAGCATCTTTTGGGCTAAATAGACATTTGCATTTATCTATCATTATTTGTATAGCACCTATGTACAGCATTCCTGTCCCTTCCAGAATAAAATGAAAGAAGGCAAAGGCTATCCATATAGGGGAGGCAATTAAATACAATGGTAAAACATCTCAGTTGCATTTTAGTACCATGTACAATATCATCATCAACAACAAAATTATACTTGTATATCGCCTTTCACATCAGGAGGATGTCCCAAAGCACTGGAAAAGAACATGCAAGCTGCCATGATTTGTAGCAAACTGAAGATGATTTGTAAGTTGGTGTACTATTGTACTGGACCCTGGTTGGGGATCAGTAAATTTTTACAGATGGAAGATACAAATCTAATAATGAATAATAATAAACTAATAGTTCAATATCTAACTAATAATGAACTAACAACAAGAATGTACACTTGTATAGAGCCTTTCATGGGGGGGAGGACATTTCAGAATGCTTAGCAACAAAACAACATTTGTACAGTGCCTTTTACATTGGGAGGATGTCCCAAGGCGCTGGGGCTTAACACATCTTACTCCAAGCCAGTGGGTGGGGGGGGTGGGTTCTGGAGAGAATGATGGCCATAATCACAGTTGTAACAATAGGCCTTAGGGCGAATTTTGAACAGGGAAGGAAGATGCAAGGAGGAGGGATTCTGGTTTTGAGTTCCAAAGAGTGGGAACAGAATGGCTGAAGGATGGTGGGGCAGATCAGACGAGGGACATGAAGAAAGCTCAGTGTTTGCTGAGTGGATGGAACTGCTAGAGAAGTAGGATCGAAAACCACAAACAACTGAGCAATTTGGAAATGTATGATCTGCCTTCTTTCTTAAAATAAAGCAACCACCACATCAGTGTACTTGTGCACTCACTGTTCACTTATACTATGGACATTTCACATAAATCATTGGAGACAATGAGAACAATTTGGGTTTCCTCTTCTGAAATGAGATTGTATAAAATATAATTTTGCTTCTCATTCAAATGCATAAAGGGGAGAATTCTGAACCTGCATATATTATAACTCGATGACTTGCTAAAGGATAAATCAATTTAATTTGAAAATCAATGTCATTATTGTGACCCAGAAACCTAACACATGACATAATTAAACTGATTGGGTATGTTCTTAATGCAAACATTTCACACAGCATTGATTTATTGAATGTAACTAATGTTTATGCATGTCAGAAACACTGATTCTACGAAACTCTTCTGTGTTGTCACTCCAATTTTACCATATAAAGAGACGACAATGCCTGCACACTGCTTAGACAAATTTTAACCCTAATTGAGGGTTTAGAAAGAATGAACAGAATGCCCCATATAGTTTTGTTTTTCAGTCACTGTGAATTTGGATGAAAGATCATCACTGTCTCTTGGAGACACCCTTCCACACTGGAGGTACAAGCTATAAACTGCAACTCCAGACAATGCTCTCAGACATAGTATCATCTAAGTTGTGAAGCCAATATTACTTTGATGGCACATTTTACTGTGAAAAATATTTGCAATAAACAATATTACTATACAGACATCATGCTCCAAGCAACAAAATAGATTGGCTCATGGGATTATCAGTGAGAAAGGGTGAAATGCAACACAAATTAGACCTAAAACTCAATAAAATATTACATACTGAAGGAAAAGTAATCTGCATTCTGATACTGCAGTATGCCATGTCCATATTAGGTTGTGCCTGTGCCTTTGATCTTTCTGATGCAAAATTCACAATCTTTTAATGTATAATGTGACCTCCCACTCCATACCACATCAAAGCCCACATCACCTAAATTGGACGTCAATCAGAGTTGATGCCCTCTTTAACCTCAAAGTTCATGACTAGAGAAGATGAGACAAGGGTGGAGTGTACCATCATTCATTAATGATTAGGTGTTCAGTTAAATAGCCTTTTGTTTTTTTCTTCAGTTAAGTTCCACATACCATGCATATATCCTTCTGAATATATTACAACGAGGGAGCCATTAGGTCCCAAACTCAATCTGTGCCCTGAAGACATTGGGATGGAAGTTAGACCTATCCAGTTAAACGTCATTGTGACCTACAAATCTACATAATATTTTGCATATTTGTAGGACTTGCTCATTTACTACATTCTGGAATGAATGAATAAATGCAGCCTCTAAAGTGACCATCATTTCAAATGAACAACCCCAGCTTTGCTGATGGAGTTCTTCTGAAATCAGTACAAGGTACACATTAAAAGCCATTTCACCCACAAAATACAACACTTTGTGGTAAATCCTGTGATACATTTTCAGATGTCGTCATGAAATGAAAGGCACTGTATCAAATGCAAAAATTATTATTATTATACTCCTATTACTTCTGCTACTAAAACAGAATCACCTCAACTGTGCTCTCTACAAGACAAAGACAACATTTTAGATGTATTAAATGTGCGCAATTTGGCTGCTGCGTTTCGGCCACAAATATACAGTTGGCTTTCCTGCTCTCCTTCCCCCTACCCCAATCCCTCCCCTTGCCATCTTTCCCCCTTTTTTTCTCCTAGTCCCGCTTCCATGACTGTTTGTGGGACACTGTTGTGCGTACCTTGGCTGCTGCGTTTCGCCCACAAATATACAGTCAATTTTCCTACTCTTCTTCATCCTGCCCCGACCCCCCCCCCCCCTGCTCTTGTCCCTACCTAACTGTACAGCGCCTTGGGATGTCCTCTCGATGTGAAAGGCGCTATATAAATGTAAGTTTTGATTGATTGATTTGAGTGGTTTATTTGAAAGCATAAAGTACATCACATTCTTGAATTATGAAGTTTGTGCTCTTTCTCTGATTCACCTGC
Organism: Hydrolagus colliei; assembly: GCA_035084275.1. NCBI lineage: Eukaryota > Metazoa > Chordata > Chondrichthyes > Chimaeriformes > Chimaeridae > Hydrolagus > Hydrolagus colliei. The sequence continues at coordinate 16,357,895 of CM068748.1, forward strand.
AGCAAAAATAATATTATGGTACTTTCCTGAAAGGCATGGAAGTATACATACCATCCTCACCTGCACAAACCTCTGTGTGACCACCACCCCTGTTCTTGGCAAGCTCTATGGCCTCCCTGGTCCTTACTTCAATGTCCTTACTCTCACCTATGTATTATTTCATGCCCTCGCACCTCCCTATCTCTTCATTCCCTACAGGACAAAATCTTGGGCAACTTTCTTTATTCCACATTCCTGATAATAATCCCTCAAGAAAAAATAATAATAAATTGGTCACGTTAATCCACGACTGTTTGTGGGACATTGCTGTGAGCAATTGGCTGCCACATTTCGACCACATAGATATATATATATAGCCAATTCACTTTACAGTATATTCTGAGTAGCACTTCGAGATGCCTAGAAGACGTGAAAAGTGCTATATCATGCAAGGATTATTATTATTGTTATTATTATTACCTCCTACCCATTCCTCTGCTCAACCCTTCCACTTGGCTAACTTGGGCCTGATGTTCATTCCCCGATACCCAGTTTACTAACCCTCCAGTCATTTTACCACTAACATCTGGAACTCCCTCCTTCTACACCTCTATCTCTCTCGCTGTCTGTAATCTATAAATCCCGCCTTAAAAGCTACCTCCTTGACACCTAACTCCAGCACTGAGAAACACTGAGACAGTATCCTATGTGAAAGGTGCTCGAGCAATGCAATAAGAAACAAATTTGTTGTGGAACGTTGCTGCGCAAAATTGGCTGCCACATCATTTTCTAAATACACAGTCATAGCACGCCACAGTATCCTGCAATCTTGCAAAACACCTTGAGGTGAAGATGAACTGTATGAAGTGCAAGGATTATTATCACTCCTGAAGAAGTGAGATTTTTAGGCAGGAGAGCTGGCCTGATGTTTACTCCAATCATAAATAAGAGGGTTATTTCATCATAAAATGCGTTGGTACGACCAAGATATGTGATCATATGACAAGTTAAGAGAGATTGATAGCATTCATAACAATCTGGACAAATTAAGCAGATGGGCTAAGAACGGCAGATGGGTATTAATGTGGATAAATGGAAGTTAATGCATTTTGGAACAGGAAACGCAAAAAGAAAATAAATGGTCATCCATTAGTAAATGTGAAAAGGAGAAATTGATTTGTGTGTGATTATCAACTATTTGTTGAAAGCATTCAATTGATATGATGTGACTATCAACAAGGTCAATCAAATGTTGGGATGAAAGTTGGAGTTATTCAGGTTGATGGAAAGGCTGGTTATTGTAACATTACATTGCATTTGAATTTTCCAGTTTGATTTTGGGCAACCAACCTTTAAAAGGTCACTGAAGAGAAAGTTCAATGAGCATCAAGGGTAATTCCCAATTTACAGAACTCAATTTGGATTGATGGAGAAAGGATGCAATCCAAGCCTTTTGGCCAATAAAGTGAATAAAACCAGATTGTTTTACTTGGATTGTGATTGCAGAACTCAGAAGGAAAAGTACAAAAATATTAAACCTCAAGTGAGATTAATTGCCTTTTCTCTCTTCCCGCACCCACCCATCCTGGCAAAAAAAGGAAATTCTAAATCAATTACCTTGAATAGAAAAGGAGTTTGCGAATAATTTAAAATGCAGATAACAACCATTACAACTATGTTTTTATATTGCTTTTCACGTAAGGCAATGTTTTGGATCCCTTAACTGTGGCAGAGCCTGACGCCAAACCGGACGGGAGGGAGGAGTTGACCTTAACCATGGTCAAGAGGACAATCTTCAGTTGTGATCCAAAAGAGGGGAAGGAGGGTGCGAGGCAAAGGATTTGGGGGGAAAGCGTTCCAAAGCATTGGGGCACAGTGGCTGAAAGTGCGGCCACCAACAGTGGAGTAGGATGAAGGACAAGCAGGAGGCCAGAGCAGAAGCAGTAATAATAATCTTTGAATGTGATATAGCACTTTTCACGTCTTCTAAACATCTCAAAGCACTTCACAGAATACACTGTAAAGTGAATTGACTGTATATTTGTGGGCGAATTGCAGCAGCCAATTGCGCACAGCAGTGTTCCACAAATAGTCGTGGATTGAAATGACCGATTTATTATTGTTTTTTTGAGGGATTATTTTGGTGTGTGGGTAAGGAAACTTGCCCAAGGTTTTGCCCTGCCTGGAATCGAGCATAGATCTCTCGCTTGAAAGGCAAGTGCTCTAACCACTGAGCTACAGGTCTCCACAATCTGCACCTGAAATACTGGCGTGGTCATGTGATTCTCTTCAAAAAAACACTAGCCTGACATGGATTATTATTAGGCGTGTGGAGTAAGGAAACTTGTCCAAGGTTTCGTCCTGACCTGCCTGGATTCGAACACAGTAGGTAGTGGAGTGGGAAGGAAGCAGGTAAGAAAGGTAGGAAGGTGCTAGAGGGTGTAGGGGTTTGTAGATAAGTGAGATGATCTTGAAATTTTCATAGCATGTTAGAGAACAAGTAAGATGTGGATCGACAGTTACTAAATGGAAATGCCCATTACATGTGACATATCTGAATGGTCAGAAGTTATCTCTGGAGTTGTATTTGAAGGCAGGGAGATATAAAAGCAAATGAAGTGATTGATCCATGTAGAGAAGTGGAAAATAAAACAGATGATCTTTGAATAAATTCATAGTGACACAAGGAACAGTTTTCTCTGTGGCATCACAACTTGAGAATTTTCTAATTAAAAACGGCTGCTGGAAAAGATCAATTTTTTGAGAAATTCTAGATCAGCCTTCATAGTGACTTCTGTATCATTAAAACAGGTCTTGACCTGAGCATTGCACATGCAAAGTATAGTTGACACCTCGCCTCTACCTATACCAGCAACTAATTCCCTTAAAGCATCTTCTATCGTTTTCACTTTTTAATAGAAATCATCAGTTTTACTTCAAAGCTTATTAAGGTAAAAAAAAGCAAAATGGTAAATATCATGACCAAAATCTGAACTGCACTAACATATGGTTATCAATGACCCATATGGCTTTCTACATGTTTTGAGTATGACATCCCCATTGCTCTGTCATCAAACAGCAGTAATTAGGAATAATCAAGTGGGTGTTAATTGGATATAATGAAACAATCTCTACTCTGACTGAGCCTAGTATTTGCCTCTTACGAGTAATTATGATCACTAAGTACTCACTCTAATCTCTTTCTTCTTGTGAAACCAAACAGAGGTGCAGTATTTGCACAGCTGATGGTTTGTTTTGTCTGCAATTTAGACTGATTTAAACCAGGAAACTCATAATTTGCCAAGCTGTCACCAGCTGCTGGGAGTTAACAAAGGAACTGGGGCCCTCGATGACAATAACTCAATGTATCTCATGCATAGAAAGGACCAGCTATTAATTAAATTGACCCTCCAAGCTACACATGGACGTGCAAACAAAATTACAACATTTTATTGCTCAAAACTGAAAATACTCAAGATTTGGACCTCAGGAACTCAAAACGCCTTGACTAAATTCATTAGTGATGTCCCAACAATCTTTACTTAAGTGATCCTTTCACCATCCCTGATCAATGGAATGATTTCAGTCTTTAGTCATCCCTCCAGCCTACAATAAGACTATCAGACTTCAGCAGAGGTTCAACTAATGCATTGACAAGTAAGCTTTCCCAAATTCCACCCCTCAAAATAAAAACTTCTGTTACATTATTACTTCTAATTACAAGTTTACCATCTTATCCTACTTTCAAATCGGTAATCATAGAGGTGCACAGGACTTTGTTGGAAAATCTACTACATCTTCAATCATTTCCTTTTTGAAAGTATTTGAAGGAACACAGAATAAAAGATAGCAGTTTGATGCTTATTTATTTTAATGAGAAATTAGAGACTGCAAAGTTTGAGTTCATTAAGCTTCATTTCATCAACTTCAAGTGTGGTATTTGATCTCCAAAGCTTCATGATTCCAACTGCAGAAGTAAATATCTACTTAATTTCTTCCTGCTCCTGAGCCACTTTATTTCTATTATAAATTTGGTACTTTGCTCCATCTATACCCAGTTGTCAAATGTATGGATTTTTCACTGAAGAAATGTGCATAGAGGAAGGAGCAGAGGAAGAAAAAGAAACATGAAAAAACAAGCAGCCGATATTTTTCGAAGGGTAACAGAGAAGTAAAATTAAGCTTAATCACAACCCTGCTGTAAATTCATGGTGAAATATGTCGTCCTATCCACTCTCAGATTTTACTTGAAAATCTCAAATGGAGATATGCTCAAGGCCAATTCCTCATATGGCAATAATTTAATAATACTAATCCTTGTATTTAATGTACTACCTTATGATGTCTTCGAGATACCTTGAAGCCCTTCACAGACTATACTATGAAGTGAATACTGTATACTTTGTGAGCGAGACATGGCAGCCAGTAGTGCATAGCACTGTCCCACAAATAGCCATGGATTGATATTTTAGTTGACAACTTAACACAATTTCCCATGTTTTTGACCAGTATGTCACTTAATTCCCAATGCCCAAAGGGCATCACCCGGTGGGAAGATAGAGACAAGAATATTGCTTGAAAGATACAAAGAATATTCCAGGTTTAATGTCAGGTCTGTGTTGTATTGTTGGAAGTGCCTTGCTTCGGTTGACACTTTAAACCAAGGTCCTGTTTGCTTGTTCAGGTGGATGTTAAAGATCCCATGATGTGACTCAAAAAGAGAAGGGAGATTTTCCCTGTGTCCTGGCCAAAAATCCCACAAATAAAATTATTTATTTCCTTCACAGCTGTTGTATCTCATCTCATTTAAGGTTTCAGAAAATGTAGCCAAGGGAAGTGTTCTTCTGCTGGTCCTCCAATACAAGGGAAACACTATCAGGTGAGGGTAGGATCAGGGTTTGCTGAGATCTCCACCTCCTCCCCCATCCATCACATAACATGACAACCCTCACTGTCTGGACTGGACTGTGAAGAACAACCTCCTGTAAAAGGTGCTGGAGGTTGACCAGTATCTAGGTAACATTACCATATTAAGTGTCAGCAGAAGATGGGGTAAGGAAAAAATTAACTGTGAAAATGTACTGATTACACCATTTTTTTCCTACAATTTCTACAGTCATTAATGTGTGAGTAGCAGCCTGTTTGACTTGGAGAAATCTCAGCTAAGTCCAAATGCAAATAATAATAATAATAATAATAAACCTTGCACTTTATATGGTGCTTTTCACATCAGGAGGATGTCTCAAAGTTCTTCACAAGATTCACTGCATTGTTTAATTTAGCTTTCACAATTTTATGTGAAAGCTAAATGCAGCATTTGATCCATCGTGTTTTATCCATTATGTGTCCCTAACCCTAACCCTATATGAATGTTTTCTGAAAGAGCATTCCATTTTATCGCACTCTCCTGCCTTTCTGCTATTCGCATTTGGATTTATCACATGCACTTTCCAGTGAGTAATGCTGCAAAACAACGTGGAGTACAAACCTTAGCTGATGCCTTTTAACACACTTCTTCCCCAACCCCTTAATGTACCTCACAACTGGCTAACTCAGATCAGTTCAAAAGAACAAACCAGATATCTACAACAACAACAATATTACATTTATAGAGCGCCTTGCATGTCAGGAGGACGTCTAACCTGGGACTTGCAGCTCAGCACCACATAATGTGTGGTGCACGTATTCAATGAACCAATTTTGTTCCTTTAATCTTATACATATATAAATCCAGTTCTTTCTACTCTGTTCCAGGCCATCCAAGGCAATTTAAAATTGCACAACAAAGCATAATATGAATTTTATGAACAAATTTCCTTTGCAAACAATACAACAAATTTAATGAAATCTAATGTCAAACGATTAGATTCTAAAAACTCATGTGTTATGCATCATTTTAGTAATAACTGTGCGTCTAAACAAGATATTACTTATCATAAAATGTTTAAATGGGTGGAAATATATGGTTTGGAAAATAAAAACACCCTAGTGTGAATTGAGACTCAGTAATTCATCGTAGAAAGTAGCCATTACTCAGACAAGTAGACTGGTTATTGACAGTATGAGAGAGACTGGCTGTCCTGGAGCCAGTAACCTTGGTTGAGATGCAATGTCACAAACAACCCACCATCAGTCTCCAAGATATACAGCATATTATTTAAAGGGAAACAAATGTCAGCACTGAATGTCAGCACAAGGACACATCTCCAGCCTCTTAACAAAACTTATCATCTTGCCAGTTTCATATGGTACCTATTTTCACCTATCATTCCAATCCATTTTACACCACAGGATACAAGTTAGATGCTGGCAAATTAAAAGTCAGGATTTAGTGAAATTAGTCAGTTTATAGATATCTTTGCATAAAGTAAGTACAGAATAAATTTTTGACTATCTTCTCAGTGTTGAGATTAAACAGTCTGGAAAAACCTCAATTTCATGGTAAACGATGCTTACAGCAAAGTTAACATACATTAAGTTTTCCTGTGCACTCTTGAAAAGTTTTTATGTATAATGTCATTGGTTTCTTAATTATAGACTCGTAAACCCTCTGGTCTATTCATGTATATTTTTATTTGCAATTTGGTTCCACGGTGAAGGAAATGAGGGTTCGTAACAGCACAACAAAGTACTGATCAATGTAGTGTTAAAGCTAATCCTGCTCGAATGCGGCTTTCCAAACAACTTTTTTGATAAAGAGGTTTAAAATGGACATAATGGACTCCGTGCTCTATAGCACAAGAACACAGATTCACCAATACATTTTTGCGCGTGATACTGAGAAAGAAATATAATATACACATAACTGCATTAGGACAAAGAGGCCGCACATTTTTATAAAAATATACTGCAGCAAATTGAAAACTATTTTATTTGTCTTTTTGATTAAAAAAAGTCCTGCTTACGATTACCATTAAAAAAATATGCCAGTCTATTATCTTAATAGAATTTTATCTGTGTGTGTAAACAAAGTGTTTTATGAGCAGCCTTTTCGCTAGTAAAGCCAAGTTAGTTTTATCAAGGTTTTAAATATGCTGACTTACCCCCTCCTACCATACATATTTTATTGCTTTTCATCACATTTTCAATTAGAAGGGTGTAAAAGAGCACAAATCCTCTGCCACGAGGTACCCATTTCCAAATGATAAACGTGCAGCATTATGTGCAATCCAGGTCTTAACCGTGCATTTTTCTTCCATATTTCTACTCCAAGTGCTACATTCTAAATAGCCCAGACAGCTATATTAATTTTCATAACAGTATTTTTCAGACATGATCAGATAAGAATGCATTATATTGCAAGTGCCACAATTGTTGTTGAGAATCTTGCAAGATTCCCTCTTTATGGTCACATTTTGTGTTTGGATTTTTCTTTGGACCAAATGTCAGTTTTCCAAATTATGATTCTTCAGTTTGGGATGCACAGGACTTTAATTTTTCTTCCCGATTTTATTTGAACAAAATATTTTTGTCCATCAATGAGGCGACCAAATCCGAATATATATATCATTGCTATAATTGTCACTTTATTGTGTGTAAAACAAAGGGCTTACATCCCAGTTCATAGGTTAAATATTTCATTTTATAAAAAAAAACACTGCTGTTTCCACAATGTCTCGCTGAGCTTGATAAACACAATCTCAAAGTAAATACATAAACAAAGCATAATGGCTAAAGGCTGGAAATATAACACAGTTTAGATCATGGTAAGGATGCCTTTTGACCAAGACATTCCCACAATGAATGTACTAGGTTAACTTTTCACAGCGATCGGCAAAAACAGTTATCAATACATTATATTGGAAAGCTGAATACTGAAAAACAGTTGCTTGTATTTTTAAATTGTGTTCATCGGCAGTTGAACTATGTTGGTTGCATCGCTCTATAATGCGCCCAGAAAAACACATAAAATAATTTGTCACTCAGCCACGTTAAAAAGTCATTATTTCAACGGGCAAAGCAGTCAGCCCTTCGTGACCCAGTAAAAACAATAATACTGTTCAAATCATTTAATTCATTTGTGGGGGATACATGACTGATGCAATGCAACATTTTAGTAAGCTTTAGGTTATGCAGCTGCTTACAAAGGTGGATTATTTAAGAAACAATTAAGTGCATATACAAAGCAATTTGCAAGCAGCCTCACTCCTTCAGCTTGCTAAGTGAAGTGCCTTTCAAGGCTGATTTATAACACTGTCGGTTTCAGAAGGCAACATAATTAATAGGAGCATGGACGTCTAATTTCAGTGACTTCCAGAGAAAGTGGATTTCATTTGATTTATGATGGTTAGCGAGTTTGTATTTTATCAGTTCATTTGCTCATTATTTATGCTGATGACCAATTTCTATGGCTTAGTATCGTCCAACTCTCTCACAATCAAGTGAAACTAGACGCACTGTTAACAATGTGTCATTTCATTCATAAAAATATATGAACTGCATCAACCTTTGTACTAAATCCAGAGATGGGTACACTAAATGACCAGCTTTTACTATGGAAATCCTGTTCAACGACTATTGTTTCGCCCACAAAATTCACTTTACAGTATATTATGTGAAGCGCTTTGAGATATCTAGAAGACGGGAAAAGCGCGATATCAAAAGCGAGGATTATTATATATTTATTATAGTTGGTGGCTCTTAACACATAATTCTTCCAATTGGTATAGCAACTTTCATGTCTGGAGGACACCAAAATTCATAGCAGAAGAGACCTCCTCTGAGAGGTTCCTGAAGATTCTCCAGCCATTGAAAGTTTAAGCTGAAGATCACTCCCCTTTGTACTCAGTTCATTTTATTTCCCAAATGCCAGTGCCTACCACAAAATCAGTCGTGTTATCTTTATGTTCATGAAGCATCGTATTAATGTTAGATGGATCTTAGAGAAATTGTAGAGGAATAAATGATAAATGGAACAGGAGGATGTGGCTCAGGTTTGAGTTAGTTGAGGGGAGGGGATAAGATGTGGGGTAGAAGCTCACAGGCAGAGGGATATGTTAGGCCATAAAAGAATTTATGGATGATTTGAAGTCAGTTGGGAGAAAGGAACCAATGGAGTATGAAGTGGACAGATTTGATGGACCTGTGGAGTTTGGTGCAGAAGGTATAGACAGCAGAGTCTTGTATTCGCAGGGGTTTATGAATGGTGGAGCGTTTATGGCAGTTGGTGCTGGATGGGGGCTGAGACAGCCAATATCCCAGATAAATGCAAAAATGTGTGGACTAAGAGCTTTGCTTTGTTCTATAATATATTTTTAAAAGGAAATGGCATTTCACATTTCATATTCTCCACATTATTATGGCAGAGTTATTCAAAAATTTTATGCACTTTCAATTTAAATTTATCATATTCTAATATGGAATAATCAATAATGAATGCACAGTATATGCCATTTTGTCATTAATCTTTTAAATGTAAGGTAATCTATTTGATTCAAATGTAATGATTTACTAATAGGTCACTATATCTGGTAGTTACACTGTATGCAACACAAGTTAATTATTTTAAGTATCCTTACAGAGGCCTGAATTATCACCACTCTTTCATGAAAAGGCAGTCATACATTGCTAATAATTCTGGATTAGCTGAAAGGTTATTACCATTATTGACCGTCTTTTGTTTGTGTCCAACTAACCAAAACCACTGGTGTCTGAAATTGTGCAGAGTGCTTGGGGCACAGAGGAAGCCATTTTGCATTCGAATCAGAGCTGTGCAGAAATGTTCTTCACATGTCAGCAGGTGATAACCAGCAATTTCCATTATAATTTTACTCCAAATTTACAAACAATAACATTCTTGAATATGATCCAATAAATTGTTATAAAACGATCTAATGATGTTCTTCTGACACTATTTATTAACAACTTTGTAATAACTCCAGTCATTTTGTCCAATACATTTTTTGGCCAGTTAGTTATTCTTATCACACCTTACAACTTTTCCTGCAAAGGATATTGTATGAAACATCACAATATAATTAACATCACAAACTAAGAAATGTGAATGGCTGAATCACACAAGTTGCTGAGATAACGTTAATATACTGGGTGACTCGCCAGGTAATAGCAGGTTTCAAAAATAAATTAAAATGTGTTCACCAGTTTGGATATTGAATCCACCCAAACCTTTACTCTACTCTAAAAATGTGTTCCCCACCCTCTCTATGCCACCATTGGTGGCCAAGCTTCAATTTGTTCGCTCCCAACCTCTAGAACTCCACTCCTCTGTCACAGCTCACCCACTCTTTCTTTAAGTACTGCCTTAAATCTTACCTCTGTAAATGCACCTATGGCCATTTCCCTTACGTAGTATGCAGCCCATTCCTATGAAGCTCTCTGAGATGTTACACTATGTGAAGGACAATAATGCAAGTTGTTGTTCAAGCCTTACATATATGTTGAACATGAACTGTATAGATGGAATTTCCAATTACCCTAACAAGTTAAGCGTAACATATTCCAAACATTCCTGTACAATATGCTGATAGAAAGCAAAGGTTTGTTAGACATCATTATAAATATTTAGTGGGATTTATAGTAGTGAAGTGTAGTTAAATTATGTTGGAGCTTTGTAATAAAACATGTTGTCCCTCTTATTCAGTGAAAATAAATGCGAAACAATTGAAAGCCCTAAAACATTGATTTTAATGTCAATGGCGTTTCATTAGCAGTTAGCTGAACCTTAAATAATTTTTTGAGGAGGGGAATCATAATAATCTATGCGCTTGATTTAGTGTCTTACCACATTGTTGAGTCACCTCAAAACGCTTCACAGAATATTGTGCCCATTGATCCATTTCAGCATTCATGCAAAATACAGCATTTTGTGTGAATGCCGAGATGGACAAATGTGCAAAAATTGTTTTGCCAACAATCTGGGTGGTAAGACAGTAATTTCAATGTTTTAACAACAGGAGTGCTCAATACATATCAATTATTTGATAAACCGATGCCCCCCATGCCCCCGCTAAGAGCAATATTGACGTTTGTATTCTCGTCCCGTGGTTGGAATGGGTTTCAGGTTGCTAATACCTGACACAGCTGTACTGAAAGCCACAATTCAGTTATTTGACTGACCCTCAGTATTCATTGTTGCAGACCAGGTATGAGAGGGAGGAGGGCCATCGGCAGCACTGTGCCCTCCTCCCAGCAGCAGTAAGCCACTGTTCATAATAACTACACTTTTTTAAAAAAAAGGTACAAGTTGCAGCTACAGCAGTAATCAAGCTGGTCACCTAAAAGCCGACTTGTGGGTCCTTTACCCTTTGAGTTCAGCAATTTGTTACATCTTGTCAAATATTTTCTGAGGGCATCTTACCCTTGACCTATGATCTACGACCTTCTAAATCAATAGACTTTCAGCCACAACAGAAAGCATCATGTGTTTCATCCCAGAGCACCAGTCCCTTTGAGCAGTTATTTTGCTCACTAATACAATTCACTTCACTGGCAAGTAAGAGCCAAAGGATACATATACCCTGCATTTTCAAATACTGAGCTTTTTGCACCAGCATTACTTCCATGAAAATTTAAAAATAAGCCTGGACTAGTACACCAATTGCTCGGCACATTTGCCAAGTGCACAGATCGGGTTTGATTCCTGATCATGTTCAGTGTTACATTTGATTATCTGATTTCAGGGCCCCTAGGTTGGGGAGAAGAGTGAGACAGTAAACATAAGCAAATGGGTATTCCCTTCCAAATGATATCATTTATAAAATATATTTTGACTCTCTCCCCACCCACACCACCACCCCATCCCCACATACACTCTCACATAGGTCGCAGGTAGATGCTGAATGAAGGCAGGATCGGGATTTAACCCCAATGTCCCCTTCGGGCAAATTCAGCTAACAGTCAAGGCACATACATGGATTGTAGCCCTGTTTACTGTCGGTAGTTAGTAGTTAGTTGCCTTACAAGCGAGAGACCTGGGTTCAACTCCAGGTGGGGTGAAATCTTGGACAAGTTTCCTTACTCCACACGTCTGATGTTAATCCCTAAAAAAATACACAATAACGAATTGGTCATTTCAATCCACGACTGTTTGTGGGACACTGTGTGTAATTCGCTGCAGCATTTCGCCCGTTTATCCAGCACCTGATCAACCGTAACTTCCGTATAACCGGCACCTCAAAAATAAGTCTGCTTTCGATTAACCAGAATTTATCCGGAAAAATGCACTAATAAAAATTGTTTTTGTTGCGTTTTCGGCCGAATATCCGGCACGCACTTTAACCGGCATTGACCAGGTCCTGAGGGTGCCAGATAAACAGGCTTTTACTGTATATACAGTCAATTCACTTTAAGATATATTCTGTGAAGCGCTTTCAGACATCTGGAAGATGTGAAAAGCACTGTATAAAATGCAAGGATTACTATTATACGCACTTGGGTGAGATACTGGTAATCCCTGTAGAATTGTGCCCTCACACGAATTAAAAAGGTGTCAAATGTCTTTAGGAGAGAGAAAATTTGTTGAAGATGATTCTCTTTAAAACGGTGAACCATGAAAACTTGGCATGCATTAAAAATTTCTACACCTGGAAACAGCAACATTCAAACCCCATTTACATTAAGGGGCAGCACTGATGCCACAAAATATAGATCATCTTTAATATACAGTATAAACATAAAAGAAAATTAAATGTAAAAATCTTCAGCCCCTGTACATTTTTGATAGGTTAGGTCTTCAGTGGAACAATGTAACATGCTTGTAAAATAAAAGCCTGTAAGATTGGGAGTGTAAACTAGTCCCTTTATGGTAAATGGTAATAGAGAAACTTTAAGCTGCTCTCTTTGCTGGAGCTGCCAGTTTTCATACATAATACAAGATGGAGAGGGTTTACGATGAATAATGTTTAAGCCCTAAAGAATCCTATTGCCTATAAATCTTAATCGAAGCCCTGAGACTCCAAGGGGCTAAGAGTCTTTTTTACCCAAACCCACTTCATCTTGCAACCCCTTGTGAAAGCTGTAATTTTCTCCAAACAAGTGGCAGTGGCTGAAATTCACTTCTGCTACAATTTGCCTACAAACAGGATTACATGCATATAACCTATGCAAATCAATAAAAACATGTCAAGACCCCTTAGCAGTCAGTCCTCTCCTAAATGCAATTCATTGTGCTGCAAATGAGAATAAGAGACTAGGTAACAAATGGAGCCTGCTCATGTAAATAGCACCTGTTGTCAAGTATTTGAAGCCTGTATTTTTCATTTGTGGTACAGTAAATTGTATTTAGGCATATACAGAATGATAAGGGACTTGGGGATGTGTATATGTTACAAGTTAGTGGTGATATTCCGAAACAAATTTAAGTATCTCTGTTTGATAGAAGAATTTTTATATGTCAATTGGAAAGAGCAACAACATTAAGCGGTTACATTTTACTCATCTATGCATGAAACAACCAGTCACCTACAGATAAATTAAAAATCACTATCCAAATCAGCAGAAACAGCTTTTCATGCTCCAGCAGTATCCCAACACACACTATGGCGTTCCAAAGCCTTGGCTCTTGCCAACCTGTGCCTAATATTTTCCTGTTTTAGGTAATAATAAGAATAATTATTACATTTTATATAGCTCCATATCACATCATTGATACGGCTGTAACGTGGAAACATCTGAAAGTACTGTACTTCGGCATCAAATGCAGTGACCATCTTCATAAAGCGAATGTGGCAACTATTATGGGCAAATAAAATTCTCACTGATTAATTTACCAGAAGGATTGTTGGTCCGAACAATCTCTAACCATCTTGAGTAATCCACTTGAGCAAAAAACAAACAGGTCTCGGTTAAACATTTCAACTACAGGTTACAGCCTTCAACAATATGATGCTTTCCCCAGTAGTGACAATGAGCTCAAATCCCAATGTGGGGCTTGAACTCATTATTGTTCTTTATTAGATTAGCGCGAACAACTGAGCCAAGATGACTATAATCATATACATCACTGCAGATCAATAACGTACCTGGCTACAAAGTGAATGACAGACTTACAATTATTGTTGAAGTGCATTACCTAGATGGCCTCCGTGATGAAGATAAATGCAAATTGTTGCCATATAAATGCAAACCGTTCTTGTTGTTATACCATTGCTTCCGTAAACATCCACTTTTGGTTCCTCATTACAATAATAATAATCCATGCAGTTGGTATAGCATCTTTCATGCTGGATGTCCCAAAACATTCCACAGGACTTACTATAAAATGAAGTGACTGTTTATTTGTATAACATCACCAACAAATCTGTTACACTTTACAGTAAATATTATGTGGTTTGAGACCTCCTCCCTCCGTGAAAGGCACTGAAACAAATATTTTTATTATTATTATCGTAATACGAGGAGCTAATATGAGGAGTTAGTTTAAGCCAACTATGTGGATCATGCAACTGGAAGTTTGACTCAATTTCTCCCTGAAGAGAACATTCAAACAGCTCTGGTTCTGAAGAGCAGGAAGAGAGTAGATAATATGGCATTAGTCCATATAATTAGGTGCCCAAAAATGGCTGACACAAATTCAGCCAGGTCACAATTGGCAAAGGCATAAGCTGTGACTGAATGACACTTCAAACATGCCTCTTTCCACCAGTTCCTTCTTAAAGTTCACTCTACACATTCTGTCCCATGCAACTAATATTGCCATTAGCTAAAGCCTGTTTAAACAAACATGACATTGTTTAAAAAATATAGAGATGGAGCTTGCAGCTGCACATAATGAAAATAGCTTGCTCCCCATAATCATAAAACGATTAGTCTTGTAAACCTATAATAGCAAAGCAAGCATTTCAACACTGCAGCAAAGTCTCCATTACTCTAATGGCGTAGGTTTTCTGCATTATTTGGAAAACAATTTTAATCATAGTAAGGCCAAAAATAAGTAACACACAAGTAAATTAACAGGACGCAATTTGAATCATATTGAAACTATAAACTGCCAGAAGCAAAAGTCACAATACTGCAAAAGCAGCTCACATTCCTTTTTAATAATACATAACTATATTAAAAGGGTACTGTATAAAAAGATTACAGCTAAGACAGGATATCATTAAAACATTTCACAGTGATGCATCACTGCATGGACATATTCTAAAAATTTCCTATGCAACTCCGGAGAGATTAGGTCACAGCTGCCCAGCAACTCATGTTAATCACAGAACTGCATAATGTTTACACACTGGTGCATTAAACAGGTACAGTCACATACTGAAACCTGTACGCAATTCACACCTTCGGGATGCCCCTGGGCAGTCATTCCAGACAGTTGGCGTCTCAATACAAGTGCAAATCACATTAGCCAGCCACGATAGGCAAATGCTCTCTCGCGGTTATTCTTAACGCACACAATCAGCTCCCTAAGCATTGGCTCTCACCGGGGAGAGAGCAGGCATCTCATTCCAGACACAGGGGTGGCATATATTTGGAGAACTCTCATTCTGCTTTGGATACTCATAAGTGTAGTGATGGGTTTCCACATGTGTCAGTTGGCCCAAAATTATTATTCTTTGCAAAAATATCAACTGAATTATAGAATTATAGCATGGATCACAGTACATAATGCCCATGTCCATATTTTGCCTGCAGTAAATGTTATGAAGCGCTTTGAGATGTTCTGATGATGTGATGAAAGCTTAATGTAATGATAACAGATTTTTTTTTCTCTGTTCCTTAATGAAATCCAATGTGGAGACGTGCAGTGCAAATGCATATAATTCTATTGGAAAAGTTTTCAATTTTATTTATTTGTTCAGGTACAAATAATGCTCTCTCCTTCATTTGGATTTGGCACAAAAGTTATGTGGAACCTTTATGGCACCATTGGAGGTCGCGTTTTCAGCCATGATGTATCCAAACTGTGGAACACTCTCCTTCAATCCCTCTGCCTTGCCTCCTCTCTCCCCCTTTTCAAATCCCACATGAAAACCTTCCTCTTCCGCTCCCCCCAAAACCCCTGCGGACTCGGAGTCAGGCTCTGTCACTGCTACGCGCTCTCAGGCGCTATCTGGTGTGGAGGGCATTATATAAGTGAAAGTTGTTGTTGTCAATATTACACACCATGGTGGAAGCTCTAATAAGGTAATCTATAGATTACATTTATATAGTGCTTTTCACGTCGGTAGGATTTCCCAATTTGACATGCCACCCCACCCCAGGAAAATGCAATCAGAGTCACGTGTGTATTTGCATCTCCAACATCTTCCACGAGTGCAAATTAAACAAAGAAAAAATTGGTAAGACATAATATATGTGGCATTTTTAAACACTAAAGAATGATGAATGAAGCCTACACTTCCTGAACACATAAATGCAGTAACACATCAATGCTAGCTACCACGGTTAGCATCTCCTCAGTTTATGCTTATTAACAATGAGAAAGGATCACCTTCAAATGTATTAACTATGGACTACAGGATGAACGATGCCTGCTTAAATTCACAACATCTGTTTGCACCACTCTCTTCTCAGCATGCTACACCTATTTCTCATGCTTAATGATGCTCATCCACTCACAGAGTTTTACGGACAAATGTGTGTTTAGCCACATTCATCATTCTGAATGAGTATTCTTGATGAAGCATCCACTGTGCTGTTTAGCTCTCTCTGTTTCAGTTCAGCAAATGACAGCCAGGGTACATGGTTTTCATGTGTTTAAAATGAAGGTGACATGATTCTCAGCAATCATTCTCAGACCCAAAACTTTTAAAAACTGATCTGTGATAGCCTCGCTGTCCTAAGTTGCCACAATTACCAGTCCGCTATTTGTTACTATGCCCAATTTATCATTTGCACGAGTTCTGAGATTTTACTCATGACTGGAAAATCCATCTGCTTAAGATTGCATCTGCTTTTACAACAACGACCAAATGATGGCTCACATGATTGTGTACACGCCATACCCAAGCATTCAGGTCTTAGAAAAAAACTTGGTAAGGTGTGCGCTTACACATTGGATTTTAGAGCACTTCTGGGAACAGATTACATAATAAATTACTACAACTAGAAAATGATTGTTTGTGTTGCTCTATGCGCCAGAGCTTCATGATTTCTGACCAACTCCTAGACCCTCATTATATCATACTGTCGGTAAATTACCAGCACCATTTGTATGGTGGTTCAAGTTGAGAGAGCCAATTTATACTGGCTGTTCCTACTGTCATGGAATAGAGGACAGGATACTATGCACTCACAGACAGTCTATACTTCAACAGGCAAATGTACTTTCTTGAGCAGCAAAAGGCAGAAAACAGGTCAACTGCTACCAATCAAATGAAAACTGAATAGTGGTACAGAATCCAATACAAATTTTTGCAAACACAAGGTGGGTGATGTATCAACTGCACATATAACCTGACGGTACTTACTGAAGCCAAGGTCAGGCTGACATTAGAGATGTTATTCTGCCCTTTTAGGAGTTTGCAGTGTGGCACTGGCCCCAAAAGTGCAGCTTATTAGATGGTCATCTTTCCAGCTTGACTTAAAAACCTTTATGTGAAATCCTACAAAAAAGGTTCTGTTTAGTACTCAATACATTAGCTGACTTGTTTGTATTAATATTGAAGTACACTATGTTCTCATTATGGCACATATTTTCCAAGCCAAGAGTTTTGCAAAGTCCTTCTTATGCCATTTGTGGAGTTATATTCCAGTAGAAAATAGCTGATGCAAAGAATTAACAGCTAACATCCCCAAACCTTCCAAAATACTGTTAGAAAGAGCTTGCATTTTTATAGTGCTATAAAAGTGCCTATGCCAGGTGGGTCCGCAGTATTCTAGTGCTGATAAAATCCCAGCCAGATTAGCTCATCGGCAGAAATTGGAAAGGCAGACCAGTCACTGGGAGAAGGGACTCTTCCCATTCAGCAAGCCAAAGCCCTAACGGACAGGATGTCCTAGCTGGAAAAGCAGGGGGAAAGCTTGTCAGGCAGGTTGTTCAATGGTAAGCTATGCAGTTTTACCTGGTTAGACTCTAGCAGTATCCCCAACGCACAGTCTGGAGTCCCCAAGTCTTACCTCTTGCCAACTTGAGCCAGCAGTGCATCTCAATAAACGACTTTTCCTCCCGCTCTCACCCAGTTACTTGCGGGGTACCCCAAGGATTCATCCTTGGCCCCCTCCTCTTCCTCATCTGTATGCTCCCTCTTGGGGATGTCATCCGTAGACATGGGGTGCACTTCCATATAAATGTGGATGACATCCAACTCTATTTCTCCACCTAACTTTGCGACCCCAGTCCCCTGATGTTCTGTCAGCCTGCCTGTCAGACATCATATTAGGAGCTGGATGAGTGCGAACATCCTGCAGTTGAATGTTGACAAGACAGAAGCCATACTCTTTGGCTCTCGTCAACGTCTTCAATCGCACAGATCTCACCTCCTCCACCTTCCCGGCCTGCCCTTAAAACACTCTGAACCCATGCACAACCTAGACATCAGGTTCAACCCCCAACTGTCCTTCCTCCCCCATATCCGGTCCCTGACTAGCACCACTTTTTTCCACCTCCGACGGATCGCCCGTCTCCAGCCATATCCTTCCCCAAAAGCCACTGAGACCCTGGTCCATGCCTTTGTCATCTCTCGGCTGGACTATTCCAATGCCCTCCTCGCCAGTCTCCTCTCCACCACAATCCATCAAATCCAACTCATTCAAAACTCTGCCGCCCGCATTCTCACCTGCACCAAACGTCTCTCCCCCATTACCCCAGTCCTTGCCAGACTTCACTGGCTCCCTGTCCCAGAGAGTATCAACTTCAAGATCCTCATCCTTGTTTTCAAATCCCTCCACTCCACTGCACCCCCTACCTCTCCGACCTCCTCTCTCCTCAAACCAGCACCCACTTCCTTCACTCCACCGGGTCTGGTCTCCTCCTTGTCCCCTGAATCCTCTGCTCCATCATCAGCGACCGTGCCTTTAGCCACTATGCCCCGAGCCTCTGGAACTCCCTTCTCCTCGCCCCTCTCTTCCCAGTTTCAGGTCGCAGCTAAAGACCTTTCTCTTCGATCGCGCTTTTAGTCACCTTTGTACCCCTACCCCTGGCTCAGTCCCAGGATCCATTATTGTGAAGCGCTCTGAGACACGGTCCGGCGTGGAGGGCGCTATATAAATCAATGTTGTTGATGTTGTAATATTCTCTGGTATTAGGTAGCAGGATGTGTCTCTTCATTCTGATAAATAACTCAGAAATATGCATGTAGATGGAATGCATGGAACTCTGAGTTTGGTTTAGATAATCTTAAGCATGGTGATGGGTTTCTGCATGTGTCAGGTACCCAGGTGATCAAAAATAGTGCTGTATTACATTGAAACATCTCAAAATGCTGTGCAATAACCTTAAAATGCAGGGATTTTTTGTAGACAATTGTACAAGCCATACTGCCCACAACATGGGTACCACAGATAGCTCTTATGTGAATATTTAGAGTATAACCAGAAACTATCATCTTTTCAAATAGTGCGGTGGAATCTTTATCAGGCCAATGAATATCTCATCTATATTGTGCAGTCCTGAAGTTCAGTGGTTAGACAGACCTATGTTCGATTCCAGACAGTGTGAAACCTTGAGCAAGTTTCCTCATGCTTGTAAGGTGAATGCTTTAACCACTGAGCTATAGCTAAAAACTTCTGAATAGAAGTGAAGTACAGTATATTAGAAAGCATGTTTAAACGCTCTGAGATGCTACCCACATGAAGGGTGCTATACAACAGCAAGTAGTTTTTGTTGCATTTCTATTCTTTATAGAAAGAATCATGCCTCATTTGTAGCATGGGTTGACCAGCACTAACCAAAGAGTGGTACATTCAACTACATTTTCCACACCCAGAAATGTCAGACTTCCAGGTCATCAGGTCACGACTAATACCCATTTCCTACACATTGTTTGCGTAAACGTGATGCGTCACTGATGTCACTTCCTGAAATGCTGCACGCATGAGCAGAAAGCATTGTCGATGCCAATGTCCTGCGCATGGATGTTATGCACGCAAAGCTCTGCTGGCGCCACTTCCCGTGTACTCTGTACACGTGCTGCTTCCTGCTGTTCTTCCTTCGCAAAGTGAGGTCAGCGGTGCTTGATGCATATCGTGTCAACCCGCACGTCAACGTCTGTGCTTCACTTATTCGCTGAGTTACTGGACCCAGCGAAGCGAATTATACAAATAAAAAACAAAATACAGGTAGCAGTGACTGGATGGCCCCCTTCTGTGCAGGAAATTTCTATGTTTCTGAAATGTTAAATTCAGCACAGAAAAAGATGCAGCATGAACATCTAATATTACTTTGTTCCATTCAAAAGGTAATCTTTTTAAACCCCAAGCAGTGATCCTTGCTCATTCAGGGGTTAGATTAACCATTTTCCCCACCACACCAGGAAATGATATTGATGTCAGCAGGCAGTAATCTCCAGTCAGTGATATCGGCAGTAAGAACAGACTACAGCATGTCTCCCAGTAATATCACAAAGTAGTCTGAACATAACAAGGAAAAAAGGTTTCACATTAAGAGACATTTACTCTGTGGGGTATATAAAATGAAGTGGCTGCAGTTTTTAAACTATGAGGTAGTTTATTTCCCTTTAAATTGCACAAGTTAGTGTAAGCGTAATATAATGACCTCAGCTTTAGGGACGAAACAAACACTCAGTTACTTCCATAACTTTCATCTCAACAGTTTATCATTAAAATCTATCCATACTTGTACAATATAGACCAAGACCATGGTTGATATATTTGGAAATGCTATGAGGTCCATTTTCTAGACAGGGTGACTCAAAGTTGACCTCAACTTCAGAACACAACAAGGTTGGCAAGAACTGACACGTTTGATCATTTGAGCCAGAACACTAAAAATGATGTGAGCTTTCTTTTTAAAAGAAAATTTGAATATTTTTAAAGTATCTGGCACAATAAGTCAGGTGTTCTTTGCTTTCCAAAGAGAGGCAGTGTTTGCCTGCTACCTTTGCATTTAGCCAGTGACTTTTAAATCCTCGCTATTCAAAACTTCACATGACGGAAGCTTAGTTGTATTGTATTAGTTGTATTGGATACAAGATTGGAGATGCTATGTGAGTTTTCAGAGTAATTTTCCATTGATAGACCATGAGAAGCTCAAATATAATACAGTGCAGGCTGTGCAGCAAAGCCCCCAACTCTTCTACAGTAATCCCTAGTGTGCAATGGGTATAACAGCTTCACTTATCACAGTGTAGTAAGCCACCTCATGGAAAATAAAGGCATTTAATTTAGAAACAAATCTCTCCATTTAAAACACTCTAAGTTTCCTACTTTGAACTATTTTAATTTCAAAATTGTTTTATTGGGGCTTGCTTGGCTACCTCTGTGATTTACCTGTTTGCTCCTATTGCAGTTCTTGCAACTTTTTTAAACAAGTGCTCACTAAAATTAAACATGGCACCAAATGTTTATTTTTTCATCATGGATTGCCAGGTCTTTTCTTTCATTAATCTTCTTTGATCTGTGTACCTCCGTAGCATTCAGGCCAGGGATCAGTCATCACTCTAGCAGCTGGGAAGTTGGTGAAGGTGAGTTTCCTTCCAATGTGTCAACTGTTCTGGTAAAAAGACCTCAGCCAATGCTTGCTTTTTTCTTTATATATGAAGACAGTGTGAGATTTGGAATCACGGCAATGAATCCTCACCCTACCACTCTGTGCTACCTCCGGGGGGAGGGGATGGGTGGGGGTGGGGTGGGGGGCGCTCAACTGGTTCTAAGGTGACATGTTTGACAACTGAATGCCAGAATCAAACCAGCCCTCTGTGACGATCCTGGTAGTCCAGTTTCAGAGCCAAGCGGGTTTGCAGCACAGCAGGACACTGCTGGTGACAGCACAGCCAGTCTGGCTCATCGGTAGGCCAGACATGTCACTGGGAGCAGGAGCAACTCCCATTCAGCTCCTGTTAACCCTACAAGCCAAAGCCCTAGATGGACAAGCAATGGGAAAGCTTGTCAGATAGTGCTCTCAAAGGCAAGCTGTGCCAGTTTAGCTATTTAAACTCTAGCAGTTATCCCAATATACATGCTGGAGAGTCGCTACGCCTCAGTACTTGCCAACTTTCCCCTTAATACTTTCCAGGATTAGGTGAGGAAGATGTCCCGTTCCCCCCCCCCCCCCCCCCCCCCACCCCACTCCCCCCATTCCATTCCAACAATCTATCTCTGGGATTTCCATGTGTAGGTGGAACTCACGAAATTTCAACTTGGTTTGGATACGCTTCAGCATGGTGTCGTCTGTTCCACCATCAGTGGCCACACTTTCAGCCACTGCACCCTAAAACACTATCCCTGCACCGTGCCCCTTCCTTCCCCATCTTCAGATCAGCCTAAAGAACTACCTCTTCAACCGTGCTTACAGTCACCTTATGCTGGTTAGAAATAATGTTTCACTTTCATAAAACAAAAGTTCCTGAAGATGGCTTCATAGTGTTAGCAATTGTGATGTTAAATAGCCCTGAACAAGGCCTTTTAGCAGTAAGTGAAGCAGTGGACATCATTATTCCTGTTGTTCTGACTCAACCTGATATGGCTAAGCTTTCAGGAATACATTTCATTGACTCCTCATCAGTAATTCCACAACACAAATGGTCGCTGTACTTGCAAAGGAAAAAACAAAAAAGTCTGATTTTGACAGCTCTTTGATATTATGCCCTAATGCTAAAACAAATCTTACATTATCAAAAGGCAGATCAATGTCATTAAGCTGCAATGTTTTATATTGTGAAAAATAATGAGGATGTTTGTGGTTCACCACCATAAGCTTTACAGAGGTTAATTTATGTAAAATCCCAAACAAAAAAAACACAAACGCCATATAGGTGGCACACAAACTGGTTGCTCCTCTCATCTGCAAAAAAAAAAGTACAGTCACTGCACTTTAAACTAAAATCCTGAATCCAATAATGCACTCTACAGGACAATAACCCTTTGAATTCCAAGATATCTTATACAAGGTGAAGAAGAAAAGATTTCATCAAACCACAGTGGTGCCATTTCCAGCATCCAGGCTAGCTCAAGAGAAGATCTCTTAGGACTTCTGAAATGGTTAAACTTAATGGAGGCTATTGTTTCTTTCAAAGAAAATGATAGTCTAGTTCTCTGCGAACATCTGCATTAAATGTTTAACCTGCTCCAACATGGAAACCCTTATGCCAAGTCCTATCAAATGATTTGTAGGCAAATGGAACAATATCCCAAGACAGCGGTTGTGGTAAACGTACAATAATCAATATCGTCAAAAAAAGAAAAAATGATTTGTATTGATTTGCAATTCGGCTGGCATGTAAACCAAGACTGATATGATGACATTATGTGTTACTGTGCCATAAATGAAAATTGCTACATCTTTTTAAGCATCCTGCCAGTGCTGCAGACTTTGTGCATCATTTCACACACCAGGCCTAAAAGGGTTGAATAATCTTTAACCAACACATCCAGTGGCAGAAAAAAAAGTTCAGTACCTTCAGGATAGGTAAATGGCAAGGATATTGGGGATGGAAAATTGGCAAAGAATTTTTTAAAAGTACAATATTTAAGAGGCCCCATAACGTGACACAAATTAAGGCAAATGCAATAAAACTAGAACAGGTACTGATGGTTACTGCTGGCACAGTCACACATTAAATTTATACTGGGTATTAGCAGGTCAGCCAGAGCTTCAGAAATTTCATTATGAACTAGCATGTGCGAAACATAACAAGGCTGCTGTTTGGAGTTCAGACTGTTAATCACTATTTTAGTTTCCTTGTATGATATTGATATATAAAGCATTGCAATGTGGCTAGGATTCTGTATTATGGAAATTTTGAGTATCAAATATGGAAAAATATTAAAGTTCCAATCTGCTAACTTCTGCAAATATCCCCATGTCTATTGAAATTAAGTCAGTACGGTATTAAGATTAGAACAAAATTCAACTGATAGACAAGTTAGACATCCTGTTTTCTTTTTTAAAAAAGATATATACTGTACCATAGTTGTAATGTTTCCAGGTCATCAACTTTTTTTTTACAAAATCAAATTTGGCAAACTTCTGTTGACATCATTGCAGAGACAATCTAGCATGAGTACAGAATGTCCATGAATACACAGGCCAACATGTCTGATAGAGATAGTAAGTGGCATTAAAATGAGATCCCATCTACCCGTCTCTTGCTGTTCAGGTGGAAATTAACTATCTCAGGGCTTTGTTTGAAAGAGCAGGAAGTTCTCCTGATGTGCTGGCGAAGAATTTCCCCAATCATTCAACTCATACAAAAAAATAGATCAGTTGTTAATTTCTCTCATTTCTATTTGTGACCTATTAATGGCGCATTAGATTAGATGCCAACATGATATTTGCTACACTTCAAAGTAAACTGATTGTGTGTGCATTGCTTTGAGCCAACACAATATACAATGCTTGCATTATTATCTGAATAGACTGGTGAAAGTTATTCAATGAGGGAAATGGGTTTTCATATGAATTGAGGCTTTGATATAAACTCCCAGGCCCTCTGGTTAACCATCCAATGCACTGGCTTCACTTAAAATATTTAACATTGTTTACTTAGTTCTATTTAGTTCAGAAATGTCTTTAAAGTCACAAAAGAGGCAAAGAAAAATGAAGCTCACAGAACGATCAAAGCAACATTCAGATTCATGTGGTTTTACCCTCTCATATCTGGAGCAAGTGAAACGGAAGAAATTAGATATTATCTGAGGAAGGTGGGTTCAATCCCGCTGCATTTACAGGTTCCATGGTTCAAAAAATTGCCCATTAAAACAGTGCCCTTATGTGGCCTAAAAAAAATCACATTTAAAATGACAAAGGAGTTAAAATTGTCAGAATTAATGAACCTGTCAGCCATGTTTAATTAATTAAAAACACACTGTTCCATTTTAAATCGTTAGGTTAATTTAGAAACAGTTGCATTAGAAATTTAATTAATACATTTCAAAATAGGCCCATCAACGATAACCATGCCTGGAGATTTAGAGCTTTCTGTTTCAGGTTTTCAACATGATAACCATGTTTAGTCAACAGGAAACTGCCACAATGGCATCATAAAGGTACCTATAATCCGATCCCACTGGGAATAGATTTTTTACAAAAAAATTAATGTCATCTTTCTCTACTTTCATTAAATGAAAGATTCATTTTACCAATAAAAGTGCCACCACTGAGTGGCAGCTGAAAGGAGCAGCAAACACCACTAACCCACCCCTTTCCCCACTTTAAATAAAGTATATTTCCTCACAACATTCAAATTCGCCGTGCCTCTTCCATGGAAATAATGGAGCAGGAGCAATGCCAACCACTTTATTCTGTGCAAACAGACATCTTACTGAAAGACCTTGCAAAGTGATCACATAAGGTAAAATATAAGACAGCTGCCAGCAGATCCTAAAGAGAGTTTAGGAGGGATTTCGTTACACGGAGGGTGGTGAGATTGTGGAGCTAAATGCCAGAAGCTGTATTTGCATCAGATCAATGCATTTAAGAGAAAAAACTCAATGTATACACGAGAAACACGTTAATACAGGGATATGTAAGAGGGGATTAGGAGGGGTGGGAGCACATGTAGAGCACCGTATAAACAAATGGTTCAAATATGACTGCTGTACGGTCTACGTAATTCTATATCATCAAAAGCTAATAAAGGTAAGGAAGGGATGGGTGAGACTGGGAAAAGAGAAAGAAATTCTACTGAAGAAAAACTAATAAAAAGGAGAAAAGACTTTGGATACTTTAGTTGCTTTAATAGGCCATGACCAAAAGCCATCCACTGCCCGCTCAATCTCACTTTGTGCTACCAAAGTTCATTCCCGCGCACCTCCAATAATGATGCTTTAATGCATCGTTCTGGAACCAGTGAGCGCTGTAGAAACAATGCTAAATGGTAAATTTAGGAACGAATGAGTCGATTGGTCCCTTGGGTTTGAGAAATTCAGTGAACAATAAAATAAGCTGTTCATTGCCACCGTACACAAGGAGAGATGGCTTTCCCCACTGTTCCTTTGCACAGCTTGGCTTTTTCAACCCATATTTGATGTTTTGATACCTTATTTCTGCAGATGCTTTCAATAGAACATGTATTCCCAAACCATTTTGTTTTGCTCTATTGCTTTTCTTTGTAAAGATGGCTGGCGCTGGTTCGCCAGCTACACATTTATCAAGCGATTTACTTCAAACAAAAATCTTTACTGAGCAAAGAACATGCAGCAAACACTCCCTTACTGACCATTTGAGAATCAGACCATCACAAATAATAGCTAAAGTAAAATATTCCACAATAGCTTATCCCTTATGAAATATGAAGGCACTCTCAACAATATCTTTCATATACTACAGTCTTCTGTTTATACAGCTTTTATGAGGAGAGCCAAGCTGCAATGTACAATGCACTAACCCCAAGGCATTCAGTAACAAATACGGTTTGATCTGCTGTACTTCTGGATTTGCTTTTTAGAAATCTTCTGAGTCCTGACAAACCCAGAGGGAAAAACAAAGTATCACATTCTTTCATATGTATGTCTCCACACAAACAAACACTCCATATGCTAGCTGTTAGGTTTGTGTTCTCACTATAATGCTGGTAGTTTGTTTATATAATGACGACAGCTGCATTATTTTCTACTAAAGTTGCAAATAAATAAATAAGACATGGAGAATATCTTGCTGGCGACGGTGAATTATAGCAGTTCTTTTGCAAGTGTGAAAGACCAATAACTCACAAGTGTTGCAACTGCAAGTGAGTTATGATGGTATTTTGCACGAGTTAAAGATCACCTAGAACTCACCGTCACTAGTGAAATATTCTGCTCACTATACGGGAACACAACCCCCGATGGAAACCTGGGCACATCTGAAATTAATTCTTTTATAATGCTCGCTAGTGCAGCCCGCTAAATGCTTTGTGTGCGTGAAATAATATACTATATAAATCCTGGCAGCACGCAATCACCAGCTGCACCCACAAGGTAAAACCCTTCCTTTTTTTTGCGCGATGTTTAAAAAGGAGGAAGAAAATATTTTGCTGAAAAACAACATAGTGTGCAGTACCTCACTGAGCAAGCACAAGCTTTACAGTTTACCACGGTTCTAAAATGTTGCATGACACCATTAGCAAAGGTTTGCATCTTTTAACAGAGCCCTGAGGGAGGCATAGAAATTGTTTTCTCTTTGTCTGTTTTGACTTTATAGGCATGAGTTAAACAGCAGGTTCCAAGGGATATTTCTGTGAAATAAGAGGTCTTGCAAACTGCTGACAGTAGCAAAACCACCTCATTTTACTTTAGGTACATATCCCTACCAGTCTAGCCAAAGCAAAGGGAGTCTCAGAAAGGGCAGAAAAAACCTTTGCCATTCTATTGCCTGGACGTGGGAGGAAGAGAGAGAGAGAGAGAGAGAGAAAAAAAAATCGAACCTCGAAAATTGAAAAACACAAAATGCCAAAAGAGATTCTTCAGTGTCTGGGTCATTTACTGCAGAAATCTTTTCTCATTTACTGATGACTGTGGCAGACCTTATTTTGTCACCAGTCACTCTGCACTTTGTTTAATTATGCAGCACACAGACAGAAATGTTTTTCTGATCACATAAATCACATTGGTTTGACACTATATTCAATAGAGTCTGCTGTTGCAACAATACAGTGAGAGATATCGACTCCATCTCTCAAGTCCACAAGGTGTATCATTTAACGGAGAGTGATAATTAGACACAGAATTTACTGAAAACTGTCAATAGGCATGTCAATAGAAGAACTCTTAGCATCTATCATCCCACAAATCAATGAAGTTTTCAGCTATGAAATCAAGAAAATGATAGCTTTCAAATAAATGGTGGAAAGGAAACATGAGGCTCCTTGGGGAGGAATAAAACAGCTCAATTTTCCTCACCATGCAGCTCTTCGACTGCCTCGTTGAATGGAAAAGGTCAAAGAACATTACAGCAAAATATCTCTGAAACAAGATGTACAACATCTTTGGGACATGACAAGCAGCACAACCACATAGCAAAGGCCTGTATATCTTTGACCTGACAGAGCCAGGGCCAGCAGGTGCAAGAGAAGACAGGGAATGAAAGACAATGACTGCTGCCATTAGAGCGCAAGAGCTAACTCCCATTAGACAAGTGGAACCTAGCCAATACTACCTTTATACATGTGTACTTGACACCACAAATCCGGTGCAAATCTATTTCCAACCAATATCATGCACAAATCTAGATTGCTAGCCTGTCTGCTTAGAAAGGTTTTCATTTTTTTTAATAAGATAAGATCATAGTAACCTGAATCTCGCCCCAAACAAAGAACTTTATTTGTTAAGTACTTATTGAATTCCTCTTTATGACCAGGGCATTTCTGAAATGGTTCATAAAATTGCTTCACTTGTGGTCTAAATGTTCCAACTTTTAAAAAAATCAATACCATTTTACTGTATATATGTTAGAAAAAAGTATCGCATTTGTTGTTCGATCATCAGCACAGCATTCTTGTCAGCATTTTACTGAGACCATGGTATATGAGTACAGAACCCTTGTATATAGAACCTTTCCGCTTCCTCCGCTCGGCGGACATTGGCCTGCTTCAGGTCCCCCACACTTCAGGCCCACCATTGACGGTCGGTCATTCAGCATCTCTGCCCCCACACTCTGAAACTCTATTCATCCACCTCACCACTCTCTTGCCTCTTTTGATCTTGTCTGAAGACCTTCCTCTTCAATCGTGCCTTTGGCCACCCTCCCAACCCCAGCCTCCCTGCCCTCCTCCCCTTCTGACCCCAACTCAGATCCCAAACTCCTGATTGTCCAGCGCCCTGAGACATCTTTTCAACCTGAAGGGTAAAATACAAGTGTAATTTGTTATTGTATTGTGTCTTATATCAGCTTCTGCATTTCTATAGAAAGCAATGCCCTGCTGATAAACACATTCATCAATCGGGTGTGTTGAATTATGATCAGTGGACACCTCCAGCATCTAATTTAAAACAATCTTATATTCAGGCTTTTGAGAGATTAAAAAATAGCTACAATGTTTAAAATTAGATTTGAAATATTAATTTAAAGAAATCTTGGTTTGCAGTTACATATTAGTGACATTAAAAAGATTACTTCAAAATAAGATAAGGTTGTGGTTCAAAATTCCTCCATACAAAAAAAATTATAAAGTAACACAGTTGGTCCATTATACACATATAACAAGATCGTAACATTTGGATTCAGGAATACTTGGTATCATTTCATCTATTGTCACTTAACAATAAAGTAACAAATAGTATCTTTGGTTCAATTCATAAGTCTAGGTTTTGGAAAAGTAGTTCCAATTGCTCTTTCTATAAACCCTTTGAACAACAGTAACAACAACATCAATTACACTTGTATAGCGCCTTTCACGTCAGGAGGACGTCCCAAGGCGCTGGTACAGTGTAGTATCTCAGAGCATCTCGGATTCTAAATGACATTTCAGAAAACTTTCGGGTTATTCTATTGAAGTGGATTGCGGAAGGTAATCTACTTTAGTGGAATGATCAAGAATTTTTGTAAGGTTTCATACTGTACTGTATTCAAAAAAAAAGGTCTCAAATCCGAGAAAATAAATCTTTACTCCAATTTTTTCATTTTGTTCCACTGATGGGTAAGAAACATTTCATGGGAATATTATGTAGGCAACTGGTGACACTGCAGAGAATATTAAACCTAGATGAAACTTATTCTGACTGATTGGAAAAAATAACCACAGGAAGCCAGAGAAGGATTTTGAAAGGGTGAGAGAAGCAGAGTCAATATCCAGTTGACGTTAATTGTAAGTCAATCTTGAATGGACATAATTTGGATCTTGAACCTCTCGAAAATGTAATAAATACAAGGTACAAAATTTGTGGTGCAATAGTTCATTTGTACACCAAGCTTCATTGTAAAGCCATCAATATCACTGTGACTTGCTCATCCGTCCATGTTAGTTATAAACCAGGGGTTTATGAAGTGCTACATGGGTAATCTCACTCATCTGAGCCATCATGTGCCATAGCTGAATGGAATTCGATAAATAAAGTGATATGAAGCAGCATATTACCTGAGAAATTACCTTGTTTTCATGTACAAAAGAATAACTGGATGGTCATTTCAAAGTTCCAACTCAGCCATGGAAAATAACACTCGTGCCAGTTAGAAGCCAGTTATTTCTGACGATTCCAAAGTTTGGGTAGAATTCACCTCCTCAATATAATTCTTGCCTTGTGTCATGGAGGGCAAGTCCGGGTAATTCCAAAGGGGACACAAGCCGTTTTCAGCAGATTTCACTTTTTTTTAAATGTGAAACTAAAATCAGAATTATGCTCAACATTTATGAAAGGTGCACCCATGAGCCTTCTGCTATAAGGTTAGTAAATGCTCAGATTTTACTCCAGCATCATCTGTGAAACGGGAGAAAGAAATTTACTTCGCAAAACAACCAGTGGTAAATTTTAAAGACCGTCTGCACAGCTTAACACTGCATCTAATATACAGTAAATTAATTGGCACTCTTTGTAAATTTACCAGGAAACAGATGTTTGCTGACATATACCAGTCCAGTGCATGAGCTAGGAACCAGATGTTTCCCATTTCCCAAGCATCATGATATAAGTGGCACTGAACTATAAGACACACTTTTCACAAGCACAATTATAACAATGTGTCTTTTAAATAGATTCTAGTCCAATTTCTCTCCTCCTTTCCTCAAGGCATTTGACTTATTTTTTCCATCTACAGTACTGGAATACAGTTCCAGGTATTGCCCAGATGGTCTTTGTTCATGTGCAAGTCATGAGTTGGAGGAGGGCGGAGGAGGGTTGTGGAAAAAGAGGAGAAAACTACAATCAATTACAATCCTGGTTTTTACTCAACATCTAAACAGATGCATCTTGTAAAAGGGATCTCTGAAGCACTCGGAAGCAACATTTTGGATAATATGCTTCTCTCCCTAAAACAAGGCCCATTGAAACCATTGTCATCATCTCAATGCTGCTCCCTCACAAACTCAGCACAGATTAGGCAACAACAGTGTTGCGAAAAAGGAGTGAAAACTCTCAAAAATATTCACAATCTTTTTTAAAATAGAAATTTAGAGAACAGAAGGTCATTTGGCCCATTGTATCTGCTGGCTCTTCAAAGAACAATCCTTTCAGTCTCATTAACCAGCCCTTTGCCCTATGTCTACCTCTGCAGTCTACTCCATTTTAGGTATTTATCAAGTATAGTTGAAATTAAGTTTTCAGATTCAGTTTAGTCATTAATTTATTTCTAAGCACCACAATCAGACTGTTTCAATTCATTTCTACAGCCAATAAATCTAATTATTTAATCAAATTAAATGAGGAGGCATACACTACAAGGGAATGAATGGATGCAAATTATTGACAATTTAATCAGACTCCTTTTTCTAATTTAGGAGCGACAATCAAGAAATTCAAATTCAAGAGTGGAAAACTTATTTTCAAATAATTTGTATTTAAACATTTCCCTGGGCTCTTCCGCCCATCTTGAATGTGACCTGAACAGGACAAAATAGGGCAATTGAGGATGTTTGCACTCTGAATAAAGTGGTTTCTTTGTCAGTTAAAAATGCAGCCGATTGCCATCTGTGAACACAATCTATATTTCTAAGAACATAAATCAGGTTAGAATATATGCGTTAGTATAATTCATGCTCCATCATGATTTATGTGTGGGTTTTACCCATCCAATCCCTGATGAAAGGCAATTTGTGACTTACATTTAGGTGCAACTCATTATATATCAAAACTACTACAACTTGCCACATAATGTTCATTTTTAGCTGCAGCATCTGCAAAGTGACAATAAAAACAACCCGCAGAAGACCGATTCAATATATTGCTGTAGTTAGTGGACGAAAGTAATAGCACAGAATTATTTCTGAACCACATAATGGTTTTCTAGTGATCCAATGCATAACGATGACGGCATAAGAAAATGATGTACAGAGATCAATCACCCACCTCATCAAGCTGTGCACTGGCAGCAAGTATTCCTCACTGCTATTTAAAAGGTACTGCTGACAGAGACGCCCTGCTCACTGATTAAAGGGCCTGTCTGGCTAACCTTTTATTTGAAGAATGATTGCCAGTGGGTGACAAATACTTTTCAGTTCAGTTCAAGGCAAGGATATTGACATTCAAATTCATGTTGCTTACATTGAGCAGATGTCACTGTTGGCAAGCAGCTTGATATCAACAGCAGGTACAGCTAGTCTGGGGCAAAAAAAAATGAGCACGACTGGACGAAGCCAAAAGCCCTCAACAAGTGAATGAGACAGAATTCACAGCCAACTCCTTCCCTCTAAAATTATCATCAAAGAACATCTGTTTGCTGTTTCTCACTAACACTTCTTTCTGAGCTATCCTAGCCTCACCTTGACCCCGTTTTAATTGTATTGAATGTTATTACTAAAAATAAAGAAAACTCTGAAGTGAACTGAACCCTTGCATGTGGAGGGCATCCTCCATCACGAAACCTCCCGAAACAGCCCTGACAGGGAAATCCCAAAGCAAGCAGTACCACATCCTTCCTAATGTGTGTTCTGTTGACAGCAACGTAAACTGGAAGTATCAGACTGAAAATCAAAGTTAGTAACTCTGTTAGTGTAATTGGATCCTGCTGTCAAACATATTGCAAATTTCACCCTTTTTTTTTCAGGTCATCTTCAGTTTCTGTGGCATTTCATAATGAAAGCTTGCGGCAGTTCAAAACACTCGTCTATATTGCACAGTGAAGAGTCTGATTGATGATTCTGAAGTTCAGCTCAGTTGACATCAGTCAATTGTGGCTTTTGATTCACCAGAGATTTAGAGAAGCAACAGTATCCCTTTCATTGGATTAGGGACAATATAGTCCTGTCAGTATCCCATACCAATACAGAAAATAAAACTCTTCACATAGGATATAAAGATCTAGTCATAACACGGCCAACAAAACTACAGACAATATTTTTGGACAGGGCTCAAGAAAACATGACACATTATGAGTTGATTGAAATGTATTCACAAATATTTGTAATCTTATTCCATTTACGGAGTACACATTTCCTTTCATAAGGTTTTATTTCAGTGTTTTGCAATGTCAGTGGGCACAGGCACAACCGATGAGTACAGGATATACAGATCAAAAAGACACAGATTCATCAACGCCTAGTTACTGATCTCAGTTGTTGAGGTGCCCAGCCGTTAGTTAACAAAAACTTAGCCAAGGTTTCCAGCCCCAAATTCTATTCTGATACCTCTTACTGGCATCATGTGTGTGTGCCTTGGGTGAGAAAACATCTGGCTCGAATGTGATGCTCCCATGCTCAAATAGTCTGCCAAACATAAAGTGCCACAAATAATAGTGGCCGAGGTGCGAGAAAGGAAGCCTGTAAAGCAATACCAAATGAAAAAGGATTCAGACGCTTAAGGAGAGGAGTTAAGGAAAGAGGGAAGGATCGAGGTAAGGGAGAGAAAGAAGGAAGATGAGGAAGAGGGAATAGGGTAAGTGAGAAACTAAATCATTTTCTTTGAAATAAGTCACAATTATGATTCATATTTCTTTGCTGGTGCAAAACTACAACAGGGTTTGAAAGATTGTCATTTAAAATATTTACCTAACGCAGTGGATTGGACAGGTACACTGTCAACTGTTTAATGAGCTTTGTTGTATGAGAGGACAGAATCCCTATCACCACCAACACACCATTGGACTAATTCATTCAGAAATATCTCTGTGTTAAGTAATTGTAATCAATTCCCAACTACCACATCCGTTTCATAATCATATGAGAACCACATAGAGAATTAATGTTTCCAGAGGTCATTAATCATTCAATTCATTTGTTATAAGTCCAAAGTCTTTTTTTAAAAAAACTCATTAAATATTAGTTAATATTATATGCCATTAGAAAAGTCTAATATTTTCAGTCTTTACCATTCTAACCTTTGACCATTCTGATTTTTGCATAAATTTTCTGTTCAGCTCAACAAATTATAATTTCTATCACAAATCCTCAGAATCCAGTTAGGTCTGTGAAAGAGATTTAAATTGACCAAACCCAAAAAAATCAACAATTGGGAAAATGTAATGGAACATCTCAATATCTTTTTGAATAGATAAGGCAACACATTTTCATAAAAATGCAACATAGTAAACTGAACACATGCATTAACCCTAATTGATGAGCGTGGTGCCTTGGGACCAGCGCTTTGGGACGTCCTCCTGACGTGAAAGGTGCTCTATAAATGTAATTTTGTTGTCGGTGGTGGTGGTGTCTGCTGAAAGCACTGTTAATTTAACAACTCTTCTTATATAGCAGTGTTGTAGTACATTGAATTGAAATATACTAAATTGGAGCAAAGGTTTGTTTGAAGTATCGTGAAGCCTTTGTTTTACAAATATATTGTCAAACCTCATTTATGGTTGTTGATATACTTCCAACTAGGTCTATTTAAAAAAATAAGAAAACATTTGTTCAGTTAGGATTTTCGTCACCCAGAAACTAAATTTATGTGCAACTTGTCTGCAGACAACTTGAGTTTGAAAGGTAAAGAATAATTTAATTAGTTTCTGCTTTCCTCACTTACTGTTTTTGATTTTATCTTGTGATGCAACTGAAATGTAGTATTAATTCTTTATGGTTCACAGTAATAAAATATAGTACGTTAAAATAACAAGTATATCGAAAGATGCTTTGCCATCATATCCTCAAATATGATTGCATTTGAAACAATTTATGAGAAGGTTTGAATGCCTCTTTTACAAATGACTTCCAAAACAATGGAAAGTTTACAAAGTATCACAAGGTACAAATAACCAATCAAGCATCGAAAACATCAACAAACAATTCTCTCAACGATCACATTGTGTTAAAAAATAACCTTTCTATGATATTACTGGTAAGTTTCCTAATGTTGAACTATGTTTCATACTTAGAGAGTCAATTATAGGACACAAATTACGAACAAAACTTTTCTAAAATAATGGATGTTCTAACCTTTCCCTAATACTGTATACATTATCTTGTCTTGCACATAAAATGCAGATATAACATTTACTCTTATCAACCTAACAGAGGAAAAATGGTCAAATGGAAAGCTACTCGGCTACTATACAACTTAATTAATTTTAAGTTAAAAGATAGATCCATCATAAAACTAAATTTTATGGCTGCATTTCTTTTGGCCTGAGCTGTTTCACAGGGTTCACTTTGTGAACATTGATCTGAACTGAGCTCAAGGTTTCTTTCATCCCCTTGACGTGCAGTCAAAAGTCACTCACAGACCGTAGGTCAGGTTTGACTTTAAAATAAGGGCTGCCAACTCCCACTGCTAAATTAATTTGTCAGTCCAATCTTTATGTGTTTGCTGACTTGGATAAGGTCACCATTTACACCAGAATTTAGAATATTTAGAGCAGGCAGGCAATTGGAAGAGAAAAATGCATTCTCTGGGTCATGTCCCAACTCCCAACTTGGGATGGAGGTAACTGGGTTCTCAGCTTGCTCTAAGGTGATGTGGTTAGCAACGAAATGCTGGAATTGAGTTAACCCTCCACTGATCAGAATGCCGCAGGAGGGTGTGTGTGTGTGGGGGTGGGCGGGGGGGGGGGGGGGGGGGGGAGAGAGGAGGAGGCAGGAATAAATGAACTAGGGGTCTTTTTGTTGCTCTTAAGAGTTTTGTTAGACCCCAAAACCTAATTTTCCCAGGTATCTGAAAACTCAAGGGAAAGAGACATTGATTCTGAAATTGCTTCTGCACTAATTGAGGTAATAGACTCTGGTTTTACTTCCCTACCTTTCCTCGCTCATTGTTCTCGAACTCACCACTTCAGACACTATCTGCTTTACACTTGTCTCATCTACATACACACATGTAACCTTTTAGTAAACCTGCTCTACGACATATATGTGTTGCAACAAATTTCTGATGGCACATGGTCACCAAGTTGTTTCTTGTATGATGAACCCAATTAAGTCAGATTACAGGCATTCTCTGTTCTGTTCAAGTCTACTACATACATTTGGATATCACAATGCACAATGGTGCTAAAATGCATAGAATAAATACTGCACCTGGTGACAGCAGTTTGCCTTTGTACTTTTACTTAGAGAAAGACCACTATGACCTTCAAATAACAATAACGCCTTAAGTATTCAGCTGTGAGCATTGTAAACATGCCACTGCCCACTTTGTTATTAATGACATTTACAAAATACAGCACAGTCCATGTTACACTGCATGAAGGAAGTATCCCACAGCAGCAAGTGACAGCCATCTCCAATGTACTTTTAAAAAAAAGTGATATAAAGTGACCACTTAAAGACAGTTAAAGATGAGAGTCCATATGTAATGTATTACATGCTTAACATTTTTTAACATCTACTGTAGCTAATTCACAGTCATACAGTGGAACAAGTCCCATGCACCTGACAAGTGTTCCAAAATATATTAGATACGTTCCTCTAAACCTCCGCGGTTGGTAAAATAGCGGTTGGAAAATGCAGGGTCCTATGAGAAACATGGGGATAGGGAGAGTACGTTTGCTTTTTCGTGGTTGGAAAATGCAGGGCCCTATGAGAAACATGGGGATAGGGGAAGTAAGTTCGCGTTTCGTAGAATTAAACAAAAAAAAACACGTACAGTTATAACAAACATGGAGATAGGGGGAGTAAGTTTGGGCGCATTGGCTGCCAGGATCTGCAGCAATCCGCGAGGCTGTCAGACTGACTGATCTACACAGAGGGGGTGGGGGGACAGAGGGGGTGGGGGAAGAGAAGGTGAGTCAGAGAGAGAAGGTGAGAGAGAAGTGGGTGGGAGAGACGGGGGTGGGGGGAAGAGAAGGTGCAATAGAGAG
Organism: Hydrolagus colliei; assembly: GCA_035084275.1. NCBI lineage: Eukaryota > Metazoa > Chordata > Chondrichthyes > Chimaeriformes > Chimaeridae > Hydrolagus > Hydrolagus colliei. Next base: position 16,394,751 of record CM068748.1, read on the forward strand.
AAGGTGAGAAACATGGGGATAGGGAGAGATACACTTACACACAGAGAGAGAGAAAGATGCAGAGAAGCGACAATAAATTCATGTTATTTACCTTAATCTTTAGAAAGAAGTGTTGTCACTAGTTGGTTGCAACATCGCAACTGGGTCCTAGCGCAATACGCTAGCGCGAAGCGACATCGAGGCTGGTTGATGCAACTGGATCCTAGCGTTAAATGCTAGTGTTAGTGTTAAAATCCATAAATAAGCAAAGGTTATAAGCCATGGTTAGAAGGGTTGTCGTATTTAGCAAACCGTGGATGCGTTTCGTGGTTGACGAGGCCGCGGTTGGGACGGGATACCTGTATATCCACTTGAGGACAAACTCATTACATTTTGTTGAAGCGCTTGACTCTGTTTCTGCCCAAGAAGCTGGCACCATAAGGGAACTGCTGTGAGTAACTAAGCTTGGCACTGAATATTGATGCTTCTACAGCTCAGGTCTGAATATTAGTTTTAAGAACACAATTAAATGAAGTTTACTCTTCTCCCTCATAATTTTAAAAATATTTTAAGGGTGAGAGAGCTTGTCAGTTTAAATTGTCATAACAAAAATTTGAGTGTTTTTTGCAATCTCTTTTCTGTCTTGCGAATTTCTTGTACGTTACAAATGGTTTCCTCCTGGACATGTCAATCAAGGCCACATCATCACATGTCATGAAAAACTAGTTTGTTACGGTTCTGTGAGAAGAGAATGAAAAACAGAGGTAGATCTTTCTCAGGTTTTAAATATGTCGGGAGGAGAGTTTTTGTGGTAGGCCGAGAACAAATTAATGACCCTTTAAGTAAGGGATCATATAATAATAATAAGATAATAATCCTGCATTTGTTAGAGGGCTTTTCACATCCTCTAGACCAGTGGTTCTCAATCTTTTTCAGTAATGTACCCCTTGCCCCACGACAGAATCTGCTCTGGTCAAGGTTACAAATGATATCCTGACCATATGTGACCAGGGCTCCAATCTGACTCCTCATCCTACTCGACCTATCCGCTGCCTTCAATACTGTGGACCACTCGATCTTCCTCTCCTAAACTAGGCTCCACAATCCCATCACTCCCATCCTCGCCCGGTCTTCATTTGCTCCCCATCCCCCAGAGGATCTAATTCAAGATCCTCGTCCTCACTTTCACGGATATTCACGGTCTTGCCCCTTCCTAACTCTCCAAACCGCTGACTCCCTATCAACCTGCCTGCCCACTCCATTCAGGAGGCCTCGGTCTGCTCCATGTCTCCCGTCCAGCCTCTCTGTCACAACACTCTGGAATTCCATCCCACAGTCCCTTTGCCTCACTTCCTCCCTTGCCTCCTTGAAAGCTGATCTCAAGACCCTCCTTTTCAATCGTGCCTTCTGCCGCTTTCCCATCGCTCACCCCCCCAATATATTATTGCTTTTTTCTTGAGGGATTATTATCAGGTGTGTGAAGTAAGAAAACTTGGGTCCAAGTTTTCACCCTGCTTGGAATCAAACCCAGGTCTCTCGCTTGTAAGGCGAGTGCTCTAACCATTGAGCTGCAAGGACTCTGAGCTACAAGGACATATGAGCAGATTTTGCAATTGCTGGCTTGTTTAATGCACAGAACACTAAAATTTTATTAATACTGCTCCACAGCATGGGAATTTGATAGGTTTGGGCTCACTATTCCCTTGAACACCAGAATATTTCATATCTCAACTCCACTGTAAAGCAGCTGGTATCTGATGAGTAAGTGGTTATAGGTGGTCAGTCGAGTGACAACAATAAATGGACGAATTCCGCTTCTTGTTCACAATCCAACTTTCTGGCATGGTTCAATTTCCGGCCTGCTGGTATTGTCAGAGCTGGTGCATGTGCAGTCACTGAACTGAACAAGTGCAAATCGATCTAGGTCCAGCATTGAGCACTGCATAGCACACTAGATAAGATGCATATGCAATCATTCAGTGGCTTGCAAATACAAAATCGTTGGCATATCCTGCTTTCAGCAGCTTTTTCCAGGTCCTTTACAGCTTCAGTATCCACATGCCAAGGTGGTGTTAAGGATATATGCACCCTCTTCAAAACAATGTTACAAACCATTGAACAAAGCTTTATAGTAGATTTACCTCCATCCTTTATTTATCATGGCATTACATTACTCAAACAATTGACCTTGAATAATAATCCTTGCATTTGATATAGCGCTTTTCACGTCTTCTAGAATCTCAAAGCGCTTCACAGAATACACTGTAAAGTGAATTGACTGTAAATATGTGGGTGTAACGCAGCAGCCAACTGCGCACAGCAGTATCCCACAAACAGCCATGGATTGAAATGACCAATTTTTATTGTTTTTTGTTTTGAGGGATTATTAGTAGACGTGTGGAGGAAGGCAATATGCCTAAGATTTCAACCTGCCTGGAGTTGAATCCAGGTTTCTCACTTGTAAGGCAAGTGGTCTAACCACTGAGCTACAGGACTCCACAATTTCCTGTAACATCAGTGGTGGTTTGCCATGCACATTATAATTTCACTGCCAGATTCCACATGACGTTTCTAAAGTTGCATGTGCACAATTAGTAGATGATGCAAAAAAAGGCACGATTCTTCCCATTCATTTTTTTAAAAGAATCAAAAGATGCCAGTAATAAATACTAGTTTCAAACACACCATCTCTTTTCTTTCCCTCCCCTCTTCTGCTCTGCTGAAGATGCTCATGTATAGTAGGGCATGATAATTTCTGCTATCTCAATAAAATTATTTTTTTTGTCAACAGAAAACAGTACCTTGTTCGTGGTTTCTGTGAAGCATTCTGAGAAGTTCAACATAGCAGGTGCTATGAAATGCAACTCCAGTTCTTTATTTCTCCAAGTGTAAGTCAAGGTGGTGAATCATGGAGGAAGATGTTACAACTAAGCCTGAACTTCTCTTTACTTGGTCTTCAGCAAGATTACTCAACAGCAGGGAGCCTCTGCCGAAACCAAAATGAGGTGTCTACATGAAGCACCAACTCGCACCACAGGATGATGAGACAAGTTCATGCTCACGCTCCTCGCAGATAAGAGTTCTTCAAGTCACACATACCATCAGTAGAAAGAAGGCAAAGGCTGGGAACCTCCGCATACAGGTATTGGGAAGCCTATTTTTTGGATGATTATCCCCACCCTTGCATGATCGTTTCTCACCTTACGATGGACATTGGGAATCAAAAGAAGGGGAGAGGAAGCATACGTGAATTTCTTTCTAAATAAAAACTGGCAATGTGCCTGAGGATCTCGATGTTGAAGCAGAAGCTATCTTCATTTGCATTCTTTACTGTCACCAAGGGATCTATTTCCATTCACCCCCACTCCAGCAAGAACAGGTCAGTGACCTGATATCCACACATTTTTTGTCCTCCTGCTGAAGATATTTTCCTTCACCATCCTTCCCTGTTGTGTCGCGTTTCTTCCACCAGTGGTAGATATCCGTTTCCCACTTACATATTGACAGAGCTTTATTTTGCTTTACATGTTTAAGTGTTTCATTACTGTGGTATTGACACTTCATACTAGGTCTCACACACTCTGGAAGGGGATTACAAGTCACATAGCTGAAAACATTAGTCACAATTATTTTCCAAAAAACACCAACTCTCATCTCCTGTGGCTGAGGTGGGCACCAGGGCATCAAAACTGAGTCCAATTCATTCCTTACTCAATGTCTATATCAGGATCTACTTGGAACAAATTAGAACTGGTTTAGCAGTGCCTATACTGGGCAATAGTTTTATCGACTTAGCTTTCTGGAAACAACAATATCAATATGTTTACTTGCTTATATGTCTCTTTTTAATGATGTCCCTTTCTAATTATGTCTCCAATAAAGTTAGCCTACCTGCCCCCAACAGATGTTCAACAACAACAAAATCATACTTGTATAGTGCCTTTCACATCAGGAGGACACCCCGAGGCACTGTTTCAAACCCGAGCTGGGGACAGGGAAAGTGGAGGGAAAGGGGGGAGATTTGGAGTGACCGATGGGACCGTTGAAGAGGAGGGTCTTAAGGCGGGATTTGAAGGAGGCCAGAGAGGGGGCGAGGTGGAGGGACTGCAGGATGGAGTTCTAGAGGTTGGAGGCAGAGTGGCTAAAGGCTCGCCCACCAATGGTGGGGCGGGTGGGTCAGAGGACATGGAGCAGGCCAGAGCCTGCTGAGCAGAGGGGGTAGACAGGTTGGTAGGAGGGTTAGGAGGTCACACGTGTAGAGTGAGGCGAGGCCGTGGAGGGCTTTGAATGTGAGGACCATGATCTTGAATTAGATCCTCTGGATGATTCAACACCCAGATTCATCAATAACTAGGGTCAGGTGTGGGTCTACAGCTGAAGCTCAGCACTTCAAGAATGTTTCATCTTTATTCATCAGTGGAAAGTCATACAAAAGAACCAAAACAATAACGCTCTGATGACTTCTGGGACAAAAATTTCAGCTCAGCTGTCTGCATGAATAGTTTGACATGTTGTACTTTAGCGATAGTTCAGTGCCAAGAGCCCCAAGGCCCTTGGGCTAGCTTTGCTGAGCCTTTGCCCCAGGCCGAAAGTTGCTGAATAGGCTCTTAAACTGTCCTTTCCTCCAGCAGTTACATAACCCCTAGGAGTGTCTTGATATGAAACTTTCCTATGTTCATTTCACTTGGAGGCCCAGCTGCCTGACTATCTACAACATCAACCATTAGCTTTTTCCACCTTACCTTACAAAGGCACTCTCACTTGATCAGCATCAATGTAAAAGCTACAAATAAACGCAAAATACAGCAGATGCTGGAAATCTGACACAAAAACAGAAATCACTGGGAACACTCAGCAGGTCAGGCAGCATTTATGGACAAGGGTCATGGACCCGAAACGTTGACTCACTTTCCTTTCTCCATAGATGCTGCCTGACCTGCTTAGTGTTCCCAGTGATTTCTGTTCTTGTTTTAAAAGCTACACATGTTGGCTCAGTATCTGCCACCACCAACAAGCAGCAGGTTAACATTATTGATACCAACCATGGAATAAACGTTATTATTTTCTACACTACTGGCAGTTGGTTACAATTTATGCATGCAGACATTATTTCAATAATTATTCCAATAATATTTTAATTCACAGCCAAACTAGACAGTCCAAATGATTGAATGTTTGCAACCTGTATCTGATGTGGAAAATGAAGGTAAAACATTCTGCCCAGTAACTATACAATGACTAATACTTGTGCACAACTAAAGCGTGAAGGAACACTTCTCTAAATTTTCCTTCATTCTATTTATAATATTATTATTGCTTTCAGTGTGACATTCTATGTTATTTCAATGTCTGAGGTCAAGTCCCATGAATAAGCAAACATGTGATTATGATAAGGACTGTAATCGAACGTGACTGAAAACCTTTTTTAAAAAACTGTAAAAACAACCAACAGATAAAGTAATATAAAATATAACCTAGAGTTACATGCAACTTCTGCTTTTTTTGCAATGGCTGAATACTTGAGCATTATTCACAGGAAATTACATTCACTGTTTGCTTTACCATTGCACAGCACTTTGTGGACATATCAGTGAAGATTAGTCCCAGTGATACAACAACAGAAAGCTATAGTGTTTCATTCCATTGTTCTGGGATATCATTGCTTAGAGTGAATGCCTGCAGGAAATGATAAGCAGGAAACACTTCTATTTGTTTCTCAACACATCCTCCTCCTCCAGTGATGTGTTAAATTTCGGTGGAAGGGTGGCAATTCTCATTTTTTTTTAAGTGGACTTAAATAACAGTTCCCATAATTTATGTGGCTGCATTGGATCTTATCCTTAATAAACAATCCTTTTCTTACTCAAAGCAAATTTGTAAATTATACATGAACAAATGCAAAAATGTCTTGATTAACAACTGTAACAAATGAATGTCAAAGTACAATACATGTAATACATAGAACATGCAAGCTATACTGTTTTAATTGTTAAACTCCCAATGGCACGTCTAGGGTCCCTAAGCCTAATTCTTGTCTTATACTTTTCAGTATTAGCTAAACAGGGTGATTCCAGCTGGGGAGAGTGTGCGCACGCTTTTCCAAACAAAGGGAAATTTCCAATGCATAAGTTGTATGTGTATATGGAACTCTCAGTCTGTCTTGATCCTCTTAAGCATGGTGATAAGTCATGTGTGTCAGACACTAGGCTGATCAATGAAAATGCAGAGTATTAAAAATAAAAATTGATTTATTAAGCATTGCAAATCATCCACTTTGTTTTAATAGACTATCCCAAGCCACTTTTTTGTTAATCTCCTTTTTGTTGATGGATGATGTACAATTTAAAGTATTGTAGTGCACTGTATCCAAAAGGGTAAATGTTAATCATTTAAAAATATGTTTCCATCTACGATTAACAAAACAACACAAAACTGTTACGAGCGCAAAGGCTGAAATGAAGAGCAAAACCCAAAGGAAACAATTTCCTATTAAAGCACCTGATAGCCAATGTGACAGCATATTGCTTTCCAGCTCCAATTTTTGGAACATGTGAAAAATGTTGTGGTTGCTGGTATGTGGTCCAAGATGAGTCATAAATCTTCCTTTATCTCCTTCATGGTGTTAGCAGAAAAGGATGAGTTGCTTTTTTTTCCATCTCATTCACATGTCTATCTGTCTGTTATCCATGCCCTTGAGCAAAGATTACTGATGCCCTGCCTTTGATATATGACACATCATATAGCAGCTTTCCATTGAGTGAATTAACCTGGAAAAAATGCAAACCTGTCTCCTGGCTGCTCCAAACCTCTTCCCATAATTCTTCTTGAATATCTGTCTTCCTGTCATATGTGAAAGCAGGTATTGTGGGTAATCTTGTATTTATGCTGATTCCAATTAAACATAATTATTTTCTATGTTGATTCTGACTACAGGTGCAACCTGCTCACAATAGATTCTCTTTTCACGACAAAGCAATATACATCTCTCGGTTTTAACCATTAATTCAGCCTACAGAAATGGTTAAAATCCATCTTCTTGTTCAGAAAAAAGGTTTTATATTATATTGTCATTGCTGCACACTATCACATTAGTTTCTTCACATGTCCAGTAGTCCTTCTGGTGTAAATGTTTGAGACATCCCTGTTTAAACAGTCTCCTCTTGACAGTATTGTTCTTTATGACAACAGCATGCCAAGATGAGATGGATTAAGAGCCACATCAACAACAACAACTTCGATTTATATAGCGCCTTCCACGCTGGACAGCGTCTCAGAGCACTTCACAATAGCGGATCCCAGGACCGAACCAAGGGCAGGAGTAAAAGTTGACCAAAGGTGCGGTCGAAGAGAAAGGTCTTCAGCTGGGGAAGCTGAGAAAAGAGGGTGCGAGGCGAAGGTAGTGAGGAAGGGAATTCCAGAGCCTCGGAGCATAGTGGCTGAAGGCACAGCCGTTGAGAGTGGAGCAGAGGATTCGGGGGACATGGAGGAGGCCATACCCAGTGGAGCGAAGGCAATGGGAGCTGGTTTGAGGAGAGAGAGGTCAGAGAGGTAGGGGAGTGAAGAGGAGTGGAGGGATTTGAAGACAAGGGTGAGGATTTTGAAGTTGATCCTCTCTGGGATAGGGAGCCAATGAAGTCTGGCAAGGACTGGGGTAATGGGGGAGCGAAGTTTGGTGCAAGTGAGAATGCGGGCGGCAGAGTTTTGCATGGATTGTGGTGGAGGGTAGATCGGCAAGGAGGGCATTTGAATAGTCCAACCGTGAGATGATGAAGGTGTGGACCAGGGTTTCAGCGGCTTTTGGGGTGAGGTATTGCCATCCGTCGTTGGTAGAAGGCAGTGCTGGTGAGGGACCAGATGTGGGGGAAGAAGGCCAGTTGGGGGTCGAACATCCGCAATAGGCCTCAAAGAAACACTCAGGGTAAGGAATTCTTGTGTCCTCCTTACAATTCTTGGCAACCACTTCCAAAGCCTTTCTGTAGAGGCCAGGGAGGCTACATTCTATCAGCTATTACGTTTTTAGTTACCATAGAGGAGGGATTAGAAAAGATAAACATCCAAAATAAATGCAGTCATTAAAAGCAGAAAATAATCTTGCCTGTTGAAGATACCTTTAGAACCAGGTCCTCCCAGGCCCTTTAACAAATGTTTCGATATAAAATCTGATAAGTAAATTTAAATAAATTATTGTGCTCATAATCTCACGACCAATTGGTGTAGATTAAATTAAGTGCCCTTAGAACTTGATCCAATTAATCTTTAGTTTTATCTGATTTACACTTTGGCAATTCTGCAAATGGGGAGTGGTGGGTAGCTAAGAAATACAGTACTATATAACTACACATTGAAGTGCAGGAAAAGACCAAGGTTGTTATCTCAAGTTTATAGATTCATAAATTAAAATGTAATTTTAAATATAATTCTACTAATAATATTTTGATGGCTCTATGAGAATATTCAATGAGTTACTGAGCCTTACAGATGGGAAAATGTTGATCCCTGGTCTGTGCTGAGTTAGATCATCAAGATGACACAAGGCACACTGCAATTGTTCTAATTTTCCCGGGTGAGAGAAGTTTCAAATAAAAGTCAACTTCACTTCACCCTCAATGACCTGTGTGAGACATGGGTACACATGGCCTCCAGGCTCATCTCGACATCCTTACATCACAATTTCATTTAGAACCAGCATCTGGGTGAGGTACCACAGGGCTTCATTTGCTCACAAGTAAACTGCATCCCAAGGGAAGGAAAATAGTGTCAAATGGCTTCAGGAGAGGAGGGGAGAACAATTTGAAACAATTATCTTTGATGCTTTTCAAAATATTAAGCTCCATTTAATAAACAATAACTGATGTAAGAGATTCCTATGCATATTCTTGACTCATTTATATTTTGCACCGAAGTCCAGCACCAAAGCCAATTGAGTAAAAACGCAGTATGTCTATCCTCAGAAATAAATCATGTTAACTGTACCATATTTTGCTTGAAGCAGGTTAAACGTAACCACTTGTACACATGGTATACATGACAGCATCATCATGCTGGGGGAAAATGGGAAAAAAGTCTAACCTATTACCTCTTATCTATTTTGTAATTACACCTCATTGCAAATCAATTAAACTTCAGATTCAATATGCCTTGCACCAAAGCAACATATTAAGTTTGTTAGATTGTACCTTATCTGCTCTTGGTCCCATCTCATTCACAGTTGCTTAATGGAAAGCTCCAGTGTATAATCTTCATACTAAAATAACTTAGCTGCTTTTGTAAATCCTGTACCTTTTGTAAATTGTGAACCAGGAACAGACACTATAAATTCACCAAGACCAGAATATTTAAAGGGGTTATCATTATTTACCCTGTGAAACTGTGGGAATTGATCTTAAGCACTACAGAACTAAATGCCTGAATTCACGCCGTTACAATTATCATTGTGTTGCTCTCTTTGACTTGCAAGCAATGCCACAGTACAGCAAAAACGTAACTGGCCACAGCCGAGCGAAAGCAATTTCCTCCCCAAACCTCAACACTCCCCCATTCAGAGCGGCAAACATTGTTTTCGTATTAAAACACTTCATCTGTGAAATACATTTAATATAATCAATTTTATATTATTTAACCGAAAACAAGCAGTATCTTCCTGCTGACCAATCTCAGAGGAAGCAGGCCCACAGTTCAAAGCATTGTTCATGGTTGACCAGCTGACCTGCCTCAAACACAAGAATTAGAGGTGTAGATTATGTTTTCAATCCTTTGAGCTAAACAAGTAATATGAGAAGAGACCTTGTTTAATATAACACCTACAACATTAAAATCCCTCAAAGTACTTCACATTGAATTTCTTTATACACAGTGAAGTGTCTGTATTTGTAGGCAAACTCGGCAGTCAGTTTACGCACAGCAATTTCCCACAAACATTCATGGAGTACATGGCCAATTTTATCTGGAGGATTATTGGCCAAATGACCAGGAAAGATTCTATTTTCAAATAGTGTCGTTCAATCTTTAATGTCCACCTCATGAGGCAGATGGGATAAAGTGGGCAGTATCTCCTAACCCTTACAGTTGATATAACATATTCCACATTGGGAGGGAGTCCCAAAGCTCTTCACAGGATATACTGGAAAGTGTAAAGACCCTGTATTTTGTGGGTGAATGAGATTATTTGGGGCACAGCAATGCCCTACAAACATTGTTGGCCAGAACATCATAGAAACTCCCTTCTTTTTCAAATAGTGCCATGGGATCTTTATCATCTACATGGAGAGACAGATGGGGCCTTGGTTTAACATCTCACCAAAGGATGGCACCTCCAACAATGTAGTACTGCATTGGAGTGTCAGATTAGACAATATGAGTTGCATGTCTCAATGTTCCATGTCTCAACCCACAATCTTCTGGCTCAGAGCCAAGTCCTGCCAACTGAGCCAGGTCGACAAACATCTCCAACAATGCAGCGTTCCCCACTAGAATGTAAGACAAGCTCAAAGTCTCAACATTTTTGTCATCCTTGGGATGAAATGTTAAATCCCAGGACCCGTCTGCACATTCTGGCAGCTGTTAAAGATCCCATGGCACTATTCGAAAAGAGAAGAGTCTCACTCGGCTCTTATGCGACCAAGAAATAAACCACAGGATTCTGTCAAACACACTGGTTTCAACATTGTTGTTGTTCATTTGTCAAAAAGAACACGAGAAATCCAGCTGTCACTTCTTAATAGTCATGGCACAAATTTGTCTGATTCTGCCGTCTGTATTTATACGTATTATACAATAGCACCCAACTGCTTCGGCACTCCAGCGGCTACACTTTAATGTGCTTCATGGGGGTGGAAGCTACATCAGCAACTGTTCAACATCTGCGGAATTTGGACCGACAAATGTTCTCTCTTTTTTTTCAAAGAGAAGAAAAAGCGAGAGGTTTTGCTGGCTCCTCTCCACCAGTCTTTCTCTACAACTTTAGCTTTTGGTTTTAACTCACCAGTCACAGAGAGGGCAGCTGGGCATTACCTCATCCAAATAGGCAACCTGCTATGGGTAATCTCTTCTGTCATTAACTGCCTCAAGATCTAGTTCTCAAAACTACATAAAACAGCACCGTTCATCGTTTCCAAAATCCACCTAGATATTTTTTAACAGACATATTATAAATTTAGCAGAATTCCAGATCTTTCTTTTTGCTAAGAAGATGAAAATACAGCCAAGACAGAGAAATACCAAGAGAGAGTATTTTCACTTCCTCTTCTGTGGTCAACGATTGTTTTTCAAGAAATTATCCAAACTTTATTCATAGCAAAAATCGGAGCACTGATATATGAATATAATGCATTTAAAAATCTATACAGATTATTTTAAATAAATTACACTACAAATAATAAGTTCCATTTCCAATGTGGGACTTTAACCCTCAATCTTCTGACTCAGAGCCAAGAGTGAAACATAGAAATCTACAGCTCAGAAGGAGAAATCTACAACACATCCAGCCTGCTCTGGCTCACAGAGCAAGGAGATTACTTCAATTCCACCTAACATTGCCTCCCCCAAGCCTAAAGGAAGTGAGGACAATTTTATTGCCACATCTTCCGCTCCAGGTGATATCAGATAACTCACCACAGACTGTGAATGGGAACCTGTGATTGACTGGTTTAAATGGCTTATTGCTACATTTGGTGTTTTTACCAATCAACTGAATTGGAAATGGAAAGTTGAATTTTGTTTTAAAATAAAGCATTATTCAAATGCAAAAATATTCAATTGTCCTTCCATTTACAGTAACTATCTGCTTTCAAACAGAATATGAACATCATTGCTAACAGATCAAATGCAACTTTGGCAATTCAATTTATATTTTATATATATATCTGTGCATATTTTCAATGGTACAATTAAAAGTGGGTCAAAATGTGTTTTCCAATACATTTAGGAACTTGAGAGCCCTGAAGCAGTGTGTCTCGCTTGTGCCATTGGGAAGATTCCCACCCAAGATTAACTTTCTGGAAAAGCACAATCTTTAATTAACAAATTATGTCCCTTCAGGGTTGGGACTTAATTTGAGAACTGTACAGAAAAAAGGATTTGGCACCAAATCAACAGCATCAAACCCACAGCCTCATTACAGCGTTGTTTGTGAAGACAAAGTAATCATTTGTACAGGTGTCTTGATACCCTAACACACTGCATGCACACAGATTGAATTCTCAAACTTAGCACACTGGGTTTGTGAGTGAGGTGGTGTATGTATGTGTGTGGGGTGGTGGGAGGAGAGCGAGAGAAGAGGGAGGAATAAAATGGAAATGCTTAATCATGGGAAACTGACTAACCCTCTTAGTTAAAACAAATCCGGGGGATTGCATGAGGGACACGAAGAAGGGAAAAAAATATAACAGAACAAGATGGGCCAGAAATGTCGCTGCATCTGTGGCGTAGTGAAGAATAGATTTCACATGCATTCAGTTGTCAGTACAAACACAGAGAGGCGCTCACATTCAAAAGCAAGTTTCATCCTAACAGGAATAAGAAACATCTTAACGCAGGCTGCTTTCATCAACCTCCCAGCGTCTAGCTGTGGAACAGCACAAACAGAGTCCCAAGTGGGTCTCTACCCACCCTCTCAGCTTGGGAAAGCACATGGTACACGTCCCTGAAGGGAAAAAAATGTAGGAAATAAAATAAATGGCCAAAATAGGGGGCAAATATTATTTTGGATTGCAAAAACCTACTCATGTTTTGTTGTTTAAAAAAATACAAATATAAACATGCCAATTAAATAAGAAGAAAGCACTATTATCAGAAGGCAAACAACATGCTGCAAATCCATTGAGCTCTGGAGTTATCTTTAAGAAAGAATAAAGTTGTGCAGTTCAACCATCTCATTTGACTATTTGCAAAACTCTTCTCACTAAATATATTACAGACTGAACAACAAATGAATCATTCCCAGACTCAGCAAACCAGCTCAGTTAATCAAAGAAACAGGATATAGTCTGCAGGAGTTGCACTATAAATATTGACAACAGCTAACTCTTGTCATGTAACATTCAATACTTCAGCTCTCAACTCAGAGTTTTATATCAGTCCTTGGAAATAGTTTGTATCCTCCAATAAATTTTTACAGTTGATTCACCTGCCTGATACCCTTCAGCCATTTTTAACAGCAGCTGTCAAACTCTCGAACTATAATATATGGCCCTAACAATAAGAACAGCTGTAGCCTATCTCCCCTCTGCTTCCTGTACCCTGTCTCTGCATAAAATAATACATCAAGATTAATTGATTTGCTGTCACTCTCACAGAACAGAAAATTAATTTTCATGTAGCCTTTTTCTGGGGATATGAATTTTGTACATGGCAAGTAATTTAAGTTTTTAATTATTCATGAGAAAAAAACATGATAAAGTGTGCTACTGAAAGCCCCAAGGCCATGGCCTGGGCTCTAGATGTGCTGATACAACAATACCACTCAGTAATGCCTATATAAATAATATATGTATTTACATACATCTCAGTACAACTCCAATTTCTCTTTTTCTGACCTGGGCATACAGGGTCACAAAACAGTAGTTTGTCATAGTCCACACTGCGTTTAATAACAGACAGGAGTGAAACTCAATACGTAACAGCCACATTAGATTGACCTTTTACTGCTGTGCACTGAATACTGTTCTTTCACAGGGTGATAATTTAAGGGCCAGTGTTGAGTAGTAGGGATCTATAGCCTTATAGTTATTTAACAACAACAACTTTGATTTATATAGCACCCTCCATGCCGGACAGCGTCTCAGAGCACTTCACAATAGTGAATCCCGGGACCTAGCCAGGGGCAGGGGTAGAAAGGTAGAAATCAAAGTTGTTGTTAGTTACCAATAAGCAAATGCAGAAACGATTTCATCCACACCGTATAATACAGGCACATTAATATTCTGAGACAGATTTAATAATCCTTCTATTTGAGGTTGCATCACATCATTCAGATGTCCCAAAGTGCTTCAAAGGATTTTCTTCAAAATGAATAGGTGTCTGTGCCAATAATTTTTTCTTCTAATAAATCTTTTCTGGTTATTGCCGAAGAGGAGGCTCTTGATTGTGAAAATGTACTTTTAATTCCAGTAGTTAAACAGCTTTGGTCCATAAGAGTTACTTAACATACATTTTTTCGCCAGGCTTGCCAAACGAATTCATGAAGGTCTTGGAAATTTTCTTATGGCTCATAAGCAAACAAATCAACTGTATTTATAGCCAATACAGTCTGTAACTGGGTGTAGACACATTTTGGAAGTGAAATGTCTGTGCTTACAAACTTCAAATTGGGATAAAAAAACAAATTTATGCTTTAATTGTTGCACATATAGGAAATGAATACTTGCAGATTAATGCTGAACCTGGCTGGCAATGGTAGAAACAAGTTATGTTTCCTAAATCAGACTTTTTTTTATTGTTGGTCGCATCCTGACTGTTCAACACTTTGGGACGTCCTCCCAATGTGAAAGGCGCTATATAGAGTGCATGTATGTAAATGCACGAAGTTTGAGAAATAAAATTGGTGAGCTGCAGGCTCAGGTTGCTGCGAGGCGATATGATGTTATAGCAGTAACAGAGACTTGGCTCCAGCATGGGCAGGAATGGGAGTTGAACATTCCTGGTTATAATGTATTCAGGGGGGATAGAGAGGGGAGAAAAGGGGGCGGGGTGGCAATTTTAGTTAAGGACTCAGTGACTGCCTTAGAAAGGAACGAGGTGGAAGAAGGACTAAAAACCGAATCTATCTGGTTAGAATTGAGGAATAAAAAAGGTGCAGTTACACTGTTAGGGGTATACTATAGACCACCAAATAGTGGGGAGGAGATAGACAAGCAGATCTGCAAGCGTATCACGGAGAAATGCAGAACTAATAGAGTAGTGATAATGGGTGACTTCAACTATCCCAACATAGACTGGCAGAATAGTAGAGTAAAGGGCAAGGAGGGAGAAGAATTCCTGAAGTGTGTGCAGGACAACTTTCTTGATCAGTATGTTTCCAGTCCAACGAGGAAAGAAGCATTGCTGGATCTAGTTTTGGGAAATGAGGTAGGGCAAGTTCAACAGGTTTCTGTAGGTGAGCATCTAGGGAATAGTGACCACAATATCGTTAGATTCAGAATAATTATGGAAAGGGATAAGGAACGGTCACAGGTGAGGACACTCAACTGGAAAAGGGCTAATTTCAATGAGTTGAGGTGGGACCTAGCCAAGGTGGATTGGAAAGAAAAATTGGCAGGTAAGACAACTAACGAGCAGTGGGCAGCGTTCAAAGAGGAGATAGTTCAGGCACAGGTCAAAAGCATCCCCACAAAGGTGAAATGTAAGGCATCCAAACCTCCCTGGATGACTAAGGAAATCGGGGCCAAAATCAAACAAAAAAAAGAGGCTTATGATAAGTGTCAGGCTCAAAATTCAGAAGGGAACAAAGCAGAATATAGGAAGTGTAGGATAGAACTAAAAAAGGAAGTTAGAGGGGCAAAGAGACTGCATGAAAAACAATTAGCGAGTAAGATTAAGGGGAACCCTAAGGTTTTTTACCAACATATTAAGAGTAAAAGGTTGGTCAAGGAGAGGGTGGGGCCAATTAGGGACCTAGGAGGAAATCTCATTGTGGAGGCAGAGGGCATGGCTGATGTACTGAATGAGTACTTCGCCTCTGTCTTCACAAAAGAAAAGGATACAGCCAATGCCATGGTATTAGAGGAGAGGGTAGGAGAAATGGATAGAATAATTATAACCAGAGAGGAAGTGCTAAAAAGGTTGACGTCGCTCAAGGTGGATAAGTCACCTGGTCCGGATGGGATGCACCCTAGGTTACTAAGTGAGGCACGGGAGCAAATAGCAGGGACTCTGGCCACAATCTTTCAATCTTCCTTGGACACAGGGGTCGTGCCAGAGGACTGGAGGATAGCTAATGTTACTCCCTTGTATAAAAAGGGGCAGAAGGACAAGCCTGGTAACTACAGACCAGTCAGTCTAACGTCGGTAGTGGGCAAACTTCTAGAGTCCATAATCAGGGACAAGGTAGATCTTCACTTAGAAAGATATAGGCTAATAAAGGACAGTCAACATGGATTTGTTAAAGGCAAATCTTGCCTTACAAATCTGATAGAATTTTTTGATGAGGTAACGGAATGGGTGGATAATGGTAGCGCAGTTGATGTAGTTTACATGGACTTTCAAAAGGCATTTGACAAAGTGCCACATGAGAGACTTATTATGAAATTAAAGGCCCATGGCGTAAAAGGGACAGTGGCAGCGTGGATCCACAACTGGCTGCGAGACAGAAAGCAGAGAGTTGTAGTGAGCGGCTATTTTTCAGACTGGAGGGAAGTGAGCAGTGGTGTGCCACAGGGATCGGTTTTGGGACCATTGCTGTTTGTAATCTACATCAATGATCTGGACTTGGGTGTACGGAGTACAGTTTCCAAGTTTGCAGATGACACTAAGTTAGGGAGAATAGTAAATAGTGAGGAGGATAGTAGCCATCTGCAAGAGGATATAGACAAATTGGTAAAGTGGGCAGACACATGGCAGATGAAGTTTAATGCAGAGAAGTGTGAGGTGATGCATTTTGGGAGAAGAAATGAAGGGAGGCAATATAGGCTAGATAGTACAATTTTAAATGGTGTAAAGGAACAGAGAGACCTGGGGATTTGTGTTAGTGACTCGTTGAAGGTGGCAGGACAGGTAGACAAGGCTGTTAAGAAGGCATATGGGATACTAGGCTTTATAAATAGGGGTATAGAGTACAAAAGTCAGGAAGTGCTGACTAACCTCTATAGGACTTTGGTGAGGCCTCAGCTGGAATACTGTGTTCAATTCTGGTCACCACACTACAGAAAGGATGTGAAGGCATTGGAAAGGGTACAAAGAAGATTTACTAGGATGGTGCCAGGATTGAGGGACTTCAGCTATGAGGAGAGGCTAGATAGGCTAGGGTTATTCTCTCTGGAGCAGAGAAGATTGAGGGGAGACCTAATAGAGGTTTATAAGATCATGAGGGGTTTCGACAGGGCAAATAGAGAAAAACTATTTCCACTCGTGGGTGAATCTGTGACTCGTGGTGACAGATTTAAAATAGTTTCAAGGCGCAGTAGAGGGGAGCTGAGGAGAAATTTTTTCACTCAGCGAGTTGTTCGAATCTGGAATGCATTGCCTGAAAAGGTGGTGGAGGCTGATTCGATAACAACTTTTAAAAGGGAATTAGATCTTTATTTAGGGAGAACGGGTCTATTAGGCTATGGGGAGCGGGCAGGGCAGTGGGATTGAATCGCTCTTTTCAAAGAGCCGGCACAGACTAGATGGGCCGAATGGCCTCCTTTTGTGCCGTAAAATTCTATGATTCTATGATTCTATGATAAGTGCAATTTTGTTGTTGTTGTTGTCAGTTCAAAATGATTCGCTGTAGGCTGAGAAAATATTGCATTCAGATCCTGGAGCTAGAAGATCGATTTAACTGGAGGTGTCAGGAAGAATATGCCTTTCATGAAACAGACAATGAGGGTTTAACCCCTGCTGAGGTTTCTTTGAAACTTTGAGGAACATAAAACGTCAGGGAATTCTAAACGCTAATGGATCCTATTTTTAATCCAACATCATGAAAACTTCAGAGCTATGAGAAGAGAACAAGGAGGATTGGATCAGTGGATAATTCAGAGCACCAGAAATTGAATCATTCCCTTTGCACCACAGAGGGCTTTTGTGAAAAAAAATGACATGAAGATATAATTGCTGAGATCAAGGGAGTCCTAAAAACTTAAATAAGGCAATTGTAGCTTAACAGACAGACAAATCAGTGACAGACAAATCAAATTTTTGAGTCTATTCTACACCCCATCTGAGGACATTACATCCAGTATCCTGGAAGATATCTGTGCAACACTAATCATGAGAAACACAAACTGACCTGCTTGAGACAGCAGAAGAATAGAACAATGAATCTTCCTCGTTCCTATCTCACATTTTTCAAAGTTCAAAGTATTGAAGAGAAAGACATAATACTGCCTAAATTCTGGTACTAGATTTATTTATACTATAGATTTATTTAGATTTAGTGTATTCTCTCTCTCTATCCTCCTCTTTCTCCACATCTTCCTCCATTCGCTCTCTCCCAAAAAGAAATAATCCATGACTATTTGTGGGACGCTGCTATGCGCAATTGGCTGCTGCCACAAAATATGGTCACTACACTTTACAGTATATCCTTTAGAACAAAATAGCTAGAGCTAGCTTCTCCCAAATCATGGGTGAAAGAAGTAGCCCACTGCCATTAATATTCTTGCTGTTGATGAATAATACAGGAAGCAGTTATATTTTAATAAGAAGCTGCAAATTAGAATAGCTTCTTGGCTTCTCTCTGAAATTGGGTGAGAATTGGGCTTTCTTCTAAATGAGGATATTTCTAAAATTAAAATTTATTACTCGATATTTCTCCCATAAGCAGACCAAGTAAATGGCTACAGAAATGCATTGGCCTACTTTGGGAATGAAGGTGTCTTCGTTCAAAAGAACCAACTATGTGTGTTGGGAAGACCAAGGAGATGAGTATGATTGTATTGCTGAAGATCAATATTTTGATTCAACGAATGACAGAGAGCAGATGTTATGGACTGAGTTTATAATTGAAAAACTCACAGATGACTGAAGTTGAACAGGTTAAAAACCTTCCTTACAAACAGGGTGTTGGCCTTAGAAAGAGAAAGTTTGTAAACCAATTTTGTATCTTCTCCCACAATGGGTGCTGACAACGGGTCATGAAAATCTTGTTGACTGCACAAGAACATGTTTTGATCCCACACTGAAACCATTTTCCTGACCTCCTGGTGGCAGAGGCTTTGCGGGAGATTGATTCTCCTAGGTTTGATTCATAATGCGAAGGCTGAGAATAACAAATCATATGACACTTTGGGGACACCTCAGAGTTCAACCCTTCTTAGTTGAAACACAGTAACTATTGCTGGGAGTTTTTTTTTAATTCAATCACACAAGGCCCTTTTGACTGGAAGAGATTAACATTCCTGAACATTTGAAACTGAAACATTGAAAGGTCTTGGCAGCTAGAAAGCTGACTTTTTCCACAGTATCTGCACTGATACTTGGCATCAATGTATATACTGGCGACAATCAGAGTGGGTCTGTCAAATCTTCTCAACCAAAAGTGCCACAAGGAAATCTTTGTAAAAGAATTCAGGAAAATAACAATGAAGTTGACCTGAAAGACATTGATAGGTCCAGAGTGGAACCCAGTGCCAAATATTAGACAACTGATAATGGGTACATTATTGATAGTTTTGATTTGAAGCAGCTGCCAATCATTTTCTTATTTCATTGTTCGCCCACTTGTCCAAGAACTGAGTTTGGGGAATGGACTTTCAGACTGAATATCCGAGAGGTAAGAGTGAAGCATCATTGAAAGCATCTTTGAGGACCTAAAATTGACTATCCTAAGCCTTTTAAAGGCCACACAGTGAGAGATCTAGGCAGAAAGTTGCCATAGAGGTTTTGTGCTTGGAACATGGTTCAGCAGCTTTCGCATACACACCAAGAACACTGTGGAGATGCCAGAACTGATTCTTTTTTTTTTAAAAAAGGCATAAATGTGTATACAAATAATAGATTCATTAAAAAAAACTTCTCCGCATGGTTTCATTGGGAAAAGTAGCAAAATAAAACCAAGAAAAATGAACTCAATGAATTCTCAGCGTGCATGTTCTAAACCAGCTGTAGTGGAGTAGATAGAGAACTAATGACCACTTTGCAGGCAGGATTTATGCAGGGCAGGCTTCTGCCACATACAAAGATAATCTTTTGCTTCATGGCAACTTGAAACTTTGTTACAGAAATGTACATCAAAACTCACGGATTATACATGGAAAGCCTGGACTTAAGGAGAATATGAATATATGCTTTCCACTCCTTTGGTGTCAATAGTAATGAATCCCAGGAAATAACAGAATGTGTTTGATTATTTGTATAAATTGCTGCACAGTTTTGGTTGGCCAGTTTCCTGCAAGTTTAATGCAGTCTTTAAGCACCCCGAGACACTACCTCCTGTGAAGGGTGATGAATAAATGGAAGTTGCTATTGTTGTTATATGAAAACTCATGTTGGTAAGAATGCTTCCAACTACATTATCTATTGTTTCTAGTTAGTAGTGTTTCATCCATTGAATGTTGCAGAAGTGTAATAGACAAAGTATATCAGTTAATTCAATCAGTTTCCTATTTGCAGTCTTCTGTGGTGTTCCTGATGGTTACTGTTTCATCCTGGTGACAGTAATGAAGAGTACTTGATAACTTAAATGACAGTAATTTAAATCAATATTTTTTTTACCACTGTTTTCCCTCAATTCTGAAGGTTGTGCTCATTCTGGTATAGTTTTGCAATAACAATCCTTACATTTAGCTATAGTGTCCTTCACGTCAGAAGGACATCTCAAAGCACTTTTCAGAATATATTATGAAGTGCAGTGACTGTATTTTGTAGGCAGAACACAGCAGTGCCGAAATATAGCCACAAAGCCACAAACACTAATATCCGACAAACAGCCATGAAGTGAATGACCAATTTTATCTGGGGATTGTTGACCAGGGCAGCTGAAGAAACACCTTTCTATATTCGAATAGTGCCATTGGTTATTTTATTTTCCACTCAAACAGGGCCTTGGTTTACTATCTCATCTGAAGGAATGCAACTCTAATAATCTAACACATTCCAGCATTGCATTGGTGTGCCAGCCGACAATATTATTAATAATAATGATAATAATAATCCTTGCATTTAATATAGCGCTTTTCACATCTTCTAGATGTCTCAAAGCACTTCACAGATATACTGTAAAGTTAATTGCCTATATATTTGTAGGCAAACACGGCAGGCAATCCCACACACAGTGGATTGAATTTACCAATTTTTTGGAGGGATTATTATTAGGCATGTGGAGTAGGGAAATGTGCCCAAGATTTTGCCCTGCCTGGAATTGAACCCAGGTTTCTCGCTTGCAAGGCGAGTGCTCTAATCACTGAGCTACAGGACTAAATGTGCGAGTTCAAAGTCCTTTGTACACATAACCCTCCTGTATCATCCAAAAATATAATCCTTGGCATTTACCATCGGCTGTGGAGGACATCGTACAGAGACTGATGCTAAATATCTGATTTTCAAACTTGAAAAAGTAATGGAAAATATAAAGCTGTCACACAAATATCCTGGAGCATCATCATGGAAAGCATTTGTGAGATACTGTAGTTGTCTTAAATCATGTTGCTTAAGGCTATTCAAAGTATTATCCTGCAGACGTGAAGGCAACAGACATATTTGTCAAGCAAGTTTTTTGACCATAGCTATGGGCAGGATTTACATGGAATGCAATTGCTTCATCTTCTTAATTTGGCTAATTTTGCCCTCCCTAGCCCAAAGGTGTGAATGATAATTCAAGTGTTCTAATTGCCGCCCTGTTTGAGTTCAGCAAACTTAGGACACATCAGCAAACTCAATCCTGTGTCTGTGTGGCTCAGTGCCATGCTGAATTGTGTATTTGCCCATTAGATCAAAGAAGATTGGCAGTTATACATTTGTGTTTGAATTAACAGTATAATAAATTGTTTTGAACATTAATGTTACTCCTGCTTCCTTTGCTCTCAAACCTTCAACTAGTTGGCTCATTTATTTTTCCAAGGGGCCTCTATGCTTTATAAAAAAAAGTTGCTAACACTACTTGTAAAGCTAATTAGTGTTTAGTCCTGCAATAAAACCATTGCATAAAAATTGGACCAGATCTGTAATAAACAGAATGCACAGTGTGCAATCAAGCTGCTGTACATTGCAATGAGAATTAATGGCTCCACATGACAATGGTAAATCCTACAACTCCCGCTGAGTGTATTTAATAATTTTTCACTCCTTCCAGATTGTTTCCATCACGCATAATTCCCAAGAACCTAATCAGCCTTCCTTCCCATCAATATTGTACCGATATTTTAGCATTCCAAACGATCTGCAATTGAATAAGGCACTTTGTCTCATTATTAAGCTGCTGACCTATGATGCAATGAATAAATACTCTACAGATTCCTTTGCAAGACAAAGTTCAAATTCTCAATGCCCTCTGCACACAAATTGATTGTTTTGAATTCTAGTTGTGATTTCAATACCAGGGAATTTCTATGCACTTTGGAACCTTGTAAATAGTTTGAAATACATGCACAACAATCGCCAAATTTATAATATTCTAAAGATGTTCTAGTTTATCCAACAAAGTGCCTCAAACCACCAGCAATTTCCCATTTAAATTCACCCAGAACGTCTCATAAACATCTGGCTGAAGAGAGGTTAAATCATTATTCATTAAATAATTCTGTGCTTCTTATCCACTGGCAAAGATTGTTTTTAACAAAAGTAAATCTTCTGAAATCAAAGTGATGGCATGTTTTCATTTTTTTTTAAAAAAAGACTTCCAACTATTAATCCTACAATAAAGGAAATTAATTTGAAAACCATGCACATAATATGGAACAAACCAAAAGAACACATAGTACTTGCTGGATATAACTCGGCAACCTTGGACTGGGAAGGGGGGTTGATTTAACCATGACCATTTTGCCAAATCTGTCTCAGGAAACCCGTCTCAGAGGTAACACAAAACTCTATTGCTTCTTTAGTGCCACAAGCAATGCTATCCAATACTGTACTCCATTACTCTTGTGACTGTTCAAAATGCACCACTAACATTAGCTACGGTAAATAACTTTGGTATCCAGGTTCTTCCATAGGTTAGAATAGCTTTACATGAACAAAGGAAACACAGAAATTTATAATCAAGAACACATATATTCCCAAATAGGGAATGTCAAAAAGCAAGATTTAACTGAAGGCAACTCATCACAATTGTCCATTAAAAGCAGACAAGTTGGCCTTCCAACAAAAGGTGAAGGGAGCAATCTTTTCGCCCCCTTCCTCCCACTACACATTTCCACTGTTGGTACCTTGTGGTAGGATTAACAACGAACCTCAGGAGTGATTTGCATAATGCACTTCCAACCTATGAGAGATGAGCTCCTATCCTAAATGAACCCATTACAGTGTCTCAGAAATCTAGTAAATTTTTCAAGGCACTTTTGCATTTCATGAGTCCTTTTTGTCCATACACAAGTCCATAGTGTATTCGCAGGTAAATCACATTTGTACCTGATATAGTGTATCCAAGCATTTGAACTGGCCAATAGCACGTCGCCATGTCATTGTTTAAAAGCCACCTGATTTTGAAGCGACACCATGCCACATCAGCATTATAGTGATTTCCAAACATTCCCGAGCAACTTTGAGAGATTTACAGCCTCTACTGTGATTCTAGCAAGTCGGGAAGAGACAGCAGTAAGTGAAATAAGCAGCGGTAATACCCCTAGCGGCCAGAAACCCCACAAAGTCAACACTTTAAATACTAAATTGGGAGGTGATAAAGCGCATCGATTCTGTTAAAAAAGTTAGGGACATCGGGAGGACTTTAGGGTTAGCTAGATTGACGGTGACTATTATAAAACAAAATAAGGACAATATACTGGCAAGTTCAAGGTGTGTTACAGCTACAGGTGCAAGCAGATTAACAAAACATAGGAGTGATGTGATGGAAAACATGGAAAGAATGCTGAGTGTCTGGATTGTGGATCAGAACCAGCGTAATATACCACTCAACACCCTGGTTATCCAAGAGAAGGCAAAATCATTGTTTAGGGAGTTAAATAATCAGGAAGGAGAAGGCTCAATGGCACAATCTTTCAGTGCTAGCAGAGTGTGGTTTCAAAGATTTAAAAGACGCTATGGGCTCCACAACATCAAGATGAGTGGGGAAGCTGCAAGTGCCACTGCCACTGTTACACTTCCAGTATTAAAGTTTGCCAGTAGTGTACTGTATTAAAGTTTGCCAGTATTAAAGTACAATACTGTACAGTTACCCCCAAGTACCCCTTCTTGCCTATGTGTGTTAATTTGTGTATGTTGTGTGATTTTGTGTGTTATTTAGTGGGTTTAAGGTCCGAAACTTTAATGAAAAGAACGCATCTCTGGTTATATAATGGGACCGCATGGGAAATTGCGTTTCAATTTAGGACATTTCGATCTAGGTACAGTTTTTCAGAAATGTCCTAAATAGAGGTTTACCTGTACTGAATGAAATTGTCTCTTGATTTAAGTTAACTTAAAAAAAAATGCATTCAAAATAGAAGTTCCAGCAGAATGTCTTTGCGGTAGCGAAGTGAAATCAAAAGTGGGTATCCTCTCTTACAGTTTTGAATTTCAATCAATAGTTGTGGGTTCCTTGTCATTATTATGGTTTTCTCTTTTTTAGGAAGGCCATGGGTTCAGGGTGTGAAAATAGGAAATCACAGGTTGACAATAACAATAAATTGCATTTGTATAGCGCCTTTCACGTCAGGAGAACGTCATACAACACAAGATCAGGATCCACCGTCAGCAGCATTCTCTTCTAGCAACTCTCCTAATTTGTTTCCCAAAATATCTTAGCATCTATTTTCTGGTGATGTTGCTCATTACTCGCCCTGTGGGATTACTTGTCCAAACCCTTCCCTCCCTGCTCCCCCCGCCTTCTTCTACCAACATTTACAATAAACTCAAGATCCATAAAGGGATGGCAAATTTTAAAATTACTCCCAATGGATTATTGAAACATCTCTCATCAAAACTACAACCATGATATCAGAGCAACAGTTCAATGTAGGTGCTTGATGTTTTCTCATATAATAGAACAGGAATATAAATATATTGTATCATAAAAAGCAACTTCAATGAACCATATATCAATGATAAATGTCACAGTAATAATAAAGTGAGTACTTAGTGCATTAATAGAATACACTTTAGACGTTGCTATATTTTGTCGAAACATTCAGCCCCAGAGCAAGTGGAGCTCACAAAAAAGACAATTAGTTATGAAATTAAAGAAAAGCACAAGTGACCAAGATACATAAATTATATCTGAAATGCTAAATAAATACAAGATTCAATGAATGAGGTTGAATAGTTTCAGTTTACAACTCCCTGACTGTACCAAAACTCAGCATTCAGGAAATAAAAGAAAGAAGACCCAGTAAATCCAGATCAAAAACATGGTTCCCCCGCCCTCCTATACATACACAAAAGCACAAAATAGAGTTTAGTTATTGCCCAACTAGTATATGATAAATCACGTTTGCTTTTAAATTTTCAGGCAGATTTTACAAGAGGCCTTTATGGAAAGTTATAGCTGAATGAGGTAAACACCACTTTATGTGAGTAAACCGAGTTTTCCCAAATATCCATTCATATTTTCACCCACAAAATATCTATAATTTGCCTATGTGAACTCACATGATATACATTTGTATCTAGGCCTTAGTATGACCATATAAATGGACAAGACAGATTATAAATTTAAATTGAAGCAAATCACAAGACCACAAGTGATGTTTGGACAAAGAAAGTCCTGGGCTAATTTGATCCCTGCTTTTTCAGAATTCTGACTCCGCAATGTCTTTTCATTATATCATCAAGTTATTTCTTAAATGAACTTCAGTGTTTTGGCCTCAATCATTTTGTCTCGTAAATAGTTGCAGTTGGTGATTACCCTCTGTAAGGTGGATTTACCCACTTCTATGCACCCCCCCCCTCCCACTGCCCCACTAAACGCACAAAAATTAACACAAAGATTAACTGTCAAATCAGATTTGAAGGTCGCATGTCCAAATTTGCTCTTCATTATTACCCCTGGATGCATAGAATGGAAACTATAAAACCAATCAAATTGAGGTCAACAACTTCAATTAAAACTACACCACACTTATTTGTATCTACAGGTACAAAACTACTTATACATTGAAATCTTATCATCTTCATTAGAATTTTTTTAAAAAACTTGTGTGTATCCAGACATGGAAACAAATGGACAGCAAAACAATTCCATTGGGATCTGATAACAATTCACATCTGTCAGGATGTTGCCAAATTTGCTTATTAGTAGGTTTGTGGATTCAACTGTATTCCAAAACCATCAAAAGGTATTCATACATGACAAAGTATACTCTGTATAATTAATTTGTTTTAATCCAAGGGACTTGCAAAAACCTAATGCATGTTAATGAAGATGTAGTATAGTTCTGATTTTAGTAATTTTGAAACATGAGACCACGACAGCCTTAACGAGAAACAAGCTAATAACCGGTTTGCGAGTTGTGGACTGATTTACAGTTTTGTCAACAACAAAAGCCTTCATGCAATTCACATTATGCTGCACCCACAAACATCAAATAGACTGAACTGGTTTATACTGAAAATATGAACTAAAACCATAACACTTATCTGATGAAACACTTATCATTGAAATATAAGTCAGTGTAATCATCTTTCAAACAGATGATTTTTTTTCACAACTTAAGAACAAACATCCCTTGTTTATTTAATCCTTGGACTGTTGTTAGGAGTTCCAGAGAACATGAATCTCCCTGGACTGACATTTTTTTAAATAAAAAGTTTGCATCTTACATTCCGCAACTCTGAAACAAATATTAATTTGAACCAAGAATGCTCTGAAGCCCAGTATTTTCCAAGTTCAAGTTATCTGGAGTCCTCACACTAAATATTGACCAGATGTTCACATGCAACCAAACACACTGACAGCTCTGAATGTCAAATCATATCTGGGGGAGAAAGCTGGCCCATGGCATGGTAAGGCTGAAATATATTTTTCTCTCACAGTGCAATACTGCTCACTCCTCTATCCAGCGAGTCAAATAGTTTTGTATGTGAAGATTTCTATATCAGTGTCACTCAAACACTAGTACAGTACACTTGTATTTTCCCCTCCTTCCTTGATTTGGGGTAATGTACTGTGATGCACTTTATGTCCAGCGATGCCACAAAACAATACTGCACAGATAAATATCTAAACTACTCTGACACCAAAACTAAAACCACTGCTGTAGAGATGCTTCCCTGCCAGCATTGCATTTCATCATCTTCGCATTCCATGATACCTGGATATTTTTGCATCTGTGAATGCCAAATGTAAGATTGATCTGCTTCAAGTACTTCACATGCAACAATGGAATCCTGATATCCACCATCAAAAAAACATCAACTCAATTCTTTAAAACTACATTTTTTGTCAGAGACTTCAGGGACTAAAAGCAGTTCACACAGAAAGGTTTAACAAAAGTGCCGTTTTATTCCGAGTGACAGGAGTGGAAGAAGTCAACTCTAAGTCAAATATGAAATATTATCGCAAACCAGCAGGGTTTTTTTTTAATGGTCTGATGTAAAACGTACCATGCACTACAAAGAGTCTGAGTACTTGGTTAATTATGGGAATTAAAATTTTGGTGCGGTGGAACCCTGCAACAAGCAAATGTCAGCTTGATGGCAACATGCCCCCAAAAAGAGTCTGTTACAGTACTTAGAAACAATTAATATACTGTATATAGCTAACAATTTACCAACATCAGGTTCCCACATATATTTATGTAAACACACTAATTTAGTATCACGTTTACACTAATTTGGTGGAGCTCTCCTCTCTTGGTCACTAGCTGGTGGGTTTGTGCTTCATGAAACAAGTAGAGGTCATGAACATGCACTGAGGAAGCATAGGATTGTTGGAGGTGCTGTCACAAAAAGATTGCATGTCACTACTTAAAAGAACATGGAGAATTCCCCCAGGGTCTTTGCCAAAACATGTCCATCATCAAAATTGAAATAAAAATGCACTGATTAATTGGCCATTAAACTCTTTTGTGGGACAATAGTGGTACAAATTGGTTATTGCATTTGGTTATATCACCATCACCACACTTTATAGTGTGACCTTCCCTGATTGAGTGAAGCACATCTATACGTATCAGATGCATATATTATTTAATTTATGGAGCTAACCCATATAGTTCAGAATCACTAATCTTAGACAGACAACTGCTGTACCTTCAATCGACAGAAGGCGAGAACATTTTTATAATTATGAATTTAGAATTATTGGCTGTATAATTCAAGGAACACTAATAAATTATGTTGCAAATACATTCACAGAATGTTTCCCAGAACCTTTGTGAGGTAACATTCCTCTCACAAAAATGGTGCAACGTTATCACACAAAACATTGTGCAAAATAAACTTACTTTCTTAAAAAAAACTTTGGTCTCAAAATACCGGATAAACCGGGATTATTAAATTTTTGAAAAAGGTAAACTCAGAAAAATAGATAGAGGTGGCCCAGACACGATGGTCCAAATGGCCTCCTTTTGCGCAGAAAAATCCTATGCATCTACTCTAACAGGAGGAAACCATTCAGCCCATTGAGTTGCTCTGAATTTCCTTGGGACCTCCTCCCAACGTGAAAGGCGCTCTATAAATGTAATTTTGTTATTGTGTTGTTGTAATCTGGGCATTCAGATGTGATTGGCAAAATACAGTGGATTGGTTCCAATCCTAGCTACTAACTGTTCCTATAACTAACACTATCACTCTAAATAGTTCTTATAAAGCAGTATTTACAAAAAAATCAGAACATATTAATTAATTTGAGGTTGAAAAGTGTTCCTTTGAATTACATAATTGTGTCATTTGGCACATAATACATAGCAATTCTGATTCTACAATCTAGTTAATGTTGTTCATTACTCTTAACACCAATCTGTTCAATCCGCCTATTTAACACATGTCAGTTGCTCTTTAACAAAAAAAAACTTTCTTTGGTCTTTGCTCTATGGATTGTCTCGTTTTTTTTGCTCATATTTGACATCAGGCCCTTTTATTTATTGCCTTCAGTATCATGGTTCACAAGCTGAAATGTACAATAATAATAATCCTTGCATTTGGTATAGTGCTTTATCACATCTTCTAGATGTCTCAAAATGCTTCACAGAATATACTGTAAAGTGAATTGACTGTATATTTGTAGGCAAAATGGGGCAGCCAATTGCACACAGAAATGTCCCACAAACAGTTGTGGATTGAAAGGACTGGCGTATTATTGTTTTTTTGAGGGATATTTTGGTGTGTGGGTAAGGATACTTCCCCAAGGTTTTGCCCTGCCTGGAATCGAGCACAGGTCTCTCACTTGAAAGGCGAGTTCTCTGACCACTGAACTACAGGTCTCCACAACACACACCTGAAATATTGGCTTGGTCGTGTGATTCTCTTCAAAAAAACACTAACCTAACAAAAGGAACTGTGAGCAAATACTGCAATGAGAAGTACAAAATCTGTTGGCTCAGAGAGCAGCTGAATTTCAAATGAATATGTACTCCAAAGAAAACTCCAGACGTCGAAAACAAAAAAGCACTTGCATACGATATTACAAAAAACAAAAATGTTGTTACCCAATCCATGCAGGACACTGCTGTGCTCAAATAGCTGCTGCATTTCACCTATAAAATAAATATATTCTATACTGACAGTATATTCTGTGAAAGCTTTGATGCATTTCAAAGATGTGATAAGGCGCTCTATCAAATACAAGGATTATTATTATATAGCTTGGCCTTATTACAACAACAACTTGCACTTATTTGGCTATCCATGCAGAGTAGCATCTCAAAGCAAAGTGTAAGTGTTCACATAATACAATACTTTAAAATCTACTGGTAGAATGCTTGCTCAAGGCAAGGTAGCTGGATAAAATGTTGACCTCTTAAAGCTTTAGATTTGTTTTTTAGTCCAGCTAGTTTTTGCTAATATTTTTTTAAATTGGTTTCATTTATACCTCACAGCCTCTCCCTCATCAACCCAACCCACACGGCAACAACAAAGCATTGCATTTTGCTTGCTTCTGCCCACCTTGCCTCCCCTACCAGGAAGATCATTCCCCATCTCAGTAGGAGTCTTACTCATGAGAAATGAGAACATTTGCCCTGTGACCACCAAATCCATTCAGCCCAGCTGCTGAACTGCTCATGCAGAACCACTAATATCCCAGCATGCCCTACTGATTAGCTTCCTTCCATAAACCATAAAGCCGGCAATAATGTGTAAGTATGATCCCTGGCTTTAGGTGCAGGTGGTTTCCCTTTAATTTCAAAATGATTTGTTTGCAGTTCAAACAGCTACGCACTGTACGGCAATATTATTCATAGTGGGGTAAACATTCTACATTTTGAAATTCCATAAAATGAAGACCACAGCCACAGTGTTAACTGCACCAATGTGTCTGTATTCCAGGCACATGGAAAACTCACCAAACAGATGCACACAATAGGCAGTTTAGCGTCAAATCCAAATCTTAAAAGTTTCGGTTTTGGATTCATTTATGTTCAATATGAATTATTGATTTTTTTTAAAAAAAACTGTTAACAGAACACACAAATTCAGCAGTGCGTTTCACATTAACAGGGTTGGGGGCAAGTGAAGGATTTGAGGGAGAGTGTTCCAATGCTTCAGGGTGTAATGGCTGAAAGATTGACCTCCAATAGTGGAGCAGAGGCGACAAGGGACAAGCAGGAGGCCGGCGCCACTTGAAGGGAGGCACTGGGTGGTGGATAAAGGACTGAGGAGGTTGGAGATGCAGGGAGATGCCAGAGAGTGATCGATGGAGGAGCAGGAGAAACTGAGAATAAGCGTGTTACATTTCTAGTAAGCAACATCTTCGGACATCCTCCCAATGTGAAAAGCACTATACAAATGTAATGTTTTGTTGGAAGGAATGTGGGAGTTGGTGGAGGCCAAGGAAGAGAGAAATACTCCAAATACAATAGGCAACCTTCTAGTTTATATGGTTCAATGCTGCACCAGGTGGTTTTTTTGCATCAGCGGAGTTCTAATATCCATTCTTTTAATCTTGCATTTATTTTTATTATTGTATATCCCCTCCCCACTCAGCTTTGTTCAGTAGTGCACATGGTGTTCAATCTGTAATTTTGTAGGGTGCTGCGCAGCAGACTACCTACCCCTCTTCCACAAGTGGAGGGGTGGGGGGGGGGGGGGGGGGGGGGGCGGGAAAGATGCCCATTGATGGGCTTGATTCTGACATTCCATTCACCAAAACTGTCACCAGTTCAAACCTAAGGTGATCCCGTTTACCTCCAAGGATCAAAAGATGGATAGACAGCTAAGTGGGCATTCTGGACTGATGACGTCAAATGGGCCAAATGACCTTCATCTGAACCAATCTAATGAGCCTAAGATTCTTGTTTCATTTCAATATTTCTTTTGACAAACAAAGAACCATAGAAATTTATAAGCCAGAAACACATTCGGCCTATTGTATGTGTGCTGACTCTTTTAAGAGCAATCCCATATAAAAATCCACAACCAAATAATAGGTATAATTAATAGAGCAGCCAAATGCCTTGCAACAGAATTGGCAGTAACATTAGATGAAATTAAATAAACATTTGTTGTTAAATATTACATAATTAAAAACGTGTTTAATATTTTACAATGTTGTAGTACATGGTGAAACCACATTTATTCCACCCATAAAAAAGACATCCATAAACACGTTGACTTTTCTTTCATAGATTTGAGCTAATGCTAGAATGTCATGTCTTTCCATCTCTTTTTCTCTCCACCATCTCTCGATTTTTTATCGAGTGTGCTGAAATCTTTATTGGTAAGTAGCTATACAATATTCTGTTACTATTTAGTTTATTATTAATATAGTAGGTTTTAAAATAAGTAAATTTATTGTGTTGGGTTTTCGGCAACTTGCGGGCGATTATCCGGCACAGTCAACCCCCCCCGAGCGTGTGCCGGATAAATGGGCTTTTACTGTATTATTATTTCAGGAAGACATCCACCATTTACATTCTTTGATCAACTGGTGGTTCAACAGATTTAAGATGAAGGCATTAACTATATGTGGTTGTGGCCTAAGAAATTCCTCAAACAATTAACTAGACAAAAATAATGATTATCCACGGAATTGACTGTTCATTGCATGAATGTGAAAAGTATAAATTGAAATTGGATCATTTTGAGATAGGGACATGTACCACTGTGCAGACAGGTCAACCAGCACTCATTTTAAAAATTATCTTGCACACGATTAGTCATTCCATACTTGATTCTTAACCATCCACTGTCATGGGTGTGGGGGATGGGCGAGGGTGGGAGGGGGACAAAATAGCAGTGGTCAGCTTAAAGTAACTCAAGGTTATTATAATTTTCTGTAATCCCTAGAACAATATTCCTAAAATGTTTCCCCGGCTAGTTTTCATTTTGCAAATGTATTAATGTATAGATTGATAATGATGTACGTTTGTTAGCATTCTATGCAACATCTAAAAATTGCTTCTGCAAGCCACTATAGGCTGTCAAACTAATATAGTTGAAGATAATTTGGCCTTTCAGTGAATTGAACCTCACAGCACGATTGCACGGCAGCGCAAAGTAGAGTGTCACAATTATTCTTTCATGGTGAATTACCATATAATGTCATAAGCATACCTGTCACAAACCCTGTGGCCTAGGTTGCCATTCTGCTTAAATCTACGGTTTGCACCTAAATCCATTTCATTTAGGAGGCATGTGTGATGGTTTTATCAAAAATAATTTTACAGTAAATCAAAAGGATACGGTTGGACAAACAATCTGCTGCTCAAGGTTAAAACACACACAATAATAAATTGCTTGTTTGTCATGTTCAATTTTTACAACTGCATTACACTGCAATAACCATAACAGGATCTAAACTGTTATCAGAACATTAAACATTCACTATACTTCATACAGGCATCCTGCCCAAATAATTCACAGAGAGGAAACAACTATCAAATTTTCCACTATCCCATCGCTGAATCCAACACTGATACAGCTTGTGTATTTAGACAATTCGTTGAATAAATTACTTCCATCCTGGCTGCCGTTGCCAGTTCTGTTAAGAGTCATATCTGTTTTAATTGTCTCGATGTCTACACTGAACTGGTGTTTCTTTGTCTCTTTCCTTCCTCTAAATCCTGACTGTGTGTTAAAAAAAAGTATGTCCAAATAAAATACTGTTTGGCAGCAAGGTAACCAATTATTTACGGCAAAGCACACAGCACTAAAAGCACAACCAATGTGATTTACTCTCCTATTTTCTATTATTAAAACACTTCATCTTATTGTTTTATTGATTAACAATCCTTCCCCCTTTTTTGGCATTTTAAACCAATCAAGACACAGAACAGTAAAATGTTCAGACGTTAATCGTTAAGAGACAGTATTTTATTCCACGCCAGGGTTTGTGTCTTCCACTGCTAAACAGTCTGGTACAGTGAATGATTTATGGCCTTGTTGCAATAACGATGAGAAAGACTCATTAACATATTGACAGGCCTGAGGATGGATTATCGACATCGATTATTTCATGGCCCACTGATACCCATTTGTAAAAAGAAGCAGAAGATGGTCTCACTTTCCCCGAAATCTTTTACGAGCAGCCAGTATTTTAAGTATTAGTAACCTGGGAGTTGGGCTCATTATTCATTGCCCGTAACTGCATCCTGCAGCAGCAAACTAAGGATGTCAGTATTTCAGTCCATTCTTTAGTGAAGCCTTAATTTCTCAAGCCCATCATGGCTGTGTCTTCTTAAAAAATTAATGATTGCCAGCATTTAGCAGGGATTGTTGCTATGAAGATCTATGCAAAAAGCAAGAATCTCTATTGAGTAAATGATATATGGAATTCTCTTTATTACCACAATAAAACTTACTGACATTTCAATACTTCTGCAAATAGCATTATAGTATCAATCTTCTGATTCAGGTTGGAAATTAAGTTGTAAATTAAATGAAAGTGTACTTTGGAATATAATGTGATGTCTTGCCCAGGAACAAGGCCTTTGTGCTCGGCTAAATCACTCTAAAATGCTGAAGCTGGAGCTTCCTAGTCCACTCGCACCGCTGTGGTAGGTTACAGACAAGGTCAAGGCGATGCCAGATCCAGCAAATCTGCACTTTGGCTTCCCGCTAAAATCCAAGTGAAATACTGGAACCGAGCTGCGGGTTTAATTGTTTTATAACAGTGCTAGGCCGAATCTAACAGCTTTGTAGCATTTCTAACAGGGGAGGAGACATATTAAATGTGCGAATGGATGAGATACATAGAAGGAGGCATTGCTGCTGCTTGCACATTCTGAGGTATTTGGGGCCGTTCTGTTTATTTCAGCACCACTCTGATACAATGGCCTTCTTCCCAGCTTTATTTTGTATAAAATGGAGGCAATAATTGTTCGGAAATGAAATATGGACATCTTTTTTTAAATGCGGGATATGATAGGTATAAATAGACCTAGTTTGGGAATATGGTTTGAGAATGAGGGATGAAGATTAATTTTATGAAATAAAAGAAATCACTAGCTATTCCCCAATACAAATTGGAAATTCATAGAGGTTAAGCATTGCCTTCAGGCATAAGAGGCTTTGCGGCCAACACTTCGGGTGCTTGAATGTACAAACGTGGTGGGCAGAAATAAAAAGGAAACAAAAACAACTTGAAAACATTGAACCTTCCAGCAATTAGCCTTTGCTCTGCAGCAAATTACAGTTACACAGCAAAGCTGTAGCATACTGCAAACATCACCAAAGAACTGTTTGGTTCAGAAATGCTTGCCATCATGTGCATCATTCTGCGATTTGTATTACATCAATAAAGGTTTACAGGCTTTACAATTATTTTGTATTTCCCTCCATTTTCACTGATTAAACTCGGGACTCATCTTTCAGCACCTCTGGGCTGTAGTTTGCGTTGTCTCCTGTGGTTATTTTGGCCACGGCTGTACCGGCTGCAAATGAAACGTGGCAAAGAAAAAAGCGTTTTTGAGACCTGTTTGTGGGAATTTCACAGCTAATCACACACAAGACTGATTCACTGCTCACCTCACTCTGTTCACTCATTTTTCATATCATACTTTTCACTGCCCCTGTCAGCAGTCTTCTCAGAAGGTCAAATGAAGGAAATGATAGCACAAACCAAACTAAGTTCTTAAAATAAATATTTTTTTCCCCACTCGCCCTCAGAAGTGCAGTGGTGTACTTAAATGTGGAAAATTACAAATCAGAGTTTATTCTTCCAACAGCAAGTGAAAGAGTAAATCTATTCATATTTTTGCAAGCAATTCTGCAGATGTAAAGCAGGTATGTGTGCTCGGTTAGCGATAACTAAATTGCTATGGGATCGGTGTGCTGGAATACTTTAGCAGGCAATTCTTCTCTGTCTTTCATTTGGTTTGTCTGTGTTAAATTCCCCTCTGCCCTCATCCATTCTCACATCCAGTTCCTGGCTTTATCCATCCATCAATCCCAACACTTTGTCAGTGTTGACTTCATCCTGGCTCTTGCAATCACGTCCAAGCAATCCTACTGCCACTTGGGAGCTTTTCTGCTCCCATCTGTGTCTCCCCAATCTGCTGACTGAGGCCTTGATGCTTGTCGTTTTCTATTGCACAGACCAGCAAAAACACTAATACTGGACCTGATTTTTCGATGCCACCCTTCACCTTGCACAAAGTGCACTCACTGAATTTCCAAAACAATTTTTGCACTCGTCAAGCTGCAGCTCAATTTGTCTCCTCTTCCCCAAACCTCCTCCCCTCGCACATATCAATAGAAATCACAGGGAGAAAATGTATCGCTAATTAAGGGTTGATAAGCTCTACGTCAAGAGCAGTTTGGAAGGTGAGTGTAAATTCCTGCGCCCACGTCTTCTGGTTTTAAATGGAGGCAGCACTTACAGAACAATCAGAACACCAGGGAGGGGTGTGCGGGGAAAAAAGAATGTTCTCCACTGTGAGGCCATTTACATCAGACAAGTCTAATTAGACAGCAACAAAATTTTATTAATAGGATGGACATTATGGAATGAGCTAGTTATAAATGGGCCCTGTCAAAGCCTTATTCAGCTACCAAATGAGTATTCTCAGTTCACTGACCACATCTGAAGCATCACCACTGGTGCCAGATAACAAATGATTGCTATTAACCGTATTGTTAGTAATGATGGCTGAAAACAAACAAAAGCCCATAAATAACAATCTCCGGAAAAATTAACCCATAAACTTGATAGATACCCAGCTGAGAAATAATAAATGACAGTTTGTATCGTGCTGGGAGAGACGGGAGGCTGCTGTTTTCTTCCCTGTCATTAACGCATTTTCAAGCTAAAAAATTAGATTCTGATATATAATTATCAATGTGCTCGGAAATTAATTCTCCCACTGCTTGGCACTCTTCTGCTGATGCCCATTCAGCATTAGTTACAGATTAAAGAGCAACCATCAAACATGTAGCTAAGCAGACCGAAGCGACAGACAGTTCTGCCAGTAACCACAACCTGCCCAGTCTTTCATTAGGACGCAAAACAAATTCCTCGTACTAATTTAGTCGTGTCGCAGAGCAACTCTCCAGCCAGAGCCAGTGCTTCTGCATTGTGAGCTAAGTACCTCCCAGCCCCCAAGCATGAACCCCGAGTCGAATTCACAGAAGCAGAGTGGCATTTTGCAATGGATACCTTTTCAATAGTTAACTCTGAATAGTGCGGGAAGAAAAAAATCTCTAAGAAGTTAGCATTTATATGAATAACATTTTGTTTTAAAAAGAGACAATTAAGACTTTTTTTCCCTGTTTAGCAGAGACTTGCAAAAGTGCAGGTGTCGTAAATAAGGGTTGATATACAAATCAGGCAATCGCACACAAAATGAAATTGTAATGCGGTTAACTGCACGTATTTGGTGCAATTTTTCTGTTGTATACGGCACTAAGATATTAAATAACCGTAAAATCAGTGAGCAAAAATGACTGAATCACCTACCATCCAATTTCCAAGCATTAAACCTAAGCCCTCAAAAAAATGCTATAGTATGTTGAAATAATGTAAAGGAAACCCATAAATTTAAGCTTTATGTTCTGTGAAGAACAAATATGAAAAAGGCATCAAAATAATGAAAGATTGTTTATGTATTCTGGCATGAAATGGGAACATGTTATGAGAAAGCTAAGGCAGAGACAAATCGACTGAGCTGACAGGACAGTATTCATCCTGCATGGTACAGCAGACGTCCTGCTTGTGGTGGTCGACAGAGCAATAAATCAAGGGCTGGCGATGCTGTACCTACAGCTTATTACATCCAAGATGACAAATAAATAATAATCCCTGTCATAGTGGCTCTTTGCTCAAGGATTGAGCCTGAAACCTTTTGCTCATCACTCCTGATCTTAACTGAAAACACTAGACCTGGGAATTGAAGGCTACGGTTTAGTGAGCTCATGAAACTTAAAAACTGGGCATCAAACAGAGGCTGGAGGGAAAGGTCATAAAGTACACTACACTCAGCATGCAAGCATTCCACTTTCTGCTAACTACTTCTTACATGAATTACACATTAGACAAACAGAGAATCCTATTAAAGTCCACAATGGAATTTGCTAAACCAAGTTCATGTGTGCGGTACGTGTGGAAGAAGGGGGGGGGTGAGTAATGTATTAAGCAACATGGTGTGCTGATTGATACATTCATACAATGTTACAGGGAGTTCTAAGGTAGACCTTGAAAATCTTTGCTTCCCAGATGTTATAAAACATAATTGAAGGTCAAATATTTTTGTAAAACTCTTGAATTGTGATGCTTCGTATTTGAAAAATGAAGGTGCTTGACTTTTAGAAAAAATCCTTGTGAGCACTGCACCACCCACAATTGCGACATCTGGTTATAAACTATGTTATAATAAAAACAGGAGCTCCCCTCACCTTGAGTTTAAAAGACACTGCTTCATCACGAGAGTGACTTTCAACATGCTGATCCTAAATATTTCATGGCTCTATTTTATTCTGACATTTGTAGATGACTTAAGTGTTACAAAGGAAATAAAATGCTGATTAAAGAGTTCACTGTCATAAAGGTTACTGAATTGTAAATGGCCCTTTCCATCTTACTGTTAATAGGTACATAGCTGTAAACATCATGAAGAATGTGACAGGAGCCCTGTGCGCTCCTTTAGGAGTCATATAAGCATTAATCACTGAATCACCAAGCCATGCTTAATTGCAAGTTGTATATCACACAAATCCATGGTAAGAAGGAGGAAACTCATTATTGCTGCTTCATAACTACTGGGTACTTCTCATTTTAACCTCTACACACCTGGGACAGTTTGCTGCCTGACAATGGGAATGCAGAGTAGGCAATAAACCTCTAATTATGCCAATGGTGGTAAGTCTGCTAGTTCTCCGAGTGGCGCCTTAGCATTCTGGGATTGTGGGCTCATTCATTCTGGCAGGAACCGCCTTTGTGAGCAGCACACTCAACGTGAAAAATTGTGTTGGATATTTTTCCCCCCCAGACATTCATTGCCAAAAAGTTAAACACTCAAAACTAACAGTAACAGACCCCAAACCCTTTCTTCTGCACTGAAAACATGAGAACGTCAGTGCAAGAATGTTATTCTCGTTTCCATTGTGATCCTAGAAGGTTATGGGCAGGATACTAATGAAAGCTGGTTGATGAATGAGTCACCGATGTTTGCCAGACATTTTTCTCTTAGAAGTGCTCTAAACTGATGTAGCTAGAAGAGAATAAGGAGCATTAAGTCATTATATCAATTTTTGTTACCCAGATACTTCAGTTCCAGTTAAGGTTTGACAGCTAGTATAAAACAAGGCAAGGACGTCATACGATCCCATCCATCAAACTCTGTCACAGACAGATTGCCTATTACACAAATATAATCAGCAGATTCAGTTTGCAGTTTTATGTTCTCTCATTAAAGGATATCAGGGAAATCCACCATAAATCTCTTAATTGCTATCAAATTAATCAAACAAATTTTGCAAAGTAGAGACAATACCTGATTGGCTAAGAGGAGGTGATTGCATGACATGAGCGATTTCAATGCTGGTCACAAAGCTGACTTATACAACACCACGATAGGGCAAAGTGCCACAAGCAATTGAATCTGCTGTGGTTCTTTAGTAACTGACAACCATAAAGCATTGCGCAAATAGGAGATAATTTATTTGCTATACTTTATTCAATGGCATGAAATACTCTCAGTTTGCATCTAATTAACTCTCAGCTCCAAGCAGTTTGTTTTCCAAATCAGAATTATGGCTGCAAATGCTCTAGATCACAGAAAGTGCTCCCATATGGGTACTCTACAAATGATGGTAGCTCACTGTGAAAAAGAAAGGCAGTGCACAGCTATTCAGAACTCTGGCAAGGTGCAATTAGCAAAAAGGAGCCACGAGCATTACTGTTCAAATGCATTGTAACGTCTCTGACATCCTAGTTGGTCAAGGTTGAGAAGGCCTGTAGTCTTTCATTTCTGAATGTATCCCCTGATGTCCACCAACATCAAAACTGAACCCATCTAAGAAAAAAAACGCTATGAAATATAAAATAAGAGATTCATTACAAAACATTGGCTGGAATTGCACTGCAGTTAGTTTGTGCTGCATAAAACAAATTACTTTCAAAAAGTGAATTTACTAAATTTCGCTCAAATATTCAGCCTTCAGTTAAAGCAAACAATTGCAAATTAAGACTGTGTGATCTGATGAATAATAAACCTCATTGTTAACAAAATATTGTATTTTGCTAAGGTCTAATGCACAGACATTGTGAGCCATAAGATTGTTAAAATTGACAAAATTTCAACTCCTAACATTGTACAGCTTCCACACCTAAAACACCATAAATGATTCAGAAGTTATTTTTTTACACTTGTGGAACAAAAAGATGACAGGCGCTGAGAAATAACATATGATTGCTTGTTCCTCTTAAACCTTTTAGTTGTAACAATTACATCACGAATGATGGCTATTACATGTCTTTCTAACTGCTCATTTGAATAAAACAACAGCGTAACGACAGACAAGTACTTCTTAACATTTCAAGTTTTTTTTTCTCTTGATAAATGCCATTGTGCAGGCAATTAAACCCGTAAGTGTTCAGGCCAATCTCTAGATCTAGAAATCCATTCAAAGTTTTGAAACTACAGTAAAAAGTTTGTACATTTGCTTCATTATGTTTAGAAAAGCTGTAGACCAGTAAGCAAGTAGTTTTGCAATTGATACATATCTCTTGTTACACGACTTCAACAGGATAAAAGCCACAGTCACTACACCCAACAGTAACTCCTGCAAAAGAAGCATTGGTGTATTTTTCCAACCTGAAAGGCGCTATAGCAAATGCAAGAAATATTATTATTAGTAACTGCATCCGTGGATTTCCATTCCAGCAATGCAAATTAATGTGCTGCCAACCAATCTCAAGTGGTCATAGTGATTTGCCTCTACCACAAATAGCTTTTGCTATTCAAGCCCAATTGATAGGTTGCCTTTTGTGGCAATTTGAAGTATAAAGGTTGCACAAATCTCATCCTAAGATTATCCTAAGAAAATTACTTAATTTTCAAGAAAAAAAACAAGTACAAATATCTTTAGTTTCTTCTATGTTCTTGCCCAATTCCCATCTCTTTAGGGTGTACTGAATGCCCTCAAGGAGGAGACTAAGTGAG
Source organism: Hydrolagus colliei (assembly GCA_035084275.1). NCBI lineage: Eukaryota > Metazoa > Chordata > Chondrichthyes > Chimaeriformes > Chimaeridae > Hydrolagus > Hydrolagus colliei. The sequence goes on from CM068748.1 coordinate 16,435,217, forward strand.
CCTCACCCCTAATAATCTTTTATAATAACACCCCATTTACTAACCTTATAATCCCTCTCTACCAACCCTAATGTCAATAGGATCAGAGTATAATTTTGCTGAATTTCATTATTATGATGATTTGTCTTGTCACCAATACAAATCCATTTATTTGTAAATTCTGTCAACCATAGTACAGTACTATGTTATTGCAGATACATTGATACCCAGTTAATAATAATTAGACCTCTAGGTTAACTAGAGCCCCTAGGCAAGGTACTGGATGCCACATGTTGACAGTGGATCCAGGCTGCAACATGAAGAGATGCCTTCAGGAAAGGAACAAACAAAACTCACATTGATTACACTTGGCTCACGATCACTCTGACAATCCCAGACTGATCATTCACATTCTGAAATATGACAGGGATTGCTGAGTAATCAGAAGCAGTAGCTAATCACCGTTAGTGAGATGCTGACGTGAGCCATTGAAATGAGACTGGTGCTGGGCATTTGGAATAAGACCAACATGAAGACCCAGAACAGAGTGATGATGCTGGTAGAAAACATAGCAACAAGAGTGATCAGGACAGCTCCAGAAGTGGGAAAATACAGGATAACAGCTATAGGTGATGAGAATGCACCACAAAAGAGTCATGGGACAATTAACAAGACTGTGATGAACAATTGCATGCTCCAATGATGAGAACCAGGGACAATTAATATGGGACTGGGTCCAAGAAACTATGAAAACAGAGGAAATGTTCAGAAATCACAGAACAGGGCCTCTGAATTAAGAGTTAACCCACACAAAACATGCTAATTTTTCTTATTAATTACCAAACGATGAATCCCCAAATTTTGGTTAAATCTATAAGAGTTGATAGTTATATTAAATTTCAACACTAAAAAATGCCAATATGTGAGTAACGAATGGGTTGTCCACATTTCCATATATGTTCTGATTGCCATTTCAGAATGCACACTTCACAGAAACAAAATATTTATTTTTGTTTTATCTGTGCATCTAAGGGTGTATAATAATCCAATAAATTAACTCAAACTGTGCATTATCAACATATTCCCCAAACACGTTCTGATTTCCCAAGTCGCTGAGTGACTATTTCCATGGCAGCAGACATAGCACCTGATGTGTATGTTCCACATATGGGAAATTGATGCCATTTAAACAAATATTTGCTGAGCACCACATATATTTGGATACTACATTTAGGGTACAGGGTCCACATATTGACATTAATCCATTTTTGCTCACGTCTTCCTCCACCCACCCATAATAATGAACAGGCACATATTGCAGGGTGAGCATTCAGAGGAATTGTCCACTTTAATTTGTAATTCCCCCCAAAAGCTCAACACACATAAATGCACACATTCCAAGAAAAAATGAATGACAAATGTTAAATTGTCAGTTAAGTTTGAAAATACAGCAGATGAGAAATGTTCAATGCTTAATACTTAAATGGAACACAATCATCAGACTTGGTCTTAGTGGCTCCAAATGCCAATTTGATTTCTTTCCGTTCCTTTGCTTAAAGGGTTTGTTAAATGAGCATAATGGAAAAGGTACTCTTTATTCTTCTTGAGAGGTTGCTAAATGCAACAGTCAAGTGCTCGCTTGTTAACGTATGTGTCAGAGTAATTGTATATGACAAAACTGAAGTCAGATCATAATGGTAAGTCTCAAGGAAAGAATCTTTAAAAGAAGGTCGTATTGTCTACAAATTTCAGAATTTCCCATCTTTTTGACTAGGTGCTGAGCTGCACCCATCAGGAAATTCAGTAATTAAGGTGAAAACAGACAAAATCTCTGATGGTTGATGCGATTTATTGTAATGTTGCTTTTCACAGGATTCTGTGCCTTGATGTGACAATACCCCAGAAGAAAGGCTTTATCTTTTTTTAAAAAAAACAAATTTTTCCCAACAAAGGACTTTTATCAAAGAATGCAAAAATCAAACACAGAAATGAAACAAGAAAGAAAATAAGCAATGAAATAAGACCAGCTGGCATCTTGTCGTAACACATGGATGTTGCAATACAAAGCTGCGGTCAATTGGCAGAACACATGAGTAGTGACAACTACTATGATGATCGTCAACAGACTTTTATCTTGCCCAAAAGAAGGGTTTTCTTTAGCTTTGCTTGCTTGTGTATGTTGAGAGGACTCAAAACCCTGGGTCAGAGGATATGCATTGGGGCTTAAATCCATAAGCTAACACTCCAACAAAACAAAATGACACTTGTATTGCACCTTTCACGTCAGGAGGACGTCCCAAGGTGTTGGACAGTTATTGTTTCAGACCTGAGCTGGGAACAGGGAGGGTGAAAGAAAAGGGGAGGATTTGGAGTAGTGGGGGGTGGGGGGGTGGCGGGCAGTGAGGCGGAGGGACTGTTGGATGGAGTTCCAGAGGTTAGGGCAGGGAATTCATTGTCAGAGGTGCAAAAATTGGACTATTAAGTGCCGTCTACCTGTTCAGGTGTAAGTTCAGGATCCCATGATGCTATATGAAAAAGAAGAAAGATTTTCCTTGGCGAAAATTCCTCCTGCCTCAGTTCCTTACAAAAAGTCAGAATACTTGACAGTCTTTACCTGTGAAGAATCATCCGTTCTGCATGAAAAAATATACATTTCCCAGTACAGCCGGAATCCTTTAACCTCTGTGCACTGCACTTTTTCCTTTAACATTTCTGCTGTTATTATTATATGCATTAAAGAAACATGAATACAGGTACCCCGCTCCAACCGCAGCATCGTCAACCGCGAAACTCACGCATCCACGGTTTGCTAATTGTAACAACCCTTGCTTATCCACGGATTTTAACACTAACACTAGTGTTAGCGCTAAGACCCAGTTGCATCAACCAGCCTCGATGTCGCTTTGCACCAGCATATAATGCTAGGACCTAGTTGTGATGTTGCAATCAATCAACGACAACGCTTCTCTCTTTGGATTAAGATAAATAACATGAATTTATTGTCGCTTCTCTGCATCCTTCTTTCTCTGTGTATAACTGTATCTCTCTCTGACTCACCTTCTCTCTATTTCACCTTCTCTTCTCCCCTACCCCCTCCACCCCCTCTTCGCTCTTTCATCTTCTCTCCATTTCACCTTCTCTTCCCCCCACCCCCCCTTCTCTCTCACCTTCTCTCTCACCTTCTCTCTCTGACTCACCTTCTCTTCCTCCCAACCACACCGTCCCCCACCCACTTCTCTCTCACCTTCTCTCTATTTCACCTTATCTTCCCCCTCTCACCCCCTCCCCCTCTCTCTGTCTGTATCAGTCAGTCAGACAGCCTCCCCAGCCCTCCGTGTCACCCCCCACCTCTACCCCCCCACCCCCCCCCCCCCCCCCACCCACCCCACCCTCCATGTCTCTCTCTCTCTCTGTGTAGATCAGTCAGACAGTCAGACAGCCTCACGGATTGCTGCAGATCCTGGCAGCCAATGCACCCAAACTTACTCCCTCTAACCCCATGTATGTTATAACTGTATGTGTTTTTTTTGCGTTTAGTTCTACGAAACGCGAAATTACTTCCCCTATCCCCATATTTCCCATAGGGCCCTGCATTTTCCAACCACGGAAAAAGCAAACATACTCTCCCTATCTCCATGTTTCCCATTGGGCCCTGCATTTTCCAACCGCGATTTTATCAACCGCGGAGGTTTAGAGGAACGTATCCCCCCACGGTTGGGGAGGGATACGTGTATTTTCTTCTGATTATCCTGGTTTATATTCCCCTCATCCAAATTTATCTTAATTTAAATTCAAATAAATGGCTACTCATCTTATTATTGTTTATGGGATTTTGCTGGCACAGTTCAGCAGCCAATGTACAACCTTAACTCAATTTCCAATCAATATTACTTTGTAAAGCACTTCAAGACCTTTATGTTTACATGAACAATGCTATATAATTACAAGTTATTAGTATTTTCATACCCTATACTGTAATCAGTTTGAAATATTTGATAACAAAATGAAACAATTCCATGCTAACCTATTCTAAGCAAATTTCTATTCTATTATACAATTATCATTTATATAACACATTTCACATTGGGAGTTTGTCCCATGGCACTGGCTGGTTGAAGGTTTGCATCTGAGCTGGGAGGTCAATGGGTTGTAGCCCTGTACACCAGTCTTATGTGAGCTAAAGGAACGCAACACTTCTAATGTGCAAAGTCACACTGTTTATTAAGACATGAAGCAATAAGGAGGACATAAAAATAAATCTGTGAATCTCCAACATTTGTTTACCTATTCTTGTTGCTACACATCACGATCAATCTGCACATGCATGCAGAGTAATTGAACTGAGGAGTGATAGACATTGAAAGGTAAAGAATAGGAACTATAATCACATGCCTCAAGCTTCAGGCTAAGACTTAGCCCACTGACTACTGCCTGGCAAGGGTGCAAACCTCTTGAGGCCTGGATTTGGCATAAAATGGGCAAATTCTTCTAGCAAGACCTCACACAGTTGTAGATTTCCCTGTCAGATTAACAGACAGAGTAATTTCCCTTCAGCTAGATCTGCAGTGTCTAACAGACAGCAATTAAATCACAAAAACCTGCAGATCACATCTACAAAGTTTAGGTCAAAATAGTGTTTTGTGACAGTAAACTGTAATAAGAACACATTTAATCAATCAAAATGATGCATCTGACGAGCTCAGCAACATTTTAGCACTGAAGACAGACATTTATGACCATTAGATTCACAATGTACTAAAAGGTTGGTCCAGTCAGACCAAGAGTTCTTCTGAAAGAACATGTTGATCATTAGGTCATGATTACAACCAATATAAGATGCGTTAGAGCAAAGTTGCTCTTAAACCAAACTGCATGGGCATATTTTTGTTCTGCTGTCAGTTCACAGTTAATGTGCAATGTGTTGAGTTTAATTTGCTGTTCTTCATTAGCACCACTTATATCCCTTGTTCATGGAACATGTTAATTCTGAAGCAAGTTTGAAACCCCATTTACCCTCCAGCTATACCCTGGCATTTGTTACTCATTTGCAGCTCACGCATTTTAAACAGAATCATTCTAAGCTTGATAAAATCAACGCAGAACTTCCCACCCAGTTTTAAAAAAATGTACTTGACATGAAAAAAGCAGGAGATTTACACTCATTTAGTTTGAATAAACACAAAGCATGAATCTCCTGCCAGTTGGCGAGGTAAGCAAACTCTCACTGCATGTATCACAGTGATAATTTAATACCGAGAGCAGAAATACGAATAAGGAAACTGTAAGGGCTGCATTTTTACATTTAGTTGCACCCCATCAGGCAAAAGTGCTCAAAACAAAGAAAGTTCCCAAAGTTCACATTCCAGATTGAGGCAGTAAAACTCACTGGAGCCCCCAAGAATAACCTTATGATACAATATGTTACAATTAACATTTATATACAGTAGTGCATTTCATGTCAGGAGAATGTCAAGGCACTTGACACAGCTGACTGGGGACCCAAGCTTGTGGTGGTGGTGGGGGAGGGGGGGGGGGGGGGGGGGGGGAAGGTAAACAATAATATGATCAAAGTTGTAGGCCTTAAAATGTTTGCAATGGAGATGCCTGTTTGAACCATCAGGTTGCTGACAGTGCTAACTCCTCCACTGGAGTTTATCTACGCTAAATGAGCTTCCCTACTCTTTCTTTATATTTGTTATTGTTTTTCTTTCAAGTATTTATCCAATTGACTGCTGTGGACTTGGCTTCAACAGAATTTGTACATGGGCAAAGTGGCCACCATTCCCAAAAGGAATGTTTGTTTCACATGCAAGTTACACATACTCCAAAATACCCAGACGGAAACACCTGCATCAAATTATCTTTCAAACCACCTAAAAGTTCTTAGAATGGAGCCTTGCTCTCTGTCTGCCTGCTATGTACTTCCATGTAAAGTATCACTTCATCCTGCTCCACATTTTCTCCAGTCCAATTTAATTTTTATTTGTTTCAAACGCTTCCCTTCACTGGGCACAATCAGTCAAAAAACTGGAATGGCCACAAAAGTGTAGGATAGGTACAACCATGATATTACAGATGTCCAACACTCTGAGTAAACACAAACACACACACGTCTTCATTGTTGCTCCAATTTTGTTAGTCAGCCAGGTGTCTGACACATGAGGAAAACCATCATCATGCTCAGGTGTATCCAAACCCAATTTAGAAATAATCTTATCCCTGGCTCCCTATCCCAATTGGTTCTAATCAAGTTCGACTGGAGTTGTTATGTTCTATGCCAGTTAATGCAGACCTGCTGCTTGTCGTCAGTGCAACTAGCAGTGGCTGTGCTTTCAACCACTATGCCCCCTAATCTCTGGAACTCCTAGCTTCAATCACTCCATCTTACCCCCTCGTTATCATTTAAATTGCACCCGAAGACCTTCCTCTTCAACTGCATCTATGGTCACTTCCCTTTTCTCCCTTCCTTGCCATTCAACCTGCCACTGTACAACATTCCAAGTTGCTATCCTGTGCGAAGGATGCAAAACAAATACAAGTTGTTATTAAATAAGCCAAAACAATTGTTGTGCTAGTTTTGTTATAAAACCACAAATATTTTTCTGCACATTGTAAATTTTGCAGTATGAAGTTTGAGTTTGTCCATAAATCAATACTGATTGGAAGCCTTGAGGATCCTGGATGTGAATCAAGGTGTCCTTTTGGATCCAACTAATTTCTGAATAGAAAGAAAACAAAATACAATCATAATCTCTTTCCAAGCACATTAAAGATTGTGATGAAAAAGTCAATTTGGTATATTTCATCTGATTCTTCCAGAATGCACATCAGAGCATCAAACATTTTTCTTTGAAAAAATGAGTCCAGCGGCCTGGTCTCAACCATCCTTCCTAGTGACCTGCTCTTGTCGTTGATATATCAAATGCTAGATTATTATTGTTACCTTTTGTTGAGGATATACCTCCTGAATTGAAATACCTACTGATTTGCCAATATAAGCGAGAATTCTATTTACTTATTTATTCATGTCTCACACTGCTTTGTGAGTAATGAGTCAACTGATGCCCCAAGATCTTTCAGCTTCCCCCTTTGCAAGTTTTATCCTATGCATGGAATATATGTTTCCTATTCTTCCCATATTCAATACCTTGTATTTATCTTTATCAAACTTAATTTGCCATTCATCAGCGCATGTATACATCTGTCAAGCTCTCTTTCTCAGTAAACTGGTTTACAGATTAATACTGAATTTAAGAATTCTCCACATCATTGTGTGAATTTACATTTCAATCAAGATGGTCTTACAGGCTGAGAAACTCAGGGTATTTCAGGCCATGGATGCGGGAAATCTTACTTCTGATGAGCCCACACCTTAATAATCTCAGGAGAAGAATGGCTACTTGGATGATGGGAAATCGGACAATTCCTGCCACCAATGAAGTTGTGTGAATCTCTTGAGAAGTTTGGAAGAAAAAAGCAACCTTAGAAAATTGTACAATTTCACAATTCGGCACAATTTAAAACGTCATAAAAGCTGCTTCTAACATGCTTTGAATTCTTATGTTTACCTCTTATTTACTATAAGTTGGCTGCAGTTGGTAATTAATTTGAAACTCGTACATAGATATATTAAACCAAAATGTGAACCTGTACTTTGCCAAGGTTGAATAAGTCAAATGGAAAATCCTTCTCAATATTTCACACATTTCCCTGTTAATTCTCGCAGTTTTTGGACATGCACCTAACTTTTTAGTTGTCATGTGTACTCTCAAGAACATAACCAGCATTGAAAAAATATTTGTGCATTTCAAAGCGAACAATCAGATCCATTGTGTGCAGGGCTGGGAGCATTGGAGTTCAACTTGGCATAAATATGAACCCTGCTGGAGCATTCAGTGAAAAGAAACATAGAAAAGAAACAACAACTTGCATTTAAGAAGCACTTTTCATGCTGGATAGGATCTTAACAGTGTTGTACAGTGATGAGGTTGGACACCAACTAAGACATAAGCATGGTACCAAATGAATACCCTTTACAGCAATCATAATGTTCACAAAGCGGATTGCCAGAGGACCATTACAAAGGTGTATGGGACCAAAGTATGCTCTCGAACATAATGTTTGTGAAAAATAATCCTACACATACAACCAAACCCCACTTCAATGAGAAATAATACATACTTCAGTGTAGTAATTAATTCCCCTCAGCAAAACAAAAAACTTGAAAAGTGTTTTTCTTGTGTCCAATACATTTCATAATAATAGAAAAAAGTGCCAGGATCCCATCGCAGTGAGTAATCTAGACGGGTCTTCAAGAAATTTGAGATGAATAACAAAAGACACATGATGCTGAGGATGCAAATATACAAATATACATGTTCTCATGTCAGAATGTACCATTGTATGTTAGATGGGCCACAAAGGCTCACAATAGTAATCCAGTACTGTACCTTGAAAGTTCACTCAGTGAACATTTTTACTAATTTTACTAATTTTACTCAATTTACTCAGTCCATAATTCTCACTCTTCAAGAGATATCAGATATTATTTTCCAACAGATATTTTGAGATTATCCAATTTCTAGACATCCCATATACCTAGTTTTACCTATAATTATAGTGGCTAGCACTTAGTCTGTTTATGATAATAGCAATAATCCTCCTTCCATTTGATATAGCACCTTAGATGTCATTGAGATGTCTCAAAGCGCTTCACCGAATATACTATAAAGTCAATGGTTAGGCGGTTAAGGCGGTGGACATGGAGCAGACCTGAGTCTGCTGAATGGAGGGCAGGCTGATAAGGTGATAGTTCGCACTTGTTCGCACTTTCAAGGTCATTCACGGCCTTGCCCCCACCTATCTCTCTAACCTACTGTCTCCCTATCAGTCCGCCCATCCCCTCCGTTCAGCAGACTCAGGCTTGCTCCGCGTCCACTGCCCTAACTGCCCAACCATCGTCAGCCGGGCTTTCAGCCTCTCTGCTCCTCCACTGTGGAACTCCATCCCACAGCCCCTCCGCCTTGCTTCCTCCCTTTCCTCCATCGCCAGTCTCAAGACCTTCCTCTTCGACCGCGCCTTCGGCTGCCCCACTAACTCTTCCTGCTCTCCCACCCTCCTTCCCCCTACTCCGACCCTCCCCTCACCCCGCTCGGGTCCCGACCTGACTCTTCAGCGCTTTGGGACATCCTCCCAACGTGAAAGGCGCTGCATAAGTGCAATTTTGTTGTTGTTGTTTTTTGTAGTGCAAACATCATCTTCACAAATGGAGGGAGAACGATAGACTTCTGTTTGCACTTCATTTGGTGCAATATGTATTTAAAACTAATATTGTACTTGTATTAGCTAAACTGACAGTCATTATTGAGGAGAGTATGAAAACAAGAGCATAAATATGTACGTACTAATAATGCATACTATGGCAGAAAACATTTTACGCAGAGTGATAAGGCATGGAAAAAGGCCATTCAGCCCAACTTGCTCGTGCTGGTAGAAATCAGGCAATCCAATTCCAAGTTACTCAGAACTCATGTTTACAGAGAGTTGGATGCTTTTTGAAGTGCCTATTTTCATAGAAAGAAACAGTGACTGAATAAAATCATTTACTACAATTGATGGGAATCTGAGTAAGTTGAACATGAATGGGTCAAACTAAATCACATGTTCAGGCATATCACATTTCAAAAGAACCTCTAACTTGTAAGAGAGGAAATCACTCATCAAATTTACTGAAAATGCAATAAAACTTTGTTTTGTTGAGTTATTGACATGACAGTTAAGTGCTCTAAGGACAAACCAACAGGCTTGCATTAAACACCCCACAAAAAGTAACAAATAACTTCTTGTTCCATTTAGCAGCAGAGGATATTATGAATGGAATGTGCACCATAAATGCAGTTCACTTTCAATTAGGGGAGAAAATGTATATACTTACAGTTAGTTTTAAAAGAACACAACACAGAGCTAAAAAGTGGAACTACCAACAGCACAAAGACTGCGACAAGCTTGTGAAGCACTTTGATGCTTCCAATTCCATCACATGACCTGGAACTTGCCTTTCCCAAGACAATAATTTGCAGCCATCTAGAAAATCCTCACAGTGTGGATGAAGTATTAAATTCACAGAACTGCTGTAGTTCCAAATGCTGTTGCTTTCGCTTGTCAAACTGCTGTGAATATTCATTCACCTTAGTGACTCCATTTTACAAAAAATTTAGAGCGAGCTGGCAAATTCACCATGAGCAGCTAACATGGAATAAACGTTGCTCTCTACACGCTGGTATCAAGCATCTTGGAAACTCATTTTGTAGGCGATACACCATTCCTGCTTTGCCATTCTAATCTTTATTTTCCTTCCAGATATCACACCTCACCTCAGTAGACTCAGTTTCCGCCGGCGGTCTCCAAACTGTCAGCCCCAACACCTGCCCCTGACTCACTAATCGGCCACAGCAGCTGATTGTCACCAGGTGATGATTGAGCAACTGTCTGATAAAATGTGACGATTATTCGCCGAGATTGCAACACCCCCCCCCCCCCCCCCCGGCAAAGACTGGACTTGCTGCTATTAGATTCCTAAATGATTATTTAAATTGTATTATCTTAGGAGAATCATACGTGAACATTTCACACAAAAAAATTCTGCCTTAGATTACTATATATACACTGTATATAGGTCAAAGCTGGGAAGGCTGGTGAGGAGGAAGTTCCCAGTCAGGAACCTAGGTGTCTTGTTCGATCCTCCACCGTCTTTCCACCCCCACATCCAAGCTATGACCAGCTCTGTCTTCCCTCACCTCTGCAAATTGCCCGATTCCACCACTACCTTACCCCTCAGGCCATTGAAATTCTCATTCATGCCTTCATCACGTCCAGGCTCAACTACGCCGAAGCCCTGCTTACACTCAGCGCAACAAATGGAGCATCATCCAAACATCTCCATTGAAAAACAAGCCCTCAACAACAAGCAAATAATAATACAAAAGTAGTCTTTGCATTTTATGTAGCGCCTTATCATGTTCTCCCAGACGTCTCAAAGCGCTTCACAGTGAAATTTATTGAATTGACTGTGAAGTGAATTTACTGCATATTTTATGAAGGAAACACAAGAAATAATCTTTGATTGAGTGGTCAAATCATTATTTATTTATTTATTTTTGAAGGGATTATTACCCCAGAAAAGTGATCTGCTAATCGACTGACAACTGGGTACTGATTTACTGCTAGGTAAACAGAGTGCGGTGTAAGGAAACTTGCCTAATGTTTTGCCCTGGCCAGGAAGCAAATCCGGGTTCCACTAGCCTGCGAGGCGAGTGCTCTAACCAATAGGATGCAGGACTGCTAATGGTGGTGCTGATTTATTACGTACATTGTTGCTGCAATGTTAAATGGTCAGTCATCAACATTTTAAAAGAAAATACATTACGAGCCAGGCACAAACACTAGACCACACTAATCCCAAAATATAGTTTGCAAGACCAAAATAGCAGTCGATGCTACGGGGACTGAGGAAAGGCCCCAGTGCTGCAAAAAGAACATTCCGTTAAAACACTGTCTGCTCAAATTGGTGTCGCTTAACAAATGGTGTGTAGGCAGGCAGTGCTGGGAGGGGGGGGGGGGGTGGGGCGGGGGAGCAACTTACAGAAAAGAAAAAGCAGCAACCCTTTATGACTTGAAGAGAACAAATTGCATTAAAACAGTAATTTTACTGAGTAGAGTGCTGAAGAACAAGGCAGTCAACTTTCATTATTCTTTTGGTGTATGCAAGTCATTAATTAAGACATGCCTGACTGCCAGCAATGGACTCATTCTACGTGCCTGTTTGGGGGATAGTATGTGCCGATGAAGTCTGGCCAGTTTTCTCTGCAGCTCTGCCCCGATGGCGTTGATTATGTATGATTAATGGTTTAAAGGAATAAAAAGAGAAAGGTCAACTTCTGAGTTCAAGACGGAGCAGCTACACAGGGAGTAATTAAGATACTTGTGTAAGCATGATTAATAAGCACAAACTGGCATAGTGTGCTGTAAACAAGTAGCAACCAGATGGTTCAGATGAAAAGGATTTTTTTTTCCAATGGCAGCTTTGGGCTTCAAACAGCAGCAAGATAAAGTTTGCCTTTCTCTCCCTCTCTCCTTCTCCCTCTCGTCAAGTTTATATCGTTATTCATATCTTACAGCTGCACCAAAAGATGCACACAGTAACTTTTCTTCCCGCCCACCCAACCCTCAATCTGTTTCAATATACCACAAATAACCTCCGTCTGTGTGTAAATGCTCTCTTCTTCTCTATGCTTAATGTTGCCTTTTATGTTATGTTATATGGATTGCCAAGTCTGACAAGGTTCATTCGGAGTCTTTTAATTCCCACCCACGATTTCTCTCTGGCTGTCATGTGACTGGCAGTAAAAAAGGATCAGCTATGGCATTTAGCGAGAAGCCTAGAAGACAGGTGTCAGAACGGTCCACCAAGCAAACCTAACGAACGATAATCAGGTCTGCTGTTCTTTTACAATTCATGTCTAATTCACAAGTTTCATTCTTTCTGAGAAACAATTACGAGGTTTTGAAGTTCATTGTGCATTTACTGAACTGTCTTCTCAAATTAATGTGAATTGGGAACAAGGAAAAGGGAGAGTCAGCAGGGAAGAGGGGATAAAAAAACAAGATCTTGTGGTTGATACGGTTTTTGAATTCAATTTATACAATTCTAGGTGCTCATCAGTGTGAGTAGAAATTTGGTACATCCCCCTGTATATCAGCAATGTATTCAGATGAACTGGAGAATCAAAGAAGGGGAAAAAAAACAATTTAAAAAAAATCAGGCTATTTTTTTCATTCATGTCCACAGCCATGTAATCTACCACCACAAGAATAGTTCTGTGAATGTATTTTGGGGGGAATATTTTACCGTACATTTGGCTTTCAAAAATGTCCATTAAGGTTTGCCTCATCCTTCCTTGGTACAAACTGGAGAGTCTATACAAATCTCACTATTAATGAAATCCCACCAATTTTCTCATGCTTGAAAGTGTGCACTGTACAATAAAGTCCACAGTATTTTTATAACTAGACTCGCTCTGGCAGCGTCTCTGGTTAACGATAATTGTGAGTGACTTTAGACATCAGGCTGACGTTGTTCCACACATCAACAAAACTGAGAACGGACAGGTAGTCGACCAACAATGACAGTCACCAAGCAGCAACTAGGTTAGCTTTGCTTTTTTGGGGGCCCTTGGGGCATATAAGCCTGACCAAGGTCCACAACAAGGAGACATGCAGATAGGCTCCATATGGTTTTAGTACAGTTATCAACTAAAAGTATACAAACAGTGTAAGGAAAGCAAATGAAAGCAGCAGTCACATTAGTGACACCATCCATATTTACTCCAACTATATATTCAACAGTAAACTGAACATCTTGGTGGGTTAGACATATTTGTTTCTTTTTATTTACAGTGTCATTGTCACTCCATACTCAGCCAAGAGGAGGCACATTTACAGTGGGGGTGAAGTGGCTGGAGTTTAGGTTTTGAGGTGAGCAATTTATGAATAAATCCTGATAGCCCAGAACACCCTTCAAAATAAAAAATGTTTTTATTGTCTATGTTGATTTGTACACTCCTCTCACCCCATCTCACACAATGAGGAAAGACATGTGACTCATTTCCTGGGCCTCAGCCTATGGAAAAGCAGGCAAGCCATCAAGCAATCGACTGATGAGGTTTTCACAGATCCTCGGATACCTATTTCCTTCTTTCTACCCCCTTGACCCACCTTCTCACAAGGAAGTACACAGACACCCTTTTCCTAAGGCACGACAGACATGGGAAATTACCGCAAATGGGAATGACATCTCCAAGAGGAGAAACTATGCCAAACCCCAAATCAGTCACATCACGATTTTTTCTAGCTTTCGTGTTGAGGTGACTAGTTTGATTTTGTTGTCATCAGAGCAGCTTTATTCTGTTGTTTTCAGTAACCCTTTTTTTAAAAAAAAAACTCTTTTTATGCAGAAATTGCTATGAAATTGGCACCCATTTGGAATCTTCATAACTGTTCACTACCAAACTAAATGGGTACTGATGGAGAAATTATATCCCGTTTCTTTCAACACATGCGATTGAATTTGCAGGAATCCATTAACATGGGATGCTATGTAATTTCGCACTGGTATATGATGGACTAGTATTTTTTATAAATGTATTCTATGGCAGGTTCAATATCTTCTGGCAAAAACAAATGAGTATTTTTAGAATACTAATTAATGTTCAAGAGGTACTGTGATCCAATAGATATAATTCTGCTGTGTGTAATTTATAGGAGTAATGTCCATGAATTTGCAAACTTTAGTGGTTACAAATATATGAGCTGTCTCTGGAGCACATATACGTAACTGCAGATTTATTTGTTTGTAAATTTATTTTCAGATACAATGAATCATAAAATTTAAGTGGCACATCAGTCAATATGAGAGGAAGGAGCTGTCTGTAAGCTACACCTGTTCTTCATTTAGCAACGAGTCCATAAAAAGTTACTGGAACAGCAACACACAGACTTGGGCTGTTTTTCCAATTATTTTGAGCACAGTCCTGCCTCCAGTGGAAATGCTTCATGAGAAATGAGGCTAAGACAACTCAGTTACTGCAGGTCCTCAAGCGATTGATTGATTTCAATATGAAAATAACAGTTTCAAAATTATAATAGAATTTTTTTGTTTAATTTAACACAATACTTACAAAAATGAAAACATAGGTTTCAGTTAAGACTACAAACAGTGCCATACAGTTTATGATGATAGGTTACTGTACTAAGTACATTTTTGTACATCAAGCTGCATTGCTTATTAAGCTTCCATTATGTTGGCAAGTCTTAAAATTACAGGGTTGTAAGTACAGAGATCTTCCCATAATATAACTAACGTGCCTTATTATTTAAATTACATTTTATACTAATGCTTCATAATAATGCACTGCACACGATAGCGTGCAATAAAAACTATACTGTTATGAGTTCCTCACTTGCTGATCAGGGTAAAGATCAATCCTCTGCACCATTATAATTTAGTTCTACGACCATTAACGATAATGTTTAACTGAGATCAGTACACATACCATCATTTTGGCAGGCCACATAATGCAAATCTAAAGGTCGTCAAGGCAGATTATTATGGAACAATAATATTTTAAAGGGCTGAAGTGTGAATTGAAAACCAAGGTCAGTAATCTTGCTTCAGATTAATTCATATCTACATATTTCATTGGGACTTGGACCTGGTTGAAAAATACCGAAATCTGCTAGTCCATTAAATCACAAAAAAGCAACCTTCCTGATTCCTCACGGAAAGTAGGTCGCTAAAGGCACACAAGGATTCAGAATGCTGGAGACTATCAAAAAGTAATTTACTACACAAATACCCCCATTGAGTATAAACTCTGCATATATGTGGTTTGAAATCCATATTACAGTCCTACAATGGGCTGAAAGTCATTACCAACTAAAATATCTGTAATCCTAATTTATACCAGACATACAATTCCCTGGAAATCAGATGCAGATTACATGTTGCTTGAAAATGTAATGATCATGTTGTTATTAACGTCACCTTGTGAGGATATCATTGCACATTAATAATATGGAGCCCTGAGATAACTGGAGTCAAGACTTAGCAGTAAGTGCTACCACATAAATGGATACAAAACTTAATCCATCCAACGGTTTGTAAATATACACAGCAACGAATGGACAATGTTGTGCAGAAAATAAGATTTTATATCCATCACATAATAATGCTTCCAGTTATTGGCTTATACTGCTGGCTCATGAACAAATCTAGAGCTCTACATTTTCTTGGCCAAAAAAGGTCCAAATCTACAAATTAAAAAAAGTATTCATTACATAACTAATTTGAGGAGGAGCTAAAGTCGAACAGCATCTCAATGCTCAGAAAAGACACTGGATATGTTTTTCCAACAAAAGTACACTGTATCTGAAAAACGTTCCATTTGGGGGGAAAATTATGGCTGCACAATTTATATTTATGGTTCATATTATAGTTTTTATATTATACCTTTATAGTTTTGATATAGCAATAAGGGTGATGGGAAGAGAATGAACCAAACTGTACTATGATAAGGTGCCTATAATGTTGAAATACATTGTATGTCAACGCAGTTGACACTAAATTGGTATTGAGTAGTGATTCTATGGCAAACATGGCAGCATTTTGAACTCAGCAACATCTAACAGACATTGAATAAGCAAATGACCAATTAATCTATTTGGTCTGGGTATCAGTGAAATTCCTTTCTCTTCAGGTTGCGTACCAATCTCAGTTAGCCCCACTTTGCACTTGAATACACATTACAAGCAGAAAAGCTCCACCCATTCTTCTTGACATAACATCCTGAAATATCACAAATATCGAATACATCTCTGCCTTAATTTCAGTCCAATAAATGCTAAAATACCAATGACTCAAATTTAGATTTGAGTGAGAATGATTCAATCTTGGCTACACTATTTTCCTCCACAAGCAATCAACAAAGTGTTGACGAAATCCACCCTGATTCCATTCAAGAGAAGGAACTATTTCCTGGTGTCCTGGCCAACAGTCCCCGAAATAAAATTAATTATAAGTTCATGGCTGCTTGTGCACATTGCTTAGTGCAAATTGACGGGTACGCCTACAATATGCAGTCATTACATTTTACTGTGAAAGGCACTACATATACTGCAAAGAATATAATTTTGATTCTTATTATTAATATCATCCATGTGCAGCACCCGCCACCCCACCATTATTTTCCACAAAGGTTTTACATGTAATCATGTGTGCAAGACAAATAGGTTTTAGTGTGCAGTATTTATGAGTGAATGATGCAAAGCTCTTATGTATGAGGCGACATGACCACATAACCACTGAACGATGAAGGCTGAGTTTAGTTAGGCTGGTTAGCACCGGTGTCAAGATTATAAATTTTTTCATTGCACCAATTTTTGAAAAATGTATTTGCTAGTCAAAAACAACCACAGGTATCTGTAAAACTACACTTCATCCACACCTCCAAAGGATGATGCCAGTCTCACATGCACCACATCACAAGTTGGCATTGAAAACAAAAGTAAATACAAGCCTCCAACAAATATCAGATATGTTGACTCAGAAAGTTTTGGACAATGTAATAAAATGTGTAAAAGAATCAAAAACCTGCATTATGGAAATTTTGACATTTTCTCTAATACGGCGCTATACTGTGAACAGGTTTGCATTTCACTACCATCAGTTTACATGGAGCTCCTCATTCATCTTTTTAAGGTAAACAGGAAAATAAATTCTAATCTCTATAGATTTTAATTAACATTCATTTCATCTGCCGCAACCACAATACCTGGAATATTATACTGTACCGTGAAATCTCACCAGTCCTAAGATAATTACGAGCTTTTTTTCTCCAAAAAAGAATTGTAAGACTAGAACAAGCAAATTATACTGCTCGATAGCTGGATCAACTTAATTTGTTATGACATTTTATATGTAGGCCAGTCATGTATTTGCTGAGTATAAAGCTCTGTGAACCACAGAGGAAAAACAGTGAATCAACCGGTTGAAGTCTGCACATTTCTCCAAAAAGAAAATTAGCTCGTCAGCATGTAATGCAAGTGCCAAATAAAGGGTCAATAGTTAGAAAAAGTGAACAGAAGTAACAATAATCCTTGTAGTTTTTGCACCGTTCATTTTGGAGAGGATATCTCAAAGTGCTTCACAAGATTCTTCTGTAAAGTGAAGTGACTCTGTACTTTGGAGGCGAATCCGGTGGCCAATTTGCCCACAGCATTGTCCCACAAGCTGCCTTGTGATGAATGACCAAATTCAGGCGGGGGAGGAAAAAATGGCATAGATTAAGAGTTGAATGTTCTCAATTTTAGCATCAGTTAAAATGATCACCAACAAACCCACTATTTACTGCAATAAGCTGGTGTCTCCAATGAGGGAATTAAGCAGGGTCCCCTTATTGCTGAACTGCCTCCAAAGTGACGTGCTTGGCAACAGAATGTCAGCATTGAGTCAATCCTCTATGGTTGTCTCGGATATTCAGTTCCTGAGCCAGAAGGGTCTGCAGTTCTACAGAGTGCTGCTGATGATAGTCCATTCAGCTCATCTCATCAGCAGAACCAGGAGGGACTGCCCAATCACTGGGGGCAGGGATTCTTTCCACTCAGCTCCTGTAACACTGCAAGCCACAGGCCTAATTGGTAGGCTGGTCCTAGCTGAACAAACAGCGGGAAGTGAGAAGTTCTCACATAGGAGGGCGATCCATTTTTAACTGGTTAAACTCCAGCAGTACCTCAATGCACACCCTGAGGTCCCCAGCCTTGACTCTTTTAAACATGCATCTCATGCTGACTGGAACTAGGTTTGTAGGGTGTGTCCCTCCAGAGAGAGGTGCACAATCCCTTCCAGACAAAGAGCAATATCTGTGTGTAATTTGCAAACAAATGTGGAACTCAGTCTTCTTTGGACACTTTGGATTCCACATGTGGCTGACCCCCCCCAAAAGTGATGTAGATTGGTTATATCAAACCCTTTGATTTATGATTTCGTGAATTTGTCAGCACTCCGAGGTTAATAAGCAAAGGCTATTCCCTCTAAGTAAATATCAGCTTCCTTATCTGATAAAATATTTTACACAAGAAAAGTCTTTATAATATTAAGAACAACAGAATGTAAAACTACATTAAATGTCTATCATAAGATTGAGAAGCTGTCAACTGCTTTAACATTTAGAAAAGATATAACAAATTTTGCTTAGAGCTCTGCTGGCCTGGAGGTGGAGGGACAATGAGGGAAGCCCTAGGACGTTAATCAGTTTTTTGCAGTGTGCAGGTTCAAACACACACTTGCACAGATCATATACACACACACACACACACACATACAAAGAAACAGCCTTACGTAATTTATTCGAGCACAATCAGTCAAATGCTTAAACAACACTGCCAAGCTTGATTAGCAAAACGGCAAGCCAAAATTTTGCAAGATATTCAGTCAAGTCAACAGACGTACTGCAGACATTGTCCAACGTTCAGTGAATTGTACCTCTGGGGTCATCCCACTCCGCTAACAAATCAGCTTGACAATCTCTGTCCAAGTTTCCTTTAAGAGCATAAAAAGTAGCAATTAATTTATCAATGTGTACGCCTTTCTGTCACAACAAATTTCCCCAAGCCCCTTGCCAAAAAAGATTTGTCCATCACCAGCCAGGTCCTTGTCCTCATAGGCAGCAATACAGCTGTATAATTATACTTCTTTGCCTGACAACTTGCATGATTGTTTTCCTAACAGTATATTACTTCGTTAGTACTTTCCAATATACGTTATTTTTACACTGTCACTTTCCCCGACTCATCCCGATTCGCACTCGTCTGTTTATCATAACAATCATTAATAACTGTCAGTCTTCGGCATCAATTTAACGAACTCACTCCCTCATTAGCATGTTCTAGCATTTGTTCCATGAAAAGCCTGATTATTTTCTACAACAGGCCAAGCCAATTACTTTAGTGAAATGGAATCACATTAATCAAAACTTAACAAGGTGGCAAATTTAAAGATATCAGATTGCAAAAG
Organism: Hydrolagus colliei; assembly: GCA_035084275.1. Lineage (NCBI taxonomy): Eukaryota > Metazoa > Chordata > Chondrichthyes > Chimaeriformes > Chimaeridae > Hydrolagus > Hydrolagus colliei. Next base: position 16,454,823 of record CM068748.1, read on the forward strand.
ACAGCATAACTAATATGTCACTGTCAGAGGTACTATGTAGGTATGCAGCAGCTGTACTAAATATATCTCTTCACACGAGCCGCATGAATTTTGACGTTTCATACGATCTGACAAGTACTGAAGTGATATTGGAAGGCTGGAGGCTGGGCAAGAGCTGCTCATGATGACATTTCTAGATTCTGGCAAGGACAGCGAAGAGAAAATGATGACCGTGTCTGGTTGGGCCAGCAGACGGCAGTTCATCATGTCTCTCTTTGCAGAGAGGCTTTCTTTTACACTTCAAATGATGATACTCATCAATCACGGCTTGACAGCTGCATCACACCAGCTGCAAACATGCAAAGCCCAGCATTTGAAAATATGCTGACGCCACTAATATAAACACATCAGAAAAAAAACTCTTCAGATCGACATCACAGACCAAGCTAAACATCCTCTGCACACAAGTCTCCGTTGTTTATTACTGAACATTACAAAGGCTTTTACATCTTTCAGTTTACAAAATTGCACTATTATTCATTTTTACATCAGAGCAGCTATTTGATTCAGGTTGCCAGGTTAAGGTTGATGAATGGCTATGATGAAATGGGCTCAAGAGAAGGCCCAAGGCTCAAATTCAAAGTGCATTAGTCAACATGCTCCCAAATCCTTCATTACTTTTTTTTTGGTTCTTGTATTCCAATCAATAAAGAAATTGCTTTTCGTCTATTGAAATCACCTATTTTTTAAATGCGGATATTATAAATCTTCTCTGGCGTAATTAGCAGGCCATTCTCTTTTTGACGCAGTCATCCATTTAATTTCAAACTTTTTCCGCATGCCACCTGCTCTGCTATTCACAATTGAATAAAATGTAACATCGGTCGGTGTCCCTGTCGCCTTGGTCGCTAAAGCCACTGTCCCAGTGAGAAGCTGGGCCAAATAAGTTGTATAGTCTCAACCAGGACAGTGGCAATGGTTGTTTGCTAACAACTGAGAAACGAAAAGCCTGTTGCCCCTGCTGGAAAAGGCTTTGTGAGTAGACCCCGGGCTGGGGAAGGATCTGGCTCTTCTATGATTGTAACCTTTTTCGATACTTTGTCGAGGTAGCGGTACAGGACACCCAACACTAGTACATTGGGTGTCTAGGACACTGATACTCTCAGGACAGACCATCAGGTGTGGAGGGTACTGAATTAGGAAGTGTGATTTTTACTATTTTACAATGTAATAATCATGCTGGCATTTTATATCATGTTGTTAAGACGCCTCAAAGTTCTTTACAGGATTTTACTACCAAGTGTGGTGACTTTGTGTTTCTAGGCAAACATGGCAGCCAATTTCCAAACAGCAATATCCCACAAACAGCCATGAACCGAATATCCAATTTGATTTGGTGTACGGAAGTTATTTTTCTTGCATACCCACCTAAAAAAACTCTCATAAATATTAGCGTCTTATCAACGTTTTAAAAATTCCAATTGCAGCTGCTGAACTGGAGCTCCTGATGGGTCCCATAATGTGAATTTAAATGAAGGATGATGCAATGGTGCACACAGCAAATGTGGCTTCAAGCAGCCAAAATGGAATTCACAGGAGTGGTATGTTAATTCACAGATATGCGCATTTTGCACAAAAGATGTATGCAGTCTGCTACCTGCAATGTAAAGGCACAACATGCACACGGTTTTGTTATGGGCAACTTGAAAGTCATGGTAAATAGATTAACATACGTTATGTATGAACGATCTTATCGCACCAGGTTTTGCTTTTATGAAGTTTATTTAGGAACACAGCCATCAATCAACTTTCTATACGGTAGCTTTAATGTTTAATATTTCAATGGCAATCACACATCTTAGAACTACTTGGATTACATTTTAGAGCAATATCCTTATATGGCCTATATTCTGCATATCCCACTGGATGTTTTGTTTCTCTGTTCTACCCTATCTCTGATCTTTAACACAGAATGCAGCAGATGGATGAGAATTCAAAGTTTCCTGATCTTTAGCAGAAGTTATGGTGGGTTATCTTTGGCAGTATATCTTTCTCCTGGCAGCACTCCCTTGGTGATGAAGGATTAACCACCGCAGCTGTCTCTTCCCCGAATGATGCAGTGCAGCACTCCTCAGCACGACAGCATCACTTAATCTTAATGTCTGCTCTTCCAGCGCAGCCGCATCGGACAAAGCCAATCAACATCAGATGCCACTAGGATGGACCTACTGCTTGGCCCTGGAGTCTTTCACTCTCGCAGGACTATTAATCAACTTCAGCCAGCCCAATCTTAGAGTTTTCTTTTGCTGAAAATGCAGCTGAGCTATGTTGGGATGTCGAGAAATGTATGAGAAATGTACCGCGGTCTGCAACTGGCAATCAACATTACAGAAACACAGAAGCAATACCCCTGCCTGTTATCTTCCTTCCCCCACCCCACCCAACACACACTACAAAATGCTTGATGAGTCTGGATCACCATAACTTTCTAAAAATATGTACATATATATGAGTGCACCCACCCACAGAAACACACAGATATTGCACATTAAATTGCATCGCCTCCTTGTTCTCTCCCTCTCACATAAAACAAATGTATAATCATGTGCATTACTCAAGAACCGAAGATGGTTGATTTTTGTTTCCTCTCACACCCCATTGAGGGTAGATCTTGGTTCTGTGGACTTTAACAGGAAGAAGAGTGGCTCCAGATCAGCATGTAAGGCTGCTCCAAAACAAATTTTAAAAGAGAAGTAGATAGTTATTTGGGGAGGACAGATTTCCAGGGCTATCAGGAGAGAGCGGGGGAGTGACATTGATTTGGACAGCTCTTTTCAAAGAACCAGCAGACACGATGGGCCAAATGGCCTCCTTCTGAGCTGTATAATTCTACGAAAATGACGCCTCATATTAATGTTAATACAAATGCTTACTAATGCATGTCCCAGAATACTAAGTTCTAGAGTGGCGTTGAAGGGTGGCAAAACCACAAAATCCACGCCGGGAACTATATATGGTTATACATATATGATTTGGATAGAGAAATGGTATAATCACCTTGAAGAGAATGGATTCCTTCCATCCCACCCATCAAAGAGAAGAAGAGGAAGAGAATTTTCAATTCCTAGAAACCATAAGAGGCCACAGTTCTGATCAGGGGTTCATCTCATTAATAAGGTTCACACAGCTTCCACACATCACAATGGAGCTTTTGGTGAGCCTGGGAAATACACCAAATTTGCCTTAAAATCTGTTTGGAGGGTGGGGATGGGGGGGGGGGGGGGGGGGTGAAATCGAGCTTCCCTGATACGGATAAATAGAGTGACCGATGGTTTGGTATATATTCATAAAGTGCAAATCATATGGTTCAGGGGAGATTTCTAAACTACTTAGGCTCTACTCCTATATTTCATGAAATCATCTGAACCTCACAACTGTTACGGCCTCATAATGTGAACCAGCCATTATTCATAATGTACTGAAACTGACATGCAAGTTTTTTGAGAATCTGTCACCAATTTGCAATGATCCAAATTTGCATATAAACCGATGAGGCAATGTAACCTATTTTCAAATGTTTGCACTTATACAATGTGAACTTTTGCAAACAAAACTGTGTGACTGGTAATTTAATAAAGGTATACTCTTGCACGCACGGTTGTGAAAATCCTGTTGAGAATACTGTATTGTCGAACCATTAGATTTAAAACTCAAACCAATGTGTAACAGTTCACTGCAGCCATTTGACTTGCATGTAAACAGATATTACTCAGTGGTTACGTACTGATCCAAAGAGAGACAGAAAGAGAGAGACAGAGAGACAGAAGGGGCTCCCTTGATGGCTCAGCGAGTTTATCTAGTGAGTAGCTGAAATGTAAAAACCACAATGGTTCGATCCCTAGTCTGTGTTGAGTATGCTGATTTGAACAGATGAGACAGAAGAGCTGGTAATATTTAGCCTTAGCGTCCAGGGTTAGAAAATCTAAATTTCATAGAAATTATAGTACTTATAAATTATAATGGGGTGTAACTTGTAATTTTTTTTGAATGGTATTCCTCAAAAATTAATCTGTCTTGCAATGGGAACTCCTTTACAATAACTGGACATCGGTCATACCAACCTGCTGGATCTCTGCTCGGCGAAACTTGTCGAGCAGAGTGTGAGCGGGTTGACAGGAATTCTAAATACTTCTTATGAAGAAATTTCTTCAAATACCCAATACTATTTGATACTGTGTTGTTGTCTTTCCAACACACCGTCATAATAAAAAGTCACAGTTGCCAGCAGCTTGTGACTGAAGTCAAGAAAGATTCCCCAATACATTCGCAACCTTATGTTCTACATTTGTAACTTTTATAACTCTTTGCTTTTGGAAAGAAATCCCTACATTTCCCCATTCACCAGCAAAGCTGGGAAGCAATCAGCTTGCTCACAAGCAGCTGGTGACGATGGTTTGATTGAAGCTGGTGGTAGGCAGGTGAAAAGGTATCATGTTGACTGGCCATCCAATTCTTATCCCTTTCTTAGCCAGGAATTGAAACTAATCTACTCAATTGTTCACAACCAACCGTCCCCTCAGAGTGCTGTCATTCTAAAGTTCTACATCAATTCATTCCCCCACTTACTTTATAGAACTCAGCAGTATTAAATATATATTTGTAAGTTTCAGAAAGCACATTGAACGTGTATGCACCAATGAAATTCAGCACAAGAACACTTAACTTCACAAGTAGATCATAATTGAAAGGAAAGATGGAAAGAAAACAGTTTGCCACTAGAGTGCTAAAATCTTTTAGACAGTGTATTTCATACACATGCATATTTCATGGTACATGCACAATGACTGCAGCATTGGAAAGGTGAGTTACAGTACTGACTTAGTGTTATTTCTATTTCTCCTTAAGTGATTTCAGCCATAATCAGGCAACATAAAAACTGCTGTATGTCTTGTAATATTCTTGATTTATACTAACAAGATCTGATTCATAGTTTGCACATGGGGATCTCTTCAGCTGGCACTAAAATGAGACCACTGCATTACCATGTTGCCACTATCATTTTGTCTCATCCGGACCTTTTTGTTTTGGCTTCCTGCTTATAATTTATTGCCGGTTTTTCTTGAGGTATTTCTCACATGTCTGCAACATCTGTGAAATCCTATAGCAATATTTACATTCCAGCAAAAAATTATTTGCAAACCATAAGGAATGAAAACACAAATAACACCTCCAACATCAGATAACTCTTAGGCGCTTCATAATCAAAATCCCATGGGTACAGTGATAAGCAACCAATGTTAATTTCATCTCAGATCATGTGGATACTTTAAAAAGGATCAAAGTATAATCTTCCTCAGTCTTCCAGAGAAACAGGAAACATTTCACAAAATGTTCCTCTGGCTCTGTCCTGTTGACGGAGAAATTTGCTTCGTGTTTGTCTTAGGGGTGGAGGGACAGGGTTAGGGAGGACAGGGTAGAGGACATGGGAATTATTTGAAACCAATATCCCACTTCCTTCAGTTTCACTGAGGGAGAAACCTTCAAAGAGGAAGAGGGGGGAAATAGCACAAGTTCATGTTCAGATAATATTCTCCCTTACCCAGTGATAGGACACAACCTGACATTGTGATGGCTGGGTATCCTGTCAGCAGATTAATGCACAAGATACATTTGGGAAGGAAGTGGATATTAAAATAAGGAATTAAGACCTATTGTAAACCATCTACATAAATGATGCAAGAGGTGTTGGGTGGGGGGAGCGGTGAAGGGAGAGAGAAATACAGTGAGCAAGAGAACTGGGTTGTTTTTGCATGTGTCCAGCAGATGTCAAAGGGAGGTTGCAGAAAACGTTCCATCCCTGTCTGTTTGCAAATGGGTCATGTCCATTTGGTATCCATTTGGAATCAGACCAAAATAAAATATTCACACAAGATTGCTTTTGCTCTTTTAGTCAACATGTGAGGAAATTTCACTGGAGAAGTAAACAGGCAAGGTAATTTATATATCCATGGAAAGCCTATATCTTGCCCAACAAGGCATTATTTCTAACCACTGCATTGTGATTTGATGCAAAGTGTGATGTGTGCAGTTCATAAGTGCACAATTGAACCTCATCACCAAGATTGACCATCAATTCACAAACCACAGAAGCCACCATTTAAGTTTCAAGTAGCTCAATAGCTTGTGTTAATGCTTGAAGACCACCTTGTGGCACCCATGGGTACATTCTTCTCATTATTAAAAAAAAGTTTCTGAGAACATAATGGAAGCTGTGCTCATCAGTGGTAGTTCATTGCCTCCCAATAATGGCATTTATATACTGTATTCAATAATTTTAATATAGGAAATTATACCTCTTGTGTCTTAAATAAAAGCCCACCATACATAAAATGGATATCTTTAAGATGATACATTCAAAAAGAATTGGTCTTTAGTCAGCAAAGAATACAAAAAAGCAAACAAAAAGTAAACAATCAAATGTTTCAAAGATTTCAGATGAACAAACGAAAAATTACACATTCTTTGTTCTATTTTAAGAATTAGGAGCAGGAGTAGTCCATTCGGCCCCTCGAGCCTGCCCTGCCATTTGATAAGATCATGGCTGATCTTTTGACCTAACTCTAGTTACCTGCCCTATCCCCATATCCCCTAATCCCTCTATTTAAAAAAAAATCTATCAGTCTCAGCCTTGAAAATGTTCAAGGACTGAGCATCTACAGCCTTCTGGGGTAGTGAATTCCTTAAATTCACTACCCTCTCAGTGAAGAAATGTTTCCTCAACTCTGTTCTAAAAGGCTGACCCTTAATTTTAAGATTATGACCCCTGGTTATAGATTCTCCTACCAGGGGAAACAGTCCCTCGCTGTCTACTTTATCCACTGTCTATTTTATTTTTGCAACTATTTTCCCCCCAGACCACAATTGCAATAATTGAACATAATTAAAGTTATAATATGCTATTATAAATATTATATATATTATAAACCCTGCACAATAAGGTAGTTATATTTTTAAAAAGCTGATACATTCATTATAGCAAAAAAGGTATCCACAATTTTTTGAAACAATCTTCCTAGTTAATGAACTGAATTGCAGTTCACGAAGACATCAGAGTGCAATATAGTTGAAGTGCAATTGTCATCTTGTCTTGGTAGCAAGGAAAATAGCAGATCCCCAGCGGTGTGCATAGGATGTGTGAATAAATAAGAACTTTATATTATTCATTGTGATTAGATGGAGGCAATTTGTTTCTAAACTCTGTCCCATCTGCTAATTTTCTATTGAGGGCAAATAATTCTCAGGTGGCACTTTAAGGCCACATCCAAGTTGTCATTCTTCATAAGGCTTGGCATTGAAGGCAAGCAGGCCATTTGTGGAGGACATAATAATAATGGTTGGTCATCAAAGCTTTTCCCAGCAGGAGGTAATTGTTAGACCAGTTAGGATAATCAGAAAGAGGAACCTTCTTTTCCCTTCCCTGACCCATAAACCATGAGGCTTATATTTCAGAATCTCTCCCACTACAATCAGCTAACTTTATCCCACAATCAAGCCTGGATCTATGTGTATTATGATTTTTATATCATGGTGCCACACTTTCGCACTGAGCCTTTATATTTATATCTTCAGTGTACGAAACGATATATGAAACTTAGTGCAAAAAAAATCCCTACAAACAAAAAGAAAGGTGAGATACACTTTTCTCTGCCTTCAAGTATTGTCTTTTGTTTCTCGAACCATTCAACAACAAAAAGGGTTTTGGTTGGATCATCTGTGTTCTTTCATTGCGTCGAGGATAACAGTGAAGTTTTCTCATATAGTACCACTTTTGTTCCAATGACCTCACATGTAACTGATGCATTGACCACTTTCAACACCACATGAATCACATGTTTCCCAAAATGGATTGAAAGCCAAAGATGGATACATAAAACGATTCCATCTTCAAGCCTGCCTCCACCCTAGCTTATCAAATTATTTTCTGTCAAAACTAACAAAGAATATTCCCAACATTCCGATGTGTAAAGCACTCTTTTTTCCACCAATATTGCCCAGCTAAATCAGTAGTCCCATTTGCTGTGATTTACATAGATAGCAATATGTTGAAATATTTTTTCGTTGCTGCTCATTGTATTTCATATTTACAGAACCTTTCGTTGAGATGCTGCCATTCAGCACGCAAAAGTGCAACTTACAGGATTATATATACTACTGTTCGCCACTGTCAAAATTCAAAATTTCATATGACCAACCATATGCTACAAGTGAAAAGAAAAATATTTTTTGTCAATGTAGCATTGCAACATTTCAGAAGATTTGTTTTAGAAGGTAAATAATTACCCAAAGGTAATCATTAACATGATCTGCCAACACTTTGCTAACCAAATTTAGCAATTTTACTTGCCATTCGCAGTTCTTGCTCATTGCGATTTAGACTCTTATTAGGATGCAACCTGTTCATTATTCTAACAAAACAAGATGTATTTGGTCGCTTGATGTGAACTAGGTGTCTGCAATCTAATTAATTGTTATTTACTGTTAATTAAAAACATTTTCATCAGGAGATGGAATTCACGGCTGTCCTCCACTCATTGGCCACTCCTTCCCTGGTCTTCTCTGTGCCAGAACAGCCACGTTTCATTTGCAGCCATTCAAAGCTCAGCCCATCACAAGCCAGCTGCAGTCTATTACTGAACTGCCCTAATACAGCCATCATCACCAATTCAAAGCAGATAATAAAGAACTGACACATTTATTATCATTATTAATTAACAGTTTTCAGAGATGGAATTAAATCAATATGCTACTCTGATATCATTTTAACTAGTTATGCAAATCAAACATTTAGAGCCCATGAACAGATATAAATGCCATTCAGAATTCGGTTCTCACTTATTATTTTAATATCTGAGCTTTTGGAACATGGACCTAATGCTCATTTAATTACACTCTGGCAAAAGGAAAAGCAGCTTAGAAAATGAAAGTTGAAACAGCTGACTAGTTAGCAAGTAAAAGGAATAACATAGCAGTGAGGAGAGACAACGAGATAATAATGTGAAAAATTGTCTTTTACATCATGTTCTAGTACATTAACTTTCAAAAAACAAAGGCTCATTACCACATGGAACGGGGTCTTTTTTTCCCCCAACACCTAGTACCCGTAAGAGATACCTTTGAATTTTTACAATAAAAATTACAGATGCAATTTTTCATTGCAAATAAAGAATAAACAAGCACAACAACGGCTTGGTGGAATTAATGGGGAAATCCTGGTAATTTTTTTTTACCTTCATGACTCTAGGTAGATCATCATTAGCCCTGCTTTACCACGGAAGTAGCAATATGATCCTCTCCTGACAAGAAATACCAGTGTAATTTATTGCATTATTACTCCCCTGAACTGAAAGCAATTAATTACCTACACCAGGATGCTGGAGTGAAAATTCATCAGAGAAAAGGCATGAAAAATGTACTCGGTGAGTAAAAATAATAGGTATTTAACGGCCTTTGCCTGCCGCCTAATCTGAAGCATCCAATAAACAATTGCAGGGTGTCCATCCACTAGGCAATTTGCCTTAGATATGCGATCAGCATAACCAAAATAAATTCATCAAGAGGGCAAATTAATTGACTAATCTGCTTTTAACTGCAAAACAGTGGGGCAACGCAACTGTCAAGTAAAGCCTCTTCCAGTTGCTTAATAAATCTGCCGCCATGCATATTAAACTCAGAAACACAGCTTAATTCATTGCGTTTATTTGCGTGTTATAGAATTAGTGACATCTGTATGATTCAGTAATTGTTGTTTCTGTGAAGTTATTGAAGTAATTTTGTTGTGTATAATAATCCCGATCAATTTCTCCTCTCAAGGGCACAGTGGAGAAGTGATATTTGAAAACAGCCTCTGATAGATTGTAGAGTTAGACAAGGCTGCGACAACAACCTAATACCCGCACAAATTAGTTCAAGGTGTCAGTGATAGTTTTATACAACCACGTAAATTACATTGTCAGAATCAGTCGCCTTATTTTCTTGCTGTGTAGCTAATAAGGAGCTATCTTGGCCTGATTTGCATCTACCCCCACTTTTTTTGGTTACCTGCTTTCAAAGCTATTTCAATGCCCAGCTTTTTGGGAGGGAGGGGGATCGAGCTCCCAAGGAAACAAATTCTAATAATAAGGGCTTCATCTTATCCTTTAGGCTGGGGAAAGACAGCATCTTATTGTTAGAACAGATGGAATTGCTTTGAAAAAGCACCCTCTTTTCCCCCAAATAAAAGCATGTACAAAATGTGACAAACTCACATCACCCAGTTGAATAATGTTAGTTTTTACAGCATGCGAACAATAAAAGACGATGCTAGACCTTCAAAGCTGTCGCTTTTAATGATGAAAAGCTGGAATGTAAATTAAAAAGAGACAGTGAAGGCTTTTTTTAAAAAAAAAGCAAATGCCAAACACATACACACAGAATGGTACTCTACAGTTTTAAAAAATGTATCCATTTTACACCATGCTCAATCTTAACAATACAGTAATCATAATGCTAGTTTTAATACAAATATGCTATATCTCCAATTGATTAGTTCAGAATAGAAAACTTCATATATTTATACACATTATATATATATCTATATATATCTATATAAAATATTTTAACATGCATGAGTTACAAAGACTTATTAGACCGTTAAGGCCACGAAAATCAAATGTCCTTCCTTTACTGGCATTTTCTTAATACTATTTCAGTAAATCAATATCACTGACATTATATATTTGGAGGCAGTACATCTTAATAATTAAAATTTTAACAACGTTAGTGCAGTCAATAATTTTGAATTGCTAGGCACACTATGTGCAATTTTTTGTTTTTTTAAAAGAAAAGTCCATAGTAAGCTTGGTATAATTTGCAGGCACAATGAGTCTTCAGAATCATGTTCTTTTAGTGTAAATGTCACAATGAGTTTAAGTGTGTGCATGCGACTTCTGTAGCCAACACAGTGCCATATATCTTTATTAGTTTCATTGGTCAATGCAGTGACCAGTTGTTTATTCTCATTACACGAGACGAGATGTACGATTTGGAACAGATTGCATTCACAACTAAAAATGCATGACTTTGCAACAAAACTGAAAAGGGCTCCCATCGACATGGCAAAGGGTTGAAAAACTGATGGGAAAGACTGCAAAACATTTCGTTCCAAGAAAATATATTTTAGGAACAGGTCAGGAAGAAAAGTGGGGGTGGGTGGGGGATCAGAGAGAGAGAAAATGAGAGGAAAAAAATCTAACAGCAAAAATAGGATCAAATGAATAAAGAGAAGACAAGGATCCAAAAATTAAATGGTTATAAAGACTGATTACTTGCACATTAATACAAATACATAAATGTATTTTAAAAAGTCTACACTTGTTATTAAAAGGAGAAAGTAAGCAAGGCAAACAGCCTGGGCCTTTTGGATTGGGACTCAATGTAAAGGCTGGCTTTTTGATGGCACTGCTCAGACGAGGCAACCCTGAAAACGCTAATAGCCATGATTAATGAGAACAGGCTAGAGGAGAGCTGGGACACAGCCGGCACATATATCATTCCTTCCTATCAGCCTCTCCTACTCCCTGCCCCTTTCCGCAACCAGCAAGGCACCGAGGTACTTTAAAATAAAAAGAAAGGGGACAATTTATTCTGGCCACTCAATACTGACGTGTGTGTGTGTGTGTGTGTGTGTGTAAAAAAAATTACACAAAATGTGACGAGAGTGGTCAAAGAAGAAAAAAAACAAAGTGCAAGATAATTGACTGACATTCAAGGGAATATGCACAGGCTGTAATCATTCAAGTTTTCAGCAACTTGACTCTTCACATGCTGAAGCCACATTTTCAAGGTCTTATCTGCCATATGGTTCCCTGTTTGGATGATTTATTAGGTGCGGAAAGTGCACTGATAAATTTTACTGCATTTCCCTGCATAGGCAACCTACGGTGTCAATAACGAAGCTCCGAACACTTTAATGAAAACTGTAAGCACCAAAGGGTAACCATTTATTTATGAGTAGCTATAATATTACTGGTGCAAAATTTATCTTCCCTTCTCACGCACACTGCTGAAACCAAATCTGGTCAAAGAGAAAGAAGAACATATCCATATGTCAGCTAAAATGCAACATATCCTCCCCTCCTGTTGAAGTGAAGCATTCTGGTTACTTAAGCCAGATTACAATATTTAGAACTCGCACAGAAACCAGCAGGAGTCACCTATCAAGTCATTAAATAAACCTTCGGCACCTTCTTCGTTTCCTTATATAAAAAAAGCTTTGATTTTAATGAATTGTACCAGCTGCTCTCGGATTTATAGACACTCAACTCTAAATGGACCATCACATTAGTTTCCCGAGAAAGTACAATTTATTAAATAATCAGAAACATTACAGTGACTTGCTGAATGCCTCTCCAAGCTCATTACATGCTTAGTGCATACATGGTGCACAATTTCCCACACTCTCCAATGCCTCACGAGTTTATTCATTGAGGAGCTTAGGCAAGAAGACCAGAAATGGAACAAATTTGGCTCACTACCCTATGTGGTGAAATTCTCAGCTGGGATGGCAGTGGGAGAATGTGGTTGGACTCAGGAGATTCATCCTTCTTATCACTAAACAGAAACTCCTCCTCAAAGGTCTGGAGGTGGGGAGGGAAAAAACGCATCTAGTCTGCTCCATCAATTTTACATTTTGATATTTCTGAATATTTTACATAGAAAATAGATTCAAAGGATATGAATTGGATTTCATACAACTAAAACATGCTCAATGCACCAAAGAAGAAATAAGTGGGTAGCTAAAGTGTGATGGCACCTCTAACAATACAGTATACCCTAAACAGTGCAATGACTTGTGATCCTGGACTGTACAGGTGTGAGGCTTCATCCCACACCCTTCTGATTCAAAGCTGACCAGCATGAAGGCCGTAATATAAATGCAAGTTGTTGTTGTTACCAACAGGCTGACACAAAATGCTACAAGAGACTTGTAGCATTTTGCATTACTTGTAGCACTGCCATTTCTATCCCAGTGGCGACCATCAAAAGAAGTGTCAGTTACGCTTGGTAGCTTGGTAGAATTTTAAGACAAAATTGTCTCCTATTATTTAAGAGAATGGAAGATTTTACCCTTGGGTTGCTACTCACAGAAACAGATCTAAGGAAGAATTAATTTCCATTAGAACTTCAGGGAACCAGTGAAACTCTTATCTGACTTATACAAAAACGGAAAAGCATGTTACACGTAGCTCATAAAATGATCTTTCACCTTGTTTGGTCTGCAATTGGTGTCCACTCCTAGTCATCTGAGTGACGTTCAGCTTCTGTCACCCCTGTCAGTGAAGTACCCCATTCCTGACCCTTTTTTCACACTCCTATGAGAACAGGTTTCTGGATGAAATTTACTAGAAGAGGCCACTGTCATAGCAATTTAATAAGTGTATTTTACTGCCAGTAATAAGTGAACATTTTTCAGCAATTTGATTTGACAACTGCACATTTTATTAGGGTTGTCCACAAGAAATGGTCATCTAGCTCATTGTTGATGAGATTTGGACCCAACCTCATTGTTTGCTTTGAGATTCAGAATCTCCTCAAAAACAAACTCCTGGGGTGCAAATACACATTTCAATCACTGCCTTCCAAAGAGGATCTGTAATTTCTGCTGCAAGTGATGACATCATGACAGGGAGCCATATTTCATGTACTTGCTCTCAGTTATGCCCTTGCATTCAAAAGCCTCTGTAACAGACTGTTGCAGTAGTAGTGTTACAACCCGAATTTTAATGAGGTTCGATAGCACTCAATTTTTTTTGATGTGGTGAGGCGATGGGTAATATAACACTGAAAGGATGGGGTGGGGGGGGGGAGAAATGAAATTTTTTGAAGGTACCCATTTCAGGGAGTACAATGAAATTCATTTAAGTGATGTACTGTAGTCATTTTTCCCCGAGATTTACTTCTGCTCAATTCTGTAGCTGGTTTATGAAGACAAACATTGCATGTATAAAAACTAAAGACGCCATTCTTTTTCCCCAGAGATGAAACACAATGCTTTTCTTACAAACTTAGTGGAAAAAGACAAGTTGGAATGGAATGTTAAATTTCAACCATTGCTAACACGAGACTCATAATTACATTTTTCTCTTTGCTGAACTGCTCATTTTTTTTTAAAAAAAGAAAACAGCTGACAGGCACTCCACTTTAATTACAATCACATCAAGAGCAAAAGGGATCTTTTCTAAATAAAGTGTGCATGAATAACTCAGACTCTTGAAGGATACGAAATGCATCGTAGCACAACAGTAAAGGTGCAAGTCCACTGCTTGTTCATTAACAGGAACTCAGTCATGCTATCAGAGTGAATAAACTAATTGGTCTTTCACACAAGCCAAAGAAAGGGATGCACCCATCAGCCCAGATAGCATCCATGGTCATTTTGAAAATATACCCATATCAATGTGGGTTAAAAAACAATCTGCTACTGAACAGCATTAAGTTAAATAAAGATCTGAATCAAAGTTGTTACCACATAACGGCACACAGCACCTGTTGTATCCAATACCACTGACTCACTATTTAGACTGGCAAATATATTAGTTACGCTTGCACCAGTTTTAGGTAAGTGATATTTCACTTGTGCAATATTCTATTTTCACTGGGCTATGCTGTTAGACATTAATTAAGTGCACTGTCCTGCAATCTCCTTGACCTGATATCAAAACTACCTGAGACTGGAGTTCAGGGTATTTTTTCTTACACTCCCTCTCTCTGCCTCAATCGCTCCGCCTTGCCTCTTCCTTGCCTGTGAATCACATACGAAGACTTTCCTCTTTGAGTGTACCTTCCAGCTCTCCCCAGCGCAGTGTCAAGCTCCACCATCATTAAGCTCTCTGAGCGAAGGACGCTGTATAAAATTTAATTGTCGTTGTTGTTCTCTCTCTATTTCTCTCCTGGCAGAAATATATAAAGAAATGATTTTGTGAGAGTCAAATCCAGTGGACCCTGCTGCACAGATTGTAAATATGGTGGTACATTCTCTAATTTGACATCCAATTCCATCAAGCCACAACAAAAAGTAGTATGGGAATAGCATCATTACATTGGTCCAGAAAATTAACTATCTCCTGAGATTGCAACTGAAGCACAATAGTGATCTGATCAGATTGCAGCTGGAGTACTACATACTTGCTGTTCTGGTTTGGTTACTGCAACATAAGGGGGTTAATCCACACCCTAGACGCAGATCAGAGAAGAGCAATGCGGATGATCCCCAGAGTTAGAAGTACAAGACAAGTGATGAGACAAGCTAGGAGTCTTCAGTGTTAATAATAATAATAACCTTGCATTTGATATAGTGCTTTGCACATCTTCTAGAAGTCTCAAAGTGCTTCACAGAGTATACTATGAAGTGAATTGACTGTCTTTCTAGAGTGGAATGGAGTTTAAATACCTGAATATGTGGGTGAATCGCAGCAGCCAATTGCACACAGCAGTGCCCACAAACAGGACCAATTTGTTACTGTTATTTTTTTGTTCCAAGCATCAGGCATGTGGAGGAAGGAAACTTGTTCAAGGTTTTGCCCTGACTGGAATCACACCCAGGTCTCTCGCTTGTAAGGGGAGTGCTCTAACCACTGAGCTACAGGACTTCACAAAAAGAAAATATATCAGAGGGTACCTTATAGAGGTACATAAAATTTGAAACCCATAAACAATACTTAAAGATGCACCAAGACTCATTTGAAAAACAGAGCTTCATGCTGTAATGGGAGGACAATAGGGTAAATATTCCAGAAAGATGAGATCAGATGAGCCATAGTGTCTTCTTCATCCACTCTAAGGTCTGGTGAATATTTTATGCTACTGCATAGGTTACAAAGTATAGCCCTCTATCGCCAACACTATTTTATTCTGTTCAACAATCATAAAATGAAACTGCGTTCTTGAAACTGTTTTATTGAACTGAGAGCATTCAAATAATCTCTTTTTAAAACTAAATACTGTATACACAAATCCTACAAATTTAACATTGAGTTGCAGGATTGGAGTTCCAATTTACCCAGAGAATAATGTTAGTAGACAAGGGAACAGATAATACTAGAAGAGGTTAAAAAAAAATGTATATGACACTGAACGGCTGAAAATATTTCTTGGCTTTTTCTGAAAATTGAAACTAAAGTTAAAATAAATATTTCTGAAACTTTTAAGCAATCATTTCGCCTGTGGCTATAGATATAATGGGGAGTGTGCTAACTCAGCCACTGGTATATCTGTACATCAGCACTAGAGCTTACCCGTATAATTCTCACTTCCAGTCAATATTTGTTCATAGATATTATATGAAGCAAATTCTTGGTGCAAAGTGTATTTTCTGCAATTTCCCAGCTTTATTTGCTCTATTTTTACTTGACCAGTATGAATGAGACACAAGGAATACAACCTCCTTGCTCATATACCATACAATACTCCTTGCACACTAGGCATCTACCAAAATGTTTAAACACACTGGCCGTTCATAGGCTTTTATTGGCATGTGAATCGTAGAATCATACAATGCTTCCAGCATGGAATGGAGTTTAAATATCGAATTCAGATTCACACCAATTCATGGGTACTCCATTCTGACATCTTCACCTCCTGAGAGGAATTCCCATGGGTCGGAATGCTGGACTATAATTCAGGTTAACTGAAGGAGTTCCCATTTTGTTTTCTTAATAACGAATGCAGTTAGAAATTGCTGCAATTTCTCTTTTTTCCTTCTGATGATTCTCATTTTATGTTGTTTTGTTGCTGACGAAGTGATCAGTGGAAATGCATATTGCTCCTGAAAAGGGACCCAGGTTACCCAGTGGGTATAGACAGTGCCGGGCACAAAATCTACTTACCAGCGTGTAAGTAAATGTAAGGCAGTTTTCAACGGGCATCTAGATAAGATGCTTTGTTAACCATGCACCCAGAAAGTCGCTGATTTGAAGGTAGTGCAAAAAATAGAGGTTATGATCATAAAAGCAGTGTGAATATCTTTGTACAAGGGCAAGTAAATCTGACAGATGATTTCCTCAAATGAAGCCCTCTGCGGCTGGCAGAAATCAGCATGAGGAGCACAGATTATATAAACGGCCTATTTTCGCTGCAGATTGAATTAGAACAATCCCTGTCTAAAGACACAAAATGTCTGGGCAATAATAAGTGGTGTATTGTTGCCTAACCATACAGTCAAGGAATGGAGACAGATTATGGTTCTATTTTTATGTAATTCCAACAAGTACCCAAAGTACTAGTAATGTTCAAATCTAAAATGTACTATGCAATAATCAATACCATTTATAGTTTTAACATCCATCAGAGAATAAAATACCTATCTTCAGTGACTGATGTTCTTGCAAATGGCCCAGTAATCATTCATAGGTTTTATCCAAGAGGTCAATCAAAACAAGTCTTCCAGTCTTGAGCTCTGTGCAGCTCTAGAATTACCTTCTCAAAAAAAAAGGTGGGATGAAGATAGCTCAATACATAGATATTAATATCATACTCAGCCCAAAGATTGCAGGAACCTGCTTGAAGATGCTGAACATAAATGTTTATCACAGCAACTTTTGGCTGGAGAATAAATTCCATTCTTCTTACGATTAGCAAATTTGATTTACAGCTTTGTGCAGTCACTGCGAATAATCAATTAGATTGAACAGCAAACTGCTGGAAAAGTCAATTCCCTCAAATGTTGTTACAGTGAATGACTGAACTTGGGTGTGAACAATGCTTTATCAGAATGGGATAAGAAAAAGCACTCCATGAGTAATTAATAGTACTTACTATCAAATGTAGTGACTGTTTTATAGGGAAATACATTTACCCAAGAAGGTCAAACAAATTACCTGAAGTGAATGATCAATTAATCAGGATAGTTGGCCCAAACACTCTGAGAAAGTCCCCTCCCTTTTTGAACATTGCAATAGGATGTTTTAACATCCACCTGAACCAGGCAGATGGGATTTTAGTTTATGTCTCATTAAAACAACACTAGACTACTCAACAAATCACACCTTGTGCTCTAATGCACAGAATTAATATGTATATTTTTGGAGCTCTGCTCTGCTCAAATGTGTATAATGTGTATAAATGAGCTCTGCTCTGCTCAAATGTGTATAATGTGCTTGCCTTCAAGATAATGAATTATTATGTCATAAATCAACATTGGATATTTTTAACAAGTAATTGATCCAACAATTGCTATATGACTTTTGAACCATCCCTGCTTCAATATTGAGTAATATGTAACACATCTTCCAAGAAAAAAAATGTTCGAGATACCAATGGAAAAAGAGCATCAAGAACATAGAGGGAACCACTGAAGGTACTTACTAGAACATTATTTAAACAATAATATACTAAATAACCTTTGTATTTGGTATAGCACTTTATTTTGTTGACAAAATGTCTCAAAGTGTTTCACAGGATTTTAAAGTTTAGTGACTGTATAATTTAGAGGCAACTTCAGCAGCTAATATGTGCACTGCAATGTTGTACAAACTGCCATAAAGCAAATGATCAATTTTATCAGGGGATTATTGGGTCAGGATACCAGGAGAAAATCCCTTCACTTTTCAAATAGTGGCATGAACAGGCAGATGAGACAATGATCTCAACTGACAAATGGATGTATCGGATGCTTATGCAGGGGCAGTCTGTGCAAACATTTGAGTTGTGTTAATAGATTGAATTGAAGAAAATTGTCCGAATTAGCCACCGAAAATACAATTCTCAAAAAAGCAAATGGAAATGCATAACAGGGAGGAACCAAAGATGAGCATCTATGTGGGAAACAAGTAAAAACGCAGAAAATAGAATTGCACAGCTACATTATTAGATACTGTGGAATCTGAATTATCTGCTCCCTGTTTAACATGTGGTTTATCTATCGTTAATTTTACCTTGCACACCAAGTGTGTCAAAAATATATAATGTTTGGAACACAACGACAGTCTCTTTGCAATTTTAAACTTCTCAGGTACTTGTTAACAGCAATACAAAACCTACCTAACCAGGAGTGGTGAATGAATAACTCTCTCCTAAGATATCCTGATGCACAGAACCCATAGCAATGGGGGAAGCTGTCACACAGACTCACTCCCCTCTCAATTCCACCAGAACCCATTCCAAGCAACAAAGCTGCTTTTTGCTGCGAAGTGCAAAGATCTGTAAAGTTGATAGATTGATTTCTGGGTTCTCGATTATCTGCCAATGTCAATTATCCACCAGGAAATATCACCATTAAAGCAGATAATTAAGGCCGCACTGTGTAGTAAGATAAGGTCATTTGTAATACCATGGAACCTAATCAGTCATTTTCCCTCCCCTTGATTGGAAGGCTGATATGTAAATGTAGATATGCATGGTATTGAAGATTTAAAAAAAATTAAGACCATATGACAATTAAAACAAACATTAAATAGCTGCAGTAATAATTCAGCGAATTCCCGAGAAAACAGTAGTTTCAAGTGAAAAATGCTACGTCTAATACCATCACTTGAACCACTAAAGCAGAACTAATGGAACACAAATGAAAGTGCGCATGAGAAAAGCACACAACTTAGAAAGTGCTGGAATAAACCTGTGTGGGGATCAAACCTGTTCCAAAGTAGAACATGTCCTTCTGCAACTTGTAATAATAATCCATCAAAAAACAATAATTAATTTGTCATTTAAATTCACAATGGTTTGTGAGACACTGCTGTGCGCAATTTGCTGCTGCGTTTCGCCCACATATATACAGTCAATTCACTTTACAGTATATTCTGGGAAGCGCTTTGAGGTGTCTAGAAGACGTGAAAAGCGCTATAGCAAATGCAGGGATTATTATTATCATTATTATCTGCAGGCATGGAATGAACTTCAACATGTATGTGGACGCTGTTCAACTCTATCTCCCTGCTTCCACACTCGACTCCACTGCTGTCCTTATGGATTGTCTATACGACATCAAGTTCTGGATGAGAGTCAGTCTTCTCTAGTTGAATGTCGACAAGACCGAGGGCCTCCTGCTTGGCTCCCATCAGCGCCTCCTCAACTCAGGCGCTGACAGCATCATCATTCATGGATGCACTTTACACCTCAGTAAGTCAGTACAGAACTTTGGTGTCTTGTTTGACCTTGAACTGTCTTTTAAACCCCACATTTGTGCTGTGATCTGTTCTGCCTATCCCCCACCTCCACAACATCGCCCGCCTCCACAAACTACCCTTGCCTATTGTTGTTCCCTTAAAAACCTCACGATTTTCCATATCCAATATTTTTTCCAATCAAAAAATACAGGCAAACAGAATTCTGAAGCAGTTTATCGCCAATGATTGCCTTAAAGAATTAGGAGAGGGATCGTATGGAAAGTTGGCCATTGCCATATTTCTCATAAACTATAGTCATCCAGGTTGAGGGGTGCAGCAAAGAGGTTTGGACTGAGAACAGTTCTTCACATGAACCATGCAAGAACTTTAAACAGGAACAATTTCTAAATCAATTCACTGAGTTATTTTGCAACAGTGTGAAATATAAGTGTTGCTGAAACCATCTATTCCATCTGGTCTGGACAGCCTGGATTGAGCTGCTGAATCCTTATTGATGCCATACTTTTGGTGGCAAAGTGCCATTAAAAGTGCAACATATACTGGGCAACAGTTGCTTTCTACAGCGAAAGGACCTGATACTCTTTGAGTTCGCATGGACTGCTGTCCAATTACAAGGAGCACTTTCTATCTTAGCCATCATAGACCTCTAGCACAAATTTGCCCACTCAATTTAATGCTTCGTGGCAGCAGGCAAAGACTCACCTAGCCTCAAGGAAGTCGTTTCTTCAAAACTAGGAGACGTGAAGCAAGCCCCCAGTTATCCAGCAGAATTAGAAATATCTATTCTCGGGTAACAATACTATACTGATAGCATGCTAATGTTTCCAGTTTGGAATGTGTTGAAAGAAATGTTACAATACATTTTCCTCCTCTCAAAATTATTTTACTGCATCCTGGTCTTTCTGAAGGCAATAATTCAAGCCAAGTTATAGTTTCAAGTGTGAGGACTGCCCTCTGGTACCTACACTGAAGCGGCCTTTCCTCATATATGAATCTGAGCATTAAATATCTCAGGCTTGTTGACTCCAAGGCTATGACAGCTGAGCCCTTTCAGTATAGAATTCCAAAGGTTGGGAGCAGAATACCTGAAAGCTCACCTGCCGATGGTGGAGCGGGTGCGTTAGGGCATGTGGAGCAGGAGAGAGCTCACTGAAGCCCAGAGGAAACAGACAGGTTGGTAGTGGGTTGGGAGATCGCAGAGTTAGGGTGGTGCAAGGCCATTGGAGGGCTTTGAAAGTGAGGACCAGGATTTTGAATTAAACCACCAGTGGAGTTGGGTGAGAATGGGGGAGAATGAGATTTTAACAAAAATGTACACATATTGCACCTAAAGAAACGAATGTGCCCACAATGGTCTGGTGAGTAAAGGCATCCCAGTAATAAGTCACACAGACTGGAAGAACTGTATGTCTGTTTCTTGGTCTGTGTTGAGTTAGCAGCCAGGACAGTAGTGGAGGACACGACAATTAACCTCTGTGCCCCTGGGTTAGAGAAGCAAAATTCAGCCAAGGTTCCTGCTCCTGATTGCTATTCAGTAATCCCTGTGAAAAGTGGGTGTGTGCAGGATCAAGTTCAGCTGTCTATGCACCCTAAAGTCAAAAAGCCAGCTAATACTTACTGACAGGCCCACCGATAAAGAATAGCCCCATGGGTAAGGTAGTGGAGAGTGACCATGGCTGGTAGTATCATATGCCAGAATACATCAGCACCTTCAGAAGGGCAGGGGTGAAAATTGGAGTACAAAGTTTTCTTGAAGATAACACATCACCTAGAATGTTTCAAACCATACATATTTAATTTGCTATGGTCTGTGTAAGTACAATAACTTCCATTACCAAAGCCATTGCGATCCCCATTCCTGTGACATCTCTATTTTCTCCCACCTTTTAATGTTTGACAAGAAAAGGCCATGTTTAGAGCAGACTTGACAAAGGTCATTCGATAACAATCACAAGAATGAAAACACCAAGGTTCAAAGAGGCAACAGCCATCTACAAAGCAATGATTGCTGTCAAAGGAAGTGTAGCAAAAAAATACAGTTTTGCCACAACTTAGCATTAGGAAAAACAACTTGAGTGGTCTATAATTTCAGTGTTTATCCAAGTCTGTAATTTAAATCATTCTCTTCAAATAGGACATTTAACAGCTATATGTCTGACCTGGTTTTCCAATGCCTTTAAACAATACACAATGACATTTAAACATATAAAGGATAATCGAGTTCCCAGCCTCGTTTGTTACAGGATAAGGTGTGAATCATGCCTATTTTAAAGCTATACAGTAGATTGCACATAGCTTTGATTTATTTCAGATCTAAATTAAGAACCATTTTTACATATACTAAGATATATATCTATATACTGTATATACACACACAGTGCTGACTACCGAAATCACCAAGCAGATAGATGGAATGCTTGTGTGTGTACACACATAACCATGAGACCTGAAACAAAAAACACTGATCCAGACTTTCTTTGCCTCACAACAAGACACTAACAAGGCAACATTGATTTTGCCTGATGTCACCCTGCTGGTATCTGCCTAGCCTTTGTGCTTGCATTCAACGGTTAGAGGCCAATGGAGCTGGCCTGCTGTGTGGTGCAGTGTAAACAGGGCAACTCCAGCTCACCTGTTAACAAAAGATATCTTGGGGACCTGGCGTGAACTGTTGCAATTTCACTGCATGTAAAAATAATGAAATACCTATCTCACACCTCAGCAGAGTCAATATGTATCCACAGAGTTATGCCTATTCTTTACTGTGATTGTATAAGACACAGTGCAATGTTTGAATTTTAAGCAAGGTTTTATTTCCATGAATCAGAACACAGTTCATTGGATGTGCTGAAAACATTGGCTTTGTGCCTTGCCAGAGCACGTAATATTCACAAAAGCCATATTTCATATGGCGCAACCGGAATCAATACTTTTATTCCCTCATTGTGTTTGGTGCAGTCAAGGTCATTTGTGTAAAACATGACCCTAAGGGAGTATTGTCTTGGCATACTTTGGGGAGAAAAGGGATTTGGGACGATTGGGCAGGCAGAGAGCTGTTCATCATTTAAGTATCCTAACACATGCCAAGTGTCTCACTCCAATAGGATGCACTCAACTGAATGCAATCGGTACATGGAAATGTGTGCGCAACGCTTGTTTTCCCCTGAAATAATTCCAGCAATTATTTTGAAAGATAGACGCCTGAAACAGTAAGTATTGTATATTAAATGGTACAAAGAGCAAACTGGTGAGTGGGACTAGATTAGGGGGCTCATGTGGATGAAATACCAGCACAGATTTCATGGCCCTTTTCTGCGCTACTGTATAACATTCCATGATTTTGTGGTGGGGTCTCTTTAAAGAAAGCCCACAAACTAAGGTAGCGCATGGAGAGTTTGTATTCATCTAATGTGCTCTAATTATGCCAGGTATCATTAATTACAAATTATTGTAAATTGTTTGTTTGTGTTTGCCCTTCGAAATTCATCAGAAGATACCATTATCTTTTCCTGACTTCAGCTATAAAAAGAAATATGATGAAGCAAACTCTCAAGTTACTTTGCTGTGCTAATGAAAGTTAGCAGACTTGTCATTGTAAAATCAATAATCTGCCAGAGTTTGCTATGGGAAGAGGTTTGATAGGGTCATTGCAATGTCAAGGAGACTTCAGCATCTGAAATCCACTTTAAAGCTTCAATATAAAACTTCAGTGCCGATTATTTTCTTCTATTATGTCGCTCATTAAATACCAGCCCATTTGAAGCTAAACACTGAATTACATCTCACAATGCACTGTGCTTCAGGGACGCACGTACCTGGCGGCAGAGACTTGTGATCAGAGCGAGCAACTAAAACCGACGAGACAACTCACTTTGTCTTTCCTGCCAACTATTTTAGCTTATTTGCCACAAGTACAAGGTATAATTAATATCATGCTGGAGTCTGCATTGTCATTTTTCAAATCATTTCCCTGGAAATGTTCTACACCTCTTAATGGCCCTGCTAATGCTGTAGCTGTCATGTCTTGGACAGCTGCACTTTTACAAGACAAACTCAGCTGTGCCGCAGGTCTCTCAGTAGACTTTTTAGCTCAAAGGCTGGGAGACCGCGAGTGCCAGCTGGTAATGGCTGTACGGAAACATGGATCTTTGATTAATATTTTACCTCATGGTAGTGACTGTTGCTCAAGTGTCACCTTCCCACTCTCTATCCCCAGCCGCTCTCTCAACCTGATGGATGATGGATCAGCCACTGGGTAGGAATGATATGACTAATTAAGGCAGGGTTACAGAACCCAGATGTGTAAAAAAAACAGGAAGTCTGGACGCTGGCCAGACATTCTCTTGCTTGGGGTGCACCCCATGAAGTGCAAGCTTAATCCCGCACATCTAAGCACTCTGGAGCCTAAGTCTTTCGGAGGTGGATAAAAACTTCCCTTTATGTCATATCCATGGCATGGTAAGGACAGCAGCAGTCATCAATGCAACAGCATGCTTCCATATAAAAACAAGTAGCCTGGAAAGTGACAAGAACAGGATGCTGTTAAACATGCATGATTCTGTGAACAAAAAATGCACTCAGTATTCCTTTCTGCATGATTTGCTGCCATTTAAAAGACAATAAACAGCAACTTATATTGTGAACAACATGTCATTTCAGGTTGGCTGTTGCTCAACATCAAGAAAAATCAATGCTCGCTCTACAGGGGGAAAAAAGCCCAGAGAATTGAGCACTGTTTCAGATCTGTTTGAACTCATTTTCTCTCTCTGCAGTTGCCCCCTCACATCCCCCCTCAGGCAGCCCCTCACAGCAGGCGTGACAGCTTGACACATTGACAGCTTGCGGTGAATGACAACTGATTTGTACAAATTTCAAGCCTTATAAATCTACCTGTCACAACAGCGGCATAAAAGAGCTTGGACCCAGCAGGTAACTCAGCAAAAGCTTCCCCTGACAGCACTCTTTGAAAGCGAATTGGTTGCCTCCTGCCAAAATTCCAACCATCATTCCCATGCAACTTTGAATAAAATTCAGAGCCTATTTTCTTGCCAACAGGCTATCAATCGTTTTATTTAAAGATTAAATAGGATGAATGAAAAACATCCAAACAAATTTCATTTTATACCAATATGAAAGTAGCACCACCTGCCTTTGCAGGATTACTACAACTATTCTCCTCAACAGTGAAGAGTCCGGGTAATTGAGACCTTCTATATAAAATATATATATATATATTATATGAATATGTGCACATGAACGCACACGCACGGTATTTAAATAGTGTCCTCGATTATATTTTTTAACCCAACAGCCATTCAGGCAGGCTGCTATTCTTTCGACTCACACCCACACAAACATCCACACAAACGCACACACTTTGTGCAAAAATAAAATTCCAAATAATCTGGAAGCTACAGTGAAGTATATATGTTGCAGCATATATTTTATTTTAAGGTTCTCTCTTTCTACCCCTTTTCCCCTCCCACTGACACATACAGTGACAACTTCAGTGGAATCCACTGTGATGACTGGTCCTGATAGACTGTTCCACACCCACCTGTAAATAACAGTGCTTCCCTTTTTTGAGATTTAACAATTTATGCTGTAGATATTGACAATACAAGTTTACTTGACATCATCTGAGTCTTCAGTGCAGGCAAGCAAATGATCTCTTCATTTGATAGGAGACATGTCTGCAGCAGAGGATGGAATAAGTTATCCAATTTGGGTTTGTATTCCTCCGGAAGGCTTTGACTCTCTCCACTTGAATGAGGACTCATCCTCAACAATCCTAAACAAGGTGATGCCTTCAATTGGGCAGCTCTGAATCCAGGCCAATGACCACAGAATATAAAGCTACAGTCTTCATCATAATGGGCTATCAACAACATTGATGTATGTTTAATTGCACTTGTCCCAGTCACGGAAATCAGCCCAACATCATCCTGATTGGTTTAATTTATGGTGAGTTAAATTGATTCATCATGTTGATTTAAGACCCTGCGTTCGATGTACACTGGTAGTGGTAGTCATCAAACTAGCAGCATCACACAGTAGAACACACATGTTCACAGGAATAATGGTATATTGAGTGTTTTGTTACAAATAGTATTTTCTGAGCTGCATTTTAACCCCCACATCTGATTGATCCATCACCGGGATTATCACTATCGCTCCTTTATCCCATCTCCACTGCTGCCATTCATCATCTTGAGAAGTGATATTTCCAAAGCTCTTACAGTTTTGCTTGCTCAATTCAAGTGAACCAGAGCTCTGAAGCCCAAGTTGTGTTTGGTTCGCCTGTTTCGACTCTTACCTTTCTCACCATCTCAACTTTGTTGCCACCAATAGCTTCTCCTCTAGTCCCCGCATTGTCACCTGTAACGTCCCCTACTTTTCAATATCTATATGCTCCCCCTTGGCGACATCATCTGCAGACATGGGATCAATTTCCATATGTATGCAAATGACACCCAACTGGATCTGTCTGCCTCTACCCTCCACTCCAAGACCACTGGATTCCATCCCGCAGTCCCTCCACCTCCCCCACTCTCTTGCCTCTTTCAAGTCCCACCTCAAGACCCTCCTCTT
Organism: Hydrolagus colliei; assembly: GCA_035084275.1. NCBI lineage: Eukaryota > Metazoa > Chordata > Chondrichthyes > Chimaeriformes > Chimaeridae > Hydrolagus > Hydrolagus colliei. Next base: position 16,481,552 of record CM068748.1, read on the forward strand.
CAACGGTCCGATCGATTACCCCAAATCTCCTCCTTTCCCTCCACCCCTCCAAAAGGTTCGGGTCTGAAAGATTGACTGTCCAGTGCCTTGGGAGATCCTCTTGACGTGAAAGGCGCCATTACAAGTGTAATTTTGTTGTTGTATCTATCAAAATGCTCCACACACCCATTATTGCTACTGTCTATTGATTCCCAGTGCCTCAGAGGATAATTTAAGATTCTATCTAGTGGATAAAGTCTAGAGTTAACAAATGAACAACAACAAAAATTACCTTTGTATGGTACCTATCATGTTGGGAGGATGTCCTAATGTGACTCTATTAAGCCTAAGACTATCTAGTTTTCAAATCCACCTAGGTTTGCTCTAACCTTGCTATGCAATCTTTTCCAGTCCCACATTCCTGCCTGTACCCTGCACATTTTCAACTATGGTCTAATGCACGTTTCCTCATTTGCTTTTACTCCACCACCATCAGCCAAACTTTCAGACACTATGCTCCTGTTCTTTGGAACTCTCTTCCAAACCCATTTCACCCGGTTACCTCTCTCTCTCGCTTGGCCTTCAAAGCTCTCCTAAAATAACATCTTTTCAGCTCTTCTATTGGCTGTCTTTCAAAATCTCACTCACTTGCTCAGTGTGTACCACTGTATATTTGTCAAACACACTGAGACATTTTACATGAAAGTGCTATATAACTGCAGGTTATTGTTCTACTGAAGACTGAGACCATTACATTTAAAAGGGAACTGAATATGTATTTGAAGATAAAAATATAAAAGGCTAAAGAAAAGAGTAGGAATTGGGATTCATGTATATGTGTCCAGTGAAAGAACTAATACCAAGATAAGATCAATGCATTGATTGGCCTCCATCGGTGCTGGAAATTCCACGATTCTACATATCAAATTACTTGTCTTTCAGCGTCTCAGGTTAGATCTTCAAAATGTAGCCAATCCAATTTAGTGAACTGTCATCAATCTACTTACCAACGTAATGACATTGTATTTTTATTACATCAAAATGTCTCTAGGTGCTCAAAATTAATGACTGCACAGTGCAGTAACTGTTTTCATCAGCACACACAAGAATAATTTGAAACTCCCCATTTTCATTTTTTTTTAGTAAACTTCACCTAAAAATAGGCACGCAGACTTAATATTTCCTCAAAACGATGACACCTCTAACAATGCAACACTTCCTTCAGTCCTGCACTGGAGTGCTAACCAAGATTCTAAACTCAGGTCCCAACCCAGTGCTTGAGCTTTCTGACCCAGAGGTGAAAGTGTTACCAACTGAGCCAAACTGACACTTTAGGTCAAACATTTGTGTGGTCAGTTCACTTTCAATGTCCTTTGAAAGAGCGTCATAAGGCAGGAAGTGAAGTGAGGCAGCAGTGCTCAATTTTGACTGACCTACATGGTGCTGTTAAAGATTAAGAATGCTGTTGTGATACCGCAGCGAGGTTGAACTACATCTGCTTTGGGAGAGAACTAACTTCTGTACAACAGAAAATTATTTTGATAAAGATATACTGTATTAAAAAAACTTTAAACTAGGGTAAAACTTTATGCGTTACATTTGAAGGAAAATGTATGTAGCTACGAGGCTGCAATATACAAGTTCAAACAATACTGACGTCTATAAACAAGACATTTATTCCCCACAACTAGACTACAATTGTAATTTGCTGTTTTGCATCCGATGAAATATACACGTAGTCGTTATGTTGAAAGGAAATGCTGAATTCATGCTCAGTCTGAACCACTGCATTCATGGTTTCATGCATTTTTAATGGATGACATTCACAAATGTTCAAAAACATTAATAGTTCATTTAATTCCAGAATACCAGGTGTGTGTTCCTGCTATGTAGTAAATAAGTACAGTATACATTTGAATCTTATTCCCAGTTCCTCCCACTGTCCTGGCCAATAAACCTCAAAATAAATTTGATCATTCACTTCATGGCTGATTGTGGGACATAACAGTATGCAAATTGTCTGCCCCATTCACCTACAAAATAAACAGTTATTATTAATTAAAACTTCATCGCTTTTGCAGAGACTGACCGGAAGAGAAGCACAGCTGGAAGGTAAAATAATGAAGTTGGAAGTGGTTTGCAGGCCAGATGATATCAGTCCCTGGCTGGATATGGCCACCAGTTGAACCTGATCTGGGCTGACACTGCTCAATGAAGAAAGTGCATTAAAGTTGATAGTGTCTTTTGAATCAGACATTAAGCAATTAAACAATCATTTCCAATGGTTTATGCGGACATGAAATATTCCACAGCACTGTTTCGAACAAAAACAACAATTTGCACTTATATAGTAACTTTCCAATAAGAGAACAACTTGATTCACTTTACAACAATACGATGGAAGATGTGTGTGGGTGGGGGGAAGTTGGAGATGGGTAACCAAAAGCGAGGTTGAAGTTTTACATAATTGGGAAGGGATTTGAAAGCAGAAAGAGAGAATGTGAAGCAGAAGTTCTTGGAAAGGATTTCCAAAGAATGAAGGCATAGTTGCTGAAAGCTTACCAAAAATTTAGTTTACACAGTCCGCTGACCAATATCCTCGCTTCATCCAAATTGACCCTCAAAATACAGATGAATTGCTCATTCATTCTATTTCTGCTTGAGCAATGTTGTAGTCATAGATTAGCAGCCATATTTGTCTACATAATAATCACTTGGAGACATTTCAAGAGAAGGGTGTTTACAGTGTTTCATCAAATGCTAAGTGGTACATTTATTGTAGTATTATTTCCATTTTGTGTTGTAGCTTAACAGTGAAAAATACTGCTTCAATCATTTCGCTTATATTTAGCCTGTTAAGCATTTTTAAGCTTTCAAACACCTTGTAAAGTCACAGCGAAAGAATACCATGCTGGTACCATGTGTGCATTTTACTTCTATACATTTCATTTCACTTGTCTGTGTTTTGCATGAGACAATATCCACATTCTGCACCCTAACTTAATACAGTTTGGCATGTATAATACTTAGTTAAAAACTGGTGATTTTGTCATTTTTATGTCCGTATATTAAAAAAAAACACATCTTCAGCCTGTTTCACAAAGTGGCGATATTGCAGAGCATCACTTCAGAAACTCAAATACAGCACAAATGAATGTGCGTATTACTTTGCATTTTAACAAACTGGCCTGAATTTATTATTTCATTTTGCAGCTATAATTCAGATATCTGAAACTCCTACAGTTTTTCATTGAAACAGGCTGTCCTGGATATCTAAGCAATTGTCTGTTTGCTTGAGCATAGAAACTCTGAGAGTTATGCCACTGAGGGAACACTGCATCATTTTTATATGGACAAGTCAGACTGAAACTATCCATTTCCTACAGTTTGCTTTAGTCAACATTACCTTTCAAAATCTGGGAAATGTGCATCCATAAATTATATTTAAAAAGAAACCATGCACACACTGCTATTGTGTAGCTGAACAAACAAATGCCAGCATTGAGAGCACCAGAGGGAACATTCCCACAAAAGGTGGAACAAAAGAAGCTAAATCATTCTCATGTCAGGTTTTGCACTCACTCTAGACTTTAACACTGTAGTTAATGCCAATTCTGACTGTGACGTACTGCTACCTAACCTGCAACCTGGTTAATGAAGCGAATGTTGTTTTAAAAACTGGTTAAGAATGCCATCTTTCTGCATCGGCTAGTAATCACTTCGGCACTGAACAAGGCTCTGAACAGCACTTAAATACAAGCCTGACATTAAACAGAAGAGATAAATGTTACTTTTGTAATCTGGCAATTAAGAATGCAAAAAGAAGCAAAAACAGACAGACATGTTTGATACCCTTGTACATTAAAAGGAATCCATGTGTAGTACAGAGTTATAATTAAGTGATTATGGTCAAAATGATGGACATTAATCCTTGGATTTGTCTTTTGTCAAAAAATCCTATGAAACAGCTCCTGGTACATTTTGACTTAGTTAAAGGATTATTCTACATTTTTATTATTGCATGTCAAAAGATTAAAAATGTTATCCTTACAACTTTTATTCAATTCAAACCCGATTCTGTTTAAGATTAGCAAGAATGTTTCAGGCTTAGATACTGGGAAATAACGATAATTATTTTGGCTGCCGTACAAATATCGCACTAAACATGATTGTGTGACTTTTCCCACTGCAGAAAAAGGCTTGCAAGGCTGCATTGGGAAGCAGAGTGGGGTAGTAATACAGTAATTTGAAGCAACAAACCCATCGTCAAGAGATTTTTAAAAGTCATCAATTGTTCCAATTAAAACAGCACCATCTTCACTGAAAGGTTTTGAGAAAATTTCCCCCCTTTGAAAGAGGGTTTGGTTGGCGAATTAAAAAAAATACTTTTTCTCTTTCACTTCCATTTGTTTGGAAAACTGTGATACAAATTACTTGATGTAAATCATATTGAAAGGTCCACAGCATTAGTGTACTAAATACAACACATCTCGGTTAGTTTTTTTATCATGAAGATGGTGCATTTAAAGGTGACCCTTCACATTCTACACCCAACACTCAATACAGCTCAACTTGGACTTTCTAGCTGAAATTTCTGTGTATTGCTGGGGGAGTGCTGCATTGTTATGATGAGGCATTAAACCAAGATCCATTCTACCTGTCCAGATGGACATTTGATACCCTTATGTCAAAATCACTCCAGTTTACTAAATTTCTTGTCAAGCAGTTTGAGAATGCTCCCGACATGACATGTGCTATATCAAATATAACAATTGTTTTACCATTTTTACAATGTAGCAGCTCCAGATTAATTGCAAATCACTAATGTGGCTGAGTTAACAACCCAAAGTACCTCAGAATATTGGATATACAAAGAGAATTGTTGGTGTAGGAAGCATCTATACTGCCATAGAGATTTGATAGGGATTTCATGATTGTTTGAAGGTGGGGTAAAGTACAGAGGAAGTTTTACTCTAATGTGGCTTCACATATCTGGAAAGATTAGTGGTGAGACTGGAGAGTATTGTACCATTTCTCATCTTCAATATTCATGTCATTCATTCATTGGAAACTTTGCAGAAGTAAATACAAACCACATATAGCTGTGGCTAATGCGTAAAGCTCTGTGCAGTTATTCATACAAAAATATTTAATAATAATCATTGCATTTGATATAGCACCTTATCACATTGGTAACACATCTCAAAGTGCTTTATGAGATATACTGTACAGCATTATTACTGGATATTTTGTAAGCAAGTGTATCACCCAATTTGTGCACAGCAAATTTTGATGATTGATCCGACAGGACACAGGCAGAAATGCCATTTTATTTCAAAAAGTGACAAAGGATCTTTATTGGCCATCTGAAAAGGCAGATGAGACCTCAGTTTAATGTCTTGTCCGACGGATGGCACCTCCAACAATGCAGTGGGATTTTCAGTACTGGTTATAATGTCAAGCCTGGACAATATCGAAGATACGACAGAATTTTTTTAAATTAGCGGAAGCAAACAGATTTTTGTCTCAGAAGGCTGATTTCTTTTCACAAGAGTTTATTGTGTTTGTAATGAGAGTAAATCTGTTGCATGCTTTAGCTTTGCCTGCTAGTCTCCATCAATGATCGGCTCTTCAGATACAATCATTTTTGAGCCAATGAAATTTACTGTTTGGCTAAACATTATCGTTTGCCAAAAATTAGACTGCAGTCTCATGTCTACATTATCAATCACAGTGTTCTCATTGTTGCTGATTTGACCTACAAGGCTGGGGAGGAGTGTCAGCGTAGGATTATGGGACTCTCAGATGCTTCAACTCCAAAAAATAGCCTCAGTTTAAAAAATTACATTTCCACAAACTGCAACCAATTAAGAATTGATGTATAGTATTTGTTTCCTGAATCTAAGAGATGCTTGAATCTAAAATGACCTGCCCATCTCCAACAAGTGTGTCAGAGGTTACAAAAAGTGAGTGCCCAAAAGGTGACCCCACCGCCCGCACCCCCACCCACCCCCCCCACCCTTCCCCCCACCGAGAATAGTCACAAAAGAGAACAGGTTATTTGTTAATAATAATCCTGCATTGCTTTACATCTAACACATCGTCAAGACGTCTATAATAATAATCATCCTTCCATTTGATATAACACTCTATCATATCTTTGTGATGTCTCAAAGCACATCAAAGCACTGGAAAATGCAGCCGCCAATTTGAACACAGCAATGTCTCACAAACAGCAATGAAGTGACTGACCAATTATATCAGGTGGATTGTCCTCTTTTTGAACAGTACCCCAGCACTGATTTGGAGAGCCAGCCTGGATTGTGGATTCAAAGATCCAACATATGGCTCAAGTCCACAATCTTCAGACTCAGATTGCTACAACAAAACAGGCTGATACCTACCGAGTAGAAGATATATAACCTGGGGGTACAAGGTTTTGGAGTTTGAAACCTGAAAAGTAAAAGTGCTGATAGTGCCAACGTCATTTGAGCTGTGAAGGTTAAATTCCTTTGACGCATTGTGTTAAGACAAACAGTAGGCCTTGAGGATTTAAAACCTTTTACATAGCAGCATAAGTGGGGGTTTATTAGTAAGGCCATATTATAAAACACTAGTTTTCACATTCCGAATCGATTGCTCAGCTAAGTGGAACTGAACAAATCTGACACAGGACCCTTACAAAACGAGCACCAATTTTTCCAATTGTGAACAAGCTGACAAGCTTTTCCTGTGTAAAATCACTTGCCAGTGAGGAAGAGGATAGAACCAGGCAAGTGCTGTCATGTCAGACATCACTGTCAGGTGAACCATTATTCTGCACTTTAAAAAAGGATTTGTACATCTCCTTTGTTTGCTGCAATTGTGATCCTTCCAGATCAGCACTAATGACAAGGTGCCAAGCAACTTACAGTATAAAACCTTTTTTTTGCCAAAAAAAAATTTAGCTCTCAAAGGGCAGCCGACACTGCACAGCTAGCCTCGTGTGAGTCTATGCTTTTAACTATAATGGTCCCACCATTAAAAATATATGGTATCACAATACATGCAAGCGCTCTTGAAAATTATACTCTTTTATCGTATTCTGCACATGTGTATGTCAACATTTGTGGCTTGTCCTGTGTATTCACAGCTTCAAACATCTGTTGAGATACAGAAATCAGGGATGAAAATCTATGGTTCTCAATTATTTCTTGCCATGTAACTCTATTGTGGATTCCTCACCAAAAATACCTCACCATTGAGGTGAGGTATTTTTCAAACAAAAGGCTGTGTGGGGTAAAAGTAGCTATAATGTGGTTATATTCAAGATGTGGTTCAGTAACCACCGTCACCAAGAGCCTTGGTCATCCAGAGTACCGTGTTCAGTTTTGGGTACCACACCTAAGGGAGGATATATTGGTTCTTGAGAAGGTGCAGTGCAGATTCACCAGAATAATACCAGGGTTTACATGGTTATATTATCAGCACAGATTGCATAATCCACGATTGTTTGTGGGACATTACTGCATGCATTGGCTGTTGTGTTTTGCCCACAAAATATACAGTCAATTCACCTTACAGTATATAATCCTTACATTTGATATAGCACTTTTCACGTCTTCTAGACGTCTCAAAGCACTTTACAGAATATACTGTAAAGTGAATTGACTGTATATTTGTGGATGAAACACGACAGCCAATTGCGCATAGCATAGCAGTGTCCCACAAACAATCATGGATTGAAATTATCAATTTATTATAGAATCTTTTTTTAGGGAATATTATTAGGCGTGTGAAGTAAGGAAATTTGCCCAAGGTTTTGCCCTGCCTGGAATTGAACCCAGATCTCTCGCTTGTAAGGCGAGTGCTTCAACCACTGGGCTACAGGACTCCACTTCTATAAAACACTTTGAGATGTCTCAAAAACATGATAAGGCACAAAATCAAATGAAAGGTTTATTATTATTATAAACTCACTCTATTCCCTGGAGTTTAGAAGGTTGAAGGATGATCTGATTGAGATTTTTAAAATAATGAACGGATTCAATAATATAGATGAGGAAAATTATTTCCTCTGGTGGGAAAATCCAGAATAATGGGGCATTATCTTAAAAATAGAGCCAGTCATTTAGGGGTGAATTCTGGAGGCAGTTTTTCACCAAAGGATGTTAGAAATCTGAAACTTACTTCCCCAAAAGACTGTGGGTTCTGGATTCATTTATGCTTTCAAGACTGAGGTGGACAGATATTTGTTAGGTCAGGGTATCAAGGAACATGGAACCAGGGTAGCTAAATAGAGTTAAGGTACAGATCAGCCATGATCTTATAGAATGGTGGAACATGATCGGGGGCCTGAAAGGCCTGATCCTGTTTCTATGTCATTTATTTAGTGTTTTGTTGATGCTGCATTTGTGTACTCATTCAAGTTGGGTCACAGAAAGAGATTTATTGGGGGTGGGGTGGGAGGCAGAGAAGAGCGTGGAGAGTCTTAAGACTATGTGGATGTAAAAAAAGCACATGATATAAAGCTATTGTAGGAATTTAGCATTTGCACATTTAAAGAAACACACCTATCTGATCTAATTAGAATCAGACATTCTTCTAGTTTGTCTCGGCAAAATTTAATGACTTTGCAATCTTTTTGTAAAGTCCAAGCTTGAACAGCGAAGTAGATTTTCAGTGAAAAAAAATGGAAGTAGCTGCAGGGAAGGAGAGCTCCAGTCTGTGATGACCCGGGTTCACTCAGCACCCAGGAGGCAGAGGTGGCTTCATGGTGAGCATGCCTCTTTACCATTAAGCAGTCAGTGTTGAGTAAAGTTGGTACGTGGCATTGGTCGTTGATCTTTAGATTACAATGGCTGGTGTATCCCAAGATATCCCATATAGGCTCTTCCATCATACTGAACACACACGCCTATTGAAAAGCTTATTGGGAAATTCTGAGGTGTGGGATGACAGCTGCCAGAAGGCAATACCTGGAATTGTGGTTTGTGAAGAAACGCTCAAATATCTGGGCTTGGTTTATGTTATGTGAAAAATGATATGCCCAACAACAGAATACTGGAATCAAGTCTGAATCTCTGTGGCAATCTTGGTAGTCCAATCCCTGAGCCAGGCAAGAACTTGGAGCAGCAGACCAGTTACTGGAGGCACAGAAATTCTTGTCACTCAATTCTTGGTAAGCCTACAGCCAAAGTCCTAACAGATTGAATAGTTTGACAACAACAACTTGCATTTATATAGCATTCGTGCGAGTTAGTTTCTTGGAGTGCTTAAGAGTGGTGGAGCCTGGCGTCAAGCTGGAGAGAGGGGAGTGGTAATTGCAAGTGCGGTTGAAGAGCAAGGCCCTAGTGGGGAAAATGTCCCAGAAAAACAGAAAAAAATATACATAGTCAATTTCAGCTTTCTAAACATCCTGATGTATGTGGATATGCCAATTAATATTTAATAGCAAATGTTCAACAACATTCTCAGACTAAATTCGTGATATAGTTCAGAGGATGGAGCGAAACTAACTTTGAAAAGGAAATGGTAAACTGGAAGCGAAAAACAAATGCACATTGTGTTTGATCCAAAAACATTTGAAAACCACAACAGGTCAATTAACATCTGAAAGAGAAAAACAGGTCAAAATTACTGGCCTTTCATCTGAACTCAATAACAATGAGCTGCCATTCACTTTGGATTGCTGTGGATTTTCAGCATTTCAGTTCTAGTTTCAAATTTCTAATATCCACAATTGTCTTCCTTTTTGCCTGGACAAATTTAAAATCTTGTTACAACATTGATTCATACATCAAATTATACTCAACCTTACGCTCTCCAGTTGCCTCACCGTTGAATTGAGGATTCTATCGAAAATAATGCTATCCTTTCAACTTTGTGTCCAGACAAAAGAAATGCACATCACTCAGTTGCTCAGGTGATATGAATACAGCTAAATGGATCCATAAAATCTGGATTCAAATGTAGCGTGGGCTGGCTCAGAATTAATAATGTAATTCCATGGGAAATACAAGTCTCCACAAATGTTAATCTAAAAATGGGAGTGTTCTTTAACTTGGGAGCTGAGATGAAACTTTGTACTATCTCTGACCTCTGCTATTTCATTACCTGCAGTAAGGAGTGCTCATTGCTGAAATTGGGTGTGAAGAAGAAAAGCAAGCTTTCGGTCAAACCCTGTGAACATCCTGTCTGAACGTAATACTGTACTCAGATCTGTGGGTTATTGCTGCTTTGGGTCCGACCACATTATTGTGGTAGGATAAACAGATTGAAGCAAGATGCATCAAAGCTTTGCGCAGAGTTCAGTATAGTAGAGAAACACAGCAATTTTAAGACTGCCAGATTAGCTGGAGGAAAATTATTAAATATAATTTGGGATACGTACAAATTCATGGCTGAGCAACTGAACAGAGAAGGGGTAACAACATCTGCATGTGGGTCACTGTCCTGTCTTTTGTTCCTTTTCTTTCTTTGCGGTGAATTGTGAATTATAATGTGCTGCGTTATGAAAACTATCATTCTTCGGATGAGGCGTTAAACCGCTTCTACTTGATGTTAGTGATCCCATTGTTTGAACAAAGAAAAGTAAGTATCCCCTGGTGTCCAGGTCAAAAATCCCTCAATCGCAATGCTATGTGCTGTGCTGTTCATGGTGGTGAAGATAAAAATCATAACAAGACTTTACATTTGATATTTTATCTTTTACACAAGGAAGGACGTCTCAAAGCGCTTCACAGGGTCATACTGCAAAGCATAGTGACTGTATTTTGTAAGTGAACTCGGCAGTCAGTTTGCTCACAGCAATGTCGTAAAGTGAATGACCAATTTTATTTGAGGGATCGCTGGCCAGGACACCGGAGAAACTCCCTCCGCTTTTATCAAACAACACTTTGACGATCTTTACTGTCCTCCTGAATAGGTAGAAGAGGTTGAACGTTTCATTCAAAGGATGGTATCCGACAGCAGCTCTGACAGCGCAGCCCTCCTCCAGCACTACACTGTTGAGTAACTCATCCATTAGTGTGTATCTCCTTCTCTGTTCAGTAAACCACCCATTAATTCGAGCTGAGTAAACAAGCTGTGATATATCTGGCGTCCCACAATCCTTTGAGACCTTCCCCCCAAAGTGAACTCCCGTCATGCAATCCTTCTCTTTCAGTTTGAACTTCCAGCAGCTTTGGCTGTGTTGTTTGATTAGGATTTAGCCTACTGCTGACAGATTGTATTAGGACAGGCCCCTGGCTGTGCCAAAAAGAACAAGCTAAGCAAAGGATTACCCAATAACCTCCCACCAATGCAGTCAATCTGTCACTGAGATCAAAGAGCTGCTCAGGAGATGAAACACACTTTCGGCAGGTGCTCAGTCATAAATTCAAGCTAATACAAATAGTTAATTAGAATGGTTAACTCCTAGATACTGTAGTTCAAATCATTTATTCCATTCTGTTGAACCTGGATGTGCAAACTGAGTCACAGTACTGTCAATTGTTACCTCTCCTCTTCCCCCTACCAGACACACACCCACACACATACACACCTACCAAATAAAGAACAGCGCATTTCCTTGTGATCACAAACTACCTTGTACTATTTGCCTCCAACTAATCGGGCAGCTTATGCAGACTTTACACATGAGCTTGAATCCAACAACTCATGACACCAGTTAAGCCGCAGTACACAAATAAAGTGAGAAAGACATTGAAATTGGGACTAGTCAGACTTAGTCGAGATACAGCCTTGGTCTTCACTGAGGCTAGGTCCTTTGGGGTAAAAACACCAATAAAATCATCTGTGTCCTCAGTACGTTGTCAGTGCATCAAAATGAAAATGAAATTCAAAATGTCATTGAAAATAAAAAAGAACGCTTTTGGCTTTAATTACCTTTAAAAAGCCTATGAAAGGTATTTTTAGCTCAGGTTTTTAAACGTACATCACATAAAACGTTAGATGCATTTTTCATATCTTTATTAAAAAAGACATTTGGGCGTTTTTTTAACCTTTGATTCTATACTGCTGTCCTCAGTGGATTATCCCATACTAGTCTGGTTAATATGAATATTATCAAAATTACAAAATATTGTCTGTAACATGCTTGTTTGTAATTTTGCTTAAGTGGCATTTTTTCACCCTGGCCAGAGACCGTCCTCATTTCTGGAGATAGTCCAGATAGATTAGCAGTGCCATAAATGTTTTGCGGGGCTAACAAGACTCACTGCTGGTCAGTCCAGGAATCTATCCAGACTTATGGACTCAGTAGCAGGAATTACATACTGTATTTCAACTTGCCTCAAAATGTCACTGTGCGGCTTTTTGGGGGTTTCGATACTGCAATGGGTGGAGCTAAATCCAACATTAATGGAAATAAAGTAATGCCTTTTCATCATGAAATTTAGGCCTCCAAACTGATATTCAGTGTTGGAAAGTTGGATGCCCATTAAAATCCACGGGCTCCCACAATGACTCAGTGAGGAAGGGCACCACCTGATACAAAACTATGCCATACAGGCCAGAAGGTCACCAGCTCAATTTCCAGTCTGTGCTCAGTTAGTTGATGTTGACCAAGGAGCAGTTGGGAGACTGGAATTAGACTCACTGCCCTGGACTCAGGAGGTGTCTGTGTGTGGGGAGGAAGGTGGGGTGGGGAGAATGAGTCCCTCATGATTCCTGACCAGATCACTATGATGGAAATGACACATATGTGGACTAGGATCAAACTCAGCTGCGGTGTCCTACAAAGGTTGAATAACCAACTCCCTCTCAGGCCACCCATGATGAATGGCCACTTACGAAAGTGTCGGAGGGCAGTCACCCCGGAAGAGTCAATGTCTTCAGAGGAAGAACATAGGAGGTTACTTTTAGTTAACACTAAAAGTTAACACTAACTTTGCAGACATAATTGACTTGAAACAGCAAGCACAGTCAGAATTGCCACAAGAGCCCAATTCAAGTCACAGATGGCACAAGAAATAAGCTGAATAGCTTTATGAGTCATTGTACACATCTCCAGCAATCCTATATCTTGTTTTCCTCCCATGTCAACTTTTCTGCACCTGCTTGAACATGCTGTTTGTCTGATCAGCTGCCAACTCGTATATTTATTATCACCTCAACCTGCCACTCGATAGATAGCCCACACAGGTTGCCCTTCATAATACTTCTTATTCTTTGTACCTCTCCAGTGAGCATGTCAAGTCCTATACTTAAACCTTGTGGCTACCACTGAGGAGATGAAAGGACAACCAGCCACCTCAAGGTAATACCTATTTCACTTAGTACGTAAGAAAATCAAAACTTTGCAAAACAACAAAACTATAGAAATCTACACTTTAAATGTTAAGTGCCAAAGACAAATATTGTCAGTTTCAATCTTCTGTACAGAGTAAATCAAAACAATCCACATTCTTCCTCATGTATGTGGCAACCGCCTTTAAAACAAATGTACTCTATGTTACACATGCATTACTAAATAATCCTGAGAAAACAGTTCAGTAAGGGAGGTACAGTGTTATTAGTTTGATGTTATATTTATATGTAGGTACGTACATGTTTTCGGCAGGTAGATTTGCTTTGTTTTAAAGTTGAAGAGTGGTTTTGAACTCACAAAGCTTTAACATAGAAAACACAAATGCAAGCTAAGAGCATTCACTAATCTGAATTGAAGACAGCACATATTTTAAGATTAAGGTTAACAAAGTTTGGGAAAAATCTATTCCTAAATTTACAAACACAAATCCAGTTTTCATATAAATATATACCTTCAAAACATATTTGATTTTTAAAAAAAGTCAATATTCCTTCTACAAACCATACATTTTAATTATGTGTTTCAAAATCCCCACACGTCGCACATTTGTGTATATGACTGTAGATTTATCCCAATCCAAGTGCAACATTCCTAGGACAAGTCACAGCTTCACACACTATTTTAATTGCTTATTAAATTGAAAGGGGAGGTGCAGTTTTTATGAGCTAGATTTTAGATCACTCAGTTCGTGTGTAAAAGTTTGAAACTGCACTGGAAAATTTTAATTCAATTTGGTGCTTTTAAAAAGTAAATGTAGCTGCAGGGTTTCGTAATTGAACTCTTCAATTTTCCAAGAATGAACACTGTGATTAAGGTTTTTCACACACTTACTTTGCAATAACTTTGAGGGGACAGACAACACACACACACACATGTGGGCAAATGTTCCCTCTATTTTTCTCTCTTGATTTCTTTGGGCTACGTATGGCAATAAAAGCCAGCAAGGTTGGCAAGGAAAGAATTTGGTCCCAGGCTCCAACCAATGTGGCTATAAATCAGCCACTCAGAGATTTACAAGAGTAGCCCAGGTGTAGCTTTTGCAATGATGTTCACTATATCTCTGGCCTTGATTCAACCCATCCCCATACTGATACTGCACAGCTAAGATTAAAAACTCAGCAAGGCAAGAATTTCACTTGCTTCAAAAATTGACCATGGCACTCCGCACAGATGTTCTGCATTCATCATTTAGCAATGGCAGGAGTGGGGATTGATTCCTAAAGTTTAATTATTTAATAATCCTCCAGTCTTCACCCACAATGGTGCAAAATAATGAGAGAGCAGCTAAACATAGATTGTATCAAATGTTCTTTATGTTCTCAAAATATGTCTCCAGAATGTTGTTACGTCACATAATTATGAATAATCCCATATGAATAATATGTAAAGACACATATCTTTTAAGTCACTTCACTTAACAACAAGAAGTCTTTTCAATGTTTTAAGAATATAAATCTTTTCAATCAGGTCAAATTAACATGCAACTGTGCTGGCATATTTTATCCTGCAGTGTAGGATGAATGAAAGAGAATCCTCAGGTGGATGTAAAAATGTAAAACCACTGTGTTCAGCCAGGCAGATCACCTGATTATAGATATCTGTAGCCATACGATGTACAATTGTGAAACATCTACAATTTGAAGAATTAGCAAATTCTGAGAACACTATAAACATTTTCGGTAGGACTGCAAAGCACAGGCCTTCTCTATGGTGGAATCTAACACCTTATAAATTCAAAGTCCACTTAGAAAGTCATTTCTCCTGGGGTCCTAGCCAACAATTCCCAAGATAAATTGGAACACTGCTGTATGCAAATGGATGGGTTTGCCTATAAGTCCAGTCACTGCCCTTCACAATAGATTCTGTGAAGCACTTTCAGTGTCTCTTCTGGCATGAAGGGGGTGTTATTAAATGTAAAGATTATTATTATTATACTGTAATGCATAAGTAGACAAGAAATTTTGCTGTAAATTAAATTTCTAATTTCTGGATAGCTCTGAGCTTCTGTGAAACTAATAGCAAAGGCGACTGTGCTGCCATATATTAACAAAACCAATGATTGCGATTCTTTACAAAGGTTCACTAGCATAATTTGCTCCACTTTTTCATCCTAATTTTTTTTAATGGAAATTTGGCAAAGGAATCGATTAAGGAACATGAGAAATAGATTTTATTTGTAAATCTCATGCATTTCCCTTCGGTTTATTTTCTCATTCAGTTTCCCAATTAATCAAGAATTTTGAAGTCTTGCAAATTATTTTTAGTATCTAATTTACCAGTCTCCCCTCCCAACCTTTGGATACTATCCCTTACTACTGACACTCAGTGACTTGTATTGTTCACAAAGAATGGTTACTTGGATTGTAACAAAGAGAGTAGTTAACTGTAACAAAAACAGAAGTTGCTGGGAAAACTCAGCAGGTCAGGCAGCATCCATGGAGAAAGGAAAGTGAGTCAACGTTGAGGGTCCCCAAACCTTTGTTAGAACTGATTCTGACGAAGGGTCGTGGACCCGAAACGTTGACTCACTTTCCTTTCTCCATGGATGCTGCCTGACCTGCTGAGTTTTCCCAACAACTTCTGTTTTTGTTTCAGATTTCCAGCATCTGTAGTACAGTACTTTATGTTTTGTTAGTAGTTAACTGTACTCCAGCAAAGAATCACAACATCTTCAAACGAAAAGGCAAGAGAGAAAATATTAAGCCACATCTTCTAGAAATCCTTTCCTCCTGAAGAAGTCATCCCACAAGATCCGACTCCATTGGATCACCAGCTGTGATACCTCTCTTCTCTTCGCAACAACAACAACAACCACAAAATTACAGCACCTTTCACTTCAGGAGAAACATTCAAGAAGATGCAGGAAATTAGGGTGATCACCACAATTGATGTGAAATCTGCACACTGCTATTTTGTTATTGACCGCTGGGTTCCTATCCAGTTACTTTGGTGTTCATTTATTTGTGTACAGTACTTGTTTTTTCTATTTTTCTCAAGAAAAATGGCTTGCATATAAAACACAATGTCTGACCAATGGATTGCCTCATGCAAAAATACACAAGCAATTAATTGGCACAAGAAGCCAGTTTTACTGCATAGTTTCACTTGTATTAGAATTGAGCCCCCAGGAATCAACTGCTGTAATTCTAATGAAACCACTTGCATGAACACAATACATTGACTAAAGAGTTAACTGGATTCAAATGACTATTAAGTCATTTGTTGCTACAATGAGGAAAAGCAGGGTAATTCTTATTCTCTTACATGAATAATCATCTTGCATTATATTCGCAAAAACTTTCCAGCCCACTACCCATCTGCTTTAGTCTTTTAAACTTTTAGTGCTTGTGAAAGGAAGAGAGAACTGATTTCACATCAAAGTCCAAATCAATCTTGGAGCATTCAAAGCTTAGAACAGAGAGGTCTTTACATTTTTTGCCAAGTGCCACAATGACTGAATGCTGATGCCTTAAAGGCACAGTAAAGAGGACGGATTTGGGAACCAGCAGTCACATTTGGGTCATGCTTTTCAACAAGTCAAACCACAAGAATGTCAGAATGAAAAAACGTATGCACGAAAATTAATGTCTGGCGTTCTAGGTCAACAAGTCATAAAATTGGCACTGACCAGCACATTTACTGTGTCTCCGATTGATTGTCTAGTTCAATGTAATTCTTCTTTGAGGACAGCCTGTAATTTTATTAATTTTGTTCCCCCATAAAAGAGTACTCTCTTGCTCCTCTTCCCTCCCCCTATAAAAAAGCACACTACAAAGATGAATTATGTTATGCACATGCAGCCATCAGCACCCTTCATTCAGAGCTCTCTGTTCTCCATTGAAAGCAACTATTATGCGTAGATTTTGCTTGACGCCAAAAAGGACAAATAATGATCACTTCAAGAGCACTGGTAATATTGTTGTTGGTGGTGGTTGTTGTTATATATTTATATCGAGTACAAAATATCCTGCAGGAGATTAACATTAGTGCAGTTTGCAAATTAGTCACAAGCTGATTCCCCATGTGCAAGCCTGAAATAACTTTTTCCTCAGTGTAATTTCAAAGTTCAATCCTCCCCCAAAATTAAATGAAACGTTGAGCACATATAATCTAAATGGGAGAACAGTTCACTTTTTTTTAAATTACAATTTCTGTTGTGTTGTCAGCCATGCTCATAATTTCGCACAAACTTCAAAAGAATTTGCAATGCCTTCCGAAGTGAAAACAGTTTGAAAGCCTCATTGACCGTATTGGAGCTTTAACAAAATGGGAGTGTGGTTCAGTCACTCAGTAAACCAGTCAAGCGCAGCGGCAATAAGTGAGGCAAAGTACTTATCATTTTACCCTGGGGGATCCCAAGTTGCTTTTAAACTTTTTTGCTGCAAAAATAAATAATTTTATATTAGTTTCTTTGCATTGGAAGATATTTGCATTGGCGTTTGTGCAATCACATAAAATAAAGTCTTACACCTTGCCAGACAGATATGCACAATCAATGGTAGACACAATTGCAGCAAAGCCACTCTTAAAATGCTTGGTTTTTAACTGGTTTCCATTAGAACTGAAATTCCCAACAGGTCAGACATAAAAGAAGCCAGCTGCAGTTCAACATTAGGTCTTCCAGCCAGTGTTGGGCTGGGCACAGATAGATGACATTTAAGTAAACTCCCAAACCTTTTTAGTCAACCGAAGTAGGTGATACTCCTATGGAGACAAATTATATGATTTCCAAGTTAGCAATTCAGTTAAATGCACCTTATAAACATAAGTTAACACGTTTCATTGAATATACTTAAGAAATTGAGAGCAGATCTCAAGGTCTGGGGGGCAGGGAGGTGGGGGTGAAAGTGCAAACACTTGTTCAATTTTAAAAGTGCCTGGGAATATCTGGAGATACTTTGCTTCAATGACAGCAGCAGTTGAAAAGACTTGGTGGAACTGAACCGGAAATATGACTTCAGAGTAGACAGTGGTTTCATAGGATGTTAAAGACTTTACATGCACACTACTTTAAACAAGCATAAAATATCCTCATCACATAAATATAGCTGAATTTTAATTCTCGCATTAAAACTATTTGTGCAAGACATTTTAAGATACACTGAAAGTCAGGATTATACTTTGAGCCGAGTTTCTAATTGGAATCATCCCACATGACATCTACTGCTAGCACCAGAGAGATCAAGTGGATTTACCCACACACTAGCCTCTCTAGACCTATGACCCCAACCACTCACTCAGACTGAAACTCCACTGTGTATTTCAGTCACTGAGCAAATCTGCGCAGACCAACAGGAAAAAGATGAGTTTAATCTCGACATCTATTTTCAGGCTGAATTCCAACAAGCTTAATGCATTTCAATGATAAATCATCTAAGGTTCCTCCAAACCCATCTGCATCCAAATATTTAAATTGACCAATTGTCAATTCATCTCACGTGCCCCGCTGGCCAAATCTGAGCAGTCAAAACTACACATTAAGCATTAATTATATAAATATATAAATCTTTTGCAATTTTGAGCAGTTTAGGAAAATTGTTGGATAAATGTTATATGAAAACTTGCTGTGATGTGTTAATGCTTGTTTTTCTGGGGGGTTGGTGGGTTGATAGTACCTGTGTCTAGCCCATGGAAAGGTCCAGAGGTAAGCAAATACAATTAGCCCCATTATTGTGATATCACTCATCAGCTCCCAATCTTGGTGGAAATGAGCAAAACATAAGAAGAAAAATTATGTGTAAAACACTGGCTCAGACATGTTAGCGAGAAACACAAATAAATGTTATTCCCTTCATACCTTCAATTTTCTGACAAATGAAGTCACCACACTGCTGTCAGAAGATTGACTGTGAAACGTATTGAGACATTTTTGCATAACAGGCGGTATATCAAACTAGGACTGGTATTGAAACACAAAAACTCTACATTGCAAGGCTCTAGTATAGGTGTACCACATGTGTGGAATGAACTCTGCATACAAACACAGACATGGCACATATCTGGACCCCTGTACATTACCAGTGTACAGTGCTTCAATGATTTCTGATAGTTGGATGAGTCTAAGTCCTTCAGAAAATTTAAATCTTACTGGATTATAAGTCAGGGTATACTTTTGGGACAGGGCACTACATTCCAAGAAAACTCAGCACCAAGATTCTGCAGCAGAGCCTCGCACGCTAGGCTGCAGCCAGGTCAAGTAGCACCAACAATGAATGCCTGTTAAAGCAGAAAGGCCCCTTAATGTTCTTCTGCTTTCATACCTATAAATCATAGGCATTACGCAGACATGGTTTAAAAAGATACATTAGTCGTTACAGTGGTCGATTTTCTAAATCAAACCTTAGGATTACTTTCCAACAACCCCTGCTCAGTCTTTTTCATGTTGCTGCCTGGTGTGAAACCTTGTTTAGACAGCCAAAGGGTGGAGCTGCCAAACCTTCAAGCATGCCAGAAAACACAGGCCACCACAGAGCAGCAAACAGGGGACCTTATATCAGAGCCAACACCACTTTGTCATCCCAAGAGTGTAGTTCCAACAAATTCTGCATACATATTCAATAAAGTAAAACTACCTTACTTTGAAGGAAAGCAACAGCACTAAATCCACCCAACAGATCAAGCTGGGGTATTCACATGTTTATTTTTAAAGCAAGCAAAGAGCTGCTGCAAAAGAAATTGTTTGTGCATCTTCAGCTATTCGTGTGCGACAACAACAACAACATTACATTCATAGAGCACCATTCACGTCGGGAGGATGTCCCAAGGCGACAAACTGGCTCAGCCGGAAGCACTTTCACCTCTGGGTCAGAAGGTTGGGGTCCAAGCCCCAAATCTTTCAATTTGTATTGTGTAGAATAGGCTGACATTAGTGTTGTTGTGGGGCATGCTACATTGTGGGAGGTGCTTTGCGTTTTGCATGAGATGGTAAACCGAGATTTCATTGACCCGTTCAGGTGGATGTTAAAGATCCATAGGAACTATTTGAAAAGAGAAGCAAGTTTGTGTGACCACCAATCTCCAAATAGAATATCCCAGGTAGCAAGCCCATGTGGGGCCAATATGGGCATGGATCAACCCAAGTTGTCCCATATGGGGCCCATATGGGCTTGCTACCTGGGATGTCATTCACTTCATGGCTGTTTCCTGCGCACAAATTGGCCATCGCATTTGCCTACGAAGCACAGTCATTACTCGCTACAGTAATATCCTGTGCAGTTCATTAAGATGCCCTCCTGACATGAAAGGCTCTATATCATGTGGAAATATTATTATTGTTTTCCACCCTTTATCCAAAACATGATTCTCTTGTGGCTTTTATTCAGTGAACAACTGGACCACATGAAACAGGACGATCCCAATTTCATTCCCCAATCTGAAGCTATCTGATCTCAACAATGTTGGGTGGGGGATAATTACTCAAATTGGCAACAGTCCTAAAGGGGAAGGGATGGAAAAATTAGTCAAGATTCTGCTCCTGAACATTATTCAAAGATTCGTGCCGGAGGAGTGTATTTGGACAATGCCATTCACATAAGTGTTCTTGACTGTGACACCCCCAACCTGCTGGCATTCACCATGTAGAAATGCCCATAAAACTCATCAGTTCAGTGAGGAGCAGGGGGCAATTTGCAATTGTGGAACTATATCTAAAAGGAACAAAAAATGAGTCAAATGCCTTCCAAAAAGCAGACAAGTGGATAGGAGGAAAATTAGCAAGTGGTAAACCATTCCTTTTACCTTGCCTTTCTGGATAGGATACTTTTAGATTGAACATCAGCAAATAACCCGAGCGTTTGCCTGTGATTTATGCTGTCAATATCTCTTCAGTGCTCAGCTGAGAGGAGTTGTGTTTCCAGAGGGCAAGGCAGATGGAGTGTCAGTTATTAACACAACTTGGATCTCTCTCTCTTTCCCCCCTCCCAGGGTTGGGTTGAGACATGGCTAAACTTATCACACAGAATAGCTGCGGGTTCTAGTACATTATCAGTCATTGCTGGGACTTCAAGATATGCAAAGCAGCAGTCTTCACTATACTGCTGTGTTAGGCCACCTTCAAAACTGACCTTGTCAGCAACAAAATCCGTCTGGTTATTGAAAGGCTTGTATCTAAAAAATCAGGAAAGGTTCCTCCATTCTAATCTGATGCAGATCTGTTTAAAGTTTGAATAATGGAATAAGCAAAGGGAAGAAAAGAGCTCCCAAACAAAACTTTTGAAACAGACTTTATCTGTTCAACCACCAGACTCCAGAGACAGCTAGCGGAACCCACAGATTCCACAAGATAAACAAAATATTCATACTACATGTTCTAGAAAATAGTGAACTACTCTATAAATAATAGAATAAACTGCAAAATCCCAATGAGAACCACAACTAGGTCTTAAATTACTCCCTCGACTTTGCCCCATAACATGTCATCGCCTGTACCATTTGAATGTCCTCTGACCTCACTTGCTTAATTCAATGGTTAGGAAAATGTATTCAAATGGACCAAAATGCCCACAGCCGTGGTAGATTTTGATGCCAGACCTGTCACTTCTGCAGATCATATCTGTCCAACAAAATCATCCCCTGGACAGATACCCAAACTTGCAGGACACATGCTACTCATTTACAAAAAGTTTGTTAGTTTACAAATACATCATCACTACATTTTAAAGCATATCTCATGAAGTGATTTGATCAAATACGAAAGGTAGCATATCAAATAATTATTATTAGCCTTATTATCGCTCATCAACAATGCAAATCTGATGAGCAGCACCAATTTATTTCTGTCCATCCATGATTAGGAGATTTTTTAAATACCTGCATCAATTCTTTCCATTAACACAGACTATCTTACAAGCTATTTTGAAGTAGATTACTGTTGCATGGGCTCATAAGGTTAGGATCAGGAATAGGGCTCATAAGATTTGATATGTGTTCCATAATAATGACCAAAATCAACCCTGTGAACATAACTCTGTTGTACCCTCAAGCTACTGTAAAATGTGGATTAGAAATTCAAAAATCATTCCTCTGATCATTGTGGTACTCCTACAATGTGTCTACAAGTGGGATCTTCCAATAAGCTGCTAAGATTCTCCAGTCCAACAAGAAAATCGTGCTGCCTAAACATTTCAATCCACTGTCTATTGCCCATTGTGCCATGTTACAGAAAGGTACAAGATCTACCCTACTGTTTATACAGTTTCTAAAAAGAGTATTCTATCATATTGAGGCTAAGTCAAAGGAAACCTGTACTGGTAGCACAGCCTTGTTTAACCACACATCTTTGAAAACCCTGGAAGCTTTCTCAGATGAAATTTTTAAAAAATGTAACTTTTTTGCTGCACAGTTAATCTCCTAACAATAGTCTTCGTAATCATAGCAAGTGATATTTTGCATTTCTATACTGCATTTCTTCAAATGATAGTTAAAACACCTGAGGTGCACGACAGGATGAAAGACCATTGCAGGATGAGTGAGTGTTAGCAAGCATTTTTAGATAGATATTTGGTATATTCATGCCTAGGGGGACAGGTTGCAGAGTAACAGGCAGCAGTAAAGAGCATAAAGCACCTTTCACTAAATACTTTCTCTCCCTGGTGGGCATCATAGTCAGTCAACCGTAGATAATATTAGAAATACAAACTTTGAGCGTGTGTCTTGAGAGTGAAAGAAATATCAGGTTTCCATGGGCCTGTGATCACAAGTGCAAGAGATGATACTGCACCACATGACATTGAACTTTAATTGTATTTTTGGAATGGAAGTATTCAAACAATTAGAGAGTTGAAGACAAATGTCATTCTGATCCTAGTTTGTGCTAATCGAATAGCCTTTGAGGTATTTAGGTTTGAACTTCCATCTGTCCCATGGATTTCGAAATTTTAGTAATTGGAAGTTGTTACGGTAAGCAAAATAACCAACATTACACAGGTGAAGATTGCTAGTCAAATATATCCTCTACCCTAGAAAATGAAACAATGGACCATCATTCATGGATGCAAATTGCAATTGTATCTAACGTTGGATTCAACAAACAACCTGCATTTATATAGCGCCCTTCACGCGGGGTAACATCCCAGAGCTCTTCAGTGAAAGAATTTGAATTGTTGTCGTGCCAAAAGATCTCAAACACTTTACAGGCAGTTATAACCAAAAGTCGTGATTATGTGCAGAAGCAACATATCACAAACATGAGATCAATTCATCTTTCAGCAAGTCAACTGCGGACTTCCCTACCACCTCCTAAGTGAGGCACCATGTCCCCAGGTGTTTGAAACATTCATCCATATTGAAATAATTGCCTGGATAAACTTGGTCAATCCTATGGTGAACTTAAAAACTTCTATCACATCAAATGAGAGCAGCCCAGCTTTCTTAAACTTTCTTTGTGAGTGCGGTTTTTAAGATCTGTAAAGTAAACAAAAATAAAGAATCTGGCCTCCCTCAATGGATGAATGTGCAAAATCACTGTTCAGTGTGAAACTGGGAGGAAAAACACGGGCAGTGCCCAAAGTTTGTTCTCCAGACTGTATTCTAAGTTAGCTGATAATTATAATAATCCTGGCATCCGATATAATAATAATAATCCTTCCATTTGATACAGTGCTTTTCAAGTCTTCTAGACATCTCAAAGCGCTTCACAGAATATACACTAAAATGAATTGACTGTATATTTGTGGGAAAAACGTGGTCGCCAATTGCACACAGCAGTGTCCCACAAACAGTCGTGGATTGAATGACTAGGTTATTACTTTTTTTCTTGAGGAAATATTATCAGTGGACACAGATACAGAAGCCAAATTCCTCAATTACAATAGCAGAGAAATTGTCTAACTGAAATATGTAATGGTATTTATATAAAGGTACAATCACACGATTCAGTTCTTTAAACTGAAGAGAATGTACATGGTAAAAATCTGCAATCAAACCCCCCAAAAATTCCTACAGTAACTTCTTAAATTGATATTTAATACATTATAATCCCAGGTAGATAATATTACATCCAACTCCATTTAAATGACAAAATACTAGTTTCCTACGTTGCAGTTAGCGTTTGCATATTTTTGTGAGGGTGAAATACACAGCAAGTTAAATGCAAGTAGCCTGTTGTGTGTTTCAACTGAGGATCAACCAGTTTGAATTGTTCTTCATAAGTACTGTTTAAACCTCCGATATAGCTCCTTATCAAGTCGTCGAGACGACTCAAAGCACTTCACAGAATACACTGCAAGGTGTAGTGACTGTATATTTTGTGGGTGAAATCAAGCTGATCTCAATCAAGTGGGTGTGGTAATACTATAATTGAATCCATAATCCCTCAACTACTGTACGTGTTTGTATATGTTTGTATGTATGTGAGAGAGAATGAGCATGTTGTGTGTGTGAGAGAGAGAGAGATACAGAAAAAGGCGATGACAGAATCAGTCTTCATTGTCAAAACCTCTGTCAGCACTCACCATTTAAGTTCACACATGAAGAAAGGAGACTTGGGCAATGCATTAAAAAGTGGCCGATGCTGTGGAATATAAGTGGGTGATCTGCAATAACCAGTTTGCCCCACTTTCTTTTGGCACAGGTATGGAACTGGTCAGCTTACGTAAACACCTTCAGATGAGGAGCAGAAGGGGAAAAAAACACAGCACTTCTTGTGAAATTAATCAAAATATCTGTTTTAAAGCCATTCGGGTTCCTGGCGTGTTTCAGTGAGCCACAGATATCCCCAGTTCAGACATTCTGCTTCACCATATTGCAGTTTGACAAATCACGAGTTCAGAAACCTATGATCAAAACTGAATTTATATGTACTTTGGTTTAACGACCACTCCCCCCTACACCCCCCCCCCCCCCACACACACACACACACACATTATATTATCAACTTTTTAAGATTTTATTCAATAATGAAACACACAGGATAATCAGCCACTTCCCAAATTCATCCGAACTTTGGAACATTCACCAACACAAGTTTGTTAACAATTAGCCTCGGGTATTAATGCACAAAATAAAAGGGGGCAAACTGGTTATTGCAGGTCACCTATTTCTGATCCTCACTGACATTTGCATATTGCGGTGAAGACGGCTCTTTAATAAAAACAGTGCCATGTTGGGATTTTTAAAAAAAATAAAAAAAACACATACACACACACATACACAGGAAAGCAACCAATTCATTTCTACAGCATGAGGGATGTGTGGCCTCGTGTGAGAAGAGAACATGCCTAAGTTATTACCGCAGGAAAGCAATCTGTCAAAGCTGGCCCTTCTTGGCATGGTGAATACCACTGGTGAGATCAGAGAGTCAGACTCTGCTTGCAATTACTGCAAAGGACCTTGGATACAGGCAGTCTGCTATCAATTATTTTACTGGCCCCAGACTTCTGGACCTGTCAAATTCGCAGTGTCTTCGGCGTGGTAACAATAAGAAAAAGGCCCTTACATAAAAACTTGTGGAAGGCAACTTATATGTTTATGCTGTCCCAAGTGTCATTTGCATGAACATTTCAATTGAATCTTGAACTTCATCTCGGACTCTCTCGGCTTTTTCTGTTCACACAAGCAAGTCTTTATTAAACGTTTGCGTACAATACATTTCTTATTCTAACTTCTGAAAGCATTTTTCAGATGAAAATTAAAGTTTTAACTTGAACCCTAAGGCCTTCTTCTCCCGAACGTTTCAATAGATTCAGTCATGCAGGGAGAAGATGTTTTAAAGTAACCAGTGGCTCTTGTTTAAAATGTACGAAAACACAGATTGTCAGAATCTTTTGTGCAGAGCTTACTACATAAACCCATTCTGCTCACTACAATTGTGACCCCATTCTTTAAAATTCACCGGGTCCTTTCAACAGAAAACCCTTTTCTCTTTTTTGGGGGGAAGGATTATCATCCGATTTCCTCTTAAGTAAAGGAGATTTAACGACCAGCTGCAAAAACTGACAGATGAAGAAAAAAAAGTTTAGTCACCATATTTATTAGGATTGGGCTGGCTTCTGTCAGGATCATTTTTCTTCCACACACTAATTAATAACATTAACCACTACCCCCAGGCTCCAGGCCTGTCTCCTCTTCCATGTGTCAGAAACAAGATTTGACAGTTCAAGGCAAAAACGATTTGCATGTAAATCTTGATCAAAAGCAAGCCAGTGCTCTGAAGTCATCAAGTCTTGCTACAAATCTGACACATACACTTGAACCAGCTTTGGCAAAACTAGGTTTGGATGGGAGACTGAATAAACAGGCTGCGTTCACAACACAGCAGTCAGGACTAATGTTGGTGAAAGCAACTAAAATTCCATGGGGTTTTTTTTCGATACTTTAGAAGGATTTATTATTATCAAGACAAGTAAAAAATAAAAAGATTTCAAAAGGAAATAAACCAAAGAGCACAACGTAATATTCGGGGTGATTTGTGCCTTAGTCAAACGCAGTACACGCCAAGTGTCTTTCGGCTTGCATTTTGTTGTTACTCGTCTCCACGTCCATTCAACCGTGCATATTGCTGTTGATGAGTTTGTAACAATGAAATGTCTAGTGAAGTCGGATATGTACTTCTATCCTCAAAGAAAGAAATATTCAATACGAAAAAAAATAACTGAAAGTAATGTGACCACTTCCATCAACTGCATCACTTTCTTAAAAAATAGCGCAAATAAATGTTTCTGAGCTAGGTGAAGCAATCTATTTAATGTGATAAATTGCACAGTGCAGTACTATTATTAATTTTAATGTAGTAACAGCACTGTGTAAAAAAAAGTCACACAAGAGCATGCTCTAGAGCATTTTAATAGTTTCACTATTTGAGAGGGCACCATAAACATGTTATATCAGAGGTCATGATGTGTCAGTGTATAATACTGTGGGGGTGCTGGATTATAAATCTGGTACTTCAGCTTTGTAGAACCTCTATCCCATCTGAAGGAATGAATGGCATGGTCTATTTGCGGATGATCACAGGACCCTGTCTCTACAGGTCGCCTGTTACCATTAATCACTGAGCAGCTGGCTTCTCTGACACTGCTTCCATTCATTAACTAGGCCTTTAATGTGGCCATCATAATTACGTTAAATGATCACTGAACACTGTTATCCCCTTCATAGAAAGGCTCAATTCGAGATCTGTCAGTCTAGCAGCTTGACTTACTCCAGGAAGACTCAAAAGCCTTGCATTATTTTTCATTTACGCAATGCATTTGAAATCTGAACATCCATCCCCACTCCAACTTAAACCAACCTAAATCAGATTTACAACAACTGTCAAAGATGCGGATGACAGATAAATTAATCTTCCCTTCATGAGTTTACATCCTAGGCATCTGGACTGCTGATCTGGCCCTAACAAGCATAGCGTATCTATAAGCTATAGTTTAAAGCTGATGTTTTCACGGCTGGAGATGAATTACCCTGTCATGTGCATCTATTTATTCAGTGGGTGTGGCTCTGGCTTTTGGACATGATGAATTTGTTCGCTGAAGTCTCCATAAAGCTCTTTTTTTAACCTTGTATCAATCTCAAGTATGTAAATTTAGTATGACAAATTTTCATGGAAGTACAGAAACATTTCTTTGAGACTCTAACAAAAGCCCTCAAGCCCCAGATTGTTTGAACAAATAGAGTTTAAGCTTACGTATGAAATGATACAAGATCACAAGGCGCATTCAACATCGAATTATAACCACAAAATGCAAGGAGAAGATTTGCAAGATATATTTTAAATATTTAAGAAATAAACTGCATACTCTCCTTCCAACCCTCAAACCAAATTTCATAGAGGTTGAATATTTTAATTCTACCATTCTGATTTCCGTTTAATCCTTGAAAACGTAAACAAGTAAAATTAATTTACCTGCTGCAGACATTTTTTAGACATATTGAATTGTAAGTAATACTATACTACAGGCATTGCTCACACCACCTCACCAAGCCAGTCAAGAACTTCAGTAATGCTCAAGTTTGACCCTCAAGTGTCCTCTCTCCTTCACATCCGTGTCATGACCCCCTCTGCCTTCTCCCACCTCCGCAGCATTGCCCAACTCCACCACTGCCTCTCCTCTTAGGCTGCCAAAACCCTCATATCTGCCTTCATTACAACCAGGCTCGTCTATGCCAACATTCTGCTTGTTAGCATTCCCAACTCTTTCCTCCACAAGTTGCACATCATCCGGAACTCTACACCTCATGTCCTCTCCTTTATCAGGCTCCGTGACTCCATCACACCCACCCTCGCCCAGCTCCACTGACTCCCCATCCTTCAGATGATAGAGTTCAAAATTCTCGTCTTCAACTTCAAGGCCCTCCATGTCCTTGCCCCATTGTACCTCTCTGGCCTGCTAACCGCTTGCCAATCTGTCCGCTGCTACTGCTCAGCAGGCTCCATGTTTTCCGCCCGGCCCGCCAAACGATCAGCAAACTATAATATGAATTGACTTTATATATGTGGGCAAACCGCAGCAGCCAATTGCGCACAGCAGTGTCCCACAAATAGTTGTGGATTGAAATTACCAATTCATTATTGTATTGTTCAAGGGATTATTATCAGTCGTGTAGGGTAAGGAAACTTGCCCAAGGTGTCATTCTGCCTGGAATTAAACCCATGTCTCTCGCTTGCAAGATGAATGCTCTAACACTGAGCTACAGAACTCCACTGTTGTGTATATTAGGTGAACAATTAAAGAACTTTTAATTTGTCGAGTAGAAACACCTCAAAGTGGCATTCACAGGTAATTACTGTCAAGTATAGTAACTGTTTGATGGATAACCCATCAGTATGAATGTAAAATGCATTGCAAAGCACCAATATGAGACAATCATTTGGCCTCACCTATTCTATCACCCTGTTCTACTGTGTGAAGAAATCAAGTTTCGCTATTAACTATTATTTCACATTGGATTCCTTTGATTGGAGTTAACAGCAGTTAACGACTAATGCAGAACATTCAACTTCCCGACTGGGACACATGTTAATATTTAAATTTAATTGCACTTTCCCAAAGTATATGTGGTGCAGAATTGTGCAATAATAAGAATGTTTTGTGAAATTTTGCCATTGAACAGCAAGGGATAATATTTCAGCTTGCCAGCTTCACCAGAACAGACATGTTCTCGCTCAGATTGAGTGCAATTGCGCTTCATCATCGTTGGCAAGGGAAATGTCTTAAAAAGGCTAACCCAGTCAGGGGAGCTCTGCTTGAGGTGCCATCCTTCTGATGAGGAGTTAAACCAAGGTCCCATTTCCCATTTCAGGTGGACGTTTCATGGCACCACTTGAAAGAAGAAGGGCCTTTCCCTGGCCAATCCCCCCAATAACAAAGTTTCATTCACTTCACACCTGTTTGCGGGATACAAATATAATTTTGTTGCTGCATTCGCCTACAAATAGAGTCACAACCCTCTACTGAAGTAATTGCCAAACCGTTGCCTGAGGGCCACACTTGGCCAACGGCGCACGTCAAGAATTCTCTCGCTGGAAACACGCATCAGTCCAGGCAAGTCCGGGTCAAATCAATACCTTGTTTTCAATGGCTTCCGAGTCTTGATACCTACGCAAGGCCGGTAATAAATGAAGAAATATTCCATAAATAAAAAATTATTTGGTTGGTTAACCATAATGTTTAGTGACCACTGTTCTATAGTAATTATCATGTATGTTACTTACCTATAGTAAGTGCTTGAGGTGTTTTAATGACACGCTAAGACACTATATTAAATGCAAGGATAATTATAATCATTACAATTAACCACTATAACCTGAAAGTTGCAATCATATTTAAAAATCGAGAAAAAGTAAACTGGTCTGACTTGGGGGGAAACTGATATCAATGTGATATAGTTTCACTCAGAATATATACAGTTAACTCACTTTACAGTACATTCTGTAAAGCGCTTTGAGATGCTTTGAAGACACAATAAGGTGCTATATCAAATGCAAGGATCATGGCAGTACAATCTGCAAGTGTCTTCATATTGTGCCATAGATTCTATGCAAGCTCTAACTTCTATAGTTTTGATAATGAGCACAGTTCCACTTAGAGGTAGATCAAACAAGAACAGTTATCTAAAATCTATTAACTGAAAGCTTTTCATTAGTTTCTGGCCAGTTTATTGAACTTTGGAGATTCAATAACCAATAAAGGAGGTTGTTTATTTCAACATAATGGACCAAGGTAATATGTTATTAAAAAAAATCTCGTCTCTTCATTATACTCTGATTCGTCTCGCTGGTAGACATGCTGCCATTTGGGAAATAGGGATAGAAATAAACTACTTTAGCATGGCTGTGTGCAACACTTGTCAACCACAGAGGTTTGTTGCTTGTAATTGAAACAGTTGTTCTGTGTATGCTTTAAAAATTATTAACCCATAAAATTTTTTAATACACATCAGTCACATGTTTATTTCACAGAGATTTTAGTTTCATTTCTTTTGAACTATTCTTTGCTGTGCATGTGTTTAGCACATGTTAAAATGAAAAGACAAAAGAATTGCAAACTTTGCTTTTAAATAATCCATCTTAAATTCACTAAAAGCTTTTAGCAGCTCCCAATATGTTCAGCAACTTGAACGAGGTGAGACACTACATTATGTAGACAAGATGTCTTCATTGTTTGAATATAATGAAAGTGGTATCTCACAGATTGTGAGTTAAAACACCTGGTCCGTTCACATCTGGGACTCGAGTTTGAATCCTGCATGACAGATGGGATGAAAATCCCATCTCATCTCTGCCTCACTTGAAAGAGGATGAAGCACATTGACCTTGGGTATAATGAATACAGTTCTGATTGAGTGCAAATCAACAACACAAATCTGCTCATACTCGAGCCTTTATGGATAAATGTGCGGATGCTAAGAACCAACATTAAATTTTCGATCAGCAATGAACTAGCAAATCTCAACCTGAGCAATGTTGGCATCTAAAGGTATTCCCTTTTCACCGTGAGGCGGAAGAGAAAGCAACTCAGCCCCAGTTCCCAATTTTGATCTAGTGACCTGAGCTAATGAATGGTTTCAATGCTGTGATTCTTGGAGTGGGATTAAAAATATTTTCTCATTTTATTGGAGGTGGAAATCTTAACTATGTTGGGCAGCACCAGCGGTTGAGGCAAGAAAAGTGAGTCAGGGCTCAGAAGATCACATCAGCATTACCTTTGATTCACCAACAACAACAACAACAACAAATTACATTTATAGAGCGCCTTTCACGTCGGGAGGACGTCCCAAGGCGCTGCACAGGAGGCGTGTGACCCGAGCTGAGAGGGGAGTGTTTGGGAAGGGGTGAAACACGAAGGGGGGGTAAAAGAGTTCAGAGTGGAACAAAAGGCACGATCGAAGAGGAAAGTCTTCAAACCGGCCTTGAAAGAGGAAAGGGAAGAAACGAAACGGAGGGATTGAGGGATGGCATTCCATAGGGTGGGAGCAGAGAAACTGAAGGTCCGGCCTCCGATGGTGGGGCGGTTCGGGCGGGGGGCTTGGAGCAGGCCAAGTCCTGTTGAACGGAGGGTCCGGGTGGGCGTGTAGGGGGAGAGTAAATCGGTTAAATAGGGCGGGGCAAGGCCGTGTAAGGCCTTGAGGTGAGGACAAGGATCTTGAACTCGATCCTCTGGAGGATGGGGAGCCAGTGGAGACGGGCGAGGGTGAGGGTTATGTGGTCGCGGAGGCGGGTGCGGGATAGTACACGGGCTGCAGAAGAAGAGCCATTTGGGGAAATAGCTGGAACAATCTGGCTGTTGAGTTTGCCTACAACATACACAGTCACCACAGTTTACAGTACAAGGTTTAAAGTGTTTTTAGATATCAAATGCAAGGATTGCTGATTTTTGCTGAAGATCCAAATCCTGCTCAGCTGGAAACATATTGAAATACCTTCACCAACATATGCGGGTAAATAAAACCGAGGAAACAAATCTGCATGGCTAAAATACATAGGTTTGCACAGAGAGAATGGACCATATTCATTTAAGTCAGCCTGGTATTCGTTGACCTTGATTGATGGTGCGCTACAGGCAATAGAGGTGCTAAGAGATGCTATGGTCTAGAAAAGGATTTTCATTACAAAGCTTCATGCTCAATTGCTTGCCTGTTACAGTACTCTTCCAATCATAATCTACCTATCACATCAGTATTAACAATGTATTTAAAATCTTCCAATTCCTCCAGCAATGTGTTTTTAAGTATAATGTAGCTGGGTGAATTGTTTCACGCTTTTCTACTCTTATTGCAAAATTTTGTTCAAAATGACTCAGATGTTTTTGCTTCAATAATTATGTCTAATTTGAAACCTAATGCGTTTTATCCACAGCATACATTATACAGTACAAACCCAACCTAAGCTGATAGGCAAATATATAGTGTAGGACTGACCAACTAATTATGGCTAAATGCATTTTTTTTTAAAAAACTTAACATACATTACTTCTGATAAAATAGGAAAAGTTAATTATGAAACAATCCTCTTAACCTTACGAGAAATATCCCATTGTGCAAAATCAAGACATTCCCCCCTGCTTCGCCAGGCCAAAGTGGGCTTAAGTTAATGCCATTAACATCAATACATAGAGCAATAAAAACAAAAGAATTCTCACACACCAAGATAAATCACTGCAAGAGAGGATTCGTAAACTAAAAGTGTCTCAGTGAAACCGTCCCCAGGGAAAGCAAACTTGTTTTCTTCTGTAAGACAGCAAAAGATTAACGATCTCGCTCTCTCTGAACCCACACAACTTCAGTAACTGTTGAGGAGTTTTCTATATTTCAGAGAACGTACAATTATAACAAATGAACCTTTCGTCAAAAAAAAGTCATGTTGTGAGTTGTATCATATAATCTTCACCGGAGTGTGGTTCAGTTGAAGAGGGTAGGTTTTAAAAGTTACTAGATCTCCAGCACTTCTGACAACTTCATAAAAAATGTGTTTTAAATAATTTCACTTTCTTTGAAGGTCTGAAAATCTTACAAATGAGAGGGACAGATCTCATCACACAGGCTCTTGTTATAGTTTTTAAAAAGGACTAAATTACAATTAGTGCACTTTTCTTTACTTTCTGAATAGCATTGATGTAAATACTGAGCAATGGTTGAAATTAATGTGAGGAGCTACTGAATCCAACAGAATCCGAACGCACACATGTGATTAAACTGATGCGGTTATTGAACTGCCCCAGTTTAAATGGTCATCTCATAATCCGGCTCATTTATTCAGTTCTCTTTTAGGGCTCTTTTATCTCATTATTATCAATTATTATCAATTCTTCAAATGTGCTATTCTGAAAAAGATTACAGTCCTAATTATTTTTGTACATGGTGTACATTTGTCTTCGAGCAAATGGAAGTGCACTACAAAATACCAAACTGCTACTTCTGCAGTACAGATATTAACTGCATATCAGCACTACAATAATAAAATATTACCCTGGGGTTAGAGATATGACAAAAAAAAAGGCAGTGGACATTATTGAGCACATTCCACATCCCTTCTAAACCCATTGTACCAGTTATAATCTGAAAACTGCACTTGCTGGTTATTTTATTACACCTGTGGGTGAAATTCCATTAAACAAAATTCACAGGAAACTTTCAAATACAAGCTGAGTAGAAAAGTATTAATAAATGGAACTGGTCTGAAACGAGGTCTGCTGTTCCATTCCGTTTCCCCATGTTTGCCCTTATTTTCACTGTTTTCACTTTCTCTCTCCGATTTTAAAGGACTGTAAAACTTAAATGTGCAAGTTTTTTCTTCTTCTTTTCATTCCCCTGCGCTTCTTGTGACACGGTCACAAAGGGTTACATCTTGAAAATAATATGCATAGAAGCATCCTTGCAATTGATTATCATGTCTACGAGGACGTCCCAAAGCGCTTTACAGGATTTGCTGTAAAGTGGTGTGACTGTGGTATATAGTGTGGTCTTCGTAATTGTGTTTTAAAAAAAGATTCCCAAAGCTGTGTCTCTGGTGACTGAAACATTACAATTCTCAAACCAAACACAGAGGGCTTCCCACTCCCTGCCAGCTCCTGATAAATTAATAGGGTAAAAGCTACAAATGGTTTCACTGCTCAATCAATGTCACCTACCGATCTGAAGAGCACTCAGTGCTCACCCAGTCCGAGTGACTGGGTTTTAAAAAATCTCGCACTGCTCACGTCTTATACATTTAACATAAATGACAGTTATTTGCTGCTCCACCACACTCTGGAGTGGGGTTAAAAAGCTAGAAGAAAAAATTACCAGTCGTCTCCCTTGTACATTTTGAGCGCTCAGACATCTAAAGCCCAATTATAAGTAAGACTTTGGAGCATTAGTGGAAATTCAAGCCACAATCCTGCAGGCTTTTTTTTTGAAGCAACACATTTCTGATGGTATTACAGCACAGCCATTCTATGCTGTTAAAGAGTTCAACTTCTTTGTTATTTTCTCTTTTTTTGTTCTGACTCAAACTGAAGTCAAGTTTGAATGACTATACATTCCCCTCCACCGCACCCCCACCCCACCACCATTTTCCAGTGCAGAAATCATGATAATTTCAAAATTATACTGTAGCTTTTTCACTTTGATGTGAATTGCTTGACCTGGTTAATCCAGGCACCGGTCTCCGATCACAGGGCTTGTCTGGGTAATGAATTTTCCATTTATCTTGATAAATCATTGCATAATCTCCTTGATTCAATTGAACAAAGAATTTAGGAAAGCCATTCAAATGCCTTTGTTTTACTTATACAACTCCTTAAAACCATAATATTACAATAAGCTTGTGAGCAGGGATCATTTCCAGAACACAGTGCTGCATGGAGTGGGGTGAGAGAGGAAATGCTGTGACATTTCCCAAAATGTTTTAAAAATAAAAGTTTTTTTGCAGTTGCTTGAAGTTCTGGTTCAGTTACATTCTCCAACAGTATCTTAAACCAAATTACATCAGGTTCCCTTGAGAAAGTGCTTCAATGTTGGGGACATTATTAATAATAATCTTTACATTTAATGTAGCACCTTCTGCATCAAAGTGCTGCACACAATAAACTATAAAGAGTATTTCGGGAACAAAAGCAGTAGCCAATTTGCACATAGCAATGTGTTTTTCTTAAGAATGGAAATAGCGTGCAGAGTCATGGGAAACAGTTTCTGTTGAGTGCAACATGTCCCTTTTAATCAGTTTTTTGTATTTTTAAAATAATTATTTGCTTCCTTTAAGATAAGGCATTAATCTCAATTGGAAGCCCCCTGTTGTCTCACAGGGCATTTTGAGTATCTGTGTGATGTTTGGACAACCCAGGCTGTTGCCAATAGCAACATCATCTATATGTATTCGATTTAGCTACAGAACTCTGATGGCATCTTTTTGTTAGTCTCTCTGCAAGGTCATCATTACTAACAATCCCAGCACTGTACAAAGAACGTGCAGGAGGCAGAGAAGGGAAGGAATTGGCGGAGGGCAAGTAGTTAAAAGCATAGTCAAAGTGGTCAATCTCCAAGCGGGCTTTAGAAAGAAGATGAGGAACTGGCGAAGTGGAGGGTTCAGGCAAGAGTTCCAGTGGTAGGGACAGAGTGGGTGGGGAAAGCTATGTTGTACGTAGAGTAGATTTCCCGTGGCTGTGAAAGAACTAGACTTGATAGTATTAATGAAACTTTTCTCCTTCAGTGCTTTTTGATATTTCTGGTGGGTTATATTTACTATTAATGTCATCAAGTCAAATTAGAATCAAGGCATTGCACCAGAAAGCTGAACAAGCAGATTTAATAGAGAACACAGGCACAGATACTTGGGATACGTGATGAAAGATCACGATATTGGGATTAAAGGGGTTGCTCAAATTTAATAAGATGATGGAACAGGCTTGATGGGTCTCTTTCTGTTCCTCTTTTCCTGTATTTCACTGGGTTTGTTGAATGCCCTCCTAATGATTCAGTCAAACATTAACAGTGCCTGCAGAACAAGCTACTACAGATTAAGCGTCCAGCTCTGAAATGCTCGCATCGCCAAATTAATATGGCATAACATAATGCTCTGCAATGTATACCTATGTCTCTTCCACCACATCCAAGCCATGACTCTCTCTACCTTCCTTCACCTCCACAATATTGCCTGACTCCGCCACTACCTCAGCCCCCAGCCTACTGAAACCCTCATTCATGCCTTTATCAAATCCCAGCTCAACTACACCAATGCCCTGCTTGTCAGCCTTCCCAATTCCTCCCTCCATCATCCAGAGCTCTGTGACCCATGTCCTCCAATGCTCCAAGCTTCTTGACACCATCTCCCCCATGCTCCCCCGACTCCATTGGCTCCCCATCACCCAAAGGATTTAATTCCAACACCTTGAGACGTCCTCCTGATGTGAAAGGTGCTATGCAAGTATAATTTTGTGGTTGTTGTTGATGTACAGAGACCAATAAATCCGCATCTAATGCTGGAAGCATTGAATATGATTGAACAGACTGATGAGATATTGACGAGATGCAAAGGTTTGAAAAATTTCCAAACGTACAAACTGAAAAGTTTAAAGGTGTTGCTATGGAGTTATGCTACAGTTAGTACAGTGCTGGAGTTATGCTACAGATAGTACGCGCATTCCGGGTGCGCGCGCATTCGGGGCCTATCTTCTCAGGAGGTAAATATCTTTCTCTCTCTGTGTCTCTCACTCTCTCCATCTCTGTTTTTTTCTGTCTGTGTGTCTGTGTGTCTCTCTTCCTCTCTCCTCTCTCACATCCCCCCCCATCTCTATCTATCTGTATATTATCACATCCACCCCGTCTCTCTCCCCCCCAGCCGTCTCTCTCCCCCTCACCCCCCCCCCCCAAGTACAGTGCGAGAGTTATGCTACAGTTAGTGTACAGTGCTGAAGCAGTGCAAGACTACCTCCTGGAGATAGTTTCTCAGACCTTCTCTCAACCCAAATCCGTTTCTTTTAAAAAACTGTGTTTATGCCACAGTATTTATTGTAGGAAAATTACATTAAACCAATATATAACCAGCCTATTCATTTCCAACTTCTTTTTAGTTCCCAGTTTGTACTGAAGGGACCAAAAGCTCCAGAACTCAGATCTAAATCTAAATTATTTGGACACACTCTCAAGATCATGGTCATTCCCTTGATGGCTGTTTGTGGTTTCCTGCAGTTCATAAATTGGTTGCTGTGTTAGCCTGCAAAATACAGTCACTACACTTTACAATAAATACTTTGAAGTGCTTCGAGACACCCTCACGATTTGAAAGACAATATATGAATTGCTAGGATTATTATAAAGAGATGAATAGTAGCCA
This sequence comes from Hydrolagus colliei, assembly GCA_035084275.1. Lineage (NCBI taxonomy): Eukaryota > Metazoa > Chordata > Chondrichthyes > Chimaeriformes > Chimaeridae > Hydrolagus > Hydrolagus colliei. Next base: position 16,519,066 of record CM068748.1, read on the forward strand.
GATTGTAGCAAACTGAAAAAAAATATGAAGTGGACAACTGTATTCATGAATTGAATTCGCTGGGATACTGCCTGACTCAGCAGGTCAGGCAGTATCTATGGCGAAAGGAAAAGTGAGTCAACGTTTCAGGTCCACAAACTGATGAAAGGTCGTGGATCTGAAATGTTGACTCACTTTTTTCTTTTCTCCATAGATGCTGCCTGCCCTGCTGAGTCCTCCGAGCAATTTCTGTTTGTGTTTCAGATTTCCAGCATCTGTATTTTGCGTTTTTGGATTCATGAATTACTGGGCAATCTAAGACAAGAAAAATAGATCTGTTCAAAGGCTGATCTAAATCTGTACAGTGAGAGTGTGCTGTGCTGGGTGCGCTTTCAGTCGGTAAGACGCACATGAAGTACTCAGCGTTTCAAATTCAGTCACAAGACTTTCAACATCAGTAACATTCCAAGCACAGAAATAGCAAAAGCAGGAATTCAGAAAGTCATAAATCTTTTGACGTGATTACTACGCAACAACCAAATATTATTTTGCTCTATACTGTTAGGCGTAATTATATGCATTTAATTATATACTGTAGCACCATGATTCTTCCCTATTGTAGGTATTCATGTTTTGGTTAGACGAGAGACTGCGCAAGAACATGTTCAACGCCACCTCACTGACCCAGAAAAGTGTTTTACAAGAAGGGTTTGTTATACAGTCCTTTGTCAGTGGCTCATCAATTTCCTCTGATGCTCGGAGAATCCCTACATGTGCAGAGGCACCAAGAAGCTCCAAGTGCCAGAGGAAATCAGATTTCCCAGTTCATGCAATCTTGAAATCTATGCACAACACAAGCAACTGGCCTGCAAGGTGGCAGAAAATAGCGAGACTCAGCAGATAGAAAATAGAATGGTTCTTACACCTATGACAATATATGGCATCTTCAGTTTCAGGGTACTACTACTAATAATAATCAATGCCTTTGATATAGTGATTATCATGTCATTGAAACATTTCAATGAATACACTATAAAGTGGATTGGTTGTGTATTTTGCAGGAGAAACATGGCATTCTTCTATATTATAAAAACATTACACAATGGTACATTCTATTATATTATAATATATTATAGATGGGAGTATTGTGCAAGTTCCAGCTGTTAATAGTTCAGCTAGAGTAACACTGCTTGATCATTGACATTGAGTTGCTAAAAGATGAGAATCTTGTGAGTTTTCATTCTAACTTATACTGCTATCAGTATGAATGCCACACTTGAAACCTGCATTAACTGAATGCTTTACAATTTGGTCGTACTAAGTTGGAACCAGCCAAACTGGCCTATTCTATTAGCAGAGTATGAACTTACATACGCAGCTTTCAGTTGCAAAGTCTATAGTAGTGAATTTTCAATCTGCGCAGCACATAAGTGTATCATCCCAGTGTGCCTCACTCAACCTTGTATGTAACATACCATCACATCACTGCACAACACCACACCAGCTAGCAGTTGTAACTGTGCTGACTTAAACCTGACAGAAAACAGAAAACAGCTGTTGTGGTCTTGGCCGGTTCAGAACCCAACTAAAACGGTTATAATTCATTTTGGGGAAACTGGACTTCAAAGATGTTTCAGTTCCCAAAAGGTTGGAATATTGCAACTCAAGCCATAAGGAACAGACTTTTTATAAGTTTATTTCCTCCCTCCCACCCCCCAAAAAAAATCAATCACAGATCTCAACCTCACTGATACAGTGCTTCACAGCACTGCCTGACATTGGTCAGCCATGTCTCTTCAAGTGAGGTTATTTCAAGTGAGGTGGGTATTTCATATCTACAGAACATGTTTAAGAAAAGAAACCAATCCGAATGGTACAATTTAAATTTGATCTAAGGGCAAGGCTCACACTACAATAATAATAATCCTTACATTTGTTATACTATCTTTCACATCGGTAGGACATCCCAAAGTGTTTCGATTACAGTACCGGATATACGGTAAAGTGTATTGACTGTGTGTTTAATAAAATGAAAACGAAAACCAGTTGGACGGGGCTTTGTTTTTCACGGGGAAGGGTAATTTGTGTCAAAGCTACACGTGGTTACACCCTCCTCCACTTACTGTATTGCTGACATTATTATACAATCACAAGAAATGAATCACTGAGATATCTATTAAAGTCAGCTCTCTGCAGTAGTGTTTTAATTGTACTCGTACAGCCCAAACATGCACATCAGGGTTCGCTTTAACAATTCAGAAAGAACTGAATCAATGATATGCCTCGTCTCAGTTTGCTATTGTTCAGATACATTTAGAGAAATATATCAAAAGAACTATGCTTACAGATGGCAGATGGAAAGAAAGTTAGTCACAGATCTAAAGCAAACACAGAGCAGCTTTAAAAACAATACTGCGTGATGAACCTCATTAGCAATCTTTTCTCCATAAAAGCTCTAATAAACTGTTCTGCTGCTCTTTTTGGTGGGGGTCTCAAAATGAATGAACCCATGTGGAGAGTGAAAAAAAATTGTGGGCAAAAGACGGGAAATGAAAGAAAACTACGATCAAACAAGGCAATTTTTTTTAAATCGGAAAGGAGAGGACGTAGGGAGGGTGTGGGGGTTGAGAGAAAAATCAGAGCAGAAGTGCATTACATACATCTTAAATTAAATGTTATTGTTGCAACAACAGAGAACTTCAAAATAACTGGTTGTAGCATTTGCATTCCAGACTAACCACCTTTAAAACAGAAAACTCTGTGTTGAGCAAATCCAACAAACACACTCCACACTGTGTAGGAATTCAATTTGGAAACCATCATCTCAAGCATAGAGGAGGACAGGAAAGTCATATTGCTATAATGCTCAGATTATCAATCATTCTGACAGTTTATTGGCTTTATCACCGCACATACCATTAAAATGATGTCTGGCTCAGAATGTCATGAGACAACATTAAACAGACCAGGATTAAAAAGCAGATACTAAACAGCATTCCAGCAACTTTCTCACTGAATTTTGTGCAAACCGCTGCTCCAGTACTGGCTCTGGACTTCGAAGAAATATACTGCCTACGAGACGCAGAGTCAACACAAGAGTTCACAAGCTGACAGGTCTCCTCATGCCACAGCAGTTACAAAATGTCCTGCCACGGTTTTATTGCATGCTGTACACAACAAGATTATTGCGAATGAATGGCAGGAGTTGGTAATGAATGGTGGGGGTTGGAGGAGGTAGGGGGGAGTTATGGAATTAGTTTCTCACAGAAATTTCATTGGAAGCCTGAGCCTGAAGAATTTATCCACCTTACTCATCGCTAGTTCACCCAAGGTCAGTTTGCAAGAAAACGTAAAGGAACAGTTCAACCTGTGTGTTACTAACTCAGACCTATCGATCACTTGATTATCTTCCACCAAAACTAGGCAGACGTCAGAACTAAAATGATTTTATCTTAAATTGTAACAAAAGGAACCATGCATGTTCTTATTGGTGTCTTTTGCAACTGGTGGCTCAAGACAGTTTTCCTATCGGAATCACATAGAATTCCCAAAAATATATTGAATGAGGAGATGACTACGGGGTCTCTGATACTCATGATGGGATTTCTACATGAAACATCTGACGCCTGATTGCCGCCAATTAGTTGTTTAAACTAAGCATCAAACTCCGCCATTGCTAAGTGATTCTACCCCATGTGAAGGGCACTATAAATATAAGTTGTTGTTGAGAGCAAAAAAACAAAAACAGTTTCATCAGCCAAATAAATCACCCTGATCACTGCACAGTTTATCCCTTTGCAGTAGTTACAATTTAAGCAGAAATTCAGTAGGATATTCTGGGTTAAAGATTTCACACTTGCTCCGTGGCTCAGAAAAGAGGTCAGTAGTAATTGTAATAAAATGGTCCTGGTCCTAAACTCCTCCCATTCATTCTGTTTCACCCCCACTCCCCACAAAAAAGCTGTTAATCCTTAGAGCAATTCGGACAAGTTCATCACGTTTAAAATAGGTAGGTACTCTACTTTGAGGAGGCCCTTGTACACGAAAGGAGGTACGATTTAAAATAAAACAGCAACCAAAGTCAAGCAAAAATAAATAGGCAACAGAGAAGACAGATAAAGAGAAACAAAAAAAGTGATTTTTCTGTGAACATTTGGCTTTATTGCATTAGTGTTAATCTTGCCATAGTGAAGCCATTATACATTTGTAACTTTATGAATGTATGATGGGGAGTGGAGATTCAGTGTCACAATACATTAAATGGAAACCAAAAGGCCGTCCCAAAGACAGGAGTTTCTGTGGACCTGTCAACACTCTTGAGGGTTAGTTTTGAGGGTCAGATTTCAGTTTTAAACTTCTAACTTAAATTTTTTTATTAAGATTTAATACCTCCCCCTTTAATACATTTCATAAAATCATTACAATATTTGCAGTTGGAGTTGAATATCATCAAAAAATATACTTGAAAACAGGCATAAGGTGGATCGACAAAAACATTGTCGGTTGTTAAAATTATTTTTTAAGAAGTTAGGTTTTAAAATGCAATTCTTGTGAATTGAAATGTCATTAATTCAAAAGTTAATTTTGCCTCCAGGGGCACAATATACTCTGAAGATCTGTTTTATTCTCTGGAATTCATTTTGTGAAGAATGTTCGTTGTATTACTCAGACTTTTCATGCTTTCAATGCTTAACCATACAAGTTATGAATTTGGGAAACCAAGCAAGTTTATTCGCTTTTATATCAAATACCATATCATATCAGATTTCAGAAACAGTTTAGGGATACCAATATGCCAGTATTATTACCTTATGTGTTTATATAAAGTTAAGTACTGGGACATTTGTGAGCCAAATCAGTACCAGCCACTGGAATTCAGGTTCCAGATTCAGCAGAACAATATTTGCAGTTAAGGTGGACTAGGTTTGCGCAATATTAAAACGATGCTGAACAATTTATGGGATGAACATTGGGTACATAGATTACAATCACGGTTTGTTTGACAACCAAGTGTAATCGACGTATCAGGCAGATCGTGACCATGCAGCAGCATTGTGATCAGCTTATTCAACAGGTTGCTTCGGATTTGCATAGACAAATGCACACACAGAACTAAAGCAAACATATTGTTGAAGGGGAGTTTTGGAATATGAAGCAGTATCTGTTCATTATCTGGGAGGATTATGCATAAAAGGCTTTGACCTCTCACTCTTTCAAATATCATTCTTTTGGATTCTTTTGGCAATTCATAGTCATAAACAATTAATTCAACCCTTCTTATTTTGCAAATTAACCTTCTGCTATGCTTATACCCCAGTACTTGGTCCAGATAACGTATAACAACAACAACAATTTACATTTATAGAGCGCCTTTCACGTCGGTATAAGGCATGACCTTGAGCATGTGCTGGTTGTCTGACCAGGTAAAGGGGGCAAAGGGAATACACTGCCACAGAATAATCCTGATCTCACTTAATGTCCACTCACCTTTTGCCAGGAGTTTGAATCTACCTGTTATCCCTATTACCGAGGCCAATTCGAGCACTTTAACTGCTGCCTCACTTGTAAAGAACTTCCTCAGCACTGAACCGAATGCAAACCTATGCTTTGAATGGGTGTACCCTGCACCCTTACAAATATTTCTTAAAGCAATTCATATCGTGGACAGACATATATACATTTTTATCGATTTTCCTACCCTCACACTCAGTGCTCCGCTCAGAATTTCTCCCACCAGCTATGTTGAGGCCAGTTTATTCGCCTGATAGTTGTGCAAAGAGACGTTTTTGAAGGAAAAAATAAGACATTTTTTGCAGTCCATTGCCTTTCTGAACCCAATTTGATAAATATCTTGTGCGATAAAATCATGACAGCAACTAGGTAAAAATATCTCTTAATATCCTATTAACTGAAAAAGCCATATCAAATACAGGGCTTAATTGCTTCAATGACATCAGCACAAGGAAAGCTCTGTGGCTGTGCTTTTGTTAATAATCACATAATTGGACAATTGATAACGTACTAAATGTTGCCCCATTGCATCCTAAACTTCTAAATTTGATATGGACTACCTAAAAATGCTCCCAATTAGTTGTTCAGCTTGTGAAAGGTCAAAATATTTGTACAAATAGAAACCAGTATGGGTGCTTGTGCAAGCATTTATGCACTATTTACCAGGAAAACTGCCAGAAAGTAAGATTGCACAGTGCAACGCAACAGCAATTAGCTGGAGCCTGATTGCCGAGCCCACTTTTCAACAGTTCCTTCATTTGCACCTCAACAGTGGAAATGTAGGAGGTGCAAATCCATTCGGGCACAAATAGTCCTGTAGAAATCCTTGATTGTTCCAACGGAAAGCACAAGAAACTTGTGAGGGGACCATTTAATAACGTTAACAAGGTCTGCAGGCACCTGACTCTTTAATGACATTAAATAAACCAGTGCAGCTCAATGCTCGATTGCTGAGAGCTTCCTTAACCCCATCCAAAAGGATTAGGAGCTGGGAGTGTAGGTCCATCTTTTTCACTCTTGAGCTCTCTATTGCTGGAAAGACTTATTTTCAACAATACAAACTGGCCATTAACTGCCCATGGAACTAGGCAGACATGATGAGTCAAACAGCCTCCTTCAGTGCCGAAATCATCTCAGTTTTTTCTGCCAAAGTATATCAGCCATTTCACCATCGCATGGCTCCCGCAGTGCATTTCACTCATTGTTTAAACGTGGCAGCACATCATAGCCAGTGCAATATCTTCTATTTATATCTTTGTCTGCATCTAATAAAACTGCGTGATAAATCGTAACTTCACCAACAAGGACATGCTATTTACTCCATGTATGTGAGGCAACAACCCAACTGGAGTTAGTTTCGCAGAAGATGCTGCCAGTCAAAAAAAAAAATCCAATTCAAAACAGCTGTGTAGGGGTCCGTCCCAAGTACCAGCAAACATTTGGAGTAAACAGAGCAACTTGTATGCATGAAATATTACATTTCATGGTGCACTGTGGAACAACAAAACAGATAGGGCTATTTTAATTAAGAAATCAACTTGTGACTCATCGGACTACAATCAGGGTCAGTGGTGTACTTTCAGCATTTATGTACAGTTATTCCTCTTTCTGATTCCAGGGACACATTGGTCAATCTGTTTCTCTGCTGTTCGAGGATAACATAATTCAATGATAACATAATTCAATACAGAGCAGAGTCTGAAACTGTTCATTTTCCTGGTACGTGCGGCTCTGCATAATATGGTGCTTTGCCCCAATAAGGATTTGGTGAAGCTGGACTTTTTGCAGAAACCCAGGGAGAATACAACAACAACAAAAATCATATCGGTAGAGCACATTTCATGTCGGGAGGACTTCCCAAGATGCTGAATATGGGAAAAATCAAGACAGCAAGTGTGCAAACCAAGGAGATTTTTTTGGAGATGGCAAAATCTGGAGTCAGTCACGTAAATAATAATATTAATAATAATCATCCTTGCATTTGATATACTGCTTTATCACATCTTCTAGATGTCTCAAAGCACTTCACAGATTATAATATAAAGTAAATTGACTGTATATTTGTGGATAAAATGCAGCAGTCAATTGCACACAGCATAGCGGTGTTCCACAAACAGTGAGTTGATTTGATCAATTTATTATTGGGTTTTTTTGAGGGATTACTGTTAGATGTTTGGAGTAAGGAAACTTGCGCAAGGTTTCACCTTGCCTGGAATTGAACGCTGGTCTCTCACCTGTAAGACAAGTGCTCTAACCATTGAGCTTCAGGATTCAAATAAAAGATAAATTGCAATCTATTCCTGGTGAACACATGAATCTAGAATAGTGACAGAACTTACACCATTCAACTTTTTGGCACTTTTTATTACACCTATTGGTCCTGTTTTTGTCTCCTGTGGGTCACATGCCAACACTATTTTGTCCTGATGAAATTCATGGTAGCCTCAAAGCTAAAGACCTTAATTTAGGAGTGACGGAACTGCTATCAAACTTGGTTTAATTCAACTAAAATCAAGGCACAAACTACAACTTTGAGGGCAGGAAATAAAAGATTGCATCATAATCACAAGATCATGAGTTGTTTCTTTATGTGGATGACACAATCATTAGGGATTTATTCAACTTTCAAGAATTACACCTAAATCAGCTTGGCTTATGAATGTTACTTGTGGTTTAAACGTATTGTTTAGCATTACATTCACTGTCAGAGATGTAAAAATTTATCCTGCATAATGGGAGTTGCTGTCATCCTCAAACATATCCAAAGACTTGAATCACAATTATCATTGCATACTTCATTCCAATGCATGGCTGAGCAACCACCATCATCCTCACATGACTGGCATACAGATGTTGCAAAAAAAAAAAGTTTTGACCACAAAGCCCTCCAACCGATCCAAGCACAGCATCTCTCTGCTGGCTTCAGTAACAGGCAAGAGTACAGTCTCCTGGTTCAAACGAGACTAGTGGATGTTTTATGAACCCACTAATCGTGTGGGAGTCTTCTTATACACATGAATACAACTGCTATGCTATATCATAGTTCAGGTCTCCAAATCCATTGAATAATATATTGGATGTGATTTGGTTGGTACCATTTTAATGCTATATATGGTCATACGACCACAAGAATTTTTAAACAAGCTGTCAAAGTTTTTAACAGTCCCACATGACACAGACTCGCAGAGCACTACTTAGAACACTTCCTCCCAGTGCTTCCATAGCAACTCCACCAATAATTGCACAACACGCCACTCACGATATTGAAACAAATGCTACAATCAAATTGATGCCCAGTCAGCATCATTTCAATTGGGGAAAAAATCTTTACTGATCAAAGCCATCCTTTTTTTGTAAAAGAGAAAAGAATAAAAATATCTACTTTTAAGCTGTGCTTCGTCGGGGAAGAAAGCATTGTTATCATTTTCTTGGTTAAGACAATTATCGATCTAACAAATCTAACATGTATTGCTTTGCCATTTCTGTTTGCTGAATCCATTTGCTGGACAGTTGCTCTATCCAAAAGTATCCATCAGCAGATGTCCTATAACACAGGCTTGCATTTAAACGGTGCATAAATAGTTATCTTTCCGTAGGCTGTCAGCCCCTTAAACAGAATAAAAAGATTCAGTTAATCTCAAAATTGCATGATTGACTAGGGAGAGATATTTATCTCAAACTGCATAATTTCCTATTTTTTGCTCAGCACACTGCAAATTTCCATTCTAGCAATGCCTTGTAAAGCATTAAATGCAAAAAAGAGAAAGATGTTTTGCATTGAGTTTACTCCAATCATCTCTTGGCATGAGATTACAAAAATTCAATTTGATATGTATTTATTTCCAAGGAGGTTATATCTTCGAAAATAATCCACATGATGAATAAGTGCACTCACCCGCCTGCCCTGCCACAAGATGTCAAGCTATAATTCCAAGAAATACCCCCATCTTGAATGAGGCATTCGTAGAGTACCCTCAATTTCAGTCCCTTCCTCAGTTCCCCAGCCGAGATGTGGAATTTACCATATGAGAAAACCATCTGTGACTCCAATGCATTGAACCATCATCTTTGGTCTTATGTGAAACTGGGCAGAGAATTTGTTTTTTTAATATGTATATTGCTTAAACTATTGCAAGTTTCATATGAAATGCATCGTTGTAAATTTACTTCAACCATGATCACATGCTGGAAAAACTAACATACAATGAATTAGTCTGCAATGCACGATTGAAATCATTTCATACTTTTGTTCCTCTTTATTGAAAGGATTTTTGTTGCATTTTCAGAGAAGCACGACATACACTGACACAGCCACTTGTTTATTGTTTGATTTTATCAAGCCATCATATCATAAAAATATGTCTCTGTAAGCCTCTTTGTTGTTGAGAGTGTCTGTATGCTCTTGGCCAAGGGCTTTCATCAAACCTCTTGGGAGATCTCAGTTTTTCATTGCTTCAAGGTATTCCTGTTTCATCACCCTAGGATCCTTCCATTGTTTGCTTCTTCAAAATGCAGCTCATGAAAAAATCACGAGATCAGTGACAAGTGTCCCCACCCTGACAGTTTTCCCAACACCAAAGACTGAAATCAATTTCCTGCAAAAGGGAGAACGGTTTCCATTCCCAGAGGGATTAATGTTCCTAACCAAGCCTGCAGGGTAGGTATAAAACCAATAAGATTTGATTTAGGGGTCTTGTCCAAATAAAAATATTTCAAAAACAGCAAACGGGTGGGTCAAGGCAGACTATGAATTCTCAAAATGTAATGAATTCACAAAGTGATGTTTCTTGAAAGAAATGCCAATGCAATTTCTTCTTTCAAACATGTCAGTCTTCATTTTTGATTTGTTGTGATGTATGCAGCATTTTCTTACAAATTACAAAACACACAAATGATTGCCAATAATTAAACTTCACGCCAACCATGTGTTTTTGAACCACATGTGATGTTTTCACTCTGATCTTCTATACCCCTCATCACTTCCAGTTAAATGATCAAAATCTACAGATTTTACACATGTTGCACTTGTTTAAGTCATAAACCTTTGTTGGCTTCATGCAGCTCACGTTTCATAGAGCATTTCTAAACAACAGATTGGGTGATTCGTAGCCAGGACTTGAAAACTCATACTTCCAATTAATTTTTTGTTTCATTCATTTGTACAAGTTCCTCAAACTTAATCTGCAAATACAAACAGTGTTAATTTAGGAAAATAACTCTTACTCATTTTTAAAGCTCAGGCCTAAAAGCGGTTCTCATTTCATCCACAATCAGCATTTTTCAGAGCCAATTTCTTCACTTTTTTTGTACTATTTGATGTCCTCAAAAATCTTTTTTTTTAAAAAGGCACAAAAAAAGCAGAAAAAATATACTTTTTAATTTAACTCAAATGAATAAACGGTCAGATGCATAGACAATGAATCTATGTTGGGTGGTGGTGGTGGGGAGGGAGGAGTTGGTAATATAGAAGGAAAGGAAACAGCTTTAATTTCAAAGATTTTGCCCCTTCTCAATTTGGTTTTGACAAAAAGATACTACTGTGTCCAGCTATCTTCCTGATCTCTGAAAGAAAAGCAGGAACATTGGATCATTGAGAGGTTATTCAGCCCATGGACCTTGTGCCACCAATTTATTAGTTCATGGTGGATTATTTAATCTCAATCCAACAGCAGGCATGTTTGAATAGAAAATGAAGGCACATCACCCTGTTAGTTTAGTCTTATTCCACATGAGTTGAAACTCACACCTGGGGAGGGAAATTAAAAGCAAATTAGAATTTGGATGGAGTATTGACTCCAGGATTCCAGAATCATAGTGCAATGTTGCATCTTTCTGTCTAGTTTCCAAACCGTCACAAGGATAGATGTTTTTCTGACAGCTCTTGGAACACCTTTGTTCTATTGTGCTTAAGAAAGCAATGGAAGGAACTTTGCTTTGAGAAGGCAATGCAGGTAAGCATTGAAAAGTCGCCTTTTGTTCAAGATGCTTGCCAACATGCAAACAAAAGGCAGAAAGCAGTGCTGTTTGCCTTCAAAAAGCTGTCCTTTCTCTGGCTTGATTACACTTCACTTATTTATTCAGCGCTCAGTGTTGAGTGATATTCATACACCTTAAAGCACATTTTTTTTGTCTCCTCCTGATGAGAGGCCATCCTTCAGCGTTTGCCCGCATGCACAATATCTGCTGACAGAGCTGCGGTTTCAAGAATAAGGTTGCTCAGTATTATACAGGTCTCTATGAAGTAGCAGAATGCCATGAAAATGATGGTGCAGGCATGACAACTGATAGCATGATCCCTCCTCCATGACTGCAAGATTATTTCATGTTGCATTCCTCAAAGTAAAATCAAACTCCTCCATCAACACCAATACCACACCGACATGCACTTTGTCTGTTCAGATTGCCAGAAGGATAACCAGCAATGCACCGCCAGGTCTAGGGCTGAGGACATAAAATAATCGTGCTGAAATTTGGACCAAAATAGCTACACAAAGCTATCGATGAGTTCAAACATTAGGAGTTGAATTTGAAACTGCTTGGCAGGAACTCAGGGATGCAAAAGAAAATATGTTGAGTTCAACTTAGGCTTGGAAAAATATCACTATGTTTTCATCCTTTGGAACTCCATTCGTCAAACATTTCAGGCTTCTCACCCCTGTCTCTATCAGTATCCAAAGGTCGCCTAAAATCTACCTCTTCGACTGTGCATATTCACCTCCTTCCTCCGTCATACCCCTGCTCAGTGTTCAGTACAGAGCTCCAAAATGTTTCTCTATAATATTCATGTTGTTGCTTGAGGTGTAACACTCGCTCACATTAACAAAGCTCTGCCCTTAGTCTACACACAGGGCAAACATTTATCATTTCAAAATGACTACAGAAAACTGTAAGCAAATGAATTTAAAAATCTTAAAAATATAACACTTTAGAACAATGATCCTCAGGGTAAGACTATTAGAAATTACAGGACTCATGTCTGACCAAGCAAAATATTAACATAGTCAATCCAGATGCACTTGTACAAGCAGCAGTACTAGCCTGAAAGTGATTAAGTGCAAGCCAACCAAATATCCAACCAAACGTTCCCATCATGGTTTGTTTCTACAGGGTCCAATTGATCAGCAAACAGATTAATGGTCAACTCTTTGATACAGAGATGGAAGAGTCTTCCATCTCCTCTGGCATTTCTGCCATTACAATAACACTAGTAAATGCTTTAAAATTGTATTAAAAAGACAACAATGAAAGATACTGCACATGCCCATGCCATACAAACACAAAGAGAACAATTGTAGTTTATAACTGTGCTCGTTTCAGAGTGATATCAGCTTACTTTTACTAAAAACCCTGCATTTAAAATAGATCATTTCATAAGGACGTATCAAAGTGCTTCATAGGATTCACTGTAGAATGGCATGACTGTGTATTCTATAGGCAAATGCGACAGTCAATTTGCACAGTAATCATCCACAAATAGGCTTGAAGTAACCATTTATTTCTGTGGGGAGGTTGTTGAAAATTAATATAGGAAAACTCATATAATTCTTATCTTCATCAATTGTATAATCGTTTAAGCCGTTCATGGCTGCCACATTTTGCCCACAAATATACAGTCAATTCACTTCACAGTATATTCTGTGAAGTGCTTTGAGATATCTAGAAGACGTGAAAAGCACTATACCAAATGCAAGGATTATTTGTTATTATTATTATAATTAACCTGAGTGCCATTTAGTTCCCTATCAAAACCAATCACACAATTCGTATTAATCATCTCCTAACTCGTAACGCCAGTCCCCTATCTACCTTTACTCCCATACATACCTGCTGCATCGAATCATGGGAAATGATCGGTCGACATATGAACACTTACCGGCTGGCTGCATTAAATGGATCCGTCGATGCATGTGCAGAAGAACTTCATTTCCTGCCATTCAATGCAATTCCAGCGCTTGTCGATATTTTCGCAATCAATGACGGGTCAAGACAGCACCTCCAACAATGCATGACACTGCATTAAAATGTCAGCCTAGACAATGTGAGTTCAAACTGCCAACGTGGGCCTTGAACTCACAATCTCCTGACTCAGAGGCAGGAGTGCTACCAACTGAGTCAAGCTTCTCACGCATAGCTAAAAGAGTTCAAACAACTTAGACATGATTCCATTCTCAATGATATCTTGTGTTCAGTGAACCAAGTTCATATTTTGTTTTGCTCATTAGGATGAGAAGATACAGTCCTGGGAAATTCTGCTGTTATAATGGAGAATTTTACAGGAGTAAAATAAAAGCTATTATTGGCAAGTGAGAATGTTTGCATTTGGGAAGAGACTCAATTCCAGTCAAATTTTTTGGCAGCTGTGAAGCACTTTGCCCCCACTGGGAGAAACTGAATGCAATTTCATTTCTAGAATCATAGAACCTCCAGCTCTATTATGTAGCTAGAGTTTTAATTCAACACACCGCTGCTCCATATGTGGAGTCCCAAGCAAACTAAACTTAAATTTGCCTAGTTCAAAAATATCCCCCAAAACGTTACATGTGGGACAAGTAGGGTTTTGGGTGTAAATTCAATGCCTCGCTCCCTCTCGCACAGTAACCATTCTGAATATGATCCTATAGTGGGCATTACCAGTGCAGTAGTAAAATGAATTACAAAAGAATAAGCAACATACAATGTGTTAGGTCCCAATAGTAATAAAGCCAGAACAGCTTCTTACTGCCTCCGTCTTATGGTTCATTGAGGTTATCTAGTAACCATTTTAGTTACATGGACCCACCTTTAATCCCCAATGCATTAAATTAGCTAATCTCATCTGCAATGGTGGAAAAATGCTACAGTGTATAATATATTCTCCATTTAGGGCCAAGATATCTTAGCTGATGTCAGACTAAAAGTTTCCAATGTTAACTAGAGAATGCACACTTAAAACAAAATGAGGAGGTCAGAACACAGGTTTCTCAGTTTACATAAAGATTATTTTGTGAGATTCACCAGAAATCTGAATTATTGTACATTCACCCATTCAATTCTTGTCACATACGACATCGGCATTTACACATAATAATAATAATCCTTGTACAGTATTTCATGTAGTGTCTTATCACGTCTTCTAGATGTCTCAAAGCACTTCACAGAATACTGTATACTGTTAAAAAAATATTGTGGGCGAAACGTGGCAGCCAATTGTGCATAGCAATGTCCCACAAACAGTTGTGGATTGAAGTGACCAATTTTGGGGGGGAGGGATTATTATGTTTATATATGGGTAAGGAAACTGGCCTAAGATTTCGCCCTGCTTGCAATTGAACCTAGGTCTCTCGCTTGTCTAGGCCTTTGTGTTTCATCCATAAATATACAGTCAATTCACTTTATATTCTATGAAGCGCTTTGAGATATCTAGAAGATGTGAAAAGCACTATATCAAATGTAGGGATTATTACTATTATTATTATTGTAAGGCGAGTAATCTAATCACTGAGCTACAGGACTCCACATCAATAATTACATCACAATCATTACTGCAGACTGAATTCCTACAAATTATGTAATACAGTACTATCAAGATTTGTCTCAAGACCTGCCTCTTTGACAGCGCTTTGAGTCATCTTTCCCTACCCATACCCTTAGCTAGCTCGGATACCCACCCAGTACTGTTAAGTGCTTTGGGATGTCCTCCCTACTTGAAAGTCGCTACATAAATGTTAATTTGTATTGCATTGCACAAGGCAACAAGAGTTAACAGAGATTAGCTGTAAAAAGCAAGTCCTAACCATGCCTCAAATTTGTTGTACTTCAGATACTTTAAACGACTATAATGTTGCACCACTTAAAATGCTAAGTGTTGACCGAGTAGATGAGTCATGAAAACTGCTAGACCAAGATAATTTTTTTAAACTACTTTTAATTGCAGAATAAAAAAGTAAAATAAGTTAGAACCCACAGTCCTTAGACTTTGCAAATTGGCAAAGTGCCACAATTGCTGTTAATTTCAAATGTATTTGTTTGGACCAAGTTAAGTCAAATGGCCAAATTCACTGAAAGGCAGGATATTTCGGGAATTTAGGACATTTTTGACGGATGATGGAAACCCTTCACAATAAAAGTAAATCTGGTGTCAAACTTCTCATTGTTTGACCTTGCAGGTAGTATACCTTTGCACATTATAATAACAATCCTTGCATTTGTTATAGTGCAGCTATTTTCACATATTCTAGACATCTCAAAGCGCTTCATAGAATATACTGTAAAGTGAATTGACTGTATATTTGTGGCCAACATAACACAATTTAAAGAAAACAAACTGTAAATGCTGCCAACACAAATAGTTTGAGTTAATGTTTCACAATGTCCAGATAACTTCCACCCAAAAAATAGCACATACAGTATGGATAATCTTAACTTGGTTTCTTCAGGTTAGAATGATAAAAATAGGCACCTAGCTAAAGGCAACCCGGCGCCAACAAGATGTTATCTTCACCCTGTGGTAAAACATTAGGGTGCTACTGGCCTGCTAGCCGCCAGAGTAGGTGAGCATCAACTTAAGAACAAAACAATCATTGTTTCAGAAATGTAAAACATGGTTTCTTAACTTCAGAAGAGAGCCTCGCATTAAACCTACTTTAGATGTGTTTAAACTTTTACTTAAAATAGAAAGGGGTTGCTCAGAGCTGCATTATCTCCTCTAAGCTCTAAGCTCAGGGATGGGTTTTAAACATTAAAGATCGATAAGGTTTCCACCTCAGGTCATACTTCAGCACCACCGCTGTGTTGGTCACAGAGTGACAGTGACATTGGCTGGGGAGACATTTGCTATTGTCGACCTTCCTCATCTGTCAAAGAGCATAGAATGCAATGACAGAACCTAAAGGAAAGTAAAATGATAATAGATAAACAAGAAGAACTGAAAACATTTTTTTTAAAAAAAGAAGTTGCCTTGAAAGCGATTGCAAAGATTGGTTCAGTGTCACTCAGAAAGAAAGCATTTCGCATACAAAATATACAGTCCATTCACTTTATGATATAGACACTTTATAGTATATTCTGTGAAGCTCTTTAAGACGCTTCGAAGACATGATAAGGCACTGCATCAAATGCAACGATTATTATTTTGAGACCATTGCAGACCCTCTGGTTGTCCCCAAAAACATCGTAAAATACTATACACATGCTTTTATATCTTTCACATTTGTTCTCTTGATGTTTATCCAACTTTCTCTTGACTGTTTCAGCACTGTTGACACCACTGTTGAGGCAGATTCTGTTCATCTTAGATGTGAAGCAGCTAAATCCAAATAATTGGTTCAAATTGACCACAGGACTGATGGTACTTTGTTCTGCTTCAGCATATCTGGGTGTGATTCTCCCTACTCAGGGTGACAAATGCGTCCTTAATGACAATTCCCAACTGCTTGTTGATCGAATTTCATGCATATTTATATACAAAATACTTTCTGAATGAAATGTCAATCATTCATTCTGACTGTCTGATAGCACAAATGCTCTCTTTTCATCAGCAGCCAAGCAAAATGCATACAGGAGAAACTATGGTAATAACTAATTCAGAGAGCTTGATGTAAAATGTCTCAAAACATGGGTGCTGTCCACACATTGGTGTCAATGAACCATGGTTCTTATCACTGCTGTCACATTGCTGTCAATCCATCATGCTCTCACGTTGATGCAATGCATCACACTCACATTACTATCAATGCGTCAAGACTCTCACATTGCTCCAATGCATCATGCCCTCATTTTGCCATCAATGCATTGCCCTCTTGACTGTTTGCTTCACATTGCTTCAATTCACAAGCCAATGACAGACCAAATACAATGGAACAAAAGAAAGTCTGCAAAATTGTCTCATCCCTCGCTTCAAAAACAAGCCACTTCACACCCACCCACAACAGACCTCCCACAATAAAAAGTGTTAAGTTATTGCCCATCAACTGCTCCAACACCAACCTTATTGAAAGAGCACCCAATGCTTGTATTGCTTTATACTACATTGCCAGTTCTTGTAGCCAGTCCAATAGAATGTTTGTTATGTCACAATTACAGCTTATCTTGTGTGCTACTTTTCTTCACAAAATTTAGTGTTAACAGACTGGAAGAAAGGAGTTGGATGAGCACCAGACCGCACTGATGCCCAAGGCTCAATACTGCAGCCTCACATGCTGTGGGTATAGCTTAAGCACAATGCTTTCAATCAGGCTCTCGATTATGATCTATACCATGTTAAGAGGTTATCTTGGTAGTATATTTGCCACTCCTTTGCATAAAGCTCCCCCTGAACTGCAGATTCAGTTCCCTAGCCATCAGTAAATTGATCTGGAATCATTTAAGCACAGAGTGTTGCTAATATTAAATAGGTAATGGGTCCTGCAAACCATCAGAATATCAGATTTACTGCCAGGTTAACCTGTTACAAGAACTTGCATTCCATCGCACGTTTGTATACATCTTGGAAGGCACTCAGAACTGGAGAGAGAGTCTGGACTAATAGATAATGGCAGTATGGTTACCTTACTGACAGAGATTATTTTGCTATATAAAAATAAACTAAGACATGCAGGGGTTCAATTCCACTAAGAGTGTTTTTTTGCCAAGCCTTTGTCAGACTTCATTATGAACTCCAAAATAAGCAATACCTGCTGTACTTTTATACCTCTCTCCTGTTACTTCAATGAGTTACATTAGTGTTATTGCCTAAAAACAGCTTGTTGAAAGGTAAACTGGTCACCTTTTGATCGAAGCTTCTTGAAGAGGAGAAAAAAGGTTTGACTGATTCACAGATAGCTTTACAGTTTTGAGAAAATGCTAGCTTTTCAATATGTTTCTTCTATGATCTATGAATGTAAAATAAATTCAGAAATCCTGAACCAAGAAAAAGGGCACTAAAGCTCAAGAGAATAAATGTTGTGACCACTCAGGAACTCGATTCCTAAGTATCTGATACGTATGAACAAACTTAAAAATACAAATGCTTCATGAATCACAGAATACACATTTAAAACAAACCAGGAAAATAACTTAATTGGCAACTATTAATTCTACAGATGAGACCTTGTTATATTGGTAGAGAAAAAAAATCAATCGTCCATTGTTAAATCAAAGGCTAACCAAATAAGGAACTAAGAACTTTGAGAACATCTATTGGTTACAAGGTTCAGGAAGAGGGTTGTACCATCTTAGAATTTGACCTGCCATATTTCAAAGAGAACGGAAATATATAATTTTCTAGCTCATTTAAGTCAAGTAATAGAATGAAAAGAGGCTATTGTGACAATGGGCAAATGAGATCAAAGTTTGGGTTGTGTTACTCTGTTGGAGTGAGTAAAGACCTAGCATTGTGGGATATGATCTGGAATTGCATCGAGACCATGCAAAGCTTTACAGAAATTTGCATCCTGAATATGGCAAACATGGCTTGCAAATGGCTTTCCATGATGATAATATTATACTCCTCCCACCACCCCTTTAACTTGAAAGGAAAAGTGAGGCATGCATCATTTCAATTGGTTCATAAAAACTTCTTAAAAATCCCTTCAAATAAGTTATACGGCATAGTAATTCTGATAAGTGCAAATTTTACAGAGTTGTATGAGGCAAAAAGCTTGGATAATATTTTTTGCAAAACTCGAAATACAGGAAAGCATAGGGACCATCCCACACCATACTGATAATATTATGTATTAAACAAAAACCTCTTCAATGACTCTTAATCTTTATCTGCTTCACTGGCCTTAGTTGAAATAGGCTCAGTTACATTTCCTTGTAGATCTTTACCTAATAAATTATCCATCACTGAGCTTGGGCTGAAGCAATTGCAGGAGAACAACCAGTTGTCAAATGCACTGACTTAACAAAAAACAGTCATTGAAATTGACAAATCAGTGAACTTTAAGGTTTGGGGGAAAAGGTATTTACTGGTGTCAACACTGCAAATGACTTTCCACTGTGATCCTATTGCCCTTCCCCCTTAACTTGAAAGGGAAGGTGAGGGATGGATTGTTTAAACTGGATCCCAAAACATTCTTAAACATTCTTAATCCTCCCTACAAATGAGGTACACAGCATGGTAGATCTGATGAGTGCAAATTTTACAGTAGTTCTGGGCTAAAAGCATGGGTAAAATACACTTCTTAAAAGTCACGCATTTTATTTAACAGATGGTATCCTGGGTGAAATTAGCTGGACTTTGGAGCATTACAGTAACTAAAGAGTAACAGACAAAGATGATGGGCATATGTTTAAAAAGGCCCCTTCAGCCAGGTAAATCTGAAGGTGGAAGTTTCTCCAGTTTAGATCAGTGTACAGAGCTTGGTGAACACCAGTATGACTAAAAATGGCTAGATTCACACTCAATAAATTTACTTTGGGAGATGCCAGACAGAAATAGACACATTCAATCACGTGCCATGGCCCCTTCCAAGTATTCAAAATTATTGGCAGCGCATCTGCAGCATATGTCCAATGTTGAGGATTGTTCTATTCCAGAGAATCAACAGTGATTTTTATTGGAAGATTTTTATAACTTCCATTTCACTGCTGAAAAACACTGGTTTGACACTTGCCAAAGCAGTTTTTCTTGTATGATGGAAAGGACCTCCTCTGCCTTTGGAGGAATAAATCACTTTTCTGAAACAATCTTTTGCAAATAGATATTGTTAAAGGCCCATATGGGTTATTGACCTTCCTTGAGAAATAGTACACTGTCATAGCTTTTTTTTAAAAAAAAATCACAGTTCCTGCATTGTGTCCTCTCTTCTTCCAAGGCAGAGAATCATGCTGGGGTACATGTGAATGAACATTGTCTACAATTAGAAAGGATGGACAAGCCAAATAATAAAATTGGTCATTTTTCAATCCACGACTGTTTCTGGGACACAGCTGTGCACAATTGGCTGCCACATTTCGCCCACAAATATACAGTCAATTCACCCTACAGTATATTCTTGAAGTGCTTTGAGATATCTAGAAGACATAAAAAGCGATATATCAAATGCACGGATTATTATTATTATGCACATACACACCCACACCACTCCCACACATACATGTACGCATACAGTCAAATCTTGCTGGATTCTGTACAGCAGAAATAATCATGGATGATTATCTTTTTCCTAGCCTGGAAGCATCGATTGCAATTGTTATAATCTTGCAGCTCCCATCATAGAGTTTAGTCAATTCAGCACAGATCAGGAATCAAATTGGAAATCTTCTGGGCTGTATGGTTCAGATCGGCAAAAGGTGATTCATTACATCCAATCAGCCATCAGTTGAGCCTCAACATAGCTAATCATATCAATAACAGACAAGCAAGATGCAGGACCCCATTGCAACAATACAAATTGACATTAATACATCATCTTTCACATTGAGAGGACGTCCCAAGGCGCTTAAAGGTGTTATTATTTACTGATAATGAAAGAATGGTTCTTAATTATTCCATTACTTCAATATAAGGTTTGTGGACAATGTAGCGATAATTCCAAAGGCTACATTTTAAATTGTAAAATGTTCCCCTATGTTCATGCAAAGGACTGAAACAGTAAATACCTCTTTCATCTTGCCATATCAAAATACTGCCATGAATAACAAATTGAGGAGACGTGCGTAGTGCACCCATCTTTGCCAACCCAATCTGCAATCTTGAAGGCTACAATTGTGACTTCTTGTATTTCGGAGAAACTAAGATCTCAAAACTCTTCATAACAATTGTATGACTACTCACAGTGTGGGATAAATTTAGGTTATTTACTTTAGTGTACAGAAGACATCAATCTTGAAATGAAGATATATTCCACAGGAGAGCTAGTGGCGGCATTATTCAAAAAAAATTCACAAATGCCTCTCCATTTAAGGTCCCCTTTCAGGCAGTTCAATATGAGCATTTTCATGTTCTTTCTACACTGCATGAACAGACCTCTGAATCTTCAGAACTTTTCAAGACCTCAGAACCTTTCAAGAACACCATTATTGGGTTATCAACAATTCGATAAATTGATATTTTACCTTTCAAAGGTAAAGGCAGCAGTGAAACTTGTCACAAAACTCTGCATTCAAGTTAATCGAACCAGTATGACGGTCAAATTTACAGAGCAAACCAGTTTTCATTTGTTGGCTCCCTCTACTCCCCATAATGGCACTCAAATATGTTTGGTAACACCATGGTTTCTGTCTGATCTGTAAGGAACACTTGCAGCCAAATGGTTGAGAGAGTCTCAAAGCATCTTTTTGTGTGAGCATAATTTTTTTTTTCCATTCCACCCTCCATTCCCCTATACTTGCACTAAGCCAAGTACTTCCTATGCCCAAGAGATTGGACAAGGGATCAAGTGCTCCATCATACACAAATCAGCAACCCATACATGTGTCTCTCCCTCCAGGTTGTGGAGAAAAACTTGGCCTCTATTACCTCAGTACTGTTGAGATCCAGAACGCATCTGAAGGAGATTTCAAATGCTGTATCTATCATTCGCATGATTATTTTTTCCCTTCCCACACTACATATGTCAACAGTTGATTAAGTGACTATACGGCAGGCTTTGTACTCAAACAAACAACATTTTTTTTAAAAATTGTTCCAAACTTCCAAAATGGACTAAGTTTTAACACATGGAAACATTCAAGAAAAAAAACTTTTGTGCAGATTAAAAAAGAGACAGAAAATATTAAATGGAAAAGAACAACTCGTGCACAGGAAGCTTTTTTCCCATTGACATCAAATTATACATTTGCATTTACAGTATTTTAGTGGATTAGGAATTTGACAGTAATAAAACAATTCTGGATTTGTTTGCTGATTTAATATTTCTGATCAGTGTCACAGTGCATGAGCTGAAAATGTGTGTATATAGTCAACTCCCAGAGACAAGCACCACCCATAGGAATTGATCTTGCACCAAACAAATAGTTATTATTTAGCCATCCAACATGTTAGACAAATATTATGTGGCCTTGATTACTGTGAGAAGGTGTGGGAATAATCTGTCTTTATTTGGCTTAGCTCATTAAATAGTATCTCCTGTCTAACCAGAAAATGCCACTGACTGTTGCTGTGGAGAACTCCGCAACCACTTGCTCTTGGGTAGACACAGGATATGTTGTGGCAAACAGGCCACAAGTGGGAGAAGGAGAGGTAGAGAAATGAAAGAATGTACATTAAGTACTGTAATACTGTATCAACATTTTAGAATTTCACTTTGATATTTGCATTTGTACAGTCTAAAATTCTAACATCCATGCCTTCTAGGTCACTCTCTTCCACAACTCCCTCTCCGTTATCCTTGATGCCCTTGCCCCTTAACTCCCTAATTGTCTCCTATTTAGTGGCTTGGGATGTCCTCCCAGTCCTATAGAAATGTAATTTGCTGCTGCTGTTGTAGTTGAGGATGATAGATTTGAAATTTTAACAACAGTGATGTCCATGGAACTATATAAAGGTAAAAAAATGGAAGTCAGTACTTTTAGCCAAAATGGTCTGAAGATATTTACTGGGTCTTTGAACTCAGAATCTAGAATTGAAACTTCACTGCAGTTTGGGGGAATGTTACATTCTCGGAGGTGTCAACCTGCGGATGATATGTTAAACCATGTTCCTGTCTGCCTGTTCAGGTGGACATCAAAAACCCTATAGTACTATTAAAAAAAAGAGAATTTCTCAAGTCTCGTTGGCAATCCACTTGATAAAGTTGTTTTTTCACTTCTTGGCTGTTGTCAGATATTGCCAAAAACTGGTTGTCATGTTTGCCTACAAATACACAGTCACCACATTCTGTGAAGCACTGTGAGATGTCTCATTGATAAGGTGCTATGTCAAAATTCAAGGATTATCACACAACAAACAAATTATATTTGTATAGTGCCTTTCACGTCGCAAAGCTATATTGCTTAACATTTGTTTTGTCTGGAAACACATATGATTTGAATAGGTTAATTCAAAACAAAGATCCAATTTTCATATTTTTAAAAAAAAATTAAACCCACCAAGTTTATTCCTTTCTTATTTTCCAAAGAAGGTACTTGATGGAAGAGTAAGGAAATAATCCATATCCCACAAATGGTGGGTCGTGGATTGTATCAAAGTTACAATCACTCACAATCATTCACAATATCACACCACAGATGATTCATAAGTGGTAGAATACAATTAAAACATTTAGGGTAGGAGTGTGTCACTTCAATAAATCCTTTATCCACATTGCTATATATTCTCAAAGTTATTCGATAGCAAACAGAAGGGTTCTTAAGTATAAATTGATCCAAGGCAATTTGCTCCCTAAACTAAGTGTATTTTATAGCTGAGGCAAATTCAATCTATCCATTGTTTTGGTTGTAACAGATTTACAATTATCTATCCAACATCCTTTGAATCTGCAGCAAACCCATTTGACTGTTACCTTACAGGGAGCCCTGGGAAAGTGTGCAGGCTTTGAAGTTGGGGTTGTTGTGTGCCTCACAAGCATGTGGGCTGTAAGGTCATTTTTAGGTCAGTATAGCAACAGCTCACAGGGTCTGAACACAAATGTGGGATTACTTCCACATTGTGCGATGAATTAGAAGTTTACATAATCCATACATTTTCAAACCTGCAAATCATATTGGTTGCAAAAATGCGTCAATAAGGTTAGGTAGAATTGTGGAAAATTCTTAAATTCAGTCTTGAATGCGTTTAAGTTACAATGGAATTTAAAAGTATTAAAATCAGCAGATAAGCAAGTACAAGTCACGCCGAACACTGGGTATTCTAGCCCAAGATACTTGGAAGGATCTCACCTTGCAGTGGTATTCCAGATTAGCATGATGGACATCTGCTCTCTGGCAGGAGTCAATGTTTATCAATCCTTTCCGACTAACACACGAGTCGCAGTGTTAAAATAAAAGCAGGGTTGATTATAACAAGCTGTTGAGCTGTGCAGTGAGTGCCTTAGCCATTAATGCTAGAGCCTGATTGGGGAGACCATCTTCAGAAGGTGGTCTTGGCAGCACAGTGATTGGCATTGCTGTAGTACAAATCAATTTGGCCTCTGCTCAACAAATAATCTCTTGAAGACTTCTTCACGGACTTTTAAGGAACCAATTGTTTTTATTGTCACGTGACTTGTCTGCTCAATAAATCATTTTTAAAGATCAACGCTGAGTTAGATGACCTCAACCCTGGCGAGAACATGCTTCCTGCCCCGAATTGCATGTGTTCCAGTGGTGTAATGGAAGCATTTGGACCTAAGATCATGAGTAGCTGAACAGTGCAAAGCTCTGATTCGTGAAACCTAAACAGTGGGCATATTATTCAAAAAGAACCAAGTACAAAAGCGTCAATAAAGTTATTAAAGAAAGAATCTCACTATCCATGCATCTCCAGCCCTCTCCCCACCACCCCCCAACACATACACAGATTAGTTCTGATACCATGAAACAGTCCAAAAAACACATATTTGTTTCAAAATTAAATTCTGTCTTATCTTAAAAAGGTTGAAACTAATACCAAGAATCCAAAATAGATATCACCCGGAACAAAGTCTTAAATTATTAAGGGATTTTTAAAATATACGGGCTTCAAAAACAGAAAAAGCTTATCAGTCACACTATCTAGTCTATAAAATATTAACAACCTTTAAAATCCGCCCGTGATCAGGCAGACTCTGCAGCAACTTGTTCTCAGAAACTTTATAGCTTTCTTAGCTTTAAGGAGCTGTGAGTGATGTTGATATTCCTTTATAAAACCTTAGCAGATTTTTTTTCAGGCCCCCAGCATTTACAAAGCCAAGACCATCTCCCCAGTCTTGGCACAGAAACCACATCCCATTTCCCAACATATCTGTCTTCACTTGGGCTCAGCTCTCCAGGGGAAACTGTGCAGGAGACTTATGGAGGAAACGAGCCACAGAACAGAGACGTAAAGAAATTCTTTTCTTCCTTGTCCAACTCCTAACCTTTTTGGTTTACTTCCAGGGGAAGTTTAAAAAAAAGTATGGTAAGGCATTTCTAAAGATTTCTAATATGTTCCATGCCTCAAAGATACTCTAGCCATTAATCAGAAGGATGGCTTTGCGTGATAAGGGACATGAACTGGAAGTGCGCCATAAGCTCAGAGACCAGATTTAGCCCCATTGTTACCAGCACTAAAAACTTCAGACTTTGCAGCATACCTTTAACTCTGCATTATTAGAAAACATCAATCTACTTCATCTTTGAACCTGCTGATACATATGGAAACCCACACATTTAATGCTCCACCATTATCAGAGTCGACAAGATAAACGACAACAGGTCAAAACTGACAGCATTTCAAAATCTGCTATCTAGTTGTATTTAATGCAGCGTCTTATTGTTAGGATTATTATTATATATCCCATTCTCTTCATCCAAAGTGAGCCCTGTTCAAACCTTACATCAGTTAAAAACACGGTCTCGTTAATTTGTAATTGTGCATTATGGATGCATGAAAATACTTTGGTTTGTAATGCTCACGAAGGGCCATTGCCACGTGCCAGATGTGCTGAGAAATATGAGCAGAGTGGTAAACATAAAATATTAAAATAACTGGGTTTCAAATGTTTGAAAAATGATGTCAGGCTCAATTCAACAAGTGCACAAATGTATTGAAGTTGGACGAATTTAGTGAGTGATAATTGAAATCAGGAATTAAATTATTACCAATGACATGTTGCTTAAAATTACTCCTTGTATTTATCTGTTTCTGACTCTGTGACAGCTGGCATCGAACCATCACAAGAGACAGAAACAGCTTCTCTCACGTATTTGACTTGACCCTGTTCAAAGCCAGTCCAACACCATGAGCTGTTTTTCAGACTGTTGGCTCTTTGTTAATGCATTCTTTAATGTAATGCAGAAAAACCTGAAGGTAGTAAATCTCCTTGGTTGGTAACATGCGATTAGTCTTGGAATGTAAAATGCATGCTACAGTTATAAAAAGGAATGGAATTGCTGCCGACGTTCCATGCCATAAATTTAATTTGCACAAGTATTTCAGTCAAAGATTATTTCTATAAGTGCAGTATTAATTTTTCTTCTTTCAAATATTTGATCTCCAAATAATATAACCAAGAATCACTGCACGCTCCAAGAAATCTTTATGCCACAATTGCAACCATAGATCAAAATCAAATATCTAAATGCACTGTTGGGTTTTTTTTAAAAAGGAAAAAAATACATTTAGCAAAAGCCACCTTTATGCAGTACATTATGAAATTTCAAACACATTTTCCAATTCTGCAAAGGCTCAAGTTTAAACGAATGCATCCAATGAACAAATAGAAAATAGAACTTGTGTAGTCCAATTAATGGGATCAGTATTATCCAAATTAAATACAGATGGAGCAAGAAGAGGTGAAAACCTAAGTGGCATGCTAGCATGAACAGCTTGAAAATTTAAGTGAATGCAGAGCTGATACAAATCACAGCATTTTGGTACTAAATTGAGTACCGAATAATTATTTTTGTTTTGAAATTATTTGTTGGGTTAAGCGGATTACATCAAACAGAGGATAAGTGCATAGGATCAATTTCTCTATGGATTCTACATGATAATGCATTTACATCTGTACGGACCTATAATGCAAGTTAGCATTATTGGAAACTCTGCAGTCACCCACACCAAATCTCCAAGATATAAATGGATTCACCTTTGAAATACACGTTCGATACACTATACAATAAAATCCTGTTAAGCGCTTTGAGACCCCTCAACAAGATGATAAGCGCTTTATTAACTGCAAGAATTGTACACGTGATCGTCATTGCATCATATGTGCAGGGTCAAATCCAATTTTGACCTTGCTCCAATCTAATGCATTAAAATGCCAGCTATGGAAACACTTCACATGATTCATGCCAGTCAAACACATAGAATGCATGAACATATGCATGAAGAAGGATAGGTGTGTTGGGCTCCTGACTTGCATATTGGACAGGAAAATAATCCAGAAAAGAACCCCATCTGAAAGATGTTGATCTGAAAGATGGCTCAGGCTAGTACAAGCTACCCCTGAAAGCTTTACCCTTATCTTTCAGATGGTCATCAACTTGCTGTGCATTTCAAGAATTTTCTGGGTATATTTTTAGATGTGCAGCAATTCATTTTCCCTTGTTTCTTTCCACTCAAACTCCAACATTTTATGACAGGTGTTTAAATGCATTTTAAACCATTTTGTAACTTTCCATATTTGCCAGATTAGAAGAGAATGTTGGGTACAAAATGCATCTTTAATCGAAGAACGATTCAAATTAAATCATAAGGCACACTGAACTCAACGCTTCCAACCATTCAAATAACATTTCACCAGGAGAAGTCTTTCATTCATGTAATTCAAGAAAGATAAATTTATGGAAATGTCTGATCTGTTTGAACAAAGTCGTGAAGAAAAGTCATCACAATTTACAATTGTCCACCTTCCACTTCATATACATCACCCATCTTTCTATTATGAACCACTTTTGAGACACTCCTTCATATAAATGGTCCTGTATAAATGAAATTTGCTGCGTTATAGAGAAGCTGCACCATGTAAGATCACTTTCATATCAACTTCCATTTTATTCCTTAGGTTAGGAAGAAAGTGAGGCAGGTAGACAGACAGGTGACCTGTTTCTTGGTATCTGTTGAATCCTATTCCGAACAAGCCTTCAGGAGATGTGCTCTCACAGCCCAGGGGGGGACTGATTCTACAATCCTCTCCACCCAAGAAATTTAATTGCAGAGTATCAGATGCACATTAATATTAAATATCAAATTATTATTATTATTAAGACGCTGCATGGGATCAAACAAAACAAACAGAAAATGTACCATACATACTTGGCCTAAATTATGATTGCAAAATTATTATTAATCAGAGGTTCTGAACATTCTGTAATTTATCTGATTATGTTCAATATTTAAATTTACAATTTTTTTTTAAAGATTGTTGGATGTGTACAGATTTTAAATTCCCAAAGTAAATCCAGTATTCAAAGCATAAAAGGATATTTTCCAGAGTCCAGTTACGATTGAAAGTGTCAGCAATTTTTTTTCATTACAGCAATTTCTCGATAATATTTTTGTTGGATTTTTAAAAGACAAGACAGAAGGAGCCTAATCTGCCTTTACACACAAAAAAACTTAATCTGCACTACATGGGAAAGTTTAGCTTCATTTTATTATTGCTTTACATGATTCATCAACCTGTTGTAAAATGAGATCAGATCGAAGAAGGACAATTTCAATATACCAGCATGATGCAAATCAACTCTAAAGAGATTCCACTGCATCTTTTTATTGCAGCAATTCCTTTTACTCGCCTAAAGGAGAATTCATAATAAATAACCTTATATCTTTTGAAGGTATATTTTTCTCCATCTTATAAACCTAATTAAGCTTGAAGAACAACATATTTTCCTAAACGCACGATAAACAGATCTAGTTACTCAAAAAATATTACTTTTAAATAGAGCTGATGTATCTGAATTGAAATCTGCTGTGCACCAATTCCCAGGCCTACAATTCAAGTAATTCAAGGACTTCTTCTGGATACTTTCTCATATTCTTTTTAACTGACATTTTATCTTCATACAGGCATCTCACCAGATTGCACATACACTAAGACAATGACAAGCCTTCTTCAGCTGTCACTTCTTATTTTGGCAAAGAGCGATGTCTTATACTGGCTTATGCCAATAATAGCTGCATCAAAAAACAGTGGAGACCTTCTCCCTCTGATGTAAAGACAGCAATTCACATTTGTGACACTCATTTGTCAATTAACAGAACCCATCCAATGTTGACACTTGGGGCTTAAGAGATGCAGGCTAGTATTTGATGAATTAAAAAAGACAGATGAGCAAGCCATGAGCTGCAAAGTAATACTATAATGTGTTTTAGATATGAATATCAACTGACACCTTTGACAGGCCATACAAGGTTTTATTTTATTTTGCACTGTATCTGTTGCCTCATACTTTATCTTCTTTGTTCTCTTTTCATCAAGCTTCTAATATCTCATTGTGACAGCAGAAAGACATTTGAGCTTTCCTGTTCCAAATGCAAGTCGCTGAACTTGATTTGTCATCAAAATGCAAAATGGTTCCTATTGCAGTTAAATGTGGCTCGCTTTCAAGACCCTCGTAGCGATTTTTTTTTAAAAAGCAAAAAAGCTCGCAATCACTTTGCCCACTTTTCCCACTGCCAAAATATAGATTTGCAGATGATGAAAAATATCGATATTACCATAGTACACAGCATGCACGCATTTAAACGATATTCAAACAACAGGAGCTTTTAGCAGTTTACTCTTTTATTGTATCATTTATAAACTGGATTTGACAAAAAGCCAAATGCTAGGATAGGCATACCATGTAAAGACATTGAGCATTTACAAAGTTAATGTCTACACTTAAGAGTGATGATGTCTTTCCAAAGCTTGCATTAATATGCAATGTACACCATCAGAACTACTCTGACTGCCAAAGTGATCTCAGCAGGGGGGTTTTGGAGCAGAAAAAAAGTTAAATAATAGTGCTTTCAACAGATAATTACTGGTATGATTTAAATTTTCAAGTTTAATGTTTTTTTTTGCCTCCCATAGAAGGCTCAATGCACATATGCAACTGAAAATTGCCTCAATGATTTCAAAAGCAACTTAACCATCAAACATGTACACTGAGACCTGACATATTCAAAAGTACCCTATCTACTTGTCACGGGCAGCTTGGGAATCTGGCCATCAATAGTTTATAGTAATTAAGTGTGATGAACATTTCAGAGAAAAACTTATGAGAATGAAACAATTGCCGAGAAACTGCCAACAATATTTTTTTTTGCAAACTACTTCAAAGCTGAGAATAGTAAGCTCTCTGCACAAAAAAGTTTTCCGCACCGGAGGCCACTTCAAAAAACCGACTCCTTTTCAATGCTATTATTGCAATTCAAGTAGCCCCACAGCTGTTTGCACTGTTAAGGAAATCTGTTTTTTGGAGCTCCATTCAGGTTAAATATTGGAACTATTAAAGTTCCAACCACTCAACAAAATTGAGTGGTTCCTTCATAAAATTGTCTAGCATTCGGAACATTTCTATCACCGCCTTTTAAAATGTAATTTTGAGTAGGTCGGCATACTCTTTCGGGTCAGTTGATCTTCAACCGCACAATGGTCAACTTGCCCGAACACATTTCAGCAACTTTATGGAGACAGAAACAGATTGTTAGCTTGGCAAACAATTTAAGGGTTTCCTCCGGTTCTCCACCACCACCCCCCCACCCCCCCCCCCCACCCCCACCCCCCCCCCACCCCCATCCCACTTCCCCCCACCCCAACATCCCACCTTGTCACATTCTTTTGTTCACCAGAATCTCACATTGTCTACTATGATGTGAGTTTCTTCAGTGCTTTTCAGTCCAATTAGAACAAAATAATTCAGAGTAAAAAAAAACCAAAGTGTTTGGGAAGGAAAACACACTGGTACACCAGCTATGAACAAATTCACATTCAAACTGGTTTTGTTCGAGACAAGACAGTTCACAGCAAAATGTTTTTTTTGTTGAATTTGTCTTACTACAATTCACCTTAATAGCTTTTGTGCCACAACCTGTTCTATGTGCAAAAATGCTAAATGAAATAGTTTGCATACCTTTCAAGGTTTGGCTTCTTGCCCCATTTCTGCCAATTTCATACTTCCTTTTCATTTAAGGGTTACTTCAAAAAGACAGTCACACTATCATTAATTCTTGCATTTGATATAGTGCCTCATCACTGTCAAGATGTCTCAAAGTGCTTCACAGGATTTTACTTTGAAGAGTAGAGTCTATGTATTTGTAGGCGATTACAACTGCCAATTTACATACAGCAATATCCCAGAAACAGCCATGAAATTAATGACTAATTTTATTTGGGGGATTGTTGGACATGGCACAGGAAGAAACTCCCTTCTTCTTTTCAAATAGTGCCATGAACAGTAATAAAGACCTGACCAGGCAGATGGGACCTTGGATTCCCATTTCATCCAAAGGACGTCACCTCCAACAATGTAGCATTCCTGCCGCACTGCATTGGAGAGTCAGTTGAGAGTGCGAGTTCAAAATCCCAATGGGGATTGAATCAACAACCTTCTAACTCGGAGTTGAGAGTGCTACAAACTAAGCTGGTACATTAATATTTACACGGGCTTAAAGATGAAAATCTCAGCAGAGGACTACTGAATGTAGTTTCAAATTAGTTGTGTGTTCCACCAAAACACACTTAAGGTGGTGGTCCTGCCATATGGGAAATGATTGATTTCTTTTCAAGATAAGAAACTGATACAACACACCCATGTCCATTGCGTATCATGATTAACTCAATTATTTGCAATATTCTCAAATCCTAAAGTTTTACATTTGTTTGTGTCATTGTAATCTTTTCACACACTATTCTAACTCTTGATTTAATAATGTAATACCTATGTTGAACTTTCAACCAGAAAGCTTGTACCTTCACCAAATTCCCAAACTAATTTTTATTCTCTGGCAAAAGATGGGAATGTCAATCTGAAAACTATCCTCTTCATCAATATTTCATCAGTCATGGGTCTGTAAGTGGACATTTATCAAACCATCAAATATAGATAGAGAACAAGAATCTCCTTTCACTGCAGCCATTAGGGAGATATGGTGAAAGAGGCTTTACCAATTTGGATGTGTTTCAATTAACAGTGGTGTGTAGAAAATTCAAACTGACTGACAGCAGATCACATAACCAATACACTGAATGCAATGTATTTTATTGCAAACCCTCAGAATTGATTCGTACCAAAATAAACTTTGTCATTCTTGATCATGATCAACATTTGCCAAGCGCAACATACTGAAAAAATTAGTTAATATGCAGTACAGATTGAGTAGTATCAACAACATCAGTTTGTGTACAATTGTTGTATCAACAGAATCAGGACAGG
Organism: Hydrolagus colliei; assembly: GCA_035084275.1. Classification (NCBI taxonomy): domain Eukaryota; kingdom Metazoa; phylum Chordata; class Chondrichthyes; order Chimaeriformes; family Chimaeridae; genus Hydrolagus; species Hydrolagus colliei. The sequence goes on from CM068748.1 coordinate 16,551,490, forward strand.
TATTCCGATTTCAAAAATTTAAAAATCCATTTGTATTGCACTCAAATCAATTAATAATAATAATATAATGATAGAGAGAAGGAAAAGTAGGTCAATATGAGAGTGCAAAAAGGAAAAGGCTGGAGGCTTTAAAAACAAGTGTTCCTTAAAAAAAGTAAATATGATATTGTAAAAGGCGCAAGAAACATAGACAAAGATAGTGAAGGCTGATGCATTTTACAGGCATGAAATTGAGATACAAAATCATAGCATAAAAACAAATGCTACATAGATAGAGCATTGTTTTATCTCTAAACCTTTGTGAGTACTAATTTGCACTTTATAGTCCCAATAAAGATACAGTTACAAACATCATCCTTGAGACAAATTTTGGTTTAGTTGTAAACCTGTTTAATACCTTTGCCAAATCTAGATGTTTCATCGGAATGATCTGAAAAGCAATAATCAAAGAGCAAATGGAAATCAAAATGGGTAACAAAGGTAACAAACGATAATGTACTTGAAAAACAAATGACAGACAAGAGAGCAATATGTTTTCAAAGATACAAAAGCATGGAATAAGGCTATGCCATCCCCCAAACTCTCGTTTTGCAGACTGAGCAAAAACTATTCAAACTATTGACTGCGCGCAATTGGTTGCCACATTTCGCCCACATATGTGCATACAGTCAATTCACCTTACAGTATATTCTGTGAAGCGTTTTGAGGCGTCTAGAAGATGTGAAAAGCGCTATATCAAATGCAAGGAGTATTATTATTAGCAGTAGTAGTACAGTAGTATTATTATTATTCAATCAAGGTCTTCATTATCCCCAGTATTTAATCGTACAACTCCATGGTATCCCTTAGCCATTCCTTAGCCTTGTGTCCTTCATAGACATTTACGAACAAAGTAAAAGTAATTTGAATCATGTAATCAAGTAACAAAGTCAAACATTAGGTAAATATATAGCAGTAACAACAACTGAAAATTCTGTAGCTCAGTAGTTAGAGCACTCTCCTCACAAGCGAGACACCTGGGTTTGATTTCTGACACGACAAAACCTTGGGCAAGTTTCCTTACTACACACGCCTGATAATAATACCACAAGAAAAAAAATTGGTTACTTCAATCCACGACTATTTGTGGGACACTGATGTGTGTAGTTGGCTGCCGCGTTTCGCCACAAATATAGTCAATTCACTTTACAGTATATTCTGTGAAGCACTTTCAGACGTTTAGAGGACGTGAAAAGTGCTGTAACAAATGCAAGAATTATCATTATTATAAACAAGGAGTCAAACAATGTGGAGTGTTTAAGGAATAAGATACTCCGATGTGAACATTTTTAAACCAAACTGGCTGATTAAGCCTAGTTAACCACCCATGATCAAGGGTGAAATTGAAGTAAAACAGAAGTCATCTAAAACTTGGAAATGCACTATTGCAAACAGCAGCACCAGATGAGACACACAAGGAAAAAATACAACATTTGAAAGACGTTCACCAGAATGATTGATGGATCTCAAGGACCACAGATGACTGCACTTCAGGTCCACTGTATGGAATTGCTGTCAAGAGATGGAGGGATAACAGATGATTACAGAAGCATAAAAAAGTTTTGAAAATAAACCGTCTACAAAAAGGATTTGTAAATAATGAGATTTATTTCGCTATCCATATTACTAAATTCAGTAAGAATTGCTAACCCCCAAACCCAATTTCTGCAAATCTCTGTGTCCCCTAATGAGATGGGTGAGTTATCATGGATTATGAAACAAATGCTCGTGAAGCATTGCAGGTTACGTCCAATTATCACAGTATAAAATGAAACATGGCTTGACAGTTGCAATGGGCAGCAATATCAAAGGAAGTAGAAAGTGAAGTTGTAGCCTTGTTGCATAAAATGCTGCCCTACATATAAAGAGGAAGATAAAATAAAGCATAGTACTGAGCGGGTTGCAATGTGGCTACTCCTGAAAAGCATCATAGAAATATGCAGTAAATGGGACAAGATCTGATTTACGTCCCCAGAAATCAACATCAAAAAACACCAAGACACATGGCACTTGTCACAATAAAACCTGTCACTGGATCATAGCAACTCGGCAAACTGAAATGTATCATTAATTTATAAAAGCTATGTTTTAAAAAAAAATATTTGGGGTTTAACCAGAAGAATCTCAATGGCTTTTTACATCCTGTACATTCCTATGGAATTATTTTGGCAGCAGGATGTTTTATAAACTATACTGAGGAGATAGAAGCAGCAATGTTTCAGGGGACAATTGACATGGTGGCTGTACGTGATGTGAAAGCACTGGCTTTTCATCTTCGACAGCAAAGGGACACAAGTTAATTTATTAAATCTTAAAATTTTCAATGAAGTTGATTTTTTTAAATAATAAACTTTTATATTAATCCCTTTAAAAGAAAATAAGACAGTAAATTGGTCCCTCGATCCACAACTGTTTGTGATATACTGCTGTGTGCAATTGGCTGCCAGAGTTTTGCCCACAAAATGCACAGCCACTACACTTTACAGTATATTCTGTGAAGCACTTTGAGATATCTCAAAGGCATGATACGGTGTTGTATCAAATGCAAGGATTATTCTAAACTTGAGTTTCACCTGAAAGCATAAATTACCTAGATTTGATTAAATAGAAGGCAACCACTGCTAACAAAGGGATCTTTGTTATTTGAGATGAAAGAGGCATTAGGTGGTTTTTGAGTTATGAATTTTGAAAACTTAGGCATTGTAGCACTGAATAGGAGCACTAAGTTAATAGACATTAGCACCAACTTAGAACTAAACAATTTATGCAGCCCGACACGTCATTGTTCATGTGAAGAGGTCTGCTGCAAAATACTCGACGTTTGGAAATCTCTCAAAATCAAAGGTTTGACTTCAAAGAGAAACCCTTCACACTGTTGGCATCTCATTTAGTATAAAGAAAGAGATCATTCTCAAGAGTTTGCATTTTCCTGCACTCTGTTTGTCAGAGAAGACACTCATCAACTGAGCTCCATCGATGAGCACAAGCACTTGCACATGATTTAAGGACGTAAACTCACAGCGAAAGGCTGTGAGGAAGACAACAGCCCAAAGCAGTTTACAAATACAGGGTGTTAAAAAAATGTTCAATGCAAGTTAATAGGACAGAAAAAAACTAAGTAGTTTAATGTACCTATACTTCCTATTGAGAATTGTAATATATTGTGACAATATGTTGGTAATGCTTTTTCAATCTTTTGCAACTAAATCTGGTATTTTGGTTCATTCTGCCAATGTTTTTCACTCTATTTTGCTGCAACTTCACCACTACATGTTTGTCATGGACTTTTAGCTATTCTTTAATATGCAAGTCACTATGTAAGTGCAAATGCTTCTCGTTTCATAAAGATTCATCTCTTTTTGAAGAGAGTTTATAGCATGTATTTAATCATGTTGAACCCAGTGATCAGAGCCCAGGATATCTGGTGTCCCCAGTGTTATTTATCACTTAACCAAAACACCCAAAAAAGAAACACAGGTGTTGATTTATCCTTGCTTTTGCAGGGAATATAAATGGTATAACCGCCTACAAAATACACAATCACAACACTCTACAGTAAATCCTTATTTACTTATTTTGTATGTGTGAGAACTGTGAGCATAATTGAGAATAAACCCACTAAAATCCTAATACAATAAACCCCATATAAGTGATATCCGTCAGAACCATAACATTAACATGACTTATGGGAAGTTCGAGTTGCAGGTGAACTGTACAAGTGGTAGAAAATGCTATTTGATCAATAATCTACATTGTGCATGTGTTTCAAATGCACTTTCAACTCCCAAAAAGGACGGCAAAGAGTATTGAGGCATACTGTATTTAATTCTAGAATCTAAAGAACAAACACTTCTCAATAGCGTCATTCTTACAGTTCTCCAGGTGTTAGGGCCAAGTATTTAAGGTGTTGGGGCCAAGTATTCAAGGTGTTGGGGCCAAGTATTCAAGGTGTTGGGGCCCACTTCTTTAGCCAACCTTACATCACACATATGCACCACTTTCACAGATCTAGCTCGCAATGGTTCTCAGGCAAGTCATTTATTCCCATGGTTCACAAAACATAAACCCTTACTGCATTGATATTTTTGTCCAATGGACTGCCAAATAATGCAAAATACCCTTGGTGACAAACGAGGGGAGGAGAGGGGAAGCATGAAAAAAAATCTTTGGACAATCAAGATAGTTTAATTTCAATACAATAATATTGAGACTGATCCAGCACGTTTCACTTTGGGAGGCATGTCTCGATATCACTCAAATGCTGTTGAAGATGCAGTAATTTTGAATGGGATTTCTTAATGAGTAACCTTGCAGTAACCTATACTGCGTTATACGGGGACATGAGGGAACACTGCTCCGAGAATACATTGCGTCAGGGTGGAACTCCCGCGGGACAAGCTTCCAGCTCTTTATTGGGAAAGCCCACTAGAAATCGCTGAACATGTGACCTCACTGTTGTTGTAATAATACCTATAAAAACACAAATAAAGTTCTTGGTGAGCGTGCAGTCATTCAGTTGTTTAAAAGCAACAAATTTGTGAACACAGTTTCCACTGGTGAAGTGATTTTATTTACAGGTTCATTGTACTCCTGCAAAAGTAATGAGCTACTGTACAAGTCATTATTAGGGGAAAAAAATCATACCAACAAGCTCAATAAAGTACAGAATGATTTACTCCCCACAGCACAGTTTGACCTGCCCATAGGCATGGATCATGCAAATGTCACGCTTAGGGCAACTGAAAACAAATCTACTGTGTTATTCTGATCCAAACTAAAACACCCATCAGTGTAGGACAATATAATTGTCATTGGGAATTAAGTGGAATTTCCACAGCGCTGTCCACCGTGTAACTGCTGCAAACCTCCAGTTAACAAGCCATTTGCTTGGTCCTTCACTTTCCCCCAGAGAGCTCTTCTCTCTACACTGACTTCACTGTTTAATAAAGATGTTTGACATCATCTTTCAGACTATTAGGTGTGTAATTTTATCAATAATTCAAATGACTCCATGCATATAAATATTTCATTTGCTAAATTGATTTAAAAAATGAACTACTTGTTAAACGAAGCTATCAACTGAACTGGGAGCTAATGTACTGACGATTCATAAATACATCTGTGTCCTGGTGCAGTTAAAAACTAAAATAATTGAGGTCTTCATGTTTATACTGGACCTCTACTGAAAATTAGCAGGGCCAGAAAGCATATTAGTATTTAATGAAATAACACACATTAACCTTACATAATATACAACAATTGAATAGCGCTTAGATTTTCACCCTGAATATACATCAAACACTAGGAATTATACACAATACATTTGATTCTTCTTCTATTCTCAATTATCATTATGCAACTGCTTCTGACCCCCATTATGCACTTTATTTTCTGCAGTGGGATTTGCAGATTTGCATTTGTCAGGCGTAAAAATAGGATTGAATTGTACAAGGTAAGGTTACTATATATCTTCCCTGAAAGCTTGTTGATGTACCTTCTGCAAATGAAAAGGGCAGACAAGATTTCATGCAATGTTAGTTTCAAACCGCTGGTTCATTAAGGATATTAATTCTCTGATAAGTATACATTTTAGCATGACACACCAGAGCTGAAGCTCAGAACAGGGCTTCGCAATTATTAATGTGTGACAGAATCAGACCCTAAGTGAATCAATTAAACTACAGCATTCACAATTTTAACAGAGATAACTGCTTCAGACTACAATTTTCACATGACAAAGACGACCATTCATGCTCCTTTGAAACCTGACAGGTCAAAAAAAAAACTTCGAAACAAAAGCACCTTATAACCATCATCTCTTCGCTTTACTTGTCAGATCGACTTTACTAGTGTCTCCACTGAAATGGCATCACCGTGCCAACTGCCACAAGGTGATTTTTCATGTCTTGTCAAAAAAAATCTTTTATTCTATTTGCTCTACATTAATGTGTCACATTTATTGATCAAGCCCTTTCTACAGCCACAGCAGGGCACTGCGCTTCCAGGGGGAGGGCTTTGATGTCCTGATGGTATCGAAGGCCAAGATTTTGCAACTTAAATGCACGGAACATAAAACTTCCCTCCACATCCGAACCCAGATTTCTAACAAAAAACAAAGACCAGCATACCACAACAGAAAAGAACAACTGAGTACGGTTTGTTTTTCATTTGTCAGAAAAATTGCAATTTTTAAAATGCTAAATTTTACTGTATTAGAAATAAAAAATATATCAAATGGAAATGTTCCACTAAAGATAACCTAGATTGTAAAAGCATTTAAAATTCATTCTCATAATAACAAGAGGATGGGAATTAAAATTTTAAACAAGGCAGAATTAATTTACTCCAAATATCTTCGAGATACTTGAAAATACACATATAAAGTAGCGGAAATTCAAACAGAACTTCGCAACTTTATCTAAATTAACACAAACAAACATGCAAAGCTGTGCAGGTAAAATTATAGTCAAATCTAAACTGATGAAGAGTTCAACTCTATCATACAAAACAAGAATGATTTCGCCATGTTTCACAAAAACAACCATTAACACACGAAATGTATAACTAAATGCACGGGTCTCATCAAAATCAAAAGCAAGAGAGAGTAAAAAGGTAAAACAATGTTGATTTATGGAAAACCTGACAGATAGTGTAAAATACTGTATATGAAAACCAGGTTAGCAGAATTGTTCGGAGTGCATTTATCAGACTAATGAGAAGATGTTGTGCTTCATTACTCTTTTCAGTTTCTTTCACTGACAGTGACATTCTCCCTTGTCCACAGCAAGTCATATGGTTAGTCACTTGATGCTTTCCACAGTAAGGTACATAACACATCTCATTAAATGCTTGTCCAACATTCACTATATTCCCATACTTGCTGCCACATCGAATGAAATACACTTTTGTATGTCACTGACTGTAGAACAATTAAGCATTACCAAACAATCTAAATAGTACGAAACATACACACTGTTTAATTGTAACAGAATTCCACACAAATCTATCCAAAGCTTCCTTTAGAATTCATGCAAGACAAAACCATACAAATTGTAGCTGGCAGACATCAGTATATTTCATTTACGGTTACCATTCTTAGTTAGTACAGCACAAAACACCACACTTTCACAATTAAAAGTTTCATTAAATAACCCATTTTATTTAATCCCTCGATTTTTGAGGCGCATCGGATCCAGATTCAGATTGTATAAACGGATCATTATAAAACAGCAAAAACGCATGTTTATCTAATACAGCGGGTCATACTCATTTCATAGAGTGCTCCGAGGTGGCCTTTGCATGCATACATCAAATAAGCAGCAGCCATCTTTGATAGATAGGCACAATCGTAAACATATCTCCACTTGTCAGCAGGGATGGGGAACATCAATGTACAGTATTTGAAGAGATGACCATTTTTAATCTAGTAGTTAATTCCATTCCAAGTCAGTGAACCTGGAAGTATTGTTTCTTCATCTAAAATAAAATTAGAATTATATGTTAAAAAAAATTAACTATGATCTTTGCATTTGAGAAAGCACCTTTCACGTCATGTTCAAAGCATGTCACAGGATTTACCGTTTCTCTGCATTTGTATGCTTTTTTTGTTGCTATTCCAAGTCGATAACACAAAAATATTGCTGCATTTCCTGCACACACACAAAAAAACACACAATGATAACATACCCCAATTAAGTAACAAATTCAAATAACAAAAAAAAATCATGTGAAGCAGCAGATACAGGAGGGAGATGAAATAAACCCATTTTGATTGTGCTCAACTCTTTGTAAGAAGATCTCCCTAAATTGATGAACTGGTGCCATTTGTCTTGGTACCTCTTAATTCTAACTAACATCAGGGGATTATTCACCCTGAAATTCCAGAGTAAAATTTACACACGGGTAATATCAGGAATCATGTTGGTAACATTAAGTTACTAATTTTAGAGCAGACATTATCTAAATCCACGAAAGAGGGAGGGAGAATGCAGATATCAAATATGGCTGTACCTCTAGGCCTATATTTTGCCACTATAATAAAATCTTATTTGTACCACTTGTCAAAAAAGCAAGTATTCATTCTGGTCCTTGGAGGTTTACACCACGAGGACACCTCCAGAGCATAATCCACACAACAATATTTTAAGATTAAGCAGTGCCAGTTTGGTGGGTAAGTTATTTTCATGGTAGCTGTCCCAACTCAATACATCTAAAGTATAAAAGAAATATATCTCTATCCTCTTAAAGCATTTCAAAGCATCCATTTTCTATTGTAGCCTGGCTCTGGGCCCACGAGGCACAGTGTTGTTCTTATTCCATGTAGAATTTCTGTACACAGCAAAATAACTATTACTGATGTAAGAAGAGTTCAAAATTGATTACAGGTCAGTTTAATAATTGGAAACATCTCTGCTGTGAAACAAAGGTGGTCTGAAGTCTGAAACTCACTTTGACTTAGAATGAACTTAATCATACTTTGCGATGTTCAGATGATAAAAGCCATCACGTATTATCGAAGATGCAACAAAAATTCTAATTCTATGAAATGTTACATTTTCAATCTTCAAATTGGTGTTAGTGTAAAGCAATTTGTCATAAATATGGGAGGACAAAAGAAACGAAAGGGGTTAAGCCCTTACCTGTCGCTGGTTCAACTGATTAAATGAAGTCCCAAGCAATGCAGCTCTTCCCTCACCTTAAAATTGTTGTCCAATTTGATACAAAGGCATTAAGTTGTCAGAGATGTATTATTTCTTAAAAAGGTACTGTACTCTACTAAAATTCTCCCAAAGAACAGCAATGCACATTTCATTTTAACAGCAATTTAAGCTTTAAAATCACATAAATATTGTGTATATAAATACTTACACATATGACTGAGATGCAATGTGGATCAGCTGTCTTATACAATGACTTATAGGACAAAAGAAAATCTCAAATGGTTGATATATGTTTCTTGAACCATTTAATTGGAACACAGTCTTAATTATTCTTCACATAAATATTTATAAATATATATAAAAGACATTCAAGAAGCTACTTAGAGAATTTTTAGAGAATAGTTATTGACGATCGAGTTGTTTATTTCATCGTTGATGTACCAGATCACAAGTCTCAGCATTTTCCCACAGTTTCTAACTCCATTACTCAAGGTTACTGAGAGGAGCTTGATCAGTTTTTAAATTATTTCACCATTCCTCATAGTTTGCCTTTTACTTAGCACACTCATGTACTAGAATGTAAATGCAGCATTTGATTTTTTTTTGTAAAGTGGAAGCTCGTGAGTGAAGCTATTCTCTTGTGAAGGAGGAGGGGAGAAATGAGGGAAGCGCGGTTCTCTGTAGCACTTCTGTCTCAGTAAAATGACAAATAGAAAGTGCAATGAACAAATCTCTTTGAGGGGTACTCATCTAATAACTGAACAAGACAGGCCTGAGGTATTTCTGAGGTATTTCAATGACTGTCCAACCTGCCTGACTCATTAATGGGTATTAATAATAATCCTTGTATTTCATATAGTGCTTTTCACATCTTCCAGACGTCTCAAAGCGCTTCACAGTATATACTGTAAAGTGAATAGACTTTACAGTAAATTTGTGGGCAAAACATGGCAGCCAATTGTGCACAAAAACGTCCTACAAACAGTCATGGATTGAAGTGACCATTCCTTATTATTGTTTTTTTTTGCGGGATTATTATTAGGCATGGGGAATAAGGAAACTTTCCCAAGGATTCACCCTTTCAGGATTCATTCACAAAAGCCTGTTTAGGTGCTGCTGATCATCACATTGTTACAATTGCCTATTGCCGGCCAGTCCTGAAAGGACCAATTCGCTTTGGAAAAAATAAATTGGAAGATACATCATGAGTGACCAGGTTACCAGAATGCTTAAGTCACCTGCAAAAGATCTAGAACTGGTGAGCACTGCAGTAACAGGTGAGTGATGAGGAGTCTTACACATGGCTGGAAACACACCTGGAACTCGGTCACACATGAAATGTTCTACTGATTCCACAATCATTGGAATCTCTGCTCAATTTTTTAATCCAGTCTGATATGTAGCACATCATCCACTGCGCCCCAACGCCCCCATCTCTCTCTCTCTCTCCCTCTCTCTCTCTCTCCCTACCTCCCACCGCCACCCCCACCACCACTCCCATAGGAGAATATGGTTTGTTTCCATAGAATAACAAGTTGACCTTAAGCAAGGACACATATTGTACATCACTGTTTCCGATAAAAAAAACTTTAAACACAGGGCAGTTCAAACAGCTCTGCTGCATGCGTTTTACATTGAAAAAATTGGAACAAATTCCTCCTTTATTAAAAACACCAGAAGAGAAGATCAAGAGTTAAGATGTTCAGATGGTATGATATAGAACAGTGATTGTACTATGAAATGTCCTTGATCCACAGGAAAAATACATACATGCTGTGCAGTATGCCTACTTCATGTGCTGTGAAAAATTAGCTATGCAGAACACTAGATTTTGTTAATACAACATGGTCAAAGGCTAAAGTTATGACCGTATACAGTACTTCAGTAAGTGGTGGGGCAATGTTGCTCGTGGATAGCAAATTACCTGAGCAGATCAAATCTTACCTGAGCAGATTGAAACTAAGATCTAGTCGCTTGGTGAAATCTCCATATTTTGTTCCCAGAAATTCTGGAACAGCTTCACAGTCTTGACCAATGTAAGCAACCTGCAGAGACATTTAAAAAAAAGCATTGCAGTTAAATTTCCAAGAAAAAGCATTCATTTAATATTCTTCTGCAAATATGAATTTTTGTGGACATTTCTTTCCTCTGTAAGACTTCTGATATTTCAAACAATGCAGATCAATCAATCATGAAAAATCTGCATGTGTTATTCTACTGCAGATTAAAATACCAGGCTGCTGGAAGTCTAATGAGAGTAAATGTTAGAGATTGGCATTATGCAAATTGGCATCTTAAAGAGAAAGATGAAGAGTTGCACTCAAATTTTAGCCTCGCTTTTTCCTTTTGATGTTGATTGACCTGCTGCACATTTTCAGTAGATTCTGGACTGCAACTGAACAGTGTTCGGCAAGATTTCAATTGGGAAGCAGTGAGGAATCCCCAGAAACATTCATGAGCTCTTGTGATGGCTTACCTTGGGACATGAAAGGCAGGCACTACAGTACTGTATATAAATGCAATTTGTTGTTGTTCACCTGTTTAACCCTTTGCCCAGTGTGAAACCAAACCACACAGTGAGGTACCTGATTTAGACCCACGTCTAGCCTGGGTTATCTAATTTGCTGGGCAGCAGTAGAGGAAACTGCATGAAATCATGGGGCACTAACTACACAAAGGCTGGGTACATGGTCAATTAGATAGTGACTGGAGGACATCAATTTGAAATAGCTAGCAAACAAGCAATCGGGGAGTTTAAGAGAAATGTCTTTGGCAGAGAGTGGTTAGGATATAGAATGCCCTGCCGGGAGCTGTGGTTGAGGCAGAATATCTATGAGCTTTCAAATGGGAACTAGATATATATCCAAAAAGGAGTAAATTGCATGGGCTTGGGGAAAAGGATAATTGGGAATGAAAAGATTGCTCTTTAAAAGAGCCAGAAAAGAGGCCTTCTTCTCTACTGTAAATGTCTATGTTTTCATCCTGCATGACCACATACATGACATGTGATGTCTTCTCAACGCAAATTTATAATTGTACAATTATTTGAAACTAATGTGTGTTTACCATACAGGCCATGTTATCGGCATGTTTGGCAAGAAACATCAGTTAAAACATTAAAGGACTTTCACTTTGCTGGGCACACCTTATTACCAGGGTAATGTTCAGTAGAATAATTACTCAAGAGCGGAGTTGTAAAATGCAGGATTGTGTATGAAATGTTATGTAAAACTATTATCTATCACAAAGAATGCAATGAATGAAAACAAAAAAAGTGAAATATTACAAAATTTCTAAGCAATCTACAAATTTAAATACTTTTGAACTTATAAGCATTTGTTTGAAGCCAACATTTGCAGTTCTTCTGGGAAGGGAGAAATATGCAATTAATTTACTTATTCAGACAGTCGTACAAATTTAATCAATGTAAAATTAAAGCATTTCTATCATTTCGCACACTTTCTAGTAGTCTTTTAGTATTGAACATGAGAACATGGTGTGAAAATCGTCATTCTGCAGATACCGTTTATTGCATATTGAATTAAGAACATAAGTGGCAATTGAATATGGATGATGGAAGGATAATAAGATTCTGAGAAAAGTAGGTGGGGATTTGAAAGAGGTTGATTTGTAAAGTTGAAATTAAAGAACCACTGTATCTACTTTATGTTTTGGGATTAAATAACATTGCACCGTTTGAATAAATCTTGGAAAATAGATGAGGACCAAAAGAGTTAACATCCCATGCACAAATGTGTTTTATGATGACAAACAAATGCATTGATGCATGAAGTAAGTAATGAACAGAACTGCAAACACTTCAGGGGAGCTACAGAAATGTTCAGCTCCGCACTCCCATTCAAGAATGAACTGCTGTGGTTCTCCACAATCTGGCTGAGTGCATGATTGTTTGCAGGGCAAGGTCCTACTTCACCCAACCAGCAATTCTTTGTTCAAGCACACTGGTCATAACCAGTAGGACCAAAACTACTCTCATAACCCTTAATCTTTCACTGAACAAGGTGTCAACAACAGCCGCATAAACACAGCAGTAATTGCTAGTTGTAGCCATGCTGTTGTTCATGAGTTTTAATTTCCAGAATTCCACTGAGATCAAAATCAAATTGACCTGCCTAATGTTTATAATTAAAGACACCGTCTCTGCAACATAATGAACATTTAACTTGCTCCCAACTACTGACTTACATACAGGTTGTGGCAACTGATATTTAAACACATATTGCCTTTTCAAACAACAGAAGGAAGGCAGAGTTGAATAATACACTGTAGTTTAGCTCCATAAACTCCAGCCTATGTAGAGCCAAAACCAACCTGCCTCTGCACTATGACAATTGTACTCTCTGTGTAGGTATGGAAGAATGATTAAACTGAAGTCATATAACTAGCAAAAAAGCTAAAAGACAAATGCCAATTCATGTCACCTTATTGATGTTACCAATGGTGAGAGAAAGAAAAGCTAATTAGACAGCCTACCATTGTTCACTATACTGCCTTTCACACATGAATAATGGCAACTTGCACAAGTTATCAGAGTACAGAATAATGCCCACTCACCAGCTTCAGATGAGGACAAGTGATGGATAGAACATTTGAGGAAAGGAAATCATTTCATTATTTTGAATTGTCACGCAGCCTAAAAACGTGCAGGATTAAATTAATATAAAATAAAATACTGCTTCAATTAAAAAAACTAATATTTCACAAATATTGTACCCATTTCCCCATCAATATACTACACTTTACAGTATATCCTGTGAAGCCCTCTGAGTGGGTCTCCTTCGTGAATGGCACTACAGTATATCAAATGCAAGTTTCTATAAGATCCACTTATCAGACAGATTTGAGGTGGGCCTTTAAGGCAAGTTCTCACTGTCAGCAAACACATACAGGTGATTAATGCATCTATAAGCCAAATGTCAGTGCATTTACGAGTGTTAGTAAAAATTACATCTATTGTAAATAACAATAATAATATATTTGAGCTTCCTAAATAGCTACATTTTGCAAGTTAATATTTTGCTCATCAGAATAATAACAACAATAATCTGTGCATTTGATAAAGGGCTTATTTATATTTTAATAAAATATACAATTACATTGTTTATCCCCTTAAGAGAACACTCCAAAATATGTTGCTTCCATATTTTTATGTCCTCTTGACATGAAAGGTGCTCAATAAATGTAATTTTGTTGTTGTTGTTTTACATTCCTTACTACATTTACTTAGATTTTGTGAGATATTTAGTTTCCTAACCTTTTGCCTCAAATAGATGTGCACTGACCCCCACCAAGGACCTATTCTCTTTAGGGTAAACACTGACTTCTAAATGCTGTGCCATCTGTATCTGACATCCTGACATGTGTAATGAACAAAAGGTCACTGGACGTTTTACATTCCAAGTATAAGTTTAAATTGCATAAATCAGTGCTGAACTATTGAAGTTGGATTTAAACACTGTACAAGATAATGTGGTTTACTTTCACCTTTCTTTGTAAATTTCCAAAAATCAACAAACAAAAACACCCAAACAATTGTGCATCCAAACCCAAACAAAGAGATCAATCAGTAATCAAGGCTATTCCCAAACTAAACAATCATTCAGCTCCAGATAAAGCTTATTCACACTCTCTCCTCCTTTTCCCCCTCCAAAAGAAAGCAGATTTCCCACAGTCAGATCATTACAAAAAATTATGGTGACTAAACCTGGGTACCGAATCCTCTCTGGAGCATACGGGATGCAAAATTCATCCTAACAGCAAGTACTTCCTCAATTTGTCACTGAAATGGAACACCTCTGCTCCAGCAGTTCAAACCGTTTGAAGCAGCTCAAACTTCCACTAATATTTCTCTCAGTCTGAAAGACTAAACCTAACGTACCACTCCTAGCTGTTTCTTGCCACAACAATCAATCTTTTTTTAAAACTGGTTTATTAGGGATTGCAATAGCCAAATTCAGTCGAAGTAAAAATCTGCCCCTGAGTGAAATGGGTAGATGTCGCCACATGATATCTTCAATCATTCCCACTGGAAAGGAGATTTGAACTATGTAACAGAATTCAAAAGATCACAAGATTAATTTGGATGCAAAAGGCCCTTCAGCCCATCTGATCCCATCATTCCAGACCCCTCTACTGCCCTCCCATCACAGCACCAAAGCTACCATTTTAAATAAGTCAAATTGGAACGCAAGTTTATATCCAACCATCTCATTTCATCCAAACAGGATGGAAACTATTCATGGAAACTATTCAATTTATTCATTTTCAACCATGCCTCCACTTTCTACCCAGTTCGGTGTCAAACTGGACCACTGTTAGTACCGGTAGAAAGGAAATTATATAAATGCAATTTGTTTCTGTTGTGGGAGAACAAGTAACAGTGGCAATATTACTATTGCCTCAAGTACCGCAGATCTCTCAGGATGAAGAAGAAATGGGGATATTATATAAAACTAGACCTCAACTGTTGCTGTTGACTCTTAAGGGCAAGGGTAAAAAAGGAAGAGTCACAGCAGCAACCTTGCTACATTCTCTTGGGGAAAGTAAGGGAGATATACCTGCTAGGGGCATGAACTTAAAACAGCCAGTCAAAAGCCAATTTATGAACAGACTTGCAAAGCCAAGTCTTGCAAGACTGCAGCATCAGTTGGGTTCCTGCCTTTTATTTTTCACATTTCAGTGCCTAAGTTTTAACCAATTTTGTTTAATCTAAAGGTTTAATTAAGGCTTTATTATGCCATTAAAACAAGTTTAAAATGAAGCAAAAATAAGTGACAAAACCGCTGAGCATCACAGCATTAAAATGAACTTTATCTTAAGGGAAAAGAACAGTAAACGTAGCAAAACCAGTACATCATCTCTCCTCGTTGATACGAACAGCAAAGCCTGTTGCAGAATGTCACTGTGTCCTTTCATTTTTCATAAATTGAATTTGTTGCAATAAATCATAGGGTACACGTTTAGTCTGTCCTTGGACTTTCTTTCTCCGTCTCTTTCCAACCAGTAAAGATTTTGATCTTGGAAAATGTCCTTTCAACATTGGCACTTGACACTAGAGAGGCCAATATGTACAGAAACCATTCTAACATGTCAGGCCAACTACTGATACGTACCCTGCCAGATTTGTTGAACGAGAAGACTCTGATCAGAAAGGTACTCAGAAAGATGGGAATTTATCACAGCAGAAGCATTATAATGATGAAAATCAATCTGTATTCTTCAAACATTGAAGATAATTCCCACTCTCTACACGAATCCATGACCTCTGCTAATTACCACAGTGATACTACACTTTAAAAGACACTTCATATGACATTGATGTATTCCATTTACCATACATAGTGTCCAAAAAGTTGTAAAACTGGCATTCTCTGATGTAATGTTTGCTATAGGTCAAAGCAGATCGACAATGTTGAGTTAGAGACAAAAGCGGTGTATGAAAATATTCTTGGGTCGCTGTGTAAAACCTAGTTAAACGTTCAGTTCCCTTTAAGATAGACAACTCATTGGCCAAAAACGAGTTGTGAGAAGGTCTGTGGCTGCTCTGGGTCAGGACTGCTCAATAGTCTTCCTATGGTCTTGCTCAGGGTTCAGGACTTTCCTCTCCTAGCTCCCCTTAAAGAATATTTGTAGATAGATATTGAGGGAGGGGTGTCTGAGCCCCCTCAAGCCCTCATCACCTACCATCTATGGGTAGGGACCAAACTCCATTCACCCTTCATCCAACTTACTTAACCAGCCGCCTCCACTTCATCTCTGCAAATGGTTTCTCCTCTTGCCCCACCAAGTGACATGTGGGGTACCCCAGGGCCAAATTCATGGCCATCTTCTTTTCCTATCTATATGTTCCCTCTTGGCGATGTCATCCGCAGTAAACTTCTACATGTATGCAAATGACACACAATCTACTTTGTCTCCTCCAGCATTGACCCCAAGTCTGTCAATGTTCTATCAGCTTGACTGGCAGTCATCACAGCCTGGAGGAGTGCAAACTTCCTACAGTTGAATGTGTTCAAGACGGAAGCCATACTTCTTCGTTCCTATGAATGTCTTCACATTACGGATCTGAACTTCTCAACCCCTCCCCTATGCTTTCCCTCAGACTCACCGAACCAGTGCATAATCTAGGCATCTGGTTCTACCCCAGGACCAGAACTGCCTTCCTCCACCTCTGCCATATTGCCCTCCTCCAACCGTACCTTACCCTATATGCAGCTGAAACCCTTGTCATGTGTTTATCACCTTCCATCTGGATTACACAAATGCACTCCTCGCCAGTCTCCTTAGCTACACTGTTCAAACAATCCTCACACTTATGTTCAACTTCATTCATTCCCTGGCACCTCCCTACCGACCTCCTCACTCCCCAATTCACTACAGGGCACCTCCGCTCAACCTCTGGTCACCTTCCCCACACCCCGCCATTGTTAAGTGCTCTGAGACACTGCCCTGCATGGAAGGTGCTATATAAGTACAAGTTGTCGTTGTTGTACTCTCAAGTGACAATATGCCATCAAAATGCTGATAATACTGAAAGTCTGATTTTTCCTGATTTCCACTAGTTACATCCTCAAATATTGCAGAATGAAGTAAACTGAGTTTTGCTTCATGTTGCTTTTAATATGGTCAAGGAAGGTTTCATATCTCTTTCCAGTGGTTTCTTTAGCTAATCAAATTTTCTAAAGGCCACCACATAACGTCAATTATTCCATTAACTGAATACCATCAGCTTTGTGTCAACAGTATGGTTGACTAATGCATTCATACCTAGTCAACAGCAATATGTACAGTATTTATATTTCAGTGCTCATACTTTCTGTAAATGAATGATCATCTTGAGTATATTTGTGATTCAAGGAGGTTAAAAGAGATGGTTTAAGAATAGCATCAAGTAAATGGCACAACCTCATGTAGGCTTTATAAAATAGGCACACCATTTCTAGCCGTATCTAATCCATCAGAGACAGATTAAAATATCACAGGAGGTCATACTTTGTCCTAAAATCTCACCCAGTTTCAGAGTCCCAAATAGCAAATCTCTTTCTTCTCAAACTGAACACTTGACACCTAAAGTACTTTTCGAAGGGTAAAACCTACAAGACAACAAAGAATTTCAAAAACAAATTCAAAGCATTTATGCTATGCGAGGGATATTAAGGGACATTATTGATACTGAGAATATATATTTTAATGTTGATCAAAAATAAATTGATAGTCCAAATATATACTAACATACTTTGTTCTTGAGAGTAGTATCTCTAGGAAATGTTTTGACTGATCCTGTTAATGATATTTTTTTTTCAAATTTTAGTGGTGAAACAGGCTTTAAAATTTCTTTTGGATTTTAAATGAGTATTTAAGTTTTTCTGGTGAACATTTTCTGGACAGATAAACAAAAACACAGTCTTAACACCAAACAACAAAATTACATTTATAGAGTATCTCTCACATTGGGAGGACGTCCCAAGGAACTGAAAAGGTGCTTTCAAATTATAAATAAACTAAATAAATAATAAATTTCAATAACAACAAATAATATTTGTATCGCGCCTTTCACATAGGGAGGCCATCCCAAGGTTCTGGGCAGTCAGGGATTTAAACCCAAGCTCAGGGTTGAGATCAGGAAGGTGGAGGGCCTGAAGAGCAGGGGTAGGATGGTGACCAATGGCGTGGTCGAAGAGGAGAATCCTGAGATGTGCCCTGAAGGAGATGATAGAAGGCACAAGGCGAAGGGACTGTGGGATGGAGTTCCATTGGGTCATAACAATTGTGCATTCATTCAAATCAGAAATAAACGAAAACACAATCTTAAGAAGACGATTTCAAATCATTAGGGCCTGAATACTAATTGTACAAAACAGGCACAGACCAAAATAAAATCTAGCTCGCTGGTCATATGTAGATTAAAAAAACTTTGATAAGGTTCCATACAGTGTCACTTCCTTTACATTGTACCTTACTTATTACTGTGCCAGTCAAATGGGGATAATATATTCAGTCCACTCATATCATCCAAAAGCAACAAAAAAAAAGGATAAACGCTAAAACATTCAATTTATTAAAGTTTTTAATGTATAACATAGATTGGCATTTAGGAACTAGCTCTTACAGTCAGAACTTGGCTTCAGTTACAAATCCACATGTGTTGGTGTATAAATGTGCAACATTTGTGGCCAGTGTCTTCTTTCCCTCAACTTCAACTCCACCCATTCACTTTTGATCTTGCAACACTAAACACAACAAATTACATTTGTATAGCACCTTTCACGTCCGAAGGTCATCCCAAGATGATGGATACGTAAGATATAAGAAGGTGACAATAATTGTGCATTCATTTATAACACACTTTGCAATTTAGCACCAATGTTTTGGCCTCTTCATTCGAAGGCAATCTTGGAATGAAGTGCAAAACTGACTGATAGAAGTTACTTTGAATAGGATGGTTTGTAATGCAACCGTCCACATTACCCCAATCACAAGCAATGGTGAATACCTTCCTACGGTATCAAAGGGTCATTAGGCAGCAATTGCTCACAAATATCATAAGGAAATCTGGTTTGAAATGCAGCAAAGACTCAAGACTGTACATCTGAAGAACTTTGGGTTGATAGCTACTGCTCCACTTTTTTTGAAATCGCTTGCACTGGTGGGCTCAAAAATTCCTCCTCTCTTGTTTACCTGTGGGAAGAAATTTCCACCTGGCTCTATTTATGTGGCACTCTAGATTGCCAAGTTATTGAATTGAGTCATGACTTTGAAATGGGTTTTCTGTAGTTATGAAAAGAACTCGAACAAAACCAAATTCAAAATTAAGGCCAATTTAAGGATCTGCTAAATTTTACACTCTAAAATGCTACATAAATAGGTTATATTGAAAACCAGGTAGACATTTTGCCTGCTGGTGAGGTTATCAACGCTGAGTTTAGAGAAATAATAATAATCATTACATTTGATAGCGCCTTATCATATTATTGAGACATCTCAAAGAGATCATAGAATATACTGTAAAGTGAACTGACTATATTTGTGGATATGTGAAATGCAACAGCCAATAGCACACAGCAGTAGAATCCTCGATTGGACCAAATGTTCAACAGAAAAGCAGAAATAAATAACTTGCAGAATAATTATGTTTTTAAAAGTTACATTGAAAGAAAAATGCTTCGATTTTGTTTTAGAAAGTTTTAGAACGCCATAAATGGATTCACTGAAAGTGAAATATTGCTGAAGTAACTTTCGTCATGTATTGGTATAGGACATCAGTCTAACTGTGGGGCAAAGAGGCAAGTCAGTCCCAAAGTATATCCAGTAGCAAAAACAGACGTAGCAATAGAATCAGAATCTACCTCAATGGTGTGAGTGCGTCCAATAAATTTGCCAGTCAACAAAGCAAAATAACCAATAAAAGTTCAATTCCAATTTAAAAGTGAATTCAACTAAATGTGAGGCTTTCTCTGTCGTACGCGGTGTGCAGGAGCAATTCAGTATCTTTCGCAGGTCAACGTGTTGGGTTTGGCAACTCATCAGCTGACAACCCGGAAAAGGATTTTTTTTGGGGGAAAAAAAAAGGGAAAAAAGACAGATACAATTATATTGTGCGCCTAACGTGTGAGATACTAACGTGAAACCTCTGAAGGCATTTCTGTAACTCGGCAAATAAAGGCAGGTGTTTAAAATACTTCACACTTACTTGAGTTCCATTAACAACGATCCCTAAATCGTTGCTCTCCATCACTGACGTGCTAATTATAAAAGGCTGATAAAATGTCGTTGTCTTATTTTGGGGGGTGGGTGGGTGGGTTGTTTGATTTTCGCAGCTTAACAGGGGGGTGGTAATCACAGTGTGTAAAAAATAAATCTTTTGCACGAGGTCTGTGTTGAGAAATACCGTTATAACGGCAGTGCCCGTTTCTGCAAGATGTAAATAGAGAGAGAGAGAGAGAGACAAGGCTTCCGTACTCCCCGTCAGCTGATCGGGAGCGGAAGTCTAGAGCTGACTCGAAGAAAAGGAGGAGTCATAATAGGAATTAGGACTAGAAACTGCTCAATTGTGTAGAATGCAACCAGAGCAAACCTTATGTGTGTTTGTGTGTGTGTGAGAGAGAGAGGGGGGAGTGGGGAGCAACTGATTTCATCAATTCATCTCTCTTCCCACCAGTCTCTCTTATATAACTTTAAATCCTCGTGGTCTCCTGAAGGAAGTTATTTCCTTCCTTGATTGTCAGAAGGCTGCACACACACTCACACACTCGCCCACTCACTCACACACACACACACTCACTTATTCACTCACACGTACGTACTCACTCTCTCACTCACTCGCCTCCGGTGGTGCCTATGTCTATCTGTGTGCGATCGGGGGGGCATTCCCACCCCCTTGTCAGAAAGGCAGGCATGTTTTTAAATAAATATATATACACATACATACATATATATATATATATATTGTTTTATTTGACCAAAATCCAACCAACTGCCGCGACTCTCGCACCTCTGGAGTAAGAAAGTGTTGCGTTCGCTGTAGACTCTACCATCAAATCATGGTCTTGACAACCAGCCCCCCTCCCCCCCCCTCCCTCCCCACCTCCCCCTGGGGGAAAAAAGGCAAACTTCCCCTTTCCCACCCCGTCGGTGGAGCGCATGCGGAAGTCTGGCACTGCAGAACACTGACCCAATCTCAGCTTCTACTAACTCCTAATGTAAGCCTCTATTACACTGATCTTTAACATAAGTAAGTTAGATGCATGGAACTGTGTACGTACTTCTTGTCATTGGTCACAAAAAGTGCTAATTAAAATCTAGGAATGGAGACGAAATGCCTTCTGTGCCGGGCTATGCGGAGACACACAGCCAGCCAAGGGCAGGGATGTCTTTGTAACAGGAGGAATGTGTGTGTGTGTGTGTGTGTGCACCATATGTGCACTTCAGAATAGACTCGACATTAAATTTGTTGTTAGCCGACTAATCATATTCCAGGTATGAATTTTAGTATTTGTCCGCGCGCCTGAGAAATCGTATATATCAGCATATAGAGTGTCTACTATAGATATATATATGTGTGTGTGTGTATATATATATATTGTTTGCTTGTTGCTTAATACGGACTCGTCCGAGCGCAGTACAAGAAAGAGCCAAGTTGCGGGTATCAAGATAAAGAGTTACCGTTTATACGAAACAATATGTTAATTTGCCAGAAATCGATCGGCTTCTCCCTGTGATAAGGTGATCGGTCTAATTGATTCCGTCGCACACTTTATATCCGCGGGTTTGGGGAATTATCGTGTTGATAATGCTGCAGCCGTTTTTCTTCCCCCCCTTTTGGAAGTCACTAAAGCACCCACCGGGTCTCCAACACAGTAACTTTGCAAATAAATGTCAAATTTGTGTGTGTGTGCGTGTATATATACTGTATATATATATATATATGTATATGTGTGTGTGTGTGTGTGTATAAAGCTCTCCCAGGCCAGGGCAGACTAAGTTGTTTGTCACTTGTTCCCGGCAATAATTATATTTGCATGCGGTGAATGATTCATAAAATATGTCAGCGGAATAAAATATAGGCACGTACTTCAAACTTTCTATTTAAAAATCATGAATTATAGCCACGAAAAATGTGTTCCCATTTAGGGTAATACGAAGTATTTGCTGTCTTGTACTGAGACCCATCTGTCATCTAGACAATAAAGAAAGCCGCTGTTACTTTTTCCTGACGTTTGAAAATTTATGGCCGCCCTACACTGCCCTAATAATTCAAGCATTGTGTCAATGTGTGACAGGCTTGCAGAAAAACAGCAACCCTGTTATCAATCAAACAGCCCTTTGCATATTTTTAGCTGTGCTCTGATCTTCAAGACACGTTTATGTATGAATTATATCATTATGAATCATTCTGCAGATTTACTGTAAGGCGGAACGTGATCTATCACGGCTCTCAAATCAACAAAAGAGTTTTTACAGTTTTCGGCATTTTTTGTTAAAAAAAACGTGCCTTTGCCACTTGTGGAACTTAAGTTCAATCGCGGAATAGACACCTTTGGTTAACGAACTCGATTCCCCCGCTCGTTCCCTTATCGCCGGGTAGCGGGAGCGCACTTAACATGTCAATTCAGACCCCGCAGTCTCGGCTTATCCACACGGTATTTCACCCATTCCTGGGGGTGGGAGAGAGCCCCCGGTCCCCGCCACGGCAGAGAACAGGTCTACAAGGTTCCTGTAAACTCCACATAACAATTTCTGGATCGCCAGCAACTGGCTGGTGGCTCTGCTCCCCGTTGTTCTGCAGTTCAATAAGCATTATACACTGGGGGGAGATGTATTGCACTTCAGTTTCAAGACACTTTGCCGGGATTTTTTCTCACACACTCACTCCCTCTTGTCTTTCTCGCTGTTTGCAGATCAGTTTCTTAGAATTGTTTCGATTTGGCCTTTTTTTTTAGATACCCCTGACTGTGCAGTCAGACCCCCATATTCACCTCCAGAAGCTTTCTTAAACATCGAAGGCCCTTATCGTTAAAAAGGTGGGCAAACGTAACATGTTTAGCAATGGTACATTTTATTTTTTTTAAAGAAGAATCAGACAGTAAATTCCTCTATGTCTATTCCTGCATTGCCTGGTCCGCATTGCCTTGTTAAATCATGAGCCGCGGTAATGGGATAAGCGGTTTGGAAATTCACCGTAAATATGATTTCTACAGTTACCCTATTCCCTTAACCCAATTATCCAACCAACAACCGCCCCGGTGGCAAGCTGTAAACAGTGTTTAGGGCGAGCTGATAATTGCAATGGTTTGTGTGTATGTGTGTGTGTGTCTTGTTTCATGAAATGTTGCAAGATTTTAACAGGTAAAAGGCGCGCCTCAGTGAGTATTCTGCACTGGGTTCCCTGGTCAAAAGTTCTGATTGAGGAGTGGCCCGGCGGGGAAATAATGAATCCTAAATTGACACTGTTTGTTCAGTGATATTTGTGCTTCTCTTATCATACAATATACTGTATGTGTGTACATTTTCCCAGCAGTGCGATTGGAAGAGGTGGTCAAGATTCCGTCCGTCTAATAATAGTTTTAATATTCGAGCTGCGACTTATTACTTTTTCTTTTTTTTTAAAGTTACTTATTTTGTTGCAAAAAAATGTATATGTGTCTACGGTTGTGCTTCCATTATATCCGGAAACTTTCCTTCCCTAAAACTTTGCTTCCGAAGGATGGATGGATACAATACACAAGCCATTGTCAGCTTGATTTCAGGTGTCAGAGCCAGGAGGGAACTGTACAATATTCCCCCCCGCCCCCCCCCCCCTACTTACAATTGCCTGCACACTCTCAGAATTCACCAGACGAAAAAAAAATCACATTTTACACCAACCACTTACCTTGCACCAAATTAGAAGCGGAACAATTGCATTTCTTTCCTCATTTATTTTCATGGTTTTGCAAACCACACAGGTCTCTCTCTCTCCCCCCCCCCCCGTTTCTTTACATGTGACGACCGGCGCATGTTAGAGGGACAAAGGAGCGAACGTGGTCATCTGCGGAGTTTGTGATCCCGCTATTTATATCAAAGTGTAATATTATAAACACATAAACAAACAAACCTCTTCGAATTTCTCAAGAGGTGAAAACAATTCACGGCTGAGCGAAAACCATTTTTTTGTCTGTCAACGTAGCCAGGCACCAAGTGATCTAAACTGGAAGCGGTGTCAAAATGTTACCTGGTTTATATCTTTGTAATAAAAAAAAGTATTAATTGTAAGCCAAAGAATTTGGGGGCATATTTTCCCTTTATAATAACAGCCACTTGTAGTGTAATCTCGAGCAATACTTGTCAATTTAACCAATCCTAGACTAAATAAGACGGCTGCTGACTACTTCAGATCTGCCACATAAGCATTAAAAATAGCGTGACTCCTTTAACATTAAATGACTTCCCTTAACTATCCTCTCCCCCTCATCCGGTGCTAAACGACTATGGTACGGTATAATTCGGTTTCTTGGAGGGGGTTTTGGGGGGGGGGAAACGATTTTGCTCCGATCCTCATTCTGTTGGAATCCATCCCTGGATTTACAAGCTCTGACCTGACCTGTCAAGCGGATTATCATACAGAGAGATTAATAGGGTAGGCGGGTTGCAATAATAATCGTTTTGTTTGATGTGACAAGTCTGATAGGCGTTGATTTACTTACAAACTGATAGGCTTTTAATTGAGCGCCTACATCCAAGTTTTAGATGAAAGGAAAGCGGCGGCATTTTGTGTCTGAAAAGCTGCCCAATTGCCCGGGAGTCAGAATACTTATTAGCCGGCTACGTGAACGGTGAAATAGTTTTACCTCGCTGTTTTGTGGGGGGACTGTATAGCTGCCACTTTAGTTCAACAATAAATCTTTTCCCATTGTGTGCAAATAAAATCGCGTTGACGTGTTCTGCCAATAGTTAGTTGATAGGTGAGTTGAGTCGGAAGGCTGTTTAACTAGTGCGCGTTTTTTTTATTAAAAAAAACACATCAATTCAATTAAATGGACGCACTTTATTTATCCCGGAGCGGTAATGTAGACGCGCTTGTATGGATGTCACCCACGTAAACCGCGGACGTGATTTTAACCACGGGACCCAGGCGCAACACTGATTTTTCCAGAGGGTGGGCGAGAGAAACTTCAGCTCACGGGAGGTGTCTCACCGAGACAAGAAATCTGA
This sequence comes from Hydrolagus colliei, assembly GCA_035084275.1. Classification (NCBI taxonomy): domain Eukaryota; kingdom Metazoa; phylum Chordata; class Chondrichthyes; order Chimaeriformes; family Chimaeridae; genus Hydrolagus; species Hydrolagus colliei. The sequence goes on from CM068748.1 coordinate 16,576,899, forward strand.
GATACAAATTGAAAAGGGCGCGAATAAATAGGTCACCTTGACTCCAAATGTTCCATCTCTCCCCACCCACCCACCACCACCCAAATTTGGTTTAGAAATGGACAACGCAAATGAATCTATGACTCTCCCAGTATTATCATTGTTACTATTTTCTATTTAACTTCAAACCGACACTGTTAATGGTGAAACGTATATATATATATATCTATCTATTACGAAGTCGTGTAACATTGCAAAGGACGCTCGTTGTGCGCTAGTTTGGAGGGTTCGATTCTTCACGTTTTTAAAAAAAACACACACACTTTGAACTAGGGCACGCCCTTTGCATCACACTGCCCTTCTTCACAGATCCCTTGCTGTGCCTTCCGCACTGAAGTGAGCACATTTCTCTCCTCTCTCCCACCCCACCGAAAAAAAAACCCTCTTCCCACAGTCGACTCCACCTAAAGCAATTAATCTTTCAGTATTTCTCACCGGGAGGCAGGACAAATACAACGAGAACAGATAGTCGTCTCTATGGTATAGTAAGGAAAACAGCTGTTCCAAGCAGTTAATGCAAATGAACACAAATGAAGGTACAACGTTTCAATGTTTACTGCACTTCATCTATCAACCTGACGAGCCATTAAAAGAAAGCAGGGTTTTTGTGCAGATCGAATTTACTCCCACCACTTTGGGACCGTTCACTTCTCTCCCTGCACCATTACACACCTGGAAAAAATCTGTGTTTTCCCTTTTGCCACAGCGTTCAAGCAAAATACTTCACAGGGATCACATAGGCACACATTAGCGCGCGTCCCATTGCGCTTCTATCAACCTATACATTCATAGAAAACAATGCAACCCACTTATTTCCAGGTCCATCACAGAAACAACTTCATTTTTTGGGGGGGACTGGTTGTTTTGTTGTGATTGTTAAAACAATATATAGAGGTGCCAACGTTATCGCGCGGTGCAAGTTATCGCACACGCTCGACAGCTTTTGTTTTTTGTGTTAGTTTTTAAATGGATGAAGCGTTTTCAAACAGACCCGAGAAGCCCAAATACTCTGGTTGTATTTGTAAATGCCAACTTTAAAATAAGGGTTTCGGGCGGTGGGTCGGTCTCATTCGCTTAAAATCGAGCAATTTGTGTGTGTACATACACACATACACACGCACAAACAGACACACACACATATATATAATACACATTTTTTAAATGGGCCTGATTTTTAGTTAGGTTTTTTTTAAATGATTTGCATTAATTGTGGGGTTGCTTGGTTTAAGTTTAAAGTCAATTTGGCTAAAGTCCGGTCCGAATTTGAGAGTCCATCTCATAAATTACTGGCTTCCCCTCAGCACTTTCCGTGTTCTTCACTTGTCAAACGTGTTTTTATCTCCAAGTGACCTTTTGTTAATGTTGTAGATTGTGTGGGCCACCATGTCGAGGCCGGAAACAAAAGCAAAGATTGATTAGCACATACATTTGCCAGTGAAAAGAAGAAAACATCAAACAGAAGTCAAAATCTTTCAGCCGTTAATAGTTTTTTTCCCCCCTTCTCTCTCTCTCTCTACCCCCACCACCCTCCCTTCCACCTCCAATCCAATCCCCCCCCCCCCCCCCCCACACACACACCAAAAAAAGTTATGATAATATAAAGAAAGTTTCCCCATTTGCGAGGGAGCGTCGCGACTGTCGTTAGATTTATTACATACAGATATATCTTATTTATATTATTTTAAAATCTGCCAACGTTTGCTTGTTTGGCAAAGTGCATTAAATGTGCAAAATCAGTCGGTGTGAAAAAAAATCCCCCCACCACCGTAGTTTAAAGCGTCTATTATGAACCTTTTACAGAAGTGACTTTGATCGGGCCGATCATTTGTTCCAGCTGTCAAGTTTAACATGTCAGGACTTTCAACGTGTCAATCTTAATCTTTCTCAAACACCACTACGTGTGACCAACTGATTGATTGATCGGTGATAAGATCTCAATAATATGTCGTTTTGTTTGCGTTGGGTGCGCTGTAAACCCATCCGAGATTTCTCCGCTTGTCTCCTTCTCCCAAATAAAAAAAAAGCCCCCGTTCTATTTTTCTTTCAAACCGGAGAAAATATATTCAACAGGAAAGTAAGCCATTAATGGCAAGAAGTGAAGGTGGTATAATTCGTTCAAGCGGACTGAAGTGCGGTCTAGTGCGTCCGCCTTTTGTTCGCATACAAATTGAGTTTACTCTGAGAACGATTTATTTCCCTATATTGAATGCCTCTTTTCAAAAGCCGTTCTTTTTCAAGTCACACCAGGCTTGTAATCAGCAACAAAAGCTGACATAAATCAACGCAGATTGACAGGGCTGACAAATAACTGATTGATTGCGGTTGGGGAAATTGACAGTCTGGGGAGGGAAGGAGGGGAGTGTAGAGGGGGAGGAGGAGAGGAGAGGAGGAGGTGGGGTGGAGGGGGGGGGGCGGCGGGGGGTGGGAGTGGGGGGGGGAGTGTTGAGTTGAAAGCATGTGACACCCAGATCCATCGCAAGGATTGGACCCTCATGTCATCACATGCTGAAAAGGCTCAGGTTTCGCCTCCTCTCACACACACACACAATAACTAACACACACATAAGAGAGGAAAAGTTAACGTCACATCCCCTTGACCCTCCAATCACCTCGGGCTTCGGTGCTCATTGTGTGATTTGATTGGAAGGCGGCAAAGGCTTTAATCTTAAAGTAATTCGGTGTTTGAAGTGTTGACGGCCAGATTGCGTGTTGTATGTTGTGTGTAGCTAAGCGGTCTGAAGCTGACTGCCTCTATCTGATGAGCGCCGTGCGGGCTCTGGCCAGTGTCTCCGTTAGTGTGAGTGAAAAGAACCGCAGCGTTCGCCCAACGCCACAGTCCTTCTCGGAGCGCTGGTTGAGGTAGGTCATGATTAGATCGTCTCCCGTCTCTACTCACAGAATTACAGCGACTGAAATCGGCAACAACAACATCAGCGGCAGCAGGGGAAACGGTAGCAGCAAACCTTTCTACCACACCGTTCCTCCCTCAGACCCTTTAAGACAAGCTAATCGTCTTCCTATCAAGGTCCTGAAAATGCTTACTGCTCGCACAGGACACATTTTGCACCCCGAGTATTTACAACCTTTACCATCTACACCCGTAAGTCCTATCGAGGTACGTGTGTTCACCATTTGATTTTTTTTGTGTACTGTAAATGAAAATGTAAAACGAGGTGGTGGGGGGTGGGGAAAAGAGAAAAAAAAGTTTCGTGGTTCTATACTGTTAAAATGGGGCGGGGAATCATGATTTTAGCAACAGTTCAACGTTTCTTTTTAAATTTGGAATCTATACATATGTATATATCTCTCTCGAAACACGCGATCGCTAGAACGGCGCATTCAATGTGAAGTTTAAAAATAAATAACAAATAGTTTGGGGAGGAAAGTGAGCGGGATCATTTACTTAGAACGAGTCGCTTCTCTCCCCCCCCCCCCCCCCCCCAAAAAAAAAAACAACAACCCCCCCTCTGGTTTCCAGTGTACGTGGCTGCTGCATTGTTTGCTCTTCGTGTACTGTATTAACGGAATAAACTACAGATCGCTTGGGAATTTGGGAGTATCCGTTCATGTATATATATATATGTGTGTGTGTGTGTGTGTGTGTGTGTGTAAATAGACCGATTGTTTTTGATAAAAATGCATGTTTTATGTTTTATCTGTTTGTAGCTTGATGCGAAGAAAAGCCCTTTGGCACTTTTGGCTCAAACGTGTTCTCAGATTGGCAAACCGGACCCCCCTCCCTCCTCCAAACTGTCCAGCGTCACCTCGAACGGTACGAGCGACAAAGACTCCGGGAAGTCGGCCCCGCTCAAGCTGAGCGACATCGGCGGGGAAGACAAGTCGAGCTTTAAACCCTACTCCAAACCCGAGAAGAAGGAATCCGGCGGCTCGGGATCTGCCAACGTTTCTGGGGAAAAGTCTGGTTTCCGTGTGCCTAGCGCCACCTGCCAACCGTTCACACCCAGGACAGGCAGCCCTAACTCCAGCACGTCCTCGCCCATGCCATCCGAGGGCAAGGGGGGCGAGAGCCAGGACAAGAAAGACCTTGACGGTGTCAAAAACAGTTCGTCCGACAGTTCGATCCTCAGCGGCGGCGGCGGCGGCGGCGGCGGGATCAGCCACAGCCGGATTAGCGTTAGCTGTGCTGGGATACACGTGGAAGTCAACCCGCAGGACACCATTTCAGTGTCCAAACCTCTCACCTCGGAGACATCAGTGATGGGCTCTGGACTTGTGGCCCCCGTTTCCCCTTACAAACAAACCGTCTTCCCCTTGCCTCCCGCCAGCATGGCCTACCCGGGGGCTCTGGGAGGCTACCCCGGCTACCCGCACCAGTTTGTGCCGCACGGCGTTGCCCTGGAACACGCCAAGTCCAGCCTGGTGGGAGCGGCTCACCTGGCCAGCTCTTTGGGCTGCAGCCTCTCCGGCAAACACAATGGCTCCAGCCCCCTGGCCGGAGCCTCTCCGCCCTCCATGGTGACGGCCAGCCTTTGCAGAGACCCCTACTGCCTCAGTTATCACTGCGCCGCACACCTCGCCAGCACGGCTAGTAACTCTTGCACCCACGACCCTACTTTGAAGTCTGGATACCCGCTGGTTTACCCCTCGCACCCTCTACACGCCGTCCACGCGTCCATGTCCAACAACGGCGGCTCCCCGACCCTGACTGGACACCCTTTGTACCCTTATGGCTTCATGCTGCCTAACGACCACCAGCCTCACATCTGCAATTGGGTGTCGGCCAATGGACCGTGCGACAAGCGCTTTTCCAGCTCAGAGGACCTGCTCAACCACTTGCGGACGCACACAGCTTTCTCCGGGACTGAGAAGCTCATGGCCGGTTACCCCAGCTCCTCCCTGGGCAGCGCGGCGGCGGCGGCGGCGGCAGCAGCGGTGGCCTGTCACATGCATCTTCCGCCGACAGGGGGGCCGGGGAGCCCAGGCGGTCTGACACTCAGGAGCCCCCACGCTTTAGGACTGAGCAGCAGGTACCACCCGTACGCCAAGAGCCCTCTGCCGCCCCACGGACCTCCAGGCCCGGTCACTACTCTACCAGTCCCCGCTACGGGGCACTATTATTCTCCATACGCACTGTACGGCCAGAGGTTAACCACAGCTTCTGCACTGGGCTACCAATAGACAACACATTCAGAAAGCTGCACTGTGCATTGCCGATGGAAGCTGATGTTGATCGATCCAGTTTCAAAACTGTCAGGGGAAAAAAAAATATCAAGTGTTGACAAACCCAATTTCCCTTTTTTTTGTGAAAAAAAGCGCCCCAGAAAAAAAAACACAAGTCTACTTTTTTTTTGCAAATATGGTTTTCAAAAAAAAAAAAAATCCTCAAGGTGAAAATACACAAAACCCACCCAGCACCACCCCCACCCCCCCCACCCCCGTTGAATTGCTTTGGTAATGCAGCTCTGTAAATAGAGTTTTTTTCTTGTGTGAAAGGTTTGAGGTGCAATCCAGGTACTCCGCACACAAAGCAAGATTGCATCTTAAAAATGGATTTATCTGGTGTTCACCAAAGGACTGGCTCCGTGAACGCTGTATTTATTTATGTTAGCTTCAAGCGGGGGAAACATTACAAAGTGCATTACTTAAAACAAAAAAAAAATCCTGATATGTAAACGTGGAACACAGTGTAGAAAAAAAAAGTTTTTTTTTCTCCGAAGTTTCTTTTAAATTGCTATGATTGTATTGTATGTTTTATTTAATGTCTCTTGGGGGAGGGGGTGGGTGGGGGTGGGGGGGGAGGGAGGGAGGGAGGAGAAGAATTTACATGCATGTTTGTTACTAAATTTCAACTTGTCATTATAATTTCAAATTGCAATTATTTTTAAGGTGTATTACCATGGAAAGAGAATTGGTATTTTTTGTATGTATTCTGGAAATAAGAAGCTGTGCTATTCAAAAAAAAATGATCGTCTTATTTTGTTATTAAATGAATACTTGATTATAATTTGTAATTTGGGTTCGCATTATATCGGTTTACTATCGTGCAAGGGTTTTTATTTATTTCCTTTCTGCGAATCGTCGGATTTTTATTAGGAAGTCGTTTCGTTTCAAGTTCCAGCGGTGTTTGGATTGAAACATTAATCTGGAAGTTTTCTGGACACATTTAAAACAATATTTTACGACTCTTGCTTTCGTTTTCGCGAAAAAAAATCAAGCCACGGAAGACTTATTTTTTTAAGCATTAAAAAAAACAACTAAATCCTCATTCATTTGAAAAGGAAGGGGTGTGAATTCAGGGAAACAGCTGAAACACGAAGTGCAGCTCGACAGAGAGAAAAAACTGGAGAGAACACGGGCTTTCCTGTCTACCACACCGATTACGGTTTAAAACCCTGAAATAAAAAGAATAGATCTTTTCCTATTTAATACAAGTCCATGCGCAATATCCTAGGTAGTTCGCTTAACAATAGTCACGTTTTAAATGGAAAATACATCAGTTCACCCATAGCATTGCCTGGAAGTCATCAAACGGATCTGAAAACTATCTTTTTAACCTTCATACGAAACCTATCTTTTTCTCTCTCTCTCGCTATTGAGAACCCCTGCAAGAGACCCGTTGAAGATAAATGAATGTTTGCAGACTTAAGGAGGGTTTGGCCCTGGTTAATGGTAAACTAGCCAACTGCCTGGTGTGTTCCTACTGGACGCTAATCGATTCTAAACGGGTATCTAACAGACAGTTAACAGATCTCGGTGCATCGTATTGGAATTTGGTTAGTTTGACCGTGGGAAGATTCGAGGGAAAACAACTCAAAACTGCTCGCCAACGATATTCAGTTAAGTCACAACGTCTGTGGTTCACCATTACTACGCGTTAAACAAACACATTTTCTTACAATTTTAGGATAAATCCGTGTCAATCTTGAAAAATAAAGTAGTGAACGTTGGGCAATTAGAAGCATTGCGCTTTTCACGTAACAGCCGGCACAGTACACACGAAAATGAGTTAATTCCACCCAAAACATTATTAAATCCAAGGGACATGAACATTAACTTAATGGGTGTAAATTTCACGAGCACTCTATGGCGCCTGAGCACCTTGTTACCGGATTAACAGCAAGGATCAAACTCGCTGTGAGAATAAATAGTCTCAGTATCCATTTTAACACTGTGCTGACGGTGAGTGAGTGAGTGTGTGTGTCTGTGTCTGTATATTCTTGCTTTTACAGAGCGATGTTACCCGGCTAGTTTATTAGACGTTCAAGGGAGTTACGTTAACTGGTGTATTGGGAATGTGTCCAAATCACCTTTTGGGAAGAGAATCAGATGGACACTCTGATGGAGGGTGTGTAGAGAACCTAGCTTCTAAACGAAACTTCCCCCTTTTTTTTGGTAACTTTTGACAATCATTCAAGTGACAGGATGATTCCTTCCTTCCCATGGTGAAAACAGCAGGTGATGTGGCTGAGGTGCCGCTCTCTCACTGCATATATATATATATATATATATATAACGCTGGTGTTTGCAATTTTACTGATGAATCTTTATGATATTTCACATACTTATTCGATAACTCACCCACACTGTGGTACCTTCCTTCCTTCCTGCTTTTGTTTCCAAATCAAATAAATACCCCCCATCCCTCTCTCTCTCTCTCCCCCCCCCCCCCCCCCCCCACCAACACTCCCCTGTGATAAATGACCTGTTTAGTATACTTACTGCTCAAACTTGCTTTCCTGTGGCCTAAACAATTGCAACGGAACCTGTTTCTTTCCAATCCAATTGATTCGCGGAAACTATTTCCACAAATCGTTTCTGCGTTTCAAATCGGTGTCTTTAAATTTACCCCCTTTTCTAAAAAAAAATTGTTCTTAGAATTCGGAACCCTTGAAAAACGTGCACGAAACCAAGAAGGTTGTTCACCAACAACCTTTTATTGGTTTGTCTTTTATTAGTGGTTTTTTTACTCCAAACATTCCCAGGCTATTAAAAAAAAAGGTGATGGCTTTATCAGTGGCCGGTTCAGAAAATCGCCACAACCGATATTGATGAGTTCCACTCGTTCATTACTTGAGAAACTTCTGAGAAACATTTTAAATTAAAAAATGCTGCTAATATTCCCCCCTCCCCCAAAAAACGTTCTATTTAGTAGCGGAATAATTTAGCAAACAACTTAATTTCGATTCGAGTACCTGCAAATAATAATCTATCTGTGTGTGTGTGTGAGAGAGAGAGAGGTGGGGAGGGATTTTTGTTAAGGTTATTGGGCAGTCACTGTGTGCTGCTTGTTTGCTTTACTTTAGGGATTGATAGATGCAAAATAGAATCGTGAAGAGAGAAAAAGAGACCGAGTGCGTGAGTGTGTACGCGTGTGAAATGTATAGGCAGTGAGTTTCTCCCGAGTTTCTTCTGCTATGATATACTAGCGTCAGTCTCGCTGCCCTCTCTCTCTCTCACCCTAAAGCTGACAGCAGCCGCTGGTTGGCGTCACCCGCACCGAGCCGATCAGAGACCAGATCTGTTCCAGGGAGACAACCAGCAGAAGGAAAGGCAGATCACATCAACAGCCAGCACATCGCACATTCACATCAACGTGAGGCCTCCAGCCCCAAACCCCCCCCCCCCCCCCACACACACCCTCACCTCCCCCTTCCCACAAATAAGAAAAAGATTTAAATCGGCGTTTCCGAAATATTCGCTTCAAACACATCAATCCACCGAAAATCAACTCCCAATACAAACCATAAAACACCACATCCGACTGACTGACTGACTTGACGCAATCCCAGATTGATCCGACAATGCATAAATCCCAATGCCATTCTTTAACGCGAGTCGGGAGAATCGATAAGGCGCACAAGGAAAGCTTCCTCGATTTTTTAATTCATTCTTATCAGGTCTTTCAATCGTCCCCCCCCCCCCCCCCCCCCCCCATCCAACCCAAATGGCTATATGTTCCTACCGACATCAATCATATACAGGTTCAAGAACAGACCCAACTCCATACAGACGTAATAACAACATTATAAAAATCCCTCTCAAATTTGGTTTGAAAATGTTCATGGTTTTTATTTAAAGCAAAACAAGAGTTAGATAATGTTCTGGGAGATTATGTGGTACGGGAAACAACGACGTTTTTGAAAATTGAATTTGCTAAATTATCTGCAAACCTTTTCCTCTTACGTTCCATAAATTAAATACCTGGTTCACGGTTTATTTTTTTGTCGGGGGAGGGAGGGAGGGAGGTGGGTGGGTAAGTTTAAGTCTAAAACACTCGACACATTAACGTTAAGATTGCCGTTTCCTTTTATCTGACGGGCCAGCAAACGGTAAACTAGTTGAAGCCACGAATGCAGTGGCGGTTGGGTTTGATGTGTTTGGTAACATCATTTGACACCTCGCTATATGGGTCAACAAGCGAATAAGACAGGAAAGTGTTTCGCAGGACCCGAGCCTGCTTGTTTGGATTAATTTACATACGTTGTGTTACAATTCAAACATTTCACAGGTAGTGGATGCTTTGCTACATCTGTTTTGACAACGTGTTAATGAATTTAAAAGGCAGTTCTTTCATCAAAACTTATAGGTTGGGCTTTCAGCACCTTTTCCAACGCTCGCCTGGTGATTTCACGAGGCGTGTGTCCCCCTCCTCCTCCATCCCTCAATTATAAATGTGTTCTATTAGAAACGGCGATTTTACACGTTTAATTTTAAAAGTTAATGGCTGGAAGTGAAATCAACGGCTTCAGAAAGGGAATAGACATCATCCGTCCATTGTTCCCCACAACCTCCAAACCGAGAGGGTGGCGATTACAGCAATGAGCAGAGAGCGAGCGAGGGCGGAAATCTGAACAATACATTGCAAAATATTCTGCCAACTTGGGCAACGCGGCTTCACCAGTATCATTGATTTCGAAATCCTCTTAAGTGTCACCGATGTTTCGGATTTACTCGCCGATTTACCGACACAGCAAACGAAAGCCACAGTCGAACACCGACACGAGACTTGCGATGAATGCACGATTGGGTTTCAGTCAATTTAAAGTTTTTCGAAACCCAAATAATGAAATTAAAACGATAGGGGCCAAGTATAAATTCGCCGGGGGAAAAAAAAATCGCCTCTCCCCAGGAGTTCAAATGCCTCAGAAAAGAAACTCATCTGTTACGAAAGCGCAAACCAGCTGGGTTTTGCATCCACCTCAATCATGAATTTTATTTTAAAAAAACTGTGCATTAAGATAAAGAACCTATATGCTTCAGACGATTATTTTCTTTCTGCTAATGAAACAGTGCCAAGCCGGGTGGGGGGGATCCAGACCCGAAACATTAATTACATTTACATCGGATGAAGCAACGTTATTACCTCGTGACAATATTTCTCCTGTGAGAGACTGAAACTATTAACCATTCGGTTTCAAAATATTAATTCCACTGCACCTTGGAAATGTGCACTGTGCAAAATACATCTTCCTTGCCCATGGATTGATTTTTTAAAATATTGAACAGATTGATAAGGATAAGCGTTTTGCGTGTGCGCTTTGAGTGCCGAAAGTTTTACACGACTCCTTTTTATATATACTGTGTGTGTGTGTGTGTATATATATATATATATGGTGCCTGCATTACACCAGTTACTCAATTATTCTATAGATGTCGCTGCTGAGTCACAAATAGAGAGATCACCTACTCTTTTTAGGCCTGGGTCTTCTTCATGTTCCCAATGGCTGCGTCCTCTGCAAATGAAGAAGAACAAAGGATTTTTAAAAAACTTTTTTATTGAAAAAAAGAATAAAAACATTTGTTGTGTGTTTGGGTTTACACAAGAAATGTCTCCAGCATCAATTTATCACAATCCAACAAAGTATTCACAATTTACTCTACTTGCGTGTTCTGGTCAAAATGGGTTGACCATTTTACCATCAAGATGGTAAAAGTCCACCTAGAGTGTTCAGCATTAGTTGGCCACTTGCTTACACATTTGTATGTGATATAGTTCCTTTCTATTCTGCATTTGTTTCAAGGACATGCAGACAATCCATCCCCAACACCACACCCCCCCCACCATATCCACAAGGAAAGATAAACAGTTTTCACGCAGTGCAGTCTTAAAAGTCAAACCTGAGACTACAAAAGACAAACATATTGACTGACACAGAACAGCTGTCTCTACACAGATTGCCAACATATTATGCTTCTTTCTACAGTACAGAGAGCATAGAATGTGCAAGTGGTTATCCGGATATGGTACCTGCTTCATAGGTTGGAGGAAAGAAACTAGACTCATGCAACAGTTAGCACATGCAGTCTTAGTGAATAACAAATAAAAGTAGATAGTGGATACAATTTATTCAGAGTGATAAGAAGCATATGGCAAAGGGAATATTGTTAGCTAGAAGATTATGGATTCAAACCCCACACCAAGACTTCAAATCACATGTTCCAAACTGATACACTCTGATGCAGTGCTGGGAGTGGGGGAGGGAAGGGGTTGGGGGATGTTGTATTGTTGGAAATGCCATCCTTCAGATGAGACATCAAACCGAGGTCCCGTAAATGATTCTATGCCAATCAGTAACACATCTATTCATGATTCATGGCATTATTTGAAAAGAGAAGGGAGTTTCGCCTGGTGTCCTTGGCAACAAAACCCCCAAATAAAATTGTTTCAGGTTTATGACCCTAAAGTGGATTGGCTGTACCTTGTGAGCAAATGTGGAATTTCCCCATAGATGCTGCCTGACCTGCTGAGTGTTCCCAGCAATTTCTGTTTTTATTTCAGACTTCCAGCATCTGCTGTATTTTGTGATTTTTTTCACTTTACAGTATATCCTGTGAAGCACTTTCAGTTATCTGGACAACATAATAAGAAGCTATAATAATAATAATAAACCTTGCATTTGATAGAGCATCTTATCACATCTTCAAGATATCTCAAAATGATCCACAGAATAATAATAATCCTTGTATTTAGCACTTTTCACGTCTTCTAGATGTCTCAAAGAGCTTCACAGAATGTACTGTAAGGTGAATTGACTGTATATGTTGTGGGTGAAACACAGCAGCCAATTGCACACATCAGTGTCCCACAAACAGTTGTAGATTGAGTGACCAATCTATTTATTTTGAAGGAATGATTACCCTGGAAAAGTGATCTGCCAATTAACTAACTGGGTTCCTACTTACTGTGTGGTAACCAAAGGCATGGAGAAAGGAAACTTGCCCAATGTTTCACATTGCCTGGAATCAAACCCACTTCTCTCGCGTGTGAGATGAGTGCCCTAAATTGAGCTCCAAGACTTCATGTGCTATATCCAAAGCATAGATTATTTATTATTATATTGGCACATAATCCAGCTGTTTGTGGTAAATGAGGGCAGATTATTAGCAAACTTCACCTGGTAATAATTATATGTAAGTAGTTTTTTGCTCATACTTGGCACCACATAAAATGGACAATCAATGGTTTCTTGTAGCGAACTGGTCAACATGGTTTAATAAAATGCAATGAGCAGTTGTTAGAACTTTGTATCTACCCTTGTTGTGAAATAATTGGTTATGAGTTATCCCCTACATAATTATTGTTTGAAAAGGGAATAACGAGATTTACTGCATGCATATATAGCATGCATATATAGCATGCATTTGGTGTTCACACATAGTGCATATGTTACATGTTGAAAAGCATGTAATGGGCAGTTATTAACATAAGTCAGTGGAGAATACGCTAGTCAGTGGGGAATACACCCATTAAGTAGTTGTTAGCATTTGATGCATGGCCCATCCCAGAACATGCATATAATATGCCAATCAGTAACACAGTGTGTACCCACACAGGAGTACTGTATTATACATTTATTACAGAACAAGTACTCACCAAATGGAAGAAAAGTCACTGCCTGGGATTCACAACACTTGTTATGTAGCATTAGTTGAATAATGAAAAGCATCATTAGTATCCTGATACAAATCTATTTGCGAAATATTATTTCTTCCACATAATGTAGCTGCATTATAGAAATGGACTCCTTCCAATTCAAGTTCCCAATCTTGGCTTTATTCAAGATAGCCAATGAAGGATAATTGTCTATGCACTTTCTTTTAACATCAGCCATCAGCAAAAATGAACAGGTAGATAAGAATACTTGATTTTTAAATGACAAAACTGTTTTCGTTTTATTTAGAATTAAAATTGTATTATAATTATGTACTTATAATGTAATGATTTAAAATTAACAAATCAATTCCAACTAGCTACTTGGCCCAGTGCTTACCCTAGATGTTGGGTATTTCAAGATTTAAAATGTTTCACATCACTTCTACTCAGTGTGTGATGTGTGTGTGTATGTATATATATAGATATAAATAGTGGGCATGTCTACTTTCAAGAATGTTTGTACATCAGTAAAAGCTACCAATACTTGAGGGAACTATTGATTGCTTAAACAGAGCTAAGTCTGATATGTACTGCATTTCATTTGCCAAATAAATCCAGGCTGGATAAATTGGAATGCACTCAACATGCACTGGTTTACAGCACAATTGTTGTGATTTATTCCTCAAACATCCATTGAAGAAACAAGTAAGAGACTATGCATTTTCTTTCTGTCTGCTGCATATCATCATCATCATCTACAATTACAAACTAAAAGCATTTTCACCTATCCACTTCCTTGAAGCTCCTGTGGCTTAGTGGTTAGAGCACTTGTCTTGCAAGCTGGGGAGACGAAGCTGGGGAGACCTGTGTTTGAATCCAGGCAGATCAGGGCAAGTTTCCTTACTCCACACGCCTAATAATAATCCGTCCAAAAAAACCACAATAATAAAATTGGTCATTTCAATCCACGACTGTTTGTGGGTCACTGCTGTGCGCAATTGGCTGCTGTGATTCTCCCACAAATATGCAGTCAATTCACTTTACTGTATATTCTGTGAAGCGCTTTGGGACGTCAATAAGATGTGAAAAGCGCTATATCAAATGCAATAATAATAATTATTATTATTCCTTGGCCAGAAAATAGTGGTTAGCGTGACAAGACTTAAGTGGAAAAGAAATATATTTTTATATATGCGTGTGGTGGTGGGGCGGAGGGCTTTGGGGGGGTTTGGGGGGCTGAGGGCATAACAATGTAAAGAATATGATAATGTCTCTTCTTGTGAAGGCGTTCCTAAAAAAAAATGAATGTGTTGGTACTCTAGAATGACTGGCCCAATCACTATGGGCATTATTGCAGAACCACAACTACAGTGAGGCCCTAATAAATTCCATACACAAGCGACTGCAAACCTTGATCCAGGTCATACGTGGAGGTACAGAGTATCTCACAGACTGACTGAGTGTTCTTGAAAACGGTCAGGTGTACTACCTGCACAATTCTTTCAAAAACAAAATGTTATGATTAAATTTACTATGTATGACAAATTAAGTGCAGGCGAAACTAAGGTAGATATTCTGCCGTCATACTGATGTTGTTACATTAATTTTATAACAAATGATGTTACTGACCCAATATATTTGTGATTCTCTATATATGCCTAGGAGCCATATGTCATTTTAACTAAGAGTTCTGGCTTACATTGTCACCCTCACCTTGCCCTACTTTTCATGCACCACTACTCATTGCAACATTAATTGTGTTATGAAAGACCTTTCTTGGCATATAAAAACACTTCATGTATTTCTGCTGTAGAAACAAAAGATTTTTTACTTCAATCTGAAATTACTGCTTATAAAATAATAATAATACGAAGCATCTTCCTTGCGTTTGATATAAGTCCTTATCACTTCTTTGATATGTCTCAAAGCGCTGCACAGAATATAAAGTGTAACGTGAATATTTTGTGGGTGAAAGATGTACAGTTACACAAATCTTAAAAGTTGGATCACATTTTTTTTAGTCACATCGTGTGTGAATGAGACCTCGGCTGACGAGTGCTAGTCACAAAAAGTTTAGCTAAAGTCATTAGCTTCTTCTTTTACAGAAGACAGTTTGGGAACAGAGAGACCTACATTTTGTTGTAGTCATTATGTCAGAATTCAGTTGCTTTAGGTTTGAGAACGCAATTTCATTCAGCACATCAACTCTTGGAGATGCAGGAGGGAGGAAGATAATGTGCATGTCTCACAGCCTCATCATTTTGCCCATTACAACAATGGCTCGAAGTGAGGCAATGAAAAATAATGAACTAAAGATTGGTGGCAACGGAAGGTGATCTCGGCGAGCCAGAGCTGAACAGCCTAAATTGCTGAATATCAGTGAATGATAGCTGGTGAACCAGGATAAGCAAATAAATTAGGGCAATGAAGAGAGGTGCAAGACTACCAAGGCATAATTTCAGATTAGTTTCAGTTTAGCAGCAAGTTTCAAAAAATGTCATTACCTTATAATAAATTTTAAATGCATTTAACAGTTGAGCACTGTATAAAATAATAATCTTTGCATTTGATACATTGAGTTATGTCATTGAGCTGTCTCAAAGCGCTTCACTGGATATTCTGTTAAATGTACAATTTTTGAGTGAATGCAGCAGTCAATTTCCGCATAGTAAGGTCTCACAGATAGCCTTGAAGTGAATGATCTTTTGGGGTGCCACCCAGAGTTATTCCTAAATATTATAGTGTTCAATTGTTACATTCTCTTTAAACAACAACAAAATTACACTTGTATAGAGCCTTTTACGTCAGGAGGACGTTCCAAGGCATGTATAACAGGGTAGTCAAGCTTAAAAACACGCACACTTGTGTGGGAGTAATTGAATCATAAAGGACTATACCAGGAGTGGGAACGTTATACTGTATTGAGAAACTAAACCTAGAATAATACTCAGATACACCAACGCAGCAGAATAAAATGGCATAATTAAGGGTTGTGTAGAGAACTTTCAAATGCGACAACCAATCGCACACAGCAGTGTCCCACAAACTGTCATGGATTGAGTGACCAATTGTTTTTTTGAAGGATTATTACCCCGGAAAGGGATCTGCCAATCAACTTTCAGATTCCTACAAGAGATGTGTGGAATAAGGAAACTTGAATAAGAGAATTGAACCCAGGTCCTGCTCTCTTGTGAGATGAGCACACTGACCAGCAATGCTACAGGACTCCACATAAGGATAATAATCCTTGCATTTGATATAGCGCCTTATCACGTCTTCAATACATCTCAAAGTGCTTCAAAGAATATACTGTAGAGTTAACTGAACATATATTTTGTGGGCGAACAGAAGGAGAAAGAACACAAGGCCAGATATGAAGTATGTTTTACACACAGGGCAATTAACAGCTTGAACTGGGTACCAGAAAGTGTGGTGGAGACCAGATCAGTGGAATCATTGAAATAAACAGCTGCATTTCGAAGAGCATAGGGTGGGTATTCTGGTCAAAAAGATTAAATAGGTTGAAGTGCCTTCTACATTCAAACCTATACCAGTGCCATCAGCGCATCTAGACAGCATTTTGCAAATGTTTTTATTTCATGGATACTGACTTTAATTCACTTCAGTGAAATGGCAATAACTTGAGTTGTTTTCATTTCAAACAGGTGACTTGCGACCAGCAACCATCCATCACACATGTGACATTCAATTTAATATACTGATGCTTTCATTGGAATTGAAATCTCAATGCAGCCATATTGAAAATTTATTTTTGCATTGTATAATTTTCCCAGAGCCTTACTTTTAAATATTTTTAAACGCCGCTTGAAAGTTGAACTGAGGGGCTGATTGTTTGTTCCACTCACATTACCACATTACATTACCAGGGACCACTGGGCAGTGGAGTCTTGGTCACATTACTTAACACGGCACGTTTGTCGCCCCAACAATGGGAGGAGATGCCAAGTGGACTTTCTCAGAGGGAGAGGTAATTGATGAGCTGCCGCTTTGGGCAACACCCACACAACCCATGAATTTAAAGCCAACTGTGGCTGAGACCCGGTTCCCAAACGTGAAACATGGTTCCCAAGAAGCCTCCCTAACCAAAGAACAAGATATAGCAGGAACCAAAGTGACTAGAGCTGGAGACATCTTTGTGGTACTTGATAGTAACTGTGCCACTCAGCATCTGTCCAGCTAGGGCATGAAGCGATATCGTGTGTTAAGGCCATCCTCCATTTCTTTGGATTACTGCATGGCCTTCTTGAAGCTATATAATAGCCCACAACCATAAATCCAATATTAACAATAAACCTAATTTGAAGTCTTTTCAAGCACTGCGTTTAATTATTCTATGTGTAAATTAAATGGTGCTTCCAGGTTCATTGTGCTTTATTCAACATATTTATGTCGACCAAATATTTTAAAAACGTAGCATGAAAGCCTGTGGTTATCTTGAAACCTCCAAATAATTTCAACTTCCAAAAGGGATAATTTGTCCCTTACATTTAGGTTTAATTTCTTAGAGCATGTGGAGTCAGACAACCACATGTATGCATCGTTAAAATAACTACACATTTCCTTCTTTTCATCGAAGGGTTTTACCTTATTGCAGCTTAAATAAATCGCTATGATAAATTAAGATGGCATTTGTATAGCAGAAAGCAGCTGCCATGCTTTTACAGGTCAGTATAATTTACAATCAAACAGAGGTTTCTAAGAAATTTCTAGGATCACTTGGCAAAAAAGCTAGGGCATTAAAAAGGTTGGTTGAGATTTGATCTTTTGAATTACAGTTTAGCTAGGCCATCAGAAAGGAAAGCTCTCCAATTCATACAGGGAGTTTATTGCTTAGTGTACAGTCACTCTGATTTATTTGTAACATAAAGGCATGAGTTTGTGCAGCAAAATGTAAAGAGTGGGGGTGGGAGAGAAGTGTATCAGCACAATGCTTTGTGTAAGTGCCACAGGAAAAACGTTGCCTGAAACGCATAGTGTTGCACCAGATTAAACAAACAAATATTGCTACATATATAATGTGGACACGGATTTACTATACTTCATCTTGCCCGAAACTATTCTACACAGGTCAAGTTATAAAACTGTCAACCATTATTTACCCTTCAAATTGAGTAAATCTAGCACAAAAATGTCTGATCTCTATGGGGATGCATCTATTCTTGATGATAAAAAAAATCTCTCAGCAGTAACCATTTATTTTTGCAAGAACATGCTGGACTTTTATAGCCGGGAGATCAAAAACAACAGAGTAGAATAGGGGCAATCTGAATGTGATATTTGACAGCCTGTTTTAAATGGTTTTGATGTTAAACAGAGGAGATTTGATGACTCATTATTGTGTTGTTTGTAAATTAATACGTTTGATTTAGAACCCTCCTGAAGTGATCATATTGCCTGGTTGATTACTCGGTTAGCAAAGGTACTGCATTAGCTGATTAATATTAAACTTCAAACAGCAAGGTATGTTTCATAGAAGCAAGCACCATCACTGAGGGGATCAGGAAGTTCTTCCAAACCATTTGCCATGTAATATAATCATGATTGTTCCCTCTTCGCAGACTTCTGGGAGGTGAAATCAAGGTATTGAGTACCGTGGTGAGGAGAAACATATGTATTTAAAGGTGATTGTTGCATTACAGTTGCAATGACTGTATTTACAGGCATACACTAAGCATTCTTTGCTGCTGTTTGGTATTTATAAATATATTTTTACCCTTTGACCAAGTGATCCTGAAATGCTGTTATGTTTCCATAGGGAAAGGTGACACGTGGGCTAAAGCCCAGAAAGGGCAGTAAAACTGCAAGAAGCACATGTGATAGCTGCCTGAGAAAGGAATCGAAGGACAGATATCAGGGACACAACCATGTAAGGTTTTTTTTAAACTTTGGAACTAACGAGATGGACAACAATTTTTTGGTCCTGCACACTGCCATCAACAAAAACAAAATTCCATTTTTAGAGCGTCTTTCACGTCGGGAGCCATGATTCTTAAGAGGAAATTTGAGCGGTGGAGGCTGACTTAGAGAATAAATGCTGGCATTGACTATTTGGGCCAATTGGCTGTTTCTGTGCTGTAACAGTCAAAGAAAACCCATCAGATTTTTAAAAATTTAATGTTTCACATTGAGAGTTATTTTACATTTACTTCTAAAAGTAACAAATTATCTTGTCAGTAAGCCTTTAGATGTTATTTCCAAATGTGAAGTGTAACAACGGTGAGTTTATACGGTGAATCAAAGCAAAAATCCCAGAATAAATTACGTGTGAGAGGGGCAATTTCAAAGCAATTCCTGTTGGAGCCTGGCTGCCGAGACCACTTTGATTCAGACTGCAGTAGTATAAATACCAGCAGTGCAAATCGATTCAACTCACTCAAGAACCTTTAAGGGACTACTTTTTAATGTTATAAAGTATCAGTCACATAGCCAGCTCTTTAATAACATTTAAACACTAACACAGTTTTCAGATGCACAAAGGTCTTAGCCCCTTGTGAGAGCAATTGAGAATGGTATATACATTTATGTCCAGTTTCCTGTTCTAAATCATTCTACTGTTGGAAGTAGTTTTATAGGTTATGTACTTTTGAAGATATAATGCTTTATGTTTTTGACACATCAAAAGTTTTAATAAATGACTGTATTTACTATACAATTGTTAATTACACTATGGTAATGCCATCAAATGGTAATGCTGTGTTGATTCCACCTTTATACATAACAAAAATGGACTGGTTTCCTTCATTGGGATACAAGAGCGAAACCAGACAGAAGCAATATTTTCCAAACAATGACAGTTATCTTTAAACATTAGTTGGGCGTGTGAGAGAAACTACAGAAAAACAGTTCCTTAATTTGCAAGTATTTCTGTGCATCCAGTGAAACATAAAGTAAAATTGACTTTTAATGAAAAAAAGCAAAATAAGTGATCCAAATGATAAATTGTGTTTGGATTATTGCAACAGGTAAAGCATTCCAATTATTTTGGGGGCTAATTTAATAAAAATGTATTTGTTGGAAATCAAATCCAATTTTTTTGAAATGCTTTTACTGGCTAGCCAGTCACTTCCTTTACTTTTTATCTCAACTACAAATACAGTAGATTAAAAACTTTAAGAAGGATACTTTTAGAGACTTATTCTCAGAATATATGAAGACAACAAACATGCATGCACACACACACACACACACACTGTTAAAACATGAAAATGGTTACTGTGCTGATATATTTTCTTCAGCTTTACACTGTTTACACCAACAATGGGTAAAACAGCACCTTAAAGTAATTGCTTTAAAAAGAATGTAAGAATCAAAACCTACTAATCCAGGACATCTGGGAGCACATTTCCACCAAGCACAATTAGATAAGGATCTCGACAGCAAAAGGATATTGATTTGAAACAAAGGATTACATCAGACCAAGAATGTACATTAATGTATAAATAAATATTAGGCAGAAGGTCGCATACAAGGCAATTTGGCAGAAAACATCATTCAACTAGCAATATTAAATCTGACCTGCATTATGGAGACCAGGACTTTTACTATGATCAGTAAAGCCAGACATTGTGTGCAATAGTTAAAAAATGGGACCGGGGTAGGGGCTGGATCTTAACAGAACAAATTCACTGTTAATAATGCCACACACCATACCAGTAACTTCAAGCAAAAACAACAACATACAATTAAAAAATGGTCGAAAAGTTGGGCTCATAGGTTTGACTGAGTTACAATATTCAGGGAATGACTGTTCCCAACAAAGTTTGACCGTGGCTATACAATAAAAGTCAATTCTAGGTAAACATTCTGTAGGTAAACATTCATTCTATGGACACTGCTTGTATTTTACGGCCCCAGTGGTGTCAATTCACACCAGTAAAAATAACATAGGATAACAAATAGCTGGCAATGAGTTACAAGACCATATTTCAATCAAGTTCTGGCTGGCCCTCTCTAAAAGTCTAACTGAAGCAATCTGTAAAAGTCAGGATGGTTGAAATATAGCCTTAAAACAGTCTGACATCAATTTGTTATATCGTATAACAGACTCCGAAACCTACTTTTTTTAAAAAAAATGAAACACTAGGTGACCTGAGCAAGGATGCAGTGGAGGAAATCCTGGGATATGGATGAAAATAGGAAAGCTGAAGGGAGCACGTGAACAGAGACACGTTGCACTGGTAACACGGTGTAAGGTAACTTTGTATTTATTATTTAATTAACAATGAAATAATACACACAGTTAGATGCTAAACAATGGGCCAAATGGCCTCCCTCTGTGCTTTGGTTTCTGTCACCATGGGATTATCAGGACTTTTAAGCCACGTTCACCTGAAATCACACACTTAACAGCACAGTTTTGTTTATTATGAAGAGACATTTGGAGTTAAATGCACAAAGGGGTGGGTGCATGCCACGAAACGCTCAGCACGATGAAAATATAATTTGACAGTGCAAAATAGGGCTTCAGATAGGTTCATAAGTGCAAAGATGATTTACAAAACAATTTAAATCAGAGTCAAGGTGTTCACAGAAGTCTTGTGCCAGTATATTGTCATCATTCTTTCACTTGTGAGCATGATCTTCAGAAGTCAATCATTCTTGTGGCACTTACAGACTCTGAGAGTGTTCAGAAACAACACCATTGAAAGACAAAGTCTTGCACATTCACTTTTTAAAAGTTAAATCAATGCTACAGAGAAAGATAGTAAACTGAGCATCCGCTCAAAAGGAAAATGTTAACTTTACATTTGTGTTTCAAGTGAAATGTGTACCTCCATGTTATTCAATGTACAGTGTACGGCTCACTTTGTGACACACAAATTGTGCATGCATGTAAATAATAAAATGTGTCCATGCACAGCTTGGCTCACTCCAATTATATAGAAGTACTGATCCAAGCATAATGCAGATCTGGATTTAGCATTTATCAGCAAATTAGTTATACATTTACCAGACTTCAACTGTGTCAAAGTGTAGTTGTTGACACAACCACATAACCAGTAAGTTACAGCTAATTAATGCTTACACCCTACATTATTGTGGGTAAAAAAAAAGCTAAGAAAACTAAAATGCTCCTACACAGGTATCCTCATCTCACCACTGGATAAAAAACTACCGAAGAGAAAGTATGACTAAAAGAATACTCCTATGTTATCTGAACAATAACTGGGTACTGGACATAATAGTCATAGCCAAACTATATCATAATAATCCTTGCCTTTGATATAGCGCCTTATCATATCTTTGAGATGTCTCAAAGGGCTTTGCAGAATATACTGTAAAGTGAATTGACTGGATGAACAGCATATGGGTTCCTTTTCTGGGGTTTAATAATAATAATCCTTTCATATAGCGCTACTCACATCTTCTAGACGTCTCAAAGTGCTTCATGGAATATATTGTAAAGTATATACTGTATATTTGTGGGCGAAATGTGCCAGCCAAGTGAACATAGCATTGTCCCACACACAGTCTTGGATTGAAATGACCAATTTATTATTGATTTCTTGAGGGATTATTATTAGGCATGTGGAGGAAGGAAACTTGCCCAAGGTTTCGCCCTGTACTGCCGGGTATCGAACCCAGGTCTCTTGCTTGTTTGAAGTAGAAATACTGATATCCACAGCAGACCTCAGAATAATCTCCCTTGGTCATGAACCTTTTACAGCTCCTATTTACTTTATATTCGCTGTAGAGTATTAGATTTTTTTCATTCTTTTGCTCTTTCTCCTAAATTAATTTAGCATTACTACAATGGGCTTTTTATTATCAGCAACATTGCCCGACTCTGCCATTGCCTCACCCCTCAGACCTTCAACGCCCTCACTCATGCATTTATCACCTCAAGGCTCGACTACGGAAACTCTGTCCTTGTTGGCCTCCCCAACTCTTCCCTCCACAAGCTGCAGATCATCCAAAACTCTGCAGTTCATGTTCTGCACCTCATCAGGTTCCATGACACCATCACCCCCACCTTCGCCCAGTTCTACAGGGTCCCCATCCCTCAGAGGGTAGAATTCAAGATCCTCGTCCTCAGTTTCAAGGCCCTCCACGGCCTTGCCCCCTCCTACCTCTCTGACCTGCAAAACCCCTATCAACTGATCCACTACTTGCGTTCAGCAGGCTCCAGCCTACTCCATTTCCCCCTCCCGACCTGCCCTACAATTGGTATCCAGGCTTTTAGCCTTCTGCTCCCACTCTTTGGAACTCCATCCCACAATCTCTTCACCTTATTCCCTGCCTTGCCTCCTTCAAGGCCCGACTTAACACTCTCCTTTTCGACCGTATCTCCAGCTTCTCCCCTACCACTCTGCACTCCTTCAAACCAACCCTACCCCCACACATCCCCTATGCTCGGGTCCTGACCACTAACTGTTCAATGCCTTGGGGCATCCTCCTGACATGAAAGGTGCTCTACAAATGTAATTTTTGTTGTTGAATATTTCACACTGAAAAAGTATAAAACCAAATGAAACAAGAGGGTTCAAAAAGACGCAAGACATACAACAATTGCATCCAGTTTTGTGGATTTGATTGTTCATTTCAAGATAGTGGAATTGGGAGGCGGTTAGGGAGCATAACCAGACTTGTGATGTTGAGACTCACTTGATAGTCAATCAGGGAAAGAGAGGGAGAGGTTATAGTATCATCAAAGCCAACGAGAATATGGGTAATGCAAGAGTGGTTATTTCAGTTGAAACCACTCTGAAACATGGGTTGCCTTATCCACAGGAGAACTGTGGAGCTCCTGTGGCTCAGCGGTTAGAGCACTTGTCTTGCAAACTGGGGAGACTAAGCTGGGGAGACTAAACTGGGGAGACCTGTGTTCGATTCCAGGCAGGTCAGGGTGAAACCTTGGGCAAGTTTCCTTACTCCACGCGCCTAATAATAATCCCTCCAAAAAAAAACACAATAATAAAATTGGTCATTTCAATCCACGACTGTTTGTGGGACACTGCTGTGCGCAATTGGCCGCAATTCACCCACAAATATTAATTTATAATGTAAATTCACTTTGCATCATATTCTGTGAAGTGCTTTGGGACGTCGATAAGATGTGAAAAGCGCGATATCAAATAGCAATGATTATTATTATTATTAACTGAGGCGAGGGAAGACTCATGCTGGGGCATTGGTTCAGCTGCTCTCAGGTGGTTTACCTGATCCAATGCTTAATAATGAGCCTTAACAATGAGTGTTAGCAGACCATTCAACATCAGAGGCAGGCTTCAAAATGAAGTCTGATCCAACACATTGTCCAAACACACGTGAAATAATAATAATGATAATCATCCTTGCATTTGATATAGCGCCTGATCAAATCATTGAGACGTCTCAAAGCTCTTCATAGAATATACTGTAAAATGAATTGACTATTTTCTGAGTGAAACGTGGCAGCCAATTATGCACTGCCGTGTCCCACAAATAGTCATGGATTGAAGTGACCCAATTTTTTTATTACCCCCAGAGAGCAATCCACCAATTGATTCACAACTACTTTCCTACTTACTGCCAGGAAACTGATGTACAGCAGTACAATCCTGCTGTATTCAGTAGAAGGAATCAGATATACTTTTTCTCCTAGGTATTAAGGGATACGGAGAGAAAGCAAGAAATTGGAATTGAAAGGATACATGGAGGTACAGATCAGCCATGATCTATTAAATGGCGGAACAGTCTCGAAGGGCTGAATGGCCTACTCTTGTTCCTATGACTGATCCAGGGACTCAAGGTTAGCTGAGAGCAGCCGAATCCTCAGCTCAAAGCAATTGAACAAATGTGGGACTGTTCTGATCAGTTTGACTCAGTAAAATTTTGGTGATTTTATTCAGAGCCATCGGAAGCACAGTTATGATTTATACTTACAACTATAGCCTTAAATTCAAGCTTTGGGTTCCAGTTCAGAGAACCCACTGGCAAATCCACATCCAAATTCCAATTTGACTTGAACCCTCAGAATTGAGCAAAAAGATGACAGGAAATAATCAACAACAACAAAGTTACATTTGTGGTGCGCCTTTCACGTAGGGGGCCCGTCCCAAGGCACTAATCAAGACAATGGACAAAAGAAATGACAGGAACCTGGAGGACATAGCAAAAGCCAAAGATAGGAACTGGGAGGAGAAAAAAATACGAGGAAAGAGAATTTAGCTATTGTGCAGGTTTGCCTGACAATGCAACGACGATTCTAGAATAATAGTTTGCCACACATTTTTAAAACTAATTTCTGTGAATGACATGGAGAAATAAAGCTCCAAAGAATGCTCGCAAGTGTTATTTTCTTCCCGAAAATCTACAAAAGAATGGCTGGTTGAAATCCTATTTCATGGTTGTTCAAATCGTAACTTGTAGTGAATCTGAAAGTTATCACTCAATCAACAAACCACCACATTGCATGATATTTTATAATACATCTTTGCAAACAAAAATAACTATAGCATGTATTTTTATTTTACCAATTATCTGTAGGATATTAATACATTGTAGTATTATTGAAGACTGCTATTAGGATACCACTAGTAGAGATTATGCTGGTAAATGAATTCTTAATAAACATTTTGTTGAGAAATGTACGGCCTATATAAAATGTAATGCAGCTCTTAAACATGGAGCAATCTTAAACAATGATTTATTGTGACATAAGATGTGAGACATTTCCACAGCTTTTGTGATTGCAGTAATGAAGCTGTAAACCAAATAGCATGAAATGAAGCAAGGTCTTACAATTTAATCAGCTCGTAAACAGATATACTGCATCAACCAAATGACATTATTACCCATCTGAACTAAATCATGCTAATCTCAAGAGATAAAATCAACATCATTAATAGTCACATGTCATATTCATCAACACAAAAACATCCCTTTTGACAGATTAATCCTAACTATAACTCCTGGGATGTATGGTAATAATGCTAGTACATAGCAAATAATTCAGCAAGAGATGACAGCCAACACCTACTTTCTGCAGTATTAAACATCGCTTTTACACAACAAAATCTTAGTAAAGTTTCTAATTAAGCTCATAATCAAGCAATATGACTGAGAAGGGAGCAAAGCATTTTACTGGTTCTTACTATCTGTACATATAACACACTGCACTCGGTAATCCAGCAATATATTCAGCTTTTCAAAAAAGATGCTGTAGATTTTACTATGCAATGCTTGTGGCCGTACAACCATTGTGATGCATTCCATCTCTTAAGGTCACAGAAAATATAGCAACAAATATAGTGACTGGGCATTTTCATGTATCTGAATGCAAGACTGGTTAATTGAATTGAGTTAAGTGAATTGAATTGTTGAGAATAATGTAGCTTAAGTATGCAAAATTCAAGCTAAATATTGGTTGTATCTTGTTAGACAAATGCATTCCCAAAAGGGTATTTTTTTGTCCAACTCAGGTCACTGAATAGTAATCAAGTCTAGGGACCCTGGCTGATTTTCCCTCTCTTACCTAGGGCACCGAGACCAGCTGTAGCACTCCCCAACAGCTGCCTCAGCTGAGCAGAGATGCTAATGGATGCCTTCTATTCTGTGCGGCTTAGTGCTACATTGAGCAATGTATTAATCCGGTAAGCTATTCAGGATATTAAAAACACATAAGACCATCTCTGAAAGCCATATCAAAATTTGTTATAGTGAGGTTTACATTGCACATGTTTTTTTCCAGTAAAAGGGCCACCATTCTATACGCCATGTTTATTATCTTCACAAGACATGTTATACCAGGCAAGAATATAAGTCAGTGACAAGGCAGTACAGAGCATTTCTTGTAAAGTAGTGTATATGGTACACACTAAAGTTTAAATGTTTACTATGGAACTGAGCTATCATTCTTCAAAATGCTAAAATGCACAGAAGCATAGAACACAAGGTAAGCACTGCGTATGCAGCCAACCAATTGTTTAATGTGCAGTATTACCATTGTACCAAAATGTCAGCAGTCAAAATGCTAGTTAAATTACTGTTTGTTTTTGTCAGTTTGTAAGAAACATTTTCAGTTCATCTCAGACATGTGAACAAATTATATTGGCAGGCATATAACAAAGCCTTGCTGACTGGCTTTGTGATTAGCAATGTAGCCAGTCAATCCTTGACTGAGGAGTGCAGAAATGATCTGAGGCATTGGTAGCACCGAGCAGCAACTGCTTAGAGCAAAGATAGATAGTAGACGTTTGATTTATGAACACTGCACTTTTTTCTCCAATGGAACACAAACAATTCAAGTGCAGCTCTCAATTGTGCCATATCTACTGCATAAATGTAATTTATTACAACCCAGGTATTCAATTGAGGAAGTGTTCAATATAGAATTTGTAAAGGTCACAAAAATAAATTCCACTAATACAATAAATGGCTAACTTTAAACTCTTCTATCGCTGGGTCATTGGACCTCATAGAGTAACAGAAGACACTTCACACAATTATGTCCCAAATGCCCAAACATCAGTTATTTATTTCAGTTTTTATTATTCTCTTCTGTTCTGAGCTGCAAAGGAATGTATGATGGTATTATAATAAGTACATTTTGTTCTCACTGATATAGATGCTTTGCATCACAATATTGTTCACAAGAGTTATAATTCACCTCCTAGGACTAGACAAATGAAAAACAGATCTAATGTGAAATGTCATTAATATCTTAGGAGCGGGTGAAAATTGTATTGGAATCAAAGCACGTGTGAACTTCAAATAAATTGCTTCAGAAGCTGGTTTAGGTTCCAGCAGGAGACGTGTCAACTTCATAAAACTCCACGGCAGCAGACCCCGTCAGTACTGCTGAAATTCAGAATGTTGCAGATATTTTAATGAAGAGCATTGTCAATCCCATTTAATGACAGTTACGTTCTCCTGTCATAGACCTACACGCACAATGCACAGACTTATAATACATGCAGCATTAGTGTGCACTGCGTGATTATGTTTATGCATTTCAGTGCACTAATGCCATCAGATGAATCTCCTGCCATTTGTGACGAATGTGTTTTCCTTTTTGACATTTTTTCCCCCCCTTCTTTTATTCTGAACGGAGATGTTTGTCTTTCTATGTATAATTGTGCAGGGTTCATTGAAATCCACATCCCAGGCCGCTTTAAATTGCTGCTTTCAAATCTTAAGAATGTAATGTGACATTATGATGTACGATACCATCTAGATACCTTGAACTACATGAAAAGCAAGATGCCAGAACCTTAGAGAATTAAATGATCACAGAAAAAAATGTACAGTTGTCCTAAGTGGATCATTCTTAATTACTTGAAATTTTGTTTTTTTATGACATCTTATTGAAATAGTTTTCTAAGTCATTTTGGTAACAGCCCACCCCCCATCCACCAAGTTCACAAGTATTTTTGATATGATTATTGTGAGTAGGTTCCCAAAGGGTACCTCATCACTGGGTAATTTATTGAGTATAGTAAAAGAATACACATAAAACTATCGATGTACAGTAATTTGATCACTGTTATGAATCAATTAATCTTGGTTTATCATTAATTTTAAAGTTCACAATTAGTAAAACCCCAAGGAGGATATTTGTGATGTTAAATAGATGTAAATTCCTAATAGTGCAGTAAGAATAACTTCATTAGTTCACTGTAACGTCAATCTGTTCAAACTAAAAGCACATATTTTCTAACAAGATCCAATTACAGACATTGTGGCAGACATAAAATGGGAAGATGCTCATGGTAAATTGGCTCCAATAGCGAGGAGGGTTGAAATGGGGAAATGTTCCTGGAGAATTGTTAGCAATCATCAATAGAATGGACATGAAGGAGATACGATTTTAAAGATATACCTACCACCAAACGTCTGACAGAAAATAAGGTCTTGCAATACAGTGATTTCTGGAGGAAATGGTTCCATTCATATATTTGTTCATCTTGGGAAGATGTCTATTCTGTGTTAAATTAGTTAAGCCACGGCAATACAGTTTTTTTTAGGGGTTAGCCAGGTATCCAACAAATGCAGAAACCTATCACCGTGAGAGTGAGAGTTCCACACAAGTATGTCACCTACACATGGAAGTGCACTGTCTCCCCTGGAGGGTCCAGCCCATTCATCTAATTCTAAAGTGTATTAGGCGCAGGTTGGCAAGAGCCAGAATGTGCTTAGAGGTACTGCTGGAATTTAACCCACTGTTTGGCAGGTTTCCTGCTGTTTGTCCACCTTAACTGTTAAGGCTTTGGCTTGACAGGTTAACAGAAGCAATGTGAGAACAATCTGTGCTCCCAGAAAACAGTTTGGGATTTCAGTCTTTTGTGTATAATTTTATTTTGAGATTACCTGTACATTTGGTTTTTTTTCCATACCTGTTAGTTTGCTGTAGTACTAGCAACGTTTAGTTTTGTATTCCTTTTGTTTCATCGGATGGGTGAGGAGGGGGGAAACAGTTCCTGCTCCAGATTCCAACTTGCAAAATCTCTTACTCCACTGGAAAAGTATATTAACTTTAGGCGAGGAGAAGATCAGGTTCAACTGTGATGTTGCAGAGGCCAAACAGCCGGCCTTGTTGTGTCAGGTCACTGATGAATATGAGCACTTGGGTGAGGTATCAGAGAACTTGTGTGCCCGTGAATCAGCAAGACAAGAGGAGAGATTTTCTCTTAAGAAACAAATTTGTCGATGATCAATCCCATTACCATCATGCATTAAACTTAGTATTTTCCTGACAAGATTAAAATCCTTGCTACTCTCCATTCTTCTTTGATCAGCAGTCAAGAGTAACTCTCAAATTGATAGATAGCTAAGACTCAGACAATATGTGCTGAGACCAGTTGTGGAGGTAGCTTTCCTCTGTATCTGATCGAGGAGTGCTTGATATGGGCACCGGGGTTTCCTCTTTTATTTCCGCATCAACATCCTCCAAAGTATAAAATCATGCCTCATCCACCATTCCATTACAAAAAGGAACAACAAACTATCAGGTATGAAAAAAAACAGGAACAACAAAAAACCTCGCAGTAAAATAATCCACAAAAGACTGAAATCAAAAAACAGAACAGTCTTACAAAATGAAAGAAAACACACACAAAATACAAAGATACACCAGAAAACTTTGAAAAGAGTTCAAATTCCCCAGGATAAAGCTAAACTATCAACTGTTAGATTAGCATCTCCACACATCAACCCAAGGATTAACTCAAAGCACTCAGGAATTCAATTGTGCAATGGGAAGCATGCAAGTATTCCATACTATTTTTTACCAATGCCAAGCCTGTAGTGGATTAAGACTCAAGACAGTTGACTTCAGTACCTTTAAGTAAGTAAGATTTAACAATATTAAACGCAAAATCGTTGATATTATATATTATACAAATATCGACTGTAGTTGAGGGCAAAAGCACTAACCTATGATCTAATGATTTCATGAGACGACAAGTCTGCATTTTTGTTTAGCACGATGCAATGTTTTACCTTACATTCTAAGAGCTGCAATAAATATTTGTTCAATGGCAGCATTCGACTTAAATTCATTTTTAAAATACAGCAGAGGACAAACATTGCCAGAGGCAATGCCGACTCATGCCAACTCTGCATACCCTGACTCTTTAGCAGTAATCAATGCAGAATGTGCTCTACTGGAATACAATGCTACCTAAACCAATCCTTTGCACCAGGTTAAAAGCTACATGGTAATGAACAAGATACCTGTAGAAATACAAACAGACAACCACAAAAATTACATTTGAAGAACACCTTTCACATCGGGAGGATGTCCCATGGCACTGAACAGTCTGGGGTCAGGATCAGTCAAGATCAAATTTTATGTGTTTGATGGGGGGGTGGGTAGGGATCGTGGGGCAACATGGGATGAGGGAGGGCATGGATGTAGGGGCGGACGGCTGAAGGCATGGTCGAAAATGAGGGTGTTGAGACAGCCTTAAATGAGGCAAGGAATGGAGCAAGGCAATGGGATTGTGGGTTGGAATTCGAAAAAAAGGGGAGGCAGAGAGTCTGAAGCCCAGCCGCAGATGGTAGGTAGGGGTCACCCGGAAGACATGGAACAGAAGGAGGCATGAATAGAGGGAGTGGACAGATTGGAAATATAATAATAATAAATATAATAATTCTTGCATTTTATATAGTGCTTTTCACATCTTTCCGACGTCTCAAAGCGCAGGTAGGTGGTCAACAGGTCATAGATGTAGGAGGGGTCAAGGCCGTGGAGGGCCTTGAAAGTGAGGACAAGGATCTTGAATTCTACCTCTGAGAAATGGGGAACCAGTGGAGGGAAGTTTCTGTAGTCGAGGGTTGAGGTGATAAACGCGTGTGTGAGGGTTTCGGTGGCCTGAGGGTTGAGGTAGTGACAGAGTCAAGCAATATTGCAGAGGTGGTGCAAGACAGTGCTGGTCATGGCACAGAAAGGACAGTTGAGGGGTGAACAAGACATCCAGGTTCCTGACTGGCTTGGTGAGGTGTCAATACAATACAAGTTGATTTTCACTGCCTACTAACTCACTCACTCACTTGGAAGTTTTGTCTCCCAATTCTATTTAGTGCTAAAGTAAAGTTGGCAACCATGGCAACTTTTTAACCCACCAATTTGCACTTATTTAGTGCCTTTCACATCACTAAATGTCTTAAAGTGCATTATAAAGATGGAGTGGAAATGGAGTGGGAGCTTAACCAGGGAGATATGACTGCAACTGCAGTGGAAAGAAGTCTTTTTTTTAAGGAGTATTTTGAAAGGGAAGATGTAGGCTAATAATAATCCCTCAAAGAAAAACAGTAATAAATTGGTAATTTTCAATCCATAACTGTTTGTGGGGAAACTGCTGTGCACAATTGGCTGCCGTGTTTCGCCCACACATATACAGTCAATTCACTTTCTGTGAAGCGCTTTGAGACGTGTAGAAGATGTGAAAAGCGCTATATCAAATGCAATGATTATTATCATCATCAGGAGAAACTCAGAAGCCTTTCTATCCTTAAGAAAGGATTTGTGCTTTCTGTTCATACCCAATATCTAGAGGTTACAATCCCTGACAAGCAGACTTCAGCTTTTCTGCAAAGTTCAGTAAATTACTCATCAGTAAATTAATGGACAATACCACTCTTCAAAGCAGAATTTAGCTAAAGGGAACATTTTGGTTGTTTATTCTGTGAATCTGAAATGCAAAAATGGATGAATCAATGTGAAAGTCTTTTGTCTTAAATAACTTTAAACAGTTCCATCATCGAACCACCCCACTATTCGGCTCTCCCATGTACATCAAGCATTTGATCGCAGAGACAATGAGATCCATCTCAAAGGTCTCAACCAACAGCACTCCATCTTCTTCTCCTCCCCATGGCCATGTGCCTGGATTCTCGATTCTTCTCCTCTCACCAGCAGGTCAATGATTAATCACATAATTATAGACACCTGTCATTCCTTCTGTACACAGGTGTTCATCTATTCATGGCTCGTTAAAGCCCATTGTGGAGACTTATATAGACAATCCTGCAAGCCTGAATGCCCCATGAGAAAGCTTGCTGGGATTTCAAGAAGTCACATCAGTATGTTTTAAACATCTCACTTATTTCTCTTTTAGGTTTAGGGTCAAGCAGAGGAGTAGCGTAGCAATCCTATCCAGAAATACCAGAAATTAGATCCCTTGATTTCATTCTATTGAAATGCATATTCAGTCCCAATGTGATGACATACAATGTACAGAATGACACAGTACAATCTTGTGAAGTGGTTTGAAATGTCCTTATGATATGAAAGGTGCTAGATCAAATGTAAGGATTTTTTAATTCCTTCATTCAGTGCTACTTCGGCACGACCGTTTTCAGAAAATGTGCACGCTTAGTGTTTAGTCATTTGTCATTTTGTGATTTTATATTGCTTATAATAGAGCATACATCATGCTACAGGTCATAAATATCCCTTCAGGTCTACGTGCACACTTTAGTCACCAACGCACATACAAATATTCCCCAATGGACTCCAGCTAATTAGTAAGAGTACTCCTTGATGTGCCGAGCTCGCCACACAATGCATTAGACGATAAAATATGGAGACCACTTAAACACTTATTATGAGTTTTAATAAACTGAATGGCCTCAGTATTTATCAACCATTCAATAATAGGAAAATGACAGAGAAAATAAATGGTGCATATTGTTGACTGCTCAAAATAATTTACAGCTCCACAAATGCAACCAAGGCCTTCTCATGTTTGACTTTTCACGGCCGAAAACCTTTGTAACATTATTGGCCATGCTCAAACGTACACAATGGCCATTTAGTTCAGTATCAGAGGATGGCCACTGACCATGGATATGATACCACTGTGTTAATTGGAAACTTTAGGAGATGAGGAAAGGGAACTGGGAAAAAGAGCAGATGGATCACTTTACAACAACAACAATATTATATTTATAAAGCGCATTTCACATCAGGAGGAATTTACTTTACACCAATCATCAGAAACTAAACCAAAACACTGAATTTAGACCACAGGGTAGGACCAAAAAATTGTACACAGTTCTTATTTTCCCAAGAAGGCACATTCAGTTCCTGCTACCATTTTCCAACTGCAATCATTTATTTCCCCTCTCATGTTTTCCTAGTGAATGAGTTTGGGTTAGCAGATCACTGCATTCAACAGTGATCCAAATTTGAATCCAGCACACCCAATTTATCCAATCAATTATTTCACCTATTGGAAGTCAATAGAGTGGCAATTGAAGTTAAATAAATTTACAATTGGTTAAAATTTTAGATGGACTTGCTGTGATTCCAATTTGGATGTTGTTCTACAGTTAAATTCCATCCCTAAATTCCTCTGCCTTGCCCCTTCCCTAGGTTCCTTCAAGTTCCGCCTCAGGACCCTCCTCTTTGACCGTGGCATCAGTCACCCCCCTTTCCCTCCCTTTCTTACACCCTCCCCAAACCCGACCCCAGTTTGGGTGTGAAACACTGACTGTCCAGGGCTTGGGACGTCCTTCCTACGTAAAAGGTGCTATACTAATGTAATTTTGTTGTTGTTGTAAATGTGTTGTTGTAAATGTAAATGCCATATACACTATATAAAGGACTTGGATGAAGGAATAGAAAGTTTTGTATATAAGTTTGCAGTAGGGAAGTGCGAGGGCATGCACTATGGACTGAAAAAAGATTAGGCAGAATATTTTCTTAATGGGAGAAATTAAGAGCTGTGGAGGAGCAAAAAATATTTGGGCGTCTATATTCACTAAAAACTAGTGCCCGGGTGCAAAATATAATCAAAAAGTCAAATGGAATGTTGGCCTTTATCTTGAGAGGTCTGGAATAAAAAGGTGGAAGAAATGATGGCTTCAGCTGTATTGAGCATTAGTCAGACCCCACCTGGAGTACTGGGTTCAGTTTTTGGCACCACACCTCAGGAAATATATATTGGCCCTGCAGCGCAGATTCACCAAGATTTTATACCAGGACTAAAAGGATTAAGTTACAAGGAAAAGCTGCGTAAACTTGGATTGTATTCGCTCGAGTTTAGAAGATTGAGGAGTGATTCGATAGAGGTTTTTAGGATGATAAAGGTGACTTGATAGACTAGCTGCAGAAAAGCTATTTCCTCTGGTTGGGGAAATGCAAAACAAGAGGGCATAGTCTTAAAATTAGAACCAGGTCATTTAAGAGTGAAATCAGGAAGTATTTTTTTTACTCAAAGGGTGGTAGAAATCTAAAATTGTCTCCCCAAAAGGTCGTAGATGCTGAATGAGGTTGGCAGATTTTTGGTAGGTCGGGGTATTAAGGGATACAGGGTGAAATCGGAAAATTGAAAAGACTAGTAAAGATATAGATCAGCTATGATCTAATTAAATGGTGGAACAGACTTGACGGGTTGAATGGCCTAATCCTGTTCCTATGTTTGCACTTTATTTCCTATCAACTGATATCGTAATCAACACTGAGACTGACAAATGTGAGTGGATAGATACTATCAGATTAAGTGTAATTGTTCTACATCACCAAGCTATTCTGCAGGGTGGAGGCAAGAAACAATTAAAGTTTTGTTCACCAGATTAAACAAGACTGTAAAACACACATGGGCTGCTGCACTTTCCAGCTATTGTATTGATAGAGGGTTGAGAGTGGGTTGTTTGTCTGCCATCTTGACTGTAAAACTACAGGTGGACGCCAAACGTTTATGGGGAAATATAGCAGAGATGTCATGGTGCCGTAGGAAAAAAATAACCATTTATTTTCAAATTTACACTCAAGCATCAAATATTTCCTCTTGAAACATTTTACACCTCTTAAGAAGACATCTCACACCTTTTTATCAGCCTCTTAACTCTTAATAAACTAAAGATAATCCTTCAGCCTTTCATTCTCTATCACTTAACACCCTTGTTTCATCTCCCTTCCATTTTTGTTGAAAGAAACTTAGAATTTCTGAGACAGTACAACCTACACTGTATATCCTTAAGTTACCAGCTTTGTTGGCTTCTATATCATGTTGGATTTATTTTGACGGTGATACCATCTAGCCATTTTTGTGTGGGCTGAAAACACATCAGAACATTTGCGCATTCAAAAGGATGGCGGGAGAGGTCTGGAAACATTCATTCACTTCAATGTAAAGATTATTGAGTTTTATCTTTAGAACTGACCCTTTGAATGAGTTTTACTCAGCCTCCCTCAAAGAATATTTTCACCCGCCGCAAGACTGAGCAAGATACAAAGTGACTTAGGAGCAGTCATTTCAGGCTCAACCATTCAATTTCACTGAAACATTCACTTCTATTGAAATCAATTGGATTAGCACCAGCAATTTATGAGCAAAAATAACTTTGTACCATGGAAATAATAATGGAAAACAGAAATGACAAGGGAGGGAGGGAAGAAAAACATAAATCTTCTTGCATCACAGACAGAGCAAAAGAAAAACTCCTCTAGGCACCATAGCAGAAATATAGAATTCAATATTTGGGGAATTTTGGATATGTTAAGTTGTCATCTATCTAGTGTGTGAATGTCAGTTGGTTGCTGGCCTCTGTGCATCACCTCTATACATGACTCAGATGAACAGCACTGAGGTTCAGAGACGCTGCTGGAAAGACAATACAGTCATGTCAGAGCAAAGATTTGCACTGAAGTGCATCAAACGCTCTGCCAAGAACAGATATCAAGCTTCATATGATTGATGGGCAGGTTCATTTCAGATGTAGACCGAAGGAAATAAGTCAAATATTTATATTTAAGCAAGTTTTTAAAAATTAATTCCCTTTTCCTATTTAAATATTGTATTTTCATAAGTCACAGATTACAGTTGGATCTCCCAATTATTGAAACCAAATTTAAGCTGTGTGTTAATTTGGCTAAATACTGCAATCTTTTCCAGTTTCAGTTTTGCACTTGGTTTTCAAAATATACCTAAACCAATGCCATTCATTGAAGAAAAAAGTCACTTCACTGACACATGCACAATAAATTAATATTCACTTGGACCCAACCCTATGTGTAGAAATATTTCAGGTGCTAAATACAAAACTGAAAATAGGGTATTTAATAGCAATTAAAACGTTTTTACATTGTGTGCACTAACGTTTTCTGCCAAACGTTTTATGCTTCACAGCTTGTTAACTTAAGTTTACTAAAACATGAGATTTGTACTGTACTGTGAAATATATACTGGCCCTGGCAAAAAAAACTTAGGTCCCGTCTCCTAACATTTACGATGGTAAGTATTGAAGGCAAATTATATTGCATGAAAATGAGTGCAACTTGAAGAGAATCTGCAGGAATTATGAGTGGATCAGAATTATGAGTGTATGATGTAGTGGATCATACACTCCACTTAATAGATCTGGATCTATTGAGTGGAGTGTATTCTCCACTCAATACATCCAGAGTGGATCTATTGAGTGGAGAATACAGACAGAGATACAGCAGAGAACATGCTGTCCCAGAAATCCTGCGGAAAGATAATGGTCAGATTCTTATGTAATTCTGTTGTGGCTGCATTTCCCCAAATTCTTCCCAACATCATGAAATCACATGAATTACCAAATCAGTTTGGTAAATTCCTATCAAATAGCAGACATTCTTAGTTCAGAAAAAGTGCAGCTCTTGCAACCATAAACAATCGATAGAAAAGCTTAAAATATGTCATTTCTCATTTTTACTAGACCATTGGAGAAATAATTGGGTAGAGGAACCAGGGGTACAGGCTGAGGTATAGCTGCTTAATTTAGAAAGGGAGAGAGAGAATGTGAGAGTGCAAATAAGAATAATAGAACAATGAGTGAGAAAAACAGCTAAAATCAAACAATTTGGAATGAAAACCAAGCAAGAATAGGTGTAGAAAGCACATGAAAATAATGGAGAAACAATCATCATGGATAAAGAAGAGAGAACAAGAGCGAAAAAAAAATAAAGACGATTAAACAAGAGGGCTGAGGAGACAAATTCTAATTCATTACTTGCTCTCCGTCCTTTGTGAATGCATAACTAAAGATCTGATAATTCATTATAGACAGTCTGGAATATCAAACCATTCAAATTACCTGGCGACTCTTCACAGGAAACTCAGTTACCAGATACCCGATCCAAGCAGGTTCACATTAATACAAGTGAAAAACCATATGAAATTTGCAATTTAATTGTAAATAGTTCAAAAAATATTGGTATTAGTTATGATTTTGCTTCGTGGTAGTTGTATGAAAGCAACATTTGAAAAAGGAATTGGATAAATATTTGAAGGTAAATGCTGTCACTACTGTATTAAACATTGGGTATAGGTAGAGCTTCATGTGAAGGGTCCCATATAAATGCAAGTTGTTGTTGCTGCTTCTTCTTTTAATTTATCTTTGCTTCACAATATATGAACCAGCAAAGACAACATGCGTCAGGCTTTTGCAAGAACTATATTTGCAAGAACTATATTTGTCCAAGCGCCAAAGACAAGTGGAAGAGTAAGCGAGGGTTAAACCAACCTTGTATTTTGCTTCCTCCCTAAAAGGACAAAAGGAATCACAAGATGGACTCACCTCAAGTTGTTCATTGTGCCTTTCCTCTGGTGAAACGTGAACAATGCATGTTTTTCCACACCGATGCTCTGTGCCACCTGCTGCTCCAACGTGCTGGCTATCCAACGTCACATATTAAATACGTTATGAAAATGACAGGCACAATACTATAAAATGTTAGGCATCCAATTTGATGAATTACCAGATTAAAAGAAGCCATAAAATTCAAAACATACTTGTCCCTTTATCTGGAAAACAGAGTAATTGAAAAAAAACTCTTAGGAATTACGTAATAACTAACAATCTTTAACAGATTTATTGAAAATCAGATACAAGGTTAAGTCCTTAAATGAATGGTTATAGAAAACCTCTAAATTTTCTGTCTTACTTTATAGTGTATGTGAAATAATTATGCTGAACATGGCAGTACATTAGTGGTTATAAACCTGCTCTATACATCTATAACCTAATCATCAGGATTAGTGGTTCATAAATTCACGTAGCAATTTGTCCTCAATGATCTGCATCAAAATAAAAATCTACAGTAATTATGGCATATTCTGCAGCAGCAACTAACAGAAGTGTTTACAAAGTTACAAAAAAAATTACTTTATGAACGCCCTATCAACTATGAAATGTAAATGTAATTATCCTCAGAAACGGAATGGTTTATTTATATTTTATCAGGGATTTACAAACATCATGCAAATTAATCATTACTTCATCAGCCCGTTACAATGACATGCTTTATTAACCTTTGCTAAGTGATTTGTTAAATTTGTGTGCATTTCCAGTTCAGAGCAATTTGGAAATGCAAGTGCTTACTTTGGTCTATAGAAAGCATTTTTTGAGACCAGTGTCTATTTTTGACTGGACTGGTGTTATACGTTTTGAAGTAGCTGGTGAACTGTCATCATTTTGCAAACATTTTGCAAGTCAGGGTATTAAGGGATACAGGGAGAAAGTGGGAAATTGGAATTGAAAGGATCAGTAGAGGTATAGATCAGCCATGATCTAATTACAGTAAATGGCGGAACAGGCTCTCAGGGCTGAATAGCCCACTCCTTGCTTAGATAAAAAAGGTAAGAAATGTCCTTTGCATCCAAGTTCATCCATCACTTACAGTCTGATAGTCAACGATGCGACAAACAGACTTAAACAGATCCTCCACCTTTTTCACCTCCTCCTGACGTGGCAGGCACCATACAAGTGTAATTTTGTTGTTGTTGTTTCTGACACTTGCTGATTTTTTTTGTCAAGCTTTTTTTTAAAAAAAATTATGCAAATGAAAGTAATTAACAAACAACAAACATAGGTCAAGACCTTGAAGCTCATTTTCCAATCCTGCACGCTGGAGAATTATTAACAGAAAAATCAGATAGGGTGACATGTGACCATTAGTTGACCTTACACAATCTAAGCAGCTTGACAGATAAGAGCTGATGGATCACAAAGGTATAAACAAAATATTCCAACTTTTATGTCACTTTTGGAAATCTTATCTTCCACTCTTTGCTTGGTTACTTAATAAAGTCTACTATTTTACACACTGTGCGATCCATGCCAGACATCACCTTTTAAAATACAGTCATCCATGCTGGGCTCTTTTGTGAGGAATCTGCAGAAAGAATACTGTTAGAGAAAAAAACAATTTGCAGTTGTGGCTTCATATTGACAATAATATATTATTTATTATACAATATAATTTCACATCAATGAATCACTCGGGGGAAGGCATTTACACTGACTAGACGCTCGTAAATAGATGAACAATTAACACCTTGGCATCTCCAGTGGTGGGATACGCTATGAGCTGAAACTGTACACATCAGTTAAAATAATACACCAAACAGGGTAGGCTCTGAGGGAAATGAATGAGCAGAGGAGGTTTCCATTTCCTGTGCACACTTACCAGCAACACACTGAATTGTGGCAAATTGTATGAAAGGATACTGCAGTTTATTCTTTGGCAATGTAAATACTTCACTGTTCAATACCAGAACAGGAGACACTGCAGTGAACGTGGCCTTTATGTTGTTTAGTTGTGCACAGCATGTTGTAATTACCTGGGCTGACAGCAGTTGAAATCTGTCCATCTTGATTGACCTGGTTTCTCAAACTAAGAAACATTGAGGCTTGGCACAATGTGATGTCACTCACCTGATATCCATCACATCAATGTATCTCTGCGGTCAGTGCACTGGCACTAACATTACAACCTGCAAAACAGAACCCTTGTTGGCACAAGTACAACGCCACTATACTTTACAGCAAGCATCCTCATTGCTTCATTCAAACTCAAGCAAAGACACACTATTAACTGAGCCCTAAAATGAGATAAATTATTTGAACCAATCTCTGGTTTATTATAATATGTACAGTACAGATTATGTGTGTGGTTTTATTCCATGCGGAGCCAAATGTTGAGCTGATAGTAGCTGTCATGCTAGCTACTGGCACTCAATGAATTTGTCTCATTCAAGTGCAGCGATGTCCACTTTGAAGCATTAACAATTGTCCTCCCATCACTGTAGCTTGATGAAGTGGTAATGCACAGTCAATTACCATGAAACAGCATATCATATTGCAGATAAATAACACAGAATGCAATGTTGACAAAATCTTAGCAGCTGATTATGTTGTACATGACCTAAACAACACTGATTTAATGGTTCACATGTTGTTTTAAACCCATTCAATAAGGACAAGTTGTTGTTTCCTCACTCCCATACAGGGAGTGGAAAACAGTTGTTTATTCAGAGTGGAATATTGTTCAGGAGCAATTAGGGCTGCGGTGCTGTGTGCAAACCGGCTGCCACAACACACACAGTGCAGTGTACTTTGCAGTGTATCCTGTGATACGATGCGCCCGTTTTACCTCGTGAGATTCTTCACTGCCCTTCTTCTTACTGCTTTAAGTTCTTTCTTTGTCTCAAATAACACCTAAACAAACAGCACTGCGCAACTTGACAGTTTACCGCAAAACACATCACCAGTGAAGTAGACCTAGGAATTGCAAACGCAATGCAGGTCAACAGCCTCTGAAAGAGAAGGAAATCATCAGGATCTCCCTGGAGCTCAGTTTCCTCTGAGGAGACAGGCCTGACAAACGCTGAGCTGTACTAAGCATTGAGACCCTATTTGCAGGTGGGCGCTAAAGATCCCATGACACTTTCTGAAAAGACAAGGGTGTGCCCCTGGGAAGCAGTCCTCCACAGTAACTGTTCACTCACACTCACAGCTATTTTTAAGAATCTTGCTGGTGCAAATAGCTGCTGAATTTGTCCTTAATCATCATGACGTTGGGCAGAAATGACCTGTGAAGCACTTTGAGATAATTCAACTTCATAAAGCACCATAAAAAGAAATCATGTTTTTTTTCTCTTTCTAATTTCACTCCCCTCCTCCTTCCCCATATCCAATTTTTTTAAAATTATTCTTCTTCAAATTCCTTGGTGGTGTGGGTTAGCTTCAGCAATCGATTGTGTTAAGGCATCCCACATTCTAACAGCCGTCAGTGAGAACAAATTCTTCTAATCTCCCTCTTTTCCCTTCTGGTGATCTGCGTTTAAAACCTACATCGAGTCAATCGTGATATCTACCTGCGTTTGTCACTTTCGACGGAGACTAAGTCTAGTAAATGTAGGAGGCTAAAACATTCAGGGACGATCAAATAGTCCAATTACAGAGACATTATATCAATAAAATCAGTCAGAGATCAAATCTTTCAAAACCTTGGAAGAAATTACATCTGCAGTCTGCAGAATGAAATTTGCAGTCAAATTATAGCCTATTACCATTTCACACATCTTAGCTTCCTTTGTAATTTTAAAATAACCTGAAGCGTCTTGTCATGCAGCAGTATCAATTCATGGGTTGGCAGCTATCTGCTTCCTCATGAATACAGACAACTCTTACGCCAGTCCACATTCTCTTGTCCAACAGCTCTCAACATGAGGGAGCACAGCAAACATGGGGTCACTGTGTGAATTCCATGGATCGTCCACAGATAATTAATTTTTTTAAAGTACCAAGATTTGAAACTGAAGTTAATTGAGGTTGAGCAATTGAACTACTCATAATATGAGGCACATAAGATGAGAGGGTGCCAGTAGACAATGTGGACATTTGATTTGCTTTGAGAAGAGTATATTTTTCTGTTAAAAAAAGGGAGTATTTCTGAATTGAGGTGATCTGACATTTTCTGAAGTCTATTATGTTTGGGATACATTAGGAATTAACAATAGGTTAGGAGCAATGGAGACATAGAAAAGATGAGAGACTGAAGGAGAAAGTGAATTATAAACAGAACTCAGGATAAATTAATTGAAAATCTTTTCCAAAAGAGAGACTCCTTAAGAACACACCAGCGATTGGGAGAAAGAAAGGGTAAGCTAAAGACTGGATTCCTACATCAATCTAAACTGTCTCCTGCCAATCAGATTCTTTTTTCAGTACTGTACTCTTGGATTTCAATTTATTTCTCTTCCGTTTTGTATCTAAGTACTCCATACACACCTTGCCCCCCTGCCACCCCCACATACCCCCAACAGCATTTATTCATATGGTTCTTTCAGGGAAGAGGCAGGTAAATGGGTCTGAATGGATTGCTATTTCAAAGAGCCAACACAGACACAATGGGCCAAATAGCTTTCATCTACATTGTGAATTTCTATGGTTCAATATTTC
This sequence comes from Hydrolagus colliei, assembly GCA_035084275.1. Classification (NCBI taxonomy): domain Eukaryota; kingdom Metazoa; phylum Chordata; class Chondrichthyes; order Chimaeriformes; family Chimaeridae; genus Hydrolagus; species Hydrolagus colliei. The sequence continues at coordinate 16,619,434 of CM068748.1, forward strand.
AATCTGATTTGGAGCATTTCATACTGGAATTCCTTATAAATGTATCAGGCATACAAATAGGGTGTCCTTCGGAAGTCAGGAAGTAAGAGAAAGTACATGAACTCTGCTTTTTGGCATTATTCCGGAACAGAAAGCCCAAAGGATAACAAAGATTTCATATTAATAAATATCAAACATTAGACTCCATAGGATCTATCCATATTTTCTAAATACCTGAACACTAATTGATTACCGTACTTTTAATTTTTAATTGATTGCTACTGTAATTGTTTAATTTTCAGCACCTTGGGACATCCTCCTGACGTGAAAGGCACTATACAAGTATAATTTTTTGTTGTTGCTACTTAAGGCTCATGTGTTTCCATTTTTCTTCTAAGAGTTGGCAACTGAACTGTCAAATTCTCTTCAGCAATATTATGACATAAGGTGCTGAATGATTCACTCATCTTTCTCTCTCTTAGGATGACCCAGGGTGGAAGTAAATATGTGTGATAAGACATCTGTTTCTTTATTAAGTGTTAAAAAAAAACTTAAAACACTTTTCTGCAATTATAGTAAAATGCTGCATCTGGTATGCCAGACACAGGCAAAACTAACTTCTATTCTGTGGACAGGAAGTTCGCATAAATAGCCATGAGATGAATATCTAATTTATTTGGAGGACAGTTGACCGGAAGACGAGAAAAAAGCACTCTTTGCTATTCAAAAATGTAATAACATGGGATCTTTAATATCCACTGAACACGCAGACAGGATTTCAATTTAACATCTCATACAAAGGATAGTGCAGTGTTACTCCAGTGACACAATAGGGCTCCAGCTTAGAAAGTCATCTCAAGATCCCACATGGCTTGTGAACCCATAACATGTTGGCACAGAGGCAAGGGGATTGCTGACTGAGCCAGGCTGACAAATGTGAGCAAATTAGTATAACATTTAAATGTAATTTGGCCACAGTGTTAATTATTGTTGAGTCTTCATTTTAATTGTGGGGGTGGGTGCGGGGGTGTGTAGGGGAATTAAGCAAAATGATCAGATCAGCATTTTTAAATGTTTTACTACATGCAAAATAATAAATTAATGGGAAACTAATAATTCCATGCAAATTCAGCATTAAAATAAGTCAGTAACAGAATCGATTAATCATAAGAGTAGAACCTATTTTACGGCCAACATTTAGTTTCGTCCTCGCCCCCCCCCCCCCCCCCCCCATCACCATTCTCTCCCATCATCTCAAACGCACAGACTGCTGAAGAAATCTCTCTCCACTCCACATGCAAATTTCTATTCATCAATAATATAATAATAAATAATAATCCTGGCATTTGATATAGCGCTTTTCACATCTTATCGACGTCCCAAAGCGCTTCACAGAATATACTGTAAAGTGATTTGACTATATTTGTGGGCGAATCGCATAAGCACAGGGTCCTCCCCATGCACTCATTCTTGCATTTGCAAGGGTCTCTTTGCAACTTTCATTTCCAGCCACAGACCTACCTCAATCTATGACGAGCAGGCGATGTTGAAATCACTTTGCTGACCTGGTCCAGTTAACAGTCGCTTATTCATCTCTGACACCCCGGAGCACTTGGGCTCCAGGTTTCTGTTCAAAAACATTAATAAATCCTTACAATTGATACAGTGTCATATCACATCATTGATATGACTTAAAGAGCTTCACATCATTTAGTGTTGAGTGCAGTGACTGTGTATTTCATAGTGAATGGGGTAAGGAATAGATGAACTGAACTGAACAAACATGATGACCTTCGAAGCACAATCACTGCCTTAGTCTGTGTTTTTTCTGAAAGAATATCCTGTTTTACGGCACAGCTCATTAGTCAACCATGGATTCAAGGAACACCAGCTTTGTGTCACACCAACTGTTGGATTATCGAACATTAATGGACTATTTCACTTGAAGGCAGGTGAAACAAAGTGACCTTAACCTTCTGGTCTAATCATAAGAGCATCTTCTGCGAGCTGATTGTGGCATTGGCAGTGGCCTCAATCACCCACACCCCCTGGGATTGGAGCAATGAATGAAAACAAAGTAGCCTTGTAGGGATTGTAGGCGAATGGGGGGGGAGAAAGTACAGAGCTAAATGTTATTTTAATGAACGACTCTTACTGTAAAATGTGATTATTGTGATGGTGGGGAAAATAAACCCTCTTTCAAGTTTTCTTTATATTCTTTTCTTTTAAAAAAAGAGCTAAGCAGCAAATAGATTTACCAAGCTTCACTTGTAATCACCATTCTGTGAGTTGTGGCTCATTTATGTAGACGTTAAGATGAAAAGCAGAGCAGTAAAAATTCAGTCAGTTCCTCTTGAAGCAGCAACTGAGAAGCATGTTTTGCAGCTAAACAGAGGTCCCTCATCTGTCACCATTGGACAAGGCTCATAATTCATTCATTATTGACTATGTCTATGAAAGGCAATCTTGCAAGTTTGTAGTCCATCTCAGATGAAAAAACACTTTTCTTAAAATGTCATGCATGGCGCTGACTGCGTACAGTTCATATGATTAATGACTTGCGGACTCATTGTGTAGAGCACCACTAATTAGCTGCAGACTGATTAAAGACATGGCAGGCAAACTTCTGCTGATAACCTGAACTTTTTCCCCTTTCACGAAAAGTGGCATGTGGAAACATTTAGAGTCTCGTTTTTAAATGGTTTGGATATCAAGCCTGTAATTTCAAACAAATATGACAAAAAGAAAATATGAAACAAAATCTTGAGGAACGCACGACTACGTATTTACATTACAATGTTATTTCTTTCATTCAAGTAATTAGCAAGGGTTCCTTTTTCGCTTTTGTTTCAGAAACTGCGGTGTATTGAATATCCTTGAACAATGTATCAACATGGTCACTGATATATCAGACGCCTCACAGAAAGTAGCATCTTGGATCCATCAAAATACTAGAAAAAAATGACCTGGCACTTCAGTGCCTAATACACAGGGTAATTTATATGTTCAATTACACAAGTCTTCGACCACTTCATAAAACCCAAATTTAGGTACAGAGAACTTAAAAGTATCAAAATTTAAACCCAGTGCCATACACGGAAATCCTGTTTAAGATCATACAATAAAAATAATACTTACAATTTGGTACAATGTTGAAATGTCTTAAAGTCCTTCATTACTATTTGCTGCTAAGTGTAGTGACTGTGTTTTGTAAACAAAAATAGAGAGTTATCTTTGGGTACAGTACAGTTGGTTGCCTGTTCCCATATCCTTAGTTTTATTTCTTTCTCCTATGGGTGAATGAGGTAAACTGATTGCCGTTGCAAATCAAGTGTTGTATTGTGAAAGGTTTCCTATCTCATACATTTAATAATACTAATCCTTAAACAGTACTCTACAACAACAACAACAACTTTGATTCATATAGTGCCCTTCATGCCGGACGGCGTCTCAGAGTGCTTCACAATAGCAGATCCCGGAACTGAGCCAGGGGCAGGGGTAGAAAGGTGACCAAAGGCGCGGTCGAAGAGAAAGATCTTCAGCTATACTCTACTGGTTATAGGGCCTTTCACATGGGAAGGTGTCCCAAAGCGCTTCACAGGGTGTACTGTAAAGTGGAGTGACTGTTTTGTGAGTGAAAAGATAGCCAATTTACACAGAGCAATTTCCCACAAACAGCCACAAAGTGAACGACAAATAAATTGCCTTATGTTTCAATCTTTCCAGACATTTATTCCCATTATGTTTCACCTCAACCACCCTCAATTATCCTCTTGTAATCTTTTTTCCAATTCTCAGCACCTCAACAATGCTTCCTCTGAAAAATATTGAGTTGTAAATTTGGTTGTACCAATTTATTTGATTTCTTGTACCTGTCGTTTTCTGTCAAAGGCTAGTGTGATATTAACAATTAACTTTCACCATGGCAACAGCAAAATCTGTAATGGATTCAGAGATTAACACAACTGCAGGCTATAACTTTGGACCAAGAAGGTTGCGGCGAAACCGCAAAAAGTCATCTATGTTTGTCAAGATTTAGGGTACATAGATTCACTGTAGCCCCCATAATCAAACAGTCATTGTTCAGTCATACCTGCTATCCCCCAAAAAGCTTAATCACCTAACCATCAAACTGAGATAAACCAGCCGAGACTGTCCACACACACAGACTCGAGGTGACATATTGAAGTAGAGGTCATTTACTCAGATCAGTCTCTGCTGATCTTGTTGATTGGACCATCAGCAAGTTGTCACTACAACCAATGTGTTCCTAAAATTGATCTAGTAGAGCAATGACCTTTTTAGGTCAAATCATATTTGAAGCGGGATTTTAATCTGGTTATAATGAATCGAAGGGAAATGGCACAGAAAGCATTTACCGACACTTAACATTGCGGGTTCACTTAGCAAATAGGCTTTAAAGCAATTTAAAAGTATGCTAAAGACATCCAGTGCTAGGTAACCAACTGCATTCCTGTTTAATAAATATTAAATATTGCGAAGCTACCAAATGGCAAATTTGGACAAGATTTTTTGGGGTCACTGTTGGTGCTTCAACTCAGTGATGCAGAATGAGACAGTGCAGGTTTAGGTCTGTAGATTTTAATATAAAGAGTTCCCAATCTCAGCATGACTTCAGAGAGAGGTACATAACAGAATCAAAGGCAATGCTCTTCATGGAGGGAAGAGTAAGCAACTCAATCTAGATTGCAATGGGCAACAGTATTGTTATAAAACTGTATTTGTTTTCAGTATCCACTGAAGACAAAAATCCAGTAAGCATTTAGCAAAGTGGGAAGCGACATTATCCTGATTTTGTTGAGATTAACTGTTTGCAAAAGTTGAAGATGGAGGGGTAAGGTCTGTGTTCCAGGTTGACGAGTTGCAGGTCCCCTCTCTGGTTGGATCCAGTAATTCTACATTGGAACTGCACTCGCTTACATTCTAAATCTAGGGAATATTTTGCACATAATTTAACACCAGGAGAATAAATTGGTGGAGCAAAATCCCTTATGGGGCAGTCCATTCATGTTCTGGGGAACAGACTCAATGGGTTGAACAGCCTTTTCTTGTTCCATCTCTGCCCATTGTTCTGTACAGTATGCACAATCTAAACAACAACAACAACAAAAACAACAGTTTGCATTTATATTGTTCCCTTCATGCAGAGCGCTGCATGACCGCCTCGGTTTCATAGCACTGCACAGTGTCGGGGTTGAACAGCAAGCAAGGGAGATAGGAAGAGGCGACCATCAACGTGGTTGAGGAAATCTCAGGGTCTTTCATGGTGGATGACAAGGAACAACACAAAAACTAGCTGTGGCTTGTTGTCTCTAACATTGCAGTTTTCACTCAGAGAGGCTGAAAGGACAGCTGGTGCAGGAAATGGAAAGCATTCACACTTGTGCAATAAATCTTCTGAAGATGGAATTAGGCACCTCATTGGAACCAAGTAGAGATAGTTGTACCCTGCATCTTGTTGTGTCAAACCTGACCTGGCAGCGTTTTCGACACTGGGTAACAATTTTTTTTGAAATAGTTCTATTCCTCGTCCGGTAATCCCTCATTTTGCCAAGCACAACAAAATAATCTTTAAATATTAACCACCAGTCATGATGTGATTGAAATATGTGCTGCGGTCATGTTTTTTTTTGGTGCTCATCAATTTGACAGGGTTGGGAATAGAATACTTTTCTGTTTGGCACCCCTCAAGCAGATATGGTATATTGCAGTCAAGATGGAAAACTAACCCCCTCTTAATCCGTTCCAAAAATTAATCTTACAACAACAAATTCTAACTACCCCATTAGGATATTTTAATATTTTCATTTTATGATGCACTTACAACAATAAGGTCAGAGAAGCCTCTTTGTTGGATGGATTACAGCAAATTATACCAGATGAGAAAATCAAAGATATAAGGGATATATAGCATCTTTAGCAACAAAACATCTGAAAGCATTTCACAAGCAATTGCTGAACTCTTTGTAGGCCTATGCAGCAACCTGTCTATGCATTGCAATAACGAACAAACAGTCATGAAGTGAACTGACAATCTTATCTGAAAGATTTTTGGCCACGACACCAGAAGATAACTCCCTCTCTTTTCAATAGTGCCAAGGGATCAGTTAACATCTCAGCCACAGGTCGGCAAGGCAGAGCTGCCCTGAGCACTACACTGGTGTCAGCCTGGTCTATTCCTAAAGTGGGAATTACATGTAACATTGTTTTTTGGGTTACAGATACAGTCATCTGGGAAAAGCATAAAGCGTCAGATATTTTCTGCTATGGTGGCAGGAGAAAGTGCCTGGGGAAGAACAGGCGGAGGTGGAGAAGTGAAGAAGGGTGTTGCAGAGATAGGTCACAGCTATAACTCTGTAACTAAAGCAGTCACCCCAGGCCATTTGTACAAGAACACCAGGATAACTTGATTAACTGGTACCACTGGAAAGGAGAGAGGGGAAAGATACATCTGGTTGTAGGATCATAAAGTGAGTCGCAAAAAACGGAGTAAATCAATCAGGCAGAAGCTGCTGGGATGAAAGGAAACGACAAAAGGGATTCCATCATGGTTGTGAGATAAGAGAAGTAAGAGAGCATTAAGACAAGGGGATGCTTTCCAAATATAGTATCTGTTTTCTGTTCTGGTCCAACTTGTGTCTCACTACCTTCAGTCCAATCATTCAAGTTCCAGTGAAGTAACATACCCCAAAACAGAAACCTACCTATTCTCCTCGTTCACACACAGAGCAAACAACTAAACATTTCCAAATTTTATTTCTGATTATATTTCAGATTTTCCTCAATCCTAGTTTTCTTTTTGAATCTCAACTGAGGGATTGTCTCATTGATGTAACAGTAAAAAGACGAACAGGCACTGCTGTAAAATATTAAAGTCTACTTCAATTTTTCAATTAAAATAAAGTTCCGGTCAGGAGTTCCTCAATTCAATTCATATCCTCCCCAATACTATAAACTCATGCATCAAGAGTATAAGTGGACCAAAATACATTGCTATTCACATTGCCAAATTATGTAAACTATTCCTTATATGGTGCCAAAACCATGGTACAAAGACTGAAAGTTTAATAAAGTATCTTTATCTTGCTGTATTTCACACAATGCCTCAAAGGGGAGTCATACTATGCACATTTATGACTCAGACATAAGTGGCTACAGCTGCATCAATGAAGAGTACCTTGGGAAATGACACAAATAAAAAGCCAGTCAATTTCTTTAAACCATTTAACAAAGAGTGGGACACCTTCAAAACAGGCAGTTTTCAAACACGCATTTAACATGAATTGGTGGGGGAAATGGGCAAAGAAGAAGGGAAAAAAAAAGTTTACGAAAGGTAGCTTGATTTACTAAAAAGGTAGCTTGGTTCTGTTTTCTGTACAAAACCTCAGGTTGCACAAAAATCAATCGAATTAGCATTTGTTACAGTGCTGGCTTGTACCCAGTCATGTTGACTGCGAAGTTAATCAAGTTACTACTGTGTTCTTGTACAGATGGCCTGGGGTGACTGTTTTAGTTGCAGAGTTATAGCTGTGACCTACGTGGGAAAATTGGAGCTGTGTGCAAGTTTTACTTTGCCTCTGTGTGAAAAAAAAGATTTAGGAAACAGTGACAATGATGGAAAACAGTGGGAAATAAAATGCTCTACATTAGTATAATACATGAAAAATGCATCGGAGATGTGAGTGGTATAACATGTGTTATGCTAGCTGGCAGTCCATTAGGCTTGATAGACATTTCACTTACCTAAGTCAAATGTAACAGTATAATATTCATTAATATAAGAAGGGGCTGTGGAATCAAGCCTACCATCTGGTAACAGCGACATTATAATCTACAACCCATGATTAGGTCTGAGGAGTGAAATTTCACTTTAATCTTTTCAGTGCTCGAAATTTCCATCTGCTCCTACAACACATCATTCCTCTTCAAGATAAATGTGGTGTTTTTTATGTTCCAAAATTAGATCAGAAGAAAGCGATTAATCATGTCAGTGGTTGGGAAAGGAAACAAAGCCCCTACATTTTGTCAAAACTGCTCACTCAGCCCCTCTCTCTCTCTCTCTTTCTCTCACACAGACACATAAAACTCGCACACACACACAAAACATGTGCACACGCTGTCACACACACACACACACAGACACGCAAGCTTACATACTTTTCCTCTCATTCTATTCAACGTTACCTTCAAAATTAAGATACAAAAAAGGGCGTTATACATGAAATGAATATGGGACTACAATTAGCATAGCCATTTCTCTTCCACACTGAACCCACTACAGCAAATAACAGATGGTGACCTGTTTGGATGTGACACTGTAACTGAAACTAAACTCAAGGAAACAGTCACCGGCTGCAAATTAGTGAGACCACACAACTGTCAGGTGGCGGTCTCCTCTGACAGTTGTAGGCCATTATGGGAACATTGATGTTTTCACAGTGTGACAAAAAGGAATCCTTTTTACAGCAGACCTGTCTGTCAGATGGGTCTCAAGTCATAACAAATCACTAGCACTCAGCTGAGGTTGAACATTCGGAGCGTCAGGAGAATGATAAATGACCTGCAGGGCTTTGAAGTGCCTTGCCAGTTCAGATGGGTCTGCCGTGCTGACAGAGAAATATACACAACAGCGTAACCAATAATGAGAACATTAAACATTCCTGCCATGTGACAAGCTGACAGAAAAACCAGTCGGACATCAATCATTCTCCGATGTAACCTTGACAATTAGCCCATTTCTGATACACGCTGTCCTTTTTTTAAAAAAAACACAATGTGATTGTTAGAGAAGAATTGTTAAAGATTGTATTAATTTCTAAAAGTTCCTTCCTTTTTTTGCCCCCACCTCCTCCCAAAAAAATGTGAACATTTAAAAACAACAGGTGGTATATTTTAGGGTCGCCCCATGACTGTGTATTGCTTCACAGCCATTTCCCCTTGTGGGAAAGCTTTAAAATTGCTCAAGTTAATCAGCAGAGACATGGTGACCCCCAAAATGCAGGCACTCTCAGGTTTCAAGCATTTGCACGCTCCTTGCTGAATGTTTAGTTATAGGATGAAAAATGAGTTCTATGGAATGAAGACATTTCCCCTTTGACTAGCACATTTGCAAAAGGTATGTCAAGGATGTATTGCAGGGTATGGGCAACCTTTCAAGAGAGTATTTTTGCTTGCTTATTGGAAGAGCAATAAATATCTTGCAGACAGGCCTTCTCAGAGTTACAAAGCCTACCTGTAACTGAGCTGGATAATTAGCAGCCTTGAAGATGATATATGACTTTCATTACCCTTTGGGACTGGAGACTAAATGAGGACAGAGCTAATTGCCGTGCAAAGCAGTTTGGCATGAATGAGAAAAATGCAGGCACTGTCGCCAGCCAAAAAAGGCCCTGTTGCCGCTGTGATCTCATTGCTGGTTTGCCGCAGGAGTTCACTCGCTGTCCATAAATCATACACTGCTTACAGCTGAAACTGCACTGAGTCATCAACATGCAATAAGCTGAGTGACAGATCCCATCCTGTCTACCTTAGAACTTAAAGCCTGGAGTTTTTTTTATATATATATATCTATATATACAGTATATAAAAAACACACACAGCATGTATTTAATAGAAAGTTAAACACAGACAATCCAGAATTCAGTGCTGTGTGAACATAAGGCTGTTCACACGACAATTGTCTCGGAGATTAGCTTTACAGGATAGCTCCCTCAAGGATTGATTTAAGGCCTGTTAACCTCCGCACAACATTGCTTAAAGAAAATCAGTTGGAAATCATTTAAAATCAAATTGGTTTTGGCTTTCACATTCAGTCACGTCTGAGCTTTCCATTTACCAATACTTATGGGTAATATCTTCAGTCTACAACAGTTTGAAATTGGTTCAAAATCAGTTCGCGTGTTCCCAGGGTTAGTGGAATTTTCTCATTTCCATTTCATTCAGGGACAATAAAACTCAGATTAGGTTTCTGAGGAACATGTCCCAGGCAGATTTGCCGTGCATGTTAACAACAAAATTGTTTTTTTTAATCACATTGCCAGCTGGTTGCAACACACATATATATATTTTTATATAAAGTCTGATATCCTTATTGCATTTCATTTGGCATTACACACTCACCGCAAAGGATGTGTGACTGAGTCAGATCAATATATAACAACACTTCCATCACTTTGCAAGCATCAACCACAGCACCTAGACAAACAGGAGAATTCTGTAGATGAAAAAAAATCAGGCTTTTGAATCCTTATTCACTTGAAGAGTTATGCATGCATTGTGCAATAGGTGTTGGAAAATAAAACTGTAAAGTTGAAATATGATGGAACGCAACTATAAAAAAAGTAGCCATTAAATATGAATTCTACAATAAAAAGGGCTTTAGAAGCAGAAACAAAGCAGCTACCGTCTCCCAAGGCCTGAAGACAGCTTCAATCTGACAGCGAGGAATGAACTTCTGACTGCGTCCAACACTGGACTGAAAAGCCTCCATTTACACAAACTCAAACTGTATCCACACTGTTGTCGATTTTGTTTTTCAAAAGAAAGGCGACTGGCATCATGAAACTATTTTCTGCAAGCCATTTTCTTTTCTAAACTTGGACTTGTTGATTTCTCATCCCACTGAACACTGCACAATATATATTTTGTCAAACACTTGGGTCTATCGTGTATTGATTGCTAGGCGATCCTTTCATGACAGCTTTCCAATAATTCCCATCATGAAGATGTGAGGAAAATATTGTTACTTTTAATGATTGGTGTGCGATTTAAAGCTGCCCTTTGCTAGCAATTCACAAAGTCACAAATATTGCAGGGAGCACTTTCTTACATCAGAAGAAAGAAGCAACATCAACAAAAGCCTTGTAAATGACATCACCCCACCTCACCCCCAATCCCCCACACACACGGATCAGTGCAAGGAAAATGCTTAGAAATAAGTAAAAATACAAATACAGTAGAGATACTGATGATCTGTGCTAATTGTGACTTGCCTCCTGTGAAATAAGTAAATAGTGTGGACAATGGACCACCAAAAATACATATCAGTTACAGTGCTAACTAAACTATTATTACATCAGGAGTTACACAATCACTGTTGTAGCACACTGTGCCTCCCATCTTTGACTCATTCCTCACCATGTCAAAACAGTGTGACACTGCAATAAACCCTTTGGTTGTAGTTGTACTCAAGGTACATAGTGCTCTAGTCAGGCCACAACTAGAGCATTGAATACAATTATGATTCTCATGACATAAGACCAGGATCCAAAACATATTTTTTTAAAAGGTTTGATGCTGCTATGGAGGGATAGTAGAGTAAGTATTCTGGAAGGATTGTAAATGACCTTAATCCTTATATTACCTATAACAGCATTGACATTGCCAGGGTGTTCCAAATCGCTTCATAGTGGCTGAGTATTTTATGGGTGAACGTGGCAGCCAATTTGCACACGGTAATATCCCCCAAGCAGCCATGAAGTGAATAAACAATTTTATTTGCGAAATTGTTGGTCATGACCCCAGGAAAATTCCCTTCCCATTGATCTCGTGGCTGCAAAGCACATAATTTAGCAAAATGTTGGCTCACCCTTTCTCACAGACAGACAATCTGCCTTGTAAACTAAGACTGAAAAATGACTATTCTACTGACAAGCGAAGTACGTCTTCCCTCACAGCAATTAAAATGGACGAGTATAGTTCTTGTCACCACCTATCGGCCCCTTGATAGGTAAGCATCTGCTTTACTTTGTAACACACAAGGACTGTGCTCTTAAAGTCCAGGTTAAGCAGTTCCACACAGTGCAGCCTCCTCCCATGATTTAAAGGTTTACAAACTTGAGTTGGTAGTATTTTACATTAAAAACATTGTTGTCTGTTATATTTGCTAATGATTTTTTTCCCTAGATAATTAAGTTTAGCTATCTTACCCCAATTAACACTGAACTGATCGTACATGTACATTAATGTGGTTCAGGGTTGTGATAAGCAGATTTAAATTACACACTGATTTCAAACCATATAACAACAACAAATTATACGTGTACAGTTCCTTTCACATCAGGAGGACGTCCCAAGGTGCTGGAAAATCATTGTTTCAGACCTGAACTGGGGTCAGGGACGGGGAGGGTGGAGGCAATTTGGGGTGATCGATGGGACCGTCAAAGAGGAGGGTATTAAGGCGGGACTTGAAGGATGCTAGGGAGGGGGCAAAGTGGAGGGACTGCAGGATGGAGTTCCAGCGGTTAGGGGCAGAGTGGCTGAAGGCTTGCCTGCCAATGGTGGGGCAGGTGGGTCAGGGGACATGGAGCCCACTGGAGTCTGCTGAGCAGAGGGGCTGGACAGGTTGGTAGAGGGTAGGAGGTTGCAGAGGTAGGATGGGGCAAGGCCATGGAGGGCTTTGAGTGTGAGGACCAGGATCTTGAATTAAATCCTCTGGGTGATGGGGAGGCAATGGAGTCCGGTGAGGATGGGGGAGATGTGGTCACAAAATTTGGACCAATAGAGACATGGGCCGCAGAGTTCTGGATTATCTGCAGCCTATAGAGGGAGGAATTGGGAAGGCCAACAAGCAGGGCATTGGCGTAGTCGAGCCTAGATGTGATGAACCATACCACTGACGACATACCCAAACACAGGAGGGCGGGAGACGAAGAGCATGCAGAAGTATATCTAGTACACAGAAAATACTTTTAAGTTGCAATGCTGTATTGCAATGGCATTGTATTGCGTTGCCATTTGAAGATATTGGAGTAAAAGTGGTGCCAGGACAGATGGTAGGGAAACTGCAGAAGACTTAAACATGACATATGTTAGTTCCCAAACTCACCATCATTGTGACCGCCAGCCATTCAGTGTTTCATATTATGGGGGAGAAAATACTGTTTGAAAAATAATCCTCCAGGTAACTGTTAGACCAAAATATTTCACTGTTCACTTTTGAGCCAAAGTAATTTCGTGGAGATATCTTTGGCTGAGATACAGGCCATTAACAGAGCAGGCAAAGCCTCACTTGATACAAAGCTGAACAAAGTGGATTGGGAACTTTTTGATGGTTCTTGCTGCTCAACTATGAACCTACTTCTGAGCTCCATGGGACGTCCTCTTGACATGAAAGGTGCTCTACAAATGTAATTTTGTTGTTATTGTTACCTGATCGCTCCGCACAAGTAAAGAACCTAGTTACTTCTGGCATGATCAACCAAAACAAACCCTAACCGGGAAGATAAATTCAATATTTTTATTCAAGGAGACAGGGATAGGAGTGGAGGGGATGGGGGCTGGGGAGAGGGAGAGGAAAGGCAGCTAGAGGTCAGAAACATACAAAAATTCTCTTTGCTGTGCGCAGAATTTTCAGTTTCAGTCTCTGTAAACTCACAAAAGCAGAGTTTCTCAGTTGTGGGGTGCTCTATCTTGCGCTCTCACTTGCCTATTTTGTAATGGACTTGGACCACACATGGCCAGAAAACAAGGCATTGAATACTCAAAGTATCCAGTTTAGTGCTGACATTCAACTAGTTAATGCTGCAGTTTTCTGGCACAGGGCACTGACCATGCCTTTGGTCGGTGCTTGGAAGATATGTGAATCTCCATTCCACCTGATCCCCTCTCCCAATTTCTTCTCTCCCATTCTTCCTTATGCATAGAAATGTAAGTTTGAGAAATGTTTAATTTTGCAACAAACATTCTGAACGTGTAAATGTATGGGTTACAAATTCACCCATTAGTGATACATTTAATTAGTCTGAATCCCAGGCTAGTCAATTATCAACAATCTTCAGCCACTCATCACTGGGCCCAATAGACAGTGACTCAGGACAACAACTGTCTGAGCCAGCTGTGTCTTCATGGGGTAGAATAACGCTTGCGAAATTATCTCTCCACAACCTGGAGGACAGTCATTAGTTTTTATCATATGTTTGGATATCCATGAAGGCAGGGGATTCACGGGGTATCTACCTGAAATGTCGGGCAGTTTGTTGTACCAGTGGGTCATTGTTGCAATACACTTGATTACGCTTTGAAATTTTAATTCATAGGGACCCAATTCAGCACAAGTATAGCAATGTTTAATTGACTGTGAAAATGTCCCATTTTATAGCATAGATGCTTGAGCCTTGGAATGGTTCTAAAATCAGGGCCATAAGCACTTCATTCTGAAGTGCTTATGGGGCACATCTCACTCTCCCTAAACATATTTCAAAGCCAAGATGGTTGAAATTAAAGGGCTAAAGTGATGTTTTGCTGCTTAAGCTGAACACTCCAATTAAATATAAAGGTGCTTGTCAATTAAGGTGATATCTAACCTGTGGTTTATGCCCAATAGAGCATTATTTTCTCACAAGCGAGTAAACACTGCAGTAATTACAGCTGCAATGTAGCCATGATGGACAGTTCTACTCTTTCCGCGAATACTATGAATATTGGAGAAAGCAAGCCTCAAGTCATGGCCTTAATTTTTATTTAATTTCATATCTATTACTTCTATGTTGGATAACACAATGGTGGTGGGATGAGATTGCCAGAACAACATCACTGAGGTGAGGCAAGATACTTCCTTGAGGTGTAGTGAGGGGCAGATCATAAAGTGCGGGAGAACAAAGCTAAACAGATTAAATCAACTTGTGCCATTAGGAGTCCTGTAGCTCAGTGGTGAGAGCACTCGCCTTACAAGTGTGAGACCTGTGTTTCAAATCCAGGCAGGTCAGGACAAAACTTTGGACAACTTTCCTTACTCCACACACCTAATAATAATTTGTCCAATTGGCTGCCACGTTTCACCCACAAATATTCTGTCAATTCCCCTTACAGTATATTTTGTAAAGCACTTTGAGACATCTAGAAGACGTGAAAAGTGCTATATCAAATGCAAGTATTATTATTACTATTATATTCTGTATAATCATTCCTCGCAGGTTATATTGAATTGGAAAGAACATCATTTCAAAGACATCTTAACCTCGAGCAGGTTATTCTGCTAATCAATACCCTGTAAAATAATAATCTTTTCATTTGATCTATTGCCTTTAACATCAAAATGCTTCATAGGGAATCACTGTCAAGTGTTATGATTATATTTGAAGATTAGATCTTTTGATATGCCACTCATGTTATCAAATTTAAAAAGACAAAGAGTTGAATCTGGTGATCAACCAACTAAGTCCCTAGACTGATGTACAACCAAACCAACCTCATGAGCAACCCATGACATGAGCACGATTTTTAAAAGGCTTTAACTTCTACAACTTGGATCAGCACCCAAGCTGCGACATCTCAATCACTGGTTGCGAACACCTCAGATACACACCTGATAGAATCGTTCAGGTCAAGTCCTGCAGGTCACTACCACCTGGAGTCTCTCAGCTGCAAACTTTGGGATGATAGTGAGGAAGTTAGTTATTTTACAGTAGCATCATCAAAAACGTTAACACTCGCATTGGTCAGTTGATCAAAAACGTTAACATCTGCTGCTAATGCACAAAATCCACTGCAAACAGTTTGACGGATCTCACAAAGTTACTGTGACCCGAACAATTTAAACTCGAGCAGGTGATGAGAACCATTTGAGCCTGCACTGGGAATGTTCCCATTTTATTTTTAAATGTTTATCTGAACCAGCATGTTTTCTATTTTCCATACAATCCATCCTGATGGCTTCGATCAGTGAGACTTGCCAAATTGTTCCCAGTGGTACCCAATTTTGGGGTAGTTTTCACTGCTGCAGTTTACAAGATATCAAATTGAGACCACAAGGGTCTAATTTGCAGCATTTCATAATGGGAAATACTTTAATAAGGAATCCTATTAAAATCATGTTAACCCATGGGAATGCCACTATGGAAGTAAATTGAGTTGGGTGGGGGGGGGGGAAGAAGAGCTTTCAAAGTAACACTGTCCCCATTTTAGTTGCTTGACAGAGACGCAATGGATCAAATGGTATTTTTCTGTGCTGAAAGTTTCTATGTAAGTTACCAGAGGGAGACGATTCCCACTTGCGTGACATGCATTCTCACATAATGGCCACTTGGACCAGGTATTGGAGGATGACCTGCATCTAAGGAAACCATACATCAATAGGAGACTTAATGTCTTCAGTGAAGGGGGAGAGAGGATAGAGGAGAAAAGGGACTAGGAAGGAGAAATATGTTGGAGGAGAAAATCAGTGAGAAGCAAGTAAAACTATTCAGACAAGAAGAATTTTACATTCAATTCTCAGTTTGTGCCAGGAACACTGATCTCAGCGGGAACATAAAGGCCGGGGCTAAAAATAGGGGAAGGGGTTGGAGGGGATGAGAAGGAGGGGCGGTGAGAAGGAGGAGAAAACAGGGATATGTATATCTGCTCATTATTCAGTGACTTCTTCTGGAAAATACGTGTGGTGTGTCAGGTGAAGAAAAAGCTGTGATGGTTTTTCACGGATGACTAGCCTGGCAGCACTCACTGCGTGGGTTGGCCCGTGAAGATTGGCAACTTGCTATGGTACTGGAGGTCTGCTATTACCTGTGGATTTGCACTCAAGAATCATAGTTGTCAGGAGCGCACCAAGTTGGCAACAAAATTAGTGGAACATACCATTGGGGGAATAGTAGCATTTCTCCTATTTGCCACTGGATGGATTTATTACACTCCCTTATTTGTAGCACTTTCATTATTCTCTATGTATGTCAAATTATATTTAATTGCTTTCATGATTCACTAATACTGTACTCTCCCTCTCCCTCCTTCCAACCATGGGAAATTCTATCACAACACTTGTTCAGTGCATGTAGAATTATGACGCCATGTTTCTAGTTTGTGCACAATTAATGTTGGCAACGTTCATGAATAGTAAGCAGCTTATAAACAAAATACTCCATTGCACATTATTTCGGCAACTTTCACTGGACCAAGCATGTGCTATTAAAGAGGCATCATCATTTCATGAACATATTAAGTACACATACAAGTTGGCACAACATTATTCATGTGATTCATTTGGCAGCCACAACCTTGAGGGTTCCATTTGCCACCTCGGTTGAGATGAGTCCTTGTAGCTCAGTGTTCACCCACAAAATACACAGTTATACCACTTTACAGCCTATCCTGTGAAGAGTTTTGAGACATATAGACAACTGATAAGGCACAATATTAAAAGCAAGAATTATTATTATTTTGAGCCAGATTACAAGTCACAGAGCTATGTTTTTCACTTCATCTCTGAACCTTTCTTATTTCTTCCTGATCTTTACTGACACATTTTGATTTCTTAACGGCCTGTTCCAGATATTCCCTACACCAATACCTGGCTACATGACTGCACCAAAGATGTACATTACTCATTTTTTATGAGTCATTCTCTCTGTTTCAAGGTCAACCAACAGTTTGGGGCTAATGGTAATAGTGCCATGGAATTGAAATGATCTCTCCCTCTTGTGGATTGCTGTGTTTAACTATATTAAATCAATACATTAAAACTCCACTGCTGAAAACCAGCTACTTGGTTTACGATGTATTACCCATAATTAAGACAACCGCATGTCATTCATACGAATGTCATTCCTCGAAAAGGAAGCAGTCGTAACTCCGTAACCAGACAAAATCCATTTGAGTTCCTCAAACTCAGTTAATTATTTAAAATGTTGCATTGGTTTCACCTCGTGGCCCACTTTAAAGCCAGAATCTTTGTATTTAACGTTAGTTTCATGAATTCCAATTCCGTCACAAAAATATCGCTACATACTTGCATGTGATTTTCTTTGAGACTCATTTTGAACTTTGGTGTAAGTATCTCTTTGAAAGGGGATTGTGTAGTTTTGTAGATGAGGGAATTGAAGTGACTGTTCCACTAACATCGGCAAGGATTTGAATCGCTAATCCCATATTCTAATAAATTGCATAAATACAATATTCAAAACTAAAAATGTTTGCAGTTCAAAAATTGCCCTCTGCCAAGCCTTAAAGTTTGGAGTCCAGACTGGGTACAGAACTACATGTGTTGGCACCTGCTACTTAATCCTATTTCTCCAGTTGCACACCTTAACATGATGAATGAGAGACCACATTATCACTTCTCTCATCTTCAGTGTAAATCGTTGGATGCATGGAGATTGATAAGAATGGCCACTTAAAGGGCATGCCACCCTGAGGAATATAACCAACTGCAAGTAATAGAGCAAACAGAAGACCTTTAATCAGTTATCCTTTAAAAAATAAAGACTTATTTATGCTCCATTGAAAAGAAACCCTCCCATAAAGCATCTCGGTGACATTTTTACAAACACATTATATATATATATAAACCATTAAAAATTATACTCAGTAGTGCTGGAATATAAAGCTGAGAAAACCAGAGACACATTTTGCTGCAAGTGAAAATTCATTCGGTCTGGAGTCAAACAAAGAACTGGCAAATTGGCCAAAGGCAATGAAGTGCAGTCCCTGGGTCCAAGATCCTCTCATTAGGGGTTGAAACCACTCACTGGACTTGTGCTAATCCGTCATATATCTGTCATTACTTGAGCATATCAAGTGAGTAGAATGAAATGAGAAATTTGACTCAAGGCGATTTCTTCAAAGAGACCATGTAGGTACAGTTTGCATTGCCAAGGACTCCACAACTCCTGAGGGACATGAAGAGCCACAGTGAAATGTCCACAAAGATAGAACTCTATAAAACGTCACACTAACCTTCAGAGATAATCTTGTGTAATCTTACAATCTACTTTATCCAACGCTGTTTTCCACAGATACCCCGAGGGTAGAACTAGAACTATTTGATAACTATGTCCATAGTTATCTCAAAGGCCTCTTGCTTTGTTATTAACTATATACTGTATTCATCCGATTGATTTTGTTTTACAGGATCTAACCGAAATAGCATTAGATGTTTTGGGTGAGAATCTATTTCACATATTTATTACTTTTGAAAAGAAATGTGTTCCAATCTCCAGTCTCATTTGTAAGGGTCTCTAGATTTATACACATTCTCTAATTACAGTCTAAATGAAACAAATTGCTTGCATCTTCAATTCCAGTGCTTTTCAGAAGGTTAAAGAGCTAGATCATATCCACTTTTAACATTCATTTCGTGAATTAAATCAAGCTGAATTCTGCAAGCCTCCTTTCATTACATAGAGATTTACATCCCAGAATTATCCAGGTCACACTTCTCTAAACTCTTATCAATGAATCAATGGCCTGTTGAATCTAAGCTGCCCCAAATATATCAAAATGCAAAGATTATTATTATGATAAATTGCAGTTTTCCAAATACGGCCTTGGCAATAAGTTGTACAGGGTTAAAATAATGCATCTCAAGTTAGAATGCCCTAGAAATGTATTTCAGTGCTTGATCATCTTTGTTGACAATAGTCTTGTGTTGACCAGAAATTATATATACATGTATATATACACACACACAAATCTTTTAATCAATTTTTTTTCCAATTTCATGGCAAATAATTCCATGGGTAGCACTAGGTCTGCATACAAACAGCCATGAAAGCCTGGTTAGAGTGTCAGAGAATTAATGAGCTGCAGGATTTATCACAGCAAAAGCTGACCAACTTCTTATCCAGCATCCACTTATCAAGAAGAACCATCAATAGTGAAAGCATTCAATAGGCAACAAGAGCTGGAATGCAAAAGCTGGAGGTGACCATTTGTAACCCAAGAATACCAACTGTAGCATTCATTCACCACTCTAACTGGGTCAACTAATTTAGCAAAGAGATGAAACATCATAGCAACATCTACATTAAGAATGAACATCTAATGATTCCTTGTATCAATCTGCATCATCTTACTTCTTCTATTCATGCTGATTTCTATTCACCATTCCTTATCCTATCAATTGATGGCAGTTGCCTTTGGATCCTATCAATCTTCATTGCACATATCACCTGTCCATTCAGTTTAATGTAATCAGCAAAATCTAATTATATTACAAGCACTAAGCTGTATAATTTATGAATTGTGTCCACAGGTTTCCCAGAACTAATCCCTATGGAACTCTACTAATCACTGCCCATAGGAAGAACTCTTCCATTTGTCACAATCCTCTGCTTTCTATTTGCAAGCAGGTTCTCAATCCAGTTTAAATTTGCCATTATCTCCATGACTGTATCTTTCTTATATACCTCAGATGTCAAATGCATTCTGGAAGTTGCAATGAATGCTCACCAAGATAGCACTTGTCCATTGAGTTGAAAGAACATGTTTCAGTCATCTACCCTTAGACTTTGAGTAGATCTAGCAGTCACTACCTATTCCGTCTCTTGCTATTTCTCCCTGAGGAACACTCCAAATACTTTAGTGGTAGAGTTAACCATCACTCATTGAGTCGGGAGTTGGTGGAGCATGCGTTAAGATAAGACAAATAAATTGTCTGTTTGGTAGCCCAAGAATGAGCATGGAAAACAAGAGGAAACACATACAACCATTATGCCTATGTCACAGGGAATTATTCTGCACAGATACTCTATTTTCCAAGGATAACCCAATAAAAACATCAGGATAATTTTCTGAGATATCTGTCCTTTGTCTCCCCCTTACATTTTATTTCACCTGATCTAAAACTACATGTGACAATTTAACAAATGAGAGAGGAAAAAGAGAAGAAATGTTTAAATAGAAGTTAATGGATACTTCAGCATGTCTACACTGATGATAACACTTTAGAGGAAGATGCCAATACATAAAAGGTTCTAAAGGAAAATGGACACCAGAGCAGACATTTAGCAAGGATAATGGATATTAGAGTGAATAATCAGTGGGACACCAAGACTTAGGCAAGCTTTCCGAGATACTAAGCAGTCTGAACTGGCCACTGGTATCTGAATATGTATGCAGATCACAAGACCACACTGTCTAAATTGCATGTTATGTATTAGTATTTTTAGAAAACAGCCTTATTGCTCAATAATAAAAACGTTTATAGTTCACACAAGTGCCAGAGAGGGTTAATTATGACGAAACATTCAAAAATAAATCAAAAATACTTTAAGGATTTTCACATATTATCAGGCATCACATCACATAATGAACGACTTAGTGATTGTAACAATAACACAAGAGCAGCTCAGCAGATCATTAATTTCACAACCATGTAAAATAAACAGATACAGTTTTCATGCAGCTAATAAATTTAAAAAACTCAAAGAAACGTCCATCTGCTTCAAATAATTTTTAATTTCCTATTCTGTCTCGTTCCCATTAGTGTATTCCACTGAGATATTTGGTAAATTCTTTAATTTACATCCTCCCATCTGTATTTAATTATGCCTTTTCCATATAAATTAAGTTTGTATTCTTCCTCAGCTGAGTGCAGAATGCGCCAAACACTGTCCACCTGTAATTATTAGGAACCATTGCTTGTGTTTTATTATCTGCTAGCTTTCCAAAAAGGCCCTTTGTTGAAGCTCGATGGCTTGAACTTAAAGGCCAGAATGAAACCCACTTTGGACATATTTTGGCTCCAGTTAAAAAAAAACACCTGCTTCACTCTTAACAGCTAATCTACCAACGCAGTAAATACCTCAGCAGATGTTCTGCAATCGGCCAGGGATCAGGATCTGTGTTCATGACGGGATTGCTTACATGTATGAAATATACAGACACAGAGATCAGAGGCAAATTACCAATACTGGTTACAAGCCGAACGTGTCCTCTCTTTGACCCGATCTTGCTTTTTTTTTGTGTGTGCTTTTTATCTGTTTTTCTATCTCTGATTTAAACCGTTTTACAGTCGACTTTAAGCTGTGGGCTCAACTTTCAAATTTTCTCTTTTTACATTAATTGAGGCCTGTCTGTCTGTACATATCAACATGTTCATCTGTAACTGAAACTGATTATAATGTATCGGGAGAGGGAGGGCGGTGGCAGGGGGTTGTCACATTTAGTCTACATGGACAAAACACAGAGATGTGAGAGACCAGAAACAAAACCTGGATTTTTGGAGATGCTGATGTGAATATTTTGTATTGCGTACACCCATGCGCTTGTTTGCCATGAACATAAGAATGTTTAAAGCAGACATCCTTTCATGTTATCATTGTTAGCTTTACATGACCAATTTCACTTTCTGAAAGGGTCATGGATTCAACAACAATTGCGCTCGCTATGGCCTATTTCCAGTCCAGCTTGTTCAAGCACTTTGAGATGTCCTCCCGTTATGAAAGATGCTATATAAATTGTATTGTTTATCTGACAACAAATGAAGATGGAAATCTCACATTATAATGTAGACCAAAGGAATCTGCATTGAGTATATGAGATCTAATATGTGCTATTGCTTAACAAGATTCCTTCATATGTAATCCAAGTGGTGCAAAAAGACTTCTTCCAAAAACTGTAAGATCAGCATGCTAACCTGGGGGAAATCTGCTTTGAGAAGGATCTGCATCTGGAGCAGTGTTCCAACAGCAAACTGGAAAGTGCAACTGAAATGGGATTCGAGCACATAGTAGTGCAGAGTTAAAGTCTGAAGAGGGGGAGGTGAAGGGAGGCAAAATAAGGTTGACTGTTGTTTCATTGCTTTTTGCACTGCTGCACAAACTCAGTCATTTTTGCTCCCATTTAGTGGCAGAAATAAAGAATTCTGCTGGGGCAAAGTAATTGGAGACGCCATTGCTGCTGATAAAAATGACAACTGCTACAACACATTTGAGGCACTATGGCTTGGATCAATGTTCCAGGCAGCACAATGCAATATTTTTATTTCTAGAAATGTCATTTATTGTCAAAGAAAATGAAACTTCCTCCATTTACAGCCTCTCAGAAACGTTTGTTTTGCATCATTTTAACAGCTGTTTTTGTTTGGGGTGGAGTACTGTACAGTATTAGCAAGTTTTCTCCAAAAGGAGGAACAATGGAATTGGGAGCAGAAGCTGACACTTGGATGATGCTCTGAGTACCTTTCCTTTGCACAGCAGAAATGGAAAAGGTCTACTGCGGACACCATGGTTAAAAGGACAAGAAAAACTCTGCATGCCCTCAGCTTCTCCTCCATTTAACCAAGCCTATTATCACTTACAATTTGCAATTCAATGTTTTTTATTGTAAATCAATTGCCTGTTTGAATAACTACCCTCCTATTTTGTCCACTTTTGCTCCTCTCCACTTCTACCTCTTCTTTAGCTCCACGGGCAGCTTACCATGTGTCACAGACATCTTTATGACTCTTGTCAATGGCGCTCTATATCACCCAACAGCAAATGCAGTCTGCAGGATCAAATCCGTTACCCCTGCCAATTTCCCTTCACTCCTAGATAAAGCTTTCCAGTATTGGGAGGTGCTCAATCCAACAGCCTGGCTGAGAACTGGCTGAACTCAACCATGGCCCTCAACAAAAAGCTTTCAGTTCTGAACAAGAGACCTTCGAGATTCCAGTGTCGTGTGAAGGTTGTTCAGTGCTACAATTGAACCTTTATGTTAATTTCACAAGCCTGGGACTTTTTGCTGATGGGAAGGGAGGGAAATCACAATTTTGTAACTCATCCAGTTGGGATTACACTGTGGAAAAAGCCAACCACACTACTTCTGGTGCCAACGCTTCTGATGCTTAAAGACATTCATTTGGTTTTCATTCCACACTGAATTTATTTTACACTTGAGAAAATAAGTGCCCAGAGAGAGAGAAAGATAGAGAGATGAGAGAGAAAAGAGAGGGGAAAAAAACAAGATTTCCTGCATCTGTCACTTGCATTGATTCGTCTTCAGTTGTAGATTGTTCCATTTCCCCCTGCTGATAAATCCTGTAACTGTCAAGAGCATATGTGAATGAGATACAAGATGTGATTTTATTTTCTCTTCAACCACTTGGTATCCTACTGTAAATGAAATCTCAATAATAAGTCAAACTAAATGGGACTCGCTCAGATCAGGAACCCAAATCTATGAATGATCTCTTCTTAGCCTAACCATGACTGGAGGAGGTACAGAACTCAAGAGATTACAGACACTGAGAAGTTCCCTTCCTCCCCTTCCCTGGTGTGAACAGATAGGTACTCAATGCTGCTCCCAATAGTTCTACATCAAGAATTTAACTGGCAAGCAAGAGAGACAAAAAGATATATAACATATTCACTTCGGGTTAATTTATAGTGACTTGAGATTGTGTAAATGCAGAATACCACACAGTCCCCAGATGATACATAAATACAAGTTGTGATTCCAGCAGCATCTTCATTGACACCTGAATGGGCATTCTAAAAATGATAGTGTCAGATGTACCTTAATTGTCATCTCTCTATATTGATGATCACATTACCTGTAATTGATGTTACGAAGAACATGTTAACAAAAGCTAATTAGCTGGAGTTAATTTACAATACTTCTATAAATCAATGTTACTCTATATTTTATGTACAAGTTTAGGTCAGAATTATCTAGAGTGGAATGAATAGGAATGGGTTGCTCAAAGTAGCTGCTGCATCCTAGTGGGGATAGTGTCTGTTAATTGAAATATGGAGAAGTGATCAAACCACGCGATAGAGCGGTTGGGGCATGTAACATAAAACTAGTCAGGTTCAGGAATTAAATTAACCACAACAGAAGATCAAATCACAAAGGCAACTACGGTCGGTCGCCTGCAATGAGCCAGATCAAACACCTCCATCTGTCAATCAAAGGGGAATGGAGTCCCGCTGCTTACTTGGCAGCTATTCCTGCAACTGATGAAGATCCAAGACACAGATCTGAAATGTCGTGAATTAATAGCAGTTACAAACCACACTGAAGACAAGAAGAAGACACTTAGAAAGGAAGGATCTTAATTTACAAAGAATTTAGATTTTCCTATATAATTCTCAGTTGTTTCCCAACTCCAAAATAATTCCATATCAGATGAAAATGTAAATCTAACAACAGATTGTATCATTAAATCTGTTATGAATCAATGCATTTTTCACCCTAAACTCTAAACTAATTCCTAGCCGTGATGCAAAATGCAACATTTCATAACTAGTGCATCAAATCTGTCACAAAACACTGCAGGTTTTATCTCATAACACCAGTAACATGTCAACAATTCACAATCCAATCCAAAATAATTTGCAAAAGCAGAACATCCGTCACGATCTTGACTTAAAGCACAAACTCAGAATCCTTGGAAGCCCCATATCAAGTGGGCACTTGTAAAGGAGCAAAAAACTGTGACATCAAATATGATGTCCAAAGCCAGTGGACAATGACGTAACTCATAAAAAAAGCAATGAATTGTTTTGGTGGCACTGGTGTAAAAGCCTTTGAGTCACACCAGTGCATAAGTCACAACACTGAGTTCTCAGGACATAAAATCCTTCACGAATGCTCCCACCTCGTGGAATTTTATGGTCTGTTATAAGTAATACCAGGTGCCTGTCAGGGAATTTAAACAGTAATCCAATCACAGATTTCAAGTGATAAGCACTGAATTGGCTCTTGTGATTTATAACATCCTTTATACTCTCCTGTGAATCGTATGAGAGTATTAAAATACAGACACTATATCACATAATCTCCTGCAATCCTCAATCACAGCAAGCTCACCACTACTTCTTTGCATGTTTTCACAGAAATGTGAGCTCTGCAAATGGAAAAGAAGGAGGAATAAGGATGGGCAAATGTTAAGAGAAACCTGAAGCATATAAAGTACTGTAGTACTGAACATAGTAATAGATAAGATAAATCTAAACTATATTTTCAAAGTAAATCAGCAATTTTGAAACAGAAGATGTAAATTAAAAAAAGTTTATTTTAAAAAAGTACATTGGAACATACATCAGGGAAAAGTCTGGTGGAGTTACAATGCTCACTCAATCTACCAAGCAAGTTGATAGAGGTAATAATGTTAGGGCTACTCAAGATACTGCATCATTAGATCACAAGAGAAATACAAGTGAAGAAGGCCCTTTGGCCCATTTGATCTCATCCCTACAGAACAAGCACTTCATCTTCTTCCCATTACAGTGTCAACCTTAAATGAGTCTAGCTTTTTGGCCTCCGCCACCCTTCCTGGAAACCCATATTTCACGTTTCGCCCACAAAATACACAATAAATCCACTTTACACTATATCTGTGAAGTGCTTTGAGATATATCAACAACGTGATAAGGTGCTATATCAACAAAAACAACGAATTGCATTTATATAGCACATTCCACATCTGAATGATGTCCCAAGGTGTTGGACAATAAGGGGTTTGTTTCTGAGCTGCGGGTTCGGATTAGATGGGGTGCGGGGTAAGGGTTTTTTCGAGGAGGGAAGATGACTGAAGGCACTAAAAGGAAGGTCTTGAGATGGGCCTTGAAGGAGCTAAGGGATAGGGTTAGCGGCTCTGGGGTGGATTCCAGAGAATGGGTGTAGAAAGGCTGAAGGCCTGACCGCCGATAGTGGAGCAGGCAGGGCAGAGGACATCCAGCAGGCTAGTACTTGCAGAGCATAGGGAATGGACAGGTTATTGAAATTGTACTAATTCAGAGGCAGATAGGAGTAAGATATGGAGGGCAAGCATTATTATTACTATTTATTATTATTATGTTCATTTTCCTCTGTTTAAAGAAATAGTTCTGGTGCCCATCCTAAATAACCTGTTCATAATCTGAATTATATACCGTCCTTCTGCTTTGGTGTAAAAGACCACCAGATTTAATTTTTCTAACTTATTTAGCATTAAACTTGGAGTTCCTGTAGCTCAGTGGTTATAGTACTAGCCTTACAAGAGTGAGACTTGTGTTCGAATCCAGGAAGATCAGGGCGAAACCTTGGGCAAGTTTCCTTACTCTACACGCCTAATAATAATCCCTCCAAAAAAAAACACAATAATAAAATTGATCATTTCAATCCATGACTGTTTTGGGAACTGCTGTGCGCAATTGGCTGCCGTGTTTCGCCCACAAATATACAATCAATTCACTTTACAGTATATTCTGTGAAGCGCTTTGAGACGTCGATAAGATGTGAAAAGCGCTATATCAAAATGCTAGGATTATTATACTATTATGATAATATATCCTACATCTTGTAAGATTTTTTTGAGGCTGCAAAGTTCAAGCTTGTCCTGTCTTTCTCTTAGCGCAGAGTACGACATATTGAGCATGGGATATCACTGAATATGTTGCTATGTAGGGTCCGGCAATATATCGATATATCGCTAAAACCCGATATAATTTTCATATCGATACGCCGATATAGGCATTTCGAAAATATCGATATATCGAAAAAGTTGATATATCGAAAAAATCGGGATGCGCGCGCACTGAACTACAAGACCCAGAATGCTCATCTCTATACACAATGCACAGACCAAAGTGCAAAGCCGCCATATTGTGTTCATAGTACTCGAATACAATATACAGGTATGCAAGGGGTGTGGGGGGCAGAGAGACGGCGGGGGGGGGGGTGGGGGTGGGAGAGAGGGACAGCGGCGGGGGGGTGGGGGAGAGAGGGACGGCGGCAGGGGCGGGGAGAGAGGGATGGCGGCGGTGGTGGGGTGAGAGGGACGGGGGGGGAGGGGGAGAGAGGGACGGGGGGGATGTGGTAATATACAGATAGATAGAGATGGGGGGGATGTGAGAGAGGAGAGAGACACAGAAAACCACAGAGATGGAGAGAGTGAGTGTGAGAGACACAGAGAGAGAAAGATATTTACCTCCTGAGGAGATAGGCCCCGAATGCGCGCGCACATCCGAATGCATGCGCACCTCCGAATGCGCACGCATGCACAGTATGAAAACCCCCCAAATATCGATATTTCAATATATCTCGATATGAGCCCATCGATATATCTAAATCGGAAAATTTCCATATCGACGGACCCTATTGCTATGCTATGATTTAAAAATGCATGCTTGCTGTCGATTGACATGTTTTCCATGTACAGTACTGCATAAGATAAACTTTCACCTCTTGAATTATAGTTAGAAGCTTGAGTTTGGCTTCTCAAGCCAAAGTTTGTGGTACAAGCATTGTAGCACATTTCCTATGAATTCTGAAACCATCGTCTTTAACAGTCAGGTTACTAGTCAAGTCACAACTCTAGTCAGTACAATATTTGTCTTTATGCATACCCAACTCTATGGTGTATGTGTGGATCTCATTCAATGAAAATAATCAGATCATATTCCCTGTGGCTTTCTACTCCTGCCACACCGACCAGAGTCTGGCTACTGAGTAAAACCAGTAGTTAGGTGAGTTGCTTGCTTTCATAGCAAATCCTTTCATGGCTTTGGAGAAACACCAAGAAAATATTCAAACCAATTAGAAAAAGTTTACATATGATAAAGATGCACACTGGCTTGTGGACTTCATTGTCATAATCCTGTTGTTTACACAAGTTCTGAAGAGCACCCAATATTAAAATAGTTGAAACTGAACTTGGTTAATATGCAGAATGATACAAATTGCCATTTGCCAACACAATTGTAAGAAAAAATGAATGGCACTTCTCCCTCCGCGAAGAAAGAACTGTTTAGCAAACACCTTTTCACAAAAATTGGCGCCGCTGAACAAAGAAAATAAAGTGGGAAAATATTGAAATAAAAATGGAATTTGATTGTGATTAGTAAACTGATTTATCCACAAATGACGAAGGTTTTTTTTGAGGAGGAACAACCACTCTGTCTTGTTGCCGCATTGTTGTAATCAAATCTGATCATTTTCAATGAGTGATTATAAACACAACCATCATAGTGGTAACCACTTTGTCAAGTCAAGGAAAGCCTCAGCCTCTGTACTGACAAGGCATTTTCTGAAGACATTTTCTGATGACTTGCAACTGATGCACTCTGTGAACATTTTGAAACCTGCAGAATTAGGGGGACCCACCTCTCAAATAATGTCCAGGGTTCCAGATTCAGAAGCCATTGAATACATTTTTTCACATTGTTGACTCTCACATTCTATATGTGTTTGCAACTGTATATTGAAAAAAGAATGTGGGTGACTTACTTTGACAAATACTTAGATGTAGGCAAGTCTTCTGGGATGAGCAGCAGCCTGATTCCTTTCTGTCTGCAGGGAAGACCTGGACTCTGTACACGGCAAACAGCACTGAGAAAAGGATCACAAAGCTTCCAACGTGGGGGGATTCACAGATATAATTTCAGGTCCTGTTACTGCACTTTTCTTCCTACTTATAGCTTCTATCAGCAGTTCCCAGCTATCTGTACATTGCTTTATGCATGTCCATACATTTCCCATTTGGCGATCTTTTAAATTTCCAGGTGTGTAGGAATTCTTAACTTATTGTGCACAATGTTGAAAACAAATCCCAAATATTCAAGGCCTATTCTTTTCAATATATAGGCGTTTAAAGGATTTATTAAACAAAAATGTCATGTTGAATACAATTGCAATAGGTTTTTTCTTGCAAACCAATAACAACTTGCATTTAAATAGCGCCCTCCGTGCCACTTTACGTCTCAGAGCGCTTCATAATAGCCGAGCCCAAGGCCGAGCCAGCGGATGGGGAAGGTGAACGTAAGCGTAGTTGAAGAGAAAGGTCTTCAGGCGCAACCCGAAGATGGGTAAGAAGAGGATGAGATGAATGGGTTAAAGGAGGGAGTTCCAAACTAAACCAGAAGTTTATAAGAAATTAAGAAAAATAATTTAGGACCGCTCATTTAACAAAAAGGCTAATCGGACCGAAAAATTATAGTTACATCTTCACCTGACTATGAAAATATGTCATCAATCAGTATGGAATTAACATGGCTTTGAAAACATCAACAGTGTCAGCTACACAGAACCAAGAAAACAATTTCAAGATTTGTGATGATCTTGATGGCATTCTCTGTATGGATTTCAAACAGAGAAGACTTCTTCTGAGATAAAATAATTAATATCAGAAATTCATGCTGCAAATGACAAGAAAAGATACTGATAGTGACTCTTTTTACTAGAATATTTCTCAATAGAAATACCCAACTTTCTCATTTTGAAGGCAGAACATTGCTAATTGTCCATTAATATGCTCCCAACATTTCATGATAATGGGAATCAACTAGAGTGGAGATAAGGCATCCTGTAAAACTGTAGACCAAGTAGATGAGACAGAAGCAAGGCTAACACCAATTGAAAACCATAAAAAAACATGTTTCAAATATTTGACCAACTGTTTATTAGAATGATCTTTAAGATCAGGTTGCACAATATCAATCTTAACGGGAATAAAACTTTGCCTGCTCAATAATGGCCTGTAGCAGTAACTACACCTGACAGTTGAAAGAGAACAGGAACTGAAACTTCAGGAGTACAGAAATAGATTCTGATCTAATGCAGGAGCTGAAGGTGAACTTGGGTCGGATAGCTTTATGTTCAGTGCTTTTGAACCATTTGGTAGATATACAGCAACGGGAACTAGCATTATTTCCGAACGACCAAATAGATCAGGAATTGAATTATTATTTGTCCAACTGCAAAATAAGCATTAGGAGGAAAACGTGCAGTTTGCTGCATTAAAAGTTCCCAGAATGATTACCGATCTGTGGATTCTCCATAAAACTTTGCAAATAGCAGCGGCTGACTCGGACACAAAGAAACTGAAGGGATATTTGCTCTCTTGTAAAGACATTAATGTGAAAGCTACCCTTTAGAATGATGGTGAGGGAAAGGGCACAATGAGAGAACAAATGGAGGTTATGGTATGATCAGCTGCTGCATCATCAGCTACATGCAAACTCCACCAACCATTGGTACAGCATTAAAACAAAGTCAATTGGTTTTCAGAGTGTTGGATGCAGTTGATGCTTTTGGTGAAAGCATTTTTTTTAATCCAGTCAATTAAAACACAAAATGTATAGCCAGACCTCCAATTCTCCTGGCAGTATTTGGAAAATCATATTTAAAAGGTAACTTTTTTTCTAACATGGTTAGCATGGTAATGAAATTGACAATATTATATTTTCAGGGTGCTTGGAATAATTATTATTTAATTATCATCTAGACTAAAGAAAAACTAAAGTAGCATAAATATGGTAGGAAGAAGTCTGAGAAGGATTTGATGTCTATTCTTTGGTGCAAGTTAAGCCTTTGTCTGCTCAAGCAAGACAGTGGCTCAGATGAAAAGATTTTGCGCTCGAACAGCTCAATTGCAGAATTAAAAACTAGGCCGTATCTAAATTTAGGGATTTTCTTGTTAGTAGATGGACTGCTATTAATGAAGCTTGTTGATAAGCAATGTTAGCACTAGAAGGTACTTGAGAAACAGCAAAAAATAGTTTGGGGTCTGAACTGATTTACTGAATCAAGCAACAAAGGAGCATCCTGACTCCTTGCATGAGACATTGAATACAAGGCAGCCATCTAGCTGCAGAACAAACCAAGCACAGAAAACTCACTGAAATATATACTGCTACTTTTAGTGATAGAGCCAGGAGCAAACAGCATGGATCCACATTAAAGGGAACAGTTCCAAAATTCCATGATTCCCTCACGACCATCGAAACTAAAGTCACCAGATGAGTAAAGGGAAGTGAGTTGCCAATAAATGATGCTCGACAGAAGTTACAATCTATAGAAGCCAAGTTGATGGATCTAGAAGCTAAAAGAATCAAAAGGAAACTTGAGAAACCAAATACATTTGCACTGTCTCAGCTCTAGGCAGCACAGACAAAAGCTGCAGCAAGATGAAGACAGAGATGCCAAAAAGCCAGCAAACCAAGGACTCTGATCATCTCAGCTTTTATTTAAAAAGTATTGAAAATGTCTCAAAGCGCTTCGCAAATAATTGCTGTCAAATGTAGGGACTGTTTTTACGGGCAAACACAGCCGCCATTTGCTACAAGGAAAAAACTCACAATCGCAAGTCAAACAACTTATCTGGAGGAATGTTGGCCAAGATACCACATTGAAACTCCCTTTTTTTTCACAAATAGTGTCTTCAGCATTCTCCTGAGAATATGCAGATAGGATCAGAAAGACAAGATCTCTGACAATGCAGAACTCCCCTAGTACAGCAGTGCAATGTTAGCCTATGAGATCAAGACTTGGAGTAGGGTTTGAACCCATAACCTACTGACCCCAGAGGTGAGAGCAAATTGAGATCCAGTTAAAGTCATTTTGGCCTCATTTAATTGTATTAGGGGTTGCTCAATGTAAAGAATAGGAATGACCCACAAACAGCTGTCTAGAATTTGGCATCTCTACTGAACAGAACAAACCAGAGGTAAAGCAGACATTAAACAGGGAGAACTGTGGAATTAAATCAATATGTAGCTTCCAACAGTGGTCTTGTGGTGTGCAGGTTTTCAAAGTGAAAGAATAACCTTTAAAAATAGCAGTTCTTGATTTTTTTCTGCAAATTATGAGCTAAACAAATGCTAAAGGAATCACATGCAGATGTAGAACTTTTGCACAAAGTGATGTTTGTGTGTTTTGTGGACGTTATGTGTCTGAAAATATCATGCGTCTATGTAGACAAAGTTGTTTAAGGGTTCCCAAAAGCTACCTGAATGTAACATATTTTCAGCTACACAACTCGTGCTATAAACATCCACCACAATACAGTACTAATGACCCATTGTAACAGTACTTACTTAAATGAGCAAAAAGGACTCAAATCTAGGAATGAATGAAAGAATAAATTGGGAGAGCTGGCTCTCTTTTCAATTTGCGCCTTGTGTTTCTGTGTTGCCAGACAAGCCAAGATGGTCTCAATTGCAAATGAAGTGTAGTTTCTAAGACACCAGGAATCTAGTTTCCAGATTGATGGGAACGTTACCTATCCCCTGGGCAGAGATTTTCAGCAGCGATGTGATGTGATCAGCGTCTGAACAGAGTGCTCATTTTCAAATCCCTTCATTCCCTCGCACCTCACCACCTATCTTACGGTCACCTCCCCACACTCCCTCTGCCCCTGGCTTGGAGTCAGGGATGCTACCCCGCGGGAAGGAAGGTGTGATCCAGCTCTAGGACAGAGTTCTTATGGCTCTGTGTGATCTTCTTCTGGGCGAAGAATTCTCATTGGTCAGTGTGATGTATTTCAGATATCTCTATTTAAGACTTGCAGTTACTATTAGTGATTTCCATTATGAACAGTCGCAATTTAGATTCCCAATTCCTAGAAGAACGTGTGGATAGAAATCTCCAGTAGTCCCAGTCTGTGGGAGAAAAATAACCTCTCGTGTCTATGTGTTGAGCGAAGAGTGAGTCAGCTGTCTGTTCATCCAAACTTAAACCACGGAGGCGTATCATAGCGTAGTGGGTGATGCGCATGCTTCGCAACCAAGAGGACCTAGGTTCGATTCCTGGTCTGGGCAGAACCTTAGGCAAGTTTCCTTTCTCAATATGCCTCTGTTGACCTAGCAGTAAGTAGGAACTCAGTTGTTAGTCGATTTGCGGATCACTTTCCGAGAGTAATAATCCCTCCCAAAATAAATAAATTCGGTCACATGACTGTTTGTGGGACACTGATTTGCACAATTGGCTGCTACTTTTAACCGCCACAAAAAATACAGTGAATTTACCATACAATATATTCTGTAAAGCACTTTGAGATGTCTCAATGATGTGATAAGGCGCTGTATCAAAAAATTATCATCAACGTACATACACACCACTTTCTGAGAGTGTTTCTTAACAGCCTAGAAAAATTTAGAAGCATCATAATTGAAAATAAAATAATATTGCGAAGTCCAAAAATGAGTCAACTGAGCTCGACCTGTATTAGCTCAGACTGATCTAATCAAATCCTCCCTCTTCAAATTCATGCAAGCTTGCACTTAGTGATTGTGCTCATTCCCCGTATGTGCCTCCTTTGAGCTGTCACATCTGTTATGATTATGTTATAATGCGTTCTTCATTGAAATCATCTGGGCAAACCACTCGCTCAACCACAAACAACACAAGTGATCATCTGTCTGCTTGCTGCATGTTATATGCTGGGCATTGAGTCAATACTATCTATTAATGTAAAAGCACACTTGGCTCTGCTTCTGAAGGTTAAGTAATCCATGACGGACCCCAAAAAACTTGCAATTTTTGCTGTAACATTTCAAGATTATTTTTGTTTATGTTTGGGCTTATAACAAAATGACTTAGATGCAATGTGACATCCGCGCAATGGATTTTCCTGATACATCGGCGGTGAAAGCAGACAACTCTCTCCATCGTGAATACCCACTAGCAGTTTTTTGAAAGCTCTGTGATGTTTGATTTTGTGTAACATAATTCTTTAAATATACAATAGTTGGCCTTATGTTGAACACAATGGCATGGAATTCCAGTGCTTAAGCTTGACTTACTCCATTTAGCACAGGCTTCCCGATTCCTTTGTTAATGCAAATATAACTGATTCCAACACACACAATCCTTTTCAGAACATTAACAACTCCAGTCTTCCAAGTCCCTGTCTCTATCTCACTTGCTGAAGTGAGCCCAGCAATGCTTTTGTTCTATATATAATGGCCTTAAATGGGTTGCAATGGGGATACAATATTTGCTTATTTAGTCTATGCCAAGCAGTTTGACAAAAAATCAATTCCTTTGTTTGACAGGCATGCTATATACAGTAATTCTTCACTCAATCTGGCTCCAGGAAACCTGTGCCAAGGTCATCACTAAACGTCAAGACTTTTTTTGTTGACTGTTCATGCTGGGGTAGGACTCCGAATATATTAGGAAGCATTGCACAGGGTTTGCAAGCTACAAACTGATCCCTGCTGGTCTTAGAGAGGAATGGCAAATTGGACACAGTTGGTAGAATCTCCACATTATAGGGCTTTGTGTAAATGTAATGCAAATAAACCTCTTTACTGCAGTTTTAGTCATCATTTTCAACATGCAGTTGTTATAATTCCTATTTTTTCCACTTGTGAGATAGAATGGGCTCTTGCTTATATTGATACCTTACAATAAAAAAATGTTGTCCTCCTGTAGTGTAGTGGCTAGCCTCGCAAGTGAGATCCAGGTTCGATTCCTAGGTGGGGTGAAACATTTGACAAGTTTCCTTATTCCACATGCCTCTGTTTATTTCGCAGTAAGTAGGAACCCAGTTGTTAGGCGATTGGCCAATTGCTTTTCCAGAGTAATTATCGCTTTTAAAATATTATTTGGTCACTCAATCCATGACTGTTTGTGGGACACTGAGGTCAGCCTTTGCAGTACGGTGTACTAACAGTGATGTTATTTAGTAATCTGGGCTAAGAGCTACAACTCTCAAAAACACCAAATTTTATTTCCAAAAAAGCTTTCGCCCCAAATTAAAGAATGCCACTTACCGTTTGGTTGCTGCTTCCATTCAATTAGATAATTATGTTAATTAATATCAGAGATGCATCTCCCTCAATGCTGTTTCTGCTGGGAAAACAAAATGAACAGAGAAATGGAAAAATAAGTAGAAAGTCATTCTTCATTACAGTAATTTTAACATAAAATGAGTTTGAAAGTTGAGAGAATAACTTCACAAATATTGTCTCCATTGGAAAGTATCCCATTATTATTATTATTGCTATCATCAGTGCAGGAACAGTCTGTTTAAACATGACATTTTCAAATCAGGTTTAGTTGAGACAAAGTCTTCCAAAGATATAGAACTGTTTTCTTTTTCAAGGACATTAGATTGCAATTGTGAGGCTGTTTCTCTAGTTGTCATTAACATTAATTAGCCCACGTAGACACAAGCTGTAGCAGCTAAGCAGTTAGCTAAATAACTGTCGCCTTAATTAAAGTCTTCATTACATTTGTTGTTTGGGAGGACAGGCAAATGAGCCTTGGATTTCGAACACCATCAGTCAGTGGCAGGAAATGCATTTCTTACGAGATCAGATGAATGCTGCAGCCTTAATTCCCAAATGGTTTCTCAACCAGCAATCCAGCTGAAAACTGACAAAAACTCCCAACAAGGAGGGTTAGTGTTTGTGGATTGAAGCATCAACCCTAATAGTGATACAACTCAAGCTCAGGTAATCAGTCGCGTGAAACAATGCCAACTATCAGTCCTCTGTGAAATCTCACTGCTCATTTGTTCCTGGAACTGAAACATGTTTATAATACAATGTGTTCTGGGTAACTGATGCACAATTAATGGGATTACAAAGGACATTCCTTCGGCCCCAATTCAATACCTTTGCAACCTTGAAAAACCTTTTTATGAGATCATCAAGGCTGGGACAAAGAGAAGTTGCTGGAAAAAAAATGGGGGGGAATCAGGTGGGTCTCTGACACATGTAGAAACCCATTACCATGCTTAAGAGTATCCCAACCAAACTGAGAATTCCATGCATCCCACCTATATATGGAAATTTCTGAGATAGATTGTTGAAATGGAATGCTCACAATTAGAATCATGATAATAAAATAATCCTCGCATTTGATGCAGCACCCTATCACATCTTTGAGACGTCTCAAAGCGCTTCACAGAATGCACTGTAAAGTGAATTAACTGTATATTTTGGGGGTGAAATATGCAGGTGGGGTGAGAGAAACATTGAATCTCCAGGACTAAAGGCAATATTAACCATCAATTAATTTATTTCAAGCTCTATTTATGCTACTGGAAGCTCAGCAAGATCACTTTGAACCATAGAGCGAGCAGTAGCAGGAAGCTTGATTTAAACCTCCCTCTTGTAATCATATTGGCTTTAGCTCGAGGCAAGCTCTGCTGCACGTGTGCAAAACGTGGTAGTTTTTTTTAATGGCGTTCATGAACTAGTCACATGATTGTTTTGAGAATATCATTAAAGCGCAGCTCCATGAAAGTTTTTTGGTCCATTGTCACACAGCTCATCTGCAATTTATAGTTTGTTTGATGACTTGTCTCCAGGGAAAGCACAAACTGTAAACAAGGCATTACGCTCTCAATCTCAGAAACTCGTGCTTCAAAGGCAACAATCTTGGCTCATACTCCAATTCAGCGCTGGGCAAATGCAGCATTTAGTGGAGATCCCTTTCTCCTCTTCAGTTTGGATGGTGAAGATTTCATGGCACGATTCAAAAAGTGGTGCACATTTTTCCACTGTGTCCCAGCCAACAATCCTCCAGATAAAAAATGGTCAGTCACTTTGTGGGATGCTGATATATGCAAATTGGTCTCCCCGGTTCCACCAGCCACAAGGTCCAGCTAATATGAAAGCTCTACCACCCGTTTCCTCGCCGCTCTAGACCCTCCTTCCTTTGCTCAGCTAACACAAACCTGCTGAGCATTCCCTGACCCTTCAACACCACAATCCCTTCACTTTGCTCCTCTCTTCATCTATCTTTAAATCACACCTGAAAACTTACCTCTTCGACCCCACCACCTACTTCATTGACAGATGTTATCCTACATGAAGGGTGCTATATGAATACTACAACAAATTACATTCAAATTGTTGTTATTGTAAAAACATTTTATGGCAGAATAATTGAAAAGTTAAAATCTATTAACGTTTAATGATTTAGATCCCCAAATACTTTTGTTCTTAATGCATTTCACCTCACGCTTTTGAAAAAAAGTGACATAATTTGAAAATTTCTTTACAATACCACTATTACTTTCAATTAGTTACCCCTATGATCGATACACCCCTATGTATATTTACAGCTACAGGATTTGGAGCTATTTTCCTGGTCTTCTGACGATTATATAGTTTACTTTAATGAATGATTACAAAAGAGGCAACAACTCAAATAATACATAAGCTTTCACAATGGAAAACTCCACTGGTTAGGATTTTTACCTAAGGTAATATACAGCAAAATGGAAATAGAAACATGATTGATAAATATGGGTGGGAGAAGAAATCATTTGCATTTTTATTATTATCTTCCAATAATACTTTTGTTCACTGCACAAAAGGATGGTTTGGTGTTCAGCACTAATCACAAAATGCTCAAGCATTCAAAAGCATGTACAGTATTAGTGCACCAGTCAAAGTACAGACCTCGCCGGACAAGAACATTTTATTGTATTCTCTGTCAATCTGTAAATTTCCGAATATTGAGTAATATGAATTTAGAATGAGAAATCTGAACAATTATTGTAGTTTATGCATCAAAGGTGCAAAAGGAAAAATATCTTCTATAAATCTAATCCTACAATAACAATCTTCAAATTTGCCACATCATCAAAATGTCTCAAAGCACTTCATAGGTTTGTACTGTGTAAAGTAGTGATTGTGTATTTTCTAGGCAAATCCAACTGATATTTTTTTGTACAGTAATGTTCCACAGACAATCATGAATTGAACAACCAATTTTATCTGAAGGATTATTGGCCTGCACACCAGGAACAAATGATCCATCTTTCAAAAATAGACCTGAACAGATACCTTGGGCTTTAGTTTCAGATTTAATCCAAAGGACAGTACCTCCGAGACTACAACACACCTCCAGCACTGCACTGGACCTTGACTGTGAGCTCAGAATCCTAACATGAGGCTTGTACCCACAACCTTCTGTCTGTAGTGCAAGGTCATAGCAGGTAAGCATGCGTCATATGGTCAAAAGCATTAGCAGCTTTTTTTAATTCGCCCCAAAATTGGTACAATGTTATTTACTCAATGAATAAAGGACTTGATGCATTGTCTTCTGGTACTGCAACAAAAGCACAAAGGAAGAGCTCGAGTCGTATATTCTAGTTTCATGACAAGAGTCCTCTTTTTCTTAATGCAAAGTGTGATCACATTAATTCTGAATAGGTGGTGGCTACTAATTTGAAATGGTGCAAAACTAAATACTGTGATAAAACAATAATCCAGGCTGTCACTGAGCTGTCATCGTAACACCCTGTATTTTAATGGTTCAGTCTTTAAACTTGCTTTTATTGTCATTTTTTCCCTGCTTTACAATTCAGTATTTCTGAGTTATGATTCCACCAGCCCCAGAGACCTTGGAGACTCCGTTGCTATCATAGTTCTCTGCTAGAAGGTCGCATGTTTCCATAACTACAACACTCATCCTACTTTTTCAGCTTGACACTGCAGCTGTAAATTTGGAGTTTTATAATGAACCTGTGCTTGTTTCAAATAAACAGGTACAGCGGCAACAATGAAAATCTCCCTCCTTCCAGCTAACAGTAATGAGCAACCTTATTCCAATTCAAATTATAGAGTCTAATGTGCAGAAATTTCTGAACAGGATTCCTTAATAGGAAAACCAAAGCAGGGATTCCTTACAATAACTGGAAGCATATCACGGGGGAGTGAGTAGGCAGGGTTTCCATGGAGCTGAGATGGCTCCAGGGTAATGTGCTTGCCAACTGATTGTCACTATCATAAGAAACGTCTCTTGTGGTCTCAGTTGCCTGTTTTCTGAGCCAGGTGGGGTCCCAATACTCCAAGGCACTGGTAATGACAGGCCAGCTAGCCTGGCTCACTGGCAGGCCTTGGAGGAGCACAGTGCCTCCTAACCTTCCCACTAAGTGCCTGCCAAACTTGCAAAAAGCCCTAATTGGCAGAGTGGTCCTAGCTGGACATCAGTGGGAAACTTGACAGACAGTACTGTACTTCCAATGGCAAGCCATGTGGTTTTACTTATTTAAATTCTAGCAGTACCCAATGCTTATTCTGGGGTTTCCGTGTCCTGGCTCTTGCCAACTTGAGGATAATACTCTCCAGAATCAACTAAGCAATGTGTCCCTCCAGGGAGAGAGGGTACATTCTATTCCAGGTACAGAAAGTTCCTTATATATGTGGGATGCATGGAGCTCTCAGTCCAGGTTGGATACCGTGAACAACAACAACAAAATTATATTTGTATAGTGCCTTTCATGTCAGAAGGACTTCCCAAGATGCTGGTCAATCAGTGTTTTGGACCCGAGCTGGGGTGATTTGATTTACCAGACCCGAGCTGGGGTGGTACCTGAACTTGGGTGGCATGGTAATGGTTCACCGAAGGTGTCAGGTATCCAGCTGAAGCCCCAATCCCCCCACCCCCCAAATACTCTTATCTGTGAGAATTACCCACTGACAGTATATTTCATCAGGAGCAAAATTCCCATTGGTGGGTGCAATACTCTTGTGTTGCAATTATATTCCTTTCATTTGATGTAGCACTACACTATGTCAACAAAATGCCTCAAAATGCTTCACAGGATTTATGGCAGAGTGTAATAACTGTATTTATGGACAAACAGATAGGCAGACATAGGAGAAATATGTAATATAAATAGTTTTCTTATATATAGGTTTCTGTGTGTTTAAAATAGAATTAGTCAATCCACTTTGCAGTTTATCCTGTGAAGCACATCGGGATGTGGAAGCACATTAACATTGCTAATGTGAAAGACGCTCTACATGCAAGGGTTATTTTTTATTATTATTATTTAAGAAAATGCCACAGATTAGATAATTAAAATTAGGAAACTGAATCTGAAATGGTAATAACATTTGAATGGAGTATTAATGTTATGCAAGGTTTATTCTTTCTGTTATGATACACAGTGACATTTAATCTAATAACACCACCCTTTGTTCTAGGGCCTGTTTGCGCAGCACCAAACCAATTAACTGATGGATGTTCCTCTTGCACACAGTGAAACAACAACGACAAAATTATATTTATGGAGCGCCTTTCACGTCGGGAGGATGTCCCAAAGTGCTGAACAGTCAGGTCGGGA
Source organism: Hydrolagus colliei (assembly GCA_035084275.1). NCBI lineage: Eukaryota > Metazoa > Chordata > Chondrichthyes > Chimaeriformes > Chimaeridae > Hydrolagus > Hydrolagus colliei. Next base: position 16,659,923 of record CM068748.1, read on the forward strand.
CGCTAGCAGCGGGGGAAGGGTGGGGTAGAGGGAAGGCGAAGGAGAGTAGGAGAGGTGGAAGAGTTAGGAGGGGAGCCGAAGGCACGGAGAAACAGAGATGTGTGGAGTCCTGCGCCTAAGTGGTTCGCCTTGCAAGCGAGAGGAACTGGGTTCGATTACCAGCAGGTCAGGGCAAAACCATGGGCAAGTTTCCTTACTCCACACGCAAACATACACACGTGCCTGATAATAACCCCTCAAAAAAAACCAATAATAATTTAGTCACTTCAATCCACTACTGTTTATGGGGACACTGCTGTGCACAATTGGCTGCCGTGTTTCGCCCACCAAATATATACAATATATTCTGTGAAGTGCTTTGAGACATCTAGAAGATGTAAAAAATGCTGTATTTAATGCAAGGATTATTATGGGTGGAATCGCAAAAATATCTGCACTGTCTTTTTAATCACATTACACAAAATATTAATTGAAGTTACTGATTAATTCTGTATAAAATTGTTCCAAATTTAATATTAATTCTGTATAAAATTGTTCCAAATTTAATATTGAATGTTCATCTAGCTAACTAGAGTTTAATCAGTTACAGTTTTAGAAGAAAAAATTCTGATAATAAAACATTTTTAATTTAAAAAATAGATGCTTTTTTGTCCTTTATAATCTTCGCACTCTAAAACCTAGGATAGATGTGGACAATGAAAAAGATGGGATATTGAAGAGATGAAATCCTTACACAATAGCTACAGACTAAATCCAAGGGCAACCTTCCTAAATGCCAGTGAGATGAATTTAATGGGAAGTGCAACATCTTTCAAAAATGTCATAAGAATCTACTGTAATGTATTACTGCACGGTGTAAGTTTGATATATTTTTGTTCCTTAGATAGAGCACTGTAGCTACAATTTAATGGACAAGAAATGGGAACAAGAGCAAAAAAAAATGTAATACAGCATGATCAGCAAGGTTTCAACAATCACTAGTCAACTGAAGTCTACCCCCATATCTATAACTCATTTTGTTTTATAGGCCATTAGGATCTCCAGAGAAGGGCTGTGTGGAGACTGCTGCTTTTTGTTGAAATTAAAATGTCAAAGAAAAAGAAATAGAACAAAACAGGGAATCTGCAATTAATTACAAAGCCATAAAAATTCAATAATCAGAAGCCTGTGCTGCTTCAGCTGCAGAGATATCTGATTCGGGCTAACAGGAACAGAATACATTAATCTTTTCAAATTAGTTTTTTAATCTAACTTGAATATACTGTTATGTCCCTGTACCATTTGCCCAGTGTTCCTGTCTAACGTGTTTAATGCAAAGTGTTTAGAATCGGGGGATTCTCAGACTTCCACGACCTGACACTTTGCTTACTGGTAAGCATTGTGTATTATAGAATAAAGACATGTTTTGCAGATCTGCGGCTAGGATTTGAGACGAACAATCGTGAGATTCATCACGTGAGTTCCAACCCATCAGTTCTGCGATCTTCAATCGGTTGCCCAGTCTTACCCACTTTGTCCCCGCAGAAGTAGCCAATCCCTTTGCAATGAAAGACATAAATGTAGACTGCACCAATACCCAGAGGGTGAACTTTGAGAATCTAGTAGAATCTTGAGGCACATAATAATAATCTTTGAATTTGATATAACGCTTTTCACGTCTTCTAGAGTCACAAAGCTCTTCACAAAATGTACTGTAAAGTGAATTGACTGTATATTTGTGGGCAAAACGCGGCAGCCAATTACACACAGCAGTGTCCCACAAAAAGTCATGGATTAACTCTTTCATTAAACTTTCATTAAATTAAGTGTTTTGTCTCATTCACTGGGAATGAAGTGCTCTGAGACGCTGTCCGGCGTGGAGGGCGCTATATAAATCAAAGTTGTTGTTGTTGGATCATATTGAATCTTTCTCCGTCTGTCTGTTCATCTACAAATGCACAGACACTACACTTTACGGTAAAATCTTATAAAATGCTTTGAGATATTTTGACAATGGGATAAAATGCTTAAATACAAGGATTATTATTATACAAGGATTATCAAATTGCAAGGATTATTATTATAGGATTATTATTCTCATCCAAATCTCATGGGAGCTTTTCCTTTTCCACAGAAGCAAACAACAAAGCAAAGCCTCTTGTCCTGTGGCATTTGTTGGTGTTTTCGAAGTCTTCTGTGATGAGCACTTCACATCAGTGACAACATGAACTGCATTAAACGCATGTTAAATAATTCCTATTAATTCACTGACTGAGTCATAATATGCAATAATAATTCTTGTATTTGACATAGTTTTACGTCTCTAGACATCTCAAAGCGCTTCACAGAATACAATGTAAAGTGAATTGATTGTATATTTATGGACGAATTGTGGCAGCCAATTGCGCACGGCAGTGTCCCACAAATAGTCGTGAATTGCAGTGACCAATTTTTTTTCTTGAGGGATTATTATTAGACATGTGTAGTAAGGAAACTTGCCCAAGGTTTTGCCCTGCCTGGAATCAAACCCAGGTGTCTCGCTTGTGAGGCAAGTGCTTTAACCACTGAGCTACAGGTCTCAAGCCTCTGAGCTGCAAGACTCCAATACATGGACTCCAAAATATGATAGAGTTGTTCCCAGTAAACAGTTTAGATGGAAAAATGATTTCTTGAAGTATTCAAAGATAAATTCCCAGATTCGCAACATACTGGAGAAGAAACCCAAATAAATAAACTATCAAAGCACAAATATGTAAAAAAAAATATTGTTCACTCCTGCCTGACATATTAATTACCCTAGTGGACAGTCCAAGACATTGACTTAATGAAAGCCCCCATTGACTGACTCCTGCTTTAACAAGCTTTTTGGTGACTTATTCCAGCATGAAATCGCCAAGATCTTTCACCAGAGCATTAAGGGTTCTACCACATTGTGCCGCCTGGAATGATTTTGAACTTCAGCCTACAGTACTTTAGAGCATTGCACTAAGTGATGGTATGCTTCCATTGTTCTGTCACTCATGCAAAGAAAAACCTTCATAACTTGCTTATGCTTGCAGCCCTCGTGAGTTATAGGCCTTTTACCCTCATAAAAAAAGCAGTGGAAATCAATGTTTACATCTCTGCCGTAATACCCTATATTTCTCCTAGTCCAAACTGAGCAGGGCAATAAAATGGACTTTCATGTTTCACTGGGGCCTTCCGAGTATGCTCACTAGAAATGATTAAAAATGACATTTCTGCCAAAGTGAATGTGCCACATTACCTGCGGCTGTGGTTCAGTGAGGTTTGCTGTTTTGGGACAGAGAAACAATTAAGAGAGCATTTCCATCAGGGATAATGTTTCGATTTGCAAGCCTGACATTTTTGACTGAAAACAAAAAGCTGACTTTGCAGCATCCAAAAGGACAGCAATCTGTCTTTTCACAAATGTTATTTTGAGATCGGTAGGATCTTCCCATTCACAAACAGGGGGTGGGGATTTGGAGTTTTGAAGCTTATTATCCTAGAAATTCCTTTATTTTGTGAATCCAAAAAATTGAGCTTGATGAAAGCATTGTTTCATCTACAAAATGTACAGTCAACTTACTTTAGAGTATATCCTGTGATGTGGTTTGAGATGTCCCAAAAATGTGGAAAGGCGCTATATCAAATGCAAGAATTAATATGAATAATTAATCAGTCTGTCCCCCCTTCCAAGCACATGAGTATAAAAACTGGAAGATGGCATTCTGCCCATTCTGATGGCAGTTTATTTTATTTTCCCATCCTTTCACCATTTAACATTATAATCCTTGCACTTGCTGTAGGGCCCTATCACTCTGTGGAAACATCTCAGAATCCTTCACTGCCATATCCCCCAAACAGCCATGAAGTGAATAGCCTGGGCAATTAACTAGGAAATTGTTGGCCAGGACACAGAGAGCAATTCTCTTTTCTTTCTGAATTAGTGCACAGGATCTTTAATGTCCATCTGAACAGGTTTAACATCTCATCCAAAATAATCAAACCAACTGGGCCAATAATTTGGTATTCTGATGTGCATGACTGCTTTTATTTCTTTACCTTTATTCTAAAGAATAAAGAAACACTGACCTGAACTAAATCAACTGAGATGCAAAAAATTGTTGGTGCATCTTATTGAGAATATTGACTGTCCAGCCTGTTGGAAAGTTAAACGTTAACTGGAAACAAATGCAGGTATCCACAGCTCCGGATCTAAGATGCATTTACATTTAGAGGTGCTCTTTGTTTTGGAGCCTTCTTGGTCAATGGGAAGACATTTCAATCAGTTACAGTTTGCAGAGAGAAAGCATTTCACATCATTTCAGTGATATAGTGTTAAATGATTGAATAGAAGGGAATTCAAGGTTGCTCATTGATTTCATCACATCATTGCGCTGAAATGTCAGTCCTTCTACCATCTGTTATTTGTTTTCGTTAATTTTTTTTGAAATGGTCCCTGCTGATGCCTTGAGCTCACCTTTCGTAAAGAAATGCTGTGAGCAATATGTCATTATAAAATGTAGTGAAATGTGCTCAAGCCACTATAGTTCATATCATTTCCGCTGGGCAGGTGAGTGATCAACAATGAGTTCCAAATATGATGCTCCCAGCAATGAAGGCTTTGCTTATCTTGTGCCTGAGGAAGGGGAAAATATACCTGTCAACTGAATACTGGTTGGTTTCAAGCAATGTACATAAAGTAAAATAGCACTTTGGGGGTTGTTTATACAATTAATATCCTTTGTGCATTTCAAATAATGTATTTTTTTGCCGGGGTCATCTGAGTATCTTGTAATGTTGTAATTTGTTCAATTAAATTTTTGCTGTGGTATCTGAAACATGTGGAAACCCATCATCATGCTTGAGAGTAAACAAACCATCATGAGAGTTCTATGAATTAGAAATTCCCAGGCATTGGAATGGAGTGCGCATTCTCTCCCTAGAGGAACCATCCTGCTTATCTAATCCAGGATGGTATCAAGCATAGGCTGGCAAGAGTCAAGGCTTGGGAACAGGATTTTGGAGGTGACTCAGATTGTCAGATCCTGGGTAGTATTGCCATCAAAGAAAACCTTCTAGATCTTCATCTCTTCATCTACATCCATTGAAGTCCACTCTTTATCACCCCGCTGCCTGGTTAGTTCAGGCAACCTATGTCTTGAAAAGGCTGTCTTTGAGGTGTTGGATTTGATAATATTATTCATAAGAACATAAGAATTGCTTGACAAAAGAAGACCAATATCCATCCAGTTTGACTTCCACCATTCCGGCAATCATGTGCACGTCATGTTCCAAACTATATACTGCCTTCCACATTATTTCCTAAAAATAATCACTGACAGTTTCCACAGAATGATAATATATCTAATTTGAGTAAAATAGTAATGCTGTAGTATACATAAAAACCTACAGAGTAATTGTTACAAAAATAATTAATAATATTACTCAAATAATTTATAGAGAACAGCCCACGCCCCATTACCCTTTGCAATACTTTGTTTAGATTCTGTAAATTTGCTGATTGACAAAGTTTAGCAGATGCTACAGGAATATTAATTCAAAACTCCACATGTCTATTCCAAAGCTTATTTTCAGAATTGAGAAAAATCTCAGCAATGCCCCACACAACAAAAAAATCCAAGATCTTTGGCTTTGCAGAGTCCTGTAGCTCAGTGGTAAGAGCACTTGCCTTACAAGCGAGAGAGCAGGGTTCAATTCCAGGCAGGGTGAAAGCTTGGGCAAATTTCCTTACTCCACATGTCTAATAATAATCCCTCAATAACTCGTAGCTCAATAAATCAACCATGCTTTAATTCACAAACAGTCGTGGATTGAAATTACCAATTTCTTATTGTTTTATTTTTTGAGGGATTATTATTGGGCAAGTGGAGTAAGAAAACTTGCTCGAGGTTACGCCCTACCTAGAATTGAACCCTGGTCTCTCACTTGTAAGGCGAGTGCTCTAACCACTGAGCTGCAGGACTCTATGTAGTTTAGAACACATTTCCGGTGGATCTGAGTGAAAATCTTCCCGATACCTGTTTGCACTTCAGAGTACTTGTTAATAAATACAGTTTGTCATAGTCATGCTTTAGAGCCCACTGTGTATTTATTACAGATCAACGTCAAAGTTTGTGACTTTATTCAAGAGATATAAAAAACCTTTTGCTTGTGGCACATTGACATTGGCAAGTTATTCTGTGAGTGATCAGTGCGATGTTTCATTGTTGCCACAATTCCACATGTACTGAATTACTACTAAGTAAGAAGAGTGAATCCTTCGGCCCCATCCCACCGCCCCACCCCACCCACCAACTCCCTTAAACTAAACCAGCCATCTCACAGGCCTCCTTACAAGCTGATATCCTGGGAAGATGGTCCAACACATGGCATCGGGTCATTAGCTTTTCTGGGACCAAAAATAACAATAACTTGCATTTATATAATGTCCATCGTGTTGGGAAGGTCTCAGAGTGCTTAAAGATAGTATGTGAATGCGATGAAGAAAGGAAAAAGAAGATACCGAAAAGAAAATGATGAGTAGGAGGCTCAACAAAAAGAGTTAATTTTGATTTTCAAACGTAGCTATACGCAGTAGTCTATGGTCAGTAAGACCACAACATGCAGTCTAGTCTAAGAACAAAAGAGCATACAATTTTGCTTGGCGAATGAATATCCATCTAGTTTGCATTCTATCATCCTGGCAGCTGCATAGTATGTCGTGTCCCAAACTATATATTATATCCTGAGATATCATTTCCCAACACAAAGCTTTCCGGTCTGGAAATTGTACTTCAATCAATCACATCAATCGAAACTTACATTTATATAGCTCCTTTCATGTCGAGAGGACGTCCCAAGGCGCTGTACAATTAGGTAGGGGCAAGAGCAGGTGGGGAGGGGTCGGGGCAGGATGAAGGAAAATTAACTGTATATTTGTGGGCGAAACGCAGCAGCCAAATTGAAATGTAAAACGTTAAAAATAGTCGAGGCTATTCAGTTTCAGTGTAAGCACATGACTGAATGAATCCTATATACTGTATAAGTGTAATTGTATTGCTGTTGTTGTTCAATCCGAGTCAGAACTATTTATTTATTGGATTAGAAATTCCTTTGCTGCGTAGCTATATGGCTTAGTATTAGTAATAGTAAAAGTACGCTTAGCTTAGTAAAAACTGCAGTAGCATGTTTTTTCTCTTTCAGTTTACCTTTTACCAAGTTCAAGTCTACAGCATTTTGCTGTGCCGAGGAAGCTTGGCCGACAAGCAGTGACCACACAGAGGCAGCACTGGTGATCCTCTGTTCAGATATATGTTCCACTGCCGTATGACTCCTGAAACATCAAGCTCTCCACTTGATGGCAGCACTCACTCTTTCAAGGCCATATTTGCCAGCTCGCTCCCTCACAAGAACATATTAGGTATTCAGAGAGGATTTTGCTCACTGCGCCTTCAAGAAGAATCATTCAGTTGTCAGTGAAAGACCAGAGATAAATGTTCTGCAAGCCTTGCACTGCAATCAAATCTTCATCTCGGTTCAAAGAGTTTGAGAACCCAATGGGTCTTGTTGACAGGAAACCAGAATTCTCACAGTTTACTTATATTTCAGCCGCCAAGAGCAGCTGTCAAATACTAGATTATTTATTAATGGTTTTACATTAACAAATTAAGTGGAGAAGGGTGAAATCATAAGACCGTGTTAATTCTAATTTATATGTTATGTGAAACGTGGCTTTTACAAATGGTTATGATTAAGAGGAAAAGACAATACGATAACAATCCTAACCTTTTTGAATGGTCAAATTCATTATTAACATCCGAAATGCCAATATCAATCTAGCAATAAATGAATGTATAAAATGCATTATATGACATTCGTTACTTTCCAAAACATTATCAGGTTGCATTGTGGTTTTGACAGTCACAGATAGTTGTGGAGACTGTGGAGTCCTGTTGTGCATTGGTTAGAGAATTTGCCTCGCAAGAGAGAGGACTTAGATTCAATTCCCGGCCAGGGTGAAACGTTAGGCAAGTTTCCTTACACCATACATCTCTGTTTAACCCGTTGCCGTATCCCTTTTCCAGGAATAATAAACTCTTCAAAAATATAGCAATAATTTAGTCACTTAATCCATGACTGTTTGTGGGACATTGCTATGCGCAATTGACTAACGGGTTTCACCCACAAAATATACAGTCAATTCACTTTACAGTATATCCTCTGAAGTACTTTGAAACGTCTGGAAGACGTGATAAGGCACTGTATGAAATCCAAGGATTATCATTATTATACCAGTAGGGTCCGGCGATATATCGATATATCGCTAAAACCCGATATAATTTTCATATCGATACGCCGATATAGGCATTTCAAAAATATCGATATACCGGAAAATCGATATATCGAGGTAAAAAATCGGAATGCGAGCACACTGAACTACAAGACCCAGAATGCTCATCTCTACAGACAATGCACTGACCGAGGTGCAAAGCCGCCATATTGTATTCATAGTCCTCGAATACAATATACAGGTATGCAAGGGGTGCGGGGGGGAAGAGAAGGTTGGGGGGGGGTGTGAGGGGGAGAGGGACGGCTAGGGGGGGGTGAGGGGGAGAGAGACGACTGGGGTTGGTGGGGGGGGAGAGAGACGGCTGGGGGGTGGGTGGGGGGAGAGACGGGGTGGATGTGATAATATACAGATAGATAGAGATGGGGGGATGTGAGAGAGACACAGAGACACAGACAGACAAACACAGAGATGGAGAGAGTGAGAGACACAGAGAAATAAATATATTTACCCCCTGAGGAGATAGGCCCCGAATGCGCGCGCACCCTGAATGCGCGTGCAGCGCGCGCATGCGCAGGACGAAAACCCAAGAAATATCGATATTTCAGTATATCTCGATATGAGCCCATCGATATATCTAAATCGGAAAATTTCCATATCGACGGACCCTTATATACCAGTTGTAAAAAGTAAAAGCAATGAGAATGTCACATCAGAACCTTTCCTTTTCATCAGCAGTTCAATTGTTGACTATCCTGCGAGGCAATCAATGTGACCTTCAAAACATCAGTACAATCTGATACAGTTCTGGAAATCAACAAACATGCCCTGCCAGCGTTTTGCTCTCCAACCTTTTTTCCAGACTTTCGCAGCTTTCGGATTCTTACCCTTTACGAATCTCACCCCAAATTTCATAGTCCAATATGAGCAAAAACGCAAGTCGCAATTAACGAAAGAAATCAAGAAATGCTGGGACCCCTTCTCCTTCCCACTTCTCTCCACTGTCCAGAGTCAATCAACATGAAAAGCAGACACCTTGGAGAGTGACCAGAGAGCAGATGGTGCTCAAGAAACCAACTCCCTGATATGAGTCAGGAGAGAAAAGAAATATAGAGTGGACAGCAAAATATTACATTGTCTCTTCTTTATGTTTAATCACACTGCGTGAGGTCTGACACAAGCAAAAAAAATCACTGTATTTAAGAGTATCCAAACTAGACAGAGTTCTATGCATCCCAACTACAAGTGAAAATTCCTGTGCATGGAATGGAATATGCACTCTATCCCTCAAGGGCTGTACACCACTTACCTAATTTCCAAGAGTATTCGGCTCAGGTCCCCAAGACTTGGCAAGAGCCAAGTCTTGGGGACCATGGATTGTGCATTGGGGTACTTACTAATGGAGTTCAACCAGCAAACATTACATAGCTTGCCATTGAAAGCAGTGTCTGGCAAGCTTCCCACTACTTGTCCAGCTTAGAACACCACTCCCAGATGTGTAAGTGCAGCAGGAAATGTTAATGCTCTTATAACAAATTTGCCACACTGTGGTTGGTATACAATTTTAACGACATACACTTTGTAGTAATATGTGAAAAGATATATTGTAATACAGTAGCTAATTTATGGGGGAATTGCTTTTAAAATTTGTAATAATCAGATAATGTGAACATCCAAAGTGCTTAATGTCTGACCTTTACACCAGCCAGACTCCAGTAGATGGTGATAATGAGGTATTACAGTGACGCATTTAGATGAACAATTGACAGGTTAGCATTTACAGAAGTGATACCGGAGATTTGGGCTAAAAGACTATGCACCTAATTGAAAAATAGCCCTTATTATAAAATTAATAGGACAAGCTTTACAGAATTGAAATAGAAGAAATGTTTGGCTTTTAAATCTCTCTGTGCTTTAGTTAAAGCAGACAGATGGTCGGTACTAAATACCAAAAGGTTTCCTACATGCAAAACACAATCTGTAATTAACATTTTGTAAATTTAGACACTGCTCCCATTTCCATTAAAACCAAACATGCACTTTGCAACTTTCAATTAGAAAGTTCAATGAGATTAGCAAGCTACTTCAGGAAGATGTATTGAGGAAGCAGCTTTGCACATGCACAATTTGGACGATAGCTGCATACGTTCGGGCCGGCCAAAAAAAGCAAATGTTTCAAGTTGAACAAACTCAACTCGCAGTTTGTGGTCAAGTGCCATTTCAGAATATTTTGAAAACATGCAGGAGGTTTGAGCACTCTGTTTTTCTAAAATAAATAGAGTACTGTATTTGGTGTGCTTTTTACCACTGTAGTTAGAATATGGAAAAAAAACAAAGCTCTACTTATTCCAATTGTGATAAAGAAGGAATATCACTTTCATACCAAAGTCATACTGAGGTTTTGTCAAAATTGATTCTATCCGTCATACTTGTTTTACATTAGAGACTTTGACAGCACACTTAGTAGTTTGTAACAGTAGAAATCTCTGCTATCTGGTACTTAAGAAAAGGAATAGGCCATTCAGCCCATCAAGCCTCTCCATCATTTTGTTGGACCATTCAGTTCTTTCTATTTTCAAAGCTATTTCCCCACTCTCACTTTACAGTATATTCCGTGAAGCACTTTAAGACATCTCAACTACATGATAATGCGTTATATCAAATGCAAGGATTTTTATGATCCCTTTATACTGTAACTTCCCAAGTGTACATCTACTTCAATTTAAACACCTGAATCCAGTTGTGCACTTATGGGGTTTGAGAGGTAGTGCATTCCATATTCATACAACTGTTTTTGGGATTGACTTTGAATTGTCTCTAATCACTTGGAGCTGCCTAGGAGCTGAACCACAGGAAAGCACATCACCAGCGAGTACATAATACTTTACATACCAAACTCTGACCTTTGCCAGGCTGAGCAACTCCAGTCCGGCTCCCAGGCTGGACCAGACTTCTATTCCATTTAGCTGAGCAGAGTCCCGAATGACATGAACATTCATTTTGGGTAAAAGATGTGATAAAAAATAATACTCATTGCATATGATATTGAGCCTTATAACCTGATTCAGACATTTCAAAGCATTTCCATTATGTATATTAGATATACAGGTTCATTGTTTATATTTTGATTCTGAAGCTATGATCCATTGTGAACTCACCAGAACTCCTGCTAGACATTCTTCCATCTTCACTATCTTAATGAGCTACCTTTAACCAATGGAATAAAAAGGAAGCTCTGCTCATCTCAGCCTAGATTACAACAACAAAAACTTTGATTTATATAGCGCCCTCCATGCCAGGCGGCCTCTCAGAGTGCTAGATTACTCATTCATCACTTTCTTGTAACATATTGCCTTGTGGAAGATTGTTGGATATGGCAATTTGCATCATCACAAAATGATGCATGCCGGGCTAGTGGTAGGTTTTTAAGATGTAAATTCTATGACAGAATCCAAATGTTAACACTTGAGAAATATGTCAATCAGGTGCAGCAGAGCGAAACAGTTAAGGTGCAGCCATTCGTATTCCATAGAGATATTCAGTGGAATGTTTAGGACAAACGGGAACATAGATCACATGAGAGATCAACTATAAGCATTCTCCAGGTGTACATTTACAATCCAATTTAGCATCGCATATTTGTCTATATAAGATCAAGTGTAGTGGCTGTATATTTGTAGGCAAAAAAATTAACAAAATGAAAAATAGATTAGTCAAATGGAGGGGGGGTGCGACAGTATCAGCCACTACTTAACATAAGTAAGCACTACCTCTCAAATTGAGCAACACTTCCTCTGAATTCAGGAGGTGCATATACAGCTTGATGTAGGAGGTGGAGCTGAAAGGTTTTACATGTGTTGCATTGTTTTTGGAGTTGATAAATTGGTTAACTAAAGAATATAAATTTCACGAGCCTTTATACACAATGATGGCCTCTGATGTTTAATAGGGGCCTACTTTGAAGGAGTTAATCAATAAACTATCATCTACTTTTGCTGACAATCTGTTCCACCTATCCACTCTTCTCTTGATTCTTTTGCAGAAGTCAACCCCTTGATGTGTACAGAAATAGTACTTACACATGAAGTTGCTGCTTTTGAGATGAGTTTAGCCAATTACAGCAGTAACATTGTCGTTGTGCTTAAATCTAGCGGTAAGAATATGTACATCTATTAACTTGTTTTAGTTGTATCTTGTCAGATGCCTTTACATCTGCATAACACTGCACTTCTTTTTCCTTTCAAACAGTTTGCTGAGTTTGTTTCATGAGATGACACCTATGATAAATAGGTACAGAGTTGCAGATGACAATAGTTCCCGAAGTTCATATCATTAAGCAAAGATACTGCTTAAACAGTCACAGAGCTCTCAAAAGAACAGAATTAAAATGAAAATCAAAATAAAGTGAAACCCAGAAAAAATCTATTCTGAAAACTCTAAGTCTGAATGCCAGAAGTGGTGACTGCACATGTCTAAAAAGTTTTGCTCCCCGTCCCTCCAGAATATGTGTGGGGATGTGGAGGAGACAACCACATTGGAAGACAATATAATTTGTGGTCACAGTATTTGTACATATCTGTTACAAGAATCCTTGCATTTGATTCAGCACTTTATCACATTGTTGAGGCATCTCAAAGTGCTTCACAGAACACACTATAAAGTGGATTTACTGTGTATTTTGTGTGCAAAATGGACAATTTGGAAAATAAAGGCACTTGAGTAAGATTATAAATCAAACCTATGAAACTGCTCAGTGCTCATTTGGTAAACACACATGATAGTTTTCAGCCAGAGTTTAAGGTCCCAATCCACAGGAAAAGATTTGTTGAGATCAAGTGCACACCTGTGTCATTCTTTGTTTTAAAAACTAAGATCATTTAAGACCAATTTTAATTGTTGTAATGCAGACATTAACCAAAGAAAGGAACTCTTCTATTGCCATCATTACACTTCAAAGCTTCGAAACAGATGTTGATGCCATTGTGAATGACTGTTAAATAGTTGACCCCTGTGACAATGGACACTTCCTTAATGTGATCTCTTTTAACTTGCTGCTCTTTGAAGATTGAGAATCATATAAATAATGCAGTGGGTGCGAATCAAAAGCACTTTGATGAATGAATCATCTTTAGTCACCCATCAAAGAGGGAAAACAGAGTTTTCATTTCCATGCTGTTCACTAAGGTATGTCCTAATTCAGAGGGCAAGCCAAGCAAGACACTCTCCAGCTTGTCATGTCACTCCCAGGCTCAACACAGCAGCTCACCCACGCCCAAATTTTAATCTCTAAGAAACCTCCCCCACATTTTGCACTGTAGTAAAATGCATTTTCCTTTATGGGATATTGTGTGCTGTTCAGCACGGGCTTCCTGCCAATCAACTATATTTGCTCTTTAGGGAGACTTACCTCATTCTAGGAGATCGTAATTCACAGTCGATCACACCATCCTCCCCCAACGTCTTTCCTCCCACCTCAACCTTCAAGGCACAGTCCTTGACTGGTTCCATTCCTACCTGACCCACCGTTTACACTTTGTTTCTTCCAACGGTTTTTCCTCAAACCCCCGCACAGTTTCTCACGGCGTCCCTCAGGGCTCTGTCCTAGGCCCCCTCCTTTTCACCCTTTACACGCTCCCTCTGGGTGATGTCATCCGCAAACATGGGGTAAATTTCCACATGTATGCGGACGACACCCAGCTGTACCTTTCTGCCTCATCCCTCAACCCCCAGACCATCGATGTTCTGACAGCATGTCTGTCCGACATCGAGTCCTGGACGAGGGACAACTTCCTGCAATTGAACGTGAGTAAGTTCCTTTCTTTCCTGATCGGCTCAAGCCAGCGCCTCCGCACATCGGGCGCTGTCAGCCTCAACATCCAAGGCTGCACTCTCCACCTCACAAAGCCAATCAGGAACCTCGGCATCATGTTCGATCAAAAACTTTCCTTCCTCCCCCACATCCGTGCCTTGACCGGCACCGCTTATTTCCACCTGCGCAACATTGCCAGGCTCCGCAACTATCTTACCCCCCGCGCTGCCGAAACACTCGTGCATGCATACATCACCTCGAGGCTGGACTACGGTAACTCTCTCCTCGTCGGCCTCCCCAGTTCCTCACCTTCAAGGCCTTACACGGCCTTGCCCCGCCCTATTTAACCAATCTACTTTCCCCCTACAAGCCCACCCGGACCCTCCATTCAACAGGACTTGGCCTGCTCCAAACCCCCGGCCGGACCGCCCCACCATCGGAGGCCGGGCCTTCAGTTTCTCCGCTCCCACCCTATGGAATACCATCCCTCAATCCCTCCGTCTCGTTTCTTCCCATTCCTCTTTCAAGGCCGGTTTGAAGACTTTCCTCTTCGACCGTGCCTTTTGTTCCACCCCGAATTTTTCAACCTCCCCTTCGTGTCTCACCCCTTCCCAAACACTCCCCTTCCAGCTCGGGTCACACGCCTCCTGTGCAGCGCCTTGGGACGTCCTCCCGACGTGAAAGGCGCTATATAAATGTAATGTGTTGTTGTTGTTGTTGTTCATCTGATCCAGACCATTTCATCATAGCTTTCCGAGCCATTGAGAGGATTCTATGGATGTTTCTTTGTGTCTAGCTCTCTGGCTCACTGGAGATATGTATTGATGCTGTTGGGGGGCTTCCTCTGCTGTTAGATAAACCAGGATCACAGCTTTTAGAATTGGAAGTCTCTCACTTATTTATCACCACGCAGCACTGAACTTGACCAGTTGGGCCCCTGTGAGTCAGAGCTTTAGCTCATAGAATTGGGGACCATTTTTACCTTCTACTACACCTGAGATTACTACAGAATTTGTCTCTGAGAAGCTCAACTGATCTTCAGATGAGGATATTTTTAGATGTGGTTCTCATTTAGCAATCTGGAAGAGCAATCAGCTCAGTCAACCCATTGGAGATGGAGTATAGGACCTTACTGTCCAAGCTCAGCGTTCAACCTGCTTGGCCCTCAGCTGCTTATGCAGTTGGCACTCTCTTACTTTGTCCTCACTGGGGAGTTGCCTTCAGAGCTTATAAGTCGAGTGCTCTAATCACTGAGCTACAGGACTTTTCCAAACGTGAACGGCACTATTTCAAATGAAAGGATTATTGTTGTTTATCTCAGCCCATGGAATCATTGACTCAGCGAGACAATACAACTTTAAACAGGATATAAGTTTCACACAAGTACAATTATTATTTGGAAAAAATGTATTCATGTACAAAGCTTCCAATTTTTAACAGGTGCTATGATCAATTTAGGCAATAAACCAACACAATTCGTGTGTTGTGCAATGAAAGCACGAACATCAGTCACTGGAGAAATTTGTAGGGCTTGAATCAGAACGATCCAGCTGTTGTGCTTGAAGCAGGAAATTTCCATAATGGAAGTGAGCTTCAATGGAGTTGGTAGCCTGCATTTAAACTGGATAAGTTGGACAGTCACTTCACAATAATACCACTTGTGAAACAATATACAGATTGGCATCACGGTCACTGGCTGCATATTAGCAATTTGATAATACATTCTTAATATGTGGTTCAGCTCAATCACACTCTATCTTGCATCTGTGCAAATTCAACCATACTCTAGCACATGTAAAATAATCTATATTTGGAGCTACAGTGTTTCTTTGTTGATTTCCACTGACCTCTACGAGGTTTCGTCAACCATTTACCAATTTGTAAATTTCAGACAGGCGTAATCTCTGCAGAAATCCCCCATAAAATAAATAAACACGCAACTGTTAGAGAAAGAACATTAGTATTGTGTCTTTAATAGCAAACCAGCTAAAACAAAATGTGCGCACAATAGAAATCAAGCTCAATATAAACCCTGAGAATTTCCATAAGGCCCTGTGAAAATATTCATTACTTCAACTGATCAGCTACTCTTTAAACATAATAAACAGAGATGTGCTTCAAATCAACATGGTGTTTATAAATGAAGATGGGGATGATTAGGTCCGAAGCTATAAAGATCAGTTCTCCAGTTAGCAGGAAATTGAGGGCCTGCTCCTTATGTTTGTGTTGATCTTCACCAGGGCAGTGTTGAAGATATGATTGGAAACGATCAAACAATCCGTACTGTCCAACAAACATTTGCAATGACGACTTATACCTGGAGACAAATAAATGTTGGATATTTCTGATTACAAATGTCACTCCAAAATATACATAATTCCTGTTTCTTAGTTAAATCTTGAAACATAGATATAGAATTATACAGCCAGAGGAAGCCATTTGGCCCGTCATGCCTATGCTGGCTCTTTGAAAGAGCTATTCCTCCACCATTCTTTCCCCTTACCCCATATAATCTCTATTACAATATGAACTCAACTCATTTGAGTACGTATTTCCCACAGACAATGGGAAGGAATTAGCTTCAGAGAACCCAACTGAACATAAGGTAGTTGCGTATATTCCATTTTATGTTGATTTTTTTTTAATGAAAGCTTTGTAATAGAAGTTTGAAAACAGACTCAGCATAGTGATCCCGTACAAGAGACTATAAATACAAAATCCATGGAAGGCATAACCCCATGCTGCGAGGATCAAATCAACCAGGAACTGCAAGATTTGCATCTGAGTCATTCTTTGTTTCCACGCAGGCCTCTGGATGGGATTGATTGCACTCTGCCCATAGTAAAAATACAGGAAGACATGAATTATTGAATTCAACGTGAGGAACGGTGCAATGGCAGGCCACGGGTAATATCGGTACGTCAGTTCACTCAGAATCACCATGCTGCAGTGATGATAAACATGTAGGAAGGAGATCTGACGCTTCTTGTGTCTTAGGATCATGAAGACGGTATCAAGGAGCTCGATGTTCTTCAACAGCCAGTAAATGTAGAAGGCGCTTTGCAGTTCTGAAACGGGTTCCCTTTGGAAAATGGACGTTGTACTGCGAAGCCCATTGAGAAAGAGGCCAGTAGTGTACAGGCTCAGGATGCTGCACATCATGTTATAGACTAATAGGATCTGTAGAATTTAATAAACACAGACATTTACAAAGGCGGTATGTACGAAGAACAGACCGTTCAAATCACATTCGGTTCAACTTTACAAATGACAGCGCTCAAGAAATACAAATTAATGCAGCTTCCAGCAACACAATTATGAAAATACGCTTTATGTTTAAAGACAAATGGGATGACTTTTGAATTTAAATCTATAAATTATTTAACCAGAGGCTTCTGCATGTTAATTCCTTTAATAGCACAGAGTCATCCCCATCTGCAGACCTTGTTCAGTCACTGCTGCAGTGCACTGTACCTGATTTGCTACTTGAAGAGCCATTACAGCTGGAATGTTGCATCTCTGCACTGAGGGGGTTAAATTCTGAATAAATCTGCGGAAACACTACTTCAGTGAGTAGTAAACGTATGGAACAGACCCCCTAGGAAGACAGTGGAAGCAGAATGTTCTGTTTGTTTCAAGAACAAATTAAAGTATATAGATTTCTATTAAAAAATATTATCCTGGGATATAATACATAGTTTGGGACACAACATATCAAACGACTGCCAGGATAGTGGAAGGCAAACTGAATTGATCTTCTTTTTTGCCAAAGCAAAATAAGCAAATTCTTATGTTCTTATGAAGAGACATAAGAACATAAGAATTAGGAACAGGAGTAGGCCATTCAGCCCCTCGAGCCTGCCCCGCCATTTGATAAGATCATGGCTGATCTTCTGACCTAACTCTAATTACCTGCCCTATTCCCATATTCCCTAATCCCTCCATTTAAAAAAAATCTATCAGGCTCAGCCTTGAAAATGTTCAAGGACTGAGCATCTACAGCCTTCTGGGGTAGTGAATTCCATAAATTCACTACCCTCTGAGTGAAGAAATATTTCCTCAATTCTGTTCTAAAAGGCTGACCCTTCATTTTAAGATTATGACCTCTGCTTATAGATTCTCCTACCAGGGGAAGCAGTCCCTCACTGTCTACTTTATCCACTCCTTTAAGAATCTTATATGTTTTAATAAGATCTCCCCTAATTCTTCTGTACTCCAGAGAATACAGCCCTAATTTATTCAACCTATCCTCATAGATCAGTCCCCTCATCCCAGGAATTAACCTAGTGAATCTACGCTGCACCCCCTCAAAGGCAAGTATGTCCATTATTAAGTATGGAGACCAAAACTGCACACAATACTCTAGGTGCAGTCTCACCAAGGCCCTATACAGTTGCAGCAAGACTTCCCTTCTCTTGTACTCTAAACCTTTTGCAATGAATGCTAACATGCGCTTGCCTTCTTAGTTGCTTGCTGCACCTGCAAACTAACTTTTTGAGACTGGTATACAAGGACACCCTTTGTATACACCAACACTATCTAACCTCTCCCTGTCTAGAAAATAATTTGTTTTTTTATTTTTGCTACCTAGGTGAATAATTTCACACCCCCACATTAAATTCCATCTGCCACCTATTCACCCACTCCCCTTGCCTATCTATATCCCGTTGCAATCTTATTGCATCATCTTCACAGCTGACTCTCCTACTTAGTTTAGTGTCATCTGCGAATTTAGACATGTACATTCAATGTACTCATCTAAATCATTGATGTAAATTGTAAAAAGCTGAGGCCCAAGCACTGATCCTTGTGGCACTCCACTAGTTACATCCTGCCAATTCAAGAATGACCTGTTTATCTCTACTCTCTGTTTTCTATCCGTTAGCCACTCTTCTATCCATGCTAATATGTTCCCATTAATCCTGTGGGCCTTGACTTTG
Source organism: Hydrolagus colliei (assembly GCA_035084275.1). Classification (NCBI taxonomy): domain Eukaryota; kingdom Metazoa; phylum Chordata; class Chondrichthyes; order Chimaeriformes; family Chimaeridae; genus Hydrolagus; species Hydrolagus colliei. Next base: position 16,678,944 of record CM068748.1, read on the forward strand.
TGCAATAGCCTTTTGTGTGGCACTTTATCAAATGCCTTCTTAAAATCTAAATATACAATATCTACTGGTTCCCCCCTATACAACCTGCTAGATACTTCCTCAAAAAACTCTAAAAGATTAGTTAAGCACGACTTCCCTTTTGTAAAGCCATGCTGACTCTGCCTAATCTTTTTATGGTCATCCAGGTATCCCATAACGACATCTTTGATTAAGGACTCAAGAATTTTCCCTACCACTGATGTCAGACTAACTGGTCTATAGTTACCCATGTTTTCTCTCCCACCCTTCTTAAATAGTGGAGTTACGTTTGCAATCTTCCAATCAATGGGAACTTTTCCAGTATCCAGAGAATTTTGGAAGATTATAGACAAGCCATCCACTATCTCAGTAGCCACCTCCTTTAAAACTCTAGGATGCAGGCCATCAGGTCCAGGGGATTTATCAGTTTTAAAACCTGACAATTTACCTAAAACCACTTCTTTACTGATATTATTCACCCTAAGTTGCTCACTAACATTGTCTTCTTGGTTCCCCTCTATTCTTGGTAGGTTTTTACTGTCTTCTATGGTGAAGACAGTAGCAAAGTACTTGTTTAACGACTCTGCCATGTCTTTGTCCTCTATTATAATTCCCCCTGTCTCTGCCTGTAATGGACCCACATTCACCCTTGGTAGCCTTTTCCTCTTTATATATTTGTAGAAATTCTTGCAGTCTGTTTTTATGTTCCTTGCTAGTTTGCTCTCATATTCGATTTTCTCCCTCTTGATCAATTTTTTGGTTCTCCTTTGTTGATCCCTAAAGCTCTCCCAATCCTCAGGTTTACTACTCACCTGTTTTATAGGTTTCTTCTTTTAACTTTATACTTTCCCTAACTGCTCTAGTTGACAGACTGGTAAAGATGGCCACCTTACTAGATTTATGTAAGGTGAGATACTTCTGTACACAGCAAGTTACATTCAACGTAATCTTATTAAAAATAGAATCCCTATTACAGAATTAGAATGTACAACAATTTATTTCATTAATAATTGTAATTATTCCTTGTTAAAGGACAAAATGTGAATGTGTTTAGTAGGAACTTCACTTCCCTATTATCTGGCTTCCTTCAATATGACTTGGTACCTATTTGCACTATTTTTCTCAAGTATCTCAAGCTTTTCTCAAGATGAGCAAGTATCATCCACGTTGGAGGCAGGATATAGGTTTTCGAAATTGAGTCCCAAGCTACTGACTTGCGAGATGATAGATGTGCAGCAAATACTACAATGAACTCTCAACAATCATAATGCCACTCAAAAGGCAAAAAAAACACATCTAAAATGCCCAACCACACAACAACAACAACTTGGATTTATATAGCGCCCTCCATGCTGGACAGCATCTCTGAGCGACTTCCCAATAACGGATCCAGGGGCCGAGCCAGGGTGAGGTGGAAAAAGGTGACCAAAAGCACAGTCGGTGACCAAAAGCATCTTTACAAGGAAGCTTTTCTACTATCGAGTTATCACAGACTATTGATCAACCGCTTGCCTGTTTTTTTTCTACATTACAAGAAGAAGAGCTTTCCAATTGTGAAAGCAAAGTTCATAACAGATGGATAATTATTTAAGATTGATACGTAGGCTTGCTTGGGATGTCAAATCACACCACTGAAATACACAGAGCAGTCAGTGTACAATTAATCCTCAAAGCACAAAATACAAGGAATAGCCCATCTTCATTTGTTAGTGACCAACAACAGACCATCATGACGTTAAACACTGCAGCTCCATTGGTATTGAAATCTCATTGATACCTTGTCTCTATGGCAAGTTCAGATTCCTGACCTGTCCTTATCTGCTGTCCACACGGAGACATTCCAGCAGGAGTCCCCAGACAGTGATGAAAAGATGAAACTGATTGTTCCCCTCCCAATACCAGGGAGGCAAAAGATGGTTCAGGACTCCAGATGGGATTAGCGTTTTATGAGATTAACAAAATAATAATTTCAAGAATACATTATTCTTCAATTACATGCTCTACTGGTGCAACATAAATAAAATCATAAAATGTTGATCCAAGCATCACGTATGAGAGGCGAGGGCAGATTCCCACATGTGAGTTGCCACTCCGTTAAAAAGATCTTTAAACAGACGGTGTGTTAGGGGAGTCAAGCTTTCATAACAATTTGCAAACTGCTAAATTTGCATATTCAAGATGGCAATAAAATTGGAGTATCCTTGCACCAGTGAAGCATGTAATCTTCAGACAGAATCTCTTTGAGGAAGATTACACCTTTGAGCCTCTTCACAAACATTGCTTTGTAAAGATCACTTTGGACTGAAATTCCATCATCTCTGACTGAACGAAATGCACGTCATTGCTATGGTGACAACGTATGCTGGTCCAAACAATACATCAGTGTTGTGCCACTGCCATAGAAATCCAGATGTGAAGAGTGGCCTCAACCTCCATTCGCACACAAGCCTGTCCTCGTGGCAAAGTGTCAATCTTTGCTGCCGAATTCAGTGCAATATTTTCACTTGAAAGGTTCTGCACTGCTCCATCTCTGGATTTGTTGTTTATGGCACCATCAGAACTGCTCAATCGAATTGACACTATTTGACTCAAAGGCAACAAAACAATGACAAGAGCACCACACACGGGCACAAGCAGGAATTATCACAACATTTAATCAACACATTATTTGCTTGTGGCTGGCTCTGCAGTGACCCCTGCTGGAAAGTGAACATGTTGAATACTGACGAGGTGAGGATAAGTTCAGGCTGAGCTGTAACAACCACCACCACAGTTGAATGATCTGCCTGCATCCATTGCCCAATAATAATCCTTGCGTTTGATATAGTGCCTTATCACATCTTTGAGATGCCTCTCAGCGTTTCACACCATGTACTGTAAAAGTGAATTGACTGCATGTTTTGTGGGCGAAACACGGCAGCCAATTTTGCACAGCAGTGTCCCAAACAGTCGAGGTTTGAGTGATCAAATTGTTTTTTAAAATTATTTTGAAGGAATTATTACCCTAGGAGAAACGTTCTGCTGATCAACTTAAAACTGGGTTCCTGCTCACTGCTAGGTAAATAAGGGCGTGGGAGCAAAAATACTTTCCCAATACTTTGCCCTGTCTGGGAATCATGTAAGTTCATACACGAGGAACTAAATCTTGGGCGAGGACTTGGAAAAATAGCCAGCTTTCTCCAGGTTATCAGTCCAGGAAAATGGGCAAGCTAATGAAGAAGGAGTTGGTAAAGAATACATTTTAAAGTTTGAATTAAATTGATAAATGTTCCCCCTTTTTTAAAAGAAAGTTGGAGGCACTGTACACATTGGCACTTTTTATTTAATATTATTTCTGATGACAAACACAGCTTTAAGAAAAGGAGGAAAATGAATGCTGTTTGCTGAACACTCTGCTATTTGTTTGGACCACATGTATTGCAATCTTTCACATGTGCCTTTTCACTTTGCACCACATAGAATGGACCTAAGATATATACTAAAAGCCAAAACACAGAGATACACCTAAAATTACAAATCAATCAAAATATTTGCTACTTCTGCATTGCTGTGACAAGAAAAACTCGACTGATCCGGTGCCCTTTACTCTCTCTCATTTACTCCACCTCACTTCTCTCCTCCTCAAAATTGATATAGTTTTAGAGGACTGGTAATAAAGCCATAAATCTGATGGCATTTTGTAGGTACAGACATTACGCATTTACGAACAGCCGTAAAACAATCAAAGAACCAACAGAAAGTGTTACATAGTCAGATAAAGAGGTGTGATCAGTTTACATCAAGCCATCTCATCTAAACCTGATAAATTTACTCGCAGCCTGAAAGCTCTTTTTTCCTAGGGCTATTGATTTCAGCAGCGTCCCAGAATATGATGCATTTACTAAGTCACTCCTGGGCAAAATGTTACATAGTTATACTGCTAATGGTTCCCCTGCTTCCCATACACTAAAAAAATAGTTTAATTTTAGACTTTAGTAATGCTCTTGCAATGTATTTTCTCTGTTTCCGTTCCAAACAATACGCCCGCTTGATTTATCTCGAATGTGGTGTTCAGAATAATATTGCCTGCTTTCTACAGTGCCTGACTCCAGCATTGCTGAATGGGCATCTGTTTTCCCCTGCGTGATGAATGCAGTTTCAGAAAATTAGAATGTGGAATATTATACGTGAATATAAAACCCCAAAGGCTGAGAATAAAACACTGTTCTGATTGTTTGCTAAATAATTTGAAATTCAAATGTGGCAGTGTGGTGCCAAAACACTCTCCAGTTAAGTATTGGAGGGGCAAACCTTTGAACGCTGCCACAGCATTTCATTACCAACAGTGAAAGAATATTCCTTTTCCCCTCCTTTCATTTCCACCTTGTTCCACCAAAGGAGGCAGGTAGGCAGCTAGACCCAAATCACTGGAATGCCCGACCTCAATCCCACTTTAAGATCTACTTCTTTGCCTGTGCCTCTTGTCACCTCTACGTCCCCTCTTACTCTGCCTCCAACCCCACCACTGTGCAGAGATGTAGTCCTGTGTGAAGGGTGTTATGTGAATGCAAGTTGCAGCAGTTGTCGGCCTGCATGTATAGGGTTACTCAATAATTAACCAGTAGGATGCTTGAAGAAATAAGAAAATTTTAAACAGCAATCATGCTTGCGTTTGTTACAGCACCAGTCCGGTCTCAAAGCCCTTGGCATAATTTCCCACAATGTGTAGTGACTGTGTTTTATGCAAGCGAATGCAGCTGACAATTTTACAAGCAGCGAAGTCCCTCAAACTGCCCGAAATGAATGACTAATTTTTATCGGGGAGATGGTTGGCCAAGACACTGGGAGAATCCCCACCCCATCTTAATGGGGAGTGAGCATAGAAACAGAATGTTCAGCACAGGAGGAGGCACCTCAACCCATCTGTGTCACTCATCTCTTTGTGCTTTCTAACACATATAGATATATATATATATTAATTTCACTTTCTTTATGAGCAAGAGTGGGGTTAAGATGATGTGGCCAACAAAGGGAATAACACCAGCAGAAACTCAATGGGCCGAATGGCCTGTTTTCTGGGCTTTAACTTTGTAGGCAAATTGGCAATGTGTGGCTCGCTGGTGAATGCTCTCTTAACCTTATCTCGCTCTTCATGTGGGGAAAGCCAACCACCCTGGCACAGTGAAGGGTAGGTTAAAAAGCTCCAGTGACCTTGAGTCTAAGTGTCCCATGGCACAGCACTTCAGCGAAGTTTGGAAGAGGGTTAATTTTAAAACAAGAGGTAGATAATTGATAGGCAAGGTTTCTGCTTATGCAACCCGCTGCTAATGTCCCCGTTTAGTTGGCATCGAGTTACAAGTCAGCAGTTAAGTAATCAGTTCTCTTTGATGCCGTAAGCAAAAATAAATGTGAAACTGGAGCATTCAGTGAAGGCCAGAAGCCCAGAGCTGAATCTGGATTTTAAACTCACTGCCAGCAAGCTGTTATTCTTTTGATGTCCTATTTACACTGCCCATTTAATGCTGAATCACCACTAATAGTGCAGTGTAAATCAGGTTTCAGAGGCATCGATTTGATTCCGAGCCCAGTTCGGAAATTCATTCAATGAATCAGCTGTTGTGAAATCATTTAAAGAATTTTTTTAACAAAAAACAGTTGAATGGTTCGAGGAGAGGGTGGGAATGGCAAGGAGTTGGTGGAAGAATGGGAAATACGCCCTCAGTTTGCTCTGAATTGCTTTGCTGCTGGGAGTGATGAGCTGTGTAAATGCCCGACTAATATGGTGAATTTAAAGCTTTTTTAAAAAAAAACTTCCCCAAGATGTGGTGATGTGTCGAAAGTGAATGTCTGTTAAAACTATTGACAGGAGCTGAAGCTGTATGGTTTTATGTAAGTGGTACTTTAGCAATGCCAGTTTTCTTTCGTAACAGGTTACAAGTATGGTATACTGTAAAAAGATTGATGTGAAAACTCTGACGGCTGTTTGACAGTCATGGTACCATCATCCAAAACATTGTTGAGCAAAGACAGGCCAAATCCTAAACATGCGCCATGTTCCGCTGACTTCAGTGCGACTGGAAAAATGGGTTGTCTGAATGTCAAACATCCCGATCAACTGTGACACATTTAAATACCTCCTAAATCGGCTGCACATTTTTTAAAATTTAATAATAAAAACACTGTTCACATCAACTCTCTAGCCGGCACTTTAACCACTGTTCCAGGAAAAAGAAATCCTTGTTTTTTTAAAAAAAACAAGAAAATTCTTAACACGTTCCTAGTATATACACTAAAGGCAAGTTGTTGTTGTAATTCTGTAGTTTCTTTTTAATAAATGGCACTGGTTTGCTGCATCAATTTTGGCTTCCTGTTTGTAGCAAAATAATGATGATACTTGAATTTGATGTAGCACCTCATCATGCCATCAAAACATCTCAAAGCACTTCACAGGATATACTGTAAAGTAATGTAGCTGTGTATATTTTATGGATGAATTTTTCACACAAGTGCACAAAGACATTGTACATTTGTAGACACAATGCCACAATTCCTAAGATGGTTCAGCTTTTCGCCTTGCGTAGTGGAATTTACTGCACTGCACCGATACCAGTTTATTTGCTTCCTTTCTTAAAATATCTTGCACATTTTTCTACCCCCTTATATACATTTTTCCCAATCTAAACCATAGCTACACAATATCAGTCTGACTGACATTGGGTTTGCCCTGTGATAAAACTGCAATGTTTGCCTCTGGGAGTTTTGCTGCTCAATAGATTTGTTGAAAACAAAGAGACGTTTGATTGAAATTAAATGCTTCTGTTCTCATTTATATTGTCGAGAGAGAGAGAGAATCGTTTTGTAAAAATTATTTGTTATCCACATGAGCTCTGTGGGTGCAAATCTGTCCCTATCTGCCATCCATCAACCTTGTTAATCCATCAGAATTTGGTTCTGACAAAGAACAAATTAGAGTGAGCACTATTGTAATTAACTTAATAACTTTTTTTTAAACATGAAAACATATTGTAGCAATCTGCATATTAACACACCCTGTCTTGCAGTTAGCATGTTCTTACAGATAATTTGTTGCAACAATGTGCGACTGCTACTTAGTAACTCAACACAGCAGCTGATTACAGTTGAGTGAGCAATATAGCAATAAAACGATAGAAATAAATTAGTGTATTACAGAAACACATGTGTCTTCACAATTAATAAATTCCACTCCATCAAACTGTGATTTAATTATACATTATGTATGTTAGGCATGAATCATTCATGTACATTATTATCCATGTGGGAAAATAGCAAATAGACTTATCAACAGGATTTAGATTCCATTTTTTTTCAAAGCTAGCATCCAGATTTATTTTTACTCTAGCCATCAAGGCGGATATCTATTGCAATGCACTCTTGCTTTTTAATAAAGCAAATATAAAACCAGTTTATCAGACCAGCAGTAATAAGGAGGAAGCTTGGGCATAAACAAAACACATATTCTTCAACTACATTTGCAAAGGAAAGGAACCAGTTGACAGGGCGTTTGTGCCTGTACAAATCAACGTGTTGTGTAGTACTCACCTTTAAAGAGAACGACAATTACAAAAACAACAGCTTTGTATTCCCAACTAAGGGAAAGAAAATGTAACTCCCCACCCCACACAGTTGGCTGCCAACTGAACGCATCCCCACCTCACCAGGAATGCGCTGGGAGTTGACAAGATGCAAAAAGCATCAGCCGGCAGCCAAGTGGTGGGTCCTCAAGAGAGGAACAGGGAGCCCAAGCAGTGTTCACAGGACAAGTGCACACACAAGACAAGCCCAGTCTTCAGAATAACCGCTCTTTCCGTCAGCTCTCCCCTCCCCACGCCCAAATCAGATGGCTAGATAGCATTGTCAAATGCTTTGAGATATCCTTCTGATGTGAAACAACACTGTACAAATGTCAATTGCAATGTAATTAAAGGTGGGTAGTAATGCAACAGACAGCACTAATCTTTGCAGCACAGTGTTTTCACCTCTGCCGTTCAGGGTTGAATCCCGGTTTGACAGCTTTGAAACCTTAAGAGCAATGAGACCGCATGGTCCTAATCTAGTTCTCAGTGAAGCAGGAATTTATATGAACAGGGATAGTCCAACCCAGATAGAAAACTTGCCAGCTCTCTCAAAGGTGACCTCTGGCTAATTTTTCTCCCTAACTCTTATCTAATCGACATTGACAAAGAAGTTGCCTCTTCTGTCCCACTCTGTTCTATCTTTATGAGCAGGATTACTTACATGCGCGCCACTTTTGTAGGAGTCTTATCTCCCTGGACTCAAAGTCCCTGCTTCCTCTATTCCTCCGTTGATGTTCTTCAAGAAATACAACTGTCCTTGTCTTATGCCACACCTACAGACTCAGTTCCAATTCATAATTTCTGGGAGATTTACTGTAACTACTCCTAAATTATGATCTTTTGTACCCTTCACACTGCCATCCACTTGCCCTTCTTTTTGTGTATTCAAGTCATAGAAGCTGCTGTCAACTCAAATTACTCCTCACACTTGTAACAGATCTATGCTCGTCCATCATGGCAACCGCGCTGATAATCTTCTTACATAACTATATAAATTAATTGGCAACTTGACATCTAGCACAGATGTACGCTATAATTTTCAGCAATGCAAGCCACATTAAACTGTTACAATGGTTTCCTCTAGACAGTGATGTGCTGAACTGGAGCAGATTGTCAGTCACCACCGACAACGGTGGGAATTGCAAAAAGCTGGAGTGGGGGAAATCACAGCTACACCAGCGCAGCACCTCCTAGTGGGAACATCAGGACTAGCACCCATGACCTGACAAACTCATGTGGTCTATTCAGTCCTCCTCAGGAGGAGTAAGTTCAGCGCTTTGGGATGTCCTCCCGACGTGAAAGGCGCTCTATAAATATAATTTTGTTGTTGTTATTGTTGTAAGTACAATACTGTATCTCACTGTAGAAGTGACACTACTGTATTAGGGAATTCACTGCAGCCATATTTAATATTTTATTTCTGAGTTTTCTATAAATCTTAAACTTAGAAACACCTCAAGCCTTCAGGTTAAGATTTGAGCAACTAGAAGTGGTTCCTCCTCTATTTACAGTATTTTCTTGTTTATGGAGCCTGTTTATTTATATCATGTTCAGAGTGGCTTTAATTCAGCAAGAATGTCAAAGCTAGACGAAAGCAACAAATTATGACGGCACACATACACCCAATCTAATTTATGTTACTTCAGCTGGCATCTTTATAGCCACTGAACAAGAGCTATCTGACACGGTCGCTGAGAGTGAGACATTGAAGAACAAACATTCTCACCTTCTTCAACTCCAGCGGTTTTGTGAATTTCTGCCAGTAGGTGGAAAAGAGGATCATTCCAATGTAGATACACGCCATTGGAACAGAATCTAAACCCAGGACCTTGCTGAGAAAGTGCCCTCTGGTGGACGATGTAACAGTTACATCCTGCAACTCTTCCATGATCAGATACTGGAAAGAAATGGAAATGGAGATATGATTATGCTGTATGCTGGAAGCAATTTTATCTACTAACTAACACATCTTATACTTCTCGGGTGTCAATCTGACTCAGTTGGTAGGATTCTCACCTCCAAGTCTGACGAGCCATTAAACAGAGGTCTTGTCTGCCTGTTCAAATGCATGTTATAATTATCCTTGTATTTGTTACAGCTATTTTCGCTTCTTCAAGATGTCTCAAAGTGCTTCACAGAATATACTGTAATTGACTACATATTTGTCGATGAAATGCAGCAGCCAATTGCGCACGACACTATCCCTCAAACAGTCTTGGATTCAAATGACCATTATCGTTTTTTCATTTCCAATTGGACATCTGGAATAAGAAAATTTACCCAAGGTTCGTCCTGCCTGAAACTGATCCCAGGTCTCTCTCTCGCAAGGCGAGTGCTCTAACCACTGAGCTCAGGACTCTATGTTAAAGATCATATGGAAAAGCGAATGGAGTTTCTCCTGATGTCGTGGGCAACAAATCCTCCAAATAAAAATTGTTCATTCGCTCCATAGCTGTTTGTGGGATATTGCTGTGTACAAATTGCTTGCCACCTTTTCGTCGACGCTCACTACACATTATGTTAAATCATGTGGAGGGCTTTGAAACATTCTATTGACGCATCAAATACAAAAATTATGATTATTACTTGTAGAACAAGTTAATGTCCTTATCTCAAGAGGTAAAACATTTACAAAGGCTTAATGTTTTCTCTTATGTATATAATCTCCATGAAAAATGTCCTACTTATGATCAATTAGATTTCTGCATCTTAATCATTACATTTTATGCCTTTCATGTTGAGAGGACATCGCAAAGCTCTTCACTGGATACAGTGTAAAGTCCAGTATGTAATTTGTAGGCAAATGCTGGGATCAATTCACTTCCTCTTCCCTTGTAACTTTGAAAAGTATTTACAGTATTTAAATTCCTATTCATTGCAGTTACTGACCACGAGGCTTTCACAACTATTTGCAGGAAGTCGTATTTTACTAAGAACTCTATGTTTAAAACAAACTAACCTTTTTTTTTCCCCCTCCTGTTCCTAATCCTCTATTTAGGACCTCTGTTATTGACTCAATGATCAGTGGAGATGGTCTCTCATTCCGTATCCTATCAAATTATATACATGCAATTTTGACAATCAAAACTTTTAAAGTCTCTTGAGACAAGCATAGTCACTTTATCCTTAATCCAGCGTTATTATTATTATTATCACTTTTATTATTAAAATAATCATCATTTGATGACTGCATTTGATATCATGAGCTCTAATGTCCAGAAAATTTCAAAATGGTTCCTAAAGATTTCTGTGAAATGTGGTGACTGTATCGGCTGGAAAACACAGCAAACAATTTCCTTCTCCTTCACAATACTATAGTGTGATCTTTAAACATTCCCTGAACCGGCAGGCTTCTGGAACACTTCCTTCACAGATCATGGCAAAAAAATGTTTGCAAGAGAGATGCACGTGGGCAATTATCATGTTGGAATTTCTTCCAGGTTCCAAATACAGTAGCATCCATACAATTGATCATTTTATTCTAAAAGGGTCACTTTTATATACAAAAGATGAATAAAATACAGTAAATCCTGTGAAGCGCTTAAAAGTCAACAATGGAAAATATTGAGTGCAGTTTACACCCACCCTGATTCCATGACTGAAGTATCTCCAATGCTTTGGAAACTCAAATACATCAAAACACCGGAGAAATAAATAGGAATAGGATTAGAGGATTATTAACGAACAATCAAAGACTATTTATTTGCACCTATTTATGATCTTTATCAAAAGCCAAGCAACCTGAATCAACCCATGTGCTAAGTAAATAAGTAAGTTGACTCATACTTTTCTCCACTACTTTAGACCAGAGTAAACACTCCTATAATATACAATGCTGGATACCTGATACAGCTTCTTCAAGAACCACAGCCTGCAAAATATACTGCAAAGCAAATTGACTGTATATTTGTAGGTGAAACACAGCAGCCAATTGCACACAGCAGTGCCCCACAAACAGTCCGTGGATTTAAATGACCGATTCATTATTGCTTTTTGCTTCAGAGATTATTATCAGTCATGTGGAGTAAGGAAACTTACCCAAGGTTTCGCCCTGCCTGTAATCGAACCCAGGTCTCTCGTTTGCAAGAAGAGTGCTCTAACCGCTGAGCTATAGGACTCCACAAAATTGTATTTCAACGAATCAAATCGACATTGCATGCATTCAGAAGAAACTAAGGATTCTGGATCTGGCTCTTTGCTGGTTCATGTGAGCTTTGCAAGTGCAAGGTGCTTTCCAAAGTAAAACCAAAGGATTAAGCATGCATGTTATTTTACTGAAATTTTTACTGTCCTCAAATATCAAGGGAAAGCTCAAGGTCACCTTAGACTCACACATTGTTCAGATTAATCAACTTGGAGATAAGCATCACCTGTACCAGAACAGGTACAATGTGTTAGTTCATTCAACTTTTGAAATGAAGTACAGCTGAACTGGCACAAGGTTTAGTTTTATGTTTCCTTTTAGTATACAAGAACAACAACAACATTATACTTGTATAGCTCCTTTCACATCAGGAGGACATCCCAAGGCAGTGAATTGTAATATCATAATATTGTATATATAATATTGAGTTTTATATTGTGAAGACATCTCAAAGCACTTCACAGGATTTGCTGCACAAATTGTGACTGTGCAGGCAAACAGAAGAGCCAATTTGCGCCCCACAATCTCCCACAAACACAAAATTGAATGACCAATTTTACGTGGGGGATTGTTGGCCAGGTCCCTTGGGAGAAACTCCATTCTCTTTTTACACACCGCTGAGGCATCTTTATTATCCACGTGAATGGGCAGACGGGATTTTGTTTCAACATTTCATCTGGAGGATGGAAAGTTCAGACTTGAGGTGACATGTGCAAGATGCTTTAGATTTGCTCATGCAGAGGATGGCACCTCCTACGATGCGGCATTTCCCGTGCCTTGGAGTATAATCAGAGGAACGTAGGGCATGATCACACAACCATACCTGATTCACAGGCGACAGCGCTACCAACTGAGTCTGGCTGACACCTACTGTGCTTACAGCTGCTCATTTTCTGCCAAGCTCAAGCTACTAATGAAGACGTCAGTCAATTTCTATTTGAAACAAACCTAAGAACAGAGGTGCTGTTTTTAAGCATTGATGGTACTTTTTTTCTAACTCTGTCCATTTATCTTGTGCTTTCCTCTTTGGAGGCCATAACTCCATGTTCACATTTAAGAAAAAAAAACTTTTTTTAGGGGGTAAATAAATGGCGCTGTCCTGCTGTCTAGGCTGGATATTTTATAACTTAATGCCAATTAATCACATTTACATCATGTCCTGAGCTTCTGGTATTAATTAGCTGTCATTTTCTTCAACGACCACTGACAAAGAGAGTTTTCATTCTCTGAAATAATTTTCTGTAGCCTTTTGCCTGATATAATAGGAAGAGGCCTGCCTGCTTTCTTACAAAGATTCCACAACCTTGTTTGAAAAGGTGAAGTGGAAGTTCACCAATGGCTGCAGGATACTGAGAGAAAGCAAATCAGATACAAATCACTGCCCTGAAAAGTCCATGCACTAAAAATAAATCCTGGTTCTCACCGGCCAGTTAACATTTACGGTTTGTTCACTAGTTCTGAAATTAAATAAATGAAATGTTAATTCGATTGCAAGTAGTATGTCCACGTGCACGCCTTCTTTAGTGAGCAACACAGTTTTGGGACATTGCCGTGTACAACATTGGCGGCTTTGTTGGGCTACAAAGTGTGCAGTCGTTATACTCTACAGAGTATATCCTGAAAGTGCTTTGAGATTTTCATTGTTATGTGAAAGGTGCTGTATAAAATGCAAGGATTGGTCATTAACGGGCACAAAGATTCCTTTTTTGTTTCTCCCAAGTACTATTACAGAAAGTAAAACATGAAAGTAAACATTTAAAAAAACTACTTATTTCAGTTACTTAAGAAAAATCTAATGGCACACATTACTTTGGATTGGTGACAGACTGAGAAAATCTCAGTTTGGCTCAGTTGGTAGCACTCTTGCCTCTGGGTCAGAAGGTTGTGCGTTCGAACCCTACTCCGGGATTCAAGCTCATAATGTGGGTTGACAACTGCTTTGCAGCACTGAAGGAGCACTGTATTGAAGGTGAAGGTGCCATCCTTCGGATTAGATGTTGAACCCAGGTCCTGTCTGATGATTCAGGTGGACATTAAAGATCCTGTGGCATTATTTCAAACAAAGGCAGAGACTTTTCACTGGCATTCCGGCCAATATTCATCCATCAGCCAAATTCACAAGAAACAAACAGGATAAAATTGATGATTCATCTCATTGTTATATGTGGAATATTAGAGTAAATTACCCGCTGGATTTACCTTCATGATAATAGTCTCTACACTTTTGGAGAGCTTTAGGATATCAGGCATTACATCAAATGCAAGAATTATTACTAAATGACTCTGATGTCTGGCCATCTCACAGGATACCGAGGGGCGTAAATAAAAATACAATTGCAAGATTATTTTGTGATAATACAGGTTGAGTATTTTCAGTGAGGTGGACCTCACAAAAGAGCTCACGACTACAGAAATGTATCTGAACTGAAGTGTGACTGAAGTGTGCTATACATTGAGCTGAGAATTGGGACTAGACGAGATGCCATTTCGCCCACAACATATGCAGTCAATTCACTTAACAGTATATTCCGCCTTTCTCTGCTTTGAGACATCTCAACAACATGACAAGGTGCTATATCAAATGGAAGGATTACTTTTATGGCTCAGGTGGAGCATCTAGCCATGACACCAACTTGGGCTGAATAGCTTTTTATTCTGCCATTTATAATAATATCCTTGAATTTGATGTCTCTCCTTGGGAGTCAGAAAAATCCTGGGAACAAAGAAATCTAAACCCCACATGACTGGATCTTTCCTGAACTGAAATCTGTGGATAACAAATGGATTCCACTAGGAGCATTCAGTGGTAAAAGAAAAATACAGATGTAAACATTGGGTGCATTAACATTTTGCTCTGCATAGCTTGCATACATACATACATACTGCCAAATAATATGGCTTGGCTCTGTCCAACTGCCAATCAAATGGGTGGGGATAGAAGAGAGAAAACAATAATATTACTATTAATAATTCTAGCATTTAATGTAGCGCCTTATCACGTCGTTCAGACTTCAGAAAGCACTTCACAGAATATACTGCAAAGTGGATTGACTGTATAATTTGTGGGTGAAACGGGACAGCCAATTGCGCATGAGGGGTGCTATATACAGTAAAAGCCCATTTATCCGGCACCCGATCAACCATAACTTCCGTATAACCGGCACACCAAAAAAAAGGTCCGCATTTGATTAATTGGAATTTATCCGGAAAAATGCATTTAACCGGCATTGGCCAGGTCCCAAAGGTGCAGGATAAACGGGCTTTTACTGTACATGCAAGTTGTGAAGTCCTGTAGCTCAGTGGTTAGAGCACTTGCCTTACAAGTGTGAGGCCTGTTTTCAAATCCCTCCACTCCTCTGCACCCCCCTATCTCTCTGATCTCCTCTCCCCCCAACCCAGCACCCGCTGCCTTCGCTCCTCTGGGTCTGGCCTCCTCCATGTCCCCCGAATCCTCCGCTCCACCCTCGGCGGCCGTGCCTTCAGCCACTACGCCCAGAGGCTCTGGAACTCCCTTCCTCACTCCCTTCGCCTCATCCCCTCTCTTCCCTGTTTCAGGTCACAGCTAAAGACCTCTCTCTTCGACCGCGCCTTTGGTCACCTTTCTGCCCCTGCCTCGGTCCCGGGAAACGCTACTGTAAAGCGCTCTGAGACGCCCATGTCCGGCGTGGAGGGCACTGTGTAAATCAAAGTTGTTGTTGTTGATTCCAGGCAGAAAAGCGCTATATCAAAATACAAGGATTATTATAATTATAATATAAGTTGTTATATACGCACAGCGATGCACAAGGAATACCTGTTACTGTCTTACCTGGCCAGGATTTCCACAACTCAGCTGGGAGAACAACAAACAGAGAAATCAGAAACTCTCAGCCCAGTTCAGTTCAGTCCCAGGGTGGAATTTAACTTATATTCTGTATTAACAAA
Source organism: Hydrolagus colliei (assembly GCA_035084275.1). Classification (NCBI taxonomy): domain Eukaryota; kingdom Metazoa; phylum Chordata; class Chondrichthyes; order Chimaeriformes; family Chimaeridae; genus Hydrolagus; species Hydrolagus colliei. The sequence goes on from CM068748.1 coordinate 16,694,625, forward strand.
CACATCAAGGAACCATCAAAATACAGTACACAGCAACTGGGGGAGGGAGGGAGGGAGAAGAGACTTGGGTTGATAATGAAAGTGTCCTACAAGTCATACAAACCAGCCCGAGTCCAATCCCTTAATTTAAAAACAAACCCAATTAGGATCAATACAAGCTCTCACAAAGGGAAGGGAAAAGCTGTAAACTGTAACAAGGGATTTGTTACAAGACAGAAAAAGAGGGAGACAGTTTTTTGTTGAAATCAATTTAAATTTCCGCGTTAAACAAAAGCAGTTTATCTATCTATAGATATATATATAAAAAACACTATCGCGGAAAATATTGCTGATCCTAGCGACTCAACAGAGTCAGGCTCATCCTGAAACACATACTTTTCAAGGCTGGTCAGTAACAAGCTCTGCCACAAATAAAATCAGAATAAACAAGCTGGTTTACAGTGAAATCTTACCGTCCCTGGGAGGCCTGTAACTGCACACAATGTGTTCCCGGAAGAAACTATTCACTGACATTTAACCCGTCACCCCCCCCCCACCCTTTTTTTTGTGTGTGGAATTAGAGAGAGAGAGAAGGCAAATCATAGGCTGCCAGATACACAGCAAACACACAGGGTTTGTGAAGAGCTGATGTGAAGGCACCTGGTGGGAAAACTCTCACCTTACAGACAGGAGTTACCCTGCGGTCCATGGAGCACATTTAACTCTCCTTCCACAACCTTTATAATGACTTTATTATTCATTTCACCCAGGAAAGGCTTCAATGCTCTAAATGCAAAGGCTGCAATTTATCGCAGGGATGTGAAAGGCGGTCATTTTCCAGCTGGAACGGCATCTGTTGCTAAACGTAGGGCGAATTTAATTGATTGATTAATTAATTGATTGATTGATCCATTACCAGGCAAACGCTTACTGTAACAATAATCCTTGCTCTGGTTCTTCACCTATTGTCTATAGTTGGCAGAACTCAATTGGTGGAGAAGTTAATCATGAGAGGGGAGGCTGTATTATCATTGCAATCTGGTATCTGAGGATTGGTCAGAAAATCGTTCACCTTAAATGCTAACTTAGCAAGATACGGTTCAAATGCCCTGTTAACCATGTCACCTACATTAACCATGTGGAGTGAGGAAACTTGCTCAAGATTTCGCCCTGATTTGCAGTCACACGACATGGGAGTCCTGTAGCTCAGTGTTTAGAGCACTTGCCTTGCATTTTGCCCACAAATATAGTCTATTCACTTTACAGTGTGAAGCGCTCTGAGACGTCCAGGAGATGTGAAAAGTGCTATATCAAATACAAGGATTATTATTGCAGTACTGTATTACAGTAAAATTTTATTAAACATTTTGAGATGTCCCCATGGTGAAAGGTGGTACTGTATAGTTAAATGCAAGGATTGAGACATTTCTCCCACAAGTTGGATCCAAACTCCAGTTCTGTCGGCTCAAATATTGGAACAACAATGTTATTCCAGTTGGATAATTTGTCACCTTTTCAGTCTTCTTATCCCATGCGCTTTTCTGTTTCAGATTTCCAGCATCTGCAGAATTTTGTGTTTTGCACATATCCTCAAATAGTTTACTTTCAAATCATGCAAAGAAACTCAGCACATGGTATCAAAATAAGTTTATTTTTGTGACAGATGTTGAAAAAGAATATTTTGTGCCTTTAATTTCACATTACAAAATTGTTCAGTGGCTTAAACTCTTCTCAAAGCCTCTCTCCAAGAACAATTGATTTAGGGTCATGAATAGTTCACAAAAGCATCTTACAAAATGACTTTAACACTTAGATCTTGTATTAAGTCAGAAATTGGCAGATTTTTCAAAACTGGTGTTGTAAACTTAAACTCAACCAAGTTTCCATTAATTCGTAGAAGAATTGAAATAAACTTTTGACTTTTTAAACTCCTGAAAATAATCAGAACAACTTTAACATAACAGTGGAACCCTGGTAAGTACAAGTACTTTTTTTTATTAACTTCCCAAATTAAAAATACAGTTAATCAGCAAACATTAATCTGTATTGTATGGCCTGTGTCAATAAAGCAAAATAAGACCCACCCCCTAAACCTAAAACCAAACAAAATAATTTGTGGTATGTAATTTTTATAAAATTGTATATTCATTTGAGACAGGCACTGCTTTTACTTTGAGAAATATTTCATATTCAAAAGAACAGATGTTCAATTGACATCAAAACCTTAAGAAATATGGAAAAAAATCCAGTGGCAGCTCAATACAAATGTTTTTGCATATAAAAGCTAAAAGAGCACTACAAGAGGAAACTAACTACACAGCATGATGTGAAAAGTTTTCATTTAAGAACTGTATCAAAAATAAATTAGTATATGCTTATACTAAATTATCTTAACACAAGTAGGGCTCTTTGCAGTGGAATGTAGAGTTAATGCATCCATGTACTTGTTTTTCATTCATTTTTCCCAGCCTATTTAGTAGAAGAGTTCAATCAAATTTAATGATAAATGCTTTGACATCCATTGGGAATGTGGTCACTTTTGACACCGGCAGCCAACTTTAAGGGTTAATTCCCCAACCCTGTTCATTTCAGTTGGAACAAATTCAACTATTTAAAGGTTTAAATAACGAATAGTTTTTTTAAAAGTTCAAAGAGCACCAACACCATTTAGAAGTTCACAGCAACACTTTTCGATGCCCTACAACATTCTTCATTTGAGGTTACTGCAGTGAGGTTTTGCAATTGCAACATATTAAATGACTAAATAACACTGCAAAAATATCATGAAAATGTTAACTCACTGGTGCATATGATGACTTGAACCTGAACATTGCTGAACAGACTACCACCACTGAGCCAAAAAAAAGGTGACATTCCTTCAATAAGAAGCACTTCCATTACTAAAACAAGATACAGATGTTTCCTGGACAATGCTTAACTTGCTCATGCTACAGACCAATTTTATGGACCACCGTGAACATCACTTTTCTACAGTTCCCAAATCCAATTGAAAATTCTGGAAACAAATTTTATGGACAGGTGGTGAAGAGGCAGGAGATGTTAACTCACAGTTTCAGATAGTGTTTAGGTAACAGGAATACTAAAACAGTTGTAATGTTGTATCCCTATTATAGCATTTTCTATGTACTATTTATCAAGGTATTAGTCTGTCCAGTTATTTTATTTTAAAGCCTAATTTACACCTGTCCAAACAATTTCTTCCTTTCGGCTTTATATAATATGCTTGATGTTCCAACAGATCCTAATATTGTGATGCCCCTACAAGCGCACAAAGTAATCCCTACTGCCGACCTTTGTAAAAATCACAGTGACCTAAACATCCATTTTGTGTCCAGACATTCAGGAGCAACAGCATACATTAGACAGAGCAGCTTTGTTGTGTAGTATTAATGTTATGGAGAAAACTCACGCATAGACAGTTAAGAGTCAGTACTGGGTAGAAATTTCATCTTGATGCTATTTTAGCAGTCATTATTGTATAAAACCCACTGGGTATCCCTCACCCTATGTGTAATGCTTTACCCAATGTTTTAGTGCATGGTTCTCAGACCAAAATTCATCTTATCACAATCGAACAACATTGTGCAATCAGTATTCTGCATTATTTAACAAAACAGTGTGTCATCTTTGCTTTAAACTAAGGTCCTCTCTCAGAGAAGTCCTTCACTGCCTTTTATTTTATTTCTTATTTGGTGTTGCTTCAGATGTGAATCTGACAGAGCCATCACCCTCACTGGAAGAAGCTTGATTGGTCCTCTCTTTAGCATTGTACTGAAAAGCACTGGTATCCACAAACATATCTGGGATATCACTGCCAAAATAGACCTTGCTGTTCGATGCGATGGCTTGGTATTTGATGAGCTCCAAATACTCCTTGGTTAGTTTCATCTGTTGATGTTAAGAAGACAAAACAGACAAGGGGAAGATAAAATACTCAGAATCTCTATCAACATTTAATAATAATAATAATCCTTGCATTATTATCTTATTGACGTCTCAAAACGCTTCACAGAATATACTGTAAAGTTAATTGACTGTATATTTGTGAGTGAAACGCGGCAGCCAACTGCACACAGCAGTGTCCCACAAACAGTCGTGGATTGAAACGACCAATATTATTATTGTGGTTTTTTTATTAGACTGATTATTATTAAGCATGTGGAGTGAGGAAACTTGCGCAAGGTTTCGCCCTGATCTGCATGGACTTGAAAACAGGTCTCACGCTTGTAAGGCGAGTGCTCTAACCACTGAGCTACAGGAGCTCCACGTAATATAAAGAACACGTGAGTTTACTCATTGGGAATGTGTAATTGCTACCACAGGAGTTGTTGAGGCAAAATCACAGATGTATTTAAGGCGAAGCTAGACAGGTACATGTGGGAGAAAGGAATAGGTTATTCGGGTAGGCTTAGTTGAGGAGGCTCGTGTGAAGCATAAACTCCTGCACAGACCAGTTGGGCTGAATGGCCTGTATCTATTGCATATTCTAATGTATTCTAGCATCAAGATGACAGATTGAAAATTCATTTTTTGCAATGACTGTAGAGAATTGCATTGTTATTACAAGAAATTAACCCTGCCATACAATGCTGCAACAATAAATTTCGCTGAAAGTCAGAATGAGTTATAATTCATGCAAGATTAACTTTTTCTTTCCAAACATATTTAGTGTGTCCAATTTTTTCCCCCTTTAACTTTGTCTCCATTGGCAGAAGACTCCATGCTCTGGTCTCCATTTGCTGGGATGTGGCTCCACAGGCAATATTTCCCTCCCATTCCAACAACAAACAAATCCTTGCATTTGATACAACTTTCACATTAGGAAGTTGTCTCAAGGTGCTTCAGAGGATTTACTGTAAAGTGACTGATTTGAGCGTGGCAGCCAATTTGCATAGAGCGATAAGTATTACCTTCCCCAAGTCATCACAATTCATGTACGAGGTTTAGCAGTAAATGTCAGCAAGCTATTCAACTGCAAAGACCATTACTGATAAGGTTGAACTCTCCCCAGTATGCTGCCACACACATGCACAGCCAGGAGGAACAACTTCCATTCACAGGGCAAGGAACCCCGGCTGTCTTTGCCCCTCCCCACCATCCCCAAAACCAAGACCAATTTTGCTTCGATTCTGCAGCCCAGCAGAGACAAGCAACAACAACAAAATTACACTGGTATAGCGCCTTTCACATCAGGACGTCCCAAGATACTGCTTCAGACCCGAGCTGCGGAGGTGGGGGGGGGGGGGGGAGTTGCAGATGGGTCCATCGAAGAGGAGAGTCTTGAGGCGAGACTTGAAAGATGCCAGGGAGGGGGCGAGGCGGAGGGACTTCAGGATGGAGTTCCAGAGGTTGGGGGCAGAGTGACTGAAGGCTCGCCCGCTATTAGTTGGGCAAACTCAACACAGACTGGAATGTGAACCAGCAATATCCTGGTCCACAAGCTATACCCTTTACCTGTGGAACCACATCCCAGCAAGAGTAATTTACAGTTAATAAGGTTTGGGCTTCTCTGTACCCACATTGTTGTGGGCCGGGCCAACAGAAAAGTGCAGCCCTGAAGTCTGCTACAAACGAATCCTCCTCTAGAAACCTGTAAAACACAGGCCCCAGACCTCTGTGCTCTACTGCCAATTGTTCACTCGACACCTCCACTGTGGGTGGAACAGCTCCAGACGTGTGGGGCGAAATGGGCTTCGTTCACCCAAGGCCCTGCTGTTGTGATCATCTGTGTGTGTGTGTCTTTTCTATATGTGGGTACTTGTGAACATCTCTCTCTCCCTCCCCATCTGAGTGTGCGTGGCTCACTGTGCGCGCGTGTGTCTCACTCTGTGAGTGTCCGAGTGTGTATGTTCCTCTTTCTGCATGTCCTGCGTGCCTCTCTGTAAGTGTGCATATCTCTGTCTATGAGTTTATGCATGTGTCTCTCCCTGAGTATGTGCGGGTGTGTGTGTCTCTCTCTCTCTCTCTCTCTCTGTCTGTCTGAGTGTGTATCTATGCGAGTGTGTACAATGATGGCGACCTACTGGAGCTCTGCAGCCAGGACACTTGCCTTCAAATGTATAAGCCTTCAAAGATGGAAATAAGTGTCGCCCCAGACCACCCCACACCTGTTTAGTCTTTATCAATAAAGCGAACAAAAAAAAGTTAGCAGAAAAATATACCACTTAATAGCATCAATCAACCCCTCACAAAATTTTGGGGGGAGGGCACATATTTCTGCATTTTGGGGCAAATATTTGCGTAATTTTCTATTGGCCTTGGTTATAGGCAACACTTACCAATTTCACCGTAAACCATTCTGCAGTTACAGACCAAGTAAAACTTAAATGTATTTACTAACTATTTACAAGAGAAATCAAATGCATAGAACATGAAAGAAAATATCTCAAACCTTATTTGCCAGTGCAGTTTTCTCAGCAGTATAAAATTCAGCATCTGCTTTTGCTTTTTGTCTGGCTACAAATGCAAAATCTGAAAGCAAACAAGACAATTAAACCTTTGCATATCACATTGAACAGGAACATTCATTAATGTTCAATGCTAAGAAGGTGGAATTAACCAACAATTTTGTCAATAATTGCTGACACCATTCTACTAGCAGTGTTGTGCTCTGTTAATATTGAAAAGGGTTTAAATAGATTCTTATAACTAAGGATAACCATGGATATATATCTACACACGATATGTGTGTATATATATATATATATATCTGTATATACAGGCAGACCCCACTTAACGAAGGGGTTAGGGAATTTAAAACCCTTCGTTAAGTGAAAATTCCGTAAAGCGAGAGTTTAACTGTATTACTGTATTTGGCGGCAGCCAAAACGCCTCCCCACGAGCCTCCCCGCTAATATTAGTTCCTAGAGGTTCCTAGCGCTAACATTTTTGGTGTACAGGTTGAGCAAAAAATTGCAGGAATAAAAACGCCAATCCTACTTGCTCCAGGTCTTCAGTCATCACACTGAAATATCGCAATCTGGGCACAGGTATTTCCTGACTCGGGACGCGCTTCTTTCTTCCTCCCCCTCCTCAGTTTCTCTCTACCCCACCCCTCCCCTCTTTCTCTTTACCCCCACTTCCCCTCCTCTCTTTCTCTCTACTCCCCCTCCCTTTCTTTCTCTCAACCCCCCATCCCCTCTTTCTCTCTATCCCCCCCTCCTCTCCTCTCTACTCCTAACCCCCCTCTCTTTCTCTCTACCCCCCTCTCTCTATTTCTCTATGCCCCCTTCCCCTTTCTCTCTTTTCCCCCGCTCCCCTCCCTATCCCACTATCCTGTCCTCCTCACTACCTCTCCATCCCCCTCTCCATCCCCCCATATCTTGACTTACTATTATTGAAGCCACGAAGCATCCTGTCGCTTAAGCTCCTCCCATATGGGAGGGACTGCACTGCTTAACTGAGGCACGCTAAAGACCGAGTGTGCGTTGCTGGGGCAACCAGAGAGAAGCTGCGCATGAGAAGCTGTGCACGAAAAGCCCGCGAGATTTAAAGTGTGTGTAAACATTTATTATAGCAAAAGCAGCCTTTGTTAAGCAGAGAAATGGTACAAATAGAAACCCTCATTAAAGTGAAGTTTCATTAACCGTGCGTTCGATATGTTTATCTATATATAAATAAAACCATGAATTTCAAAATCTTATCTGAACAAAAATATTTTGACAGTAATCACCAATTTACCCAAAGTACAGTACTGTACAAAATAATAATACTTAGATTTGATGAAAGCACTTTTTGCATCAGGAAGACATCTGAAAGTGTTTCACAGGATATACTATAAAGTCCAATGACTGCAGGTATTTTCTGGACAAATGTGGCAACCAGGTTGCACACAGCAATGTCCCACAAATAACCATGAAGCGAATCACCAATTTTATTTGGGGAATTGGTTGACATCCACAGGCGGGGGTCTCCATTGAATGTCTCATCCCAGGATTTAATTATAAATAAACCTGGGAGGCCAGCCCAAATTTTTTTTTCCCTAATGGTACTTCTCTCCTCTACACACCCTCTACCTCCACAAATACCTGTCCTACAAAAAGCAGAAACACTTTAAATATGAGATGAACATAGGAACTGCTTGATGAAAAAAGACCAAGGTTCAGCTTGGTAGTTGAATGCTAAAGTCCTGCTTGAATCTGAGATGGACATGGTGTTCTCAGTAAAAGTTATGACTTTACACTCCACTCAGAGGTGATATGCATCACAAATTCAAAAGGAGATTGCATTATCGTATCATATTCTTGTTGTTACCCAAGGTCACACTCTTTCCCAGAATTTCAAGATGCAATCATAAATTTGGGGTTTAGAAACCTGATTCGTTTTTGCAGAAACACTCACCTTCAATTTCTGAAATCTTTTTCTCAGTTTCCTTTTCCATTACCTTTTGCTGAAACTGAATCGATGCCACCTGAGCAAATTTCTCTGCCTCTGTGCAAAAGTAAAAAATAGTTTTGTGTACCACACTGCACAACATATAATTTGCAAAATCTACTTGACAAAGGTTTAAATATCTTGAGGAACGTAATGTGAAGTTTTACTCATTGATTGACACAGACAGAACTTTATAAACATTGTGTTACTACAACAGGATAGAAGCATACCAATAATAGCTCTCTTTCTTTCGGTTTCAGCCTCCTTTTCTACAACCTTTTGCCTCTGTGCCGAAATAAGCAACTTAGTCTTCTCTCCCTCCCTGAAATAAAGATGGCAATCAATTAAAGGCAACACACTATAAATAGTATCATATAAATTATTTTTGATCTGCAACATGTAATTCTTCTTTTAAGGTTCCATGAAAAAATTAATTAATCTGTGTTTATTGTTTTTAAAACTGTGTAAAAGATGCATTATTCAACGGTTGAGCAAATGACCAGAATAATTATTTCAGCAGACAGAATCTGTGCATCAATCTACTTACATAAGTTCAAAATTTCTTCGAATTGCCTCTGGTATTTTAGGCTTTGTCACTCGCACTGCCTGATGGGTTAAACATAAAATTATTCAAAATGACTTTTACTAAACAGTGACAAATTACAGTTAAACACTAGTTATCCACATACTCTGAATTTTAGGTTTTGACACTTAAGTGGATGGGGAACTGTGTACAAGTTTACTTGAGTTCGCTACGCTGCGCAATTAAATTTCACACCGAGAGAGTCCAAGATACAGAAAGTGAGATCGTGAGAGTGCTCAAAAACATAATAATGATTGCATTCAATATAGTGAGAGAGAATAAGCAATAAAGGCTGGTAAATGTCACTACAGTGATAGTATAACTCCCAGAGAAATACTTTTGTATTTACAGAGTGCAGCTAATCCATTTTTTTGGTATATCTAATTATTTGATCATTTCTCCCAAATGTAAAATATGTAAACTCCATAAATCTACTATTTTGTAAATTAAGGTGTAAAACTAAGCAAAAGTTTCCATCACAAAGAGTATCAAAGTTATCACCTTATTAAACATTAAGTTCAGAAATTCAAACAGAGAGAATGAGTAATAACTCTTGCATTTGATATGACTGCCTCATCACATTCATTTGGATTACTTGGGAGTAGAGTGATTCAGACCAACAAGGTCCATGTTTACATAGCACCTTAAAATGTTGTTTGAACTTCTCCGAATTAAAGTGTATGCATAGAATAATTACCTAACAATCAAAAGAAGGTATTGTAAAGTATGGAAAATTCCACCTACCTGTACAATAAGGCCAGGTGCCATAACATTCAGGTCTTTTTGTAGAGCCAACTTCAAGTTTTCATCTATCTGATCTAGAGTAAAAACCAAGCAGACATACATGGAAAAAGGATTGTGATATAGTACAAATCCGTTTATCTGGCACCCTCGGGATCTGGCCAATGCCGGTTAAAGCGCGTGCCGGATATTCGGCTGAAAACCCAACAAAATTTTAATTTTTAAAAAATGTTTAAACATTTTTTTTTAACCATACCATATTAATAGACTAAATAATAACGGAATATTGTATGGATAATTACCAATAAAGCAATAAATATCGATTTACAGACTATAAACACAGCACACAATCAAAGGGTTTTTTTCTTTCTCCCCTCCCCTCTTTCACACACTGATATCTCAATGGCTCCAAACCCAACTCCCCTCCACTCCTCTCATTTTCCATCTAAATTAATCAACTCCCCCATCCTCTCTCTCCCTCACCTTCTCTCTTTCTCACCCCCTTTCCCTCTCTTTCTCCACCCCCCTTTCCCTCTTTCTCCCCCCCCTTTCCCTCTCTTTCTCCCATCCTACCGCAGCATTCAAATGTAATTGTACTGTACTCATTGTGAGGGAAAAAAACGGCAGCGCCATCTTCAGGCACTACTAGCAGCATACTGAAACACTGATACAAGAGAAAAAAAATGCGATTGTGTCGGACAAGATCCGATTAATCGAATGGGGACCTTTTTTTAGGTGCCGGTTATACTGAAGTTACGGTTGATCGGGTCACAGATAAACGGGCTTTAACTGTAGTTAAAACAGGTTACATTTTTACCACATATGTAAGATTAGATTTGTGATATTTTAATGTTTTTTAAGGATTTTAATTATTCGTTATGTATGTTTAGAATGTAACCTACCCATAATCTTTTAAAGTTTATTTAGTTTAATGACTGGCTTAAGCAGGGGATAACATTAGCTTTTCTGGACCAGTCATGGTCAGCTTCTGATTACATTCTATATTTTCTTGGGAAAATGATTACTGTTCTGAGATAATGAGCAATCAGAACAATGGACCACAGGAAGCATAAATGTAGGAACAATGGACCACAGGAAGAAAAGGGTACAGCCTCAGATACCTGCCTATCTCAAGGCTGAGAAACAAGCAGTCTGTGGCAGGCTGCCCAGAATTTGTCCATAGCTCTCATTATGCAAAGCAGCCTGTAAAGGGTGGGGACTATCTCTGTGACAAGGGGAGATGGGTTTAGAAGCACAGAAAAGATATAACTTTGGAATAGTTGGAATCATCGTAGGACGAACAGTTGTGAAGCAGCTGGTGGTCAGCGACTTCCCCAATGGAATCAGGTAATATCAGTTTTGTTGAATCTTATTGCTTTAATGTAATTTAACGATATAATAATTATGTGTTAGAGCATTAACCTTTGAATTATGTATGTTATTAAAAGATGTGTAATCCACACCACCTGTAAAGTCTCTTTCTGGTGAACCTTAAACATATGTAAAACAAAGTATTTTTGTAGGCAAAACTGCAGTCAATTTTCCCACAAGAAACTATTGTCAACCTGGAGTTTGAGTTCTATGTTCCTTGCTTAGTTCTTGAAGCCTCAACCTTCTAGTAACCTTCAGGTGGGAGTGTTACCAACTGATACAACAACAGAATTTTGCTAAATGGCAACATTCAGATTATTTTCTAATCTACCTGCTGCTGCAGCTCTATAGCTCAAAACTAATTTTTCAGGCAGACTTCCATTAGATTTAAAAGTCTACATAATTACGATTGTAAAAACCCTTACCAAACAATTCAATGTAGACCTCCTGCAAGGTATGGACGCTGCAGAACTGATTCAATTCATGATGAATTTTGTTGAAAATCAACGCCTTGTCGTAATCTGCTGTGTAATTCTTAACAATATCATACACTTTCAAAAAAAGACCAAGAAGAAAAAGATATGAATATGCACATAAATAAAGCAACACATTCAAGATAATGTAGTAAACAGCAATAAATGGCTCTTTCAGATTGGAGTTCCTGTTCTCAAAATCTGCATTGGTTTTACTCATCCGCTATTCTGAGCAATGGGATTCAGTTCTAGAACTTTTAATTTACAGCACAGAAAAGACCTATCCAGCATTTCTCCCATGTGACTTTTGGTACTTTGGAAAATAATTTCAAATTATAGGAAATTTTCATATGCTGATCGGTTTCCTCTTAATAAAACAAAGCTCAATCTCATGAATAGAATAGCACAGAAAGAGGCCATTCAGGCCATCGTATCTGGTGCCGGCTCTTTCAAAAGAGCTGCCCAAATCAATCTGATTCCCCGTGCTCTCCTCATAGCCCTGCAAACAACCCCAAATAAATAGAATTCACTACATGCACTCAACAGTTTGCCAAGTGTTCAGCGGTTTGGGATGAGGCACTTTACAAAAGTAATTTTGTTTGATTACACCATGACTAAGGAACATTTAAATCAATTTTTAACCGATCGGCACTGATACATTTTTTTTGGTGACAAGCAATAGAGAAATAAATAATTATCACCCAAATTACATTTAAAAAAAATAATAATCCTTGCATTTGATATAGCGCTTTTCACGTCTTCTAGACAATTCAAAGCACTTCACGGAATATACTGTAAAGTGAATTAACTGTATAGTTGTGGGTGAAACGCAGCAGCAATTGCGCATAGCAGTGTCCCACAAACAGACGTGGATTGAAATTACTGATTTATTATTGTTTATTTTTCAAGGGATTATCATCAGGCGAGTGGAGCAAGGAAATTAGCACAAGGTCTTGCCCTTCCTGGAAATGAACCCAGGTATCTCGCTTGCAAGGTGAGTGCTCTAACCACTGTGCTACAGGACAGGCAAAAACTTAATTTTGCATATTTATCTTGGCACCTATGACCTTGTGGGTAGCAGGTAGGTCCTGAGACTGATCCAGGATTTTACATACACTTTCAGAACTGGCATTACAGCCGGGTGAGTTTTAAGATAAAGTGAATGCTCCAAAACAAAATCTATTCTGTTGGATTACACGCACCCACCATTCAATTTTCTTCCATTAAGACAAAAATAAAGCCCCAACATCACAAAAAGACAAATAAAAAAAATAATATTTTTGTGATGAAAAAAGACTGATGGTTCTTAACAATAACTGATCCTACTCAGACATGATGTCAATGAACATAAGAGTTCAAACATATCATGGTGCTTGACCTATTAATGATTCTCCAAAATGCTTTGCTCAATGCCCAAAGGTTAGATCTGCACTTTGGCTGTATTTCAGGGGCTGAAAACCAAATACAGTAAAAGCCCATTTATCCGGCACCCGATCAACCGTAACTTCCATATAACTGGCATCGCAAAAAAAAGTCCGCATTCAATTAACTGGAATTTATCCGGAAAAATGCACTCTAAATATTTTTTTTTTTTGCGTTTTCGGCCGAATATCCAGCACGCGCTTTAACCAGCATTGGCCAGGTCCCGAGGGTGCCAGGTAAATGGGCTTTTACTGTAGTACCAATTCCACAGTCCTAAATCTCTGACTATAGGTACTGCAAAATAGCACTGGTATCTCTTCTGCTTAATAATTGGTTAGCTGTGATTTTCATTTTGGCAAGCAAGGGAACAGAAATAGAAATAAGTAACAGTCAGCTTTACTGTGCTTGGTTTTAGTTGTGATAACATTCTGCAGTCATTTGAATTATATGATTTGCCTGGTCATGCTTAAATGTTTTATAAAAACAATTTAAAATAAGTTTGTACAATTACAGCAGTGGCCAATGCAGAGTTTAGCTCAACTTTCACCAAGCACCTCAAGTCTCACCATGTGCTGACCTGCACTTGGAGCAAGCATATTCACCACTTCTATTCTGTCGAAATAGATCATGACTCCACCACTGTAGAAGAGAAAGACAAAGAACAGTCTTCAGATAAAAAGCAAAAGCACTTCATTAAGAAAGAAGCATTTCAACTAGAATAATTCATCAAAGCTTTACAGCAGTAGTAACTTCAGGCAATAAACCATTGATATATTGGACCTACCAAACCAAATTGTCACGAGATTCCTTTGCATTAGTCCTGTTAACTATCAATATACATGTTTTTTTTAATCTAGCATTTCCATGTTAAGAACTTTTATTATCTACAAAAATACTTTCCCATGATTAATGACCACTTGGAAACAAAGCTTATGAGCCTGTAAAGTTTATAAAGTAAAAATAAACTGATGATTTTCTACCCATAATACAAAGGTTTACACACCTTGTTCCACAAGGCACGTTTTTCACCTCATCAGTCTGCAAAGTTGTCTGAAAAAAAACAAATGTTAGTCTGGTCTCATTTTAAAAAAAACATGTAGTTTCAAGGCTCCTTCAATATTAGCAGAGAATATTCATAATGTGACTGAGCAAGAGAGGCTGCGGATGGAAAAATTGGCTTCCATGCTATGTTCTTGGGATAGGAAATGGAGGGAAGAAGACAGATAGTGTTTTTTTCTTCCTGAAGACTAATTTAGCTCCATCCTGATAAAGACTGGCATCCCACCTGGGAACAGATGATTGAGCTCAGCTGTGATGCACCATGATCAAATAACCTGTTGATGATACACATGCCTCAGCTCATGCAAATACAAAGGACACTTGGGAGTGGAGTCAAGAAAAACTGCTGGTGATTCGAGAACCACATTACAGCACAGGGAATTGCTTGGGGCAGCAGAAGGGAAGAAAGAAAAACACATTGTTTTACATTCTAAACAATAAAAAAACAAGCCGTGCAATACTAGTACACATCACACACGTGAAGCAATAACAACATGCACTCACATAGCACCCTCCACATGCAAGTATGCAGTTCATACTGCATTTCTTAAATAGAAATTTAAGAAATTCACAAACCTGAACAGATCGGAAGCTAGTGATGAATGGAACCATAATGTGGTACCCTGGGTTACTTGGAAAGAGTAATAAAGCACCACCTCTAAAGAAAAGCCAAAAACATTTTTTTAATATTAAATGCAAAATTAAACATTCATCACCAGCCAAAACACAACAAGTTGGTACAAAACAATGTACCAGCATGGCTACAATACATCAAATAGGACAGTTTAAAAGAAAACATTGGTACAGTTCTCTGTAAAAGGCAGAGAGAAGCCTGTTTAATCCTACACAAGCGGGTGGTCTGTCAGTGGTGCAATATTGCAGTCCAGTGCAATTCAAAGCTGAGTCTTTAATGCATGGTTTGGCAATGCTTGCCAAATATACTTAGAAGCTCTTGCTTCTTTCAAAACTGGCATGTATGCAAGAATGAACATGAAACAGTACGCTTCAAAAGTTTAATTGATTTTGATGTGTCTCACTTGTGCCACCAGGATACCTGAACCAAAGAAAGTGGAATGCATCAACAGCATGGATAGCAACACAAAAGGAGGGAGAAAACAAGGTGAATTAAATGCAAGGGGAAATACTGAAAAATAAATTAGTTACAGAAGTCACTCCAATGCCTTATAGGCGCCTTATATAGTTTTATTCATTTGTGTAAGTTACGCTTGTCAACAACCCAGAGAGCAACTCGATTCTAGACGGTGGGGGAAGACTCGGGGAAACAATGTTACAAATAGGCCAAGCGCACAATTTAAAACTTTTTCAAAATCAAATCTGTAATTATTATTTCATTCTCTATTGCAGCAAGGAAGCAGAGCATTGTGAAAGCATAATGATAGATTGATCAAACTCTTGATAGTTTTACAATAAGATTAAAAGGATACTGGGCATCAGATCAATGAATAAATCCATGCAGATAAGCATAAGTATTGAAGTGTTAATGATACTATTTCACAGTGAATGGAGAAAGCACTCCATTCCATGGAGAAAGGTATGGCTGACAGAAAGAATGTCTCTTGCCTAACCAGTTAGGGTAGACACATTTTTCAACGTCTAGAATCGAGTTGCTCTCTGGGTTGTTGACAAGCGTAACTTAAACAAATGAATAAAACTATATAAAATGCCTATAAGGCATTGGAGTGACTTCTGCAACAGCTAATGTTATTTTTCAGTATTAATAGCATCTGTGGTTGTCTTAACACTGTAGGCAATTTATAGAAAGTAAATGTCACAATACATTGTTAAAAAAAAATGATCTCAGAAAGGAGGGCAAAGAAATATAGTGTACTCCTTTTAGGTGCAAACGATAAGCTACAATTTGTTAACATACTTGAGCGGGATGTATGCTGCCTCAGTGTGACAAAATTTATAAACCTGTCTTTTTTGGTAAACTGTTTTACTGTTTACTGACAGTTTGCTGACATTTGCAAGCATGTCACTTACCTTGGCCAAACTCCAGTAGATAATACTGTTGTTTGCAAACGCTAAACAACCCAGAGAGCTACAGAATGTTAACTGTTTAAATATAAATTTTCTTAGGAATTAAAAGAGCAACATATGCGGAACTGGAGAAAACAGCACATTTAGAAGACTTTCAAAAGTTGCACTTAAAGGAGATGGCAACAATATTAATCGTAAGCCTGAAGTTTTGGGTGGGTTAAAAATTTCCAGACAAAACTGAACTATACAAACCACTTTCTGTTCCCCTTTCTCATTACCACAACTTTTTACTGACACAGTTTACTGACATTTGCAAGCATGTCAGTTACATTGGCCAAACTGAATATTTAGAGTTGGAATGGGAAATAATTAACAAGATGTTATTCACTCCAACAAATGGGGAACGTAAAATGTGAAAGAGTGAAAGACCGACCATATGAATCAAATCAGTGTAGTCAATTTTACAAGTTATATTGAACAAATATTTTCTTGTTATTTTAATTCCCTTTAATTCAGTGAAGCAAAATGTATCTGAATTTCAAATGTCCATCTCTAAATATCGTGGTTGACTTGTTGCATACTGTTTCCAAGAGGTTTCATCGAGCTTCAACTTTTGACCAAAGATATACTCTATAAGATTTAGTGAATAAAACAATGTATATTTACAGACTTGTTTGGAGATGTCTTTATACCTTTCAAGCAACTTTGCTGTAACTTACACATTGCAGAGACATGTGTGCTTAACACTGTGACAAAAGAAAGTTTTTAACCAAAAGAAAAATTCAAGGCCAGAGTGAAAAGTTAACAACAAATAGCTCAATGGCTGATCCCTCGATTTCCAGAAAGAATGGCTTAAGTCAGAAAAAAGATTTTTTTTTTTTTATCACATATGTTCACGTTTTTGATTTCAAGGGCAGGAAGGGATATCGGTTCTGGAAAATACTTCAGTTTACCCAAACTATTAACATCAAATATTTTCAAGTCAAAGCTACATCTCTACCCCTAAAATATGTCTGAATAGCAACATATTTGGTGACTTTCTGTATTCTTCAAGGGATTAATACATCCGTCCCTTGAAGAATACTGGCTCTGGCTAGCTGCAATCACACATCAGACAAGTATGATAGCTAAGGGCAAACAAAACAAACAGTTGGGCCGCATGATGCAAAGCGCTAATGTGTTTGATGGTTTAAACAAAGTGCAGCATAAGCCCTTTGAAAGCAACAATTATTGATCCAGCTATCAGAAGGCAAGAATAATGATTTATCAATCGTCAGGACTAGATATTATAAAACTGATCTGAAATAACCACTTGGAAAGAAACTTGAAAATGATCCAACAAATAATTTGTTGGAGGCCAACTAGCCATCGGACACCATGGGGAACCTACCCACATGCTCAAGAATATCCACACAGCTCAAGAAGTTCCATACATGCCACTTTGCCCTAGAGACACACCTGCTTAAATAAATCTTGAGAGTATTAACTTGACACGAGTCAAAGCTAGGGGACCCCAGAGTGACTTCTAGTAGAATTACAGCAAACTCCTGATAATTAAGTCACTCTAAGGGAAAAGGACTCTGGAAAGGTGAGTTAGGCATATGTATGAATACAAAAATAAATGTGACCAGTATTTTGACTTAAGTGGTTGTGATAAGTTAAGCCAGGGTCAAGTGTACAGAAAGGTATACAATGTTCCATTACCGCAAGTTTGCCATTTTTTATTACCTGTAATAAACACCAAGATGCCCTTCTTCTATCCTATGTATAGAAGAGTAAAGGAAGAAAGCTACTACTCCAGCAACTGCAGCCACTACTGCTCCGGCATGTGTCATTGTCATCCTTGCTTATCTGCAAGAAAGTGAAGATAGTACTTTCACCGCAAGCTACAGAAGATGCAACAAGGCTCGAGAATTAGTTAACACAATACAAAGCCCAATGTGATTTTATACCAACAATTTAAGTCACTCAAAAATAAAGGTGCAGGGTCAGTAATTACAGGAATTTGAGAGCAATCTTAGGATTCCAAGTTTCCATTTACTTCATGGCTGCTGTGCTTGCCAATAAATGTACACGCAGTAAAATTTAGCATCGAGGTGTTCCTAGATATGTTTTGATGTGACAAGGTGGCTGGGAAGAGTGGAGCATGGGAGAGGAGATTACGAGGTCGGATGCTCCTAGGTGCAAGTATGAACACTGACACAAACTAGTTGGGTTGTTTACACTCCAACAGTTGGGTTGCTTACACTCCAACAGTGTAAATCTACGCACTACACCAAATCCATTATTAATTTATACAACATGAATGCTGACTTTTAAAATGTTTATTATGAATCACACTAACGTTAAAAAAAAACAGAATTGACTAGGATGAGTCCATAATGGAAATGATAAAGTTGCAATATCCAGTTAACTGATATTACTCAATAAGTTGGGCATTGACATTCCTGGGTGCCTTACAGCCATAGTCTTAAAATTGTGTACTTCAAGACTGCAACTTGTCAGTTTACATCAAACATTGCAACACAACAAACATGGTTTGCTAATTTCTGGTATCTTTAACTTTTCACT
Organism: Hydrolagus colliei; assembly: GCA_035084275.1. Taxonomy (NCBI): domain Eukaryota; kingdom Metazoa; phylum Chordata; class Chondrichthyes; order Chimaeriformes; family Chimaeridae; genus Hydrolagus; species Hydrolagus colliei. The sequence continues at coordinate 16,713,219 of CM068748.1, forward strand.
GGTCCTAAAATTTTGCATTATTGTATATTAGGGAACGGCGATATATCGGTATATCACTAAAACCCGATATGATTTTCATATCGATATGCCGATATAGACATTTTAAAAATACCGATATATCGAAAAACGGTATATCGAGCACAATCAACTACAAGACCCAGAATGCTCATCTCTATACACAATGCACAGACCAAGGTGCAAAGCCGCCATCTTGTATTCATAGTCCTCGAATACAATATACAGGTATGCAAGGGGTGGGGGGAGAGAGAGGGCTGTGGGTGGGGGGATGAGCGGGAGAGAGACGGCTGGGGGAGGGGGTGAGGGGGAGAGAGACGGCTGGGGGGAGGGGGAGATAGACGGCTGGGGGGGGGGGGGGGGAGAGAGACGGCTGTGGAGGAGAGGGGGAGAGAGATGGCTGGGGGGGAGAGGGGGAGAGAGATGGCTGGGGGGGAGAGGGGGAGAGAGACGGCTGGGGGTAGAGGGGGAGAGAGACGGCTGGGGGGGGGGGGGGAGAGAGACGGCTGGGGGAGGGGAGGAGAGGGGGAGAGAGACGGCTGGGGGGAGGGGGAGAGAGACGGCTGGGGGGGGGGGGGAGGAGAGGGAGAGAGACGGCTGGGGGGAGGGGGAGAGAGACGGCTGGGGGGGGAGGGAGAGAGAGACGGCGGGGGGGGAGGAGATGTGATAATATACAGATAGATAGAGATGGGGGTGATGTGAGAGAGGAGAGAGGGAGAGAGACATAGAGAGACACAGACAGAAAAACACAGAGATGGAGAAAGTGAGAGACACAGAGATGGAGAAAGTGAGAGACACAGAGAGAGAAAGATATTTACCTCCTGAGAAGATAGGCCCCGAATGCGCGCGCACCCCGAATGCGCGCGCACTCCGATGCGCGCGCGCATGCGCGGTACGAAAAAACGGAAAATATCGGTATTTCGGTATATCTCGATATGAGCCAACCGATATATCCATATCCGGAAAATTCCCATATCGCCGTTCCCTACTGTATATACAAAAAGCCACTGGCAGTGAAGAAGCCAGAGTAAAGAATGAACAAAGCAAAATAAGCAAATATCTTAAAACAATAACCTTCAGCTTTTCCGTATTCAATTACTTTGGAGGATTCAGCTTGGGGAGCACAAGTCTTTTTTCTGCAAGTGTCAGCTTCAAGACTGCAACTTCCTGATTTCTCAAGATCAAGTGACTTTCTAGCTCCAATCCTAAACCCACTTTTAACATGGAAATTTGAACACAATGAAACTGGATTGTAAATGGATTCTGTTTGCAAATTAAAATGTTAAATGTTAACTGCTGATACTTATTCGTGCTAAAGCAATTATACTGTGCAATATACTGCAGTTTTCTTAATTTTTTGGCTGTTAATTCTGGACATAGATAAATGGCTACATAATAAGAAACCATATGAAAAACATATGGCGAGCAGATTCCTTAAAATCACAACTAATTAAATGTTACCCTGGCTGTCAGTCACACTGAAAACACATGTTTCGAATTTCAGTACTTAAACAATTCAGACTTTATACTTAACCACAAAGTCTGGGCTTAAGGCTCAAGATACTATTTCATCTAAATATTACTAGCATTTTCTGCAACACAAAGATGAATTCATACGTGAATTATTTTTTTAAAAAATTTCAACCAATTATACATTTGATGCACAATTTTACAGGAAGTGGGGTAAGGGGTAACAGATAGCAAGATATACGAAAGTGTCTCATGACCATTTGAGCTATGTCATTGAACCATTAGGTCCTCAAATTTCCAATTTCACAATGGTCAATGGTTTGTCCAGCACACCAGGATCTGTAACATCCCACTCCCACCCCTTCTACTGACATTACTGGCTCAGGAGAGTGTGGTTTTCACGGGTTCTCAACCAGAACCTCATTCAAGTGGTCAATATTCAAGCAAAACCTCAATGTTAAATGTCAGCAAGTTGCTGAAATTGGGAAACATAATTGAGCCTGATTGTGATCAGATGCAGAACCTTGACGGATTCTTCCCTCATAAGCCCAGGGGCATACAGGCAAATTACAGTGCCACAGTAAGTGTTGTGCTCAACGAGTGAATCAGCTACCACAGGAGAGTCGAACATTCAAACTGAAACCTTCTGGGTTGTATAGATTAGTACATCATGAGGTTTCAGTTGTATTTTAGATGAAATGGGACAGCTGGTGCCTTGATAATGCAAATTATGGGGGCGATTGCACATCAGTGTTATTCATATTTCCAATATTCAAACAATAATAAAAGTGGGTGAGAGAATGGAATGAACAGCAGCAAGCACTTGGGAGATTAGGAAAATAGCAACTTTTAAGAGAGAAACGAAGAACTGCGAGGGCTGAAAATATGGCTCCTATTGCACAACCAACCAACAAAGCAAACAGAGAATAGTCATCAAATAAATAGGTTGCAAACCCATTACTGCTAAAACAATATAATTGTATCTTAGTACTGTACAATTACACACCACTGATTGTAAACTATCGTTGATTAAATAAAAGTCAAGTGTAATAAATTCTCACTTAGAAGTTTTCTCCTACGAAACTTTACAATCAAGTTAGAAAAAAGGCCTTTGGAGGCTGCATGTTTAAAATCAATTTTTAAACTAACATTCACACTTTCCATCTATTTGGCACGGTTATATGCCATGTGCAATTCACAATTTTCCATATTTATTTGGGAGTGTATGGGAGCTTCAAAGTAAACAGTTGGGTATTTTGCTTTCAAACTGTTCTAACTTCAAGAGTAATAATGGACGTTTCCTTCCTGCTCATTAACTTTTTGGGCTTGGCAATGCACTGAAAAAGCCTCCAGACCTTGGAGAAGGCTGTGAAAGAAATCCCCTGCAAAACTGTAAAACCCTAAAAAATCAAAGCAATTGGTGACTGTCGAGTTGGCAGGCAGGGGAGGGGTAGGAAAGTGGTGGCAGGATCTGAAGATTTGAAAGAGTTCAAATTCATAAATTATGTTTCTAAATAAAAGAGTGAAATTTAAAAACAGGGGAGGGGGGGGGACAAAGTTGAGCGAAGTTTTTTTTTAACCTTTGCCCGTTTGCCAGATTTTATTGACACACATACACATGCGGCTGTTTTTTTAATATAAAACAAAGTGCACTGGCAGCTCAGGCATGGCTTGTATTTGTTGTCGCTGCTGCACCAACATTCACAAGAAGGCACCAGGAATCTGGCATTTCCTTGTATATTTCCCGCTAAATCTCCCCGCGCAGCGCTGATCAACGTGGGGGATGGGGAGAGTCTCATTTACAAGTAATTAATGAAGCAATCTCCCCCTCCCCCACCATGCCCAGTGTGAAGAGCAAACGCTCTCATGGCTTCACTGGGGAGTCAAGTCCAGACGCCGCCGCAAAAGAGGATTATCCGCGCGGGGCCCAGCGGCAGTAACAAGAGCAGCAACCGCCAGGGCCCGGCCCGGCCCGGCCTGTCCCTCCCGGGGACACCCCCCGCCTCCCCTCCCCCAGACTCACCCCAGAGCCCCGCGAGTCCCTGTGTGAAGCTGGTGACCGCCGCTCCTCATCACCCTCACCCCGACAGACAGACACCCAGACACCGCCTCCAGAAGCTGGGCCCGACCTCACCGCCTTCACATCCGGGTCACCGTCACCAACACCACCCCCACCCCCTCTCACCCCACCCCCTCTCTCTCTAAAAGGGAACGTCGCCGCATCGCTTCTCAATTAATGAATCCAATAAAAAATAAGACGACAAGTATTCGCTCCACCCTCAACATTGACTGTACCAGGGGGACAGTGCAAAAGCCACCCCCCCCCCCACACACACATTTAACGAGTTACGATTGGTGTTCACTGAATAGGGGGAATCGCTAGGATGCGTAAGGACTGTATGTGTTTTCTCGCGGCTCTTTAAGTGTCCAGAAGCCGTGCAGCTGCCAGGCTGGTCTGATCCTCCACTTGGGTTAATTTCAAGGGCATGAGAATTTAAAATCAAATTACATTGATTTGAACCTTCTCGAGTTCACCAGGGAAATTGTGTGCAATTCAATGCAACTTGGGAGGTGTGATTCACGTTATACTCTATATGTATTTAAAATGAGGACATTAAATTGAAAGGTGACCCTGATGACGTTTGTTACTCTCCTCAATATATTTTCTGCAAACCTAGAGAGTTGCAAGTGTTAAATTAAGAGGCGAGAAGCTGTTTTTATTGAGTGTTATGGACATGGAAAATGTTGTCCAGTCTTAGCCGGTCATTATTTATCTTCTTGGAACATTAGAATTTAATGGGCAAAGGTCCATCTAATTTGCCATCCACCATCACTTGACATTTTGTAATGCTTCAGAACTGTACTGTAGTTCTGTAACCACAATAATAAAATTAGTCATTTCAATCCATGACTGTTTGTGGGACACCACTGTGCGCAATTGGCTGCCGCGTTTCGCCCACAAATATAGTCAATTCACTTTACAGTACATTCTGTGAAGCGCTTGGAGACGTCTAGAAGACGTGAAAAGCTCTATATCAAATTCAAGGATTATTATTATTATCCAAAACCTGCTCTGTAGTTGTTGAACATTTCCAATATTTTACCAATAATTTCAATTGTATTAATATGTTAGAATCATAATAATTTTACGGCACAAAAGGAGGCCATTCGGTCCATCTAGTCTGAATGCTAATAAATCCAGAGACAAATATTTAGGACACTAACAATAATCCTTAGTGTACTGAATGTATTCTTTGTATCATCTGTTTACCCCCCCCAAAAAAGGATGGAAGAAATTACACAAGTTTCAAGCCAACTTTGAAATTCTGTGTTTACCATAGAGCACAGCTGAGACCAATCATCAACAGTTCAATTATTAAACTCTGAAGTAGCTTTAAAGACTTAAAACTAAAGAGCAGAAACAATCATTTGAGGGGGACATAATTGGTCATCATCCTGTCTCTCCTTCTGGAAAGTTTGTGCTTAAATGGAGTTAGTTGTTGAAGCTTGCATTGGGTTCAGCTGTGATGTCATGCCTCACAATCTGCTGAATAGTTTCTTGAACCTTGCAGTGTGAGCTCAATATAAAGGTTTGCCTCTCCAGTAAAATAACTAGATGGCTGATAGTACCCATGCTCCATAAATAAGGATCTTGAAGAGGAGATAAAAGCAGAGAAAAACATTTTGATGGTTATTAACCTACATCTCCCAACTAAAACAGTTTACAACAACCACCAAATTACACTTGTATAGCGCCTTTCACGTCAGAAGGACGTTCCTAGGCGCTGGACAGTCAATGTTTCAGACCGGAGCTCGGGTCGGGGAGGATGGAGGGAAAGGAGGGGACTTGGGATGACCGATGGGACCGTTGAAGAGGGACTTTGGAGGAGGCTAGGGAGCTAAGGCAGAGGAACTGCAGGATGGAGTTCCAGAGGTTGGGGGTAGAGTGGTTGAAGGCTCGCCCGCCGATGGTGGGTTGGGTGGGTCGGAGAACGTGGAGCAGGCCAGAACCTGCTGAGTGGAGGGGACGGGCAGGTTGGTCGAGCATTAGGAGGTTGTAGAGGTAGGGTGAGGGAATGGAAGGCTTTGAAGGTGAGGACCAGGATCTTGAATTGAATCCTCTGGGTGATGGGGAGCCAATGGAGTCAGGTGAGGATTGGGGAGAGGGGGTCCATGAAGATTGAAGTGGAAGGAGAGGCGATGTAGGAGGATGGAGTGGTAGACAGTGTCAAAGGCAGCAGAGACCTCAAGTGGAACAAGGAGGCAGAGAGAGCCGTGATCACAGATGTTGTTAGAGACTTTGACCAGGGCTGTGTCCATGCTATGGGCAGCACTGAACCTGCATCGTAGGGGTTCAAAGAGGGAATGGTGAGAGAAAGGAGTGAAGCAACAACTTGTTCCAGGGCCGTGGTGAGGAATGGAAGGTTGGAGATGGGTCGGTAGCTGGAGAGCAGGGATGGGTCCAGCGAAGGTTTTTTCAGGATGGGGCGATGACAGCTGTTTTTAGAGGGGTGGAATTAGTGCCGGTGGATAGGGAGAGGTGATGATGTCAGTCAGGAGGGGGGGTAGGATGTGGAGCTGGGAGGGATCGAGGGAGCTGGTGGTGTTTCATTTTCAGGGTGAGAGCAGAGAGGGCAGAGGGAGAGATAGGGTCAAAGGTGTTTAATGGAGGGTGGGAAGGGGGCGAATCCTGAGGTAGAGGTAATGGGTGGGGGGGGATTGTGGTGGACAGGGTAGAGATTGCTGAACAGATCCCCTCAATTTTAGATTTGAGTTTATATTTGTATTCCTAATACAGTATTGTATTCCAAGTAAGAAGATTAAGAGATGGATAATTTGTATAATTAATTTCATAAGAGACGAAAACAAAGGTGACAGAAGCAAGAGCACGTAATTAACATTTATTCCATGAGAATATCCAATAATTTTCTATGATCACAAGTAGTATCAAGTTGACCTTATCAATAGCTTTGAGGAGCTGGGTTAATTTGCCTGATGGAAGGCACTCTACTGCAGTGAATTAAGTAACAGAAATATTATCCATCAATTAACTGGAAGGAATTAAACACTGGCTTTGCAAATTAGGGAGTGAAGTTTCAGAGATTTCATACAAATCATTCATTTGAGACCTGCACAAATTATCTGAGTGACAGTTAGCCATGACTATACAAAGGGAAACTGGGAAAACACAAAAAGCAATACAATACCATTTTAAGCAATGAAAAAATAAAAAAAATCTGGTGTTTATCATACCATCCTTGGTTGTCAGTTTAACAAAAGAACCTCCACTACTTAACTATCAATGGATCTGAAAAGCATTTAAATGATTCATTTTAATACATTTAATACATACTCTTTTAGGTTTCAAATGGAAACAATATCCAAAATAAGATAAGTACATTTGAATTATGCAGAAATATGCTCCATAAAAAATAATATATAATTTTGCAATAGTTTAGATATATACAAATTTGAGTACACTGCTAGATTTAATAAACACAGAATATAAAATCAACAATTACAGCCTGAGCATCATTCATTTAGGAATTAAAAATTCGGCAAAACCAACAAATTACAATGTAATTTCTCAACAACTCTATAAACTCTTGATAAATTACAATGTAATTTGTTAAGAGTTGATATGCACATCAGTAACTCAACAAATTAAAGTCACTCAGAAGTCACTGCATTTTTCATAAAACATATTATTCACGGGTAATCCATTCAAACTGTCTTACATAGTAAACCATACCTTTAGTTTGTGTTGTACTTGATTAAACCAAATTGCACATCAGTTTATGTATTCCGAGTTATTAAGATACTGTGTCCAACTCTGATACAATTGATTAGAAAGTTCAGTGATGTGCAAGTATTCATTTTAGCTACTGAAGAAAAGCTGCAAAAGGTCTCTAAATTACACCATAAACGTAAGACCATAACAAATACAATTGCACAATGTATAATGGATACAAAGTGAGAAACCCATTCATTGTGCAAATTGCAGGCTTAAAAGGTGAAGACAGTCACAGACCTAAAGGTGAAGTGAACACTGCATAGCATCTCTTCACTATTTCATTTGCCCTTTATACAACAGGGAGGGGAAAAACGCGTTTTTAAAAACTGTACTTTAAGTATCAAAGCACTTTAAACCAGTAGTCACTTTTGTTCCATGGAGTTCATATTAATACAATGCACATTCACTTTGTAGAAGTGCTTTATCTTCACTGTACTGCCATTGGAATGTCCTCCCTCACTGCACTTTTGCAGACATGCACATGCCAATCCATTGCATTACAGACAAATTGTGTCGTGGAATCTGTGTCAAGGTTTGCAACCTCCCATAACAATTGGGAAAGGAAATACCATTCCCATTATAATTTTGAATAGGATCTTATTTTTCAAGATCCAGCCTTTGCTGAGCAGTCACAGAAACTTGAAGTACCAGTAAAGAATAAGAGTGTATAAAATTAATCCCATTCTCCTGTATGGATATAGAGTACACACTGAGGACAAGTGGTTAATGTAGAATAAGCTATTTGTGTTCGGGTTCAAAACTGATTTACACCAGCTGCTATCCTCCAATTTACTTTTGGAAACACTGTATATATTTGTTTGCTTAAACTATCCTTTGAATAATATTTACCAAAGAATGTCTTTGCTGACCAGAAAGCACAGCAGTTATACAGTTGGCCTCAGTGTCCCCAGATAATGGAGGGGAAAATCACCGAAATTCTCACTCCTATACAAGAATGTGTGCATGTGCATTGATACTGCGTGAAGACAGGATTGAGCTTGGATGTGCTGTGCCTCACAGTTGAAAAGTTTGCCAACATTCACTGTCAAGAAGGGTCCTTGGAATCATGCCTCATTGGAATGAAAAAGAGGGAGAGAAAAATCAATAGAGAGAAGAAAAATGGTAAACTATGACTCTTTGTGAAAGGAAACTAAGAAAGAAGAAACCTTCCCCAATCAAAATAAAGAGATTGCTTAAAAACAAGCATTTTGTTTTCCAGAGACAAAGCCAGCACCACTGAAATATCACTGTGGAGGAATCTAAATTTTGTCAGCAAAAAAAAGCACAATCTGCAACAGTTCACAGTAAACACTTTCCGACACATTAAGAATTGAATTATTGGGCCACTGAGATGAAACGATTTAACCAATGAACCTTGAAAAATGTTTTGTTGCTGTAATTAATACCTGAATCTCAACATGAAGGATTTCAATACATCAGATATTGCTTCGAAGAGCAAGGTAATTGGTCACATACAACTGGCAGGAAAGTATGTAAACACAATAACTCCTGCTTAAAAAAAGGTTGGAAATTTTTGTGCAGAAACCAGATGCAAAGTAAACCACTACCCTGTCTCAACATCTCAGAAGAGAATCCCCACCCCTAATTAAATTCAATCTGTAGTATATTTACAGCATTACAACTAAACCCAAAATATGATAGAAACAGATGTGGTGTTAGTCACTGTGTTTTACTGCAATTATTAGAATTTGTGGGATTAAATTTTTCAATCCAACCGCTGTTTGAATTGTCGGATTTACAAAAATGCATAAGATTCCATTTTGTATCAATACTTCCATTGGCGGCTATTTATTCCATTTCTGTGACTTTGTAAGAAACGTGTTAGACAAGAAGCAATCCAGTAACAAGTTAGAGTAAAATTTGGTTAGATCGATTTGACCAGATCCTTTCAATGCTTTGGCGTTTCCTGACATCTGTTTATATTCAATGTCAGCTACACTCGGCATCGGCATTAGACAAAAACGATTATTTATCTAAATTCGATTGTTAGCCAGAGGGGGAACTGCCTGATATTCAAAAGTGTCCACAAAATACAGGTGTCCCTCCCCAACCACAGGGGATACGTTCCTGAAAACCTCCGCAGTTAGTAAAACCGCAGTTGGAAGGGCCCTATGGGAAACGTGGAGAAAGGAGGAATAAGTTTGCTTATCCTTGAACTAAACACAAAAAAATTCATGTTATTTATCTAAATCCTAATGATGATGATGGGGGAGGTGGTTGTTACATGGAAGAGAGGCCCTGCGTACGCTCTTCCTCTGCCTCCTCCTCTGGATCATAAATCACTGACGAGTGCGAGAGGGGGTGGATGTGGAGAAGATGGTTTGTGGGGGACACCGAGCGGGGTAGATGCGGAGAAGATGGTGTGGTGGGTGACACTGAGGAGGGTGGATGCGGAGAAGCGACATCATCGCTAGCTGATTGCGACATGGCAAATGGGTGCTCGCGTGAAGCGATATCGTGGCTGGTTGATGCAACTGGGTCCTAGCGCCAAACGCCAGTGTTAGTGTTAAAACCCGTGGATCCGCAAAATCCATTGCCTTGGTTAGCAAGGGTTGACGCTGCGAGCCAGCCGTGGATAAGTGAAATTCGCGGTAGGAAAAAACGCGGTTGGGGCGGGGTACCCGTACTACATTTCTGTGGAGATTCCACAGAATGCTGAGCCTCCCCGCCATCCCTAGTGAATTTCATGGTTATTTTTCAATTATTTTCCCTGATATGGCTGTGTATTTGTTTCCACCTTTTTTATCCTCCAATCTTTCAATAATTTCAAAGATAGAGGAAATTAGAATTGGGAGTTGGATGGAATTCCATTAAAACTAGTATAAAAAGCTTTGAGTCATATCTGCAGCCTTACCTGAAATTCTTACCATCAGAATGTTTCAAAAGTAAAATTCTATTTCTTTCAGTAATTTTATAAACCATGAATTATTAAATAAAAAGCTAGGTTATCTAGGTTTACTAAATGCAAGATTGCATTGGCTAGCTGCTTTTAATCCAAATTATAAATGATAGTGTATCTCACCAATGCCAGAATGAGTAAAGGCACTCAGCAAATAGACCTGAAGGTCCAAGGTTGGAATTTAAGTCTGTACTGAGTTAGCTGTTGTCAGCTGAGTAGTGGTTGAGGTTGCTATCCTTGGCTGGGGAACAGAAAATGAAAATAAGACAAGGCCTTTGCTCGAAATCATTATCCAGAAATTTCTGCTGCTTAATTTACATGTGGAGATAGAATGAGGACAAAATTACTGCCTCTCAGAGATGAACAGGCCAACACCATCGAGGCTTATGCACATGGATAATGGCCACTTGGTAAAGCCCCAGTAAAAAGTAAGTTAAAAGAGTCAAACAATTTTAGTACAAGAGGAAGAAATACAATGTAGGTAAATAATTTCCACAAAAATAAAAATGACAGTTCATGTAACACTGTTGGAGCATGTTGCATAGGTGGCCATACCAGATGACATAACAAACAATTTGCCATTAGTTCCTTTCAACAAATGGAGCTTCTTAGAATTTTTCTTACATTGACATGTGCATGTTCTTTTTGGTGTATTGAACTTAAAATTTATTGCCGGTTTAAATATTGTGGTAATTTGCAAAATGTTAACTGTGGAGGGTAAGTTTGGGAAAAATAGTAAAAGAAAATAACACAACAGAATTCTATTTGAACATATGTAACTGTATCTGTGGATTAACAATAGATATGTTATGATAATGCCAATAAGTGGCCAAACACTCACAACAAATACTTTCTCATGTTGTCCATCAGATTCTCAACAATGCAATCACATTCCAAGGGGCTGAGTTAGAGTTCAGGTTTCCAGACTACAGAAAGATGATATCCTTTACATAGTATTCATAACAGAAAAAACACTTTGACTTTCAGTTGTCAGCATTCAGATATTCGCCACCAAAGAGGAAAATTGGAATTAAGATTTGTCTGATGATTTTCCTTCAAGCCAACTCCATTCAAGCGACTGAAAAAGAAAGTTAATGGATCATATTATAACGTCTGTAGTTATAATGAAAATTGATTTTTCACCCACTCCATCCATCACATAAGCAAGTTGTCTAGTACCTTATATTGTTTAAGGGCTAAAGTCTAAACTTGCTAACATAGATACAGATAAATCTTCATATTAACTGAGGAACAGAGTCAGAGTTCAGGAGGTTACAAGGAATGAAATGGCTTATGTGCTGAGCAAACATGTTATAGGCTAAGATGTTCACTGCTGAGCAGCTTAATGTATAGTAACCTCTTGAACTCCAACGTCCATCACTATCACACTTTCTATAAATGTTTAAAGATTTTATTATTGCAGAAGATTGCAATTCTAGAGGGCGAGCATTTGATTTTACATACTGCTACAGCATCAGAACGGTGAAATCCTGCATGGTCTTAATGTTAGCTCCGCTGACTTGCTAAATAAGACCATGTGTCAATAAAATTATTCCAAAGTGTGATGCCAGTTTCCCTCCTTCCCCAAGGGGTTTAAATTACAGTCAGGAATATGTAAGCAGTTAAATCAATCCCTACAGATGGCAGGTGGCCAATGTTTCTGTGAATGCATATTTCCCAAATGGACTATAAGAGGTGGTCCACAAATGCACACTTGTGAAGGTACAAGTGGACATTTTGGAGAAGGTTTGATGGAATGTTCCATCTTTCAGGTTGGATGGCCTTTACTTGTATTACTGGAATGTGATTATTTATCTCAAAAACAATACTCTTTTAGAAAACGGAATCATGATAAAAAGACAAACAGTTACATCAATTTACATCAACCAAAACAAAGCTCTGTTACAATTCTAAATGTTACACTATTAAAATGGTCATAAGTGTTTGTGACTATTGAATCAGCATACGCCAAAACATGGTCAAAATACTAAACATTTCTTACCAACATACTGTTACTCTGTTCCAACAGAGTTTCCTGCATCAAGCTATGCAACTTACTGCTGAAATTTTGGTTCTCTTCTATTATCGTCATTGAATCACTGTGTGGAAAACAAGAGCATCACAACTCCGATTTTGTAATAATTACAGCTTGGCAACATATGAATTATTTTGATATGTTTCGGCCTACAACAAATAAAATTACATTAAACTAAATGGCAATTCCAGATTTAAACAATGTGGTTTAAAACAGAATCTTGAATGAAAAGCAAACAAACATACATAATCATACTGTATCTATCAGCTAAATAACGTACACAAATATTTGTGTACGTAACTTCAGTACATTTCTGACGCCTTGGGACGTCCTCCTGACATGAAAGATGCTCTATAAATGTAATTTTGTTCTACTTTGTTGTTGAATAATAATAATCCTTGCATTTGATGTATGGCAAACGTTTGTATGGATGGCATACATTTATGAAAACTGCCATATTTGTTGTTCCTGTTGCCCTGATGGGTAGAGGCTCTGTTACTGGTATAGCATTGAGCAATACAGACGAGAAAGACACAGATTTAATTCATGAGTGGAGCTGGGTTCATTTTACAGTTACCTACTTCACTGAGCGAGGGTGAATGAAAAAGTCAGCGATGGATCCTACCTGCTTTTAAGCAACACCTGCCATAAACTACACATGCCTGACACAGAATCATGCTCAGCAATGGTCTTCACTATACATGCCTAAATTGCTGGGGTGAGAGGCAGGCTGACACCTGGTTAATGCTCATCTCCTAAGAGGTAATACCTTCAGGAGAGGAGCACCGAAAAGTAAAAACAAACCCTATTGCTAACATTCACAGAACACACCAAATTTGTTGAGTTCAGCATGGTATTGTTCCAACCAGAGAGCAATATGACACCTTGGTTTTACACATTCTTTCCATTCCACGTACATCTTTTCACAGTTGTCACAACAGCTATTTAGAGTTTTAAATGTCTAAATTGCAAATATTTGAATACGATAGAAATAAAATCCTCCACTACAATGTAGAAGGATATTGTACCTGTTTTTCAACTGGGGCAAAGAGGACAACGGGTCAGGCATAGGGCCTTGAGGCATTAAAGTTTCTCCTTGATGTGTCCATCCTAACCCGTGGGGTGAACCAGAAGACTCAGGACTTCCATTTCCAGGGCCTCGAGCTGTGCTCTGAAAGTGAATCAAAACATAGAGGCTTTTCAAGCTCAAGTTATGGGAGAACCCATATCTGTTATAAAAACAAAAACGAATCTATTATTAGCTTTTAAAATTCAATATTGATTACTGGAATGCATAAATGCCCAATGCAAAGGAGAAAGAGAGAAAGATGAGTGAAAAATACAAAAGAATTTAAGAAACAAAACAGAACGATTCGGACAACAACAAAATTACTTTTATAGAGCGCCTTTCACGTAAGGAGGATGTCCACAGCAAGAGATAAAGGGCACTCTGAAAATAAGTGATATTTGCTATAGTTATAGATGGAACAAAAGAGAAAATGGCCACTGTTTTTCACTAAGATATGACTAGTTGCTGGGAAATCAAAATGAGATCAAATCTATCTCATCATATTCAGGATAGACAGGATCAGTATTAAGGGAAATTAATTTCCTTTTTTTACAAATGTCAAGAAAGTACTGTGCATAAGGCTAATAGATTCAGACTGAAAGTACTTACACAAGCAATTTTTAACAAATACCAGATTTCTTTCTGACGCTTCTCTTGTAACCTCAGCAACATTTTTTCATTCTCTCGGATGTTGTCAAGAGTTTGCTCTATGTTTGGAAGAAGGTCAATGATTTTCTGTTTGCAGGCCAACAGTTTACTGTAAGTCAAAAGCAAAGGCAATGATCAGATAACTCAAGGTATAAATCTAGTCTTAAAATTGTTTGGATTGTCGTTCCAAGAAAGATTGCAAAGAATTGTGAAAGACAGAGGGCAAAATCTTTAGCTGGATTAATAAGGAGGCTTTGTATTCCTGAGTTAATACAGTAAATCCAATGGTCTTGACATTCTCTTTGCATTTGCAAAAGGTATAAAAACAGAAAACGTATAATTTTGGAGGTGTAAGGATGCTAACTAACTAACATCCTTTATTAAATGATCCCAGACTGGCTAACTTCCTGTGTAATCCATGCCTTTTCCCTTCACTAAAATGCTCCCCACCCCATCCAAATATAACAGTTTCAACACAACCGATCTACAAGGCCACAGAGATCTGTGTTTGTTTATTCTCCACAAAAGCTGTTTAGTACTGACATCATATCATTTTACTCACTCTTCAAAAATGTGTGACAAATATTCAAAAAGGTGCCAAAAACAAAAATAGAATGATACAACACTTAGAAATCTGACACATTTTCAATGTAGCAGAACAATTATTGGTTCTCCTGTGGTTACCATAGCTGTGTGTGGATATCCTGTTAATCAGTTAGTTTAGATGCTCTACTCTTTGCTGCCAGCATGGTTACAAAGGGAATATCTGTTGTGCAATCTCTGATATTTCTACCACAAGTGAGAAAGGAATACAGAATTTTATATTTGAACTGGGTCTGCTAAACATACAATGGGAAGGAACATTTTGTAGGTTGAACAACTCACAATGCAAATGATTTTGCTCTGTCAAATGCATGGATTATTATTTTGTCAGACAATTTATTTTAGAAATCATCAACATAAAGAGGATCACATTAATAAGACAGCAGTAAAAAACATAATGTGTTTAATACTCACTGCCACAGAAAGGCTGATTTATCAATACATTCTAGCTAGCTCATTAACAAGAGGATTTAGTCTGCCTATTTTACTTTTTGAAAACATGTTAGCAGTAATATCCTCATTTTACTGTAAAAGTCATAGTTATAAAATTAAAACCAGTTATGTTTTAAAACAGCAGAACATCCAAAAAATATATAAAAGATACAATCTACAAGGTGACCACCCTGTAGTTTGTCAATTAAAGTGTTCTCCGTCTTGACTTAATACAAGTGCACTTCAATGTGGCTTATTCTGCAGATCCACATGCTGTGGATCAAAAACGTTTGATCCAAATCTGCGGATTTATTGCTGAATTACCGGTAATTCTCGACCTCTTGACCAAGATGATAGATCACTTTCATTAATCCATTGACAATGTACATTGGTTACCACGTGGTAGCATGATAATCAGGGTAACATTACACTTGCTAAATTTTCTGCAGCCATTTATAATTTTAAAATTACTCATAACAATCTTATTTACTGTTCCTTTCCCTAATCTCTGCATTTACTTCACTGTAGTTATTTAGAGTTGTAGTTATGAGAACATTAAGTGTTTGTACCTGAGATGGCCATAAAGCTCCTTCAGCACCCGATCTTGATTCTGAACTGTTTGAACAATGATCTTTACCATATCCATACTGTCCTCATAGTGTTGTGAATCTAGAAAAATAGTTTTTTTAAAAAAAAAGTACAACTTTCACATACAAGTAAATACATTGAAGATTCAGTCTCTGATATTTAATATTAATTTAGTAACTGAGAACAAATTATTTTCTTATTGTGAATCAGATAAAACAACCCACCAATTCAAATGGATACATGTGGTGCAATATCGTGACCCTGTTGCCAGGACGTGTTAAGCATAGCAAGATGGTTCTGAGTTTTGTCTTCAAGAGCCATTTCAACAAGAAGCAGCTCTGTAATGTTTAAGCCTCTGGTGCCGAGAAATCTGTCTAATAAACACAGTGTACTGGTTTGCATTGCACTGGGGCAACAGAGAAACAAATGTGCATGCTCGGATGCACACTGTCATTTCAAAGTTGTAACATTTCTGCCCTGGAGGTTTCCCATTGCCCAGGATAGGTTCATAACAGCCAGGGATGTGAAAACCATACTAGTGTGGTAAAGGGGATAACAAAACATCAAGGCAAACCAAACCACTACACTTCAATATTGCTTGTCTGCTATACTAGTGTACCCAATTCATACTAACATTTCTTGGCATTGGCAACTCTACAGCACATAGAGAGAATAGTAAATAGTGAGGAGGATAGTAGCCATCTGCAAGAGGATATAGACACATTGGTAAAGTGGGCAGACACATGGCAGATGAAGTTTAATGCAGAGAAGTGTGAGGTGATGCATTTTGGGAGAAGAAATGAAGGGAGGCAATATAGGCTAGATAGTACAATTTTAAATGGTGTAAAGGAACAGAGAGACCTGGGGATTTGTGTTAGTGACTCGTTGAAGGTGGCAGGACAGGTAGACAAGGCTGTTAAGAAGGCATATGGGATACTAGGCTTTATAAATAGGGGTATAGAGTACAAAAGTCAGGAAGTGCTGACTAACCTCTATAGGACTTTGGTGAGGCCTCAGCTGGAATACTGTGTTCAATTCTGGTCACCACACTACAGAAAGGATGTGAAGGCATTGGAAAGGGTACAACGAAGATTTACTAGGATGGTGCCAGGATTGAGGGACTTCAGCTATGAGGAGAGGCTAGATAGGCTAGGGTTATTCTCTCTGGAGCAGAGAAGATTGAGGGGAGACCTAATAGAGGTTTATAAGATCATGAGGGGTTTCGACAGGGCAAATAGAGAAAAACTATTTCCACTCGTGGGCAAATCTGTGACTCGTGGTCACAGATTTAAAATAGTTTCAAGGCGAAGTAGAGGGGAGCTGAGGAGAAATTTTTTCACTCAGCGAGTTGTTCGAATCTGGAATGCATTGCCTGAAAAGGTGGTGGAGGCTGATTCGATAACAACTTTTAAAAGGGAATTAGATCTTTATTTAGGGAGAACAGGTCTATTAGGCTATGGGGAGCGGGCAGGGCAGTGGGATTGAATCGCTCTTTTCAAAGAGCCGGCACAGACTAGATGGGCCGAATGGCCTCCTTTTGTGCCGTAAAATTCTATGAATCTATGAATATGTCTATTAGCAAAACAAGCTGCTTTGGCACCTTTCCCCTTTTAAACCATATGACTGGAATATAACTCAGGGTGCAAGTAGGAACCCAACATGGGAAATTTCTACAGGAAGGTACAGTATTTGGCATTAAAACAGAGATATATACCAGCAGGTTCTTAACCTTCAAAAACATATACAATTACTTTCTGCTGGTTTCTACTGAAAATATTTACGGTAGAATTTTCTTTGATATTGTGCATTATAATTATAGATATATTTATCCATGCTTATGTGATCAAGTATACTAGTTAGAACAAATGTTGCATCCAGCAAATCACTAGACATTTTTTTCTAATCAAACATATGTTCTTTTGCATTAAATACGTGATTTTTACATTTGAAGCCAAAATCTCTTTGTTGATCGAGAACTATCAGGCCAGCCCATTTGTGGGATTAAACCAGGTTACCACCATCTTCTAATTCTTCTCTTTAAGAAAATGTATTAAGAGATCTGCTTAAAATATGCTGTGTGCACAAAATACAATGGTTAAAATGTAATCTATCGAGTTAAAAACAGGGTCCTATACCTTTTGATTTTCCCTTGAGTTTCCTGTATAAATCAATGGCCTTCTGTTCTCTGGAAAGGAAAATTATGATTAGTGAAGTGATTTATTACAGCGACCTAATCCTAAATCAGTCTAATGAATTGTTCTGTCTATTAATGGAGGAAAACTTAACATAAATAATTTATTTCATAAATTACCCACACATGTGGTTGATTGCTCCTTTGCTTTGTTGATGATAGTTATCGATTTTCAGTCTTTTACTCAACCCAAAGTGCATTCAGAACATTTATTTTTTGTGAAAGTTGAGAACCAATTCTGCTCCCATTCATTAGCACAATACCTTTTTTTGTTTATGTCTAAGCATCTTTATGCAAGGATTATTATGTCCTGCTTGCTCAACAATCATTTCTCAACTCGGTGACTAAATCCAGAACAGCCCGATAACTGCAGATGTGGTATAAGTGACACTGGTTATCAACATGTTTTAGGATTTTTTAAAACCTATGATAAGACAGTAAATAGTCTGGTTCCTGAGCCTGGCAGGTCTGCAGTACTCCAGGCCACTGCTGATGACAGAGAAGCCAGCCTGGTTCATTGGCAGGGCTTGGAGGAGTAGACTTGTCCAACGCCTTGGGACATCCTCCCGACGTGAAAGGCACTCTATAAATATAATTTTGTTGTTGTTACTGGTGAAGGCATTCTTTCCAACAGCTCCTGTAACCCTGCAAGCAAAAGCCGGCTAGGCTGGTCCTCATTGAATAAGCAGCAAGAAGCTTGCAGATAATACTTTCCAGCAAAATTGTAACTTTAGCTTGTTAAATCCAGCAGTATTCCAACACATACTCTGTGTCACAA
Source organism: Hydrolagus colliei (assembly GCA_035084275.1). Taxonomy (NCBI): domain Eukaryota; kingdom Metazoa; phylum Chordata; class Chondrichthyes; order Chimaeriformes; family Chimaeridae; genus Hydrolagus; species Hydrolagus colliei. The sequence goes on from CM068748.1 coordinate 16,731,762, forward strand.
AGCCTTGTTTCCTGCCAATCTGCGCTCAATACTCTCCAGAATTAGGTAAGCAGAGTGTGTTTCTCAGAGAGTGTATATTTCACTCCAGCACAGATAAATCTCCTTAAGCAGTTGGCATACATATGTGAAACATTGTCTGATTTGGATACTCAAAAAAATGTGGATCCTGAAGAGAAGCAATTAAATTACCATTATCAAAGGAAAAGTATTGTTGTGTACTTATTTAAAAAAACGTATTTAATCTTTTGAAGAAGATAAACAGTTACTGGTCAATCTGCCAATGGCAACTATGAAATTTCTTCTCAATCCCTAAAGATGCCTGAGTCAAAATGACAAGTGATCAATGCACTATTACCACAACACATGTATCAGAGAAATTGAACTCACTTCTACGACTCCACTTTCCACAATAATGATCATATTGTGTGGTTCCAAGTCATGAATAAGAAGCCTAAATTCGCAAAACACGATTGACATAACATGTCTTTTTGTTGTGACAGACAGACAGTGGATTAAATAACCAATAAACATGCTGGGACTCTTGCACCTTCACTGATAGGATCATCAAGACACTTTTAAGTGCTATAGAGCTGTCAGACATCAGTCTAGCAATTTCATTGTGCATACAAGAGTGTGAAAAAAAACTGAAGAATCTTCAGATGTATTCAGAAGCTTTGCATTAAAATATGGACAAATTCTGTAAGAGAATTGCTGTATTTACCTTGCAGGCCAAAGCCAACATCAGCACCATTTTATAAAACATGTATCACTTTTCTCTCACTCACAGGCTGATTCTCCCTGCAGCCATTGTTTGCTTTGACACTGATGCCCTTCAAAGTGCATATGCATACTTCCATTATTGTTGCCATAGCAGCCAAGACATGTGGGAACTATTAACAATTCTCTACCCTATTTCATTTTGTAGGATACTATCACTCTTGTCACTACTGATTGGAGAAGAACAACATGATTTATAACACAAGAGATTAAACAGAAACTGACAGACTGATTTTGTAGTGACTATTAACAGCCATCCGTGAGCCACTGGTAGACTTCTGTCACTTATCCATGAGAATAGATATTTTGAATTTAAATGCAATGCATTTGACTACAACTGGCGACCTAACTTAATTGTGCTATTTCTTAATGGGATTCTTACTAAGGATGGAACGTACCATTCTTACTATGAAAGAATCCCATTAGAATTCTGATTGAATCTCAGGAAACCTGTACTGGAAGTAGATAATTTCAGAGTGAAGTTTGGGTTATAATAAGGTATTTCCACTTGTATAACTTGAATCTCTTAGGAATCCTTTTAAGAAATAATCACAGTTAGATTCACATATTTCACAGTCCTATTTAATCTCTCTAATTTCCATACTTTGCACATTTTGTGCTTAAAGCAGTTACCAGTTTAAAAGAAATAAATGTTATATAATTATTATTTCTTACAAGGCTTCCATGACTTCTCCATGACGCCTCGCATATGGACTTCTCTGGAGCTCCACTATTTCACTGTGTAGACCTACAATTTGTTCTTCCAAGTGACCAATTTCAGCAGCCTTAAATGTCAAAAAAGGAAGAAATTTGGATTTAACATAAGAATAAGATTATTACATCAAAACATCAAAAACACTTTAATTATATCACCATAAGTACAAAGATATGAACTTAGGGAAAGGCTAGTTAAATTCAGACCTATTCACTCATCTATTTATTTTAGTCAATAAAACTGATCTACTCACATGTCGACAAGCTTCTGCCTTCTCTTCCATCTCTTTCCATGCTTTCAGCATCTTCTCAGAAGCTTAAGAAAAGATATACTTGGACTTAGATGTTATAAGATCCATGGATCATACCACATTATATGCAAAGTACGAAAAATGGCCAAATTCTAGGTCAGGTCACTGCTCACATCTCACACTATAGATGGCACATATAATGCACAGACCAGGCAGCACAGATGATGTCATTTCCAGTTTTGCATGCATGCATTGCGTACAAAGTGTTACTGATGTCACTTCCTGTGCAAAGGAACACCAGCTGCCAACCTGACAATATGAAGTTGGCCATTTGTTGGTGCGGGAAGTCAGCTTGTCAGCACCAAAGTTGAGTGCTTCCAGTTAACGCTGATTGGATACAGTTGATCCAACCCACCTTCTACTTTAATTAATTGATGTGCTGAAGTTTCTTGTAAATATGGAATATCTGTTTGATGTTCACTGTTGTAATGGAACACATCTGTTGGTCAAAACATTTTGAAAAAAAAGTAGCTCCAGCAGTACTCATTCAGCAATAAAATATTCACACCTTTGTATCCCAGCCTTGACAGGCATTCAAACTCATTGAACATTGTGACAGCTCCTAGCCTGGTTTCAAATAAGGCACCATACAGCGGGGAAACATTCCTTCTCAGGAGAGAGAAGCAATCAACACTACCTCACAGAGCACACTTCTCATCTGCCAAACATGGAACTGCTAATAGTGCTGGACATCAATTTGTCACCCAGATGAATAAGAATGTGCGGCAAGAGGAATTATGTTGGTAAAACACTGCAATTGTTGTCCAGCTCTATGTCGCCTCAATATCATAAGGGAGTAAAAAGTGTTTCACTTCATGTTATCCACAAGTTCATGGTCATGCATGATAGCATCACAGAGCAACCATGCAATGAATGCAGGGAACACTAAAAAATAGACCAATTTTTAAGGAAACACAGATACTCTGTATTGTAGAACAAAATTATAAAACACGTTTCCTGCAGCATAAATAGAAGAAAAGTGGCTTCGCTTTCAGGAGGAAAATACAGCACTGGCACCCTCTCAAAAAGAACATTATGAGCAGATTAAACTCATTGTTAGCTACTTGTCAAAGCTCAAACCAGATTCTAGAAACATTTTGTTGGCCACTTTTGAATCTTTTTCTCTAGTGACCAATACATTTTTCAAAACAAAATATCATGACAAATCAAAAGGAAAAATCCCAAATTCATATTCTTGTAAAAAAAGTGAAATCAATATCATGCTTTCTAACACAAAAGCAAAGTGGGAATCAAGCTGAACAATACTTACAAATTCCATATGCCATTTGTTCACTGTACTTTTCCAGATCAAGCCTTATGCTACACTGAAAAAAATCCAACTTGGCTTTTAGTTGCTGGGAATTGGAAAACATAGTCATCTTCATTTTTGTCAGGTTACTGTTGTAACGGAGGAGACTCAGCCTGGAAATCAATTACAACCAAGAATCATTCCAATGTGTCAGAACTTTCAGGCAGAAAAAACACTCCTGCCAATGTTTTCAGTAAAGATCCACACAAAATAACTCTTTCAATACTAGTCACTGTAGCTGATTAATATTTAATCTTATTCATCTTAAATTTAAATATTTGTATTTGTTGCACAAAAGGGTTTATCACTGCAACTAATATTAATTGATAAAGGAATTTGTTACTTTTCCCCTCAAACAAAAAACTAAATTAATAACTGCTCACTTATATTGGTAAGTATACTGTATGTATTACAGTAATAAGGTACTCCAGTCATATGCAAATAATGGCGCAGCTGAGATGCATTTGCTTCTATTGAAGTAAATATAACTTCTCCAAGAAGCAAATACCTCCTCCCAGTCAGCAGAGTACCTAGAATAGCTTAACACAAGTGTGCGAAATAGTGTGTCTCCGTGGTCTTTGAATTACGAGGCCAAATATCTCACAGTTGGTGGGAACATATCCCATTTCTTCAACTCGTCCTCCCTCCTCGCAAGTGCCTCCATCCACACCTCTGATTCCAAATGTGGTCATGGAGTTCCTCTATTTGAAAATAGATAAAATCCACCTAGCTGCACCACCCTACTCTCCCCCACGCCCCCTTCTCACCTTCTGCTTATGTCCTTACCCTGCACTTTTACCCACATTTCTCCATCCCTTGTCACCCTCATAAATGAAACCCACCATCTTCTCCCTTGATCCTCTTCCCGGCCATGCATTGACCACTTGATTGCCACTCCTCTGCCCCCTGCTGGCAGTACAGACAATCTGTATCCCATTCCAGCATTGTCCCTGTCTGCTTCAAAATCAATTTCATCAACCCTCCTAAACAAAACACACCCTTAATTCCTCCAAACTCCAACTTTGTTTCCTCTATTGGTTTTCTCACCCTGTCACTTGAAGTGCACTACCTCAGCCCCCTCCTATTACTCCCCCGCTCCTTTATCTATCTTTAAATCCTACCTGAAAACCAACAACTCTTTGATTATGTCTATGGTTATATTATGTTGTTGTATGGTAATCTATTCCTCCTTCTTTCTTGCTTGACAACTAACCCCACCAATGTACAGCTCTCCAAAATGTTATCTTACATGATTTCGCTGTGTAAATGCAAGTTGCTGCTGTCGATGTGGTATTCTTAAGATCATTGGAGAAATACTTCCACACCTTTAGACTGCATGTGAAATATAAAATGAAACTAAGGATACAACATATTCTACAATGAAGTGAACAGGCAAATTAAAGTGCTGATAACTCAACATTGTAGCACTTGTGATTTTTTAAAATTTTCTTATAGTAGATGAATAAAACCCTTTGCAGCTGTGTATGAAATTTGAAAAAATTCCTGTCTCAGACATGGTTAAATTAATTTGAGATTCTGACACTATTGAGCCCAGAGAGACTGTGTCACCATTCGTTGTGAGGTCCATGAACAGAAGGAGTTAGCCCTTTGGGAATCAGCAGATTCACTCCATTGGTCTCTTCCAGGCTTGTGCATTCCAATCTTCCTAAAGAATGCACAGATGGCTGCACCAAATTAATAAGCTACTGAGTGCACCTTCCTTTTTTTAAAAGAAAGTGAAAAATTATAATTTGTATAACCAAATTAAATGAAGAGACAGGTATCTATATATGTGTGTGTGTATATATATGTATATTAATATACTGTACTGTACTATAATATATAAAGGGAGAGAGAATTTTTTTTCCATGGAGAGCTTTGAAATGAATTGAGGCAGTCTGTCACACTAGCATATCTGTTAGAATAAACGTTGCAAAGATAACCATGGATTGACACAAAGACATCAATGAAATCTACCGTTTCTTGAACAATCTTGTCAAAGTATACGACGTGTAGAAAAATAATGCAGAACAATCAATTGGATTTATTGCCTTGAGTTATGAAGGTTCTTTTTTTAATGTTTTGTTTATTTCTGGCTTGATTTACTGAGTTCAACCTTCTTCCAAAATAAATCCAGAATTTCACCTTTGCCTTGGGGCAGGACAGGTGGCAACATTTGAGGATGTACTTGAGGAAACAAATTTTAAAGTTTCTAATTTAAATATTCCTGCAAATTACTCAATTTATTAAAGTTGGTTACAAATGACCCGAGTACATCTGGAGAGGGAGAGGAAAGGATAAATCACTAAGTGTATTCATCCAGAAATTACTTTTGGATGTCTAACAGAGCTACTGATTAAGGCCAAGAAATAAGTTGCTACTTGCCTTCTTGGTCACGGGTGATGCTTGCCATGTATTGAAGGCATAAAAGGGTGATTCAGTACTTTGATTTTACTGCTTACAAGTTTATTGATGAATCAATCAGTTCAACAATTCGAGAATTTCAGTGAGCTTTGAGCAACTGCTCTCATAACTTTGCCTTTTTTGGATATGTCATGAAATGCTGCTTTCAGCAAACTGCTTTCATTTTATATGGAGCAAGCATCGGGAGCACCAGTCCCAACTCGCACAAATATGCAGTTTAAACATTTGCAGATCAACACCAATAGCTGGAACAGCAGGTCCAGTCGTTCCCAACATCCAGACTCAACGTAAAGGTCATATTATTTTAAAATCACAATTTAGACAGTAAAAATATTTTTTTCTAAGTTTAAAAAATACACCCCTATCTTCCCAAATAAAGATAAAAATCAATCAAGACAGTTATTGTAAAATAATCCCCCCCCCCATAAAATTAATCTGAAATATTAAAAGAGCAGAAACTTAATGTGGTTAGGCCTTATGTGATTTATGAAATCACATGCTGCTGTATTATTATCAGTCTTCTTTTCACTGGATTACTTACATTGCAGCTCTCTGTCCCTGGAAAAGTCTGCTATAATCATCCTTCAATCCACAAACATAATTCACAGCTTCACCCCACACTTTTCTCAGTTGTGCATTGGGCAATAAGACCTTTGCGTCCCTTACTGCAGAAAACATAATGTTGCAAAACATGAATTCAAATTCACAAAATACTCTTCATAAATGTATAATTTCAATAAATGAAATGAAGATTTTTTTTCAATTTTAACATGTTTTCAATTTTAATTCATATACTCCTTCCACTTACACATCTATTATTTTCCTACCTATCATCACCATTTTAATAATTAAAAAAGTTGGTTGTGCATTCTATTTTTCTTGAAACTTGGTATGTGGTGCCTGTACTGGAGTTTAACGTGTCTTAATTTGTCTTTAGGGTTATGTACTTTGACTTGTCACAAATACCAATTGAAATAAAATATGCAAGAGTATAATTTGCACTCACCTCAGTAACAATAAAAAAAACCTGATTATTAAGTACTTATTTGTTGTTTACTGGAATTATTAAGAAAATTGATGTACTCAAGTTACGGTGAGTATTGCCCATTTGTTTCTTCCAGCTTACACTGTCTCTATGGCTATTTTTATGTACAACCACAGATGAAATATTTGATGAAGTGCCGTAAGCAAAACATTTACCCGCCTTTGGCTCTCCAATGGCTGTTGGCCGATTGTAGATTTCTAACATGTTGAGTTTTAAAATCACATTTCCAGAATTCATATTTTCTTTTTATCATTGTGTATTAATAGCAGTTATTAGTCAATCCACAACTATTTGTGGGACACTATTGTGTGAAATTGGCTGCCATGTTTTGCCCACAAAACAATCAATTCACTTTACAGTATATTCTATGGAGTGCTTTGAGATGTCTCAAAGACGTGATAAGGCGCTATAACAAATGCAAGGATTATTACTATTATTATTATTGCATTAATCAATAATAAATACAGATTCAACTACAGGATCATGGGGCATAGCAGATAAGCCGGTTTTGACAAATTTACACTTCTACAGTTCCCTTCAAGGTACTTTATATATATGCCTTATAAAAAACACGGATAAACTATGTGCTAGTTTATCTTGTACAAAATATTCATGAAGATGTTATTTTATTTAAAAATTAGGCAGACTTTCTCAATGGTTTCACATCCACATGTGTAAGATAAGTGTAACTGAATACCTAACATCTTATAAACTGCTCCTTCCGATCTAAACTCCAAATCATTGAACTAAGATTAATTTTTAAAGAATTCTGTTCCGTTTTGGAATTTCTGACTATTCCAGTTGACACAACGGCAGCTGCTATGTTGTCAAATAGCTGCAGTGCTTTGAATTTTAAAACTTTAATCTACCAGAAATCCTTGATCCTGTTTCAAAATCAAGAAGGATTATGTATGGGCATAACAGCTGCATAATGATTCATAGACACATTGGAGGAAATGGAAAAGCCTTGTTCGGTTATATAATGATTTTACAAAGAGCATCGGGATCAAGACTATATAAAAACTGAGATATTCATGGTACTAAATGCCAAGCAGACTTACATGAGCTTAGGGGTCTTTCCTATGTCTGGTAAAATGTTCTTGTTTTTTACACTAAGTTAAGCTTTCCTTTTTTTTTTTAAAAGGAAGTTTTTTAAGGCCTAATATCAACAAATATTTATTTAGCTATATATTTTTCTGAATTTTAGTGACCCTCAGTTGTAAATTGCCACAGATGTCACATCCACCCTGCACCTGAATGCTATATGCAGACAGCGCCACTAATGTTAGTGATGCCCCGTCTACAGCACATGCGCACAGTGTGCAGCAAGTGACATCCGTGGCACCCTTATGATGCCAAAGTTGGCTATTTTTCGAGTTCAAACCTGGAACATTTTTTAGATATGTTTTAACGATGTAAGTAATTTCCCAAGATTTAGAGAATATTGGAAAGCATGATGAATACGGATTTTTACTGATTAATTTGACAGAAACTGGCAAATCAAACCACATTGCGTGAAGGCAGCGTAGGAGCTGCCACCCCCTGCTCAGGCTGGGCTAACTTTCAGTGGCTGAGGTATATAACAAAAAAACTGTTGCTGGAATTGTCTACAATAAGTGACATTAAATCCATTGTCCAATTTTAACAATATGCCAGCATTGGTCAGCAATGACACTCCTTCATTGCGGCGACAGCGCTGTGACCAGAAAAACATCGGAATGACAAAATCACATAAAGAATATTCAGTGCTTGACTGGGACATCCCACTGATAAATGTAAAGGCTATGAAGATACTATATACTGTGCTGTAAAACCACAATAATCCATCATGGTTGGGCCCACACACCTCCTGGATTTCAGAGTTTGCCAGTATTTAGAAACCTCCCTCGAAATGGCTGGGGACCCTTGTAAAAAAGTACCATGGTATTGGTGGTAGGACCATGGAAGTACCATGGTTATGGTGGTAGTACCATAGTACTACCATGGTACTTCCGCCATTACCATGGTACTTTTTTTTTACAAGGGGAAGCTCTGCCACATACACACAGCACTGAAGCCAAAACATGCCCGAGCTCCACACACAGTGCCAGACCGGCGACGCTGTGAACTAAAAGCGGCTGCTCCGAACTTCGGGAGATTTGCCGGACATCGGAATAAAATCTAATACTGTATGTATTTTGAAATATTGGCAGTTTTAGGGATTTGCCAGCTTATCAAAGTTTTACTGTACCAAATTTAAAAAATAACTTACCAACAAAATTGACATGTTCTGGTAATGCTCTACCAGCAAAAGGTCCTTCATAGACAGTGCTGCTTTTATCAAATAGGTACACCATGTAGCTGTCCCATCCTCTCTGCAAAAATTGTAAGATCCCATTTCAAAATAGAATATTCTCCACTTGTTAAAAATAAAACAGTACGGTAAATGCACAACAGAACATAAAGAAAACAGTTTTATTCTTCAGTTTACCTCTCCAACCTCCGTGACCTCAATTCCCCCATTCTCACCTGACTCCCCATCACCAAGACGATTCAATTCAAGATCCTGGTCTTCACCTTCAAAGCCCTCCATGGCCTAGACCCACCCTACCTTTGCGACCTCCTAACCCCCTACCAAGCTGCCCGCTCCCTCCGCTCAGCAGGCTCCGGCTTGCTCCATGTCCCCTGACCCACCATCGGTGGACGAGCCTTCAGCCATTCTGCTCCGAACCTCTGGAATTCCATCCGCAATCCCTCCGCCTCGGACACCCCACTCCCCCAACGCCCGATGCTTCTTCAAGTCCTGCCTCAAGACCCTCCTCCTGGATGGTCCCATCGGTCACCCCAAATCCCCTCCTTTCCCTCCACCCTCCCCGATCACGACCCCAGCTTGGATCTGTAACATTGAATGTCCAGTTGGATGTTGAGACATCTTCCCAATGTGAAGTACGCTATATAATTGTAATGTTGTTGTTAATGAATAGTTCTTACTACATTTCTAGCACTCATACAGCTGATATTTTTTTAAATAGTTATTGGTTATACATCTGATGATCCACAATTTTTTATCTTTTTTCTACTATACAAATATAGATCCCAAATTTCAGCCCTGTTTATCATTCACAACTCACCCACAAAAATACAGCTATACAATTGAGTAAATCTTGTAAAGTGTTGTGAGACATCCTCCCAACATGAATGAAGCTATAACAAATACAAGGATTATTATTTTAGCATGCATGAATTCATACATGAAGTCCTGCTCCTGAACCTTGAGAGGTCCTCCCGACGTGAAAGGAGCCCTATAAATGTAATTTTGTTTGTTTGTGTGTGTGTGTTGAACCTATCTTCGGAAGTATTTTTGTGAAGTTTATCCATGCTGCAGCTGCAGTCTGAAGTCAAATTTCCAGGCAGCTTCTAATTTTTAAAAAGTCCTTGTACGATCTTTGGATCACACTTTTATAACATAACAGGTTTATAACATTAAAGTCTTTCAATGTAATGAACCAGCTGTGACAGCAGGTCATGACTTAACCTACTCAGCTGCAGAAAATTTCAGTGAAGTTTACTCAGCTTCTTAACATAGTGCTGGAAATGATGTTGACACACCGTAAACAGTTTAATGAAAAGCAAATTAAAAACATCTCCACTACGATGGTTAAACAATAATAAGAAGCTAGATTTGTATAGCACCCTTTACCTCAGGAGGACATCCCAAGGCAGGACCCGAGCAAGGTATCGGGATCAGGAGGGGTGGACTTCATGGGTAGGAGGGTGAATGAAGGCACAGTTGAAGTATATTTTGAGACTTGCCTTGAAGGATGCAAGGAAGGTAGCAAGGCGAAAGGACTTTGGGATGGAGTCCCAAAGAAATACTATATAAGTATTATAAAATACTATAAGATCCCTTAACAGCTCAGCGAGTTTATAATAATCCCTTCAAAATATGAGAATAATTTGGTATTTTAATCCACGACTGTTTGTGAGACACCTGCTATGCGCATTTGGCTGCCGCGTTTCGCCCACATATTCAATTCAATTTACAGTATATTCTTTGAAGCGCTTTGAGATGTCTAGAAGACGTGAAAAGCGCTATACCAATTGCAAGGATTATTATTGTTATTACTGCAGTGAATAGTTCAACCATACAGAATGAAAAGGTTACAGGTTTGGTTCCTAAAGAGGGTAATATCAGTTATGATTCCCATTTCTGATTGTAATCAAGGGATTCCTGCAGGAGGTGCATCTCAACACAGCAGTGATTCTCCCCAACAAAGTTGAATGCATTCAATGCCTATTATACCTCCTGGCAAGATTCACATATGTGCAAAACCTTCTAAGACAGGGTACCCAGCCCCACAAAACCATACTCCAGAAAATTAATACCCTCAAGTTGCGGGGGAGAAAATATAAAACTTTATAAATGCAGTAATTATTCTAAAATAGAACAATGGAGGAAGCTCAATTATTCTGTACTGGAGCACTTGTCTTGCATTGAAGTGCTTCAATGCAGAAATTATTGCTGCAAACCTTATAAAATTTTAAAAGACCATACCACTCCATCCAGCACACACTGGCTGGCAGGTTTACGGGGATCAAGGGAAATTCCAGTCTCCAGTAGTAGTTCTTGATTTGCTGCAGCAATTCCCGTTTCAGTTTCAATATGCATTTGAAGAGACAGGAGACTCTCGTCAGGTTTGATGAGGAAGGAATTAATACGGGCAGAGGTCATGTTCAATATATGCACGTACTGCAACAAAAAACATATGGTTTAGAGAAGTTAGTTTGGGAATGCGTAGCATTGAGAAAAATAGATTATTCTTACTCCCCTTCTACATAACATAAAGGCCTCTGTAATATCACAACTTCAAAAAGTCAACATGTGACTACAAATGTTTTTAAAATCCAATTTATTGCAGTAAATGAAGGATGCTGCTTTGACTTTGAAGGCAGAGAATGGAAATAGCAAATAAAAAGTAATTTAATTAATTTAAATTGCATCAGCAAAAGCATTATGAAGTCCAAACTTCATTTTTAACATTCAGTTCAGTACAGAACACCAATATAGTAGAAGCCCGTTTATCCATGACCCGATCAACCATAACTTCCGCTATAACCGGCACCGCAAAAAAAAGTATTCGACAGACCGGAATTTATACAGAAAAATGCATTTTTTGGTGTTTTGTGTTGCGTCAGTATTTTGGAATGCTGCTACTGATGGTGGCGCTAGCTCAGAATGCTGCCAGTACTGTAAAGCAATGCACTCTCCGGAATGTACTCTTTGAGAGAGGCAGAGGTGAGTTGATTCATTTAGATTTAATTTAGCCACAAAGCAGCAAAACACACACCCACCCTGAGTAAAGCTTGCAGATCAAAATTCATTGGCTTTTATTTTAATAAAAGACTCATCCTTGCAATGCTCATTTTAGAGTGCAGTGTTTCAAATTAGTGCACACACACACACCAAGGCTTTTTGGAAAGAAAGTTAACTGAACTGAGTGGCCGCCGCTCACTCTCTGCTTTCTCAATAACAAAAGCTTTCCTCTCTTCTGTCCCCAATTAGAACAATGTCATTCAGACGTGTAACTTTTGCGCTAGTTTAAAGATCTCTCTGAACTGCCTGGTCGCTGTGTTTAAAATGATTATATTTAATATTTATATATTATGTTGTCATATAAATGATTATTTAGTCTATTATTATGTGCTATGTTTTTTTAAAATATATTTTTTAGAAAAATGTAATTTTTTGTGTGTTGGGGTTTTCTGTCGAATATCCGGCAGGCGCTTTAACCGGCACTGGCCAAGTCCCGAGGGTGCCGGATAAACGGGCTTCTACTGTACATAGCTACTGTATAATTCTCAATTGACAGCATATTTTCTAACAACGTTTGGATTTGTCCACCAGAGGACACTGTTAGGCAAATATTGCATTTAAAAAAAACATGAATAATAATCCTTCCATTTTATATAGCGCTTTTCATGTCTTCTAGATGTCTCAAAGCGCTTCACAGAGTATACTGCAAAGTGAATTAACTGTACATTTGTGGGCGAAACACAGCAGCCGATTGTGCACAGCAATGTGAAATGCCCAATTATTTTTGAGGAATTATTATCAGGCGTGTGGAGTAAGAAAACTTGTTCAAGGTTTCACCCTGACCTGCCTGGAATTGAACTCAGGTCTCTCACTTGTAAGGTGAGTGCTCCAACCACTGAGCTACAAGACTTCACTGAAAGTTCACATTCTCTTAGTAAAGAAAACAATTTTTTTTTTAAATCTCTAATTTAGATTTGCACCTAAATTAAAAGCCCATAAAGATGATGGATGACACAGAAGAGTTCAGGATCAACAATGCTGATCAGAGCTCATGTCTGTTCATCTGCCAAGAATCAGCTGAGGCATTGTTAGTTCAATCAGGGTAGGATCCTGAACAAAAATGTATCAGTGAAAATTATTCAAAGAACCACCTAATTATTGAGAAATGAAGAAAACGTCTCTCTCCATTATCAATGGTGGAACAGACAACCCCTGCTTAACAATGGGGATAAAAAAAACAAAAGGGCAGAACTGACAACATGGTGAAACTGTTATACTTGAATTAAAGATAAAATAAAAGATAAAAGCAAAGACTACAAATCAATGTACAAATCAATAAACATGTTCAAAAAGAAAAGGGTTTCTCCCAGTGTCCTCGCTAACAATCCCCCACCAAATAAAAATTGTTCACTCATTCCATGGCTGTTTGTGGGACATTGCTATGCGCAACTAGTTGTCACTTTTCACCCACAAATGTAGTTAATCTGCTTTGGAGTTATCTCAAATATATATAATCTAATAAATAGTTGTATCATATGTAAGGATTATTACCATTATTATTACACATCAAATGCAAGGACTATTATTATAATAATCAATATAATTTCATTATTTTTCTCCCCCATCACTATTACCAACCTTCTGGCTCAAAATGGTGTCCATTAACACAAAGCAGGCTACACGATTTGTGTTAGGGTCTATGATTCCACCTCGTTGATTTGGATCCCATCTCAGCAACACTTGTAGCAATGATTCCAGTTGTTCTGTTATGAAGCTTTGGGATAAGAAAACCATTGTTAACAAAAATGAAAAACTCACAAGACTCTGAAACAAAATAATTCAGCTTATTGAAAATAAATTATTTCCAATTAGCTGAAAAATATGGACAAAATAATGTTATGGAATTATCTGTAGGTCTTTAATGATCCCTCAGTATCTAACTAGTGATTATTCGTGGAGTTATGTATCTTTAGTGGTTAAAGTACTCGCCTAGCAAATGAGAAGACCTGGTTCAATTCCTGAGCAGAGCAAAATGTTCAGCAATTTCCTTACCCCACATGTTGACCTTGTAGTCAGTAGGAACTTGGTTGTTAGTTGATTGCTTTCCTGTTTTGCCCACAAAATATACAATATATTCTGTGAAGTACTTTGAGACATCTCGAAGACATGTTAAGGTGCTATATCAAATCCATGGATTTTGTTATTATGTAAATGCAATGTTCTGTTACATAGCACCAATTCCATTTTGAGCGTAAGAGCCAGGTTCTTATGGAGAGGTAGAAGGTGAAGGTGCATTGTTTGAAATATTCTAAATGCTCACCTGCTAAGACAATTGGGCTGTGGTAAATTCATAGAGAAACTTGTTTCACCATTCATCCCCTCAATACCCATGATATCCTTTGGGCCTTTCAGTTTAACTTTGCTGTGCCTGGGAAAAACAACGGATGCAGACGCCTATTTAATTCTTCCCGAAAAATCAACAACGGTTTACGTAATGTTTGAAGCAAAGAAGACAAAATGCAGATTATTATGAGATTTCTTTAACCATTAAAGATCATGCGCAGCTTTGAACTGACTACTCGTGTACATATTTGACTTAGTCTCTTATCTTTTCTAATAAATATTATAAAAGTTTTATCACCTTTTGAATTGAATCATCGATTACACAAACAGGCAATGTACTAATCTGATCATATTTCATGTGGGATGAATATATTGACACGGTCTATAAAGATGGTGGGGATTACCGAATAGGGAGGGAAGGAGGACAGTTTGCTAATGGCATCGTTCAAATAGGGTTTTAAAAGACCCTGTGTTTGAAAGCTTGGCCAATGATAATGGGGTGGAGGAAGTAAGAAGCAATAAATCAGTCAGAGATAGACAGATTGCAGACGTGGGATGGAAACCATTTGTTATTTATCAGGAAGAATTTGCAATGCTTACACTATTGCACAAAAAACAAAACAAACACAGGTCTATACAAGAAGGCGCTCAAAACACAATACAAAATGCTAATCTCACTATAAGAAGTCAAGAGAAATGACAGCTGTAGTACATTGGAAGTACTGTATGTACATTCTGGAGATTGAGGTATAGGGAATGGGCATTATATTTATGGAGCTTCATTGGTAAAGCCCTCAATTGACACAATATTAATCCTCATTTTAAATAGATAAAAACATCTCCAAATTATCTTCTTACCACTGGACAGGCTGTTGATTATGCAAAAATGGTCTAAATCCCGAAATGCATTCAAATAATAGTGTTCCAAAACTCCAGTAGTCCACCGTGACTGTATATGGAATCTTATCAAACAATTCTGGAGCCTGAGGTAAAAACAAGAAGACTTTTGCAAAAACTACTTGATTTCAATAATTGCTATCATAAAAAGATAAATAGTTGCATATAATTTTAAGAATAATAATTCTTGTATTTGGTATAGCACCATATCACATCTTCGAGATGTCTCGAAGCGCCTCACAGAACATACTGTAAAATGAATTGACTGTGGAGTTTGTGGGCAAAACAAAGCAATCATTTGTACACAGCAGTGTCCCAAACAGTCATGGATTCAATTACATACATTTTTGTCCTGAACAAAAATCCCCACTTGGATAAGGTATGGAATCCTCACATTTGCTTGTTGATAGATATACCATTACGTTTTCAATAACTTACACAATTTATAAAGCAATGTAGAGATCAGTACAGATCTGGCCAGATTTTCTGATACATTTTAATTCTGAATGCAGAAACAGACATTACTAATGTAGCTTGCTGAAAGGACTGGGCTTTGAACTGCATTGCTGGAAACTTCAGACCAAGTTCACTTGACAGTTCTTCAAATTACTCAATCAATAGGCCACAATCCAGGTAACATAAAATGTTATATATTATAGAAAAGCTATGCCTTAATTTCACTTTGTATGAGTGCCTTGACTGTTGCTCAAGTGTGGTTCCATACCTTGTCCAAATGCCCATTATTCATATGTGTACCAAAACAGTGTCAGTCAGCCATTTGACTGATGAGGACTAGGGAACGGCGATGTATCGTTTTTCGATTAAACCCGATATGATTTTCAGATCGGTATGCCGATATGGTGATTCTAAAAAAAACGTTATATCGAGAGATTCGATTTTAAAAATATACATCGTTATATTTTTAACATCGTTCCTGGCAATATATCAATATTGTTGGTATTATCAGCGTAATGCGATCTTTTCCAGCTTACCTTGTCGCCGGCATTGCAACCTCCTAGATCTAGAGCATGGAATGCGCGTACATTCGGTGCGCGCGCACAATTAACGGGCGCGCACATCCGATGCGCGCGCACACTTTACCGTGCATACTCGACGTGAGTCGTGGCGTCTTAACAAAGTCGCATCGCTGAAAATTGTAGTTTGAAAATTTACCTTTCTCATCATGGGGAAAAGAAGTATGGGACTACTTTGAAAACAATGCAGTCAGTAATGGTGTGTATAGATGTACAGTTTGCAAGGTCTTGGTTAAGACATCTGATTCGAGCACGAGCAACCTGCGACATCACATTAAGCAGCACCACCCCGCCCAGCGCGCTGCCCTCAGAGCGAAATTATTGTCGACAACAGCAGGAAGTCGAATCAGCGCTTCGGAGAAAGCGACAGGTAGTGGGGCCAGTGCAGCTCAAACAATTCCTGCTTTATTTAAGAGGAGAACATTGTACCAGAGAGGGGACAAAAAGTGGCAAAGTATCACGAACGCTGTCACTTTTTGCATAGCAAAGGAGAGCTTGCCAATGGCGAAGGACATTAATTCAGACTTCAGACTACGTAAAAATAAGTGGCATTTTGTGGCTGTAAGTGTTATTTTTGTGTGTGAGAGTTAGAAGCCAGATTATCACTGCTTCTATGTGTGTGTCTAGTCAGACACACACAGCAGTGATAATCTGTCTTCTAACTCTTAACAGTCAGACTGTCTGTCTCTCTCTTTTCTATTCTAATAGATCTCATTTACACGTGGACATTACATGCTAGTTTCAAGCAAGAAATGGAGGAGAATAAATCTCTAGATTTTGTTTTTGGTGTGTGTGTTCTATTTTGTGTTTAGAGATGGAGGGAGAGAAGGAGAGGGTGAAAGTTGGGAGAGAAGGAGAGAGGAAGAGAGGAGAGGGAGGGAGAGAATGAGAGGGGGAAAGGAGGGAGAGAAGGAGCGAGGGGAAAGGAGGGAGAGAAGGAGAGAGGCGAGGGAGGGAGGGAGAGAAGGAGAGGGGGAAAGTTGGGAGAGAAGGAGAGAGGAAGAGAGGAGAGGGAGGGAGAGAATGAGAGGGGGAAAGGAGGGAGAGAAGGAGCGAGGGGAAAGGAGGGAGAGAAGGAGAGAGGCGAGGGAGGGAGGGAGAGAAGGAGAGGGGGAAAGTTGGGAGAGAAGGAGAGAGGAAGAGAGAAGAGGGAGGGAGAGAAGGAGAGGGTGAAAGGAGGGAGAGAAGGAGCGAGGGGAAAGGAGGGAGAGAAGGAGAGGAAGAGAGGAGAGGGGGGGAGGGAGAGAAGGAGAGGGGGAAAGGAGGGAGAGAAGGAGCGAGGGGAAAGGAGGGAGAGAAGGAGAGAGGAAGAGAGGAGAGGGGGGGAGGGAGAGAAGGAGAGGAGGAAAGGAGGGAGAGAAGGAGCGAGGGGAAAGAAGGGAGAGAAGGAGAGAGGGGAGGGAGGGAGAGGGGGAAAGTTGGGAGAGAAGGAGAGAGGAAGAGAGGAGAGGGAGGGAGAGAAGGAGAGGGGGAAAGGAGGGAGAGAAGGAGCGAGGGGAAAGGAGGGAGAGAAGGAGAGAGGGGAGGGAGGGAGGGAGGGAGGGAGGGACAGAAGGAGAGAGGGGAGGGAGAGAAGGAGAGAGGGGAGGGAGGGAGGGAGGGAGAGAAGGAGAGGGGGGAAAGGAGGGAGAGGAGACAGGGAGGAGGGAGAGGGGGAAAGTTGGGAGAGAAGGAGAGAGGAAGAGAGAAGAGGGATGGAGAGAAGGAGAGGGTGAAAGGAGGGAGAGAAGGAGCGAGGGGAAAGGAGGGAGAGAAGGAGAGAGGAAGAGAGGAGAGGGAGGGAGGGAGAGAAGGAGAGGGGGAAAGGAGGGAGAGAAGGAGCGAGGGGAAAGAAGGGAGAGAAGGAGAGAGGGGAGGGAGGGAGAGGGGGAAAGTTGGGAGAGAAGGAGAGAGGAAGAGAGGAGAGGGAGGGAGAGAAGGAGAGGGGGAAAGGAGGGAGAGAAGGAGCGAGGGGAAAGGAGGGAGAGAAGGAGAGAGGGGAGGGAGGGAGGGAGGGAGGGAGGGACAGAAGGAGAGAGGGGAGGGAGAGAAGGAGAGAGGGGAGGGAGGGAGGGAGGGAGGGAGGGAGAGAAGGAGAGAGGGGAGGGAGGGAGGGAGAGAAGGAGAGAGGGGAGGGAGGGAGGGAGAGAAGGAGAGGGGGGAAAGGAGGGAGAGGAGACAGGGAGGAGGGAGAGGAGAGAGGGAGAGTGGAGGGGGAGGGAGAGAAGGAGAGGGGAAAGGAGGGAGAGAAGGAGAGAGGAGAGGAGGGAGAGAAGGAGAGGGGGAGGTAGGGAGCAAACAGCATCGTAAAATTCAACAGACCTTGACACCAACATTACAAACTATCTGGACCTAGAGCACGCATTTCGAAATGTGCGCGCCAATGCGCGCGCACCGCGACTGAGCGCGCACCATAAATGCGCGCGCACCATCAATGCACGCGCACTTCGAATGCACGCGCATGCGCAGTATAAAAACTCGATAGATCGGTTTAAGCAGGTATGAGCAAACCGATATATCCATATCCGGAAAAATCCCATATCGCCGTTCCCTAATGAGGACATTAACAACTGAGCTAAATCTTGTCCTCAACCAAGATCCACAAACACATTTTTTGCAGCAGGGATCACTGAAGCATGGTTTTCAGTGAGAATGGTTCTTTCTTCTCAGTTTCTGCTATTACCCTGACTGAAATCAGCAGGCAAGGGATCAAACATGAGACTTTTTGGTTGCTATGGTTTACTGCTATCTTGGACTGTGACTTGACTACAAGACCATTGTAACTTCTAAGTAAGCATCTTTTTCAAAATTGTAATAACAATGAACCTGCAGAATTACTACAATTTAAACTGAGATCATATTTGTATAAAGAGGTTTGAAGAAGGCAAATGACCAGGTGTTGCACATGGCAATGCTATGCTGGGAACATTTTATGATACCAAATGCATCTTTATTTTTTATACATTCTATTTAGCGTTTTATTTTCACCAATATGTTCAGAAAAATGAAGTAGTCAACTAATATTTATTTTATTACAGATAAATTAGTTAAAAATAACTAACATGAATGTATAAAGAATGTGAAGCATTCTTGGGTCATGATTAAACTTATATCATAGGAAAACTAAACACTTACTAGGTATTGCAAGGTTCCTACAAATGATGTGCAAAGACTTCCTTGGTCCAGATCTTTAGCGTAGCCCAAATCAATTATTTTGTGTACAAACTATAAAGAAAATAGAAAGATATATTCACTCCAACGTGTCTACTAGGTTTCAATTTCAATGAAAATACCCTTGGAAAAAATTCTGTACTATAACTAATAAAGGAAAATGATTCAAAGCATTAAAGTAAGGAAAAATGGAAGAGAATATTGCATTAGAACCATCTTCTTTCAGGATGGAGAAAAGCCATGTCATTTCTTCTTGGAAACTATTGCTTCACAAAAAAATTGGCAATACCCCTTCGCTTCACACGGATAAACACACCCGTACTGTTCCTATGTTCACAAATCAAGTCACCTATAACTTACAGTATTTCATGTCATATTAATGTGAAGAACACTAGAGAAATTATTCATGGTAAATGTTACACAAATCAATTTTATGTTAACAAATAGAGGCAAATTATTTTACAGAAGTAATACAGTACAGTACTAAGAAAGATATTTTGGAAAAAGTCTTGCTGCAATGTGTCTTTTTGTAAGTTTAGCTTGTAGTGTTACTGGCATGGAATGTTTCCTGTTATCACAAATGCATAAGTTCTCATTCACAGTAGGATGTTGAATTCACTCAGAGTTTGGCATTATTTAGTACAGAAGCCAAAACTGCCAGCTTCCTAAACCTTGGGATGTATCTAAGGGATATGGGAAAAATGGGTTAAAAGATCTGACTTGATCCTTGTTATTGCTGCTGTGACAAAAATAATTGCCTTTTATAATAGTTACACAATCTAAATTTCATCACGTCAACAAATTATTTCATCAAACGGTTCTAGGTACCGTTCTAGGTACAAAATAAAATTGGCATAGTGGATCTAACATTCATAGTTTCGCCTAAAATGGAATTTATATCCAAGTTGAAATTTGCAGCTAGTTCTGAAACGATAAACAAAAGCTAACTTGGTAACATACAAACCTTACATAGTTAACAATTTTTTCATCAAGAAACTAATTTGAAAATCTTGTTTAAATAAGCTTGGTTTTTCTTCAGCTCAATTTCTCTGCAAGTGAGAATCTCTCTTTCTTACCTTCCCACTGGTTTCCTGCAGAACAATGTTTTCAGGTTTGAGATCTCTGTGGATAATTCTATGCTCATGTAAATACTGGATGCCAGAACCTAATACAAATCAAATGCAAAAATAGTTACTAAAAGTAATAGTGTCCAAAATTAGCACCATATTATTTTTCAATTGATTAAGTAAATAACGTACAACCTCCCCTACAGTAAAAGTCAGTTTATCCATGACCCGATCAACCGTAACTTCCGTACAACCGGCACCTCAAAAAAAGGTCCCTGTTCAATTAACCGGATCTTATCCGGCACAATCGCTATGGCGCATTTAATGAATTGATTGTCGCAGGAGATTACAGTAAGATTAGCTCTGAATGCTGCCGGACATAGCACCTCTGGGTCTTAAAGGGGGCAATGTTTTTTGTCTCCTGTTTCTCTCCCTCCCTCTTTTTCTTTCTCTCTCTCCCTCTTTCCTCTCTTTCTCCCTCTCTCTATCTCTTCCCCTTTTTTTCTTTCACTCTCTCGCTGACGGATACTATATTGCCTATGTAGCCTGATGGTATAGAGGGTTTATACACTTGTTTTGTGGGGGGTGGGGTGGGAGGAGAAAGGCAGGGAGAGAGAGGGTGAGGGGGGGAGGGGAGAGAGGGAAAGACGGGGGGAGATAGAGAGGGGAAGGGGGGGGGGAGAAAGAGAGGGAAAGAGGGGGGGGAGAAAGAGAGGGAAAGAGTTGGGTGGGAGAAAGAGAGAGGAGATAGGACGGGGAAGAGAGAGGTGGGGGAGAAGAGGGGAGAGAGAGACAAGGGGTGAGTTGATTAATTTTGATGGAAAATGAGGAGTGGAGGGGGTTGGATTTCGAGCCACTGAGATGCCAGACTGACTGAGTGTGTGTGTGTGAAAGAGAGAGAGGGAAGGAGGGAGAGAAAGAAAGAAAAAGGAGATAAAAACAGCAGTACCCCTTTAAGCCACTACTGCAAAAGTTTGCTTTGTGATTGTGTGCTGTGTTTATAGACTATAATCAATATTTATTGCTTTATTGGTAAGTATCCATATTCTGTTATACAATATTCTGTTATTATTTAGTCTATTATTAATATGGTATGTTTAAAAAATGATAATAATTTTTTTAAATTAAAGTAATTTTTTTTGTGTTGGGTTTTTGGCAGCTGGCCGCCCGAATATCCAGCACGCGGTTTAACTGGCATTGGCCAGGTCCCGAGGGTGCCAGATAAACAGGCTTTTACTGTATTTAACTTGAGAAGCAACTACATACCTACATCGTGTAACAAGCTGAGTACTTGACTTTCTTTCAGTCCACAGCAGTTTTCAGGTTTGTTCAACAACTTGAAACCACAAATCACATTATGAATAAAGAATTACCAAGAGAGAAAAATTCTTCTCATCCAAAAGGATCACATAATATATATTTTCAATCACTGTACAACCTGGATGAAGAAACAAGGCTCATATTGTAAGGTACAAACAAGGGTAAAATATTTATCTTGTGAAAGGATAATAAAAAGTACAATATTCTTCCCATTCAATGAAAATATCAACTTAAAAGTTACCTTACGCAGGTCACCTCCGGAACAATACTCCATGACAAGGAAAGGGACGTCATTAATTGCAAGACACTTCATTTCTACTGGAACTTCACGTGCTGCTACAACATTTGGATTGTTCAACCTTTTGTGGAAGACGGAAACAAAGACAAATAAGGAAGTAAACCTCACAGTGTGCTCTATATAATTTAAGAATAACTTATACACAAGTGAAAGATGCAGGCCCTATAATGGACCACACCAAAACACAAACAAACTTGATCCTTCAATACCTAAGAAAAACCTAGAGCAACTAAAGGCCAATGTTCTCCTCATAGCTTACAACAACTTGCATTTATATAGCGCCATTCAAGTGGCGTAGCTTCCAGGAAAAAAAAATTAAGTAAACATATTAAATGATGAATATGAAAGATACAATGGATTATTTCTAAATTGTCTTACCAAGCAAGTTTACTGGCCACGGGACTGTAAATCTTTAATAGATAAAGAATATTTATTAGAGGTGGAATAAAGAAGGATGTTTAAAATATAGATAAATATTTACGTATTAAGGAATTTGGCAAAAAGGCAGCACATTAGGATGTTTAAAAAATCCAATGAACTGATGGAACAGGCTTGATTTGGTTTCTATTTTCATAAAATGCTGCAGCTGAATTTGGAACTTTTGTTTCACCAAACACCATTAAAAACTGCTACGGGTGATTCGACAAGTTTAAAGATCCACTCACTTTTCCATGATTTGAATCTCATGGCACCATCTCTGTTTGTTTCTGGCGCTCAACTCCAAACGGCAAACTTTCACTGCAATCTTTTCTTCAGTGTCCTGCAAGAGATGTTCAGATCCTCAGATACATTTGAGAAGAGAATGTATAATAACCATTTAGATCATGGAGTATTTTACTCCATTGATTTCTTTTAAGTAGAATATGAATTCAGCCTCCAAAAAACCCCATAAATATTGCACCACCATTGCTGAGAATTAACAAGATCAATAGCGGATAGCCAGACTGGAGCGAGAAGTTGTAAACTGACCCAAACTTGCATTTATTTTCAGTTTTCACTGGATATGTATCATACTTCAAGGTACAAAACTTCAAGATTCTTCAAGAATCACAAAATGTAAGGTGACATTCCAATACAGTACTGAGGATATCGGGGGTAGATATCTTCAGACGAGATATTAAACCAAGATCCTGTCTGGCTGTTCAGGTGGATGTTAAAGACCCTATGGTACTGTTTGAAAAGAGAAGTGAGTTTCTCCCAGTGTCCTGGCCAACAATCCCTCAAATAAAATTGACCACTCACTCCATGGCTGTGGTACAGATGGTTGCTGCGTTTTTACGCAAAAATACAGTCACTGCACATATCCTATATATCTTGTGAAGTGCTTTGAGATGTCTCGATGACGTGATAAGGCACTATATCAAATGCAAAGATTCTTATTTTTATCCCACTAAACATTCATGTAACTCAAATACTTGAAGCAATATTTCTTTCAATGGATCGATGGATACTTCCACAGAACGCTCAACAGAGAAAAATGCGGGCAAATTGCAGCCCATTCTCGAGCAACTGATCCAGTGTAACCTTGGCAGAACCTGGATCAAGTTGTTTGCTCATTTGGTTGAACGTATGTGGCTCATGGAGATTTGCACAGCATTTTCTTCCCATCCACAACTATTTGTGAAATCAAGACTTTGTTTTGCTTGATTTCCCAAAGGTTGAATTTGAGTATGCACTGAGATACGTTGAATCATCTCAGATAAAACCTCAATTTTTATGTATACTCAATGCCTGTTAGCGAATCACACCATAAAACATACTCACATGTTCATGGGAGTGGACAGCACTTCTGAATCACATTCTCATTATAACTATTCTTTCTGGGGGAGGGCAAGAAGGAAATTAAGATTTTGAGCACCATCCCTCCTCCCCTCCCCCCATCCCTGCCACCCCTCACTACCTTAAACAAAGAACTTTATTTTTCTGATACCTTAATAATAATTGTTCTGATATTTAATTTGAACTAGTGCCTTATCATGTCATTGAGCAATTGGATTTCACAGCATTGTGTAATACTGGACTTACCTTATTTTCATACATATAGACATTTCCAAATCCTCCTGTTCCAAGCCGTTCCTTTGGAATCCAGGCCCCACACATTTGGAGCTGTTTAAAAGGAGTTTTATCCATACCTCGTCAGGATCTTTACCACTGCAATTAAAAGCAAAAATTATTGGTATGTTTCATCAGGATAACTGAACTTCACACTTTTTAACTGTAACCGATCAAAGAGTCGCACAGTATTTTATTTTGCAATAAAACTGTTCCTACAAATCAAATCGATAATGATGGCATATAGCGAGTTATCTTCCACCGCCACGGTTAACATACCACATTGTTTGGTTGAAGCAAATATTTGGTCAAAGTATTAGACCACAGTAATTATGCAAGAAATCCTTTACAAAATTTAAAAGAATTAATTCAAAATCTTTTAATTGTTCTCAGTCTGTCACTTTTTACAACACAAGAGAGACCTGGCATATTGTCACGCAAGCTATACAGTGCTCTTGACAGGCTACAACGAGATTACTGCATATCGTGCTGGTTAACCAACATAAGGAGCCTGCTCAGACCTGAGAGGCAGTGCAGAGAGCAACAAGGATGATCCCTAGAAAGAGCTATGAAGAATGATTACCGTAAATACCCGCGTATAAGGCGCACTCGCGTATAAGACGCACCCCCACTTTTGACCTTTTCTTGGTGAAAAAAAACGGAAGCATTTTCGATGATATTGCCGGCAGAAGGGAGGGAGGCAGGAGAGACAGGTAGGGAGGGAGAGGGAGGCAGGCAGGCAGGAAGGGAGGCAGGCAGACAGGGAGGGAGGAGGGAGGCAGGCAGTCAGGCAGGGAGGGGGAGAGGGAGGGAGGGAGGGAGGGAGGGAGGGAGGGAGGGAGGGAGGGAGGGAGGGAGGGAGGGAGGGAGGGAGGGAGGGAGGGAGGGAGGCGGGCGGGCAGGCAGGGAGGCAGTCAGGCGGGCAGGGAGGGAGGGAGGGAGGGAGGGAGGGAGGGAGGGAGGGAGGGAGGGAGGGAGGGAGGGAGGGAGGGAGGGAGGGAGGGAGGGAGGGAGGGAGGGAGGGAGGGAGGGAGGGAGGGAGGGAGGGAGGGAGGGAGGGAGGGAGGGAGGGAGGGAGGGAGGGAGGGAGGGAGGGAGGGAGGGAGGGAGGGAGGGAGGGAGGGAGGGAGGGAGGGAGGGAGGGAGGGAGGGAGGGAGGGAGGGAGGGAGGGAGGGAGGGAGGGAGGGAGGGATAGCGCGCCGGCCGCCCCTCCTGCTTATTTCCCATGCTCAAAATTTCTTGTACCTGCGTATAGGGCACACCCCCAACTTTCGAGATCTTCCAAAGTGCAAAAAAGTGCGCCTTATACAAGGGTATTTACAGTACACTGTTATATTATAGGATAGAATATATATTACACTGTTTGAATATAGAATGCAAAATCCTGGTCCTCACTTTTAAGGCCCTCTATGGCCTTGCTCCTCCTACCTCTCGACAAGCAAACTACTGGGAAATATGGTTGAATCTAGGACTTGTTTAAAGAAGCTTGATGCTGCGATGGGATGACGGTAGGGTGAGTATTCTGGAAGAATCAGATAAGACGATCCAAAGAGCTTGCTTCATCCAAACGTGTGATAAATGACTCACCAGGAAAAACTGAAACTCATATTGAAAAATACCTTTAATAGGATCTTGGTGCCAAGCTTGGCTCAGTTGAAGTCTTCCTTCTTTACCTGAAGATTGTGGGTTCAAATTGGTACCTGAGTGCAGAGTCTCAGATGACACTCCAATGCAATACAATTAGAGCTGCATTGTTGGAGGTGACAGATTACCCTATATAATTGAACAACTTCCAGATTATTCGGTCACCTCAAGGCTGTTTGCAACACCTTGCTATACGTAAAATAGCTGTTAGATTTTCCAACATATCATTCACTACATACACCAGTTACAACATTCGACAATTACTGTAAAATGCTTTGAAGCATTGACATGATCACATGTTGTAATGTGTAAATTTCCTTTCTTTTAATTCACTAATATTATTGAGTTATGCATTTGATTACACAAGTAGCCCTTTAAATTACTTTTTATATATGTTAGTGACATTCTCCCAAATTCCAGTTATAAAACTATAGCTATATTATTGTTTTATACTCCATTAAACATGACAAAAAAAACTAAAAACGGGGAATATTAAAACATAAAAACATAAGATTGAGGATCATGAGGCCCCTCGAGCCTGCCCTGCCATTCAATAAGATCATGACTGATCTTCTAAATTGACCCCTAATTTTAAAACTGTGACCCCTAGTTATAGTTTCTCCAACCAGGGGAAACAATCTCCCACTGTCTACTCTGTCATGCCCCTTGATAATCTTATAGGTTTCTATTGGATCATCTCTAATTCTTCTATATTCTAGATAATACAGGTCTAGCTTACTCAACCTGTCCTCATAGCTCAATCCCCTCATCCCAGGAACCAACTTTGTGAATCTACGCTGCACCCCCTCTGAGGCGAGTATGTCCTTTCTTTCTGGATAAGTAAAAGCAAATAACCTTTGTTTTCTGATGATCCAAACTTCAACTTCAGAGAGAAAAATCAACAGACAAAACCCAGTCCTGTGACTGGAAATCAGCTTCAGACACAATACCACATGTCAGTTGAATGAGTAAGGTGGACCAAGAAAGTCATGATGTCCATACATTTCTTTATATAAACATAGGAGCTAAGTAGCCTCTTTCTATGCTGCAAAATTCTATGATTGGGGATGTCTGTAAACAGTGATTACGTGTTCTTAATGAATTTGGAAGAGGATGTTATGAATAACAGAGTGACATTGAATAAATTTTGAGGAAATAGATCACATGGAGTCTGAGAAAACCACATGACTAAATACGAATATTGTTTAAATAATCAGCTAAAAATGAACTGCCATATTTCACACCAAAAAAGGTAAACGGAATGAGTTTTGCCTCACACAAGTCAATTTCCCATTGGCTGATGTTGCAAATGACATACATTTTGCCAATGGTGGTAGAGGTGCAAGGATTGCTGTGTGGGATGGTCTGTGGTGCTGAATTGTATTGTCAGTCATGGCAGACTTCCTGCTGACCAAAAAACGTCTGGAGCTGAACAGACCATTTTCCACAATCCTTCCCCGCCCCCAGCCAGAAGTTTCACAGTGGAACATTGCTCAATGCATTGTATTTATTAACGCCCATAACTCATTAATAATAAAATGTCATATCAATGAGTTATGTAATGGGCAAATTTTCTATAATCAATGTACCAATCACTGCCAAGATTCATACAAGAACAATGGCCAGATACCAGACACCAGGGAACCTCAGCGGAAGCAAAAGTAATAAAATACATTTGGGGGAGAAAGGAAGAAAATTGGCAATCTAGAAAAAAAGGTTAACATAAATCATCTCTAATTACTTTGTGATGTAATGTTTGAATTGAGCAGTTGAATATTTACTTTTCTTACAAGTGGAATTAATTATAAATAGCCCCTAACTAAACGCATATTGAGAACTATGTTTAAAAATTCTGCCTCCTGTAAAATGCACCTGGTTAGATTATCAAAGGGCATTTGATGGAAATTCCATATGTTAAAGGCTAAAATTCATGAAATTAATGGCAAATCAGAATAAAATTTGGCTTTGTAGTAGAATAATAATACTTGCATTTGATATTAGCGTCTTATCATGTCTTCGAGAGGTCTTAAAAGTGCTTCACAGTATATACTGTAAATTGAATGGACTGTATCTGTACAGTGAATGGAAAGGCGAAATGTTGTAGCCAATTGCGCACAGCAGTGTCCCACAAACAGTCATGGATTGAGTTATCAAATTATTATTTTCTTTGAAAAAGGATTATTTCTTTGGTTTTTAAGAAAATAGACGGCGATGACAAGCAGTATTATATTACAATCTGTACCAGATCACCCGCAGTTCATATAGGCGTTACACAAATGTAAGTTTGTTGTTGTATCTCAAGCGGAGCAGTTAGTAATTTGTAAATTCACATTTGGATGTTGGCCTAATCACAAATTCCTAGGTGTGGTGGATGCTTAACATTACTAACATTCAATTTATCAAGTTGTAATGTACAAAATACCACCTGTGTGACTAAAGTACCAATCAGTCATTTGCAAAAATATTTGACCTGGAACTGTTTGCATCCTGTTCCACAGATCATATATTCCAAGCCCTGTATGCACCAAAATAGCTACATCAACTTTGGAGGAATTCAATCATTGGAGCAGTTGAATTCCATTCAACTACAAATATGTAATTTTATCCATTAATGTGAGAGAAAGACTGAACAAATAAAGAAAAATGATAAATAATGGGGGACATTATGAACTCTTGGTGTCTGATACAATGACAGGCACTAAATAAATTAACTCCTGCTGATAAGAATACCAAAGTTCAATTGCCTGTCCTGACTGATAGATTCTTAGTCTAAAGAGTAAATTCACCGTCTCTCTCTTCCCAGCTCAATCTTCACAGCATGCCATCGCCTGGTTCGACTCCTACCTTTCTTACCATCTCCACGTTGTCACCACCAACAGCTTCTTTTCCAGGCCCCACACTGTCACCTGTGACATTCCCAGGGCTCTGTCCTTGCCCTCTACTTTTTAACATCTACATGCGCCACCTTGGTGACATTATCCACAGACATGGAGTCAACTTCCACATGTATGCGGATGACACCCACCTCTATTTTTCTGCCTCTACTCTCAACTCCAGAACCACTGCTGTCTTAACAGTCTGCCTGTCAGACATCAAGTCCTGGATGAGAGCTAACTTTCCACAGTTGAATGCCAACAAGACTGATTGGCTCATGTCAGCGCCTTCATATCTAAGGCACTAACAGTATCAACCTCCATGGTTGCACACTCAACATCACCAAGCCAGTCAGGAACCTAGGTATCTTGTTGGATCCTCAACTGTCTTTCCTCCCACCACATCTAAGCCATGACCTGCTCTGCCTTCCCTCACCTCCACAATATTGCCCAACTCCACCACTACCTCACCCCTCAGGCCACTACCCTCATTCACGCCTTCATCACATCCTGACTCGTCCACACCAACGCCCTGCTTGTCAGCCTTCCCAATTCCTCCCTCCATAATCCAGAACTCTGCGGCCCATGTCCTCTAGCGCTCCAAGCTTTGTGACCCCCATCTCCCCCATCCTCGCCCGACTCCATTGGCTTCCTATCACCCAGAGGATTTAATTCAAGATCCTGGTCCTCATATTCAAAGCCCTTCATGACCTCAACCCATCCTACCTCTGCGACCTCCTAACACCCAATCAAACTGCCCACCCCCTCCACTCAGCAGGCTCCGAACTGCTCCACATCCCCTGACCCACCCACTCCAGCATTGACAGGCGAGACTTCAGCCACTCTGCCCAGAACCTCTGGAACTCCATCCCACAGTCCCTCCGCCTTGCCCCCTTCCTAGCCTCCTTCAAGTCCCGCCTCAAGACTCTCCTCTTCGACGGTCTCATCGGTCACCGTCTGAAACAATGACTGACCAGCACCTTGGTACATCCTCCTGACGGGAAAGACGCTATATAAGTGTAATTTTGTTGTTGTTGTTGTTATACATTTCATCAGTATAAGGGGTTTACTTACCTGTCTTAGCTAAGTTGTGATTCTATGAATTGCACAATACAATTTAAAGCATTCCTTGTAGTTAAATTCAACAGAAAGCAATTTTGAGGAAACAGAAGGGTACACAAGCTTCCTTCTTAACTGAGCACAGTATAAATGAGTGGAGAAGCAATAAGCCTCCCTTCACATTATGTCCAACTGAAAAATATTACAAAAACAGTTACAATGCTTCCATCAGAAATAAAGTCGTCTGAACAATCACATCTCTGTCAAATGTCTTCTGGAAATCCAAGAATATTGTATTCAATAACATGAAGAAAACAGTGGGTCTGTCAAAACCATACTGTCCCATCTTTTCGGACACTCAAGGTTGAGGTGAGTTTGAGCAGAAACACATAAAACTCATAGTTCGATTCAATCAATACATGATCACAGCTTCACACTGTTATTTAACTCTTAAATACTGAGTATGTTAAACCTCTGTGTTTCTGGCAAGTTCTCTAATCCACAAATCTACAAATACGTTAACTACAACCTCACTCATTTCCTTGAGCAACTTATCTGAGAGATATCTCAGCCATTACAGAAATTTAGAATTTCAATTTGTCTGCAGTCATCAGTTGTGAAGACTAATTAAAAATCTACAGTATTTAGGCATATTTCATGATTTATCCAGAAGAATTATACTATGTCTCAAAGGACTTTTTAAATTGTCCTCTAAACCTTTTAAATGGTCTCTGACCTGTTCACTGTACCAGGATATTAGAATAATGTACAAGGATTGGCACATGATGCTTCATCATAGCTTTCCTCACTTATCTACGGGTAATCATTTCTTTATTAACTGGTTCTCTTAACGATAGGTTAACATCAGGTGCTATCTCATCACACCATGCCAGTTTAACTAACGATAATAACCACAATCTCAAAAGGCCACTTCCTATTGCACAATGCTTTTTTTAAAAAAAAGATTTTTATTTAGCCTTGTTTCGATACATAATGTAATGTGGGATTTCTCACTGATTCCATTAACTGTACTGATATTATTTAAAAGCAACCAGCCTTTCAAATTTTAATTCTCATAATTTTATTTAAGGGACCATTTGGTAGTGCAGACAAAAATCAATGTGTTTACAATACTACAACTTGCATTTATATAGCGTCCTACATGAAGGGTAGCGTCTCGTAGTGCTCATACTGGAATGTGCACCACTTTATCTTTCATAGCCACAGCTTCAATTTATAAATAAAACATAAGTCATCAATTGATGCTGTCAGTCTGACCCAGTTGGCAGTGCTCTTGCCTCTTGATTTGGAAGAATGTGGATTGAAGCTCCATGTCAGAACTTTGAGCTCATCATCTCAAATGATCCTGCAAACCTTGTGCTGGGGGAATGCTCTGTTATCAAAAGTGCCATTCTTTGGATAGAATGTAGACCAAAGTGTCTGCTGCCTGCTCGGATAAATAAAATCGATCTCACTGCATTATTTGAAGGGAGTTTCTTCCTTGTGAACAATCCCCCAGATATAAAATTGTCTACTTTGTCTGCTTCATGGCTGTTTGTGGGACACTGGTGAGTGTAAATTAGCAGCTATGATTACCTAGAAATTTGTTTGTTGGCAATGGCTACCAGCGTAACCTCTCAGATGTAAAACCATAAAACCTCAACAACTAATCAACCATAGGAGTGAGTGATAAAAATAAATCACCTTTTTATTAGGTCTTACTAAGGGTGATGTTTTCAAGAGGCTGACTGACTTACAGTGAGTCTCACGGCCAAGAAACATCCACAATCAGTCATCAAGTCAGTCAGTGATTGAATAACAGATAGTGTCAATTTAGGCCTCACTTTAATCAACTCCCCATTTTGATGTGATAAGGCAATTCATCAAACTCAAAGATTTGTTTTCATTTGTGCTACTTCATTGCTCTTCTCTGTTTTCAATCACATAAAGAAAATGCATACACATTCTTCCACTTTAATCTTGAAAGAAGCAATTGGGACCATTCTGAACTTCGCTTGTTGGGTTAGTTTTCATGTATTTATTCCCAAATATTAATTTTAATTTCCAATATTTTGGATAGCATACTCTTTGGATTTTTTTCAGAACTTTCATTCAAAGGCTTAAAGACTGAAACAACTGATTCCCAAAGTTTCTGAAGATATTGCATCCTTCAATGTGTTCACCTGATTAAAAAGATGTACAAGATAAATTTGAACGCAGTTGTCCTATTGTCAAGCTTCTCCAAACTTAACTGCCACGAGGTTATTCAAAAGTTCAAAATGTATCTTTGTACAGGATATGTTTATCCAAATATAAATACACTTGTCTATTGCAACAGGAAAACTGGAGGAAGCAGGAAGTGAAATTAACAAATTGTTTACAAATACAACAACAACTTTGATTTATATAGCACCCTCCAAGCCAGGCGGCGTCTCCGAGTGCTTGATACAAGATTAATTCCAGACTAAGAATACCTTGCTCTCTAAATTATTTGCTTCAATGAGTATTAGTTGTTTATCAATATTGCTGTGAATTATCAAATCTAATGTCCACTAAAATGAAAACAAATATAGGAGTGCAACTTGTCTTGACCCAAATAAATGATACATTCTTGCACCTGAAATTTCTGGTACAATGCACTGGTCCAAAATGAGATTTACTGGTTTTGTCAGAACAACTTGCATTAGAGCTGAGCTCAA
Organism: Hydrolagus colliei; assembly: GCA_035084275.1. Classification (NCBI taxonomy): domain Eukaryota; kingdom Metazoa; phylum Chordata; class Chondrichthyes; order Chimaeriformes; family Chimaeridae; genus Hydrolagus; species Hydrolagus colliei. The sequence goes on from CM068748.1 coordinate 16,764,072, forward strand.
AGCCAGCGTGCAGGCAATCTCGTCTTAATCCCTACTCCACTCGTGAGGCTGCTATATTTAGCTTTTTCACAATAAATCATACATTTTAACAGAATTTTGACCATTTCTTATTTGAACTTCCAACAAAAAGGCATGAAACACGGCTGCTGGCTATGCACATCTGCACACCGCAAAATATAATCTCAACCAGCATTCCCTTGGCAAACCATTGCACATCATTGCACAATATCTAATTTGTATCTACAGTGAGCTTTCCTTCAAAATTAAAACATCATAAGCATATATCATCTGATCTTGACCATTATTTATGACGAATACAGTAGTTATCCAACTGAGGAGGCCTCAATACAAACCTGCTATCCACACACTATGTGATTTCCACCTGTTGAGGTAAATATTGTAGCTCTAACGTTTAAGTAACTCAGAATTTCTTAATTCCCTACTGATTGCTTCTCTTTCTCAATTCGTTCGTTTTCTATTTCTTTTCATTCCACTTTTTCTCCCTTGGGTTTTCTTTATAGTAAAGCTGACTTCACTTCTTTTTTTAAAAAAATATTCCCTCCTTAACTGACCCCCCCACTCCCCAACTCACGCACAGAGTTTAAGGCTTAACTCGTTTGTTGGCAATGGCTACCAGCGTAACCTCTTGGATGTAAAACCATAAAACCTCAATAACTAATTAACCATAGAAGTGAGCGTTAAAAATAAATACCCTTTTTTATTAGGTCTTACTGAGGGTGGTGCTTTCAAGAGGCTGACTGACTTACAGCCAAGAAACATCCACGATCAGTCACCTGGACAGTCAGTGATTGAGTGACAGACAGTGTCAATTTAGGCCTCACTTTAATCAACTCCCCATCGCCTACGGCTTATCACCATCGCTCCTTTCTGTTTACAGGCTTCCTACCTTGGCAGTGAGAGGGTTTGAAGAGGAGGAAGCGCTTCTTGAGAGGCCGAGAGTCAACTGGTTCAGCGCTGAATATTTAAACATTTGAGAAGAAATGGCAAGTTCTGACATATATCTATGTGTATATCTATATATATTATATATATATTTACACCGGACCCAGCGAAGAAACCTCGGCGACGTCCCTATACGTGCGACCAGGCGCAAAGGACCCTGGGGATTGTGGTTTTCTCCTGGAAGCCGGGCAGCCCTTACACCGCATTGCGCCTGCTCGCTGCCTGATTGCGCACGCGCACCCGCACCCCAGGAGTTGGACATTTCCCCCAGTTCATTGGCGCGGGTCGGGCTGTGCATTTCACACATGCGCAGTCGGCGACAAGCTCACACACACACACACTGTCACAGAAGCCTTTGGTTCGCTCTCTGCCCATCTACAACCACGCAACAACAAAATTGCACTTATATAGCGCCTTTCACATCGAGAGGACGTCCCAAAGCGCCAAAAAATCAGGGGCCCGAGCGGGGGGGGGGGGGTGGCGCGATCGAAGAGGAAGATCTTGATACCGGCCCTTGATGGAGGAAAGGGGGGAACCAAGGCGGAGGGGCTGTGGGATGGCAGTTCCACAATGTGGGAGCAGAGAGGCTGAAAGCCCGGCTGCCGAGAGTTGGGCGGTTAGGGCGGTAGACGCGGACAACCACAACGACTTGCATTTATATAGCACACCCCCCCCTCCCCCCCGCCACACTGGGTGGCATCTTAGAGCGCTCCACAATGGAGGAGCCCAAGGCCGAGCCAGGGGGTTGGGGAAAGTGATCGTAATAATAATATAATAATCCTTGCATTTAATACATCACTTTTCATGTCTTTTAGACATCTCAAAGCGCTTCACAGAATACACTGTAAAGTGAATTGACTGTATATTTGTGGGTGATACGTGGCAGCCAATTACGCGCAGTAGCTTCCCACAAACAGGCATGGATTGAAATGACCAATTTATTATTTTTTTAGAAGATTATTATTTGGCGTGTAGAGTAAGGAAACTTGCCAAAGGTTTCGCGCTGCTTGGATTTGAAACACAGATCTCACGCTTGTAAGCACGGTCAAATAGAAAGGTCTTCAGGTGCGATCTGAAGATGGGAAAGGAGGGAGTGAGGCGAAGGGGTTGAGGGAGTTCCAAACTTTCTGGCTGTAGTGGCTGAAAGAACGGCCACCGATGGTAGAGCAGAGGATGCAGGGGGCAATGAGGAGGCCAAATCCAGTAGAGCGGAGGCAGTGGGTACTGCTATGAGAAGGGAGGAGGTTAGAGTGGTAGGGGGTGCAGAGGGATTTAAACACAAGACTGAGGATCTTGGAAGTCGATCCACTCTGACAGGGAGTCAGTGAAGTTTGGCAAGAACTGGGGTAATCAGGGTATGAAGTTTGGTGCAGGTAAGAATGCAGGACATTTGCATTCATCCAGCTCCTGATGTCCAACAGACAAGCTAACGGATCATCAGGGGGTCACAACTGGAGGTGGAAAAGTAGAGTTGGGTGTCATTGCATACATGTGGAAGTTAACTCTATGTCTGCAAATGACATCACTGAGAGGGAGCATGTAGATGAGGAAGATAAAGGATCCAGGGATGGATCCTTTGGGGTACCCCATAGGTGACCAGGCAGAAGCGAGAAGAAAAACCATTTGCAGGTATGTATTGCTGGCGGTTTGGGAGGTAGGACTCGAACTAGGCAAGTGCAGTCCCATTTAGGATGATGGAGGATGGCGTGATCGACATTGTCGGATGTGGCAGAGAAGTACAGGAGGATGATGAGGGAGCCCTAGTCACAGGTAGAGAGAACATAGTTTGTGACTTTCACAAGCACAGTCTCTGTACTGTGGGCAGGGTGGAAGCCGGACTGGAGGGGTTGGAGTAGGGTGTGGAGGGAGTGGTATGCATAAAGGTAGTTGGCAACAACACTTTCCAGAGCTTTTACAAGGAAGGGCAGGAAAGGTTTTTACGAGGAATCTACATACTGTAATAGGTTTACTCAATCAATAGTTTTGTAAATAAAATACCTATCCCATAAACTGGTTGAAGTTCACATTCCTGTCCTTTGTACAGGAAACGTACTCACTGAGATGAAACAACAACAACAACAATTTACATTTATATAGCGCCTTTCACGTCGGGAGGACGTCCCAAGCTCATAGAATGGAAAATTCTATGTTTCCAGGCAGGTCAGGGCGAAACCTTGGGCAAATTTCCTTACTCCACATGTCCAATAATAATCCATCCAAAATAAAACCTGGAATAAATTGGTCATTTTCAATCTACAATTGTTTGTGGGACGCTGCTGTGGGCAATTGGCTGCCGAGTTTCGCCTACCATTGTACAGTCAATTCACTTTACAGTATATTCTATGAAGCACTTTGAGACGTATAGAAGATGTAAAAAGCACTATATGAAATGCAAGCATTATTATTATAAGAACTCTTATTCTGCTTCTCACACACAAAGTGCACACACTTCAGGCAAAGTCCTGCAAAGAATAATTATAACAAGTGCTAGAGGATTATAACTGAATTGAAGTATAACTAAAAAAGTTTGACATTGCTGGAAGATTATACCATTAGGATACTATTGAATGTTTGGATCTTATAAAGAATTGGCTTCCAAATTATGAATTAGAATTTTCCTCAACCTTAAACTTTCAGACAAAATTTCCTGAAACCTAAAACTAGGTGAAATTTGGGGACTTTTGTCTAGAATGGCAATTGTTATAAGGACAATAAGCACATCATATCATGGGAAAGTGTATATAATATATTAATAATCTTGCATTTGGTATAGCACTTTTCTCATCAGGAGTACGTCCCAAAGAGCTTCACTCTCAATTGTGCATATCAGTGTCCCACAAATAGTCATGGATTGAGTGACAAATTATGTATTTTCAAATTTATTTCTTTATTATTCTTATTTATTCATACCTGTTAAACATCAAGTCCCGGATGAGAACTAACTTTCTTCAGTTGCTGACAGTATCACCATCCATGGATGTACATTCCACCTCAATGGGCCAGTCTGGAACCTTGGTGACTTGTTCAGCCCTCACTATCCTTTCTACCCCACATCCATAACATGACGTTCCCTCACCTCCGCAACATTGCCCGCCCCAGTCATTGTCTCACACCACAGGTCGCCGAAACTCTCATACTTGCCTTCATAACATCCAGGCTTGAAATATGTGAACCCCTTGCTTATCCCCAACTCCCCCAACTCCTCCTTCCACAGGCTGCAGATTACTCAGAACTCTGCAGCCACGTGTCCTCTCCCGTACTTGGCTCCATGACTCTATCACTCCCATCCTCACCCGATTCCACTGACGTCCCATCACACAGAGCCCTCCTTGGCTTCATCCCCCGTTTCTCTGTGTGCTCCCAACCAGACACCAAGCTCTCTGCTCCCTCCGTTCAGACTCCACCTCATCAGCTCACCATTGGCAGGTGGGCATTCAGCCAATCTGCCCCACCCTCTGGAACTACATCCCGCAGTCTCTCTGTTTTGTCCCATCCTTTGCTTCCTTCAAGACTCACCTCAAGGGCCTCCTCTTCGGCCGTGCTTTCGATCAAACTCCTTTCCCCCATGCCCTCCACCCACTCAAATCCTGACCTCAGGTCCAATATATTGTCTGACCAGTGCCTTGAGACTTTCTATTTATTTATTTGAAGGGATTTTTATCGTTAGGAAAAGCAGTCCGCCAATCGACTAACAACCGGGTTCTTACTTCCCGGTTTGTGAGAAAGGAACAGGATTGTGGAGAAAGGAAACGTGTCTAAAGTTTCACCCTGACTGGGAATTGAACCCAGGTCTTCTCACTTTCAAGCCAATTACTCTAACCACTGAGCTACAGGACTCTATTCAATTCACGCCATGGAATCTTTAATGTCCACCCGAGCAGGCAGTTAGGACCTCGGTTAACATCTCACTTGAAAGACCTCTGACAATGCATTATTTTGAAATGTCATTAGACTACACGAGTTCCCACTTCACTGGAAATTTTGCCAGCTGTTGATGGTCAATTGTTAATCAATATATTTTGGATCTTAATAATTTTAACAGTTTACCTGAACGATGGAAACAGAATAGATAGTGAATGAATATTTATTGTGAAACAGATATGAAGCTGATGTAAGGAATTGTATATGTGGAGGACTAGGAGAAGGAGTTATTCTATGATTAGAATGTAGAACCACTTTTTTTTTTTAAAAGTCAACCACTACAGCAGCAATGACCATATTTAGATGTAAGTTCCACTAGCAGCTATGATGTAATGAACGCTGCCGTGACAAAGCATTGTGTAACCTTTCAATGGGAAAACAGTATGCTGACAATACTAATACAATCAATAAAATTTCTGCATGGACATGCAAAGTGACAGGAAATGACTAAAGATGGGATCTAATAATATTCCTTGCATTTTATATAGAAACATAATAATAATCCTTGCATTTGATATAGCGCATTTCACATCTTCTAGACATCTTAAAGCGCTTCACCCAATAAACTGCAGCAGGCAATTGCACACAGCAGTGTCCCACAAATAGTCATGGATTGAAGTGACCAATTTTTTAAAGGAATTATTACCCCCAGAAAAGTGATCCACCAATCAACTAACAAACAGTTCTACCGATCTGCTAGTGTGGAGTAAGGAAAGTTGCCTAACATTTTGCCCTGCCAAAATCAAACCCAGGTCTCTCGCTTGCGAAGTGAGTGCTCTAACCACTGAGCTACAGGATTACATGTCCAAATATCTTTCATTTTTCCTTAAAATTCTTTCATATTAAATTCACATTCTTCAAGAAGAATAACAACAGATAAGATCAAACAAAACAAAACACATCTCTACTTTCCGCTGCTCTGTGAATCCTCTCCAACACTGTAATAGGTTGGGTTCTCTTAACCCTGCATAGTATTCCAGATGCAGTCTTCCCTGTGATCTATACAAGAGGAGATTGTGCAACATTTCAGGACTATTTAATGAAATAAGAAAAAACATGTGATGACTGGTCTGTGGACAAAAAACAAAAACATATTAAAATTAGTCCTGAACTTCAAAGAAAATGGAGAGACTGCTGCAGGGGATGCACCATGTGATCAACATATCATTTGAAAACAAAAATGAAATATTACAAATGTAAGTTTCTGAGCAAGTGGCCACTTCAATCCCTTGTGATTGACAGAAGAAAATCGTCAGTTTACAGAAAAGATTCCAGACACTTGGATTGATGACGAGGCATTCTTTTATTACTGTAGTTACTGGAATCAATCAGCTAGCTGAAGAGTAACGCTCTGCTTTGCTGGGTTTCAACCACAATGTTAACTTGGAAATCATTATCATAAATAACAAATCTGAATTTCAGATGTATTTTGTTCCCGGTAATCCCTCTTTACCTGAGGTTATTTCTTGTTCAGGTACTACATTTTCACAAAGTTTTTCATAAGGTCCAGCTATAGACAATAAGCATGCCCTTTCAATTTGGTGTTATGTTTTCAAATGGTCATATTTATTCAAAGTTAATTAACTTTCGTTAAAAGTTAACACATGGTTTATAAATTGTATTTATTTATATATTTGTTCATGCAAATGGTCCCTTCACATCCTTTGTATTTAATGGTAGATCTCATTTGCTTTCTTTCGCCTTTCACTGATGGATCATTTGTTTTATTTATTTCCCTATATATATCTGTATAGCTTACATCTCACTTATTAAACATTCAAGTTTCTTTTCTTCTAAAGCTTCACTTACACACTTGTTCACAATGTATTCTTCAAGCTTTTAAAATGCAAGCTTTACATTATCTAACCATTGCTCTGTTGTTTATCTAATCTTTGCTCCTATTTTTTTCAGCCTTGGTGATGTTATGTACAACAACAACAAAATTATATTTGTATAACACCTTTCATGTCAGGAGGATATCGCAAGGCACTGGACAGTCAGTGTTTGAAACCTGAGCTGGGGTCGGGATGGGTGAGGGTGGAGAGGTAGGGGGCAACTGATGACATGGTCGAAGAGGAGGGTCTTCAGGCAGGACATGAAGGAGGCTAAGGAGGAGCGAGGCAGAGGGATTACAGGATGAAATTCCAAAGGGTGGGGCAGAGTGGCTGAAGGCTCACCCGCCAATGGTGGGACGGGTGAGTCGGGGAACATGAAGCATTATTTGGAGGATAAAAGGGAGGTGAGAGTCAGAAAAACTTCTACTTCCCTGATGTTCCCTTGTCTTTGTTCTTCTTCCCACAATATATCTAGTCCTTGAGAAGTTGCACTGGGTGCTCTTGATTGATTTAGCCCTTTGTTATTTGTCCTGAGCCTGTCTGATCTGATGCCAGCATGTCTGAGAGTGTGGAGCAGCCCACGACATACTCATGCAGTTTACTTAAATACACTATTACTAATCTATCACTGAATAAAATGCAAACACAGAAAATGTTTAACATCCTTCAGCAGACTTCCTTTACAGGTTGCAAGAGGTAGGGTGAGGTCAGGCCATGGAGGACTTTAAAGAAGAGGACTGAGATCTTGAAATGGATCCTCTGAATGATGAGAAACCAATGGAGTCGGGTGAGAATGGGGGAGATAGGATTGCAGAACTTTGTGAGGGGGGAACACGGGCTGCAGAGTTCTGGATTATTTGCACCCTATGGAGGAAGGGTTGGGAAGACCGACAAGCATAGGCGTAGTCGAGCCTGGACGTGATGAAGGCATAAATAAGAATTTCAGCAGCCTCAGGGGTGAGGTAGTGATGGAGTCAGGCAATATTGTGGAGATGATGGAAGGCAGAATGGGTCATGGCATGGTTTATTATTTTTAAGTAACTGAATATTGTATAGTACTGCAGCAACAGGAAAATATTTTATGCAAGACACAGGAAGTTAATTTCTTGCACTCACTTGTTTAAAGATGGTCAAATTTCTTAACAGGGTGTTAACTCTTTTTGAGGATTATATGTGTCTGGATATGAATATGTGAAGGAACGATTTCAGGGAAGCGTGGGAAAGAGAACAGGAACACTTAAATGAAAGATGAACTAACTTTGGTGCTCATTTGAAGCTATTTATTATGAGGATTAAACTACAACCACTTTGTTTACCATAGGAGAATGTTTCAATGCACTTCACAGGGAATATACTGTAAGTATAATGACTATGAATTTTATCGGTGATGTAGGTTAGTGAATTTCCACACAGCAATGTCCTACAAACAGCCATGAGTGAATGAATAATTTTATTTAAGGAGAGGTTATTGTCGAGAACACCAAGTGAAACTCCCTTTCCTATTGAAATAGTATCAAGGGATCTTCTCCACCCAATGAGAATGTAATGCACCTCCCATAATTACATTGGAGTGTCAGTCATCAGACAAGTTCCAAGTCCAGCCATAAGGCTTGAATCTGTAAATGTCTGACTCAGCGGTGAGAGTGCTACCAACTGAGCTTGGCTGACAAGTAATCACATTTGAAGCGAACAATAATAAATCTTTGCATTTGATATACAGGTAGTGCCTTTCGCAAGTGAAATTTGAGATACTAAATGATAACAAACTTCTCAAACAATAAGGCAAACTAATTACAACAACAACAAAAACTATATTTGTACTGAGCCATTCACGTCAGGAGGCGCTGGACAGTCAGTGTTTCAGACCCGGGCTAGGGTCGGGATTGGGAAGGCGGGGTGACCGATGGCGCTGTCGAAGAGGGGGAATCTTGAGGCGGGACTTGAAGACCGTTCGGGGGGTGCGAGGCGGAGGGATTGCGGGATGAAATTCCAGAGGTTCGGGGCAGAGCGGCTGAAGGCTCGCATGCCAATGGTGGGGAGGGGGAACATGGAGCGGGTTGGAGCCCACTGAGCGGAGGGAGCGGGCTGGTTGGTCGGGGGGGGGGGGGGGGGGGGGGGGGGTCAGGAGGTTGCAGACGCAGGGTGGGGCAAGGCCAAGGAGGGCTTTAAAAGTGAGGTCCAGGATCTTGAATCCTCTGAGTGATTGGGAGCCAATGGAGTCGGGAGTTGATAAATGTACATGTTCATTGATTTTTAACTCCATTGATGACTGTGTCTGTGGTAGTTTGGGTTTCAGTGCTTCGATTTGTTCATTGCCGTGTTACTTTTTTTCCCTTCTGCTTGTTGAGCACTGCACTGCATTGCTAACTTGTGAAATACTAGCCTCGGGTTGAACACACTGATCTCTCACCTTTGCAATGTTCCCGCAGGTAGAGAGGAATGCTTCGTTCCCCTGACCTGGTGTTTCTGATAAGGCTCCGCCCTGAAATACATTTGCGGTTGTGTGGTCAGGTAATTTGCCTTTAAACTCACAACATCAACAACAACAACAACAAAATTACATTCGTCTAGCGCCTTTACACATCGATCTACGGTGGAATCAAACCGACAGAAACCGAGCGGATCATGGAGAAACACACTGTGACATTTTGAGAGCAAAAGAAACATTGAATTCACCCCCCAAAAAAAATGATTTAAAAGGGGATAGAATACAGGCTCCCGTTGTTGTAAATGTGCCACACGTTTATTTGCTGTGCAATTAGCCACCGTGACTAAAGGGGCCGCTTCACACGGTGTCAGGGCGATGTGTTGAGCTGCACAGTCATGGTTTCTTTGCAGCAAATCCCCCCAGTTGTTGGCCGGGATGATTGTCTACACTTCGAAGGATATGTCATCGCGTGGTTCATGTTTGGAGGTGGGGGGCGGGGGGGGGGGGGGGGCGGGGTTTCAGTGGATAAACAGTCATGCCGATACCACATCTTGATGCACGTTTCCTCAGGCGAAGGATTTTCCGATAATAAGTCAGCTGGGGAACTGGGGGGGAAACTCGGGTTCGCTTCCGGCGCCGAGTGTTTATAACCAGCGGAGCCGGCGCCGAATCGCACAAGTGCTGGGTGGAGACAGAGCCAACCTTCAGTAAGTACTGTCTCTCTCTCTCTCTCTCTGTTATAAAGCGTGTCTCTTTCGGGTTTGATCCTATGTGTTTTGCCGGTTGCGTTGATCAGATGCAAAAAGACAGGATCCGCGGTGCTGTGGTTTAGTGTCGGCGGCGAGGGGGGGTTTGGGATTGTTTTGTAACAAGGTGGTAACAGTTGCAAACCGGCGGTGTTTACAGTGACCCGATGGAATCCGCGTATTAATTGCTATTAAATTGAGCAAAAAATCCTCTGACGCCAGAGAAGTACAACCGCAGCGACCCGGGAGAGCGGGTTTTGTTGGGTTTGATGTCGGTGCAGACTAGTGAGGATGCAGAATTGTCTTAATATTGTCAAATGCAGAAATTCGATTCGAATCCAATTCCCGCCGCGGGTTTTGTGTCAGGGTAACGTGTTGTTGCGGTGCTGAGTTTTAAACACTGCGGGTTGGGTTGCAGACCTGGAGTTTGAACAGTCCACCGCTCACCTTTTCAAGTCTGTGAAGGTTTCTCGCGGCATCTGACTCAACGTTGCGTTTCCACCGATATCCAATTTCAACATTTCTTGTTTCAACAAGAAAGCCGCCCGCCCGCCGCCGGGACAACGTTTCAATGAACGATTTGCGTTGATTCCTGTAGCTCAGTGTTCACGGTGGTTTCACAGCCTGGTAATTGACGGCCGAGCCGCGGTGGAGTGATGCTTCACTACGACAGTAGTTACACTAGACCAGACTAGAGACACTATCTAAGTTGTCCCGCATACAATTATGCGCAGCGTCGACTCCGCTTGTGGAACATACCTGAAGAAATGACTGTGAAAGCTTGTCCTTCTGATCAGTTGGTGTTCTGGCGGTGTTGGTAGGCGCACAATTGCCCCCCTCAACAACAGTAGCCAACCCTCACCCAACAACACCGGTTAGCGTTGTGTTTGCGCAAGGCACTTGCAAAAGTTCGACGTTAAGTAATGAGTAGAGTAAGTGCCTCAATAAATCCCGTTGGGCAGGGGTCACACACAGTCTGGCAACCAGCACTGAAAAGGTATCGTTGAATAACAAAGGAGTTAGCCAAATGAATGTGGTGATTGTTTGCAGCAAACCAAATACGAATGTTGATTCTGGAACAGAATTTTTTGCCTTGAAGCAACTGTTCAGATATTTCTTTTCTTGGCATATTGTTAACAATGTTAATACAAGACTAATCTTGTCTAGGAACTGTTCCATTTCTATTTTGCGCCTTTGTTTGTAGATGAAGTAAGTGGCAAAAATATTAAGAATTTATAGGAGTGACCCAAACTAAATTAAGTTCCTTCGCTCATTACCTTTCTGAAATTATTCTTTGATAGCCAATACTTTTAATTTTTGTTTGGCTTTTTTTGAAACTTACAAAATTATTTCAGTAGGAAAGGAATAAAAGGTTTAGAAAACTTAATTGACTGTGTACTTTAAAATGAATGAACCTGACAATTATCAGTCACTGCAGTGTAGACTGGTCCTGACCAATTGAGGAGCAAATGACATGCTCTTTCACCTCTCATGGCTGCTCTTGACTCGGTTTCTGGTGCCACAAACAGTCAAATAAAGTTTAAAAAAATTATTGGTCTTTAAACTGGAAATGCCTACAATTGGCAGGATGGTGTGCAACAATGATTTGGTAACATCAAGGGGGAGAAATAGCTATTCTTTTGTGAACCAAAGCCACAACAGATGTCAGGAAAAAAAAGTACACATCGAAGTTCTAATACGCCGACACATGAGAAAATACTGACATATCTAAGGTCTGTAGAAAATTGATTTAGTTTACTTTGACTTTGTACTTTTTATTTTCTGACCGCAACTTCCCAGGCATTGATGCACAACAGAATTCATGGCTGAGAATTCTGGAATAAATCCTCAAACAACAAATTTATTTCACGGTGCGCACTGTAGGATTTTAATCTGAAAATTTCACAATTCTAAAATATTATTTAATGAGCAATGGAGCAGATTTTCTAAATACTGTAGAAACTTTATCTAAATACTGTTCACAGAGCAAAGATAAAAATGATCCACCAGTTCATTCAAAACTATAGGACTTAGATCTGTTTCAAAGCAGTACATGTTATGCCAATTTTGTGGCTCTTGATGTACTTTGTTCTGTACTTACAGTACTTTATTCTGCAATATTCTACACCCATAGTGCTCTTTTTGCTGTTTTGTTATTTTGCAAATAATGTTTTAAACAGGAATAATGTTTTAAACATATGAAATTTGTAAACAAGTCATTTATGTTATTCAATGTACAAACAAAAACTCTTGAGGTTTTTACTTTTTGAATATCTGGTTATTCAGTGGCCAGCCATTGTGTAAGTCCATTTACATTATTTTAAATAGAGGAGGGTGAATATGTGGAATACAGTAGTCTACTGAATAAGATGACGCTGGCAGGTTGTGCAAGAGATTAAAAAATTCAATGCAACAAATTACATTTTTGTAGAACCTTTCAAACTGAGAGAGCATTTCAAGGTGCCGAATAGTCAAGGGTTTGCATCTGAACTGGGGGTTGGAATTGGGAGGGATGGGGACCAAGGGGGTAGGGGAAGATGACAGAAGGTGCAAGAAAGAGGAAGGTCCCAAATAGGGAACGGCGATATGGGAATTTCCCGATATGGATATATCGGTTGGCTCATATCGAGATATACCAAAATATCGATATTTCGGAGTGCGCGCGCATTCGGGGCCTATCTTCTCAGGAGGTAAATGTCTTTCTCTCTCTGTGTCTCTCACTCTCTCCATCTCTGTGTTTTTCTGTCTGTGTCTCTCTGTGTCTCTCTCCCTCTCTCCTCTCTCACATCCCCCCCCATCTCTGTCTATCTGTATATTATCACATCCACCCCGTCTCTCCCCCCCCCACCCCCCCCCCCCGCCGTCCCTCTCTCGCACCCCCCCCCCCCCGTCATCTCTCTCCCCCACCACCCCCCCAGCCATCTCTTTCTCCCTCTCCCCCTCTCCCCCCCCCCCCCCCCCCGTCTCTCTCTCCCTCCCCCCCAGCCGTCTCTCTCTCCCCCCCAGCCGTCTCTCTTCCCTCTCCCCCTCCCCAGCCATCTCTCTCCCCTCTCCCCCCCCCAGCCGTCTATCTCCCCCTCCCCCCAGCCGTCTCTCTCCCCCTCTCCTCCTCCCCCCAGCCGTCTCTCTCCCCGTCTCCTCCCCCCCCCAGCCATCTCTCTCCCCCTCTCCCCCCCCCCAGCCGTCTATCTCCCCCTCCCCCCAGCCGTCTCTCTCCCCCTCACCCCCCCCCCAGCCGTCTATCTCCCCCTCCCCCCAGCCGTCTCTCTCCCCCTCACCCCCCCCCCCCCAGCCGTCCCTCACCCCCCCAGCAGTCTCTCTCCCCCTCACCCCCCCCACCCACAGCCGTCTCTCTCCCCCCACCCCTTGCATACCTGTATATTGTATTCGAGGACTATGAATACAAGATGGCGGCTTTGCACCTCGGTCTGTGCATTGTGTATAGAGATGAGCATTCTGGGTCTTGTAGTTGATTGTGCTCGCATCCCGATTTTTTACCTCGATATAGTGTTTTTTCGATATATCGATATTTTTATAATGTCTATATCGGCATATCGATATGAAAATCATATCGGGTTTTAGCAATATATCGATATATCGCCGTTCCCTAGTCCCAAGATGGACCTTGAAGAAACGTAAAAAAAGGCAAAGGGCAAGTAGACTGACCATCAACGGGGACACAGGGTGTTAAGCAGGCCAGTGTTTGCCAAATGGAGGGAGCGGGTGGGTCAGTAGGGTTTACGAGGCTCCAGAGCTAGAGTGGGGCGCATGGAGAAATTTTAGCGTGAAAATGAGAATCTTAAACTAGATCCTTTCAGGGTTGGGGAGCTAATGGTGCCAGGTGAGGATGGGATTGATAGGCTTGCAGTGACGAGTGCAAGACAGGACACAAGCTGCAGAGTTGTGGAAGATCTGCAGTTTGTTGAGGGAAGAGTTGGGAAGTCTGGAAGACAGAATGTTGGTATAGACTAGTCTGGACATGAATTCTCATATCGCTTACACTAATCTTTGTGCTTTGCTTGTTCAATTATGCACATTTAAAAGCACAATTCGCAAGTTATTCAAAATGATGGGAATCTTTGACATATAGTAACTTGACATACAGTGCACTTAAACACTGCCTTTGTTGCAACATGTCTGGATCAAAGCAAATGCACATGAATCAGACTTGGACGAAGAAAGATTCTTTTTTTTAATTAACATTTCATTGCAACAAACTCATTTGCCCCTTTGTAGATATTATAATTGATTTATTCTTCCTTTTTTCAGAATAATTGCTACAGTACAAAAACTAACTACTGCAGATTCCAAAACACTTTTTCAGAAAATGAAGATCCTATTTCTGGCTTTGTTGCTATCACTCATTAGTTGTGTCGAGATGGTAAGAAATTGTATTTATCTATGTTGTGATTCCTGTGATTTACAGTATTATACAAAACCTTTTCCTTATGAGAAATCATGCTTTTTCAATCAATTGGTGACTTTGGCTTTCCCCAAAAGTTTTAAGTTCACTCCGATTCTTTTAGCAGCAGGAAGGAAATGCTACTGATGTTTCTCTCCATTTCTCATTGGTCTGCAAGATTAAGCTGCAGTCAGCTGCATAAAGGATATCACAACAAATCATTAGTCCGCCTTTTGCTGATGTGATGGTATTGGTTAAAATCTTGAATTCAAAGACTAACTAAGCACTAGATGATATAATCCTACACCTATCTTTTTGTTCTTGCTTTTCTAGAACTAATCAATAAGTAAGCTTCAAACCAATTTCGTTATAAAGTCCTTTGTTTCTTCTCATCCATTACAATTTCTTTATTTTCTTTGGTTGAGGCTACAAGAAAACAATTTTTAGCAACATTTATTTGTGGTGAGGGCATTTTATTTTTCAATAAGTCATGCACCCTTTTTCCCACATTTTCTCTTTCATAGTTCTCCTATTTATCCAGAGAGCAGACCAATGGTCGATTCCTGGGCTACCTCGAATGTTACTCTTTGGCTTGTGACTATAAGAACAGTCTAGCTTTCATACTTGTTCTGATTCTTCAACATCTTCTTTCCCAATGCCAAGAAACCTTGATGTGGCTTCAGAAATTGTTCAGTTTGTAGCCAAGTTCAGAAATTCAGCAGAAAATCTCTCAACCTTTATTCTTTGCTACCTGTGTCCCAATGTGCCTTGGCAGTGCTCTATGTTTTTAACATTGCATTTTGAAATGCTCCCAGCCAAATCGCAAGGAGCAATACCCATCCTTTTTTTACTACATATTCATTACCTTTTATTTTTTTCTTTATAATATTTATTAACTTTTACCAACTTTAATCTCCCAATTTTGAAAGATCTTTCTCACCCACCCCCAAAAAATCTCGACTTGGCTCCACGTTTTACAGAAAATTTTATCATGAATTTGAAGAGTTCCCTTTTCTGAAACCTAGAAGGTAACAGTAAATTGTTATGGCACCTAAGTATTATATAGTTTGGGCATATTTATAAGAAATAAGGAACTGTATTATCCCAGGCAAAAGTCTTATGTGTGTTTGAATTTGTTTGATGTAAACCCAGTCTATCCTCAAGAAAGGCCTTGATGATTTTATATTATGAGATTTTTCAGTTTCAGATTTCATTGAGGATGAAAAAAAAAAGGCTACATATTACAAGCAGAAGAGGTAATTTCCATTTAAGCATCAAGTATAGGCACGTTAAAACATTCCTCATGAGATGACGAGTGTTCGTTACCTTATGTTGCTCATTTCTATCCCCCAATATTGAACTCAGTTAATATAGTGATGGGCTGTTACCAATGACCTAACAATAGGTTGGAAGGGGAAAAAAATGGTGCACTCTCCCCCGCAACCTCTTCCTTTAGGCCCCGCTGCAAAAAAATACAGGTTTAAATGTGAAAAGACATTTCGGATACATTTCTGACTTTGTCAATTTGAATAATTTCTAACCTGGTTATGATCTTTTCGAATTAAAAATCATAAATAAGTAATACCAACATTAAACATTAACTAAAAATAATAAATTTGAACTGATTTCATATGTCCTTGCCAGGTAAATGTATTGAATCACCAACTGAAATATACAAAACAGGCCAGTCCTGGCTGCGATTGTACGAAAGAGAAATACAGAGATGTATATGCACAAAGAAAGCATTATGCTACAACGTGAAAACAAAAGGTAAAATCCCTATTTCAAAATACTATTTCTGATCACGGTCACATTTGGAACTTCAGTAAAAGATTTCATGCCTTACCTTTAAATTGTTCTCCAACTATTACCCATACAGATTGCGTCTTAAATAAGTGTTTCAATGGAGGGAGATGTGCACGCCAATTGAACTCAAGGAAATACATCTGTCTGTGCCCCGTGGGATATCATGGAAAACACTGTGAAATAGGTATGCCAACATGAAACAATCAGTAAGACCAGCAGGTGAACAAATGGCATAATGATATTATTTGTTGTATTAGATACCACCTTACCTATCAAAGCATCTTACACCACCAAACAAGATTTTAATGTTAAGTGTAGAAACAACAACAAAATTACATTTTCATGACAGGAGGAAAATCAGTACATTTGTAGGCGAATGCAGCACTGCATTTCCACACCCCATACAACCATATAAAATTTGTTGATTTTTGTTGATTTTAGTGTTGCATTGAGTAAAAGTAAGCTTTTTTAAATTAAAATAGTATTGGTAGGGAGTTAAGCAACATTGTGGATGTGGATACAGTGGTGCCACAGGTTATCAGCTTTGTACGAACATGCTGGGAGTGTCAGCAAGCACTGCAAACCATTACACTCCTTGAGTTCCTGCACTTAGCTGATTTGTTGTGGGGGAGAAGGAGTTGAGAGAAAGAGTTGGCAGAGTACAAGCAACAGTACCCTGTTCTCCTTCAGAATACCTGCCATACGTGGTCACAAATTCATTCCCTCTATTTATGCAATCTACATGAATATCAGTGGATTTTAGCTGCATGATATATCATTATATTAATGAATTAAAAGGTACTACAGATTGCTTTTGCAGTACATTAATTTCTTTAATAGAAACTTCAAAACCAGTTTAACAAATACCCAGACGTATCCGTTTTTTTTTGCTTTCGAAAAATGAATTACAAAGTACAGGAACCTGTTTAACCATGAACAGGGTTTAAGGAATATATTTTAGACTAATATGAAAATAGTATGCTTATTTAGATAGATAATTATCTTGCCATCCCCAAACTATATTTTACAATATTTATCTGATTTAATTCCAAATTTGCCTACAAATACAGTTACTATGCCTCATTGATACGATGAGGTGGTATATCAAGTGCACAGATTATTACAGTACAGTATTAAATTTTTCAGATGCCTTTGTCACTTCATGCATCTGTAAAGTATCAAAGCTTACTAACAGTATTTCAAACATTGCATCCGTATTAATTCAAACTAAACATAGGACTAAATTAGCTATAACAACCGATGGAGCAATTTTATTAAACTTCAAAAGTAGTAAACACAGGTGCAAAAAATCAACTGCCAAATCAACATTTACTAAAAATAATAAATTTGAACTGATTTCATATGTCCTTGCCAGGTAAATGTATAGAATCACCAACTGAAATATACAAAACAGGCCAGTCCTGGCTGCGATTGTACGAAAGAGAAATACAGAGATGTATATGCACAAAGAAAGCATTATGCTACAACGTGAAAACAAAAGGTAAAATCCCTATTTCAAAATACTATTTCTGATCACGGTCACATTTGGAACTTCAGTAAAAGATTTCATGCCTTACCTTTAAATTGTTCTCCAACTATTACCCATACAGATTGCATCTTAAATAAGTGTTTCAATGGAGGGAGATGTGCACGCCAATTGAACTCAAGGAAATACATCTGTCTGTGCCCCGTGGGATATCATGGAAAACACTGTGAAATAGGTATGCCAACATGAAACAATCAGTAAGACCAGCAGGTGAACAAATGGCATAATGATATTATTTGTTGTATTAGATACCACCTTACCTATCAAAGCATCTTACACCACCAAACAAGATTTTAATGTTAAGTGTAGAAACAACAACAAAATTACATTTTCATGACAGGAGGAAAATCAGTACATTTGTAGGCGAATGCAGCACTGCATTTCCACACCCCATACAACCATATAAAATTTGTTGATTTTTGTTGATTTTAGTGTTGCATTGAGTAAAATTGAGCTTTTTAAAATTAAAATAGTATTGGTAGGGAGTTAAGCAACATTGTGGATGTGGATACAGTGGTGCCACAGGTTATCAGCTTTGTAATAACATGCTGGGAGTGTCAGCAAGCACTGCAAACCATTACACTCCTTGAGTTCCTGCACTTAGCTGATTTGTTGTGGGGGAGAAGGAGTTGAGAGAAAGAGTTGGCAGAGTACAAGCAACAGTACCCTGTTCTCCTTCAGAATACCTGCCATATGTGGTCACAAATTCATTCCCTCTATTTATGCAATCTACATGAATATCAGTGGATTTTAGCTGCATGATATATCATTATATTAATGAATTAAAAGGTACTACAGATTGCTTTTGCAGTACATTAATTTCTTTAATAGAAACTTCAAAACCAGTTTAACAAATACCCAGACGTATCCGGTTTTTTTTGCTTTCGAAAAATGAATTACAAAGTACAGGAACCTGTTTAACCATGAACAGGGTTTAAGGAATATATTTTAGACTAATATGAAAATAGTATGCTTATTTAGATAGATAATTATCTTGCCATCCCCAAACTATATTTTACAATATTTATCTGATTTAATTCCAAATTTGCCTACAAATACAGTTACTATGCCTCAATGATACGATGAGGTGGTATATCAAGTGCACAGATTATTACAGTACAGTATTAAATTTTTCAGATGCCTTTGTCACTTCATGCATCTGTAAAGTATCAAAGCTTACGAACAGTATTTCAAACATTGCATCCGTATTAATTCAAACTAAACATAGGACTAAATTAGCTACAACAACCGATGGAGCAATTTTATTAAACTTCAAAAGTAGTAAACACAGGTGCAAAAAATCAACTGCCAAATGCAATTGTAGTTGATGTATTTATGTGTTCTTTCTAGATATAAATGCCCAATGCAGAAATGGCAATGGAACAGACTACAGAGGCACAATGAATTACTCGGTGTTTCATAAAAGATGTTTGAAATGGGATTCACGTGCTGTTGCTGAAAATTACAATGCAATGAGGACAGATGCATTACAACTGGGCCTCGGGAGCCACAACTACTGTAGGTGAGGCACTCTTCATTAAATTGTATAAATTGATATCCATAGAATATCAAATGAGGGAAAATTTGCGCCAACTTGGCCCCAAAATGTTCACAGAAATATAAATTAAATAGGTTTGAGAAAATGGAGAAGTCTAGCATTGAGCTAAAGATCCCACCAATACTTAAGGTTTGGAGCAAAACAAATATGACAAACAAAATAAGTTGATTTAATTTCAATTAATATTTAAAATTCAAGTTTACCTATTGACTAATCTATTTTTGTTTTTTTACACTCGCAAAGAAATCCAAACAATGATGTCATGCCTTGGTGTTTTGTTAACCGTAGTGCCATTGTCCAGCAGTTTTGTTCCATTCCAAAATGTCCATCGGTACACAGTAAGTGAAATCTTAACCATTGCTATTGAAAACAAAACTATTACAGATGGTTCGTAAACATTTTCCAGAAACAAATACAGTAGTTGGTTAAAAACTGTGTTTGTGTGCATATTAGGGTCTGGCGATATATCGGTTAGATCCAATATAATTTTCATATCGATATGCCGATATAGGCATTTCAAAAGTATCAATATATCAAAAATGTCGATATATCGAAAAAGTCAAAAAAAACGGAATGCGCGCGCACTGAACTACAAGACCCAGAATACTCATCTCTATACACAATGCACAGACCGAGGTGCAAGCTGCCATATTCATAGTCCTCGAATACAATATACAGGTATGCAAGGGGTGATGGGCGGAGAGAGACGGCGGGGGTGAGGTGAGAGAGAGATGGCGGGCAGGGTGTGGGGGGTGAGAGAGACGGCGGGTGGGCTGAGAGAGAGACGGCGGGGGTGAGTGTGGGCGGTGAGGCAGAGATGGCGGGGGGAGTGGAGGGGGTGAGAAAGAGAGGGCGGGGGGTGTGGGGGGTGAGAGAGACGGCGGGGGTGGGGTGTGAGGGGTGGGAGAGAGATGGCGGGGAGGGGGGGGTGTGGGGGGAGACAGAGATGGCATGGTGGGGGGGAAAGAGACGGGGGTGAGAGATGGGGGGATGTGATAATATACAGATAGACAGATAGAGATGGGGGGGATGTGAGAGAGGAGAGAGACACAGACAGAAAAACACAGAGATGGAGAGAATGAGTGTGAGAGACACAGAGAGAGATATTTACCTCCTGAGGAGATAGGCCCCGAATGCGCGCGCACCTCCGAATGTGTGCGCACCTCCGAATGCGCGCGCACCTCCGAAGGCGCGCGCATGCACAGTACGAAAACCCCGAAAATATCGATATTTCTGTATATCTCGATATGAGCCCATCGATATATCTAAATCGGAAAATTTCCATATCGACGGACCCTAGTGCATTTTTTAAAAAAGATATATATACAGTATATAGATATATGTAAAGATCGTCTTCTTACTATATTTCATTGTGGTTTTTCTTTTAGCTAAAATGTAAAACTGAACTGTTATGTTTCGGCTGTGCTGCTAATGTGAACTAAATTTTCTGTTCCTAAAGCCAATTGGATGGGGATGATCTGGTTCTGGGCCTTCGTACTGTTTATATGATATTGCTTCAATGATCTGATAAGCATAATCCAATTAAATTCACCTTTTAAAACTCTTTTCTCCTTGCTTTAGTTTCACCATTAACAACAACAACAACAACTTCGATTTGTATAGAGCCCTCCACGACGGACAGCGTCTCAAAGCACCTACCATGTGGACAGAGAATGCAGAAAACTAGCAAGATTGTTGGAGGAAATGTTGCCCCCATAACATCTCACCCTTGGCAGGTTGCAGTCTTCAAAAAACATAGACATGACGAAAACTATTTCTTTCAATGTGGAGCAAGTCTCATTCATTCCTGCTGGGTGGTGACAGCAGCTCATTGTATTCTTCCAAAGTAAGTTCCCCAGGGCTCTGTCCTTTTAACATATACATGATCCACCTTGGTGACATCATCCGCAAACATGGGATTAACTTCCACATGCATGCGGATGACACCCAACTCTATCTTTCTGCCTCTACTGTTGACTCCAGGACTACTGCTGCTCTGACAGACTGCCTGTTAGACATCAAGTCCTGGATGAGAGCTAACTTTCTGCAGTTGAATGTCAACAAGAGAGAGGCCCTACCGATTGGCTCGCAAATGTGGCCTTCCCAATTCCTCCCTCCATAGATTGCAGATCATCCAGAACTCTGTGGCCCACGTCCTCCACCGCTGCAAGCTTCATGATCCCATCTCACCCATCCTCGCTCGATTCCATTGGCTCCCCATTATCCAGAGGATCGAATTCAAAATCCTGATGCTCACATCAAAGCCCTCCATGGCCTACATCCAGGACGTCCTAACCCCCTACCAACCTGCCCATCTCTTCCGCTCATCCGTCACCGACCTGCTCCATGTCCCCCGACACACCCGCCCCACCAAGGCGGGCAAGCCTTTAGCCACTCAACCTCTGGAACTCCATCCCGCAGTCTCTCTGCCTCGACCCACCCCTGGTCTCCTACAAGTCCCACCTCAAGGCCCTCCTCTTCGATGGTCCCATCGGTCACTCCAAATCCCCCTCCTTTCCCTCCATCCTCCCTGTCCCCAGCTTGGGTCTGACACAATGACTCACCTTAGCTATTTCCTCATGACGTGAAAGGCGCTGTAGAAGTGTAATTTTGTTGTTAAAATTCATCGCCATGCAGCAATGTTGGATGAATGCATTGTTTGACTTCAGAAATTTTTAGTTACATGGTAATAATATGAACATCCTGTAGCTCAGTGTAGAGTCCTGTAGCTTAGTGTGGAGTTCTGTACCTCGGTGGTTAGAGCACTCACCTTATAAGCGAGAGACCTGGGTTCAATTCTAGGCAGGGTGAAACCTTGGGCAAGTTTCCTTACTCTACATGCCTGATAATAATCCCTCGCAAAAAAAGCATTAATAGATTGGTCATTTCAATCCACAACTGCTTGTGGGACAATGCTGTGTACAATTGGCTACCATGTTTCGCTCACATATTTGCAGTTAATTCACTTTACAGTATATTCTGTGAAGTGTTTTGAGAAGTCTGGAAGATGTGAAAAGCGCTATACCAAATACAAGGATTATTATTATTATTATTATAACATCAAACATGGCTGAGTATTCAACTGCCTAATCCAAATTTATGACTGAAGAGTATACCTACTGGAATGACTAACACTTTTTCCTCCCATATCTAGTACCCACAATACAGACTATCGTGTAATCCTGGGAAAATCATCATTAAATGAAACTTCTGAAAAGGAACAAACATTTTCAGTGGAAAATATTACTGTTCACGAAGAGTTTGATTCAAATTCATTCGACAATGACATAGGTAAGAATTAGTTTGTTAAAGTACTTGTTTTGCCTGAAATGCTGGCAACTTGGCAGGAGTAATTAACATGAATACAATATGACCAATAACAACAACAAATTTCATGTATATGTGTCCTTCATGCAAGGTAGCATTATAATCCTTGCATTTGATATAGCGCTTTCCACATCTTGTCAACGTCCCAAAGCGCTTCCACAGAATATACTGTAAAATGAATTGACTGTATATATTTGTGGGCGAATCTAGGCAGCCAATTGCGCACAGCAGTGTCCCGCACACAGTCGTGGATTGAAATGACCAATTTTATTATTGTGGTTTTTTTGGGAGGGATTATTGTTAGGCGTGTGGAGTAAGGAAACTTGCCCAAGTTTTCGCCCTGACCTGCCTGGATTCGAACACAGGTCTCCCCAGCTTGGTCTCCCCAGCTTGGTCTCCCCAGCTTGGTCTCCCCAGCTTGTAAGACAAGTGCTCTAACCACTAAGCCACAGGAGCTCCAGCATTGCAGAGAACTGAACACTTACGCAGTTTGATGCTGAGATAGGAGCAAAGGGGGTGATTACCATAGGCACACAGTCAGAGAGGAAAGTCTTCAGACACAATCTGAAGATGGGCAATGACGGAGCAGAACGGAGGGTTCAAGGCAGGGAGTTCCAGAGATTTGGGGCATAGTAAATGAAACAGGCTGCCAATGGTGAAGTGAAGAGGTTTGCCATCAGCTGAGTCAGGTTGGCACAAATGTCTCCCGAATCCCTTCAGTAGTTCAGTTCCATAACTATTGTTGAATATATTTTTGAAAATCAGGTAGCTCCATTCCGCAGTCCCTTCACCTCTCCCCCTCCCTGGCCTCCTTCAAGTCTCGCTTCAAGTTCATCTTCGATGGACCCATCTACAACTCCTAATCTCCCCCTTCCCTCACCCCCCCACCCTGAAACAGTGACTGTCCAGGTCTTGGGAAGTCATCCTCATGTGAAAGGCGTTATATAAGTGTAATTTTGTTGTTGTTGATAGATTTTCACATCCAAGTTTGTTTTTAAAAGTTTGAGACTAATTTCATTCCTTTTCCTTTAGCCCTGATAAAGCTAAAAGCTGAATCCGGAATGTGTGCTGAAGTATCTGCATTTGTGCAGACGGTCTGCTTACCTTCTCAAAACCTTCAATTTCCTGCTAAGACTCTGTGTGAAGTTTCTGGATATGGAAAAGAGGCAGAATGTAAGTGGAACACAAACATTTGTAACCTTTATTGAAGTAACTTTATCTGCAAGTCTTTTCCCCCCCCCACCTCCACCACCCCCCTACCAACCGTTCCATCCCCCCAAAAGTTTGCAATGTTCCTCCATTATACAAACAAACATTGACATTAACAGATGAAAATTATACATGCAAGATAAATAATACTTATCAGAGAAAGTTGAGGGTATATAAAATGTTGATCAATATGTAAAATTCATTTTTGTTATGGATCTCAACAATGTGTGGAGAAAGTTAGATAGTCCTGTGCATTATTCTCAGCACTTGGGAATAATACACAGGACTACCTGTGTTTTTATGTTGTTAAACCAAATATTACAAAATTTTGCTGGAGACCAACTTTCCTTCGTCTTTTTTTTAATCAAGTGATTATCTTTCCAGTTTCTCCTTTCTATTCTAGACGACTAAAGGAGGCAAAAGTGAACTTGATTTCCCAACGAGTATGTCTATCAGCAGATTATTATGGAAAACAATTAACCAACAACATGTTCTGTGCAGGGCATCCAAACTGGAAGACAGATAGTTGCAAAGTACGTATACATTTTTTTAATAAAAGTCATTTGGTTTTCCTCACTAATTAGGAGAAAGCACCATTGAGAACCTCTCTTGAAGTAATTATGAACTCAATTCTTCAGAGGTGTTAAACATTTCGATTTAAATGTACAAAAAAGTAGTTCTCATCGATTTACAAAGCTAAATTTCTACTCATTTTCATCTCTTTAAATACTTAATCATTTTCTAATTCATTGTCGTACAAATGTTTTTGAACTTTTTTAAAAACAGTAAAACAATATACTGAATTTATAAAACATATACTGCAATAAAGTTGAAGAGGATTTATTCACTTTATTCTTTTTGTTAATAATAGGGAGACTCTGGTGGACCATTAGTGTGCGAGGATAATGGACGGATGATTCTTTACGGAATTATAAGCTGGGGAGATGGATGTGCCAAGGACAAGAAACCAGGGATTTATACAAGAGTAACAAACTACATCAACTGGATTGAGCAGAATATAGGATTTGGGACCAGATAATAAGCTTCAAATGACCATTTGATGATAATAATAATCCATACATTTGATATAGCACTTTTCACATCTTCTAGATACTTCACAGAATATACTGTAAAATTAAGTGTCTGTATATTTGTGGGCAAAAAACAGCAGCCAATTGCACACAGTAATGTCCCACAAACAGTCGTGGATTGAATGCCCACAATTTATTGTTTTCTTCTTGAGGAATTATTATCAGGCATATGGAGTAATTAAACTTGGGCAATTTTGCACCCTGCCACAAGTCGCACCTAGATCCCTCACTTACTCTAACCACTGAGCTACAAGACTATAAATATTCAATGAACCATGCTATAGTCACTCTTGTACATAGATCCAAACTACCTCACCTGACATCTGCTGCAATTTGGTCAAGTTCTAATAATTTTTTGTCAAGGGCAGATTACAATTCAATAATTTAATATAAATATATAGTTATTACAATATTTTAATCAATTAGTGGAAAGCCAACTAATAAATATGTATGGTACCTCTGTTTCTGAAATTCCAAAAGCTTAACCCAAGTTCCCTGCCTCCAAATAAACGTTTTGCAAGCTCACATATTCCAAATCAGCCTGTCTGCTTCTTTATATCTCCTTTATTTGAAATGGTTGATATCTCTACAAAACTCTCAATATATTTGGGGTATTTGAAAATTTTATCCATATAGGCTTCCCATTTAAATACTGAAAATTCAGGTGCTCAATTAGCAATTTATTTCTGCTTTATAAAATTAATAATCAGTGACATATGTAACATGGTTATGGTGCACCACTTCTTCAATACATTATAATCATGCTGAATGTTAATATTTCCAGTCCAAATAACTTCTCTAGAATTAGTTAACAGATTTTATGCATACATTTTTAAAATGATAAGAATATATTATATGTATTTAAATACCACTTATTTTCTTCACCTACAAATAGTGTCAGTATATTTTGTGGGTAAATGAAAAGCAGCAGGTTTCTAATTATGCTGGTGATTGATTTTTGGATATGTCAAATTATGTTTGTTGTATGTAAGTAATTATGATCCAATGATATTTCAGGTACTTTTGAAAATTTATATTTTTTAAAATAGATAAATCACAAGATTCACTGGTTTTAAAAATAACTTTGTAATGATCATTTCTATTTTTTCCCACTGATTTCTGTACAAATGTATTAAAATAAACAATCCTTGAAATTTTGAAACGTTGAAATGAACTTTTTAAAATCTACCAGATGACTGACACATGCAGAAACCCATCACTAGAATCATAGAGTTTTATGGCACAAAAGGAGGCCATTCAGCCCATCTCATCTGTGCCGGCTTTTTGAAAAGAGCAAGTCAATCCCACTGCCCCGCTCTCTCCCCATAACCCAATAGACCTGTTCTCCCTAAATAAAGATCGAATTCTCTTTTAAAAGCTGTTATCGAATCGGTCTCCAGCACCTTTTCAGGCAATGCATTCCAGATTCAAACAACCCACTGAGTGAAAACATTTCTCCTCAGCTCCCCCTCTGCTTTGTTTTGAAACTATTTTAAATCTGTGACCATGAGTCACAGATTCGCCCACCAGTGGAAACAGTTTTTCCTTATTCACCCTGTTGAATCCCCTCATGATTTTATAAATCTCTATTAGGTCTCCTCTCAACCTTCTGTTTCAAGAGAATAAACCTAGCCTAGCTAGCTTTTCCCCATAACTGAAGTCCCTCAATCCTGGTACCATTCTAGTAAACCTTCTTTGTACCCTTTCCAATGCTTTAACATCCTTTCTACGGTGTGGTGACCAGAATTGGACACAGTACTCCAGCTGAGGCCTAACCAAAGTTTTATAGAGGTTAGTCACACTTCCTGACTTTTGTACTCTATACCCTTATTTATAAACCCTAGTATCCCATATGCCTTCTTAATGGCTTTGTCTACCTGTCCTGTCACCTTCAAAGAGCGCTAATACAAATCCCCAGGTCTCTCTGTTCCCTCACACCCTTTAAAATTGTACTATCTAGCCTATATTGCCTCCCCTCATTTCTTCTCCCAAAATGTATCACTTCACACTTCTCTGCATTAAACTTCATCTGCCATGTGTCTGCCCACTTTACCATTTTATCTATATCTTCTTGCAGATGGTTACTATCCTCATATTTACTGTTCTCCCTAACTTAGAATCATCTGCAAACTTGTGATCTAGATTATTGATGTAAATAGCTGAGACCCAAGCACTGATCCTTGTGGTACTCCACTAGTTACATCCTGCCAATTCGAGAATAATCCGTTTTTCCCTACTTTCTGCTTTCTACCCGATAGCCACTCTTCTTTCCATGTTAATATTTTCCCATTAATCCCATGGGCCTTAATCTTGAGTAACAGCCTTTTGTGTGGCACCTTGTCAAATGCCTTCCTAAAATCCAAATATACCACATCTACTGGTTCCCCCTTATCCAACCTGCTGGATACATCCTCAAAAAATTCTAAAAGATTAGTCAAGCATAACTTCCCTTTTGTAAAGCCATGTTGACTCTGCCTAATCTTTTTATGGTCTTCAAGGTATCCCATAACTATATCTTTTATTAAGGACTCAAGAATTTTCCCTGCAACTGACGTCAGACTAACTGGTCTATAGTTTCCCATATTTTCTCTCCCACCATTCTTAAATAGTGGAGTTATGTTTGCAATCTTCCAGTCAATGGGGACTTTTCCAGTATCCACAGAATTTTGGAAGATTATAGACAAGCCATCCACTATCTCAGTAGCCACCTCCTTTAAAACTCTAGGATGCAGGCCATCCGGTCCAGGGGTTTTATCAGTTTTAAGACTCGACAATTTACCTAGAACCATCTCTTTACTAATATTAATCTCCCTAAGTTGCTTGCTAACATTGTCTTCTTGATTTCCCTCTATTTTTGGTATGTTTCCAGTGTCTTCTACAGTGAACACTCTAGAAAAATACTTGTTTAATGACTCTGCCAT
Source organism: Hydrolagus colliei (assembly GCA_035084275.1). Taxonomy (NCBI): domain Eukaryota; kingdom Metazoa; phylum Chordata; class Chondrichthyes; order Chimaeriformes; family Chimaeridae; genus Hydrolagus; species Hydrolagus colliei. Next base: position 16,791,825 of record CM068748.1, read on the forward strand.
GTCTTTGTCCCCTATTATAATTCCTCCGGTCTCTGCCTGTAATGGATCCACATTCACCCTCGCTAGCCTTTTCATCTTTATATATTTATAAAAACTCTTGCAGTCTGTTTTTATGTTCTTTGCTAGTTTGCCCTCATAATCTATTTTCTCCCTTTTGATCAATTTTTTGATCCTCCTCTGTTGTTCCCTAAAGTTCTCCCAATCCTCGGGTTTACTACTCATCTTCGCTGTTTTATAGGCTTTTTCTTTTGATTTGATACTTTCCCTAACTGCTCTAGTTAGCCACGACTGAACCACCTTTCCCATGGCATTCTTATTCCTCAAAGGAATATGTGCTTGTTGGGAATTTTGCACTATCTCCTTGAATGTTTGCCTTTGCTGGTCTACTGTCAAATCTTTAAGTCTAGTCTCCCAGTTTATTCTGGCTAAATCCTCTCTCATACTAGCAAAGTTGGCTCTATTTAAATTGAAGATTTTTGCTTCAGACTTAACTACTTCCCTCTCTAACTTAATGCTAAATTCCATCATTATTATGATCACTTTGCCCTAGAGGAACCTTAAGTTCCAGTTTGTTGATCAGCTCCATTTCATTACACAAAACAAGGTATAATATGGCTTGTTCCCTGGTCGGCTCCTCGGCATACTGATCTAGAAAATTATCTCTAATGCATTCTATAAACTCCTCTTCTATCTTACCTTTCCCAGTTTGGTTGTCCCAGTCTATGTGCAGGTTAAAATCACTCACAATTAGTGTCTTTCCTTTGCTACATGCTCCGCTAATCTCCTGATTTATACCTTGAGCGATACTTTGACTGCTGTTTGGGGGTCTATAAACTACTCCCACTATAGTTTTCTGCCCCTTGAAGTTACGTATCTCTACCCATACTGACTCTACATCTTGCTTTTCAGATTTAAAACCTTTCCTCTCTACTGTTTTTATCCCATCCTTTATTAGCAGGGCCACCACCCCCTCCTCGTTTACCACATTGCCTATCTTTCCTATATACCACGTAACCGGGAATATTTAGTTCCCACCCTTGATCACCCTGTAACCATGTCTCGGTGATGGCTACTAGATCATATCGGTTTGTCTCTATTTGCGCAACTAATTCATCTATCTTGTTTCGAATGCTTCGTGCATTCAGATATAGCGCCCTTAATTCTGACTTCCGGCTATTAACCCTATTCACCCTATCACTGAACTTCTTTTCCCTGCTTGACATCCTTTTGCTCTTCTCCCTTATTAATTTGCTCTCCCACTTTTGTTGATCCCAAGTGTAACTGTGGTGGAATATACCTGACTATGCTTTTACCTCCCCCACACCCCTTAGTAGTTTGAAGCCCTTTCTACCTCCCTATTTATTCGCATAGCCAGGACATTTGTCCCAGCCCTATTTAGGTGGAGCCCATTCCTTTGGAATAGTTCCCGTCTCCCCCAACACTGGTGCCAATGGCCCATAAATTGAAATTCCTGCCCTCCGCACCACTCTTTTCGCCAGGCATTCAGATCCATGATCCTCTTTTGCCTGTACCAATTAGCCCCTGGCTCAGGTAACAGTCCCGATATTATCACCTTGGAAGTTCTATTCTTTAGTTTAACTCCCAATTCCTGGAACTTGCTCCTTAACTCGTACCTACTCGTACCTACTGGTCCTATCGATGTCATTGGTTCCTATATGTACCATCACAATTGAATTAGTAAGCACTGTCTACATTCATTAATTAAAACAGCCAACAAAAGGAAGCTTCAAACATTGAATCAAATCAGATCTGACTGTTATAATCCCCTGATTCCAGTCAGTTCCACTTAACTTTTTTTTTAATAAGTACAGTGACAGACATTCTTTCGCAATGTTTTTCAGGTTGGCTCCGTATTATAAGACTATCTGGGAAAACAAATACAGTATCTGTATTTTGAGGATACAGATACTCTTCTGTATCCTCAAAATAAGAAGGAAAATGTATTAGCAATCATGCTGGATCTCTTTCAATTAAAGAATAAGGTTTCAATTTTGTATAATAAATGAATATTATAAATGCTATGTGCAGACATAGATTTTAAAGTGGCTAGTAAAAGAATTAAGACACAGTACAAAAAGATTAGGTTTTTGTTGACAATATATATATATACATATATATATATACCTATGTATGGTAGTTTTTGTTAAAAAATATACGTTTTCTTCACAGTACAGAACAAACACATGATCCATCAGACAGGTCTCTCGATCAGTGATGAGGCTTGCTGCACACCCCCATGCATTCAATATCACCATCAGTGACTGAGCCTTCGCCCCAAATCTTTAGAACTGCTTTGCCACCCATCTTTAATTGAGGAACTCCTTGTAATTCTCATGTGAGCCTTGGCAGCCTGCATTAACAGGAAATTCGGCATTGAAATCAGAATTTCCCTAATGCCCTAACAGAAGTCCAGATACAGGATATTGGATTGCAATCAGGCACCCAAGTTTGATGTGGCTCCCTGAGGCTAATTGTATCTACTAAAGTCCCAGCTGAGATCAGATCACAGCACAGATTGGAGATCGGCAAGTCAAAACTTGGAAGCAAGTTTAATATTTTGCAATATGTTAGCATCCAGCAGTTCAAAGAAATCTTCAATATTTTTTTAAACTCGAGTATTTCTTTGATGCTTTCCACCAAGTAATTTTTGGATCTTAAATCAATAAGGAATTGTTCAATGTTTTACATGCATGCCTTGCTATCCTGGCTCCATGGTAAAATCAACATATCTTTCACAGTTGCTGCAAAATGAGTAATCTCTGTTAACTTAAAGATCAAAAGATTATCGTTTTGGAAACTTTGAAGTTAAGACCGCAGTTGAGCTTTGAGCTTTCTTTAGGATGTTTTATCTTGGTTGTGAAGTTTTTCTAAATATGATGTAAAATCCACTGAAAACTAATTTAGCTTAGCGAAAATGTCACCGCCTGTGTTTCTGAAGGAGTAAACAATGATATAGAACCATATATTTATGAATTTATGAACAACCACAGAAAGTTACAGTACGGAAGACCATTTAGCTCAATATGTTTGGGCTAACTTTTTGAATGAAAATTCAGTCCCGTTTTCCCTGTACTTCCTCCCTGCATAAAATATCTTCCCACTAATTTGCCACCTGATCAAAAGGCTTCTGAAAATCCATGTGCACAACATCCCCACCTTTACATTTTCAACATAAAAAGTTAATGGATCAATCAAGAAAGATCTGCCTTTTATCAACCTATGTTGTTCTAAGTGATCTATCTGGTACTTTGGCCTCATAATAATAATTACAGTATTAGGGGCAAAAGTGCAATCAACTGAAGTAGCACAATGGATATCAGGCTGACTGCCATATCAAGTTGTTTTTTTAAGCAGAGGTATAAAGTGAGCAACCCTCCAGTTTTCTCACACTATTATTGTAACCAAGACTGATTAAAAGATTGCCGCTAGAACATCTGCCGTTTCCACCCAGACATTCCTTAACATTTTTGGATGCCTGCCATTCAGCCCTGGTGATTTGTCCACTTCCTTTTCCATAGTTATCTCTTCTAATTGTAGAAGTACTTTATCTTGTACACTCAGCATGTGAATCCAGAGCAGCTCAGCACATAGTAGGGTTGCAGGTAATTCCTCCCAGGTCTGCTCCCTGCCTTTGACTTCAGTTGAAGTATTGCCTCCTGGTCTTTTGCAGGTCCGTCGCTCTGCACGGCTTCTAGCCGCACTGCCATTTCAGAGAAGTCAGGTAAACAGCCGACATAGACCTGGGGGTAGAAACATCATACTGCATTGCACATGTGGCTTCTTCCAAGGTACTATGGGTAGTGCAGTTTTACAGCGGATCGTGCTGTTTATAGCGGAATCCATGGAAAAATTGCGGCTTACTTTTCTATTGTCTCAGGTTATCGGCTATATTACTAAATGGAGACACAAAGGAAAATCTGCAGGTATCCATCTCAATCGACCGATCGACCGACCGCCCAATCAATCAATCAACTCAATCTTACATTTATACAGTGCCTTTTGTGGGCGACACTTACACATACACACTCTCTATTGGCATACGAGAATGTGAGAATGTTCATAATTGCATTCTTGTCTTCTCAGTCAGAGTTCTGGATCTTTGAGTTATTGAAGTTAAAAAACGGAAATATAATGTAAATTAAAATATATTACATTAAGCACAGTATAGATAGAGTATAGATCAGAAAACATTGTGCTCAGGAACATTTTTCAAACATTTCACTTAGGGTTTCAATCCACTAACAATTTGGCTGCTCCGTTTGCTATACTATCTACTTTACAGAATATACCCGGAATTGCTTTGAGACGTCATTAACTGATTAACCACAACGCATAATAAGGCCATAAGCCTCATTCAGAAACACCTCCTCACATAACCATTAACTAATGGGTTCCAAATAAAACTTGCCAAAGGGAAGAAGCAGGTTTAGTCAAGTCCTTCAGAATGTCAAGCAAACATATGCAATTAGATGATGTGTTTCAGGAATTTCACGGTAACGATAGCCCTTGTATTTGAGATAGCCCCTTATCACGCATTCTAAATGACTGTGTAATTTAGGGGTGAAATGTGGCAGCCAATTGCGCACAGCAGTGTCCCACATACAGATGTGGATGGAGTGACCAAATTATTATTAAACATGCAAAATGCCAATTGACTAACAACTGGGTTCCTACTTATTGCTGAGTAAATAAGAGGCATGTGTTGTAAGAAAACTTAAGATTTTGCCCTGCCTGGGAAGCATTCTGGAATGCTACCCCACATCAAGGCCGCTATATAAATGAAAGTTGTTGAATCAAACCAAGGCCTCTTGCATGCAGGTTGACTGCTCTACAGGACTCCAGCATAAAGTGCTATAGCAAATTGAGTAGAGCACTCGCCTCACATCTGATTAGTATAATTTATATATATATACACACATATAATTACACTTACAAAAGCATCACAGGCTTGTATTAGACATGAGATATTTATAGAATTGAAGCAAATAATAGTCTATTATAAGAACATAAGAATTAGGAGCGGAGTAGGCCATTCGACCCCTCGAGCCTGCCCCGCCATTTGATAAGATCATGGCTGATCTTCTGACATAACTCTTATTACCTGCCCTATCCCCATATTCCCTAATCCCTCTATATTTTAAAAATCTATCAGTCTCAGCCTTGAAAATGTTCAAGGACTGAGCATCTACAGCCTTCTGGGGTAGTGAATTCCATAAATTCACTACCCTTTGAGTGAAGAAATGTTTCCTCAACTCTGTTCTAAAAGGCTGACCCATAATTTTAAGATTATGACCTCTGGTTATAGATTCTCCTACCAGGGGAAACAGTCCCTCACTGTCTACTTTATCCATCCCTTTAAGAATCCTATATGTTTCAATAAGATCTCCCCTAATTCTTCTGTACTCTAGAGAATACAGCCCTAGTTTATTCAACCTATCTTCATAGGTCAGTCCCCTCATCCCAGGAACTAACCTAGTGAATCTACGCTGCACCCCCTCTAAGGCAAGTATGTCTTTTATTAAGTAAGGAGACCAAAACTGCACACAATACTATAGGTGCAGTCTCACCAAGGCCCTATACAGTTGCAGCAAGTATTTTTTCATACACGGAAACACAGCAGGGACCTCCCTCCCACCCGCTTAACGCAATTTGCGCTTAGCAAGGGGTTTTGAAGTCTCTAACCCTTTTGTTAAGTGGGGGATACCTGTACTCAAACCTTTTGCGATGAACACTAACATGCCGTTTGCCTTCTTAGTTGCTTGCTGCACCTGCAAACTAACTTTTTGAGACTGGTATACAAGGACACCCAAATCCGTTTGTACACTCACTCTATCTAACCTCTCCCTGTCCAGAAAATAATTTGCGTTTTTATTTTTGCTACCTAGGTGAATAATTTCAACTTCCCCACATTAAATTCTATCTGCCACCTACTCACCCACTCCCCTAGCCTATCTATATCCCGTTGCAATCTTATTGCATCATCATTACAGATGACTCTCCTACCTAATTTAGTGTCATCCACGAATTTAGACATGTTACATTCAATGTCCTTGCCTAGATCATTGATGTAAATTATAAAAAGCTGAGGCCCAAGCACTGATCCTTGCGGCACTCCACTAGTTACATCCTGCCAATTAGAGAATGACCCGTTTATCCCTACTTTCTGTTTTCTACCCGTTAGCCACTCTTCTATCCATGCTAATATGTTCCCATTAATCCCGTGGGCCTTGACTTTGTGCAATCGCCTTTTGTGTGGAACTTTATCAAATGGCTTCTTAAAATCTAAATACACCACATCTACTGATTCCCCCCTATTCAACCTGCTAAATACATCCTCAAAAAACTCTAAAAGATTAGTTAAGCACGACTTCCCTTTTGTAAAGCCATGCTGACTCTGCCTGATCTTGTTATAGTCATCCAGCTATCCCATAACGACATCTTTGATTAAGGACTCAAGAATTTTCCCTACCACTGATGTCAGACTAACTGGTCTATAGTTACCCATGTTTTCTCTCCCACCCTTCTTAAATAGTGGAGTTACGTTTGCAATCTTCCAATCAATGGGAACTTTTCCAGTATCCAGAGAATTTTGGAAGATTATAGACAAGCCATCCACTATCTCAGTAGCCACCTCCTTGAAAACTCGAGGATGCAGGCCATCAGGTCCAGGGGATTTATCAGTTTTAAGACCTGACAATTTCCTTAAAACCATTTCTTTACTGATATTAATCTCCCTAAGTTGCTCACTAACATTGTCTTCTTGGTTCCCCTCTATTCTTGGTAGGTTTTTACTATCTTCTACGGTGAAGTAGCAAAGTACTTGTTTAACGACTCTGCCATGTAATGTCTTTGTCTCCTATTATAATTCCCCCTGATTCTGCCTGTAACGGACCCACATTCATCCTTGATAGCCTTTTCCTCTTATTTATATTTATATATTATTTATCGTATGAAATGTATAAATTCATAAGTAATCATTCTGGAATATAAATTATTTTATTATTGTAGCATATTAATTGCTTGTGTACAGTTAATCAGTGTAATTTTATCTTGCATTATGAGATTTGTTTCATATTAAACAAATGTTATCAAATGCAGTTTACAATATTTCCACAAGAGGGCAATATATTATTGAGTCAATTCAAATGTACAATGCCTTTTGTACATTGCCAAATGTACATTAGAATGAGGAGACATCAATAACTATTGGTAAAAATGCAACCATAAAACTCTGTTAAAAATTGATTCAATGGCCCAGAAGCTAATCTCAGCAAAACTACAGAAAATAACAGTAATTATTAGATATTCCTCATTCTTTCGAAGAATTTCAACCTCAACAAACCCTGTCCCTTAAGAAAATAAAGTTGTGAGTCGTCAGATGATCTAACACATAACCTGCTGTACATAAAGAAATCTTCTGTGCTTAACACTTTATTCTTTGTGACCCGATTTGAAATAACACCAAGAGCAATGAAACACAATGCAGGCCCAAATAAATCAGAACAGAAAGAGAAGTGGGAGGGAATATCGAATGCAAGTAGATTTATTTCATAGCATAAGAATCATACATATTAAAGCAATCTACAAAGATTTAATCAAAATGGAAGCCTACTAAAGTAATGTTAAATGTGTAGCGAGCAAAAATTGACGGCCATTTATGGTTCTGCAAACTTAATACTCAGTTTGCACTGCACATTTGCATTGAATTACCATGAAAATGCAATACAATTTAGGGCTGCATGATTTGAAAATGAATTTCACAGGAGCCCGGCAGCTGAGCTTACCTGGCTGCAATGCAAATGCAGAGCATTTTTAATATTACTGAAAAGTAAACCATCTGATCTTTCCTGTAATAAGATTAAAATGCTAACTAAAACTGTGTGCGCGGAACTCTAATTATCTCCAAGCAATGTGTTTAGTAGTTGGAAATATAAATCAGGTTTTCTTGCTAGTATCACTGTACTTCCAGGATGGCTTTCAGAGAATTTAGTAGTATACAGTACGATACAATATTTTATTGACTTTTAAACGTTAGTAAATTCACACATAACCTGTGTAGGTATATAACTATGCCCCACCAACACACACACACACAGCCCCACCAACACACACACACACACACACACACGTGTAGCCTTGGCCACTCCCTGCCCAACACAGCCCTGCCACATACACAGCCCGCACACCATTAGACACCAAACCCACTCCCAGGCAAGCACCACAGACCACCCACCCACACAGAGTACTAGTAGGGGGAAAAACTCTAATCTAAGAAGTGTGCAAATATTTTTTAATGTACATTTTGCAACAATTTAATATCTGGCATCATAAGAGTTTTTCCCCAACAATCACTTGGTGGCGCCATTGATCTGGTGAAGTTGGAAATACACCGGTTGTCTACAAAAAAAAGTGAGAGAGAATGGAAACAATAGCAACTCATATTTTATATTCATATTTTCATACAAATATTCATATAAATATTTCATTTTTTACATTATACAAAAATAAAAAATGGAATTACCAACAGCTACTTTTCGGTGTAGGTGATTATTCCCCTGTATAAAACATACTCGAATGTTGTGAAGAAACACTGAAAACAGAAAGCTAATTCGGGTCAGAAAACCACAACATTTTGTCAAACTCAACCGTTGAAGCATCTTAACCAAGAAGTTGCTTCCTGTGATGGCAATCATCACAGTTTGAAAACCGACCACCAGACTTAAAAATAATGACTTGTAAGACTTAAGAAGGAACCACAACTACTGCCTTTGTGCCCATTATAAATAATAAAGTGTCAAAGTGCTTCACAAAGACAGGGTCAGATCCCAATCAAGGTAAGAGGAGGTGGATGAAGAGGAGGTAACTATGTGAAGAGATACTTTTTAAGGCAGGCTTTAAAAGACAGAGTGATTGCTCAGGTCTTAAATAATTCCACAAAAAAATAATAATCTTACAAAAAGAACAAATAATAAATTGGTCATTTCAATCCACGACTGTTTGTGGGATACCACTGTGTGCAATTGGCTGCCGTGTTTTGCCCACATTTATACAGTAAAATTCACTTTACAATATATTCTGTGAAGCACTTTGTAATGTCTAGAAGATGTGAAAAGCACTATATCAAATGGAAGACTTATTATTATTATTAAACACTAAGCTGAGGGCTCAAACACTGAGAATGGTAATATTCTCAGATAAAACATCCAGGTTCATTGGTGTTTTGTCTACTTGCCTGTCGGCCATTAGTCAAAGTGGGAAACGTAGATTTGGGTGTCAAACATACATAAGAAGATGTTAACACCCTCTGCGGATGAGGTCAACAAGAGGGAGATGCAAGTAAAAATAAAGAGAGAACCGAGGATAGAGGCTTTAGTTACTCTATAGCTGTTAATGTAAGGGAGAAGAAACAATTGGAGAGAAAATGAAGGCCATGGGGCAATAAGACTGGAACCAGTATAGCGAGGACCTACAATAATAATAATCATCCTTGCGTTTGATAATAGTGCTGTTCACATTTTCTACAACAACATTACATTTATAGAGCACCTTTCACGTTGGGAGGACGTCCCAAGGTGCTGAACAGTCAGGGGTTGGGACCTGAGCATGGGGGAGGGGCAGTGTAGGAGTGGGGGAGGGAAGGGAGAGAAGTGGGAAGGCAGTTGAAGGCACGATCGAAAAGGAGGGCCTTGAGACTGGCCTTGAAGGAAGTCGGATGGGAGACATGGAGCAGACCAGTTGTATGGAGTCAGCAGGTCAGAGATAGGTGCTGGATTGCCTTGAAATTGAGGACAAGGATCTTGAATTCTATTCTCTGGGGGTTGGGGATCCAATGAAGCCGGGCGAGAGTGGGAGTGATGGGGTCGTGGAGCCTGGTGCAGGAGATGTACGAGCTACAGTTTTGGTTGATCTACTGCTTGTAAAGGGAAGAGCTGGGAAGACCGACGAGGAGGGACTTTCCATAAATGCCTTCTAGATGTCTCAAAGAACTTTACAGAATACAGTAAACTGTAAAGTGAATTGACTGCATATTTATGGGTGATGAATAAGGCAGGAAATCAAGGAGGATGGAGTGGTCAACCAGCAAACAAGAAAAGCAGAAAAACATCACAGGCACCACAGACTACCATATATCAGTTATATTTAAAACAATAAGTAATTATAGGAGTCATGCAATGAATACAAAGTTGCTTCATCCAGCTACATGCTCTACTGTTGTTAAGCAGATACCTCCTTTGAAAAATGATTAATCTTCCATTAAATCATTTGCTTGTGATCAAGGAGGAATATAGATCTGTCAATTATAAGCAGCAAAACAGATATTATAATAAATGTTAACATTTACCAAAAAAAAGGAATTCTCAGGAAATGTATGAAAGCTCAGTATGCTCAAGAAAAGCATCAACATAGACAAAATTGCTCCCAAAAGGTCTGTTTCTGTGTTGCTGTAATGTTCTATGTATGTTTGTACACTTAGGTACGCATCATGCATGAACAATATGGAAGTAGCATCTGCAATGATGTGCCCTGCTGAATAATAAGTGATTTAAAGCAAGAGTAACTCGGAAAACAAAAATGTAAGTGTCAAAGAAGTTGCAATTTAATCATGAGTACAGAATTCAACCTTGCAATCCCTTTCATGTAAATATTATTCAATACAACATCCCCCTAAATAAGCTGTATTTTCTTCACATTGTTTGAAGAATGTAACACTTAACTTTAATATAATTATGTTTATACTTGAAATCCACCTGAAAACCTATTTCTTTAACTCTACCTTCTGTCAACATCTTCAAGCTCTCCCTCTGCCACCTACACCCACATTATTGTTCTGTAAAGCCAATGTTCTAATAATACTTACAATTTGATATAAAGCCTTATTATGTCTTCAAGACGTCTCACGTTTGTAATGCAAGTGCTCTAACCACTGAGCTGCAGGAGCACCAAATTTTGCTAATGATAAAAGATTATGAGTTTAAGCAGTACATTACTACTTTAGATCATTCTCATATCTGAATCACTCTCCATCAGACTGCTAGAGGAGTTCAGCATTGTTGGAGAATGAATCCTTTAAATGAAATGTTAAATGGTGATACTGACTCTACTAAGATGGACACATTGTATTGATCCACAATTTTTTAAAATGTCAGCCAGGTATCTGACACATGGGTTAGCCATCACATGAGTACTTTAGATCATTCTCATATCTGGATCACTCTCCATTCGATTGCTGGAGCAGTTCAGCATTGTTGGAGAATGAATCCTTTAAATCCTTAAAATGAAATGTTAAATGGAAGGAACTGCAGATCTCCTGACTCAGGCACATGGGACAACTGAGACCTTCACAGAGAAAAGACTCAATTCTCTTATCACATTGCCAAAAATTCTATCCTCACCTGGAGAGTGGGGGCAAATATGATGGGAATAAACGTTGATGTCAGTCACACTGTTGAAATAAAACAAGAGCAATCATGTGAATTGGTCACTTTGCAACCCCCAGTCCCCTGATGTCTGCTTTTCAGACATCAGGGGCTGGATGAGCACAAATTTCTTGCAGCTGAACGTCAACAAGACGGAGGCCATACTCCTTGGCTCTCGTCAATGTCTCCATTCACACGGCTCTCATCTCCTCCACCTTCCCGGCCTGCCCCTAAAACTCTCCTAACCTGTGTGTAACCTGGGCGTCAGGTTCGACCCACAACTGTTCTTCCTCCCCCACATCCGGTCCGTTACCAGCACTGCCTTCTACCATCTCCGACAGATCGCCCGTCTCCGGCAATACTTCACCCCAAAAGCCGCTGAAACCTTGGTCCACGCCTTTGTCACCTCTCGGCTGGACTATTGCAACCCCTCCTCTCCGGTCTCCCCTCCACCACAATTCACAAAATCCAGCTAATCCAGAACTCCCCCACCCGCGTACTCACCCGCTCCAAGCTTCGCTCCCCCATCACCCCAGTCCTTGCCAGACTTCACTGGCTCCCTATCCCAGAGAGGATCGACTTCAAGATCCTCACTCTTGTTTTCAAATCCCTCCACTCCTCTGCACCCCCTATCTCTCTGATCTCCTCTCCCTCCAACCCAGCACCCGCTGCCTTCGCTCCTCTGGGTCTGGCCTCCTCCATGTCCCCCGAGTCCTCCGCTCCACCCTCGGCGGCCGTACCTTCAGCCACTACACCCCGAGGCTCTGGAACTCCCTTCCTCACTCCCTTCGCCTCGCCCCCTCTCTTCCCAGTTTCAGGTCACAGCTGAAGACCTTTCTTTTCGACCGGGCTTTTGGTCACCTTTCTGCCCCTGTCCCTGGCTCGGTCCCGGGATCCACTACTGTAAAGCGCTCTGAGACGCCTTCCGGCGTGGAGGGCGCTATATAAATCAAAGTTGTTGTTGTGAAGGTCTTCGCCAAGATTAAGTAGAGCTGGGGGGGGGGAATCTCTCTTTTGCCAGTTCAGTGACTGCCTGTACTTTCTTTCTTCCACCCAGGAAACACATAAGATGTCACATAAGGTGACTTAAGATACGGAAGTCCAGCGGTGGCAAAACTTTCCATTTAAGACTCCAGTCCGCTTGTCGGAAGGTGGAGAAAGAGCTGGCCCGCGAGAGAAAATGATTAGTTTTAAGGCAGAACCACGACTATAGTGGTTGTTGTTGGGAATGCTACACTTCAGTAATGACTGGGGAAGGCAGGGCGCCTCCATGGACGTTTGCTATTTATAGTCGGGGAGAGAGAAGGGCACCATGCAGCCCAACGGTTTGGAACCCTGACCGGTTCAAACAACGTCAAACATTCCATCCCAACCACCACAATTCCCTTTTAAGGCGAAGAGAATGCCCTGACGTCACCTGCCATTGGGAAAAGACGGAGCAACAGAATCAATCCAAACCAATGGAGAGAGAGGGCGGGTGGGCGGGTGGGCGGGCACAGCAAACCAACCAACTAACCAACAAACCACAGTGTAGCAGAGTTAACTGATGTCTGGAGTGACAACTCAGAGAGCACACCCGCCCACTTCGGGCTGCCGTTGGCAATGGCGCTGTTTCTGGTTTGGTTGTGCGGGGGCGGGACGTGCGGTTCTGCATTCTCCCAGCGGCTTCCTGGGGGATTGGAGAGGAGAGTTGAAAAAAAACTGGGAGTGTTCGCTGGGACACGGAGAGCTGAGCACAGTGGAGAGTCTGCTTCTTGAGAGGCCTCGGGGGGTGGGGGAAAAAAAAACAGACTCCCCTTTGTCTTTTACTATCTTTATTCAATAGCAGTCTCCTTTCCGAAGGGAATAGGGCACACAACAGACCAGCACCATGCCTGTGTTTCATACCAAGACGATAGAAAGTATTCTGGAGCCGGTGGCTCAACAGATTTCTCATCTGGTGATTATGCACGAAGAAGGCGAAGTGGACGGCAAGGCAATACCTGACCTGACCGGCCCCGTGGTTGCCGTGCAAGCTGCTGTCAGTAACCTGGTCAGGGTGAGTACCCGAGCTGCCTGCTCTGTGTCAGCCCCCCAATCTCCCCCCACCCCACTAATGAAGGGGATAACAGTACAAAGGGAGCGTAGAGGTGACAAGGGAACGAACCCCTCGATGGGTTTCCTCTGCACCCAGTTGCTGCTCGTTTGCAACTTTGTCCGGGTTCGGAAAGTTTTTAAACATTTCTACATTGTTTCCAAAAAAAAACAAGCGTTGCTAAAAAATGTTTGTTCGGTCAAACTTGCCATTCCAGTGAATTGGTGACTCGCGTAAAAAAAAAATGCCAGTCTGTAACTGTATATCTTCCAATTACTGAATGTTTAGCGATTTTTATGCGGCAATGCCAGCCTCCCGAGTTGGGATGGGAGAGGAGGAGATGTAGCTTCATTGCCGGCGATGTGCGATGAATATTAAATAGCCTCATGTTTCATTCTGTGGCAGCAAATTCACTGAGAATTGTCGAAACACTTCTGTTTCCTCTTTGCCGGCAGTCGAGCGTGCCTGGCGGGGATAAAGATGCCGGTGTGCTCTCTGCCAGCATGTCGCTAACTGCAGAATATGAAACCTACACTTGTGTGCCTGTGTGTTTTTCCCCCGTTATCGTGCATCTTGTTTTTTTTTGGGGGGTGGGAGGGTGGTGAAAGAAAGCTTCCTGTGACTGTTCAATCATCCAGACCTTCCCTGCCCACCCCCACCCTCCACGTGAACAAAATAAAGTGTTTGGAGGCGGCAGTTTGGGGCAGGGTGGATGCAGTGACAGTTATAGGAAGGCTGGATTGCCAAAGATCAACCAGCACTGGGTACGAGCGTGAAGATACAAAAGTGAAACTTATCGAACCCTCTGCGTAAATGTAAAAAGAATTCACTCCCGCTGTGCCTTAGCTACCTTGAGGAGCTCTTCCTTCTCCCAAGGGCGACTAAAATACTCATGTCAACACGAACGAGCAGTGCAGCTGCGACTCCTCAGTTGTGAGCACTACTGTACTCGGCATTGGAGTTGGCAGGAAACGCGCCGACTTGTTCTAATTTTTAAACCATGATGCGATTTTTATTTTGATTCTACGTGTTTGAGATTGGAAGAAGCAAGAGATTTGCATCTGGCAAACGAGGACGTTTGGGCTCACATTGTGGGATTGGGTGGGAAACTCACTGAAATCAGCCTTTTTAAAATGTTGCGGTTGACAACATTGGTTTTATTGTTCTCTTAACTTTTGATCATTGTTGATCAGACAGATGAGGTTAGAATGTAGAAGAAAAGTGTGGTGTTGAAATGTTTTCATATCTTACTGTTTAAAATATGTTTTCCAGTAAGCGTAGCAATTATAAAGCACTTAACTGTTCCAGATGTTTGTAGTAATAATACTACTAATGATCCTTGTATTTGATATAGTTAGTGCTTTTCACATCTTCTAGGTGTCTCAAAGCGCATCACACAATATACTGTAAAGTGAATTGACTACATTTGTTAGCGAAACTCGACAGCCAATTTTGCACAGCTGTGTCTGACAAACAGTCGTGGATTGAGTGACCAAATTTTTTTCAGGGATTATTATGGTGATGGGTTGTTTGTGGCTTGTATTCCTCCATTTGTCTCAGGGACTATTATCTGAGCATTTGGCATGGTGATGTAAATTTTAAATTGAATTGTAGAATTATTGGCATCTGTAATGGGACTAATCCACTTGCATTTTGGATGAAATCACAAACTCCAGGAGCAAGGAACTCTAAAATTAAATTACAGTGCAAGTTGCACTCTGCAACTTGCACCATGGTTGGGGGTGAAGGAGGTAAATTTTGCGTAAAATTGTTTTTGAGACACTTGGCTGCCACGTTTCGCCCACATATATACAGTCAATTCATTTTATTCTGTGAAGTACTTTGCGACGTCTGGAAGATGCGAAACATACTATATGAAATGAAAGGATTATTGTTGCTATACTGTTCCTACCTGTGTCGGTATTGTCATCCCAATCAAATATACACAGTGATATTGTGATCTGAGATTATGGCTTGTGTAGAATAAACCCAGATAAATTGTTGGGATATTTAAAAAAATATTGAATATAGAAGTTGGGATTGTAGAGTCTTCTGAGTTTGGGGCAGAGTACTGGGAGCTAACTGGTATTTAGCATACTGGGACCTGAATGCTTATCTACCGCTAGATGCCTTAAAATAGGACCAATTTGTAGCTCTAAAACTCCTTCATTGTACTGAGCACATTTACTGAAACAAATTATCCAAGGAAGATTTTATGCTTTGCACTGCCTGAAGGGTTTGCAATGTTTTCCATGGCATTTAATTCTGTTCAGTTTGATCATTTGACCTTTTGGGAATGACTAAGCTTACTACGTAAGTTTTTCCCGATTGCAAAAGTATTAACACAAGAAAGATTACATTCATTTTTTGTGTGTTCATGTGTGTCCATTTCTTTCATTGAACAGCTTTGCATAGAAACAAAGCTGTTGAAAACCTTGAATAAAAGGGCATCTTGGCATACTCATTATTGGTATGTTAATTAAATAATTATGGAACTGGATGATATTTATCAGTATCATTGTGACTTCAATTTTCATTTGCAATTTTCCAAATTAAAACAGATGATTCGCAGAAGAGAAAATGTTTCAGTAACATTTTAAGATTGCAGTACATGTATTGAGTTTTAAATCCTGACAGGGCTTTCTACCAGTTAATCCTTTGTTCACATTGAATTTCCATTACAACAGTTTGAAAAAAACAATTGGATTGAATAATAGCTGAGAGTGCAGGCTAGGGCTTTGGAACAATTCTCCTGTGGTTTTGTTTTTAGCTTATAGCATTAGTAAATAGCCTTTCAGTATGCTTTTTCATATTTAAACTGTTTTTAATCAGGAAATATTGGAAAGAGCATGGAAATCTTCATCCACCTATTTCACCAAACATTTTAAATGATCTACGCCAGCCACTCAGTTTATAGATTTGACAGATCATTATGTTGAACTAATTCAGTATTGATTGGATCTTTGTATTTTGATGGTAATTGTCCTTGTAATTATCCTTGTATAGAAAAGTGAATGTTATTGCATGCATACAGTAAATGCATATTAAGTTATGGTTGGGTCTCCCAATGTTTAAAATATGATATTCAGAATGCTCAAGAGTGATATAAATTTGATCCAGTTTGAATAGAAATACAAGAATTATTGTTAAGTGATTTTTGTTAGCTTCATCTGTAATGTGAATAATCATCTACATCATCAGTCGTGCATCTTGATGGTCAGAGTGTGCACCCCCCTAAACAAGAGGACCTGGGTTTGTTTCCTGGCCAGAGCAAAACTTTGGGCAAGTTTCCTTTCTCCACATGCCTCTGTTTACCTAGCAGTAAGTAGGAGCCCTGTTGTTAGTTGATTGGTGGATTGCTTTTCCACTGCTAATCCTTCAAAAAGGATTTATAAATGATAATTTGGTCACTCAAACCATAACTGTTTGTGGCTTCCGTGTTTTGCCCCCCAAAATATACAGTCAATTCACTTTATAGTGTATTCTATGAAGTGCTTTGAAACTTCTCAAAGATGTGATAAAGCAGTATATCAAATGCACCTGTTATTATAATTTGAAAAGTTATGCATTTCAGTTCATTTTCAGAGTTATAAATTAGACTATATATATGATAAGTACTTATGTACAGTGTATGTTTATGGTCACAATATTTAACACCTTTTGATCATTGAAACCTGGGTCCTTCCAGATGACACCATCCCACTGACATAGGCCACACCACCTGGCTACACCTTCCATCATTTCCCATGAGCTAACTGGCATAATGGTGGTGTGGCTCTCATTTCCCATTCCATGCTCAGTCTTCCCCCTTACTCCCTCTTTGAGTACCTTACCCTTTATCACCCATCCAAGCTATCCCTCAAAATTCTCCTTATCTATCGCCCCCCCCCACCGGCAATTCCCCACCTTCCTCCCTGATATCTCCACCCTCCTATCTTCCCCCTCTCTCAGCTCTGAACACCCCCTCATCCTAGGTGACTTCAACATTTACTTCACGCCCTCCTGCTCTACCTCTGCCGACTTCTCTCCCACCTCCCTCACCTTTTGCCGTGGTCATCTAAGCTCCTGCCCCTCTGGGCTTCCACCCACAATGATCTATCCTCCTCGGTCATTCTCCTCCACAACTCCCTCTCTGCCACTCTTGACTCCCTTGCTCCCCTCACTTCTCATACCATCTGCTACTCGTATAAATCATCGTAGTACACCAACCACCTCCGCTTCTTTAAAGCACAGGTGCGTGCCACTCACTTAAATTGAATTTAACAGTCCATTGGCAAATCTGGCTAGACCTTACCAAACCCTGTCCTTCTGCCCTCACCTCCACTAAATCGTTGTTTTACTCCAAGACAATTTTGGGAGGCCAAGAACAACCCCAGGCTTCTCTTCTCCATCACCAACCGGCTCCTCCTCCCACCATCTCATGCCTCAGCTATTCTCAAATTCAATGCTAACTGTGAGGTGATACTGGACATCCTCAAATCCAAAATTAAGGGGATACACTCAGCTGCCTCTACTCTTCCGTTTCCTACCCTACTCCCACCACTCCCACCTCTCCTCACCGTGGCTGTTAGCCATCCCTACTTCCATACTTTCGAACCTGTCTCCCACTCCTCCCTCATCACAATTTTAACCCACATTAAACCTACCACCTGCTCCCATCTCTAACCTGCTCCTTACCTCCCAGCTCCACCTCTTTGCCCCTTTCCTCACAGACATCATCAACCTCCACTGACACCATTCCAACCCCTTTATAAACATATATCATCACTCCCATCCTTTATTTTAAAAAAATCTCCCTGGAACCATGTCTGCCCTTAAATTACCATCCTATCACCAATATCCCTTTCCTCTCCAAAGTCCTGTAAAGAGTTGTTGCTTCCAAGGTTCACTCCTTCCTCTCCTGCCCCTCCCTTCATGAACCCCTTTAAACGGGTTTCCTTGCCACGCAGAGCACAGAGAACAGCTCTAGTCAAAGCGGCGAATGCATTCTGTCCAGCTGCAACCAGAGCTCTTTCCACCTCATTGTCCTCCTTGATCTTTCTGCTGCCTTCAACACTTTTGACCAATCTAACTTCATCCACCGCCTCTCCTTTCACATCAACCTTCATGGTTCTGTCCTTGAATTATTTGGTTTATAACTCTCACACCGCCTACACTTCATCTCCACAAATGGTTTCTTTGCTTGTCCACGCACAGTCTCGTGCGGCATTCCTCAGAGCTCTTTACTTGGTTCCCTCCTCTTCAACATCTACTTGTTCCCTCTTGGTGATATCATCTCAGACATGGGGTCAACTTCCAAATGTGCACTGATGACATCCAACTGTACAGTATCTCTTTCCCTCCACGCTTGACACCAGGACCACTGCTGTCTTGACAGTTTGGCTGTGAGATAAGTGCTGGAAAAGTGGTAACTTTCTTCAGTTGAATGTCAACAAGACAGAGGCCCTCCTGATTGGCTCCTATCAGCTCCTCCATACCTCAGGGATGTACATTCCATCTCACTAAGCCAGTCAGGAACCTTGGTGTCTTGTTCTATCCTCTCAACTGTCTTTGCTACCCTACATTTGTGTCATGACCTTCTCTGCTTTCCCCCACCCCGGCAACATTGCCCGGCTCCAGCACTATTTCACACCACTGAACTCTATGCCTTTATAACATGCAGGCTTCGCTATGCAAACCCTTTTCTTGTCAGCCTCTCCAAATCCTCCCTACACAGGCTGCAGATCATCCAGAACTCTGCAGCCCTGTGTCCTCTCCTGCACAGGTACAGTGACCATATCACCCCACCCTCGCCTGACTCTACTGGCTTTGCATCACACATAGTACAGCTCAAGACCCTGGTCCTCACCTTCAAAGCCCTCCAAGGCCTCACTTCCCGCCACTATCTCTGTGACTCCTAACCCCCTACCAACTGCACTCTCGACTCAGTGGGCTCTGACATGCTTCATATCCCTCACCTTGCTCGCCGCACCATTGGCAGGCCGGCCTTCAGCCATTCTGCCCGCACCCTCTGAAATTCCATCCTGCAATCCTTCTGCCTCACCCCATCCCTCGCCTCCTTCAAGGCTTTCCAGCTTTTGATCAACTTCCTATTCCCCACATTTTTGCCTGTAAACAGTTTCAACTGATCTATTTGTTTAATTGCATAGGTTAAAGCAAAACACCTCTTTGTGATGAAATATTCCAGGATATCTTTGTTTGGGTATAGATGAATTATCTACATTGGATTGCAAAAGCTAGTTTGGTAGAGCATTTTAAAAGGCATTTATTTTATTTTAATGGAGAGTAGGCGGTTCCTTGCTTTTGTGTGCCTATCATTGATGAAAATTGATAGGAAAGTATTAAAATAATGTCTTTGAAGTCTTGCTAGAAGATAATAATAAGTGCTAATAGACCTTTGCTATATTCTCCTTTTTCCTTTCTGTTTAGTTTTGTGTGCACTGTCAGTTGTGGTTAGAAGCTGTGTGGTGAACTGAGTGGGGCCAGGAAAAAGGAGGGTGTTTGTCTACCAGGATTTTCTGCAAGAGATAATATGGGACGGTCATCTTTCTTTTGCTCATGTACAATTTTAATAGTGCAGATGGTGATGGGTTTCTGCAGATCTCAGGCACCCAGCAGACCAAAAAGCCAACAATGATGAGAAATTAGCTGATTAGCTCAGGAAAATAACATTTATGGTACTTTTTCCATTTTAATGGTGACATTTTCTACTTGTGTTGCAGTAAGATTGAAAATGAATGTATCCAGTCTAATTTATATAAAAATCCAAAACTTAAAAAAAAAGAATGAGGGTGAGGGTGCACAAGAATGTAGATTTTTTTCGCTAAACTCCCATCATTTCTAATAAGAATTTGTAAAGAAATCCTATTGAAACAGTTTAAAAACTTACTTATTTGCCCCCACTGACAAATAATCCTTTCAAATGCGATAAGAGGTACCAGCTTGTGATGAAAAGTTAATAATAGATCAATTAAGAGAAGCGAATCTGTTTCTTGGTGAAAATTAGGTGATTCATGAAAAAAAAAAAAATCTTAGCCTATGCTGCAAGAACTGGGCTGGTTTCAGGGTACTTCAATTGGTAGAATTCTCGCCTGTGTCAGAATTTTGTGTGTTCACAGCCCAACTTTGGGACTTTAAACATGCATAGTTTTGACTGACATTCCAGTGCAGCTGGGGATATTGCATTGTTGGAGGTGCTGTCCTTTTGATGAGACCTTAAACTGGGGGCCTGTTCTGCCTGTTCAGGTACAGTTAAAGATCCCATTGCACTATTTGAAAGGAGAAGAGAATTTCTCCAGGATCTTGGCCAACAATTCCCAAGTTAAATTGGTCATTTTCTTCATGGTTGTTCATGGGACATTGTTGTGTGCATTTTGTCTGTCATGTTTGGCCAACAAAAAATAGTCACTGAAATTTAAATCCTGTCAAGTGCTTGAGACATCCTCCTGGCGTGAAAGGCATTATATCAAATACACATTTTTTATTATCCTATCAATGTGGGCTTGTTTCAACCCCTTATTCAAGAGTTGAAAGGCCAGTTGATTACTTTTCAAAATGTTAAGCCACAATAGACAATAAAAGAATGCAGCTGATGTGGTGCATGGGAAAGGTTATTGGCGGAAAACTGTCATGAACTTATTATAACAAATAATAATCTTTGCATTTGATAAAGCACTTGTCACATCTTCTAAACATCTCAAAGCTCTTCACAGAATATACTGCTAAGTGAATTGACTGTATATTTGTGGATGAGTGTGGTTAGTGTAGTTCAGTACAATGAGTAGATTTTCAGTGAGGAATTAGATTTTTAATTCACAATCTGACAAACTGCAGGCTCACAAGCTCAGCATCAGAGATTTGTACAGTATTCTACAGGAAAGAACAGTAAATTATTATAATTGGCTTCCTCATGTCTTGATTGACCTTTATTACTGAGTAACCCATTGATATTACAGTACTGTAGAAATCTAGCCAGAAATTATCAAGAATGGAATACATTAAAATTTAGAGTTTGATGGGAAAAAAAGTTAGAAAAGGAGGGTATTTATTCTGTTTTATCTATTAAACTAAATAATAATCCTAAACACTTGGAAGTAGCCTTTTAAGGCAATATTTCGATGTTGGAAGAAATATGCCTTAAAAGGAAAACTTCTGGAGCTTGTTTAATGCAACCTCTTGTAAATGTCTTTAGTCAGTCTTGCTTATTAGTTGTTAAGCTGTATATTGTAGGATAACAGCTGAAAGGAAAACTGAAAATGTAGTTTTATACTTGCTTGAAGTTTAGTGTTTATTTTTAAAAAAGTTCAGTTCAAGGAACATACGTTTGTACTTGTTCAATATGTTATAATTATAATAAACAGAATTCTATATTCAAATGATTCAAATGGAATGCTCTTTTATGTTTACAGTTTGGTTGCGTTTTAATTAGTTAGTAATTTGAATTAGTACATCTCGAGTCCCACCAAACATATTCCAGTATGCCTATTAGAAAGTCAATTCACGAACACCAAGCAATATCTTAGTACTGTACTGTAGATTACTTCATTCCAAAACCATATCAGGAAAGAATACCATGGAGATCATGATAAAATGAGAAACTTTAGTTTGGATGAACTGCTCACTTTTAAGTGTTTCCTTATCCTGCTAATTTGTATGAACTGTGTATGAAGCAGTTTATTATCTTTAAAATAGTCCTTGGCTGATGGTATTTTGCAATCAATTCTCTGCAGTGGTATGTCGTGGTCATTTGAATATAATTTTGATGTGTTGAAGCAATAGCTACTGAGGAAGCGATTTTCATGTTTCTGAAAGCAAGCTTTTGCTGCTTTAATAAATCCTGAATTTGAATTTGTTTGTTTGAATGCCAACATCTGTGTTCAAATTCGATCTATGTGAGTGTTGTTTTATAATCCACTGGAAGGTGTTCTTAGAATCACAGAAATCTACAGGAGCAGAAGGAAGCCATTCGGCCTATTGAGTCTGCACCAGCTCAGAATAGGATTCCATCATCCCACATTATCCCCATATCCCTTCAAGCCTCCTTCAACCCTGTTTCATATGCTAACAACTCTGGGTGAAAGAAATCCTCCAAATTTCTCCTTTCCCTGTTCTTGTGGCTATCTTTTAACAATGTCCCCAAGTCACTGATTCCCTAATCACTGCAAATGACTTTTCCATATTTACTCGATCCAAACTCCTAATAATATACACCTCTATCAGATCATCCCGCAACTTTCTCAGCTTCATTGAAAACAGACCCAGCTTCTGTATGTTCACCTAGTTATCTGATTTATATTGGTAGGTATTACAAGGCTCTAATTTCAGTTTGTAGCAGTATTCTACTATGGCTGTTTTAAAAAAAAATTAAATCAATTGCAGTAGTGGAAAATATAAATGAATGCAGGCCTGCAGATCAGCTAATTCAGCACAGACTGATTGTTCAGCCTGTGATCTTCTGTTTTATATGGCTTTACAGCACACATGACTTTACCCATTAGAAAGTTGGGAGAACTGGTGAATAACCTTTTCTAATGTCTCATTGTTTCATATAGTGAGATAGCCTTCTCTACAAGAAGGTGGAGTACAGCAATAACAATAACAAAATTACATTTGTATTTCGCCTTTCACTTTGGGAGGACATCCTAAGATGCTGGACTGACCAGAGTTGGGGTCGGCATCGGGGAGGATCGAAGGGAGGGAAGTGTATAAAATGCTTCCCCTCAAAAATTCTGTACTCAGAAGGACTATAAAGAAGGATTGCTTCTTCATTTCTGACATTATATCTGGTTACAAACTTTTGTTTTTGTTTTTTAGTGCCAGACTATATTTTTAAATTGACTTTCAATGCACTTCAGTTTGATGTTGGTATCTTAAGTTTTATTTTCAGTCTTCTGGATGTCAGCATTTTTTCAGCTTCTAAATTCTAAATTTAAATGTTTCCTGTTAGGATATATTATCACAGGCTCCCAGGCACCAGACGCAGAGGATCGCAAGCAGATATTGTTTCAGTCTATCAGAGTAGCTCCAACTTGGATGCAACTTGACTGTTTAGCGTTCCAAGAATGAGTAAAATTGGAGTTCATTTTCCCAGACAGGAGAGGAAAGGAGGACAAAAGCGGGATGCAGATGCCAATGTAATTTGTCATAATGGTACTGTTGAAATTATCACAAATTAGAGCATCCAACAAGATGTTAATCTGCCTTAATTACTAGCACTCTTGTCACTGAGTCAGAAGGTTGTGGGTTTGAGCCCCAGGTACAGACTAGGCTGAAATTCCATGTAGTGCTGCATTTGTAGATGTGCCATCCTTCAGATGAGATGTAAAGCCGAGATCTCTCTGCCTGATCAAGTGATCTTTAAAGATCCCATTGTACTATTTGAAAAGAGTAGGCAGTTTCACCATGTCCTGACCAGCAATCCTGCGGATTAAGTTGGTCATTCACTTCAAGACAGTTTATGGGAGAGTTCACTGCTGCCATGTTCAACTATGGTCATTGCATTCACTGCTGTATGTAGTCTCCATACCAGTGGTTCCCACCCTCGGTTCCCGACCCAAATCATGGTTGCAGGGGTCTCCCGTAGGGTCGTGATGGGTCATCAGATTTTTTTTTTTCCTTTTTTTAAATGTTGAAAATGCTTTTTTAACGCTAAAAAAAAGTGACACCATCGACCAATTTGTATAAAGAACGTACTTACGAGTTGCGCTGAGTTCACAAAACAGACGAAAATAACATTTTGGCTGAGCTGAGCTTCAGTTCCGATATCACTCCCTAGTGGTGGACGGAACGGTTGGAGGCTAATTTGGGTTGCATTTAAAAAAAAAAGTTTGGGTCGCGAGGTTAATTCGGGTCACAGTAAAAAAAGGTTGGGAACCACTGCTTTGTATATTAGAGTATATCTTCAGAACTCGTTGAGACTCTTACCCACACACACCACACTTGCCGCATGCGCACCCCCCACAAATTAATTGCATCTATCTCAAATTGTGTGGCATACTGTGTTGCATTTCCAGGGTGCCATGCACTCGGCATTGCATGAGAGTTCATAGTTTGGGATAAAGTCTCCACAATGAGGTGCGGAAGTGAAGAGGAAATAACAAACCAATTTAACCTACACCAAATATTTCTAGAAACCAGCGTAACCCACTCAATTGGGCACAACCCAATAATATGTGGTGACTTGCCTTGCAAGAAATAATGCCTTTTTTGAATTAATGTTTAAATTTGTGTAAATGTGGCTAAAATAAGGAAGTGTTAAGCATACAATCAAAAGGTCCATCTTCTGATGGTTAAGAAATATGCTGGGATTCAGTGCTTCTAGGACCGTTGCCAATTTATTATCTCATTGTACTCACTGTCAGAATTCCTTTTATGTACAAATAAAGTCCACAAATGTCTTTACACTGGGGAGACGATTCTGAAAACGCATGTTGCCTGGCAATAGTTCTGGAACATTTGGCTTTTTTTATACAGTTCTTAGGAAAATTATCTTCATGCTATTGTCCTCTGCATTACTCACAATTTCTAGTTCAATTCAACCCAAAAAATACTCATTATTTATTGTAAAGTATGGCCAGCTGGTATTGTAGAAGGTTGTCTAACATTTCTTGTAAGTAAAAACAGAAGTGAGAAGTGACATCACAAAAACATTTTTCCCTCTGCACGTTCAACAGCTACTTGCATTCAGTATCATAGAGAATTTAAAAAAAGAATTGTTTTAGAATATTAACTTGGTTTTGTTGCTGCAAGTTGCCTTCCAAACTCGACTGTGCAATATCGCAAAAGGACGATTGCCAGGGATGGGCATTACCTTCTTTAAACAAATTTAAACTACCATTAAAAAATGATTAACTTATGGCTTCTATCGAAGTTGAGGTACAACACAAGTTGACCTAAAGGCTGTTCACTTGTGGAAAATAAGTTGGAGAGATTTTTAACAGTCAGAATCAGAAGACTCATCTATGTGGAAGTGAAATGCTTTTGCTGTTATCTATAAGAAAGGAAGAGGCTTGTTCTGTCTGTTCACTTATGGATGACAAAGGTTCAGCAGTCCAATGTTTCACTTATTCAGTGAAGGCTATCTGTTGGCAGGTGCACTGAGTTACTTTTATAACCCTGGCATACAGCTGTTCGGGGCAAATGAGTTGTAAACCTTTCTCCAGATTCCTCACCAAAATACTCCAGGTCACTTCCCCACTGGGTGCTTTGAAGGAGTAGGTGCAGATGAATGATATTGACAGTTGGTATTTATCTGTCTTCTTTCTTCCCTTCCCTTCTCTTCTCCTCCTCCCCTCCCCACCCCCATGTACTATGCAAAACTTTTCTGAAGTAGAAACCTTCATCTCCCTGTCTGCAGCTTGGACATGTGTCCTTTAACAATTAGCAATGGTTCCACCAGACGGAGTTGCGGATCTTAAGCAGCGGCTCCTTACCTCTCTGTGAGCAAATCAAGGTGGATTCTAAGCACTAAATGTATGAACATGTGTTTATGAAATGGGACTCCAGATGCCTCATTCCACCATCTATTGCCCCAATCCTCAGTTTCCTTATCTGCCTTAAATGTTGCAAAATAATAAATTCAGTTGTCACACTGGTAACTGTATGAATAGAATTCATATACGGTTCTCCTTTAGTGGCGGTAGTTATAGCAACAATCCAATGTGGTTTCTGGTGATTGTATGATTTAATTTGATTTCTGCCAACAACATGAGCATTCACCATTAGTGTAGCAAGGAATTTTAAATAAACATGGCAGACATCAAGCAGTTTGAATTTTTATTTGTGTTCTGTGGTGGTTGTTATTGATTAAAAGCGGCATTTCAAAAGTTCCCAAATACTGTATGTCATTTTAGGTTAAGGGTTTACTAAAATCTAGAATTCATAGTGGTTATATGCTGAGATTGGTGCAATAGAGCAGTATTATTGCTAAATCATATGGTTGTTTAACTGTTGCATGATTTTGCACAGCAGTGAGCACATCATATTCTGTTGGTAACTTAAAGGTTTGTTTCACAGGATCACGTATCATCTGAGAGTGCAGATATGTAACAATGATTATAGATCACAGGATATCTGCGTATTAGGTCAGCTGGGATATTGTTGGAAGAGAAGCAGTTTAAATAATAACAGAAGTATTTACTTGTCACAGTTAACCTTTAGAAGGAGTTTGCATCACTTGTGCTGCCTTGGAGTCTCATGAGTTTAAAGTAATGGGGAGGGTCATCCTGGAAAAGAGAAAACAACAAAATTACATTTGTAATGCACCTTTAACATCGGGAGGATGTGAAATTCTTTATTATTGATCTAAGGGCATTCCAACAAATTATGCCGTGTGTTAACTTAATCTTCAGATACAGAGTCATTATTTGTTGCATTCCACATTTGCTTCGCAAAAAGGGGGAAAAAAACGGCTTCACCGCATTTTCTTCACAATTTTAAGTGTGGATCAAATATAAGTAGAATTCAATTAGATATTGTAATACATAAATGCAAACTTCATGTGAGCTAATGAATTACATTGCAGTCTTAAATAGATTTTTTTTCCCCCCCAATATTTTTTCAAATTTCAGATGTCAATA
Source organism: Hydrolagus colliei (assembly GCA_035084275.1). Classification (NCBI taxonomy): domain Eukaryota; kingdom Metazoa; phylum Chordata; class Chondrichthyes; order Chimaeriformes; family Chimaeridae; genus Hydrolagus; species Hydrolagus colliei. Next base: position 16,818,914 of record CM068748.1, read on the forward strand.
TTGTTTTGATTGTTCTTGGGATTATAGCTTGTTTTGTGGAGTAAATAGAAGTCAGTGCATTTTAACACTGTTTCAGCATGCTGAGTCTATAATAAAACCTGCAGCGGGTCTAGAATTGCCTCATAACCTTCTAAATATGTAGCTGAAACCTTCAACTGGTGTATTGGGGCCTGGATTTTAAATACAGCATTGCAATAGCCTGCTAACATTTTTTAATGCAGGGGTTTGTTTTCATCTCATGTTATTCACATTTATTCCAAATTATGTGGAGGAGGCCAGTCATTTTAATATTAGAAAGTTAGAATGCTTAGATTGAGCTCTGCAACCCTGCAACTGGTATAAAGGAAATTGACAGCATACCAAAGCTTTTTAGCATGATTCAATCCATGGTCTAATGAATAGCAGATGGATTTTGATTTGAATAAATGGAAGATTATGTCCACAACAGGAAATGAGAGTTGTGTGTACACAATGGGGAACTTTAGTGAACAAAGGTGGAACAGGAAAAGGATTGGGTGTGATTTGATGGCCATTCAGTTATGTTTCCAGTTCAATATGTACCTGTTCTCAACTAATCTAATTGCTCGCTTGGATGTTTATTGAAAGAATTTGACCAAGTCGAAGTGTCACCAATATTTGGTGCTCTTGTTGAGCACAAATTGGAAAAGTTACAGAGAATGGAAGTAAGAATGATTCCAGATATTATTAAATAACTCAAAGAACTGAGAATTTTAATTGGAAGGATCAAAGTACAGTATTGAAAAAATTGTAGATAATATTTGCAATGGAATTTGAACTCTCATTTGAGAGATGACACCGAGGTGTTCTACAGATGGAAACTTGAAGGAAGACTGATAACTAGCAAAATCAATTAATGCTATGTTGGGACACTTGAAGAACTGAAGAATCTTATCTTGAAGAAAGAACACCAGAATTCTTCTTATATTCCACTTTGACAGTGACACAAATGGGATAATGTAACATCAAAAGCTGCACAGGGATTAAATGATGACTGTTGAAAATATTAATTTGGTTGCGGTAGTGGTTCTATGAAATGTATTCAATATCACTTGCGTTTTGATGAGCAATAACAGTTAGTGTCAGCACAAGATTTTTAAAAACAGTTTCTGAAAATATTTCCACTCATTCCATATGTTCTTGTCAGAATTGCGTCTGAAAAGTCTTAAATCCCAAGTAGCAGTGGTGTGTCATAGTAACGTCTGTTCAGAATTCCCCATTGCACATGATCCCCCTCCTGTTTCTAATTAACTGGTTCTAAAAATAAGACACTCTGAAGTTGGAATGCTGACATATACTTGAGAATGTGAATGCATTTTTTTTCTGTGCAGTTGTAGATGTTAAATAAGTTGAGCTGTCAATGCATTTCAAAAACAATGAAATTAGATATCTGAGCCCTCAAGAAATAATGCCAGTTAAGCGTGCCAGTCTTTATAAATGACTTTTTAAAGCTTTTGGTGTAAAGCTGTCATTCTGCCTATATACAGTAATTTTATTATAATAATATAGATGGAGCTGTCTGGATATGTCCTCTAACTTGAAATGGTAATTTGTGACTCCTGTAACAAACCAATCATACAGAAATGCATGCAAGTTTAGGGCAAATACCTCACTATGTACTTTAGCAAATTGGGATGTTGCATTAGTTTCAACTGCAATTTCTACTGGTGTTTATTCAACATATTAAATAGCAAAGACAACTCTCAACTGTTCTTTTTGCTTTCAAAGTGCTCCACTCCCACCTTTCAACAAAAGAAACAAAACCAATTTGATTATTTGGAACCTTTAACAGGGCTTCTGAGTTTTGTTTTTAACCAAAATCCCTGTTAAATCACTCCTGATACAAAAAAAATTTAATCAATTCTTATCCCCCCCAGAACACCAGGAATACCTGTTCCGATGGAACTCTGAGGTGAGGTTTTCTCTCCCGCTTGTTCTGGTGTACTGATTGTGAATTTGCCACTCTTTCACTCCTTTGTGTCTATCTGGAAGCACTGTGGTGTGTATGAGAGCACATCTCTCCTCTCCATGTAGGTGCATCTTCATACTGCAATAATGACACTTGAAACCAGCCCACATAATTTATAAATGTTCCAAATTTACTGAAGGAAAATAGTTTGTTTGAAAAACAAACCTGCCCGAAAATCAGAAACTCTAAACATAAGGTAAATTGGAAAATCTTTGAATTCGGCACTGCTTTTATCTCAAGTCCATGGTTACTCCCACAATACATAGTGTTCTTTTCTAATGCAGAGGAAGTATTGTTGATGTACAAGTGCAGGTTAAAGCATTTTAAGAGAAATTATAAATTTAAAAACTTATCTGTAGCCCCAATTTTATTATAAATTTGTTTTAAATATTATGAGTAAAGTTTGTGTCGAGCTTATTTTAAAAGAATTCAACCTGAGGAATTAGCTGATGAGTTGATTCCCCCTGTTTTATTCTGCATAATTGTTTGTGAAATAAGATCTTTCAGAAATGTATAGTTTTTTAAATATGCAAGATCTGTAACCCTGTACAGATTCATTCGATCTGCTTTGTTCTTCAGATTTTCAATTGACATTGCACAGAATGAGTAACATTATTCTAATTATTATTTGTTAATGTCAGGTTGGAAAAGAAACTGTCCAGACTACTGAAGACCAGGTCATGAAGAGAGATATGCCACCAGCATTCATCAAGTAAGTTATGTTATTTTTAACACAAATTACTTGTACTAAACAACCTCTGTTCTACAACTTTGATTTGAGAATCATCCTTCATTAAAGAGTAATGCGTGTAATATTCTTTGATTAGTAGATCCTGTTGGATTAGATATTCAAAACCAGGAACGGTGATGGGTGTTGCAAGTGGTTAATATTGCAAATAGTTTTTGCATTCAGCTTAATTTATATTACATGTTTCAAGGTAATATTCCTGACCCATCAAAATGCAGATGTGATGTGTTGAATACATCAAATGCAAGGATTATTATTATTATTATTATTATTACTACATAAAACTGGACTGAATAAAATGGTACTTATAATTGAGATTGATCCAGAAGGTTGAGTTATCAAAATGATCATGAATTGATGCACCACATGATTCTTGTCTCTCAGTACACCTGCTGTATCTTTTTGAAGTTTTGAAGCCTGATCATCAACACCTTTTTTAAACATCAAAGCATTAAAAGTAGTGTTTAAATGGTTGTGCACGTGTTTTTTTGCTAGGTGTTGATGACACTAGGATAAATGGCTTGGTGTGACTGAATTGGACCGTGAAAGGCCAAAGTTGGTGTGCTGTGCACAGCTGAAATGACAAACTATTTGGAGTTACCTATGTGTTCATGACAGGACATGAATTCTGTTCCTTTACACTGAGTGTCTTATCCAACACTGAAAATGCTTTAAGAATTCAATGAGAATAAAGAATGTTTCTGTTGTACGTATGCATAAGCCATGCAAGTCAGTAGGTTCTTTTGAATCAAGGGCATTTTAAATATGTTCTGCAAAAAGTATTATCAGGCTGAAGTGCTTGACAAATCTTGTATTTGTTTGGCAAATGTTGAGTGACTAACTAGTGACCTTGTGACTTGTTGTGGCTGGGAAAGGAGCAAGAGGTAAGCCGAGTCTCCTTGGAGCAGAGCAGGTTCTGAGGTGAGTTGTTTGGCACCTGAAAGTTGGAATTGAGTTCATCTGTGGTGGTCTCTGTAGTTCAGTTCTTGAGCCCAGGGGATCTGCAGTACTCCAACGGTAACAACAGACTGGGCTGACTAGCTCATTGGCAGGATTTGGAAGAACAAAACAGTAACTTGGGGTCTAATGGATGGATCTTCCTAGCTGGACAAGCAACAGGCCATTTAACTGACAGTGGCAAGCTGTGAAGGTTTAGTTGGTTAAACTACAGCAGTTCTCCTGCCAATCTGCTTCTAATACTTTAAACAATTAGGTAAACAGAGTGCATCCTTACGCAGATGCACACTCCATCCTCAATAAATGGCGTTTGACTACATCTGCAATGTAAAGTCAATACATTTCACACAGTTAAAATTCGGTATTTTATTATAACAGATGCAAGTATTATTGTTATCTTTATTCAATATTACTTTTCCATACATGGGTAACATTCATATGTGCAATTTCAAGACAGATGATGGATTTTGCCATGTGTCAGACCCAGGTAACCCAAAAATGATGTTGCTAAGTAGCATCATACTTTTCCAGCTAGCACGATCCTACCTGATGGGGCTTGATTAGTATAGTTAAGAACAAGTCTTGACTTCCAAGTATCACTGAAGAATCAGACTGGCTGGTGAATCATATTGGTTTCCTGTGGACCTCTTCAGAGTCAGTCTCACCCAAATAAATACTTTTTTTTAAAAAAAGTATTATTTTTTTGATGTGAAGTAGTAAACCCAGAACTTTCTAATCCCAGGTTCAGTGCTCAACTACTGAATGTTTGTAGTTTTTCAATCTCTACAAAGTAATAAATTATGCTTACTTGCAAGCTTAAATGAGAGATAACAGAATTCATATGTAAAATGTCACAGCCAAAGAGGCGCTAGTGTAATGATGGATGTCAGTTTCATATTACTGTGCACCACTGAACAGAGAAAGATATCTGGAAATGTGTTAACTTCCTGGTATTGTGCCAGGAGTTCAAATAAAGTCTGATAAATGACACTGCCTGATATTTTAACATCACTGAAAGGCGTTTTCAGCTGTTGCACACATCTGATCTTAGCCTGATTGTGGTTTCTCCTAACGTTGTTTCCCTCTGTTATGGCCAACTGTTGACACAGCATAACTGGTAGAAGAATGTTGTTTACACTGTGATAATGCCTTGATAGGATAAAGTAACAGTTGGTACTCTGTACCAAAGCAATCAATGGTGGTGTCCTCTACTTAGTCAATGTTTTCATGTACATTATAGTCTATGGTTTGCGTGTGTGAAAGATGATATGCTTTGGTGACGTCAACCAAGGAGATCCCCTTGAGCTGCATCTGCTACCCACTATTACTGTCACTGTTCAATCAACTTTCAGACATATTGTATTTTTATTTCTAATTTTGAGACAACCTCTCGACGTGAAAAGCGCTATACAAATATAATTTTGTTGTTGTTGTAATTTTCACTTCTTCCTTCCTTGTTTGAAGGAGTTTTAATTTTTTTAATGGTCATTTCTGTGAGTTGGCTGTGGTTTAGGACCTTACACACTATTTTCTGTGGCCAATTTCAAGGAAGCATTGCATGTTGTTTACTTTATTTAACAGAAACTGAGCAAACATGGTTCATTTCAACTCCCAACTTTCAGTGTTTGTGAATCATCTGTTTTGTGTTTGAGGAATAAGCTCAGTATTATCACGGCAACTTTTTTTCTGAAACCATTTAATCCGATGTATGTTTTTCTCTGAATTTGCTAAATTTGCCCACACAGGGTTGAGAATGCTTGTGCAAAACTGATCCAAGCTGCACAGATGCTGAAAGATAATCCATATGCTGTACCTGCACGTGATTACCTCATTGATGGATCAAGAGGTATTCTCTCTGGAACTTCAGATTTGCTTTTGACATTTGATGAAGCAGAGGTATGCATTTATTTTCATATTTATTTAGTCATTTCAGTCTTCATGAACAAAGGAATAGCACATTTGTTTTGTTGAAATACCATCCTTTTTTTGCCAAACCACCAATTCATATGTCCAGTTAATTGCCCTAAAGCTTGCTTTTAGAATGAGAAAATGTTTCTACACTTTTCTAGGTACGCAAAATTATCCGTGTTTGTAAAGGGATCTTAGAATATCTCACAGTTGCCGAGGTGGTAGAAACTATGGAAGATTTGGTGACTTACACCAAAAATCTGGGTCCAGGTTAGTAATTGCACTATATTAAAACCTGAAGTTGCCATAAAGTGACATATCATAAAGTACCCCAGTATTTGGAGGAGAGAGTATCTGTCTTTTCATATATCCCAGTGAGCATCATTGTAAGAAGCGGAGCAAAAGGATTAGGGGTGGTGGTTGGGGATGGTGTGGGGGAGTGAGTCCAGGAATTTCTTCAAAAATTCTTGGCAGCAAACCATATAGGTTGTAATTTGTTGGCCAAAGCTCCTCAAAATATAAGATCTATTGGGGATAATAAAGGTGTATTGCAGTATTATTGACAGAATCTAATTTGTATGGAGTCTAATTTTAACCTACTATTAGATTTTTTTTTCTTTGAATTGGAATGAACTCTAAATAGTACAGTATGTGCCCTATAAACCTTACCTGAGTTATAGCCTACAATTAAACAATTGAATCAATTCTGAACAAATTATACAAGTGTTTGTTTTTTTGCTTCCTTTCATTTAGGTATGACCAAAATGGCAAAGATGATTGATGAGAGACAACAGGAACTGACTCACCAGGAGCACAGGGTTATGTTGGTGAACTCCATGAACACAGTTAAAGAGCTTCTTCCTGTGCTCATTTCAGGTAATTAAATTGAATTTCTCCATTTTGAAAATAAGAGAAATAACCTCACTGACTCATGAGGAGTAGTGGAAGAACGTGTTTTCTCAATTCCTTTGTAACCCACACACTGGATGCTTAATCAGTCTAGATTAAATAGCCCTTTTTGTCCATTGACTCTTAAAACAATGTGAATATTACATTGCATTTTTTAATCAAAATGCAAATTTATTGTATTATTTAGTTAGGGTGAATTAAATTTGGGTTTTCAGGATTTTTCCACCCCTAAGCTTATCAAATTCAAAAATGAATTTGAGTAAATTTTGCCTCTTAAGTATGAGGTGGGATGTTTGCAAACTAAAAGTACATATAGCATTCAGAGTTTAATGTGCTAATTAATGTTTTTCATTTCTGGGTATTGATCCCATAAGGATAATAAAAACTAATGTATTCACAATTGGGAAACACAAAATTGACAAGAGAATATTTTAACTGACTATCCCAATAACTTCAGGGTAGGATGTAATGTTTTAGTGAAGGATGTTCTCATGAAACAATAAATAAATGTGTAGTTTTGTTGTCCTCTAGGTTGGGAATTACATATAGATATGCAGCACAATTGTAAAATAGATAGAAATGTATAGGCTCAGTAACCAGCATATCATATAGCAGTTTAAAGACTCAATTTTGTATTTTTCATTTTGCAGCTATCAAAATTTTTGTGACCACAAAACAGTTCAAAGGTAAAGGAGTGGAAGAAGCTCTAAAAAACCGCAACTTCACAGTGGAAAAGATGAGTACTGAGATCAATGAGATTATTCGTGTGTTGCAGCTCACGTCCTGGGATGAAGATGCATGGGCTAGTAAGGTATGTATGAGACAGGGACAGGAAATGTTCCCACCACAATGGGAGAATTTATGTAATTAATGCTGAATTGTTCATTTACTTGTTTTGCTGATGAAGTAAGCTGCTATTATATTTAGTTCTGCATTGGGTAATATATTTAAAAGAGAAAGATCTTGGGAAGAGTACCAATTGTTCTTAGCGCCAGAAAGATTGCATTGGATGATTGGGATTGTTCTCCTTACAGCACAGAAGGTTAAGGGGAAATTTTATAGAAGTGTTCAAAATTGTGAGGGGTTTTGAAAAAGTAGATAGGGAGAAACTATTTCTCCAGTGGGTGGGTCAATAAGCAGGGGATATAAATTGAAGAGAATTGGCAAAAAAAACAGGGAACATGAGGGGGATTTTAATTTTTTTTACAGAGTTATTATGGTCTGGATGGTATGCAGTCTGAAAAGATGGTGGAACCAGATTCAATAACAACTTTCAAAAGGGAATTTGATAAGTACTTGGATAGGAAAAAATTGTAAGGATATGGGGAAAGAGCAGGGGAGTGGGACTGATTGGGTAACTCTTCCAAAAGGCTGGCACTGGCATGGCCTCCTTCTGTGCTGTGATATTCTATGAGGAGATATCAACAATAGTTAATTTAACAAACGGCAAGAATCCTCTTGCCTGGCCTATTAGTTGGATGCCTCATTAATTGTTCCACTGTTTCAACAGTATAATTTATGGGGAGAAGCTATGTGTAGTTTAGCGCAGCATTATTTACATTTTTTCTCATCATCAGTTTTCTCGTCCAATTTCTTTTCTCTCTCGATAGACTGTTTGCCATACTCCTTCTACTGGGGTATGGTTCCATGGTACCTCATCGCAGGAATCATTATTTATATATAATTCTTGACCATGAGTATTGACTGGCAATTCAGCCACAAGGGAAGAAGGGTCTTGTAGAATCTAATTCTGCTTTCACCATCCACCTCATTCACTTTCCAGCAGGATCTCAGCTTCATTTAGCTCAATGGGAAGTGCTTAGGATTGATCTGGGGTTGTTTGACTCCACTAAACTACAGTACAAGTGAATGCTGCATCAATATTATGCTTGTACTTGGCTTTTGATGGCTTGGCCACTTGGCTAATTTGGGCGTTCAGTCTATTCTTTGCTCCATCTGTCCCACCATCAGTGGTTAAACTTTCAGCCAAGTGCTGCCCTTGCATTACCATCTCCCATCCCCCCTCCCCCCTCCCTCCCCCAGGAGCTTGGTTGGCACTATCTTAATGAAGAGCTTCAGGCAACCATCTTATATTAAATGCACACTATATAAATGTGAGTTCTTGCTGGAAAGTCACAGGATCAGGTTCCAAGATGGTTTGAAGTGTACAGTCCCATTAAACTAAAGGTAGGTGAACCAAGAGATACCTCACTCCATCCCGTAACATGTCACTTGAAGCAGCCTCAAGGTTGGGGGAGTGGATTTCACACTGCAAGTTGAATGTAAATAAGTGATTATTTTTGCCACTCCTGGATGTGGAGTTAAGGTAGAAATACAATACTTGGAATACAAAGGGGAAGAAATTATGCTTCCGCTGTACAGAGTATTAGTCAGACCCCACCTGGAGCACTGGGTTCAGTTTGGGGCAGCACACCTCAGGAAATATATATTGGTCCTGGAGGGAGTGCAGCACAGGTTCACCAGAATGTTACCAGGCCTAAAAGAGTTAAGTTACAAGGAAAGGCTACGTAAACTTGGATTATATTCCCTTGAATTTAGATAGTTGAGGAGTGATTTGATTGAGGTATTTAAGATGATAAAGGAATTTGATAGGGTAGTTAGAAAGAAGCTATTTCCTCTGGTGGGGAAACCAAAACAGGGGGACATAGTCTTAAAATTAGAAACAGGCCATTTAAGAGTGAAATCAGAAAGCATTTTTTCACTCAAACAGTGGTAGAAGATTCTTAACTCATCTACACCTTCAAGAGTGAGGTTCATAAAGTTTTGTTAAGTCAGAGTATTAATGATATGGGGAGAAAATGGGAAATGGGAATTAAAAGGATTAGAAGAGATACAGTTCAGCCATGATCTAATTACACAGTGGAACAGGCTCAAAGGGCTGAATGGCCTACTCCCGTTCCTACTTTCAGAAATTGCTTGACTTTAATTTTTCTTCCCATTTGCAGTTATGTGGACAGTATGACAGCCTTTCTGTACTTGGCTTTTCTGACAGTCTTTCTGCAAGTTACATTTTTTTCCAATTTCCCTTTGTTCTAATCACTATAAAAATTCTCATTCCAATTAGTTTTATTCCTTCTCTTGTAGGACCACAAGCAATAGCTAGTTTCTGCACCTGGGATCAATCATTTGTAATGTGAGCATATTATTAAAAAAAACTGGAATAAATTGCACAATCACAACTTCAAAATACAGTGTAGAAAGCAATCATATAAACAAGAATATTAATGTTAGGACTTGTTTTAAATATAGTGTTGAAAAATACACTTATTTCATTCAACTTGAATCAATGCCTCTTATCAATTGAAGAATTAATTTAATTCAAACTCAAAAAGGCTGTGATCTACCACTTTGTCATGCATCAGTGAATTGTTCCAATTGAAAATCTCAAAAGACAGATGCACAATAGTTTATTGTGATCCCTTCTGTGTCATAATGTTTGTTGGAGCAAAATTACTTCTCTTTGAAACTTATTTTCTGAACTATTTAAAGAATTATTGTAGTCCAAAATGTTACATATTTCTAGATTTTCTTTGCACCTTTTCTTCTTTGGGATCATTATATACATTTTTTTTACTTTCTTCCTTGTTTCTTCATTCATTCTTCCCTGTAGAAGGTAAGCTCACTTTTGTTTCTCTCTGCTTTTCTCCCAAAGCATGTTCTGAATGAGTGCTGTGTACAGCCTTGGTTATTTGCGTGTGTGGTGCAGTTTGCTTCAAATAACATTGTGGCTATCATTTGCTGAACACTTCTTGAATACAATTTTGCCTTGGGTCATATGTGTTTAGTGTTTTAAATGCGCACATGCCTTTTAATGCTTTGCAGGCACTGTTAAGGGTTTGACAACTGAGCAGTTTTTAATATAAGTTCAAAATATTTCTTCCACTGAAGTAGGCTTATACAAATGTTCATGATCTATACCTTCCTCAATGTCAATTGTCAAGAGCTCTAAGTAGTGAACTTCTGGAAGGCAAACTTTGAGAGTTAGTAGTGATTAACAGATGTTTTATGTTTAGAATACTGGACAAAATACTACAGCAGTAGTTAGGGGAAGTAAACTGTTTTGAACACCATGGGCAATGTGGATGAGTTGGGGATTATGGAATCAACAAAGTCAAATTGCTGAAAAGAAAGCATGTTTCAATTATAAAACTAAATCCACATTGATCCAATTTACCATGTTAGGCCCTTTCACAACAGCCTGTAGACTTTAATTTAAGTCAACACTTGCGTATAAAACAACACTTTTCTTAAACTACTGTGACGCATCAAAATTCACAAATTAAAGTAATGCTTGTGTAACAATTAAGATTCTTACTGTGAAAACAAAACATGTTTAGCATAGGAAACATCTGATCTATATAATGTGCATCCACTTGTTTAGCAAAGGAATGAAAGGCATGTCTACAGCAGGCTATTTTGACTGAAATGACAAGACTTTAATTGAACTTCACATCTCTCCTTCCAAGATGGGGGTGTCCATTAGAGAATCTTGTTTCGATTGTCCACTGCATTTCTTTAGTATCCACTTCTTAAGGGACTCATTTAACTAATAAATCAATCAACCCATCTAAACTTTCTAGGAGTTTATTTTCCTGTTAACTGCAACCAAAATAATGTTGTGGCGATCGGGGAAAATAAATCTCCAAAAGAGTTGGCAAGTGTGTCTGACATTATCATGCCACTTGTGTGATGATATTGTGCATTTTGTACACATCATTGTATCCTGCTGTTTCGAGATTTACTTTTTCTGGAAACAGACAGTGTCGGATCTAACTGCAAAAAGGGTTCAGGTAAGTGAAGTGCAGGGAAACCTGAATGCTTTCAGTTTGGGTTATCTGCAGCAGGAGGTGCGACTCTGCAGACCAACCTGGAAAAGTAACATTAGAGACAGTGATGAATACAGTTGTTTTAGTTATCATGTCATAACTGTCCCATGTTCTCTATTGGAAATGGAAATCATTAAGAATGTACTTCCACTGCCAATAGTGCCAACTGAAGGTTTGAGACCCCTTTAAACTGCTGTCCCAACAATGGGATTTCTTTTTTCCTTAAAGATACTTTTAAAAAAAATTTGGAAACTTGCTCAAAAAGTTGCAGATGTTTTCAAATAATTGAGCAAAGATTTAGTAAACCCCAAATAATCAATGTGCCCAGTGCCAACATTAACAATGTTATCCTGTCTTTGGAAAACAAGCCAATTTAATTGATATAACACATGTAATGTTTTGGTTAGAAAGATGCTTTTCCAATGAGCACTGCTGATGTATCAAAGCAGAAGTTTGGTTGCAATGAACGGGCCAGCATTCACCAGAATATTTTACATGCTTGACCAAAGAAGGTCATGTTTGAAAAAAGGAAATACTACAGGCTGGAATGCTTGGAATCGCTGGGATGGGATTCTGCTGAAATGTGGTTGGCCTGCAAGAGTGAGCAACATTTCCTTTTGTGGCAAATGACAGAAGCAAACATTCAGATCTAACTGCCAAGAGGACTGCTTTGGGTTATGTATTGCATTGATGTGGGTGACCTGTCTGGCAAATTCCAAACATTTGTTGGAAGACCTATTCTGTTTTAACAGACTTACAGTTGTAACATGAACTGAATTCTGGAATTGAAAGCCTTTAACTGAATTGGAGAATATTAGCAAGCAGTTATCAGGAGTAATTGTGTGTGATGGTATACACAAGTCAAAATATTGACCGGGGCTGTCTCCTTGCAATGGGCAACACAGAAGCTGGATCGAAGGGATTCAAAGAGGGAATGGCGAGAAAGAAAGGAGCAAAGCTGGGATGCAACAATTCGTTCCAGGGCCTTTGAGGAATGAAAGGTTGGAGATGGGGTGGAAGCTGTAGGGATGATTGATTATTATGATTATTGAGCTGCAGGTTGGATTGTTTATAATTTTTTTCGTTCAGTTGTTATCTCCAATAACGTTTTGTGCATTCATGGAATTTGCATAGATGTCCCATTTTGCCGTTCCCCCAACACATTGATTGACAGCCCTCAGTGATGGCACGTATGGCAAAGATAGAGAAGAAAAATGTATACTTTTGCAATCTTTTGTTGTGCACCATCTTTTGTTGTGCACAACAAATCATTATTCAAACTGTAGGCTTCAAAACAGGTTTTGATCTGAGAGGGAAACATTCATTGTTGGAAGGTAGTCTGTATACAGTCATTAATTTGAAAGATAATTGCGCCTATTGGTGTAAAACTGCTTCTTTAACAGAGTGAAACATCATTAAAAAATCAATTCCAAACATACATATGCCCTGTTCAAAATTCCTGGTGGAAAGCTACTGACCCTGGTATGTGGAACATTTTCTTTGTCAATGTACCATTTAGACTGTTCTGTCTTGGGTCTGTGAAGCAGCATTCTACTTTCAAATTCAGCTGTGGACCTGGCACAACTACATTCACAGCTACGTGCTGCATACTGATTTATTAGGGGGTTAGGGTTTGCCAAATTTAATTATGTTGCTGGAGATTCTTTAACTCTGAAGCCTTCTGTACTTTACGTCCCCAATGCTTCAAATCCAACAATTGAGATTCTCTAACTTGCAGATTGAATTTGTAAAATGTAATTCTGCATGTCAGAGATGCAGATGTAATATGTATAATTTGTAAATAGAAAATCAATACACACATTGCCTTTCTATCTGAACATAAATTGGATTCAGAGCCTTGACACATTTGAAATGCTTAGTCTGCACTCCTTCAATTTATCTAAAACACAACATGGAGAAACTTGAATATTTTTTACAATTTGAGCAGTGAATGAAATGGTTGCAGTGTGTTGAAGGAGAAAGCAGTGCACTGAATGAGCAGGTCAGAATGTATGCTCACTGCACAGTTTTTGCACTACTTTGAAAGTGTTGAGGTCATGGGATTCTTTGCTCTTCAAGACAGAGTACCAATGAGACATTTTCGGTACTGTTTTAATGTTGCCCTTAGTTCACCACAGAATGCTAACTAAAGTATCTGTTTTATGCTTATACAGCTTTGAGTCAATGGTATAATTAACTCTTGATGCAGTGGAAATATGTGTTCCTGTGTTTGCCAGGATAATTTTATAATACCGTAGTGAGCTGCTACATGTGACATAAATCTGTCAGTTCTCAGAATCTGCAAACTGCAAATGTAATGTTCATAATTGATGTTGATTATCCCCTGGCTGTAAAAGATTGCCCCCTTATGTGAAAAGTTATTACAAATAAGTGGGTTCATCCTGTTCTTTTCCTGAAGCTCATTTCGGTCAATTTTCACTTCAGTTTCATTTTGGAATGGTTTCAGAGAAGAGACCCCAAATGATCTGGAATATCTTTATTTTGCATTTTTACAGTTGTATAGCGCCTTTCGATATTTGTTTTGTGTGATCAATGCCAATCATTTTTGCACACAGAAGACAATTGTGATGGCAAGTTTGCACTTGCAGTGAATTTTCAGTGGATGGCAGTTTAGTGAACTGGTATAGTTTATTGAACTGGTATAACTTTTTAATGTAAACCCAGTTATCTAGAAATTACTTTGAAAAATAAATTTGTATTAGAATTGTTCTCAGAGCATGTTCTCAAACATTCATGCAATGTTCTCATGGTATGCAGAATACATGATACTATGTACGTGTTAGTTTGTGGCGTGTTAGTTGTATGCCTTGGAGACAGGCCTAGTGATTGTTTATAGTGTCGAGATATGCGGCTGCCTGTTGTGACAGTGTTTGGTGAGTTGTTGGCTGCGCTGCATGCATGGCTTTGTATCTACCATATTAGTGAGCGTGTGTTCAATTGTCAGGAGATACCCAAGTTTCATAGGGATTGTTGCTGGACAACAAGCCATTGGGGTGGTCCAGAAACTGGAGAATTTCTCCTGGTACAGCTTTAGTGAGTTTTTAACGCTCTTAACTGGACCATTTTCAAAAGCTCATCGAACGGTGGGAGGAGATAGGAGGATCTCTCTTCCATTACCACAGTAGGATTGCATCATCTGCCTGCAGGTAAGAGGAAATCCAGGAGCTTTCCCACATTCGGATGTGCTTGATAATGTTTTAATTTTACAGAACCATTTTACTAATGCAACTGGCTCTATGAGTTTGTCTGAGAGAGATGAAAGATGGTCCCTCCATTCCACAACTGAGGCATAGGGTTCCATTTGTATAGGTGCAAGAGGATGAGGCATTGTGAAGATAAATTTAAAAGTAGATCTTTGAAGACAAGTCTTTCTTTCAGAGACTTTCTTCATGGTGTTTAGAAGGTACTGAAAATCATGGCTGTGTTTTAGAGAATGATCATTAAAAGTAATTTTTCATAAGTTTGAGAATAATTCAGGCCACTATTTTGTGGTTGTTCAAATGAGAATTCTGGTATGGTGTAATGTGATGAACATTGTGGCTGCAGTGGAATTACAGAAACTTATCAAGTTGTGTCAAATTTTGTTCAATACAATCTTTTCTTTTAGCAAAGCATAATTTTGAGCTAACCAGGAGCCTTCACAGAATCTTGACATCAATATAGTGTATAACCTCTATAATAAACCAGAATATTTGCACAGACTATGATTAGTAACTGTTATGGCTTTGCAAGGCTTGGTTTACCACAACATTAGACATAGTAGTTTTTATAACAAGAAGCTCTATTTTCTGCATGATACTGCCTTTTAAAAATCAGTTTGTGATTTTTGAATTGTAGCAAATGATCCAAGCTGTTAAGAACCATTTGATCTTGGTGACAGTAGTGAAGACAAGTGGACGGGAGTGTTTTTTTTATTCTGCTTAATGCATTAGTCAAATCTTGTGTCCACTCTACAGGATACAGAAACTATGAGAAGAGCCCTAGCCATGATTGACTCCAAGATAAATCAGGCCAAGAACTGGTTGAGGGATCCGGATGGCCTTCCTGGTAATGAATATCTGAATTATTAATTTAATTACTGTAACTATAGGAAACAAGTGTAATTTTTTTGTGTATCAGGAATTGAACTATGGTACTGCTTCATAAATAGTGTACTGGAAGGCAACTGTTTATTTATGATAAAATATAGCGACCCAGTTTTGGGCCCATAAAATTGGAAGCTCCAAAAAACAAAGGTCATAAGCCTCACAGGAGACCGATATTCTAAGTGAAGTTGGTGCTCTGAAGTGCTTTTAGAACAAAAGGATTGTCCTGTGGTATACATTGGTGCCAGGTATATACCTAGTCTAATATTTTTCAGGTGATGCTGGGGAGCAAGCCATCAAACAGATCCTGGATGAAGCTGGTAAAGTTGGTGAGCTTTGTGCAGGCAAAGAACGCAGGGAAATACTTGGAACTGCCAAAACCTTGGGCCAAATGACTGATCAAGTGTCTGACCTCCGAGTCAGGTAATACTGACTTATTGTTGGGGTGATGCTGGTGGGTAAGGAACGAAACATTGTCTACTTGAAATATGCATGCACGGTGCAGTGATCAGTAAGCACCAAGATATAATTAATCGTAAACTGTGATATGACCTGATAGTTTTAAGACTTAATTGAGATCTGCAAAGTTCTAACAGATCATGATTCAAAACAATATTACAATGATCAATTAGTAATATTGATTTTTGATGGGGAAATTAGGTTTGTTTTATATATATTTGTGCGAGATAATGGAATGGAATATCAGCCATGGGCTGAATGGCCTACTCCTGCTTCTATTTCTTATGTTCTTGACATGTAATGCTCGTGACATTGTCTTACTTTGGAATGAACAGAGGTCAAGGTGCCACACCTATTGCCATGCAGAAAGCACAGCAAGTCTACCAAGGTCTGGACATGTTGACAGCGAAGGTGGAGAATGCAGCTCGAAAGCTGGAAGCCATGACCAACTCAAAGCAGGCCATTGCTAAGAAAATTGATGCTGCTCAGGTAACTTGGTAATTTTTTGATATGTTCTAGTTTGAAAAAATGGGGTTTCTTAGAGCTATAAGTGGTCTCATCTTTTGTGTTATCAATTATTGGTACATGTATCTAGCTGCCAACTTGGTCTATCAGATCTACAAGTGCATGACCAAATGGGAAATAATGAAAGCATAAGTAGAAGAGAGTGAATGGTTTTATAGGACAATTTCTAGATTGTAGCTTTTTAATTCGTTTAGTATTCAGCAGATTGGAAATTCCTTCATAGGGCTATTTATATATTTGATATGAACAGTGTTGATTATTGATGTTTTGCAAAATCCTTGACATGAAAATTGAGGTACTGTATTGTACGTTGCTGAGAATAGAGATCATTATATGAATGAAAGTTGAAGTCGAGTGCCACAGCAAGGTTGTGACCATGTGACAGAGCTGGGAAAACAACGACAATTTTTTATTCACTTTTATTTCCTGTTTGGTTTTACCTCAATACAGAGCTGGTTGGCAGACCCCCATTCAGGCCCTGAGGGAGAAGAACAGATTCGTGGCATTTTAACTGAAGCTAGGAAAATTGCAGAACTCTGTGAAGACCCCAAAGAACGGGATGATATTCTTCGCTCTATTAATGAAATTGGAGCTCTCACAGCCAAGTTGTCTGATTTGAGAAGACAGTATGTATCAACAAAATGAAAGGACAAGCTTATTTTAATATTAATTGTGGATAGGATTAAAGAAATTACTTTTTTTAATCTCTGCCAGATTTTTGTTTGTCACGAGTTTAAAACAAGCTGCATGGAACTTTGAATATAAGTTTTTGAATAGATCCAGTATTAATTTCACCCACAAAATACAGTCAAACCACTTTCCAGTATATCTATGAAGTGCTTTGAGATGTCTTGATGACATGATAAGGCACGATATCAAATGCAAGGATAGGTATTAGATACGTAATAGCTTAGGCAAAAAAAATTGCTTTTTCGTAGGTTGAGGAAAAGGATGGAAATGCCAATTTGTAAAGAGAACTATTAATTTGAAATGCTATCAAAGTGTTAATATAAGCAAGTGGGCAGTGAAGCGCTCTAAGACGCCATCTGTCATGGAGGGCGTTATATAAATCCAAGTTGTTGTTTATATTGCTGCATTCTTCTGTTTTTTTTGTTTAAAGTGGCTAGACAAAGTAATTTGGGTACAGAGAGTGGTATGTTTCTTCTGATTCACAGTCAAAGGAGTAAGGTCATCCCATAGAATTTGTGTAGAATTTATTTCCAATGATCTGGTAACTTGGATGAATGCAGTTTTCCTTCAGATATACATTCCACATTAAAAGTTGGTTCCATTTGGTCTACATTAGTTTTGTGTTCTAAAATAGAAATAATTGATTTTTAAACTTTAATTTCCATTAATTATTGTTCAATACACTCCTGTTTAATACTTACACAAATAATTGTTCATAAAACCATCTATTTCATAGCAGGTGACTTTATGGTCATGTGGTTGCGTTTACTTTGCTAACATCTGTCTTTTAACATTCAGTGAAAACTTTGATTAATGTGCTTTATAGGGGTAAAGGTGATACTCCAGAAGCCCGTGCTTTGGCAAAGCAAATTGCTACCACATTGCAGAATTTACAGTCCAAGACAAATCGAGGTGTGGCGAATAGTAGACCAGTAAAGGCAGCAGTAAATCTTGAGGGCAAAATTGAGCAAGCGCATCGCTGGATTGATAATCCTACTATAGATGACCGTGGTGTGGGTGAGTACAGAGGAATTGGTTGAAAAGGAAGCACCTGTTAATCAATGAGAATTAACATGAATAAGTACTTGCCCAAATTGGTTTATACTATATAGTAGACAGCATAAAAACACCTGGAATACTTTTCAATAATTGAATAGGCTTTTTGTATAACAATCTAGTATTTGGCAAATTGGCTTTTTAAAAAAAAACTGTTTGGATGTTCAACCATAAATAGGTAGGATTAAGACAAAAATGAATCTTAATAAATGTAATCCATGCCCTCATCACCTTTTATACTGTTCTTGATTAATGAAATGCTCAGTGCATTTTTCAAATGGGATTTGGATGGAAATTTAAAAATGTGGATGAAGCAACTCTATAATGAAATGAGAATTGGCTGCATAAGTCATATATACTACAATTCCAAATTTCAGAACAAAAGTGTTGAATTCTTTCAGTATAACTCGGTTTTATATAACTCGCATCCCGGGTGCGCGCGCATTCGGGGCCTATCTTCTCAGGAGGTAAATATCTTTCTCCTCTGTGTCTCTCACTCTCTCCATCTCTGTGTTTTTCTGTCAGTGTGTCTCAATCTCCCTCTCTCCTCTCTCACATCCCCCCATCTCTATCTATCTGTATATTATCACATCCACCCCGTCTCTCCCCCCCCCCCGTCCCCCTCTCGCACCCCCCAACCCCGTCGTCTCTCTCCCCCACCACCACCCCCAGCCGTCTCTTTCTCCCTCCACCCCCCCCCGCCCGTCTCTCTCCCCCCAGCTATCTCTCTCCCCCTCCCCCCAGCCGTCTCTTTCCCCCTCTCCCCCCCCCAGCCGTCTCTCTCCCCCTCCCCCCAGCCGTCTCTCTCCCCCTCCCCCCAGCCGTCTCTCTCCCCCTCCCCCCAGCCGTCTCTCTCCCCCTCCCCCCAGCCGTCTCTCTCCCCCTCCCCCCAGCCGTCTCTCTCCCCCTCTCCTCCCCCCCCAGCTGTCTCTTTCTCCCTCCACTCCCCCCCGCCGTCTCTCTCCCCCTCCCCCCAGCCATCTCTCTCCCCCTCCCCCCAGCCGTCTCTCTCCCCCTCCCCCCAGCCGTCTCTCTCCCCCTACCCCCAGCCGTCTCCCTCCCCCTACCCCCAGCCGTCTCCCTCCCCCTACCCCCAGCCGTCTCCCTCCCCCTACCCCCAGCCGTCTCCCTCCCCCTACCCCCAGCCGTCTCCCTCCCCCTCTCCCCAGCCGTCTCCCTCCCCCTCTCCCCAGCCGTCTCTCTCCCCCTCTCCCCAGCCGTCTCTCTCCCCCTCTCCCCAGCCGTCTCTCTCCCCCTCCCCCCAGCCGTCTCTCTCCCCCTCCCCCCAGCCGTCTCTCTTCCCCCTCCCCCCAGCCGTCTCTCTCCCCCTCTCCTCCCCCCCTAGCCGTCTCTCCCCCTCCCCCCAGCCGTCTCTCCCCCTCCCCCCAGCCGTCTCTCTCCCCCTCTCCCCCCCCCAGCCGTCTCTCTCCCCCTCCCCCTCCCCCCAAGCCATCTATCTCCCCCTCCCCCCAGCCGTCTCTCTCCCCCTCCCCCCAGCAGTCTCTCTCCCCCTCACCCCAGCAGTCACTCTCCCCCTCACCCTCCTACCCCCAGCCGTCTCTCTCACCCCCCCAGCCCTTGCATACCTGTATATTGTATTCGAGGACTGTGAATACAATATGGCGGCTTTGCACCTCGGTCTGTGCATTGTGTATAGAGATGAGCATTCTGGGTCTTGTAGATAAGTGTGCTCGCATCCCGATTTTTTACCTCGATATATCGTTTTTTCGATATATCGATATTTTTGAAATGTCTATATCGGCATATCGATATGAAAATTATATCGGGTTTTATCGATATATCGCCGGACACTACTTATCAGTTGTTATTGTTGTGGATTAGCTAGTAGATTATGTTAGATAGCTGGGGACTGCAGATATTGGAACTCTATACTCACTCCAATTTTGCCCGTTTAGGCTGTATGCCCTGCTTCATTCAGAAATGTTGAGCATTTGTATCTTAATTTTAGGTCAAGCAGCCATCCGAGGGCTTGTGGCAGAAGGTCGTCGGCTGGCGAATGCTATGATGGGAATTTACCGCCAGGATTTGAGTGGAAAATGTGACCGAGTGGACCAGCTCGCTGGACAACTTGCAGAGCTGGCGGCCCGGGGTGAAGGAGACGGCCCTCAGGCCAGAGCAGTTGCTGCACAACTGCAGGATGCTTTGAAGGTGGGAGAGTTAGGAATGTGACTTGGCCATTCTTATTTGCTAGTCTCCATTTGTGGGTGTCGTTGAAGCAGTTCAGACAACTGCCTTCATACTTCTGATTTCTTCTGAAATAATCTAAGTGGCGCTTATCTTTGTGAACTGTGACATTTTTAATTTCATGGATCTCAACAATGCCCAACTATGATGCTTTTGTGAAGATTTGTGTGGAAACATTTTGGTTTGTTTCATTGATGAGTAAATGTTTCATGTGGATACATTTTTCTATTCACATATATTCTCCACTGCCACTCCCTTGACATATATCATGTGCGCTATGTGGTAATATCTTGTAACTAAAATAACAATTTTTCACTCTTCATCTTGCTAATTTAATTGAGAATGCTGTTGCGTCTGAAGAGTGATTCCTCTCTTTTATATGTGGCTTAACCAATTGTCCTTGGCCTTTACAGCCATTTAAAGTAAATAGAGAAACATATTTGAGAGAGAGGATTATAAATACTGTAGTTTTGTTTCTGCAAAAAGTATTTCACGGAATAGGAAGAAAGTATTGAAAGAGCTTTCATAAGGTGTTTACATTTCCAAAGTTTTTTTTATGGTATGTTTTCTGGCTCTTTTATTCAGAGCAATATCTGGCCTTCTCTTGGTAGCTATCTATAACAACACTGGTACAATAGGAAACTCACCTTGAGAAGAATTTCAGGGATGAACTGTGCGAAAGCTAAAGTATTACACCAATGTTTACCTTTTATACACCTATAATTTTTCAAAAAGTGGCAATTTGAGAAATGTTTCATCTGATTAAAATGCACAGCTATGGTGTGAGGAATTGCACCATAAACCTAAAACCTGCTCACCTCAAGCATATTAACTGCCACTGCACCACCTTCACTTCATTTCTTGAACATAAAGTAAAAATGCTGTTCTCAATTGTATTCTCCATTCAGGATCTGAAAGGCAAAATGCAAGAAGTTATGACCCAGGAAGTATCAGACGTTTTCAGTGACACTACAACTCCCATCAAATTGCTTGCAGTAGCAGCTACTGCTCCTCCGGATGCACCCAATAGGGAAGAGGTGAGTAAGAGTATTGAATTTCTAATTCATGAACATGTTCATATTTACTGAAAAGGCAATGATTAATCGGGTTTTAGTGTAAGTGGCAGACCCACAATATGCAATAAGTAATGTTCAGCCATTATTGTACCAACATAAAATAAAGAGCCCAATAAGTGCAGATAATTTCAAACTCTTGACTTATTACTGAAATAGCTACTGGTAAGTAATATTTAAAATATGTTTGAGTTTGCATTTTCTGCTAAATATTTGGATGGGTTCAGTTAAATAATTTTTTGTATCATCTTAAATGAACACTTAAGTGTGTTCTATGGAGAGTGACAAAATATTATACATGTAGACAAGCAATTACATGTTTTTCACCCACAATCCTGCACCTGACTAAGTTTCCAGTTCCAGCCAAATTACAATGAAAGGCATCTTTCCACGTGGGTAAGACAACCAAAAAGTGGTGGGGGCAAAGAGTGCACCGTAGCCTGAAATAAAAATACTTATGGACATTATCAAACTTTAATGACCAATGGTACCAGAAAAAAAAACTAGACTTGTGTTCATTTCTGATTAATGGAGACATCAGTGTTTGCTTGTACCTGCAGTTAACTTTCTCCATGCTGTTTTTCCAGGTGTTTGTGGAAAGGGCAGCTCATTTTGAGAACCACGCTGCTAAACTTGGAGCTACAGCAGAGAAAGCAGCTGCTGTTGGAGCAGCCAATAAAAGTACAGTGGAATGTATACAGACAGCTGTGAAGTCAGCCAGAGAGCTAACACCACAGGTAGATGTTTAGTTGCATGTTAAATCTTCTGTTGAAGATTGTATTCTGTTTTTTCTAAATAACTGCTACATTTCCCATTATAACTTCATGCTTATTTTAGCAACAGTGCTGCAAGCTCGTGGTTTAGACCTGCTATACTTATTGACTTTGTTGCTTTGATATGTTAGTCTGGTGAACTGACAGAACTTGTTTCAATAATATCCATCCTACAGAATAATTGGAGACATTATAAATTATTGTTAAGCCTCTTATGTAAAATTATATATGTTTTAAAACCTGATGGCTTAAATATTTTTTAAAAATTCTGCCTCTCGTGAAAGCATTTGATTCATATTTTCTTTCATGGGTGGGAGCTGGGTGCTTTCCAGTGCCTCTCTCACAAAAGCCTCATTATTGATATGTGAGACCTGGCAGGTTGTGCGACTGCAAGAGGCATTAGAGATGATGGCCGCATGTTAACATCATATAGGAATGAGTCACTGAATAGCAATTAGGAATGGGAGCCCTAATTAACTTTTCTTCCCTGTCACCTGAATTGTCAAAACCACGTGAAGCTCTCCCCCTCACCACTTATCCAGCTGAGATCAACTAGTTTGGTGCAAGCTGGGTTTTGGTCCTGTGCCCTGCTTAGTCATTTTTGTTTAATACTGATTGCGGTGGCACTGTGTTTACCCACTAGATTTTTGGAGATGTTTGTTGTTCATTTTAAACTGTTAATTCCTATACAGGTCTTCCAGCTAGTACAAACACACAAGGCACATCTTACATAAATTAAACTGGGAAACGGTGAAACGCTGTAAGATCCACTCAAGCTTCTACAGTTTTCAATCTTAATGATATCTTTTATGCAATTCAATGGAATGGGTTCTGTTTGAAGACCAGTAAAATATACAATTTGTAACTGTGGGTGACTTAATTGTGTAGGTTGTTTCAGCTGCTCGGATTTTGCTGAGTAATCCTGGTAACCAAGCTGCTCATGAACATTTTGAGACAATGAAGAACCAATGGATCGATAATGTTGAAAAAATGACAGGTAAGCAAAAGCATCTCCAAACTATCCACCAGTTACTGAAATATTTGAGGGTAAAGAAAATCCAATTGAATTCGGCTTTTTAATTTCTGTGACTCTGAATGTCTCTGTATTGGTGCAAAAATACTGTACACTTTCTATTTCAAACTTCAAACAAGTTTGACACTTGTACATGTTGAGGCCTACAGCTGAAAGTAGGTGTTGAGATCATTGAGTGTTAATTTCAACTACTTTTGTTTGCAGAAAGGTTAAGCACAGATTGTGTTCAGTATTGACGAAAAGTAGTTGGAGATGTGAAGCAATATATATGAGAATGTCTTATAATTGACATATTATATCAATTATTCTTTTTGTTTCTTTTTCAATTATGAATTTTGCCTTTCCAGATTATGGTGGGTGATTTGTAGTTACCTTTTCATGGGTATTTTGCTGATGGTTTCTCCTTGTTTCCAAGCACTGTTGAGATTGTAATTTGGAGCTCTCAGTCC
Organism: Hydrolagus colliei; assembly: GCA_035084275.1. Taxonomy (NCBI): domain Eukaryota; kingdom Metazoa; phylum Chordata; class Chondrichthyes; order Chimaeriformes; family Chimaeridae; genus Hydrolagus; species Hydrolagus colliei. The sequence continues at coordinate 16,842,639 of CM068748.1, forward strand.
ACCTTTTTGTGACAAGACATATTGGTGCATTAAACTGCAGTGTTTCCAGTTTGTCCTGATTGGAGTCATTGACATTTGGGTACTGTCACTGAAATTAATTTAATGAAGTTGAACATTAGACCTGTTGAAAGCATTCATATTACTATGTTACGGTTCCTCCACCTCGCCCCCTCCATGGCCTCCTTCAAGACTCTCCTCTTTGATGCAACTCCTAATCCCATCGGCAACTCCGAATCCCCACCGTCCTTAGCTCGAGTCTGAAGCATTCAATGTCCAGCACCTTGGGACGTCCTCTTGACATGAAAGGCGCTATACAAGTGTGCTTTTGTTGTAGTGACTTCAATGTGTCAGTTGATTTGAATTTACACATCGTTATTATGAAATAATAATGTATTTCTGCGCTGTATAGGTTTAGTGGATGAAGCTATTGATACAAGGTCTCTGCTGGATGCCTCTGAGGAAGCCATTAAGAAAGATATTGACAAATGCAAAGTAGCCATGGCCAATGTGCAACCTCAAATGCTGGTGGCTGGGGCAACGAGCATCGCACGTCGTGCAAACAGGATCCTGCTGGTTGCCAAGAAGGAGGTTGAGAACTCTGAGGACCCCAAGTTCCGAGAATCAGTGAAGGCAGCATCAGATGAACTCAGCAAAACAATCTCACCTATGGTCATGGATGCCAAAGCTGTTGCTGGAAATATTTCAGATCCTGGTAAAAAAAAAACACATTGGCATATACATAGTTAATGTCATGTTAGCTTCATGTTATTAAATTAGTGATTTGGGATTATCTGGCTGTATGAATGAGTAAAATCAAGAACAATAGATTTACGGTCGTTACGTCTGATTTTTGCTGATAAGGTTCAATTTGATATAATATAAAGATGTATAAGTATTAACTGGTTCACTGATTAGTGGCATTAACCATTTGTTCTTGGGGTGCACAGAACAATTTAAAGAACTAATATCCTGTTTGCTCTGTAACATCAATGCGCTGCTTTTAATGTTTTGATATAGTTTTGCTAACTTAAGATAGAAATTCACATTTTGTTTTTATGTTTCATGAAATAGCTGTCAAAATCCAGCAATTCACTCCTTAAATCACTTTGTTTTTACAAGTAATAGAAATGGTTGGGGTGGGACAATGAAAAAGCACGTCAAAGTATGTACCATTATCAGAGATCAAGAAATATTGATGTGCCCTTGTTGTTGGAAACATTTTACCATCCATAGTCGTCTTTTAAAAGAAAATGGTGTGTTACTTGATCAACCTAAATGGCAGAACGTGAATCATTTGATAGTCTTAATTATCAATTAAATTATTTCCATTGGAATTATCTATTCTTTCAAAATGTAGGCCTCATTTGTGGTATGCCATATTTTACACTGTACTATAACTTGTGACATTGTATAGGTCTGCAGAATGGCTTCCTGGACTCAGGATACCGAATATTAAGTGCTGTGGCAAAGGTTCGAGAAGCTTTCCAGCCTCAGGAGCCAGACTTCCCTCCTCCACCTCCTGATCTGGAACAACTCAGTGTATGTCATGATTTAATATTTTAACCTAGCAACAGACAATTGACATTTGTTTTAGCCTATTTTAAGAAATGTTACTATAAATAGTTAACAAAATGTTAGTTATAGAACTTTTGAGAGAACATTTGTAATTCAACAAAGGACTTGAATTATTAGCAGAATTCACAGAAATAAATCATTTGGATATTTACAGTAGGAAATATCCTCCTGCATTCGTATTAAAAGAACTGTTTACAATTTTGTGTGTTGGGCACATTTTATAACATATCAAAGGCATTTTCAAAGTATTCACTTTTGAAAGTATTCACAGAATGCAGGAGTGAAAAATGAGTGCTTGAAACTGCAGTTAGGATAAACATGGCAAATTAGTTTTCCTACAAATAAATGTCTTTCTGGAAGCATTGAATGGATACCTGGTAAATATGGGCAGGTTGCTGAGTTGCTGATTTCAATTGTAGTAAAGCCTTTTATAAATTTCAAATGTGTCATCCACTTTAACATGGTATATATTTTGGCAGGTGAATGATGAGGCTGCTCCACCCAAACCACCACTTCCACTGGGTGAGGTTCCTCCACCACGGCCACCTCCCCCTGAGGAAAAAGATGAAGAATTCCCCGAAGAGAAAGCAGGCGAGATAGTGAATCAGCCGATGATGGTGGCTGCGAGGCAGTTGCATGAGGAAGCCAGGAAATGGTCCAGCAAGGTAACCGCTTAAATAGTTGTAAATGGTCAGCGCCTTGGGATGTCCTTGTGAAAGGAGCTATATAAGTGTAATTTGTTGTTTGAGGGCAAAAAGTGAAGAGTGTTCTTAGGCTTGAGAGCTTTAACCTTTAGTTGTTGTAGTGTGTTGAATGTGAATTAGTTTCTATGTTTTCATTTTGGTTTCTTGCTACACCATCAGTGTTCATTCAAAACACTCATGTGGAGATGTTATCATAAGTATTTCCTGTTTTGGTAAAATTGTTTTTTATTTGAATAATGATTTTTTTCCCCCAGAGTTGACCTATATTATAATTCTATACCATAGGAAGAATGGTTTTACATGATGGTTACTCTACTACCTCCAGATTATGATAGTTTAAATTTTGGTTGCACATAGAAAGATTCTATAATCAGTGATGATATGTGAAGAAATTACAGCTTGTATTTTACAGGCAAGGCCATATATTATTGCATTCACATACCAAGTGCACAATTATCCTTTTTGTATAAAAGTGGCCTTTTTAAAAATCAAAATGAATAAAGTCTAGCCATTTTTAGTATAATTAAGTCCTGATCACTAGATACAAAGATAAATTGCATCTCCAAGGCTGCTAGTCTTCTGATGTACAATGGTTTTTGAATCGTGCAAACAATTTCTTGGAGTTGCCTGGCTGTTTTCAGGTTGAATTGCTAGTGCTTGTGAATAATCCATGTTGAAGTAAATCATATCATACTGGGAGAGAAAAGCAATAAAAAAAGTCTTCTCAGAATTTAGATTTCTTTTGATGCAGAAAATGCAAAAAATAACATTGACCAAATCTATCCTGAAATATAAATAAGACTTTCATCACAACATTAAGATAAACAATTTTTTTTAAAAAAAGCTCAAAATGCATGGCCCACTCTATTGCTTTCCAGACACTTCCATTTGCTCTGTACTGAAGCTGTTGTCGGAGCAAAGAAAAATAATTCTGTTAACTATTATTCTCATTATTGCTGAATCACATCATGTTTTTAATCTGGTGCCAAAAACCCCCATTTTGTAGGGGGTAGGTGAATGATAATGTATCGGAAGTAAACTGATATTGTGCCATGTTATGTAGCATGTAACTTTTTAAAATACAAACAAATGCAAGTTACTTTGTAAACTCATAAGTTTGACACATGTGAGAGGAATGCATTCTAATTGAACAGTGCAATTAGTTGGGAGTAGGTTATGACTATCAGTTTTCTACCCTCTTTTTTTCCTCAGGTTGACTAGCTTAGCATTATCAAGTCATTCATCTACTGCCTATTCATCAATAGTAGTCTTGCATGCATTGAACAATTAAATTCATACCGAAAAAGTAATTTTTTTAAAAAAAAAAGGTACCTTTTTAGCTTTTTGCTATCTTATGCTCAACTTCATTTACTTCTACACGGTTAAAATGGCTGCAACTTGCGCCATATTTAATGTAAAAATTCTTGATCTTTTGACGTAAAGTAACATTACTTTTTCTCTGATTAGTTTCTCATGCTGCCCCTACCAATTTTCTCCAGCTGAAAGTGGTTAGAAATAAGTTCTTCATTCTGAATGAATGGATTGTTCAGTGTTTTTTCCAAAAATGCGATATTCTTACATTTGTAAAACAGACATTTCATATTTCTGGATGGCATTTGCTCAAGTGACCTAACTGGCTAGAGCAGTAAACGTAAGTTTGATGTAGCATTTTATCATATTGATACGTCTCTGAAAAATTGACAGATTTTTCTGGAAAGTGTAGTGACTGTATGTGGAAGCAATGTCACATGAAGTGAATGACCAAAATTTGTATGAGGAATATTGTCTGGCAGCACATCAGTAGAAACTCCTTTCTCTTTTTGAATAATGCATGGATTAAAAAAGAGTCAGCCTGTTAAGACGTTAAAGAATAAACAGATAGGACCTGAAGTTATTCCATCCAAGGGACAGCATTGTTGGCAGCACTCTTCCAGGTCTGCAGTGGAGTGTCATCCTCCACTGCAGACCTGGAAGCACTGGTAGATTGATATCTAGCGTATAGAAGCAAAGTACTCGCATGTTTTCAGCTCTGTCCAGTTACATAAGATTTTTATGTAAAACTTCTTAAAGCTCTCCTGTTCTTTCCTGAATTTACTTTAATCACTTCATACTAACTCTTAAGTTGCCTTTCTCATTCATCAACTTGGAAGCTTTTTACTCCTCAATAATCTTTATTATAGACTATAATTTTAATTGCATCTTGATTTTAATTAATGCCTTCCATTACATTACACTGAATTTCATTCTGGTTATAACATTCATCCATAATTCCTTTTTCTCTCTGACCATTTATGCTCCCTAACCTATATTATCTTTGCTTTCTGTTCCCTTAAGGGCATCAGCTGTGGTGATCCCTCCTGTCATCAACTCTCTCCCATATACTGTATACTATCCTCATTGAGGTCTGGGGACCCACAATTATTTATTTGTTCAAGTGTATTTTTAATTTTAGTTTCTTCCATGTAGTGTCTGCTCCTTATTAGGCATTGCAGAAATGGCAATCCCTTTGTTTGGCCTGTTCAGTATCCTACTGTTCCATCATGTGTGAAGGCCAGTCAGTACGTGAGCAGAAAGGTGATGCTGCTTACTTGCATTTCCTATTTTTCAAGCTTGCAATATCTGCTTCCATTAGCCAGCAGTATGTTTAACCATAATATAATAGTAATAATCCTTGCATTTGGAATAGCACCTTTCATATTGGGAGGACATCCTAAAGCACTCCACAGGATGGAGTGACTAGATGTTTTTTGGGGACCACCGGAGCCAATTTTGTACACAACAGCGACTCACAACATCTATGAAGTGAACAACCAATTTTATTTGGGGGATTGTTGGCCAGGACACTGGGAGAAACTCCCTTCTATTTTTTATTTGTGCTATGGGATCTTTCATGTCTACCTGCAGAGGCAGATGGGGGCCCTGTTTTACATTCTCAAATAAATTATCAGCTGTTATTCCTGTCCTGATTTTCCCTGAACTCGCTAGTGTTTTGTGTTTTCCTTCCCTACAGAGCAAGAAGATATCTGGTTATTAAATCAATTCAGTTCCCATCCTTCTCTTGTCTTTCTCACTAACTCTCTCACTGTCTTTCTATCCCCTCCTCTGCACTCACTGCCATTTAAAGCCTGATGTGACAGATGAGGCTAATGAAGCTTTTGATATAGATGTGTATGATGATGATGATGATGATGATGACGATGATGTTGAGTTGACTCTTCCCTCTGACAATGAAGATGAGTACGAGCCTGAGCTTCTTTTAATGCCTACCAATCAGCCTGTTAACCAGCCAATTCTGGCCGCTGCTCAGGCCTTGCATCGAGAAGCAAGAAAGTGGTCCAGTAAGGTACTCATCAGTTTTCCCCCTACGATTGGTGCCTGTGCATCCAGTCATTCAGAACATTGACCCATTTGCATCACTGTCGACCTTGCTGGGATTCATGATCCTTTAGTTAAAAGGTTTGTGTGCACTTCTTGACAGAACTGAGATTGGCTTCACAAGTTTCTCATCAATGTCAGTAGTCAATTTAAGAGGTGACTTTGCCAATTGGGAGGTATTTTGCAAATGAGTGCATCAAGGTCTCTCTTGTTGACATTGAATCTAATGAGTCTCCTTCACCTGTGAAGCCATGGATGACAGTTTCTCGATGACTTCCAGATTGCAAATTATTGTAACTTTTTCATGAAGTCATTTCATTTGTCTCTGCTGTATTAACATCTCTTTCACCTCTTCCTCCCCCCCCCCCCCCCCCCCCACCCCCACCCCCCCACCCCCCCAAAAAAGCACCCGAGGCTCCAGTAAAAATAACTGTTGCTGATATCAAAAAGGACTGGCTTGTTCTAATAGTAATTGTGAAAGGAAGATTGTCTGCAGAAAAAAGTTAATTACCTTTTGTTGTATGAAATGTTTTGTAACCATAGGGTTTGAAGAAAGGTGAGAAATTGCATGGAAATAACAGTGCTTTACAATATTAATATTGTGACATCTTTGAAATAGACCTAGAATACTGTAAAATGAGACATTATCAAATTAACACCCATTCCAAACTTTTAACACAATATTACTCCCATAACAATTATTATACAGATAAATATAATCTGTGGCAAACTGTGGGCAAAGGGTGATGTTACTGAAGTTGAATCAAGTTGAATCTAGTGGTAAAGTTTAAGATTTCTGGAGGGAAAGGGTAACAAATAATACCGTATTGAGAACTCAGTTGTACTTTATCTTTGTTGAAATGGTTATACTGTATGTGGCAGAGTGGATATTAGAGTCCACTTTATCACTGAGGTCACAAAACTGATTTCATTTTACTTTCCCCTATTCTGCTACGTCTCAAAATTAAATATTTATCACGAGATTAAATTGCTGGCAATTTCACCCAAAGTCTGAATAATAAATGTACTGAGATTGATTGAATTTAATCATGCTATTGCAGAAAGCTTGTTCTGCTGAAAAACAATTCCTAAATAAGTGGGGAATACATTTTACTGCAGTTTGAGAATTTGATTCCTGAATTGCTTTTCATGATTTATACCCTATTTTCTTTCCCCTTCCTGTCCATAAATACTGAACTAGAAAATATAGAGTAACTCCTCTCAGAGAGTATAGCTCTTTTGTGTATAAACAAAGCAGACTGCATATTTTCCAGCTGGAAAAGGCCCACCCGAGAAAGTATTTAAGCCCATTTACAACCAGCTGCTGTTGGCTTATCACACTAAAATGTAAATTTAAATGAAAAGACAGTAGTTACCCATTAGGTCAAATGGCAGTCAGCCAGAGACCCATTGGTTCAATTCACAATCAAGTGTTTCTTTTCTAGTCAGAATACAAGGTGGCTATGAATGGGTTTTTTTTCTCCTGCATAAAACATTTCTTTCCCCATGATAGTTCAATGCTGTATTTCCATCTGCTCCCTACCCTACAGCAAATTGATTAATTCTTAATTTGTTGCTGAATCTGCTTCATTTTATTCAATTTATGAACATCGATTCAAGAGAGCTATTCAAATTATGTATGTTTGTTATGAATACTAGTAGCAAAGGGAGAATGTGCTCCAAAATGATAACAGACCTTCTTCCTTTATATCTCAGTGGTACTAACAAAATATTTGCACTGTTTATGCCATCAAAATATAGTTCTGCTTTTAAATGTTGCTTGAATGCTGACCCAAGTGTGTTGGTGTGAAATTTTTTTATTTTTTAAAAATTGGAATATATATTCTTGTATTAAGAGCCATTTGAAAGGATTATATGTGCCTGTTGCATTTCTTGTTGTGCATGTTTGAATGCCTGATTCTGAATTCTGTTTATTAGTATTCCATATTAGTTGTTAATGTGTTGATGATTATATTTTAAATTACTTTATATTTAAGATTATTGTTAATTTATTTTTAACTCTTAAACCAGTAAACTGGGTTGGGAGTTGCAACACTTTTTTAAATCCAGAACATTAAAAAAATACATATTTATGATGGGATTAATACATTTTAATACATTAATACAAAGAACCTGTTAGACAATTCAAACCTTCAACAGCAATAATTTCACAAATATTTATTTTATAGTAATAATAATCCTTGCATTTGATATAGCGCCTTATCACATCTTCTAGATGTCTCAAAGCGCTTCACAGAATATACTGTCAAGAGAATTGACTGTGTATATGTGGGTGAAATACGGCAGCCAATTGTATACAGCAGTGTCCCACAAACAGTCATTGATTGAAATGATCAATTTTATTATTGTCTTGTTTTTGAAGGGATTGTTATTTAATAGCAAGATTATTTAGTTCCATCCAGTTGATGCCAAATATATTATTCTTTGAGAACAAAATAATTTAGTACTGGTCCCAGTAGTGTACGACGGAGCCATACATTTCAGTCAGGGCAGCACTAAAGTTAATCTTAGCATTATCATGTGCAAGCAAAACGAAGAATTTGCCAAGATTCCTGATCACAATCTTGCGCCACCTGCTGGAAAGTGGACACTTCTATGGACTCCATTATAGCTGAACCTGGCTGAATACACTGCCAACACTCTGTGTGTTGGCTTAGAGTGACATATGAAGAATTGCCACTTGGGCAAATTTCCTTGTGACACCAAACCCTAGTGAGAGTCTTCAGCTTTAGGAGAGGAAAATTGTCAAAAAATAAACTTTTGATGTTGTCAATATTTCCAACCGTTTTTGGATGGAGTGGAGATGATCTCATTGAAATACAGTAATGCTAAATGATGCAGATGAGGTAAACTCAATTAACCATGAAAGCAGGTTAAAACATAAACTGAAATGAGTGAAATCTAGAACAAATATCAAGATAATTGACTTTAGTGGAATTATGAGCAAAACTATTAGTACAATTCACGAGAAAATTAGATGCTGTGATGAATACACATGCTAGAAAGGCATGATTTAGTAGGCCCATAGTCTTTTGCAATCCTAACTTGTATTATGTTGACTGTATCCTGATAACTTTCTTATTTTTTAGTTCACCAGTATAACAATTTTGGAAAACTAATGAAACATGTATTAATTACTTTGCCTTAAACTTTCATTAACCTTCCAAAACATGCACGGAGAGTGCTATTATTTTTTAAAAAAACAACTTAGATTTATATAGCGCATTCTATGCCGGATGGCGTCTCAGAGCACTTCCCATGAAACATTTTTAAAACTTTGGAATGAGTCTTTTTGCATCACAGCAGTGTGATGTGCAGTGTATTTGCAATCCTACCATTTTATGATCCAGTTTGTAGCTTACTGCCAGTTTTCAGATAGTTCTGAAATTTCTCAGATCTATTTGAATTTATATATTGAGATGTGTTCTTTATCAAACACGTATGTTTTAAAACTTTGGAATTTCTTAAGAGTAATGTTCCATGAAGTTTTATCAGTGTACAGTTACATGTACAGTTGTTTTAAATTCTACAAAATTTGATTCATGTAGCAAATTCTCATTTATGATTTAATTCACCAGGGTAATGATATAATTGGTGCTGCGAAAAGGATGGCCTTGCTGATGGCAGAAATGTCACGATTGGTGCGTGGTGGCAGTGGAACCAAACGTGCCCTTATCCATTGTGCTAAGGACATTGCAAAAGCATCGGATGAAGTGACACGATTGGCAAAGGAAGTTGCCAAGCAGTGTACTGATAAGCGTATCAGAACAAATCTTCTGCAGGTATAGCAATGGGATTGGGGGAAACTTTAAAAAATGGAATGAAGATAATTATGAACCAGTCTGCAGGTGGAGATGGTTTTGTATTATTATTATTATGGTCAACCTGTTGCCTCAAACTTTTTATTTGTAATTCATACTTTTCTGTGAAATTATATAAAAAATTATTTTCTATGTTGGACTCATTTTCCTTTATTTGTCCCAATCACAGGTGTGTGAACGTATCCCAACCATCAGCACACAACTTAAAATTCTCTCTACTGTCAAAGCCACTATGCTGGGTCGCACAAACATCAGCGATGAAGAGTCTGAACAGGTAAGACGTAAAACCTTTTTGATCGTGCCTTCTGCCGCCCTCCCACCTCTCTCCCTCCCCTCCTCCTTCATGCTTGGGTCCTGAACCCTGACTGTTCAGTGCCTTGGGATGTCCACCCGACGTAAAAGGCGCTCAATAAATATCATTTTGTTGTTGCTAATATTGTTTGCGCAAAATTAAACATTTTGCGTAAGTGGAAGTGCTACATAAATGAAGTTTGTTCTAGTGAGTATATATTGAGCCTGTTAAACTAAGAATGTAGTTCAGTTTGTCAATTCTTATAGTCCAGTTGATCCTTCAGTTTCTCAATAAGTGAGTAAATTTAAACTTGATGGCAACTTGTGAAAGAGTTTAATATCCTTTGATGGATTTGACAATGAGTACATTAAGTAACCATGGAAGTAAACATATTATTTTCAGGAAAAATGTCTATTGAAGATAAAAACTTTCAAAATTTGGGATGCTCTTGTGTTGAGTAGAATGGGTGCATCCACCAGGCATAATGGTAGCACTCTTATCTCGAGTCAGAAAGTTGTGGGTATAAGCCCCATTGCGGGACTTGGATTGATAATTCAGTGCACAGATATGGGAGTGTTGTATTGTTAGAAGTATCTTTCGGATAAGACGTTAGACTGGGGTCCCACCTACCGTGTTCAGATCGATGTTTATTATTAAAGATCCAATGGCACTGCTCGAAAATAGAAGTGAGTTTCTCCCATAATCCTGGTTGCCACATTTGCCCACAAAATAGTTGATTTACTTTACAGTATATTCTATGAACGGCTTTGAGATGTTTCAACCAAGCACTATATCACATGTAAGGGTTTTCTTATTGTTCTTATCAGGCTACCGAAATGTTGGTTCACAATGCCCAGAATCTGATGCAGTCAGTTAAAGAAACTGTACGAGAGGCAGAGGCTGCTTCTATCAAGATCAGAACAGATGCAGGGTTCACCCTCCGTTGGGTTCGGAAAACTCCATGGTATCAGTAAACCGAGAGGTTTGCAGATCCCATTCATCTTGGTACAGTAACAAAGAACAGCCAAAAAGAACAAAACACTCTTAATTAGAGTGTGAGTGTGTGATGTAAACAAGAAAAATAGTACAATTTCATTATTACATAATTGCTCTAATCTAGAGTATATACTAACCCATTTTACTTATTAATTAACAATTAGAATTGGTATATTCATCTTGTGTGTACATTTCTATTACACTCAGAAAATTTGCAAATATTTTACATTTCTCAAAAAAAATCAGGTATATTACCAGTTTATCCCTATGGGTGACTTGAAGATGAATTGTAGTTATTCATTCTGTTTGGAAAAATTATAATTGGCATTGGAGGCCTGGGAAAGAGCTTTCACTTTTTCACCTTGTGCTACTCCTTCAACTCGTGCTCACAGATGAAACAAAACTAATTCAGTTCTGATGATCAAAATGTAAGCTTACGACTGATGGGCAATCATAACTAATATCAAATATGAGTTTTAGCTTCTTAAAAATGAATGCAACTTCTGTATACCATTTTTTGTCACAAAGTTAATCATCCTCAAACTCTAAGTAACTTACATTGCTAAAGATCATAACACATAAATAATCTATGCTTGTGGTGAGTGGATCTGGATTGACATACCATGTATGGGGCAGTGTAGCTACTTGGCTGATTCCTAACTTTGTACACATCACCATATTTCAAAAACTTTTGATCATTTAAGATTATTACAAATATTATGCCAAAGATTGTGTATTTCCTTTTTGGGAGAACATTTTGGAATGGTTATGCTGAGATAGACATGCTACCAATCATGTAACATGTTCTTGGGGAGGTAAAACTTACATTGAAATCATTTTGGTTTATTAGCTCCTAAACTGCTACAATTCTGCCACAGTGTATAGAAGTACAAACAACAAGGTTCAATACTGGGATATAATGCAGAGCTAATTAAACATTGAGAATCCCTATTCCAAACTGGAATCACACATTTTTGTATTATTGTTATTAGTAGCTACTGTATTTCACTTTTATTTCTTTTAAATAAGCACAATATTCTCTGGGCCACTTACAGTTAGAATTGACATAGATCTGACATTGTAGTTTGATAACTTGTTCAAACAAGGTGTATCTAACTGAAGGTAGCAGAAACTCAAGTTAAGACAGGTCTCATCAATGCAGTAGTATGTCTGGGTTTCTGTGCAAATAAGAAGTTAGCTAAGTTATGGCTCGTGTCAACTTCATGTGGAGATCATTCAACCATTTCTTGGAACTTTTTCTAATGGGAATTGTGAAATTAATACTATTTAATATAAAGAATAGATCACATCACCACATTCAAATTTCACTTAACGTGTTGTTTTATAACTTTTTTTGTGTTTAGGCACTTTTCATAGGGATTTGAATGAATCAGAATTGTAAAATTGTTTTAATTTGGACAGAGTATGAGTGCATTTAATTATGTTATCTGTACTGTTCATATAATGGTTCTAATGGGTATAATTTACACATGTTCTACTTATTTGGTATCCTGGCATATTATAAAATGCAGGAAATATTTTCTTAAATCTTACAGTGTTAACTTCTGTCAAAATTCACTTCTATTCAAAAAGTAACTGATTTAAAAAAAAACTAATTCTAAAATGTAACTTTCTGAACTGTAAAATGACAGATGTTGATGCCACTGATTATTTGAGTGTTTATACTCTAGCATCCGTAAATGTTCTAAATTGGTAAATTATATTCCCAATTTGCTGTAATGAACATTCTAATTTGTGGCCTTACTCATTTGAAAAGAATTCAGATGACAATCAGGATTCAAAATGAGTTCTTTTTTACATTGTGCTTGCAATTCATCAGGAATGGTGAATACTTATCTTAACATATATCGGACTTTGAAAACGAGTCAACTTTAAGCATAACTGCAGTTGAAAGTGTAATAGTGTTTTGATTATTTCCATGTGGGGAGTAGTTCTGCATCACTTAAGTTCACGTTCACATTCTTTTTGTCTGAAAACTCTAGTTAGGCTTAGTTTCATTATATAATTTTGGCTACACATAGGCACATTCTACTGTCTTTCAATCATAGTCTGTTCAATTTGATCCATTGCAAACGTGATAAACAATCTGACAATGGTTCACTGTACTGCTTGCTACCTTCTATTACTTTTAGCACATCTGCTGGCTTGTGTCATGTAACTGCACATTCGCCAGTTTCACTCAATTCTAGACACAAGGGAGTAATGAAATGTACTGTATGTAACTACTGAGCTTGATCTTTGTGGGAAGGATGATTTTACTACAGCTTGAATGTAAATATAAAAACTCTTAAAACTGCAGTTAAAGCAGAATTAAAGCCCAATTGTGAAGTTATTCTTCTTTGTATTATTTTTCTCTTGCTAGTTGAAACCACTTCTGAGCAGTTTACTCATTTGGCCACTTGGACAATGTCTCAAAAATTGTGGAAAGGCTCTAATTTTACAAATGACATATTTACTAAATGTACAAAGTCATTCAATTGTGAAATTCGTGGATTTAATTGACTGTCCATTTGGACACAGCTCTTCCAATACATAATTTACTCAGAATTAGCAGGAGAAAGATGTGCTCATAACTGAAGTGGAGGAAAACCAAACATTCTGTAACTGGGACAGAAACAAAACAATGTAACCAAATGAATTATCAGTACCTGTGTTTTGTTTCTCTTAAAGAAACTGCCCAATTTTACAATGGGAGAAAATATCTATAATACTTTGTACTTTTGGCAGTTACAGGACTCATTTATAATTGAGTTATTTTGGTCAGTATGTGCGTACATCTTGTGTAATTTTGTTGTGGTTCACAGGAAATTCAAATCACCATTGGGAATATTTCAGTGGTCCCAGCAGGATTTATTTCAGTTAAAGTGCAGTTAGTAGTTGCATTATCAATATCTGCAATTTTTAAAATAAAGTATTTTATAACTTTTTTATATGCTTTTTTCTTTTTCCATTGATCTACATTTATCTTAAGAGGTAAACATTTAAAATTGCTGCTTTTATTTAGTTACACCACTGTTTAGCTTACAGAGACTGAATTCTAATTTCATTTGGAAAGAGCATCATTGCACATGCTTTAGCCTTTTGAAACTGAATTGACTATTTATTCTTTTCATAGGCAATGTTGTAAAAATGGAGAATAGTTACATGATGTGAAACATTCAAACATACTGGATATATAAAATGTGGCAAGTTATAATTTTATTTAAAATTAACTTTAAAATGCTTAAATTTGCACAATACAATTTTCATGAATCTTGATTTAAAACTAAATGCTGCGATGGAATCTGGGCACATAAGCCTTCAAGTGGGGAAGCAATGTATAACTCCACATTACAATCAGAATTCCTTTAAGACACATCAGTGAAACTATCAACTCTAAAGCACAATCAAAATTTGCACCTTGGTATTTCCACATATTCAGATAAAACTGAATTGTCAGTTTTGTATTGTCATACATTGGAAATGTATGACAATTCAGCAACAATTTATGGCTGACTTGTTTAGTCCGATCTAAACTATACACATTTTATACTTCTAATAGAGGCATTTGTCAACATTACATTCGCTTCATTTATCACACTGACTCATAGTTCCCTTTATTCAGTTACTGTTGCTTGAGGAAGTAGAAAAATCACTGAAAAATTTAAGCTGACATTTACGAGGACTCACATTGAATACTGTTAGAAAATGTCTACTGGTTGCCACATGTACTGTAAGATGCATCATTTACAAGTAATTGCACCATACACATGAACATAATTGGAGTAGTTCATATTCAATGAACATCTTTCCTAGACAAATTTGGCAATATTCTACTGTATGGCATCTTAAGGCATTACAGTATGGTTTTTATGACATTGAGATGTATAACTTCAGCATTTTTTATTAAATTGTAATTGTAAACTGTCTAAATGTGCACTTGTAATGAGCAAACCCTAGGAAAATACGCATTACAAATTACAAAATGTACATAATACCACTTAATTTTTATACTCCTGTTAAACCATTGATGATTAAGGCTGTTGATCACTGTTTTAGAACTATACTCTCTCACTGTACCTGGAATGAGTTCATTTACTTTAAAGCAATCTATGAAAATCCTATAATTGACATGGCAGAATATTTGCATGTATTCCCACATTATCCATTATGTTTGATTACAAATCATCATTTAAGACTTTCAAACTTTTTTTGCCTCATGTTCTGACTTGGAATTTCCCAGCTTTGGTGGCGTATTTCACACCTTTAAAAGGTTTGTATTTTTCTCCATACATATCCAGTCGATTCACTTTCAAACCTATGTGGGCAAGGAAGAAAGTTAGTTCCAATGCTAAAATGTACCTGCTTTGCAACATGCTGCAAAACGTCTTACCCAATATATGACCAAGTGAGCCAGATTAACACCCAATACCATTGCAGCATATTTAAATACACTAATCTGCAACTGAACACAAATTCACACTTTTGTTTTCTTCAATGAACTCTGGTTATATAAAGTGCTTCTGTAGCTAATAATAACTCTTGGACTTGATATCATACCTCATCACATCATAAGGTCTCAAATTGCTACAGTTCTATACAAAGATTACAAAATAGTGATAGCTAAACCTCATTCTTACCTGACACAGAAAGCTGTTGAATCCTAAATTGAACATTGAGAGATGGATTCTCATCTGGCTTGGGAGCTCCAGCCTGTAGGCTGATCGATCCCTTCAGACTTGGCAGCTTTGGCATGGTAATCTTTCCAATGTCCCACATGAGTAACTAGCAAGAAAGTGATAGGATTTAAATTTAGTTTCCTCTTATTAACTTAAGTGAATTGTTCAAAGCATTTTGATGGGATTTGTTGGAATGTAGCAGTTGTGTGTGACACTATAACAACACGTTAGTGTGTATGTGGCAGTCTAGACTGATTTAGACCAGATCAGAAGCTTGTGACCAGGGAATCGTGTCTTGTAGAAATATAGCAATTATGTGTGACCATTGGATAACGCTCCTAATATGGGCACGTTGATTGGGCAAGACAAATCATATGTGGCAGTCTAGACTGATTTAGACCAGATCAGAAGTTTGTAACCAGATAATTGTGTATTGTAGAAATATAGCAATTGTGTGTGACCATTGGATAACACTCCTAATATGGCATGTTGATTGGGCAAGACAATCATATCATGCACTGTGCTGTCTTAATTGATTGGGTCCTGTAGGACAAAGAAAGCGAACTGAGTATATATGTGTTGGCTGTCCTCCAAGATTCAACTGTTCGAACTAACAAGTAACTATTCGAATCACAAGAGGAGTGCCTGTACTATAACTGGGATGTAGTACTGAATAAAAAGATCATAAAACTCTGTGATGACTGAAGATCGTTTCTTTGAGAAAACTCCCATTTCTTCTGAATCCAACAGGATTCCTTCAACAAGATACTATCTACATTTAAATATTTTAAAATATTTAAAGGAAGGTTAATGGCATATTGGTGCTCATTGCAAAAAGGTTAAGAGTACAAGGGTAGGGAAGTCTTGCTGCAATTCTATAGGGCCTTGGTGAGACAGCACCTAGAATATTGTATGCAGTTTTGGTCTCCTAATGTAAGAAAGTGCATTACTTGCCTTAAGACGCAGTGTAGATTTACTAGGTTGGTTCCTGGGATGTGGGGGTGGACCTATGAGGATAGGTTGAGTAAACTAGGCCTATATTCTCTGGAATATGGAAGAATTAGAGGTGATCTTATAAAAACCTATAAAGATTCTTGGCAGTGTGAGACTGTTTCCCCCTCATAGAATCATGGAATTATACGGCACAAAAGGAGGCCATTCAGCCCATCTAGTCTGTGCCGGCTCTTTGAACAGAGCAACTCAATCCCACTGCCCATTTTTCTCCCCATAACCTAACAGACCTGCTCTTCCTAAATAAAGATCTAGTTCCCTTTTAAAAGCTGTTATGGAATCTGCCTCCATCACCTTTTCAGGCAATGCATTCCAGATTCGAACAATCCGCTGAGTGAAAAAAATTCTCCTCAGTTCCCCTCTGCTTCGTTTCGAAACTATTTTAAACCTGTGACCACGAGTCACTGATTTGCCCACCAGTGGAAACAGTCTTTCCCTATTCACCCTGTCGAAACCTATCATAATCTTATAAACATCTATTAGGTCTCCTCTCAATCTTCTTTGTTCTAGCCTATCTATAAGGTCAGCCATGATCTTATTAAATGGCGGGGCAGGCTTGTGGGGCTGAATGGCCTTCTCCTGCTCCTATTTCTTATGTTCTTATTTCAGTTGGAAACGTTTTAAGTATGTTCAGTGGTAAGTTGATGCAAGACTCTAATTTAAATTTAATTACATTATCTGATTAGTAACCAAAAATAAAAGGCCATCTCAGATTTATTTTCTTTGTTGGGACCTATCTGTCAAAAGATTTTCAGATTATCTCCAATTAATTGACACAAAAATTTGAAAATGCTGTGGACTATCCTGGGGGTGGTGATGGGAATGGGGGTTAAAGGGGAATGTTTGGGGCAGAGTTGATTCTGAGGGACTTGCCTGCTGCATCAGAAACTGCTTTGGTCTCTGTCGCAGTCTTATTGGTACAATATCTTAGCCAGCCAGATCATCCTGCATTAAATGCGGTGGTCCAAGACACGTTGATGATTGACCGGACAGCCTGGTCAGTACTGTTGACTCTGCAAGCCAAGTGCCTAAAGGGCAGTGCCAAGTTTGCCAGTATTCACAATGGTATGCTGCATGATTCCTCTTGGTTAAAACCAGAGGTACCCCTGTACGCTCTCTGGCGACTTCCCAAGTTTTATTTCTTGCTAACCTGTGCCTCAACTCTCCAGAATCAAGTAAGCAAGGCACACTCGATACCATTGAAATGGGAAATTGTACATAAGTGAAACAGTAGTTTTTGTTTGGGTATCCAAGTATACTGATGGATTTCTGATGCTGGCTGAAAACATGGTTAGAGTAAATTAAAACTCACCTTGGTGACTGGGTCAAATGTGTGATTTCCTTGTATTGCAATAAGGTTCACATTCAGCACATCTTTAGGCATATGAACAGTAACAAGAATACCCTCCACAGTCTTTCCCATTGTTTGTTTTGGACCAATTGTTATGTCAAATCGCCCTGTAGATCCATTTTCATTGAAGCTGATGTTGTGTTTCACGTAAACAGGTAAAGCTACCAAACTGAAAACACAAATAATTAAGTTTCCAATATTAATGTCTTCCACCACAAAGGTTTTGAAGATTTATTCAGAATTGAGGTTTTCATTTACAATCTGTACCCATATATATAAGTCCCATTATAGCAAGATAGCTGGGGATTCATAATTATAAGCAGTAATTCCAACTAGTATTTATAACATGACACAATCTCTGATCTGAGGCCTTTGCTCCCATCAACCAGATCAATAGGAAAGGAAAATCCATGGTTGGGGAATGTCATTATCAATATTAATTCATTCAGATGCAGGACAGACGGACGGCCTGCACTGAGGCCTCTGGCATTCCTCAACTAACCACTTATGGTGGTTCAAAAGAGCAGTGACCTGTCCTCTTCTTTCCAATAGGCAGTACAAGTATGAACAAGTGCTATCTTTGTGGAGAGTCAACCATATAGAGATCAACCAATTGCCTGTTATATTTTGAAAATCAATATATAATGCAATCCTATCGCAGCCCTGTGTAAGGTAGTCCTAGTTTGATACAAATGGTACAGCGCACTCAGTAAACTAATTCAGGTATCAAAAAAGCTTTCTGGCATCCTAGAGCACTGTTTTAATTTGATATTTTGGAAAAACAGAAGATTTCATCTTACTTTTGAGAGCTGACGTGGTAAGACATCAAACGAAAATTCCCATCTGGAGGAACGAATGACAGAACTCGCTCAGCTTCCCATCTTTTAAAACGGACACATGGGTGAAAGCTAACATCATCCAGCAGTCTTGGATTCTATCAATAATAAAATATGATTTACAATTACTTTTTGTAGTCACTATTCCATAGTTGAATATATTGATATATTCAAGTAAGTATGCAAGAGAAAGATTTTGTATTTGTTAAGAGTTAAATAAATCTGCTTCCATAAACTAATATTTACTTACCATAAAGGAAAGGGTGAGGTCAGGCATTCCACTCAGCTTGACACAAGCATCGATAACACCCTGGATTTCAGCAAAGACAGTTGATCCTGAAATAAAAAGCATCCCAATGGATTAAAGTAAGCCTCTTGGTTAAGCCTCTCCTTCTCAACATGCCCCATTTCTGACGAAAGATCAATAACCTGAAACGTTGACTCAGTTTCCTTTCCCCACAGATGCTGCTTGAACTGCTGAGTGTTCCCAGCTTGTTCTTTTCCAGCTGCATTTATAAAGCATCCTCCACACCATGCGGCATCCCAGAGCACTATTCCTTTCTTGTTTGCTACTACTGATCTTTACTGAAGAATATTTTTACAGTTCCACCACTGCCTTATACCATCGAACCATCCAGTTTGTGCTTTCCTCATGTGGTAGTAAAGATCAGAAATAATTTTCTAGTGCTACCTGGTTCTCCTTATCTCGAGACAATAGAATACAATCAGGAGTAAACAACCACTACTTAGTCATTGCCCAGAAACTGGGTGGGTTTGTAATTCCAACCCAGTTACCTTGTGTGCAAAAACAGCTCTTGCATCTTTAACTGCCCAGTGTGATTGACAGTAAAACTTTTCACGAGCATAATGCGAGGAACAAATGTTACCTGATTTGTCAATTATGGCATCAATTTCTTCTGTAACATCAAAATATGCTTCGTTGTTGGCATATTTCACTCTTGCTGTTCGCCAAGGGATATTAGATAGTTGTCCTGTGGGAAGCTGGTCTCCTATGTTACTGCTTCCTGAAAGAAACAAGAAAAAGGGGAGTTTATTAGACAAAGTGAGGCCCCTTGGGTATTTGTTTAATACTGTGTCACATAAAAATTCTATTTTAATAACTGAAGAGTGATATTCAAAACATTAACCTAATTTAGATGCCAACTGATTGTCTGTAGATTCTCAGCTTTGCTTTTAGTCATTTCACTGTGGGATGTTCATCAACAGAAACTGTTCAAATTGAGACAAAATCTGCCATGCAGCTGATAGTGATCTTGTCTTTTGAGTCTGAAAGTTGTGGGATCAAGCCCTACATCATGACTTTGAGCTCCCAATCTAGGATCCAGGGCAGCAGAGGTGTCATCGTTCGATTAAACCAAGGCACTATCTACTGTCTGCCTGTTAAGCACATTAAAGGTTCCTGGCATGATTCAAAAAAGAAGCTTCTCCCGGTGCCCTGGCCAACAATCCTCCAGATAAAATTGGTCAATCATTTCAATGTGTGTCAGTGGCACATTGTTTGTTGTGTGCAAACTGGCTTCCTCATTCCCTATCAAATAAGAGTCACTGTGTGTATTCCACAATAAAATCTTGAATTGTGATGCATCTACATGATACAACAAATTGGGTTTAATAATACCATGAGATTGGTTTCAATTTCTGCTCCATGTTGAGTTAGCGATCTCAGCCACGCCAGCACTTGGGGCTGTGCCATTTGGCTTCAGCATCCCTTGGCTAACCGAGGGGTAAAGTGAGCTAAGATTTGCTGATTTTTGCTGGAAAGAGGCTGGTGAAGTTTGGTCGAGAATGGGATTGGTTGTTGAATAGCACAGCAAGTACAATGAGAGCAGGCAGCCTCCCTTCGGTGAACGTTTCTCTATAACATTTTAAACGTACGGTACTGTATTGTGAAAAGACGCAGAAATCAGCTGCAGCTTCATTGTAAACTGAGACACGATACCAGACCAAGACATCCGAGTGACATGCCGATCATTGATGGTCCTGGACGGACAACGAGATGCCCCTTGTGTACAAGTAAGTGACCGGCCGTATATTGGCGAGAGGGATCCATTATTTCATCAACCACCACAACTTGCATTTATTTATACAGCGCACTTCACTCTCGACAGCATCTCGGAGCGCTTAACAGTGGCCGTGGGGGAGGGAAGTGACCATAGGCACAGTCCAACATTAATTAAATTAAGTTTCAAGGGTGAGTGGAGTTTTTTTTTAAAAGAATGAATTGATATTGTTTCAATAAACTGTAAAAGTTCATACCTGTAATAGTATTGACCACAGAACGAAGGATTGTTGGGGGCTTAATCAGTTCTTTTAAGATATTGGATTCAGTTGCCAATGGGAAACCGTTATCTAACATCTCTTCCAGAAGCTCGTACACGATCACAACATTATCTTTAACTGTAACTTCTGAGCATTCTCCAAAATAGTCCTGGCGAAACACAGAACACGATGGCATTACTTCGTTCAAATGCTAACTCATCAGTTTTAAACACGCCTGAGACCATTCGGCGCTAAATTACATTCTTTTCACAGCCCATTTTACCGTTAAAAACTTGACACGCTGGATTGAAACCTTAAACGGGCTTATTTTAAGCCTGAAAACGAAAGCAATGCAACTGTTTTTAAACTATCCAACCTGTAAAGTTTCCACCACTCGATGGAGGAACTCGATGACGAAGAGAGGAGGCACTTCAGACTGGATGACGGCCACGAAGAAGATCTTTTCCCTGTATATGCTGACCAGGTAATGGTGAGGAGTTGGGATCACGGGTGGCACATTGTCCGCCTCCACCGCCTTCTCCTGGGCCTCAAAAAAATAATCACACACCGATCGGCTCACCACGCTCTTCCAGTGCTTCTCCAAGAAGATGTCCCCCGAGGAGTTAATGAGGAACAAACTGTGGATCATCTCGGCGAGAACTTTCCTGCCCCCTCTGCGGGCTCCAATGGACCGGGATGAAAAGGCACGTCAGTCAGTCAGTCAGCTCAGCTCAGCTCGCCCAGCCTCGGCACCGTCATCGACACGGACTCTGCCCACCTACCCGGACACCACTCTCCCCTCCCTCTGTCGGTCTGTCCGCCGGAAGCGGCCGCCAGTTGGCCCTCCTCAGGCCGGGGAAAACGTTAAAGTTATGAAGCTCGTTTTATTTCTCAAAAGAGGGAGGTAGTTTGATCCGGGGAGCTTGTGTGTGTTTCTATTTGGGCCGTTATATATTTGATAAGAATCAATACGATTTCAAGCGATTTGTTTGCCGGGCAGACAGGCGTGGGCGGGGCCGGGAGAAGAGGAAACGAAACCGTCTAGCAATGTACAACAACAAAATTGCACTTATAGAGAGAGCGCCTTTCACGTCGGGAGGACGTCCCAAAGCGCTGAACAGTCTGGTCGGGACCCGAGCGGGGTGGGGGGGGGGGGGGGGAGGGGGAAGGGGCAGGAGAGGGGGAGAGTTAGCGGGGCAGCCGAATGTAATTTTGTTGCTGTTGTTGTCGAGACTACGATGACAAACAACATTACACTTATAGAGCGCCTGTCACGTTGGCTGCTAGACTGGTTGTCTACAATGTTTTCAATGCAGAAATGGCACAAGCTACAAGACCTGTTTCAAATGTAAACGTTACGCGGCGACATCAGTTTCAGACATGAACGGATAGCTGGTGAGAGATGGGAAGCCGGCCCTGGGGGCGTGTAACGGACGCAGCCGAAGAAGTGGCGGTTTTGTCGTAACGTCACTGAGACACGCCCCCTTCAGGCTGGTGCGCACGCGCATTGCCTGCCTCTCGCCCTTCTTCCCTCCCCCCTTTTCGTACTCGCTATGGCAGACGGACCTCAACCGGCCAAGAAAGCTAAACTCCAGCTCAAGCTCAGGTACAAACCTAACACACGCAGATACATAACACAACCGGGAACGTTGGCTTTCAGTTCCTCTCTCCGTGTGCGGAGCAGCGGATAACACGGATCTTGCAACCCAAACACTGGCGTTAACTGCTTTTTTTATATATGTAAAAACGATCCTGTCGTCCCTCCTCCAAAATCGGCCCAT
Source organism: Hydrolagus colliei (assembly GCA_035084275.1). Classification (NCBI taxonomy): domain Eukaryota; kingdom Metazoa; phylum Chordata; class Chondrichthyes; order Chimaeriformes; family Chimaeridae; genus Hydrolagus; species Hydrolagus colliei. The sequence continues at coordinate 16,865,361 of CM068748.1, forward strand.
TCAATTTAAAAGCCTGATGAATATCAGCTCGATTAATAGAAAGACGGCAACGTGTGAAAAAGTGGAATATGTATGTATAAATACGTGTGTGTATTTATAGAACAGGCAGCGTCAAACAGTATTCCGTCGTGGCTTGTCAGTGGTTGGCTTTAGAAATACTGTTTTTAAATCTGAAGACGAGTTTCCATTGTGCTACGAATTTCTTGTTGAAGTCCGACGGTTGATTTGCTTTATCAATCGCTTCTAGGTGAACACGAGTTATTTTAAATTGCACTTTGCACTTTGCATGAATGGTGGGTGAACCTTTCCACTCGGATCTTGATCGAGTGCGGTCGGTTGAGTGCAAACAGCAACTTGTGTCTTGTTTGTGGACTCTATCCTACCCTCCTCCGTTTTGTGTTTATCCCCCCATTCAAGTTTCACCGAAAGAAAGAGCGGGTGAGGGAGAACACATCTGATTTCAAATTCAAAATGACTGGAAGATACATACCTCCATTGTGTTTTGTTTTACCAGCCCAGAAGTACAAGTGATTTTACAGGCCTTAAGATTTCATTCACGCTTATCTGTTTCACGAAAACCTAGTTTGAAAAAAAAGCATTAGGTGCTTTTATATAATAACATTTATAGAATTTTCCAGCCTTTGAGCCTTTGGTCAGTTTTGATACCGGATGCTATTTTCAAACCCACTTGAAATCAGAGAGGAGTGTATGGGATTGTGTTGCATTGTTGGAGGTGCTGCCCTTTGAATGAGACGGTAAACCGCCTGCCTGCTCAGGTGGGTCTTGGATCCCATGGCACTATTCAAAAAGGGAATTTCTTCCGGTGTCCTGGCCAGCAATACCCCAAACAAAACTGTTCATTCACTGCTAGGCTGTTTGAGGGGCACCTGTCTGGCTGCAGCAAAACGCCCACAAAGTACAGTCAAATCCAGTTTACTGTATATCCTGTGAAGCACTTTGAGACATCACATCATAAGGCACTGTATTAAATGCAAGGAATATTATTTTATGTTGAAATGAAATAACTCAAAATTGTGCCTAAATTTTTTCTGTTTAAAAAAAAATCCTTGCATTTGAAATGGCGCCTTATCACCTCTTTGAGATGTTTCAAAGCTCTTCACAGAATACCATCCAAAGGAATCTAATTAATTAATTAAACAGTCAAAACTTTAGTCAAGTAATTAAACTTAACTCTCCTAAAATCTTGTTTAATTTTTGATGTCAGACTTATAAAATTTAAAAATTTGTTTCAGGCTCCTCCCTCCTTAAAACTTGTGGTGCTTGAGCATATCCATCATCCCTAATGATACTCAAACTGTTATATATTAACTGATTGTGGGATGGGTTCATACTTGCTAACAACAACAACAACAAATTACATTTTTAGAGCGCCTTTCACGTCGGGAGGACGTCCCAAGGCGCTGCACAGGAGGCGTGTGACCTGAGCTGAGAGGGGAGTGTTTGGGAAGGGGTGAAACACGAAGGGGAGGTAAAAAAGTTCGGGATGAAACAAAAGGCACGATCGAAGAGGAAAGTCTTCAAACCGGCCTTGAAAGAGGAAATATTAAGAAACGAAACTGAGGGATTGAGGGATGGCATTCCATAGGGTGGGAGCGGAGAAACTGAAGGCCCGGCCTCCGATGGTGGGGCGGTTCGGGCGGGGGCCTTGGAGCAGGCCAAGTCCTGTTGAACGGAGGGTCCGGGTGGGCATGTAGGGGGAGAGTAGATCGGTTAAATAGGGCGGGGCAAGGCCGTGTAAGGCCTTGTAGGAGAGGACGAGGATCTTGAACACGATCCTCTGGAGGATGGGGAGCCAATCGAGACGGGCGAGGGTGGGGTTATGTGGTCGCGGAGGCGGGTGCGGGATAGTACACGGGCTGCAGAGTTTTGGATGACCTGTAGCCTGTGAATGGAGGAACTGGGGAGGCCGACGAGGAGAGAGTTTCCGTAGTCCAGCCGTGAGGTGATGTATGCGTGCACGAGTGTTTCGGCAGCGCGGGGGGTAAGATAGTTGCGGAGCCTGGCAATGTTGCGCAGGTGGAAATAAGCGGTGCCGGTCAAGGCGCGGATGTGGGGGAGGAAGGAAAGTTTTTGATCGAACATGATGCCGAGGTTCCTGATTGGCTTTGTGAGGTGGAGAGTGCAGCCTTGGATATTGAGGCTGGTAGCGCCCGATGTGCGGAGGCGCTGGCTTGAGCCAATCAGGAGGGCCTCGGTCTTACTCACGTTCAATTGCGAAAAGTTGTCCCTCGTCCAGGACTCGATGTCGGACAGACATGCTGTCAGAACATCGATCGTCTGGGGGTTGAGGGATGAGGCAGAAAGGTACAACTGGGTGTCGTCCGCATACATGTGGAAATTTACCCCATGTTTGCGGATGACGTCGCCCAGAGGGAGCGTGTAAAGGGTGAAAAGGAGGGGGCCTAAAACAGAGCCCTGAGGAACGCCGTGAGAAACTGAGCGGGGGTTTGAAGAAAAACCGTTGGAAGAAACAAAATGTAAACGGTGGGTCAAATAAGAATGGAACCAGTCAAGGACTGTGCCTTGAAGGTTGAGGTAGGAGGAAAGACGTTGAAGGAGGATGGTGTGATCGACTGTGTCGAACGCAGCAGACGGGTCAAGGAGGACGAGGAGGCAGAGGGAGCCCTGGTCACAGGCGGTTAGGATGTCATTTGTGACTTTAACCAGGGCAGTTTCTGTGCTGTGGATAGAGCGGAAACCTGATTGGAGGGGTTCAAAAAGTGAGTGAGTTGAAAGGAAAGAGCGGAGCTGGGAGGCAACCACTCTTTCAAGGACCTTGGATAGAAACGGGAGGTTGGAGATGGGTCGATAACTTGATGGTTGCGACGCATCAAGGGAGGGTTTCTTCAGGATAGGGATCCTGGAGAATCCCTATCCTAAGAATTATGGATGAGCCTAAAACATGTTTAGACTAACAGAATTCAATCATAGTTCTTTGTCAGAGTTGGACTATTCCTATCAATAGTTTTCATTCATGTTAAACAGTATGGACAAACTGAGTTGTCATCAATATGGAGCTCTGTGGCTTAGTGGTTGGAGCACTTGTCGACCAAGCTGGGGAGACCTGTGTTTGAATCCATACAGGTCAGGGCGAAACCTTGGGCAAGTTTCCTTACTCCACACGCCTAATAATAATCCGTCCAAAAAAAACCCCACAATAATAAAATTGGTCATTTCAATCCACGACTGTTTGTCGGACACTGCTGTGTGCAATTGGCTGCCGGAATTCACCCACAAATATACAGTCAATTCACTTTACAGTATATTCTGTGAAGCGCTTTGGGACGTCGATAAGATGTGAATTTATGTTACATATTTCCCATCAACATATGTCCTAGCATTTGAAGAATTTTTTTTTGCTAAACATCTTGTGTGTAAGTGAACACCCTGAAATATAGGGCAGTGAGTGACATTAAATTTACATTTTCATTTTGTTAGTTTCTCACAAATTATGCAATTGTGGATCTGATAATTTCATTGCAAAGCTACTAGTTTGGGTAAACAGGAGTGACATTTTGGATTTTACAGTATTTATAAAAAGGATATTAAAGAATGTTGTGTTTTTACTGTATACAGTATATATCCAAAACGCTTGTCTGCAAAATGGCTATTAAATTGAATAATTTCTCCAAATATAAACTCCTATGATTTCAATTCATATTCTTTAGCATTTTATCAGTAGCTTAAACAGTTAAATAGTCTCCACTAGAGGGAACAACTAACCTCTAATTTTATGCTATACAATATTCTGATTGTATTATTTTTGTGGTTGGATTCAAGTCATTTAGTTATGAGCTTAGCCTCTTCAATGCTAGAATTGCATCTTCCCATAACTACCAGGGTGTCTTGGCCACAAATAATAATCCTTGCATTTGATATAGGGCTTTATCACATCTTCAAGACATCTCAAAGTGCTTCACAAAATACTGTAAAGTGTAGTGACTATTTTGTGGACAAAATCTTGAATTAATGGTGTGTCACACACTAATCATAAATCTGTTATACCGTAATATTTACCAATATGTTTACCACTGTAACCACCATTCAGAGATGTGTCCTTGTTCACACAATTTGGTGTTCGTTTTCATTTTCACTATGTGACTATCTGAATATTCACTCTGATTGATCTGGTTGAGTGGTGTAATTTAGAGCATGAATTCCTCCCTCATCCATATTCACCAAAATAAATTGGTGGTTTATGACATTTTTGTTTATGTACATGTTTGGCACATTAAATTATCAATAACAATTCTTGCATTTAATATTACGTCTTCTGGATGTCTCAAAGCGTTTCACATAATACACTGCAAAGTGAATTGAGTATATTTGTTGGCAACAGGGTAGCCAATTGCTTACATAAGTGTCCCACAAACAGTCATGGATTGAAGTGACCAATATATTATTGGTTTCTTTTCTCTTGAAGGATTATTATCAGGCATGTAGTGTAAGGAAACCTGGCTAAGATTTTGCCCTGCCAGGAATCAAACGCAGTAATGCATACTCGCTTGTGAGGCGTGTACTCTCAGAGCTCTCTCGTTACAGACAGCTGATTGGGAGCTCTGGGAGGGAGGGGACAAGAAAGGGTCTGAATCGGTGATCAAAAATGAAAGTCTTAAGGTGGATTGGGAGGAAACAAATCTAAGGAATTCCAGGGCAAAATGGATAAACAGTCCCTGTTGATGGAGCAGCAGATTGGGTTGGAAACGTGAAGCAGGTGGTGGTGTTGCTTGACTGGTTGTGATATCCGTTGGGGTGCAACGAGAGTCAAGCAAAGATGGGGCTGATAGGATGCCTTACGTCCTCCTGACGTGAACGACCCTATACAAGTATAATTTTGTTGTTGATGAGCTCAGCAATTCTGTGCTTGAGAGGGCTGCGGAGCTCTGTATAATCTGCAGCCCCGTTGTGGAGCAGCCGTGAAGTCCAGTGAGCAGGTTGTTGAAATAATTAATGTGTTGACCCTTGATGTGTTGAAGTTGCGCATAATGGTCTCTAGCGCCAAGGAGAGGGAACCGCAGAGTGTTTCTTTGCTCTAAAGAATTATAGAAATCCATCCACATACTTTGTGTTGCTCATGATACTGTCCACGAAGAGTTCCTGCTGCATCTGCTTGTCAGCTGTCCAATGACAACTTCTGATTGTCCTCTGAAAAAACCACAGTTTCATCAATATTTGTTGTCTTTTTAAAATATATATTCTTGTTCTACCAGTTACTCAGGACAGTGTCCTTTCACCTGGGACCTGGTTTCAAATAATTTTTCTTTCATTTTTTAAATCTCTCTTTCTTGCAGATTCGGTATTTTAAACTAGTTCCTAGCAAAATGAATACATGTACTGTATTTTCCTTTGGAGACCCATGACGGATGGCTGACCCAGGAATTAGAAATGTTACACTGATGCAGTAGAGGGTGCTCTTCTAAGTTGGATATTACTGGGCAGAGAATTTGCTTTCCCTTGTTTTCCCAGCCGTGTTGTAAATTACCTGGGAAAGCCAAAACGAAGTGACTGGACATTTATTCAAGACGAACATTAAATTGTGTATACCAAATCTACAAAAATAAAGCTTATGCTGCAGGTTTAATGTCTTACATTAACTATTATATTGTACTCTCCCTTCAGTTCACTCTTTAAAATCAAATGATCAGCCTCCCAGCATTTGTAGTGGCATGTTTGTCTACAATTATTGGAACCCATTGATTTTACTTCAGAATTTGTTAAAAAAAATTATACGCAACCTATTAAACTTTAATAGGTCTCTGGTCTCGCTGCAGTGTACTGGCGCCTGTAGGGAACATGTGTTTTATGGTTATATAATAACCCACGCCCCTAAGTGATTTCAGAGGGACTGCGATCAAGAACTGCTACCATTGTAATGTTATAGATATGGTCCAGCTGCACTTCTCAAACACAAATACTGTGTTTACATCAGATTGTAACCTTTCAAGCTGGCACCTCGTGATGTTTTAAAAACAACGTCGATATCATGTGAGCGCTGCTGCTTATATTGAACTCATCTATTCCACCTCATCATCACGCACAGAAAATATTCGCTCCACCATATTTCACGTTTCTCTCGGAGCTGTTTGGGAGAAATGTTATCATTGTCCCCGGGAGCATTTCGAACGACCTGCTTCTGTTTGACCGGGAATAGCCGCTCGGTGTTGGTTGTCAGCATGCAGCATCTTGCCGTCCGTATGTTTCAAGCCCACTTTGATGGCACACACGAGTAGCCCAGTCTGTAATAACAAGACTATTAACAGTTTACCTGACAGATATCCGTAATCCTGTGGTTGTTTAAAAATCACTTTTGCAGCTGACTGCCAAATCTGTTGCGATCCTGTTTTTTCTTTCGCTGGGTTTGTTGCGAGTCCACGAATTGAGCAGCGGCTGAAGCGGAAACTGTTTTGTGCGGAAATGATTGGCGGCGCGCTGCTGTCAATCAGCGTTAGCTTGAGAGCGGCGGGCGTTGTGATTGGACGAGGGCGTTGAATGGGCAGTGAAGGAGGCGTGGTTTCCGGTTCCAGGTTACATTGATCTGTTGTGCGGATGCCAGTGTATATGTAGAGATTCACAGCGGCGCCGCTGACCCGTCTGTGCTGCTGCCTTCTCAACCATCCGCTAGCTTAAAGCGCCATGCCATCCTTGACGTAAGTGTTGTCATTGACTATCTGATAGGTCTAGAGATCTTTGTAATTTAGCTCAATATCGTCTTTGATTTACTGCAGCGGTATATGGGTTTCTGGTTGCCTGGAGTGTATAAGGCATGTTAAGTGAACCCACGATCAATCGTTGCTGTACATAGTTTTTCCCCGGGTCAGAATGTCAGCCCAATAGATGTACATTTCAGTGGAATCGCTATCCCAGCGACTGTGATCCAGATAATTCGTGCGCAGTCTGGTGTCGGGCATGTTCCAGATCCAGGCAGCTTTAAGCACCTGTTGCGATGCACGGCGCAAGCCTGCTTGCCGGATACGTGTGTTTGCTGACAGTAACAGACCGCATTGAGAAGGGAATGGTTGCAGGCTTCCCCACGTGTCAGCTGTACTGCGCTAACCTGCTGTCGGCTTGCTCTCGGTGGACCGCGGGATCGAGTTTCCCTGCACGCTTTTCACATTCACAAATTCAAGCAACGCCCGGAGCCAGATAGGCTGCTTCCCGAGATGTTTCGAAATGCGCGCAGAGAGCAGCCGCGTTGATTTGAGGTATAAATCCCTTAAAAAAGAAAATCACATTTGCTCGGTCAATTTGAATCTAATCGGTTTGCGCGAAAGGTTGGAATTGGTTGATTTTGCAGAACTCTGTTGGAGAACCCGTGTGGAGAATGCTCGGGGAATGTTACACGTGTCGGGTTAATGGTTTATTTTGAGTATCGGGGATTACTTGTAGATTTATCTGTTTCTCAACCGCTGTAAAGTTAAATACAAGATTTGGGGTGGAGGATCGTGCTCTGTGTCTTGTGTTTGATCAACATAATTGTCAGATTGAATCAACAGCCTGCAGCACTTCAGCTTTAAACTCAGCCCTTTCGCTAGTGATTTTCCAGTGGGCATTGGGCAGTAATCTATTTTTCTTAAAAATGCTGAACTACTCTTATGCAGAGTTTCAGTTTTCAACAAGAACACAACAGTGAGTGTTCCGAAATTTCAGAAAGCATTTGCTGAAGTTCTACATGTTACTTTAAAAAAAAGATGCCTGAAAATCTAGAAAATCAGTGACAAATTAAGCGAGTTCGCCTGCTCTCATCCTGTTTATAATTAATAAGCTTGAAGGAAAGCATTTTTGCAGTATAATAAAATTATTGCTTTTATTTAAGTTGAATTATATAAAACTAATTGGCTTTAGAGATGAACTAACTTAATTAAAGCACCAAGAAATGTGGGTAGATGTTATGCATACTGTATAATTATCAAGATAATGCATATTTCAGAAAATAACTGAAATCCAGTCACACAATGAGGGGATTGCTGAATTGTTGAGGTGCTATCCTCCATATGAGATATCAAATGACAGTTCAATCTGATCTATATTATCTGTTCAGGTGGACATGGAATTGCCTTATACTTTGCTGGGGAGAAGGAACCCCTGGTACTGGTGGTTTCAGATAAACTACTGCAAAGAAGATTCAGACATCTCTGCAATACTTTTAGCTTTTTGTAGGATACCTTTGGAAGTTAAATTACCTTCAGAGAGGTGGCAATAATGATCTCTGATGGGGATAATGTTATGTCGTAATGGTTACTGCTGTACTTAGATTTACAGCCACTTTTGAGTTATTTATTAAATTTTGTTAAAGTGCCTGAGGCTTTCGCTGAAGATCCAAACTTCAATATCGAAGCATAAAATAAAGCTATGGATTCCGTTGTTGCCTTTTAAATCATTCCCATGCATCCTTTATTTGAATAATACTGTGGAGGTGAGGCATAGTTTCTTCCTTGGATATTTTATGACCTATCAATTAACAACAGACAGCCGCTCCCTGGAAGTGATGTCTGTACAACATGATTTCTGGTTACATTGTTGTTATTCTATGACAGTCTTTCTGGAATACAAGCTCATACAAGATTTTAAACAACCATTTTGTTGAAAAGTTTTGTTTTATCTGCTCGGTGCACTACTGGGAGAATGCTCCATAATAATAATTTTACATTTGATATAGCACTTTTCACGTTTTCTAGGTGTCTCAAAGTGCTTCACAGATGGTACTGTAAAGTGAATTGAGAGTGAAACGTGGCAGCCAATTGCGCACAGCAGTATCCCACAAACAGTTGTGGATTTAAATGACCAATTTATTGTTTTTTTCTTGAGGGATTATTATCTTTGATTATTCCAATGCTCTTCTCGCCAGTCTGCCTAGCTCCACCATTCATAAAATACAAATAATTAAAAACTCCTGAATGTCCCTTCTCCCTTCTGCTTCACCATTGAAGGCGGGGCTTTCAGCCACTACGCCCCCAAAACTCTGCATCATCCTGCCTCCTCCTTGCTTGTCTTCAGATTGTCTTCATCGAGGAGACCTTCCTCTTTGATTGTGTCTTTACTTATCCCTGGCTCAGCGTCAAGCTTTGCCACTGTAAAGCGATACAGCATGCTAACCTGTGTGAAGGCGCAACATAAATCCAAGTTGTTGTAGCTTCATTGTTGAAGAGACTGTCCTTCGGTTGACACATTAATCCAAGATCTTATCTGCTTGCTCAGATGAACAGCACTGGCAGTGTTGTTTCCACTCACCCTGTCTGGTGTAGTTTCATGGATGACATGAAACATAATTATGGTTGTGATTGTTCTGGGTGTCACTATATAACTGAGGGAGGTGGTAATTGTGCTAATTATTTCCACCCCATGAGGCCTCTCACTTTCATGAATGCTACACAGTGGACAAAAGAAACATGGATCTGTTTGGCAGAAATCAAAAGCTCCCCATGTTAAAGTGGGATGGTGATTGGTGGCAGGGGTCGATGGAGATGTTCTTGTCTATATTCAGTCTCTTCCAGTTGGAGGATTTGCAAAATTATTATAGCTTTTGATATTTATTGAGACCTCATTTCAGTTACCATCAAGTAAAATGCCAGCTCGTATCATAGATGTCAGCTTGGTTCAGTTGGTCATTTACTTCACATTGTTTGTGGTATTATGGGACCGTGTGAAAATTGGTTGCCAACAAATATAGTCACTACACTGCATGCTTTTTTAAGAGCAAAGAATATTTATCATTAGTTTTGACATGCAAACCTCTGAAATGCACATTTAATCAGTTGTTGATGGAGAAGAGGTTGAGCAGTTTCCCATCGGAGTACTGCAGTGTGAAATATGCCAGCTTTTAGAAATGCATTGAGCACATTTGAGACTTAAAATGGTTTTCTGTTTGTCATGAATCTGCCAAATTCAACTTCCCTTCCAGCTAATGTGGCAATTTTTTCCATTCCAGTTAATGTGGCAATTTTTTCCATGAATATTTTTCTTGTATAAAAATGAAGCCAGTTTTTGATTTGTTTCCTCCATTTCTGTGACACATGTACTTCCTGTTTTAGTGAAAGTCACAAAACTAGATCTGCAATTTGGTTGCAATTTGCTCTTGTATTCACATTGTGTCCTCCCTGTAGCAAAGTGGAAAAATCCCAGTTTGTCACATCCCAGTGAATGGTTACAGCAACAACCAAACCGAATGCTGTGCATTCATAAAATAGGGTAGAAACTGGTGTGCTACAACTAATAAGTATTTATTTTCACTTTTAAAGTAAAATCTTTCCAGTTAAGAGACTGAGATTCCATACCTAAGCTAATTTTTACACAATAATATTGAATTTGCTGATAAGCATTACTTTGACATCAGTGTCCTTGATATGTACCATCTGCAATTTTGTATTTATATCAGCACAGTGTTCTGGACGCCCCAGAACTGTATGAGTTGGCAGCACGCCTGTTCCCATTTCTCTACTGCAGCTTTTGTTCATTCACGCGAATGTACTGTACAGTATAGCTGAACAATAATTCTCCCCAGCCTCAATTTAAAAAAAAGAATATTCCTGGAAGAACATAGTGTGGGGAACTTTTAAGTCCATGTGTCCTGTATATCTACCATGTCTTCTGTAAGCTCAACAGTAAAATAAACACTTTGCTGAATCTCTGGAATTCAGTGGTTTCAATGTTTATTGTCCTGAAGGTGCTGGGTAGAAGACAAATTCTCTGGCATGTCCAATATTGCAATGCATTTTGCAGCAATAATTGTAAAAGTGTCATATCTATTTTTGTCCATGTAAGTGACAAACAGCTATGTGGTGAATGCCCAATTTATTTTGTCACTGGGAGAGACTTCGCTTTCTTTTCAAACACACATGTGGAGTCGAGGACACTTGAGCTCTTAGCCTATCTTTCACACCTCTAAATACAGGAAAGCAGAAGCTTGGTTTAATATTTCTTCCAAAGAATAGTTATCTTTAAATGCAGCTACCCCTCCACTATACTTAAATGAAATCTTAGGCCAGTGGCTTCCAAACTTTAAATAGCAGCGCCCGCCTTAACTCAGTAAAGTTATTGTTGCACCCCCCCCCCCCCCCGCTTCACACTCGGCTCCACAGCACTCGGATCCTTGGCTCCACAGCAATCGCCTCCACAGCAATCGTGTCCTCTGCTCCACATGCACTTGGCTCAAGACTGAAGCTCCACGCACCCCCAGCCCACGGTACGCGCCCCCCCCAAGGGAGGCACACCCATTTTGTAAACCATTGCCTTAGGCTAAGAGCTCAAGTGTTAACAGGGAAAGTTGAAATGACAATCTCCTGACCCAGAGACAAGAATTCTACAAACTTTTCAAGATACTCTCTGATACCTCATTGAGTATCATCACACTTGATCACTGGGCTTTACAACTACGTATGATTCTGTTCACATATGAGTGCTGTCTGCAGTGGATTGGATGTGAAAACCCTGCTTGCTGCATTTGCCTTTCCAATACCCAAAGGCTTTGAAACTTTTGTTTTCCCATTTGAAAAAGACAATACACCACCCAAACCTCCTCAATGTGCTTCTAACAGGTTTCATTAGTTTGCTCGATAATTTTTAAAACATTTTGCTGCTACTTGACATAATAACTGTAGGCAAGCTGCCTAACAGATATTCTGTTTGCTCTTTGGAAGAGTTGTGTTTATCTTTCCATTTTTGTATTGTATCTGGGTTTAAATCCTACATCAGGCACAAAGTCTGAGCTGACACTCCAGTGCAGTGCTATTGCATTGTCGGAGGTATCAAATGAGACGTTAAACCGAGGTGCCATCCCAATTGTATTGCTTTGTTTGCCTACGCTCAATTTCACACTAAATCTTGTGAAGTGCTTTGAGACATCCTTTGGACTTGATAAAGCCTCATACCAAATGCAAGGATTATTATTGTCGTAACAAAGGCATAATCATGCTTTTCTACTTTGTTTGCAGGGAAAATGAGCTGTTTGGGATGGGAAATCCCCTCCTTGACATCTGCGCTCTTGTGGACAAAGATTTCCTGAATAAGTATGTTTCCAATTTATATTGATTATATGCCTATTTTTATTTGTGTAGATGAGGATTTAAATGAACACTTTATATTGTATGCCACGTGATTTAAACCAAACAGTGATTTGAATCAGAGTTGACATGTTCTCACGTGCACTTGTCAAGTGGAACATTGCAGAGCAAACCTGCCAAGACCACCATATGCAAGGCATATGAAGAAGAAACCTATAAAATTGTTGCTCACATTATACTAAAATAAGTTTGATAGCATAAATGTACTAGTCATATTGAATAAATGGAATCTGAGAAAAAAATAGGTATGGAGATATGGTTAAATAGAATAATTGGTATGGTTGAATTTAACATTTCACTGTATTTATGAAGTCTTCCCATGTTTAATGTAACCTGCCCTTATGGTTAACATTTAGAAGCTCTCAAACTATTCAAAGTGTGTTAATCTGAAATAATTTTATGTTTTGTATATGACGCTTTTTCCCACAGTTTTCCATTGGTTAAGAGCAGTTAATTATTTTGCAGGCACTGGTTTGTAATATGGGTGCATTTTCCAATTATGGTGGGAAGTGAAGTTAGATTATTTTGGATGAAGGCTGGGAACATTGCCAAGTCTTAGAGGAATTTTATGTTTCTTGAGAAGAGAATCATTTCAACTGCAGAATTTTCTATTTCAGCAACGGCAAATTAGTTGCATCCAGATCACCTTGCTCTAGTTGTCTTGTGCTCTGAAGCCGCACCTGGAATAATGATTATCGTTCTGGTCTGCAATGTAAGGGGGCTGTCCATGCCCTTCAATAAACTCCAAAGAGAAGATTTTCTGTATAAACTGGATTTTGAAGTTAAACTGGATTAACATGTTCAAACATGCTAACCAAAAAGGAGATGGCAGTGAAAGGCAATGTGATATTGGAAAGTACAGTATTGCTTAACAAAGAGGGAAATTGTGACTTGGACAAATTTGTGACTTGGACAAAAATTTGGACAAATCAGGGGATTGAGGCTACGACACCTGACTCATTTAATAAATGGCTTGATATTGCAATAGAAATGAAAGAAGAACGTGTTCACTGGAAAGAAGAGATCAAACGTGCTTTTCATCTGTATCTGGTTGATGATCTTTTAGAGCTAGAGCCAAAGCAAACATTAAACAACATAAGCATTGATAGAAAATTACTCCTAAACTGGATACTTTTCTATTTTAATCTACATTTGACTGTCCATGATGTTATCAGTATATATTGTTTATTTTGACTTTGTTTTTGAATGCTGCATCTTGTTTGTTAAAGATTATTTTGTAAGTTGATTGATTGAAAGTATATAGGATATACAGTGTATAGGTTAGAATTTAAACAAATTAATCCGCATTTTGACAGTTTTTTTGCACAATGGGAACAGTTTAAAACCAACAGCACTCTGTTTTCATAACCATTCTTTTATCTCAAAGACATCCTATTAAGTACTGTAGATATTAAAATTGTATCTGAAACTATGCTTCAGTATAGGATTCTCAGTGATATTCACTGAGAGCCATTGATTCATTATTTGCTTATAATGTACACATTTGAAGTTTTTTAAAAAATCATTGGAAGATGCCACATAATAAATTATTTAGCAGAGCACTATTTGTGAGTTTTGAGAAAGATTGTGTACTGTTCAACCAATTCACCCTTTGACCAGATTGAATCACGTATTCTTTCTTAATGGAAATTAATTCAAAGCAGCTGTTGCAATGTCTTGTTTGTTCAGATGTGAAAATAAGTTCACTTTTGCCTTAAGAGCCCATCGTCTGAGTCAGTTCCTTCATCTTTCATTTTAACAAGGAAGTAATTTATTTTCAAAAAAGTATTAACTGTATTCATACATTTTTAGAGTATATTGAAGTTAATTCTTTTCACATAATTTACAAGTATTTCAAATAATGTGTGCATGTATTAATTGTGCTAATTTATAGCTTTAACTGTAGTTTACTTCAATTTTATAAAAACCCTGTAAAGATGTGGAAGAGTTGGATTGTTGCCTTTGAATGTACTTATGCTTCATGTTGCAGGCATTTTTCCGGGTGGATCCATAGTGACTGGCATGGACTATTAAACCTTGTTAATCATAGTGTGGGAGGGAGAGCCATAATGAAGGACAATTATTCATGATGAGGTTTGAGCTCCTCACATGGGGGCAAAACTCTTTTTGAATAATACTTAGTTTACAATAATTTATTACAATGTGGTTTGCAAAGTGTTCTGCACTGCCAGAAGTTTTGAATCGTCATTTGGTCTAGTTTACATTTTGAAAGGTCAAGATTGGAGACGTGCAACGGTATAAAATCTGATTTGCATATGAAACTTTCATTAAAGTGCAGCTTTGTGCCAAATATAAAACAGCAAGCTTCACTATTAGTTCTGAATGTACAAGCAGCGTGACATTTGAGTATGTTTGAGTATATTCATGGCTAAAGTTCTTCTCATTAAAAATGTAATGCACTTTTTGTTGTCATTTGCATCTTCATGGAGAAAATGGCTTTTAAATCTCTCGCATGGAAGGCTATTTTACATAACTGCATCTGTTCTAAATATGATGGCTATATGGAGAATATTAATGTCTTTGTGCACAATTACCATAAATTTATAGTCAAGAGTGTTGCAATTATATTCAATTGTGTTTATTAATGTTGTATTTCAAGTCTGAGGCAGGGACAATGTTGACAATGGAGTTGGAAATGTTAATTCTATTCACTCATTCTTACAAGCAATCTTAATAATGTTTAAATTGTGAAATCTTGGTCAAGCACACCACTAAGATTGGATACTAGATATATCTGAGAGTTGTGGTTAGGTTTTGTCAAATTTGGCATTTGAAACCCTGTCGCTGGAAAGGGCGAGGACTTCTACTATTTTTCTCCTGATTACAACAGAAAGAAGATTTGTTCTGATGAAACCACTATTGTTTAATGTCACATGAGGGTTTGGAGCCTCATTAAAATATTTGGTGATTATAAAACAAGTTTCTTTCCAGAATGCTGCCATTCTTTTTGTCTTCCAGATGTTGATGTGCTTGAACATCAACATCCGTTTAACTGTTCCTTAGGTTGAGAGTTTTAGCCAATGGTGTACGTTGACTACTGCAGTGCTGGGAAAGTGTTGTGTTATTGGAGATGCGTTAGTTCAGATGAGACAAATAGTTTCTTTCTGCATGTTCAAACAAATGTTAAAGACCCATGGCAGTATTCAAAACAAAGGAATTTTAAAATATATTTTCTTCCCCTTAGAAGTCTCTGTACAAAGTTCCAGCAGATGGCCTATTTCAGATTTCTCCCCTGCTGCTTTTGACCTGATTTTTGAAAATCTGCAAAAATATTGAACAAGTGGCTTTTGACTTTTATTTTAAAAGTTTCTCTCCCCTCCTCTGGCTCAGTTGGCAGTTATCTTGATTTTGTTCCTCTCTTTCCCTTTGAGGCCCCCTTTCCCAGTGTATGCTGAGGCAGATACTGACCTGTTTGAGGAATTACTGGGGGAGGGGAATTAAGGCTTCTGTGCACTGGTTAGCAGGTTTGTGCTGGAGGTTGCTACACCATTTGCTTCAACCCATTTGTTGTCACAAAATATTGCTAATACAAAGGACTATTTGGCCTTATTTGGTTCTCAATAATTCTGTTTGTTTTTTCAACATTACAATACATAAGGATGCATTGAATTTGTAGTTTGCTTACAAACTACAGAAGCGCTATACATTCCTGCAAAAAATCCTACAAACCGTTTTGATTGGTGTTATCAGGAGCTCCACCAAGTGCAATGATGAAAATATGTGTGTATATATGTATATTATATATATATATAATATGGTATTGTAAGTCCGATGTTTTGAATGCTCAGAGGAGATGAACCAGAATATACAAATCTTGCAAGGTGTAAAGATTTATAAATAATTTTTTAGATTACTTAAAAATTTGTAGTACTGTGCGGTGAGTTTTTCCTCATAAAAATTGCAGTTATTTTGGATGAGACACTATTTGTTAGTCATAGCAGAAAAGTCATGGAGTATGTATTTTGAATAGATTATCTTGAAAAGGAAAAATAAATGTTACTCAACCTTCTAGCAATTTGGGGAATTAGCACCTGCAATTCATGCTGTTTGACCTTACGACAGGGTATGTCTGAATCCCTTCATTTAACCCGCTCCTGTTCCTTTGGGAGGTTGCTATTTCTACTTTCATTTTAGAGATTGTGCCTTTGTACATTAATGTGTTATGTATTCACTCTTGTTTCAAGGTATGGGCTGAAGGCAAATGACCAGATCCTAGCTGAAGAGAAACACAAAGAAATGTAAGTTCATTTTAACTGCACAACACATACTTTTGAAACTTTCTTTATGTCACCTTTTTGTTTATTCAGGATTTCTTGTACAATGCGATAATCCAGTATTGGTGAGTACTTTTTGCTGGGAGGGAACTGAAAATAATCTTTAGTGTTGTCTCTAAATGATGCTGTGATGTGAAGATTTTGTGTGGAGTATCATTCCGGTTCATCCTTTTTTTTGGTCACCTGTGTATCTGACACATGTGGATACCATCACTAGGGCGAGTAGAAAATAGTTATTTGTTGCTATCGAAAAGCACATTTTCCCTACCTGTTTTTTCTAAGAAGTGCTCAGGGTGCAGGTGTGATTGTTCCATACAATTGATCTTGTTTTGAAGTGTTAAAATCCAACCCGTTTAAAGATGGTACGAGGCCCCAACATAGTAAACAAATTAATAACCTTTTAATCTTTACTTGACTGATTATTTCCCAGCGCTTGGATGTCCATCCTGCTTCTGTGAATCCCAGATCCCCAAAACCCTTACCACATTTGGCTGAATATCATGGATATATTGCCTCCATATTATCTGACAGTCCCTCTGTAAACCTTGCCAAGATTAACTATTATGTTGCTTAAAGCTATCACAGTATGAAACACAGCATTTTCCGGAGCTCCAGTCCACTGGCCTGCTCTGTCTATTAGCAGATTGGATAGTGTTTCACTGTATATGTAGACAGCACATCGATTTAACAAGGTTAACGGGAACTGAGTAGTCAGCATGTTAAATTAACAGAGTTAACAGGAATTTAAAGTGAAATCAGCTATCATATTAATCATATCATAATATGGACAGTTATGATTTCTGTTCTGATGTGACAAGTCCTTGCCCCCAGTCACCGGTCTGCCCTTCCAAGTGGGCTGATGATCCAGCCTGTCTATACTGCCACTGCAGTACTGCAAACTTTACCTGGCTCAGGAACTGGACTAACACAACCACTACACAGGGTGGGCTCATTTCTGATCGTCCATTGCCAGTTCAGCTCCAAGGTGCTTACCTCTCTCTCCTTTCCCCCACCCCCCCCAACCCCCATTCACCAAAGTGGATAGCTGGTTTGTGCTCCCTATGTAAACAGCAGCAGGAAATGGTCTGCTGTGCGGAGATGGAATGCGGTGAATAATGCATGTCCTTTTGCTGCTTCAGGGCATAATGCATGTTTTTTATGCTAAAAATTCCCAATCCCAAACTAATTAAGTAAACCCAAACCCATGATGGTCGGGGGGATGTCATCAAGTATAACAATTTTATTATTGCACCATTTCCAACCATGATGTTGTGCTTTCAGATTTATTTAAATTGTATTATATTTTGAGGGGTGGAAAAATACCTGTTGACTTTGTCAGTGCCGCAGTTCAGTGCACAGTATTGTTGACTTTGCATTTATTTTTGTGCATGCTTTAGAAATAAGGCCTCAACTGATTTGTTCAGGAAGAATTTGTGGTGCACTGCTGTTTACACAGCACTTTAACCCTACTGTAGGTTAGGAAGGTTGAATAAATCTGACTTAAACCACTGTTTCACAAAACATAGCCTTGGTGCAATTTTTTAACTTTTTTAAAAAAAATACCAAATTACTGTACATTATTCTCATGCCTGACATTCAAAACTATAACCTATCCTTTATCAAGTGAGTTGTTCATATCTGGCATATTATTTTCATTAGATTGCTCGCATTGCTAGCAATAAATCCTGTGGTCAGTCGATGCTTGTGGAATAAATATTGTCATTGGTAATCATTTGTTGTTGATAAGGTGTACTTTTGCTTTTAGCCTTGAGAATATAACCTTCAAAATTTGCAAGGTGTTTCCTAGAACAATTTCTGCATGAATCTACAGCACGTAGATTTCCATGTAATGACTGAAATGTTTGAAGTGGGGGGAAAATGGGTTATAAATTGCAGTATAATAGCTGATCTTTTTCACCAGAGTTGAAATTCATCATTGGAATAAGCCTGCCACAAGCACCAATTTGTATAGCAGTAGGATTATGGGAAATGCAAATGATTTGTGAAAATAATTTAATTTTTTCATGTTAAAATTTAGGTACAATTTGAAGAGAATGAGTGCTGCCTATTCCTGGTGACAATAAGGCAGGAGTTAAGAAATTTTATTTAAAAAAGTACTTGTCAACAAGAAATAAAAAATATTTAGTTCCTGATTAAAACTTGTGGTAGAAAAAAAGTTGAGATCCTGTTGAGCCTTTTTTTTGAGAAAATGGAAAAGAATGGAAGGTTATAATACCATAGGCAGGAGGAAGGAAGGGAATGAATCATGGAGGTAAACAGTTTGTGATGTGGGGTGGAAATTGGTCTGCCTTAGAAAAGTAATGTGTGGTATATTGACTAAGAAATAATAGTAAAGAAAACAATAAATGACGAATGGGCATAGAAAAATAAAGGCAAGTGCTATGGGGGGGGGGGGGAAATCTTTAACAGGTAAAGGAGTTTTAAGGGATTGGAATGTAACATTAAAATAGCTAGATTGGGGGAAAAGAAAAGGTGTCTCTGAGAAGAGAGCGTTACTGAGGGTACAGTGGATATGCAGAATAAATAGTGAACAAAGAGAGTGATGAAGACATTATTAAGATGAATCAAAGATTTGAAAATAAGTTATTCAAAAATAATTGGTAGAGACCAAATTAACTATGGTAGAGACACTACCCATGTGAAGGGGCCTAGTTGAATAACAACTGTTATTCTTGCTGAAGGATTGCTGAATGATGATTTGTGGTTCAGAACTGAACCACAAAACCATTTCAGGGATTAGTCATTTGTGAAAATATTTGGTGTTCTTTTGGCAGAGACTGCCACAATTGATTAGTTTCCATTTAAGCAATGATAGGAAATCAAATAGGATAAGTTGAAGTAATGCTCAAGGTCCTGTTCCAGTTTGCTAATGTTGACATATATGTTTGCTTATCCTAGACGCGGACCAATATTTGATGGGATATTAACCTCCTGCTACTATTCAAGGTCATGTGTCCAGCAGTCTGATATCCGTGCCAAAAACGCAATGGGGAAAATGACTGTTTCCTTTGAGGAAAATGTTATATGTGTATCAAGTTCAACTTTAAATGTAGAAACTATCTGTTCAAATATTAAGAATGATAGTTTGAAAATATAAGTACATTATGAACTATGGAGATTCTGAGTTTTGGCTTGGTCTTAACAATGCCAGAGAGAGTTTAGAATTTGTTCAAGCAGAACTTTGCTGCATGTTAGAAGGGCTTTTTATACCAAAGAAGACAAATGATCTATTTGTAACAGAATAATTACACTGATGCTCATTCTGCCTTTTGCTGTTTTAAAGCAGTGGGACAAAAGAACTGTTTAATCGTGGCTCCCTGTCCCGAAGAGGATTGATTTCAAGATCCTCACCCTTGTCTTCAAATCCCTCCACTCCTCTGCACCCCCCTACCTCTCTGACCTCCTCTCTCCTCAAAGCAGCATCCGTTGCCTTCGCTCCACTGGGTCTGGCCTCCTCCTTGTCCCCCGAATCCTCCTCTCCACCATCGGCGGCCGTGCCTTCAGCCTCCCTGAGGCTCCAGAACTCCCTTCCTCACTCCCTTCACTTCGTCCTCTCTTCTAGTTTCAGGTCTTGGCTAAAGACCTTTCTCTTTGACTGTGCCTTTGGTCACCTTTCTCCCCCTGCCCTGACTTGCCCCCGGGATCCATTATTGTGAAGCGCTCTGAGATGTCATCTGGCGTGGAGGGCACTATATAAATCCAAGTTGTTGTAACATTCCCTTGAACAAGGAAGTTTGTGAATACAGGTATCCTCCCCAACCGTGGGGGATATATTCCTCTAAACCTCCGCGATTGGTAAAATTGCGGTTGGAAAATGCAGGGCTCTATGGGATAGGGGAAGTAAGTTTGCATTTCGTAGAACTAAACACAAAAAAACACATACAGTTATAACATACATGCCGATAGGGGGAGTAAGTTTGGGCACGTTGGCTGCCAGGATCTGCAGCAATCCGCGAGGCTGTCAGACTGACTGACTGACCTACCCAGAGAGACAAGGAGGGCTGGGGGGTGCTGTCTGACTGATCTACAGAGCGAGAGAGAGAGAGAGAGAAAGAGAGACATGTAGGGTGGGGGGGTGACACGGAGGGCTGGGAGTGCTGTCTGATTGATCTACACAGAGAGAGAGAGAGCGAGATAGGGAGTGTGGGGGGGTGACACGGAGGGCTGGGGAGACTGTCTAACTGATCTACAGAGAGAGAGAAATCAACAGAGAAGGTGTGATGGGTGACACGGAGGGCTTGGGGGGCTGTCTGACTGACTGATACAGACAGACACAGAGAGAGAAGGTGTGGGGTGGAGGGAAGAGAAGGTGAAATAGAAGGTGAGAGAGAGAAGGGGGGTGGGGGAGGGGTGGGTGGGGGGAAGAGAAGGTGAAATAGAGAGGTGTGTCAGAGAGAGATACACTTACACACAGAGAGAGAAGGATGCAGAGAAGCAACAATAAATTTATGTTATTTACTTTAATCCTAAGAGAGAAGTGTTGTCGCTGGTTGGTTGCAACATCGCAACTGGGTCCTAGCGCTATACGCTAGTGTTAATGTTAAAATCCATGGATAAGCAAGGGTTATAAGCCATGGTTTGCAAGGGTTGTCGCATTTAGCAAACCGTGGATGCTTGAGTTTTGAGGTTGACAAGGCCGGGTTGGGGCGGGATACCTGTAATGTGCTGTATGAACCACTTGTCTTTGCAGTGAATCATTTGGTTGATGGGCAACAAACACTGTGAACACCTGGACACCAGGCGGTGTCCTGACTGCGAGAATTCAGGATGCCATCACCTCTTGCCTCTCGGGGCTCGCCACTGCAGACAGACACAGAGGAGAGACATACTCGTTGAGAGAGAGCCACACACACACTCATTTGCTCGCTCTCGCAGAAAGAGAGACAAACACACACAGATTGAGACACAGAGTGAGAGTGCTGTGTACCAAACTACTCTCCTGCCACTTCCTAACCAACAACAGTGATGAAAACTTTCTGTTTCAACTTTCTATTCTATTCCAGTTCAAAGTTTACCCTAAATTGAGGAGAAATAATACCTAATAATTTGGTCACACAAACTACAACTGTTTGTGTAACATTGCTGTGCATGATTGGCTGCTGCATTTTGCTGACAAAATATAGTCAATAGGCTTTACAGTATATTTTGTGAAGCTCTTTGAGATGCCTCAAAGATGTGATGTATATCAAATGCAAGGATTATTCTTAGAGACACACACTCAGTCACAGATGCAGAGAGATATACATTCACAGACACAGGAGAAAGACACTTAACAAACACAGACACTCATAAAAACACACACTCAGAGGAGAGACACAAACAGAGACATGCACACATCAGAACAGCGGGACCTTGGGGTTGGGGCAGGGGACGGAGAGTAGGAAAGGGGGGAGAGTTAGGAGGGCATGTTAGCAGAAGGCACGGTACAAGGGGAAGTTCTTGAGACCGGCCTTGAAGGCCTCTTTAACCCATCATCTCCTGCTCTCTACCCCATTTTTTCCTTTGTCTTTCCTTGCCCTACCTCTCCCTCTCTGTTAGTCCTTAAAAGCCTCTCCCTCCCAACATGCCCCAGTTCTAACGAAGGGACAAGATCGTGGACAAGAAATGTTGACTCACTTTTCTTTTCCCCATAGATGTTGCCTGAGCTGCTGAGTGTTCCCAGCGATTTCTGTTTTAGCTTTATTTTATAGTTCATCATCATGCCTTAGACATGCCTTAGTGGCAATTTTAACTTGTTGCAGGTTAACCTATGTATGTATGCATGTATGTATTGATATTTATATTGAAGAGATGGTGAAAACTTGTTTGACAGTATAAATCAATACAGACATTATTGAATGTGTGGTTGACACTCACATCTTTAGCATTGGCTGACTACATAATTTATGTGACTAGTACTGCCTGTACTGTTTTACATTTATAACTCATTCCAGAGTTTATTTGCTTGGGTGGATGCAACAAATGTTTCTCTTATCTTTGATGGGAAAGCATTTTTCTTTCTTCTGCCAATTTTTTTTGCTTTGCTGAGGCACATGATTCCTTTTATTTTCCTGTTTGGGGTTGTTCCACTGGCAACAGTCATACTCTGCAGCTTCACCCAAATGAACATTATCCATATACAGTATGTACCTTGATATTAAGTTTTGAAGCCAGCTATTTGACTGCAATGAACATCATTGCCTGCAATATCCTGTCTTTCTTTACCTGATGTCCAGGGGTGTGGGTAAATTAAAGTATTTGACTTGGATCCAATTTCTAGTCAAATGGTTTTGCATTCACATCTTGTCCTCTGAATGCAGTTAACAATAATGCAAAATCTTTAGGCGTATAGGTGGTTTGCAGTTTAGATGAATTTCTCCTTTTCTCTTGCTGCCATCCCTCCCTCTTCCCCTTGATTTCTTTTCAAAAGATTAACTGATCAAAATTTTGAAGAGTTTTGTTTCAAAAATGAAAACCATCTCTATAAAAGACCTGTTTTTAATCACATGTGCTAAAGCAGAGAAAATTAATCCATCATCCTCTTTATTGACAAGTTGTTCCATCTCCCCTCAGTGGATTGGATAGAAACTGCACTTTGTGAGCCTCAAGATGAGGCAACTCCATGTGGCGACAAGATGTGTGTGACGTGTAAATGTGAGCTTGACTTTGCCGCTAATTCAAGTTCCACTCCCCCAAAAATCTTTTGCAGCTTTTGTGATAGTTATTCGGGAAGCCTTTTTGTTTTGAGTTTTACACCTCATGTTGTTTTGAGTTTTACACCTCAAGTTGTTTTGAAATGAAACCTTTGTGGGATAGTGACATAAATAACGTAGTGCACAAAAAAATGCTAACAAATATATGTAATTAGCAAATCAGTTGTACTTTGTGAGTTTTTTTAATATATGCCTCTTCCTCCACCACTATACAAGGGTAACTATATTCATTTAATTTTTCCCCACTGGTGAAATGCTGCCACCTTTTGGATGCCATGTTAGTTTCAATATTGGTATGTTTGTGCGTTAACAGTAAATTTATAATGGCTTTCAAGGCTATCTCAGTAGAAAACCCAGAAGTCTTCACACCACACATGTGGTATAGATTTTTTTTAAATGCTAGGGAGTGTTGAAAGGAGTATGAATATTTTGAATATTGAGTGATTTGTAATTCCTAGTGGTAAAAAAAAAGGACAGATTTATACCTCTTTATCATATTGAGCATCTCAACTTCCTTCATAGGTAATTACTATCAAGCTCCATAAACAGTAGTGGATAAACTAGTAAATGTTTGCTTGAAGTGCACTGTGTTTGTGTATGGAATTTGTATCTAACAACAAATGAAATAATATGTTTTAATAATAATCCAAATGAATTAATACATTCACAACAACAAAATAACATTTGTATAACGTCTTTCACGTCGGGAGGACATCAAGTCCTGCAGCTCAGTGTTTAAAGTCGTGGAGTCCTGTAGCTCTGTGGTTAGAACACTTGCAAATGAGATACCTGAGGTCTATTACCGCAGGGCAAAACGTTTCTTTACTCCACATGACCACACGCAGTAAGTAGTAGCCCAATTTAGTTGGATTGCTTTTCCAAGGATAATATCCTCCCCAAAAAACAACAATAATAATTTGGTCATTCAGTCAACGACTATTTGTGGGACACTGCTGTCCTCAACTGGCTGCTACATTTCACCAACAAATACAGTCAATTCACTTTACAGTATATTCTACGAAGAGCTTTGAGACATCTTGAAGATATGAAAAGTGCTATATTAAATGCAAGGATTATTGGTACAGGACTTGCAAAGACTTGGAGGAAAAAATACATTGATCTGAATTGCTTTTTTTGTGCAGTCGGGTATCTGACACATACGGAAACCCATCACCATACCGAATTGTATCCAAACCAATCCAAATTGCCACATGATCAAGACCACCACAGTGACGGATGGAAAAAACGCCTGCAGAAATCATTGCAACAAGCTTGTGGTATAAAAATGTGTCAATGTACTCGACACCACAAGAGTTAATGTCAGGGTAAAAGCATCAACTGAAAATGTTTTTTTTTAGGTGTAATCCTGACTTAGCTGGTAGCACTTTTGCCTCGGTTGTGGTTTCAAATCCCAACCGCGCTGTCAAGCTGACACTCCAGTGCAGTGTTTTTGGAACACTGCAGTGTTGGAGATGCCATTCCTTGGATGCAATGTTAAACTGAAGTCCCATTCCTGTGCAGATAGATGTTAAACGATGTTTCCTGGTATCTTGGTCTCCAATCCCCAGATAAATATTGCTGATTTACTTCATGGCTGTTTATGGGACATTACTGTGTTTAAATGAGCTGCTATGTTGCCCTACAAATACAGTCACTGGAGTACATCCTGTAAATGGCTTTAAGATGTTTAATGACATGGGACGGTGGGTGCTGTATCAAATATAAAGATTATGGTCCAGAAAATGTTGCCTGAAGATTTACAAACAACATGAAACAAGCCAGTCAAGACTTGAACTGGAGCGTTTCATTTCCCTGTGAATGTCATTTTGGGTGTGAAATTATGTTTTGTAAACTAATCTTTTTTCCCCAACGTTCTTAAGAATGTCAAACTCTAATAATAATTTGAAAGTTTGATTTTAAAAATTAATCTTAACAGTATTCAAATGCATTCCTGCTGGGATACTATTTGTATCATTCATCCACTTATAAGGAGTATTTTTGTAATGGTTTTGCACCATAAATGCCAATTTTATTTGGGTAAAAGTTGATTGGTGAAAAACTTTATTTATTTTGAATTTAAGATGGGGGTGGAACTAACCATTGAGTTGACGTTGCATGTGTACTGTAGCAGGTTTGGGAAATCCGTGTGCAATACGTGTATTGCATTACATGCAAAGTATAACTCGTTCTGTGTTCTGAAAATTGCAATGCAAACTGCAAGTGCATCGAGTCTATGTGTTGCTACATATTACAACAACACAAATGCTAGACAAAGAAAAGACTTATGGTCCATCTTGTTCGCCTTCCACCTTCCTGGCGGTTGCATGCACATATGTCCTAAACTACCTATGTACTATATTCTACAATGTTATTTCCTAAAAGAAAACGGATCCAATCGGTGTTTGAAGGAATCAATACTTTCTGCTTCTTTGTCTCCCTATGGAGCCTATAGCACAGGTTTACCGAAATAATGTTTCCGTAGATTAGTTTTGGATATACCCTCCTTCAATTGCAGTCCCTATCCTTTGGTTTTACTATCTTGGACAAGTTAAAACAGTCTGTCATGATCTACGTTGTCTACCCCCTTTAGAATCTTAAGACAGCTATCATATTGCAATTCAATCTTCTTCCAGTGTGAACATCTGTTAAATTGTAGTTTCTGCAGCAGAGGGCGACAAAGACCCATTATTGGAAACCACTGCAGTTTATGTATCTCAAATCCTGCTGATCC
Source organism: Hydrolagus colliei (assembly GCA_035084275.1). NCBI lineage: Eukaryota > Metazoa > Chordata > Chondrichthyes > Chimaeriformes > Chimaeridae > Hydrolagus > Hydrolagus colliei. The sequence goes on from CM068748.1 coordinate 16,891,177, forward strand.
AGTTCTGTACAATACCATCGTAACAGTTTAAAAAAAAATTGGTACATATTAGCTGCCATATTTTACTACATAATGTTCATGTAGTGAAACGTAAAATGTTGTGTTTTGGCCACAATATATATCGTCAATTCACTTTACAGTATATTCCGTGAAGCACTTTGAGACATCCCAAAGACATGATACGGTGTTATATCAAATGCAAGGCTTATTATTATAAACAGCAAAGAGATGAGCAGCCAAATTAATTTGAATTGAAGGATTAAATTGGGATTAGAAGCAGAATTTAAACCAGGATAACAAAGAAAAACTGCATTTCTTTCAAATAGTGTTGGCAGGATGGGTTATTTCCATCCACCTAAACCACAAGACAAATGGAACCTAAAATTAATAATGCAATCCAAGAATATGATGAAATAAAATTGTACATAATATGGATTAATATATAGGCAATTGTGGCAGCTCACTTATGCCTACAAAGTCCCATTAACAGCAGGTTATTTACAATTGAGGAGGAAGAAAGAGGAAAAATATATAGATTGTTTAAAAGCAATGGGGAAAGGGAGAGGAGAAACAGGCAACTATTACAGTGCAGATGCTCCAAGATCCCTAAAGACAATGGAGTATTTATTTATTTCAGTCCACGTTTCCCTCGAATATTTATTTTCAAACATGTTTCTGCAGCAGATCTTATGCACTTGGTTCAAAGGAATGGCATCAACTTCTTGTTTGGAATCTTTCCCACTGATGCTCTACTCTTTGGGGAATTTGTTTCAAAAATAATCCTTGCCTTTGGTACACAGCCTCATCACATCCAGTGTCTCAAAGATCTTCCTTTTTTTTGTAAAATGTCATGACTGTATCTGTAGGCAACTACTCTGCTGTTTCCATGGTCTTAAATCAAGAATCTACATCTCTAATCATTTTTAAAGACCTAGATATTTTCCCCTCATTCTGATTTTTCTAATGAGAACAAGTTCAACTTTGTGAGCTTCACTTGATAATTTAGAATACAAAGTACACTTTTGAGTCCTCATTATTTCTCTTTTCTGCAAAACTTTTGATATCCATTTTGAGGTAGATTGTCCAAAACTGTACACGGTATTCTAATTGTGGCTTTGCAGTGATTTATGCAAGACTGGCTAAACTCCCGTGTAGCATAGTGTTTTTGAACATGTTTATTCATACATTTCAAAACTTTTTAAAAATAATGTATTTGTTGTTCACAAAAAAAGGGTGAGCTTTAATCACTGGGTTGTTTTTCTTTGTTATTTTTTGTTTGTTTTTAAGCTGTATTTATGTTTATTTTCCTTTTAAAAGTTAATTGTTACAATTGCGGAACATGCCTAAGATTTTTATGTATATATATATAGATTAGAATAACTTCCTTTAAATTTATTAATGTCCTCAAAATGACAAATGCAATCTGTAACCCAATATTTGATTAACTTTATTGATAGCATCATTATTTATAATAATAATATTCCTTGCATTTGATATCATGCTTTTCAGGCCTTTTAGACATCTCAAAGCGCTTCACATAATATACTGTAAAGTGAATTGACTGTATATTTGTGGGTGAAACGCAGCAACTAATTGTGCATAGCATTGTCTCACAAAAAGTAATAGATTGAAACGACCAAATTTTTTTTGAGGGATTATTATCAAGCGTGTGAAGCAAGGAAACTTAACCTAGGTTTCACCCTGCCTGGAATTGGTCTCTCGCTTGTAAGGCTGGTGCTCTAACCATCGAGCTGCAGGACTCCACATGCTTAAACTTTAATCATACTCGTAATTCTTTTTCTTCCCACCTCTTCTAATGTACACTTGCAATTTTGTGCAAATTGTACCATCTATTCTGATGTACTTCACCTCTCATTCTTCGCCATCTGGTGTATAGTTTCTCTGTCCTTGAGGATTAATTGTTTTTCAGACTTTTGAGGTGATCTAGATCCTCTGCCTCAGATTTATGAATGTCCTGAATCCAATGCTAGGGAAGGCCAATCCACTATTCCCCAAATTGACATAGTGAGGCTGCATTTCTGCATGTTTAAAATATTTTTAAAAGATTACTTGCCATATATTGAAGGTCAAGTTGATGAGTCTTACTGTATTTTTGATTTGCTAAAGATCAAATTATTTTGTGCAGTAAATAAAGTAGCAATGGATTTCCACCTGACCTTTATGATATCAGCATTTGCCTGATGTCTCAAGTTGACACATTTGCCTTTCTGTATCTGTTTTATAATTAATGGAGGCAACTGTATAAAAAATCTTCAAAAGCCACCTGGAAGTCACTTGGAATAACATTAAATGATTTTTGTATTTAGCATTGAGAGAAAAATCTGATTACTAAAGGAAAAGCATGAGAATATTTGCAGCAATAGAAGGAACGATACTTAGAATTCATGAGACCTGAGATTGGTTGATTTAGTTTAGAAAAAGTAGATTCCTTCTTGTCTGAACAGTTTAGTGATACACTATCTGAGGGACAAGCAACAAATGGTGACAAGTTAGTGACAGTGTTGGCAATTGTAATGGAAAACAGCAAACTGGTCACAAGATCACAAGTGGTTTGTATAAAGAAAATTCTTCAGCCTGTTTGATCTCATCCTTTCAGAAAGTGACAATCGTACTTTCTTTGCACCATGAAGCTATCCTACCCTCAACCACCCTTCCAGCTGTTGATTACTCTGTGTAAAGAAATAACTGATGGGACTGGGAGTGTGGAATTGCATCAGTGTGCTCTGATTGGAATCAGCTGCTCATTCAAATTTTACAGTGGTTAATCACTCTAAACAGTTTTAATCAAAGTGCTCCTACTAGAAATCGAGAAATCTCTAACAGTGCTTAGCTGCGACTGACCCTTTCCTGGCATCAGCTCTGGATTGGGTTCCAGGCTGGTTCAAAGTTGCTTCCTCCTTTGTTAGGATTAAATGAATCCTAGCTCCTTTCTGTAACATACCTAATGCTTAAGGAGGTGAGTTCCAAGTCTGACGTTGAAGCGTGGGTTCATCGAGAGAGCAGAGAGCTCAATGATGTGAAGTAGGAACAGAGTGAAGGAATTTGGTGAGAGCAGGAATGCCTTATCGTTTACCAACTAAAACGTATCAATAACAAGTCAGTTGGCAGGCAACTAGTATTAGGCATTAATTGTTGGCTGACCAATTGAAACTGGTTCTGTCTGAGGAGTATATAAAAGGGAGATTTGCAAGAGCCTCATTCAAGCAGAGAACTCAATGGAACTAAAGTATGATAGGTCGAACTCCATCGGTGGGAAATAAAGAAACTAATAATGCTAACAAAGTAAAGGGGAAAGGCCACAGACAATGGAACTGTACTTGCATTAATGCAAGACGTCTGGGCTACAAAGACATGCGACCTGGAAAATCTTGCAAAGAGGCGACAGATTGGACATCATTAACATCACAGAGACATGGAATGATTCCAATCATTGGAATAGAAATCTGGAAGGATTCACACTGTTTTGGAGGGACCCTATTGAGAGAAGAGGAGGTGGTGTGGTAGTAAGTATAAACTCCAATATTGAGGCACAAATGAGAGAGGATATAAAAATGGAAAGGGTAGCCATAGAATCACTTTGGGTAGAATTACTAGATTAATCTGAATGGAAAATAAGAAGGACCTGGGGATCCTGATTGATAATAAATTGAAGCTATCCTAAAAATGCTTGGTAGCAGTGAGTAAGGTAAACCAGATGCTGAGATGTACTGAAAAGGCTATATTGAGCCGAAATAGTGGGGATAATCCTGCCACTTTATAAATCATGGTATGACCGCACTTGGAATATAGTTCTGGTCACCACAGTATAAAAAAGAATATTACAGCGATTGAGAGGATTCAGAAGAGGGCAACCAAATTGATTGAGGGGATGAAGGAACTGGACCACGAGGAGCAATTAGATATATTGGGTGTTCTCACGTGGGAGAAGAGGAGGTTGAGGGTGTTATAATTATGGTCTTTAAGATTCTGAAGGGAATAGATGATGTAGATCTTGATAAGCTTTTATCTTCCACTGAACTGCAGAATCAGAGGACACGACCAACGAATGAAAGGGGGTAAATTCAGAACAAATTGTGGAAACACTACTTCACTCACTACTTCAGTGAGTGAGTTGTAAACTTGTGGAACTGGATCCCTAAGGAGACAGTAGAACCACAAAATGTTGTTTGTTTCAAGAACAAATTAGATAGATTTGAGACACATGTTAAGCGACTGCCAGGTTGGTGGAAGGCGAAGTAGATGGACCTTGTTGTTCTTGCACCTAGCAAATTCTTATATGTTCATCATCACTATACAGGCATTTTTTAAAATATACAAGTGCTATATGCTTCATGTGGGATGGATGAGTTTGATGGCTGAAGGGCCTCCTTCATTTGAGTCTCTGTGAGGAGTTCTTTGAAAAGTGTGCCCCTATCACTATTGTCAATTCATTTTGACTTGATGTTTAACTCCTTAAAATTGGGGGGTTGGGTGGAGCGTATAATAAAATTTAGAGTTGCCCAATCAGTGAACCTGTGGCCAAAATTAGTGACAGAATTTAAACCGATGATTAGACAATTCTGTATATATCTACTTGAGGATGGAGAACAGATAGAGATATTCGGAAGCAGCAAACTATTTTAGCTGGTGGCATTTAAACTTGAATGAATTTCTGGTTGCTTAATGAGTCATTGGGAGGAAACTGGTCTCTTTCAGTTTACAGAAACGTAATGACGTGATGGATAAACAGCCCTCAGCAATAACAGGATAGTGAATAAAGGTCAGAATTGCTTGGGACCCTGCATGTTTTTATTTTTAAAAAAGAGAAGCTAAGTGTTATCAAAATTAGCTTCCAAAGGCTGTCGAAGGCTGTAGTGAAGTTGACTATATGGTTTTTGTTTTTGACTGTTACATTATAATCTTCCTTATTTTCATGTTAAAATGTCATTTTGTTGGAATGAATCAAATTAGAAATGGCATTTGTAATTTTACTGCTTATTTCTACTGAAAAATATGCTAGTTAGAGCGTAACTGATCTTGCTTTTTCTTGAATCATTGCACCGTTATAACATATTTCATGCACTCTACTGTTTACTTAGGCAAAAAAAATCTAAATTGTAAATGTGTTTGTTGACTCCCTTCAAATCACCAACATGGGAACCTGAAATTCTTGACTTACATGAGGTTACTGCCACTATCACTTCCCTTGTACTTGTATCAGTCTGACCAGCAAATAATAATAATAAACAATAATAATAATCCTTGAAATGATACAGTGCTTTTCATCTTCTAGACACCTCAAAACGCTTCACAGAATTTCCTGTAAAGTGAATTGACTATATATGTGGGTGAAACGTGGCAGCTAATTGCGCACAGCAGTGTCCCATAAACAGTCGTAGATTGAAATGACCAATTTCTTTTGAGGAATTATTTTCAGGCATGTGGAGTAAGGAATCTTGCCCAAGGTGTCAGCCTGCCTGGAATCGAACCCAAGTTTCTTGCTTGTAAGGCGAGTGCTCTAACTACTGAACTGAAGGACAGCTGCCCCCTCCCCCCATTCCCTTCAGTCACCCTCCCCGATCCCAACGCCCAGTTCCAGTATAAAACTAAAATAATAAAAAAAATATTGTCCAGTGCTTTTGGAAGTCCTCCTGACATGAATGGCATCATCCAAACATAATTTTGTTGTTGTACTCTTTTCAGTTGCAAAGCTGAACCATACAATATCTGACTTCCTCTTGCATTTTCTTGCAGGTTTGATGAACTTGTGAAGAAGTTCAAAGTGGAGTATCATGCCGGTGGCTCTACCCAGAATTCAGTCAAGGTGGCTCAGGTTTGTGTTTACTTAACCCTGTACTGTTTAACAGTAACATAGTGCTTTGAAACAATTTGTTTTAACAATGCCAGTTACATTTACAAAAAATAACTAGCCAGTGGAAGATATTTACAATAGATTACCGTATATCTCCGCGTATAAGGCGCATCCGCGTATAAGGCGCACCCCCCGTTTTTGACCTTTTCTTGGTGACAAAAAAAACGGAAGCATTTTCAATGATATTGCCGGCAGAAGGGAGGAGAGACAGGAGAAACGGGTAGGTAGCGAGGGAGAGAGGCAGGCAGCCAGGGAGGGAGAGAGGGAGGCAGGGAGAGAGAGAGGGAGAGAGGCAGGGAGAGAGAGAGGGAGAGAGGCAGGGAGAGAGAGAGGGAGAGAGGCAGGCCGGCAGCCCGGGAGAGAGAGAGGCAGGCCGGCAGCCCGGGAGAGAGAGAGAGGGAGAGAGGCAGGCCGGCAGCCAGGGAGAGAGAGAGGGAGGGAGGCAGGCAGGCACGCAGGCAGGGAGGGAGGGAGGGAGGGAGAGCGGCAGCCCGGGAAAGAGAGAGGGAGAGAGGCAGGCCGGCACGCAGGCAGGGAGAGAGAGCGGCAGGGAGTGAGACAGGCAGACTGGGTTCGGCAGAAGGTAAGCACAGCACTGAAGTCCGCCGCTGCCCGGGCGGCCGAGGCCGAAGCCCCGTCACCCGCTCCTCCCAACCCCCGCCGGACACTGACCAAACCCCGGCTGACAGCGCGCCGGCCGCCCCTCCTGTTTACTGTATTTCAGAGGCTCAAAATTGCTTGTACCTGCGTATAGGGCGCACCCCCAACTTTCGAGATCTTCCGACCTGAAAAAAAGTGCGCCTTATACGCGGAGATATACGGTATTTATCCCAAAATATAACTTACTGCACTTTTCAATATGTGAAAATTGTCTTCAGCACATCATTTAGGTTGATACCAATCTGCCAATTTGCTAAGAATCATACTTTGGATTTATCACTGGCAAATATAAACATTCGAAGTTTTTGCTTACATGTTTAGGAATTATAAATGTACACTTTAATTGTGTACAGTAAAATCTTTGCCATCTATATCTTTGTTTTCCAAAATAAAATCTATTTCATGCTTACTTGATCATTTTTACATAATTTTATTTGATTGTCTTCTCTGCTACTGAGAGGATGTATTCATCAATCACAGTTTGCTTTTATAATTTAAAAAAATGAAATACCATTGTTTCCTCCCAAAAAAATTACTATTTTGTGCTTAGTTAATTGCACAAGGGTGTATGTTGCATGTTCCTGTGGTTGGAGGTCGAGGTGAAGGATTGCCTATAGAGATGCAATTGTATGCAATTCAATTTACATTTATGTCGCACATTTCATGTCTGGGGGACATCTCAAGGCATCTGACACTGCTGTCTGCGCTCGGGAGCTGAGATTGGAAATGAGAAGAAGGATGACCAAAAGATGTATGTCTTAAAATTGACTTTGAAAGAGGGGAGAGAGCAAGTGATTCAGATGTTGTCTGGGATGGAGTTCCAGAGACTGGGAGCAGAATGGCTGAGTGCATGCCTGCTAATGGGTGGGTAGGGTAGGGTAAGTGAGGCTGGTAGTCATTGAGTAAAGGGAATAGCTAGGTTGGTAGGGTCAGCAAATATACAAGCAGACATTGGGTGAGCAACAGGTCGGGATTTATCTATAATGTTTCTCTTTTTTCCCTACTGCACCAAGTATTTGCAGTCAAAATAGCTTGATGAACCTTGTGGTCATGGGATTGGAGGGTGGCTAAGATTCATAGGATCATATCCTAGCACGAATCGGTACATTGAGGAGGAGGATAGTGGAGAAAATGTTTGTTTATATGTACATGAACATTGGTGGTGGGGTGGGGGCAGGGTGGGAGAGGCTTGGCGGCCTTGAATAGGAGGAAAACTGATCCAAACCTTAGGTTTAGCTCTCCTCTTGTTCTGTCACAATACATTGTCATTGCTGTCTTGCAGTGCAATTAAACCTGCAGCTGCACCCATAATTGTGTCCAAATTGCACAAATTCTTGCCAGATAAAATTGTTCTGTTTTAATGACAAAGCTGTTTGCCAGATATATAATATCCCCAACCGCCCTTTATTTCGAAAAATTCAGAAATGGCAAGTAATAAAAACTAGTCTCCCTGTTCCTGCTGGTTACATTTTGCACAAAGAAAACTGAACTATTCCTGCCAAAATATGTGAAATTGTTTCCTATAATATGTTAAGCTTTGGGAAATCGATAGAACTCGTCAGTTATGAGTGTCAATTAACGATCTCTGAGAGAAAAATTGAAACCAGTCCAGGTGGTTAGTTATGGTTGTCTTTCTGTGAAATCAAACCGATTTGAGGAACATGTTTGTGGTGTGGAAGAAATAATGAGATTAACCTTTCCTCAGTATGTTCAATGCAGACAAAAAGTGTGTGGGAAAGAGGGTGGAAGAGAAAGGAAGCTTGCTTTCTGCAGACATGTTCAGCTTTCTGGCAAACCCACTGCATAACTAATGTTTGCTTCAGCCACATCCAGACAGCAGATGGTGCAGCACTGGCTGCTGAAAGCACTGCATTAAAATCAACGCAAGCAGGATTTCTGCTGTTGAACTGAAGCAATATAAAACTCAAGTGGCTTTTTATTCAAAATTCTATGGGTGGTAAACCGATATTATTGAAAGGAGCAGTATGTCATTTCTTTTTAAATTTAGATGAGTGTAATGTACAGTCATCCCTCCAGTGGTATTATCTTTTGAAAAATAATTTTGTAATGTGCACAGAAGCTTGTCCTGCCTCCTCCGGATTATCTGGAGTGGCAAACAGGATGATGGGCCCACCATATCGGTCGCTATAATCCACATTATTTGGGGGACAAAGATGCACAGCTGCCGACCCCTTGCTCTGCCTAACTTCAAAAATGGTAAGGCTAGAGTGACAGTTTCAGAAAAATTATCTAACCTGATGAAGGCTTTACAATATAGGTAATTGTGATTTGTAGCTGCAAAGGAACTATTCTCAGGTGCGGGATCAGGGGAGTAAATGGATTTTACCTCGTTGAATGCTTGGCAATGGAATGTCGGAATCAATTCAATTCTCTGTGGCTTGGTAGTACTTGGTTTCTGAGCCAGGCAGGTCCATAGTACTCCAGGGCCCTGATGATGACAGACCAGCTAGTCTGGCTCATCGACAGGATTTGCCTTTGGGTCGACCTTAACCTTGAAAGTCAAAGCTCTAATGAGCAGGGTGGTCTTTGCTGGGCAAGCAGTCATAAGCGTGCCAGACAGTGCTTTCAATAGCAAGCTATATGGTTTTAGCTGGTTAGACTCCAGCAGGACCACAACCATCCTCTGGGTCCCCAACATTAGCCTGTGTCAAGCTATGATTATTACTTTCCTAAATTGTGTAAACTGAGTGTGTCCCTCCAGAGAGAGTGCACATTTCATTCCAGATATAGAGGAATTTTCTACGTGTAGTTAGCTTAAATATATGGAACTCTGTTCAGTTTGGACACGCTTGATCATGACAATGGTTTTCTGCATGTTTTAGGCATCATGCTGACCCAAAATAGGAATGTTTGTTGCTTTTGACTTTTAAAATATCATTCTTCACTTTTTATGTTCCTTCCCGTTTAATATTCTGAAGTGCAAGATAACTAAGCACAGATATTTTGTGCTTTTCCTTTGTGGACCTTCCTGTTCACCCTTTAAATAGTTATATTTGAGAACTAAAAAGGCTGTACATAATAACATGGAAAGCAAGTTTCATGTTATTGGTATTTTATTGCCTTTAATTACTGTTGTTGAGCATTGTAATTCTAAATTCGAATTAATCTTTCACTTGTATAGCTTGAAGCCTATTACTGCTTTTAAACTTGTATCTTTGAGGACTGCAGGATGCTTCAAAACAGTTCACAGGATATAAGTGTATTGTGTAGGTACTAATTGCATAGAAAAATAAATGCATTTGAAGGTTACAAAATCACTGGGTAAATATGAAGATTAACAAATGTCTGGCAGAAAGTTGAAATGAGTAATTCAATCTTGGGTTTTCCTGATGTTCATAAACAGCTCAACCTTCACTTTGATTATTCAGGACATCCAAAACGCTGCTTGATTGAACTGTTGCCAAGAATCTATTATCCCATATATTTTGTGAAGTAGTGATTTAATGTACTCTCTGATGTGCCAAAAGACTAGTTTAAATTCCAAGCTTACCTTGACATTGATACCGAAGGTTTCTCAAAAGTGATTGTGGGTTCAAGCCCCACATTGGGACTTTGAGCTAACTTCAATTGTGTCATTGTTGTTTGTTAATTGGTCCCATGTTTACCTACAAATACAGTCAACCCACTTCCCAGAACACTGAAACATGTTGAGGCGTTGATATCATATGGGTAAATTAAATGCAAAGTGTTATTAAGAGGACTTAAAGACTGATTATAAGAAAGACGAGGTCTGTGACAGCTGATCTTCTGTTTTAAAAAAAACTGTTTACAGACATTGGAGAATGGAAGGCCAAGATTGACGGTGAATTGAAGTCCCTCCCTTTGTGCATCACCTTTGAGTGCTAAAGCAGCAGACTTGTAATACGCATCCTAGAATTGCAAAATGTGTGCTAATCACATGGTTCTGCTAGCTTGTCTCATAGAATACTCAAACTGAAACAAGCTTTGTCAACCTAAAAAACACACTTTGTTTTTCAAAAAGTGCTTTGTGATATTTGTTAATTTCATAATCTTTAAATATAATAGAAAATTACATTGTATAGGGCCTTTCATGTCGGGAGGATGTCCCAAGGCTCTGGACAGTCAGGGATTTGGCCCCAAGTGGATGGATTGGATTGGGTAAAGAAGAGTGGTTGAACAAAGGCTGGATACACTTTAAATATGAGTTTAATGGCACATTATATGTAAGTACTGTTGCCAACAACAATCATATGCTGGCATAGTGCTCCAAGGTAATTAAGGTAGCAGCACTAATCTCAATGCAGCAAATCTCTAGCGGTGGTTGTTCACATTTTTAACACCCTCTCTTCCCCAAGTCAAAAATGTGGTTTCTGTACTGTGGATCACCAAGGAAGTTTGTATAAAGGCAACAAATAATATTTAAAATATTATAAATATACTATAATATACATTACATTATTTCACCTTCAAAACCCTCTATTGCTTCGCCCCACCCTACCTCTGCAACCTCCTAACCCCCTACCAACCTGCCTGTCCCCTTCGCTCAGCATGTTCCATGTCCCCCGACCCACCCGCCCTACCAGCAAGGCAAGCCTTCAGCCACTCTGCCCCAAACCTCTGCAATTCCATTCCGTAGTCTCTCCGTCTCACCCCCTCCCTTGCCTCCTTCAAGTCCCTCTTCTTTGATAGTCCCATCAGTCATCCCAAATCCCCCTCCAGCTTGAGTCAAAACATTGACTGTCCAGCGCCTTAGGAAATTCTTCCGACGTGAAAGGCGCTGTACAAAGTAATTTTGTTGTTGTTGAAAGAATGTGAAGGGTGATATAAGGTCACTGCATTGATTCCAACCCACAATTTTTTAAATGTAGGTTTATTCTTTTGAGTTTCCTTGTGCCATGTTGCTTTCCCAGCCGACCAAAGGGCCTACAGAAGGGACTTTAATGGTGGGCGTGAGAGGGTTGTTTTTATTGGCCTGAATTTTATTTTCCATGTAGGGAAATCTGAGGGGTCTGTGGTTTAAGTCCTGTGATGACATCGCTGATAATAGGAATTCCCTGCATGGGGAATTTTCCCTTCAGTCTTATCGATTCTTGACATGCATGTATTTGCTCTGTTTCTTGAACTCTTGATGATAATCCCTCAAGAAAACCCCCCCAATAATTTTGTCACACCAAACTACAACTGTTTGTGGGACACTACTGTGTGTAATTGGCTGCTGCGTTTTGCCCACAAATACAGTCAATTCACTTTACAATCATTTCAACAGTCTATTTACCATTTAGCTCATTAAATGGGCACATATGTACATTAGACTCTTTTAAACTGCTAGTTTGCATTGGTCCTGGCTTTAAGTCAACATCCATTGGTCATGATCTTCAAGTGCTTTAAATGGACTTTTTTCATCAGCAATAGCTTAATTTTGTGAAAACATTTGGAAGTTCTCGTATGTCACCTGATTAACGTAAAGCTTAATTAGTTGGTTAATGAACATGATAAGTAACTTCCTCCCATCAGCTCTGCGTGTACATTGTGGGTGTCTGTGACAGTCTACTAAACCTCACTTAACCATTTAGCATCTTGGCATTTTGTTATTTTATCAGTTTCTCAGCAAATTTAATATTCTACTGTAATTTCACTTAAATTTTGAAAAATGCTATAAATAGTGTGAAAAGGCGCTATACAAGTGTAATTTTGTTGTTGTTGTTTACAAGTAGTTTAACTCATTCATTTCTTTCTCCCTATAAATTAATCAAAACTTACATTTATATAGCGCCTTTCACGTCGAAAGGACGTCCCAAGGCGCTGTTCAGTCAGGTAGGGACAAGAGCAAGGGGGGAGGGGTCGGACAGGATGAAGGATAAACATGATATAATGAGTTTGCTCTGGATGTGTGAACAGATGGCATTTCAGGAGAATTGGTGTTCTCATCTGTTGCAGGCCACAAGTATTCTAGCAAATGTATTCATTAAGAATAAGGGAAATTAACACAAATATCCTGAGAGCTGTGATGTGTTTAAGAATGTCAACAGCTGTTTTGTGTGATTTACAGTCAATGGACAGCATCTTGATCTTGATTATCCATTGTAACCTAACTGCAAGTACAGGTTCATGAACAATCTCCTGACCTCTGCAAATGCATTCTGTGTGTTACAATTGAGCAGCTTAGGTTCTGTCTCCTGATAATTCACCCTCAAGTAGTATGGTCGAGATGATGGATTTCCCAATTTGAGGAGGTCTGGGTGGTAGATTTCTTATTAAAATTGCCGAACTCGTATTTGACTTTCTGAACGCTAACTATGTAATTATGGTGTGAAAATATATTAATAGTGTGAAAAAAATCCTTTGAATACTGCTGAAAGATTTCCCATCAACATAACATTGGAAACTTCAATTTATTTTGCCATGGGAAATAGAATATTTTAAAAGCTGTAAAAACTCTCGAGATGGGTGTAGTTAAATTTACCTTGTGCAAGTGAAAACATAAATTTATTAAAATGATTATTTCCTCTTGATCTGAGTAACTCCAATGATAACTAATTTTATCTTACTTTGGAACACTGATAAGACTGACAGCCCTGCCTCAGAGTCAATGCTGTGGAGCCAATTTTTTTTTTCCTTTTTGTCTTTCAAAATGGCAATATAAGCAATTTTACGTTAGTTGGCATTTCTTGCTGCGGATTTTGCTTTCCTGGGTAATATTGACCTTCCTTAGAGATTGGGAAAGCCTCCCAGCTACCAAATGAATTCAGAATTCACAACTTGCCACCAGGATTGTTTGCCATGTAATGTAGATGGGTGGAATTCCACAACACCAACAAGGCAAAATATTGTAATGCTACGTCTGGTTGATAATTTTCCATGCTCAAGGCCTTGATGCACTGGGCATGTCAATTTACATTTGACCAAAAGTACTTAGCAGCTCAGCTATTCAAAACTTAAAACCAATATGTCTTTCGTTGGACCTTGGAACTCATATAATCACAGCCAGAGGTCTTCCCAAGGAAGGAGCAATGTTTACCACAGTTTAAACAATAATCTTTATGTTTTTATTTAGAGAAGGATCAAAAACTTCATGCTTTGTTTTCAATTGGGTTTTCAATAAGTATGCTGTTCTTTCACTCTTTACTCGTGTCTTTTGAATGTACGAGAAGGCCAGCGAGCGTGGTCTGAACTGACACTGTGTTACTATGCTGTATTGTTGGAGGTGTCATCCTTCAGATGAGAGTTTAAACCAAGGCCCTATCTGACTGTTCAGGTGAATGTTAAACATCCCATGGCACTATTCAAGATGAAAAGGGAGTTTTTCTCATGTCCAGACCAATAATCCCCCAAATAAAATCAGTCATTCACTGTTTGGGGTTCATTGCTGCATGCAGTTGGGCTATGTGTTCGCCTACAAAAGTACACAGTAAACTACACTTCGATGTAAATTCTGTGAAGCACTTTGAGATGTCTTCATATATCATTACATGCATTATTATATAATTTAGCATTCCAATAAATGAATGATGCCATCTGTTTCTCGTTGGTCAGCTGGCTGGTTGATCTGTGCAGAAACCATCATGGTTAATCCAAAGCAGACTGAGTATTCTATTTGTTGAAGAACATCTTCTAGGCTTAACAACACAAGTAAATTTAACAAGTGAAAATAATATTTTGAAATTACTTTCTCTTACCTCTGGTGCTCTGGTTGAGTTTAGAAGCTCATTGTGTATGGAGGTTAGGCCACAAAATTGCAGACACCAATTTATTTGATGTGATTTCGCAGGAAGCACATTTAGTCCAAAACATTAACAGTATGTAATAAGTTTGGTTGATTTTAAATTAATGCTAAGTATTTTACTGTGCTTGAATTTTCAGACAGCCTTTTAAGTACAGGAGTATTCATTGGTAATAAATATTTGCCAGCATTTCTTGTGATCAGTCCATTATTGAAATTGGAACACAGAAAAATGCAGTTTCTTACATTAAACAGCTTATACAGTATTAGTAAAACATTCTGTTGACCCTATTACTCAATGAAAGACATTTGACAGGAGCAGAACTTGGATGCTTGTAACTCTATAAGCTTGTGGAATTGATTTAGTACAATTTTGTTTATTTACACTGATTTTGTTTGCAAAATGCTGCAGTATTATAACTACTGGGGATGAAGGAGAATGTCATGTGAAGAATTAATGTAACAGAAAAAGTAGTCATTAAATCTAGTTCGTCCAGTAGAATTATTTTTGACTGGTATTCATTCCAATTTAGTTTTAAATTCATCTTTCAGTTCCTTGTAAAAATGTTGACTTTTTGTTGTGAGGAAACAATGTGGTTGTGGCTGAACAAATTACTGTGGAATAAATAACATGTTAGTTTCTATTTTCTAAGTGGCCAGCAATGTAATCGTAAACGCATTCCTTCTGTGAATCAATAAGATTTTCTGACCAATAATCGTTGTTTGCAACTAAATCTAGCTTCTGTTTTTACAGTTTATTCCATAACAAATAGAATAAATTGCATTCAAGATTGATTTAAGCGCTCTGAGACGCCGCCCGGCGTGGAGGGCGCTGTATAAATCGAAGTTGTTGATTTGCTTTAAATTGACTTGCTGGTGAGCAGAGTAATATTTATTGCTAGTTTCTATGATCCCCATATATACACTGTGACTAGTCATCACAATGTTACAAAATCCTTGGTTCGATTGTAAAGAATGTTGCTATATTCTGCAAAAGACTTCGCTCCACCGGGTCTGGCCTCCTCCACGTCCCCTGAATCCTCCGCTCCACCCTTGACAGCCATAACCTTCAGCCACTACGCCCCAAGGCTCTGGAACTCCCTTCCTCACTCCCTTCGCTTCGCCCCCTCTCTTCCCAGTTTCAGGTCACAGCTAAAGACCTTTCTCTTCGATCGCGCCTTTGGTCACCTTTCTACCTCAGCCCCTGGCTCGGTCCCGGGATCCGCTACTGTGAAGCGCTCTGAGACGCTATCCGGCGTGGAGGGCGCTGTATAAATAGTTGTTGTTGTTGTTGACTTGTTGATTATAGATTTTACATCTCTGGTTATCTTCTGACAATAAAGAACACAAAGGCATGGACACTTTTTTATTTTCAGATTTTAACATTCTGCTTCACCACAAGTCAAAGCAACCATTAATATGGCAAACCTCTGTTGTATATATCGGCTTTGAGTTCATTATTGCCTGATTTTAAAAAAAACTAAGCCGAAACAATTTTAGTATGTTTGATACTCTCACAGGTGATGCTCAAGTGTTAAAGCAATTTTATTGAGTTGCTGGCAAACTAGGGGGCAGGCTTCCCTCTCAGCTTCTGTTGACCTTGTACACCAAAGCCCTACTGGGTCAGTTCCAAGGGTACCTCAACACACACTCGGGGGGGGTATGTATTAGGGTGTGGAGCTTCATAGAAAGAGTAAACATTCCTTTCCAAATTCTGAAGCATGGTGATGGATTTCTGCCTGTGTCAGACACTTGGTTGACCAAACAAAATACTCTCAAGATCGGTTTGGGTAAAGAAGGCTATCTGACTTCAACCCTTTCAGAATATCCACCAAAATGGGTTTTGTCTTTTGTCTATTAATTTGGTGCATTGAATTGCTCTTTTCAGTAGCATCTTAAGAATGTCAATTTTGGCTCATCAGTTAGACTTGGAGTAGCAAACTGGGGGCAGTCTTCAGCCTGCATCCTCCATAAAACTTATTCATTGGTTACCCAAAGACTAACCACTTCTGAGCTCGGAAAAGATAACTCAACTGTAATGGGAATATGGAACTTGCTACCACAAGAAGATATTGAGGCAAATAGCATAGATGTATTTAAGGGGAAGCTAGATAGGTACACGAGGAAGGAGAAAGACATGAAGAAGAGTATGCTTGTAGGCTTAGTTGAGAAAGTGCAGGAGGAGGCTTAAATGGAGCATAAATCAGTTGGGCAGAGTGGCCTGTTTCTGTGCTGTATATTCTAATGTATTCTAATTTTAGTGGATTTTTATGATTCTTAAATACCAATCCTAGATTTTTTTGATAAAACCTGCTTTGGTAAAGTTGTCTATATCGGGTAGATGAAGAGTGAACTTTTTTTTTAATAGTCTGTTAAACGAACCATGTGTCTTTCTTGCTTATTTCATTCCACGCAGGATTGTCTCATTCCTTTTCAGTTTAATGTTTGCAATGAATACTCAAAGATCAATGCATAAAGTGTTGATAGAATTATTCAAAACAAAGTCATGAAACAAAGAAACTGGACAGCATTTCCATAACACTAGCTCACTTTAATTGATATAATGATGAACATTGTGCCTATGGGAAAGCACAGTTAAATTGCCTGAGTAATACAGTATTGATTAAGTATTCATTGTCTGCATAAAATGGATTATTTAATCCACAGTGATACTCTGCTTAATGTGCTTCTCACCCTATTAGGATTTCTGCTGAAGTACACCATTGTCTGACTCAATAAATGTATAGTTGATAAAATACTGGTAATAGGATATCATATCCACAGGAGTCCTGTAGCTCAGTGGTTAGGGCACTCGCCTTACAAGCGTGAGACCTGTGATCGAATCCAGGCAGGGTGAAACCGTGGGCAAGTTTCCTTACTCCACATGCCTAATAATAATGCCTCAAAAAACCCACAATAATAAATTGGTCATTTCAATCCATGACTATTTGTGGGACACTGCTGTGCGCAATTGTCTGCCATGTTTTGCCCACAAATATAGTGAATTCACTTTGCAGTATATTCTGTGAAGCGCTTTGAGACGTCTAGAAGACGTGAAAAGCGCTATATCAAATGCAAGTATTATTGTTATATATATTTGTCAAAATATAGTTGTTATATGGTATTTTATGAAAAGGAAAATTATAAGATGCCTGTGAATTATATTGTACTAGATATTTGCTGATTGTTTTCTTATTTGCAGTGGATGATCCAGAAGCCGTATAAAGTAGCCACTTTCTTTGGGTGTATTGGTAAAGATAAATTTGGTGACATTTTGAAAAAGAAATCGGAGGAAGCTCATATTGATGCCCACTACTATGAACAGAATGAACAGCCAACGGGCACGTGTGCTGCCTGCATCACTGGGGACAACAGGTCAGATACTACTTTGAAGAAAGTTGGTTTCAGGTTAGAATACTGGCTTTTGAGTTCCTCACAGTAGTTAGTCACACTAACTTTTTATTTATTTTTCTTTGGTGGATACGGGAGGATTGAGCCCTTGTCTTACCACTCTTTAATTAAATAATGAAACTAATCTGAATATTTTCATATAATTTGAAGAATAATGATTAATGAGGCTCTCCGTACTAAATTGGCAACCTTAATTTAGAATTTATTATAGCATATATGAGTGCTTCAGCCTCATATCAACTTCCTAAGCATGGGAGAAGCCAATATGGCATTAGGTTTCATCTCCATGTTTCTTTGCTATGTCCACTATTACCCACCCCTGCTTTGAGAGTGCTGATCTATTGTGGGCGATATTTCCACATGTAGTGAAGATTCTCTGATAGCTTTGCAAATTCCATTTTTCAACTTGAACCTGACACCACATTTGAGTATTGACATGCTATTCAATTGTGGTATCGTCACAGGGTAATGTACATTCTATCCTCATCTAGAGTTTGTACACGCATATAAGACACTGAGTAATGATCACCAGTGGAAATCCTAACTGAGTCAGTCTTCTCTTCCTCCAACTCTCTTCTGTTTCCCTCCCTTTGTTCTATCTTTCTTCTTCCCTCTCCCGTCTCTCTCCTTCCCTTCCTCTCATTCTATCCCTTTCCACCCCCACCCCACTTATGTCACCCGTCACTCTTTCTTTTCATCTTAAATCTTGAATTATTTGGAGGCCAACAATAAAAAGCAGCGGAATGGTTTTCTATTCTCATACCAAGATTCTCTCGTCAATGGAACTTCGCACTCTCCAAACATCAGTTGCCATTTACAGTAAAATAGGAGAAAATGAAAAGCCAAGTCAACTATCTGAAGCATCACATCTTTCCTGTTTTCTTATCTATGACACAATTTCTCCCTGCTTTCTAGGGGAAGTAGTTTTTTGTATGAACACCAGTTTAAGATATCGAGCCAACAATGGTGTTAATTATTTTGTTTCTTCAAAGCAACAGTAGAATTTAATTAATTTGGACGGAACAGATTAATATTATTTGTATGTTACAATACTTTAACAAATATTTATAGTCTTTATAAAATATTACAACAAGAAGTTGAATTTATATAGTGTCCTTCGTGGGCGGTAGCCTCTCGGAGTGGTTCACATTAAGTGATACAAATAATGAAGTATTTTCACTATTAGTTGAAATTGATCAATTCCTGATTGCTTTCCACCACTTTGGGATATCCTTCTGACGTGAAAGGCACTTTAAAAACTAATTTGTTATTGCTATGTAGTGAACCCCTTTGGAAAGCTTACGTATGTATGGATGGTAAGTGAGGATAGGGTGAAGCTGTAAGAGTCCCACAGTCAATGTAGCTTGTCAAAACTCACAGTTTCAAGTTAGGGATACATATGATATTTATCCTAGATGTTTCCTAGATATTGTGGAGATGGCTTTCCTTTTACTTCCCCACCCCCACCCCCACCTCTCAACACATTTCTCAATCGCAATCTCTAAGAGGTCGGGTCAGCCAAAAGTTGATTACATTACAGTAAGTTAACTTTTGCAGAGCTGAACAAATTTTGAAATAAGGAATATTGAGGAACAATTTAGGGAAATCAGATTATTTATGCACTGAGGAATTGTGGGATTCATGCTTGATTAATTTGGGATACCAACTTTTGGCTGAACAAGAAAAGAGTATTCTGACTTGTGCTATCAGGCAGTTGAATGCTTCAAGCTGGAAGCTCATGATACATATCTAGCTTCAGGGAGGATAGATTTGGTGAGTGGTCAACCCCCAGCATTTCCAGGGCACATTCACGATACTGAATATCGCTTGTATTGCTAAATTGACTCCTACAGTCTTGAGTTTCATTTGATTGGGCTGTTAATACCTGTGAAACTGTATTGCAGTAAGAGTTGCTACCTAGAGGAGAGGGGAAGAAAGGATAAATTTAAAATATACAGTTTATCATGTTAATCAATTAGTTTTTCTTAAGAGCAAAGCCTTATTTTTCATTGTCTTGCTCATCAAACAATCTGCAACATTGGTGATTCAATACTACAATCCAATATTCTCTGTAGAGTAAAAATAAATGATATTCAGTTTTGCAAGACTCAAATTCTGATGTGGTACTAGATACCTTGAGTAAGTTTGTAACTAACTTAATTTGCCTATTTTAGGTCCCTTGTGGCTAATCTGGCAGCAGCAAATTGTTACAAAAAGGACCAGCATCTGGACAAGAAGGAAAATTGGCAGTTGGTGGAAAAGGCCAAAGTTTATTACATTGCAGTAAGTATCCTTTGTACATAGCTGACATGATCAAATAAAATGGTGAAATAGGCTTGATGAGCTGAACGACTTACTCTTGTTCCTGTATTTCTAAATCAGAAAATTATGAGGCTTGCGGATTGAAACCCCAGATTGTAACTTGGGCTGGTTACCTATTAGATGTTGAACCACCTGGTTCTTCAGGTGGATGTTAAAGATTACGTAACACTGTTTAAATAGAGAGAAGGGAGTTAATTTCAGTATCCTGGTTAACAAACCCTCATAGTTACCTTATAGCTGTTTGTGGTGGTTGCTTGAACAAATAGCTGCTGTGTGTGCCTACCAAAACAATAACTACACCTGACAATTACGTGTGAAGCATTTTGAACTATTTACACATGGAGCTAAATAAGGTAAGAAATTGTTTGAGAGTCAACGGTACCTACTCACTTAATTCAGTCCCCCACCACAAATTGTGGTGTTTCGGTAGGTTTGCTTTACTCAATGAAGGATTCAAAGTATTGGTACAGAAAACCAAATTCGTTTTTTAAACAACAATAAATGAATTTTTGAAAAAATACAAGGATGATCCATAAAGATTGGATCTTTGAGACTGTTTTGATATTGCTGAGCAAATGTAAAGCTCCCTTGGTGGCAGTGTTGATTTTACTGAAATGATCACTTTTGTCCCCAACATGTTATTCATGGGAGAATTCACTTGTATACTCTTAAAAATACAATTACATGAATAGCTATTCTGCAAATGTTCTAGGTAAAGATATTCTTGCCCTTGGCGGAATGTTCTGTCTAACAAATTTTGTTTGTTGAAAATGCAAATGTTAATGAGTAGGTGTATTAATATCATTTTTGTTGCTATTGTAGAGTTGCCAAGGATTTTTTTCAGTATCGGTGAGAGACTGATTGCCCACATATCTACAATTAGTATGCATGTGGGTATCTTTTGAGAATATATACAGAATGTTGTGGTGGAGTGGGGGTGGCAACTAAAGATGACTCAACAGTTACAAATTGAAGGGTTTTAAAGCACTTTGAAATATGTGCTGTTCAATGTAAGATTTGTCATAGGTCAAACCCTCTGAATATCCTGTTTTATAAAGTTGGTATACAAATGGAATGTGCTATTTTTTGTGATAATATTACAATTAAATTTCTTTTAAAAAATTGGCAACAGTGGAAACTATTGCCGTAGCATTGTGAAGGGCAGTTTTAAAACCAATAGGAAGAAATATTCCTTTACAGGACAATCAACATATGGAACTGGTTACCAGCAACCATGGTTGAGACCAGAACATTGGACCTATTTAAGAACACATTAGCTTTGATTAGAACACAGTCAGGTTGATATTCTGCAAAGGACAGGTTAAGCTTTCTTCATCCAACCTTTTGTGATTCTACTGGGGATCATTTAGCTTTGACAGACATGACCGTTGTTGATTGAGGGGAGTAGGTATTTGAAGGACAATAATAATCTTTGCATTTGACATATCTTCGGTATGTCTCAAAGTGCTTCACAAAATATACTGTAAAATGAATTAACTCTACTTTGTGGGCGAAAGGGGTTGTTGGTTACTATATTTGTGGAGCTCCTGTAGCTCAGTGGCTAGAGCACTCACCTTACAAGCGTGAGACCCGTGTTCGAATCCAGGCAGATCAGGGCAAAACCTTGGGTAACTTTCCTTACTCCACAAGCCTAACAGTAATCCCTCAAAAAAAACACTAATGAAATAAAGATTGGTCATTTCAATCCACGACTGTTTGTGGGGCTGTGCGCAATTGGCTGCCCATTTTGTCCACAAATATACAGTCAATTCACTTTACAGTATATTTTGTGAAGTGCTTTGAGACGTCGATAAGATGTGAAGTTGGACAAGGAGCTGCATATGAATTCAAGACACTTTATATGTGTGAACCATCATTCTTTGAGTACAGGTACCCCGCCCCAACCGTGGTTTTTTTCTACAGCTAATTTCACTTATCCACGGTTGGCTCGCTGCGATAACCCTTGCAATGGCAATGGGTTTTGCTTATCCACGGGTTTTAACACTAACACTAGCGTTTGGCGCTAGGACCCAGTTGCATCACCAGCCACAATGTCGCTTCGCGCTAGCGTTCGGCGCTATGACCCAGTTGCGATGTCGCAATCAACCAGCGACAATGTCGCTTCTCTTTTAGGATTAAGGTAAATAACATGAATTTATTGTCGCTTCTCTGCATCCCGCCCCTCTGTGCAACCCACCATACCACCTTCTTCGCATCCCCCTCTCCTCCGTGTCACCCACCACACCACCTTCTCCACATTCTCCCCCCCCCCCCCCCCTTGTCCTAGTTTAAAACTGGAGTTTTAAACTAGGACAAGAGACTAACCATGATAGTTTGACCCAGTTATGCTATTGGAGAAGCCAAGTCAAATGTAAAAATGAGTCCCATTATTCAAAGTCCTGTGTATAAAATGAGAATTCAGGAATGGCAAAAACAATTGAGCATTGTTGAAACTAAAATGTTGACATTTGAATGGTTAATACCAGAAATGTGGAAAAATATTGCATTCCTATGAAACGTCAAACAAACAGTATATGGAGTGACGTTTTTCAGTCATTTACATCTCCATTGGGATGGCTTGATGCGAAAGTACTGTGAAATCTGACGTGTTCTCTGGTTCCTTCCTTGCTGGACATCTTTTGCTAATAATCTTTCTATTGTGCATCTTGGCAATATCAGTTTCAAGTCCTGTGATTTGTAAGGCTATGCCCGATGATGTCAAGCTGTCTAAAGCCACTATAACGCAGGCTGTCTGAAGCTACTCTAGCACAATAATGTAAGTGCAGTCAAGGAGAACAATATGATCTTGTGTGTCATGAATGTATCTTAGTATGATCTAAAGACAGAGACCTCTGACATGTCTGGCAAATACAAAACATTCACAGTTATCATTGTGAAGCTCTTCTAGTTGATTGTATGCTGTTATATTCCTCTGCTGCAGCACAGTCACTTGATCACTGTTTTCATTGAAAATAGAGCAGCTGGTGTTAAGTGTGGAAATTGATTATACAGTCAGTGAGTCCATTGAAAATGTTGCAGTTTCTTTCAGTGAGATGGCCACATTGCTAATGTTTCCTTCAGCCTGGAGCCTGTTAATGCTCACTGCTGTGGTCTGGACAACCTTCATCGATCTTGGTGTCAAGGAAAAAAGATTGGCACTTTAGAACTGTCAAATATATATACTCCAGCCTGTTATACCTACACTGGCAAGCCTTATTGTATGCCACCCAATGAAGCATTTTGGACTACAACCATTTAGGGAGAAACATCTGTAGGTGACTCAATTTCTGTTTAATACATTGTGGGATAAATTTAATTAAAATGTATGGAATTAAACATGTGATCATTGTACTAATTGTGCCGTAATAAGGGAGATAATTTTCCTCTTTAGTCTACACTTAACACCAGCACAATTGTTTTTAATCTTAGATTTATTTTTTCAGTATCAAAGCATATTAATATGTACATTTTTTGTAATAATAGGGCAATATTATTGCCTCCTAAATGGTTTAATATTTTGTCTTATCAGTAAATGAATGCAATCCCATGGTTTTTAATCTTCAAATCAGTTTACTGAATAAACTGCTTTAGGCAAATGATTTATGCTGCTTGGCAGCTATACTCTTGGTGCTTGTTGCTATATCATGTGATTGAGTAAACTGCATTATTAGAGCACTTATTTAGCCAATCTAGCAGCAGCAGACGCAGCCGTGATGCCGTTTTTCAAAAAGAAAATGTTGAACTGGAGCCAAAAGTGCTGTGGCAGCTGTTGCCAGGAAACGCTGGTCTGCAGCAATTAATGAAAAAGCTAGTGATAAAATGAGACAGAATTGCATGTTTTCAGAAACCGTTTAAATTATTGATATCGTAAGTACAATATATTCATTAAAATGGCCAATTTCACATTCGAATTTTATGGCATTTTATGTTGTGATTCATCTTCTGTCAGATTCCCTTCCTTCCTCCTCAACCACCACCACATAGACACGTAATCTGTGCAGTGCTGCAGGCTCTTTTCTCTAACCATCCAGAGTAAACCTTGTAATTTGATACCCGCTGACAGATGCATTTTCTATTCTGCCACTCTGAATTAACCTATTGTATCCCAAATTTTCCTAGCAGCATCATTATATTTCTTACTGTGATTCTCCACAAGAGGTTTGGTAAGATAAAACAGATGCCAAAGCGCTAGGTTTTTTTTCCTCTGCTCATTTACTACCGCACTATAATTATCATCTTTCACCTCCACTTGTCCTCCAAATGGCTTGTATAGCGTGCTTACATTTGGCATCCTTCCTGGCTTTGCTGATACTATAAAATGGTGTTATTTTTCACGTGGGAAGTGAATAATCTTGCTAATAAGCCAACCTACCTCAGGAAAACTTTGTTATAATGCAAATGACTGGATACATTGTTTCACTGATGGAGTTATCAATGAGATGCAGAAGAACTGACAACATCTAGGTTGTCAGTCGGCCACTGACGTCTTCCTTTGCGAAGTGACGTCAGTGTTGGTTCTTGCACATGAAGGAAGGGAAAATGCAACGGTAAAGTAATTGTGCTAATGATATAAGGAGCGACATATCCTTGCAATGTTACATGATCATAAAACTAATGATAGCAATTTACGTTGATGTAGCTCTTTTTGACCAAAGAGCTCTGAGCTCTGATAAATGCAAGCTGTGGTTGATGTTGAACGGATAAATCTTACGGTATGTATTAAAGGTAAGGAGGCAAAAGACAAAATGGTTGATATAGAATTATGGAATGTTGCAGGACAGAAATGGCTCATAAATTCAGCACTGGTGTTTTTCTCCATAAACACAACAACAGCAATATTACATTTGTGCAGCACCTTTCACATCAGGAGGATATCCCAAGGCTGGACAGACAGTATTTCAGACCCAAGCTGGGGATAGGGATTCAGAAGGGTGGGGCGAAGGAGGTAGAAATCTTAGCAACTAAGATTCCAGCCATTGTAATTGCATCACCAAAAGAGTTCAGAATGCCATCCAGATGCGGAAAGTGCTGAGTTGCTGTCAACTTGGATTATAACCCAGGCCAATAGAAAAATTTCAACTTGAATTTTTAACCCAGGCCATGAGAGAAATGTATCCAAAACATAGTCAATTCACTTTACAGTGTATTCTATGAAGTGCTTTGAGACATCTAAAAACATAAAACGATGACATATCAATTCCAGGGATTATTATTAAAAGTGTGGAGATATTTGCCCCAAATTGCAGATCATTTGACAAATTTTGTGGGAACTTGCAGAGGGGTAATTGGTACTATTGAGAGGCGCATTTTGTGAAACAGCACAATTAAAACCAATGGCATAAATTTCCTGGACATGTAGTTCTGTTTATAATACTGAAAATGTTCATTTGAATGGTACAGCACTTATGATTGGTTGCAGGAACTCATCTTAGGCCAGCGGGCACCAGGCAAAGCCGTTTTCCCGCTCAAAATTTTTCGTGAATAAGATTGTGATAGTAAAAAAAATTGTACTTGAAGCCATAATACAGTAGAAGCCCGTTTATCCGTGACTCGATGCACTGGCACTTCCGTATAACCAGCACGTCAAAAAAAAAGTCCCCATTCGATAAACCGGAAATTATCCAGAACAATAGCGGTGGAGCATTTGTAAATGCATAAATAATAGCATAATAACAAAATATTGTATTGGTACTTATTGTTAAAACTACTCTCTTGCGCTTTGTACCTTTACTGGTAGACGCTGCGTTTGAAGCCATGATGCTGCGGTTGAGGTTTATAGTCCAGCGATTCTTTTTAAAGTGGAAA
The DNA here is from genome assembly GCA_035084275.1 of Hydrolagus colliei. Lineage (NCBI taxonomy): Eukaryota > Metazoa > Chordata > Chondrichthyes > Chimaeriformes > Chimaeridae > Hydrolagus > Hydrolagus colliei. Next base: position 16,916,949 of record CM068748.1, read on the forward strand.
GGGTTAAAAAAAAACGGAGCACATGTGACTTTAAAGTCATACTAGCGGCAAGCTGATAACGCTAGCCAATAACCCACATTGTCGTGCAGGTGCAGTATTTCAGTTTGCCGCTAGTAGACTAGGGCTTTGGCTTCCAGCTAGTAAAGTCGCACGACTTTAAAATCGTGCTGCCATTTTTTTCACCGGCTCCATTTAAAAAAAATTGCTGGACTTTAAACTCAATCAGTAAAGATGAGAAGTGCAAGAGAGTAGTTTTAACAATAAGTACCAATATAATATTCTGTTATTATCTGTTATTACTTAGTCCGGTGTGTATGGTGTGTGTTAAAAGAACTTTAATTTTTTTGTAGTGGGTTTTCAGCCACAGGCCACCCAAATATCCGGCAGGTGCTGTAACCGGCATTGGCCAGGTCCCGCGGGTGCTGGATAAACGGGCTTCTACTGTGTGTGTGTGTGTATATATATATATATATATATATATAATGTTAAAGCCTACAAATTGATGCTTCTGAAACATTTCATTTTGAAGAATATTTCTGAAATATACAAACCATAATGTAACACTTCCTTCTCACGGTTACCACCAACATGGCTAGCTGGGCAAATTATGTGATTCGTGCTGTATCACTATGTACAATTTGGATCACCGCAAACTGCTTCGAATTCTGTTGATGCAGATGGTGGTAGTGGTTGAAGTGGGGGCAAGTGGTGTTGATCTGTCAGCATGGGACACATCTGGCAAAGGGAGAGGGAGCTCAGTAAACTCTCTATGGTCCACCGAGGCGATTCAATTCCTGAGGCAGTCAAGCCTGAAGTACAATTGATTTCAATGTGACTTGTGAGGGAAGCTAACTGGTACTAAGTTTTACTTTTTATCAATTCCAGCAATAACCAACTACAATTTGGAATCCCTGATAGCTTGACATCTGGAAACCCGCATCTGTGTTCTCCAGACATAGGCTAGCAGAGTGTGTTCTTTGCTCTTGGCAAACAAACTCTTTTATGCTTTGCTTTTGTAAGTTGTCAGCAGATGTATCTGAAGAATCCTAGCATGATCAGAGATTTCCACGCATGTCAGACTCCCAGGTGGCCAAATAAAATGAACCATTTCAATCTTGGAGAATGGAAAATACTCGACCCACTTTTTTTTGCACCTGTTGTTACCTCCAAAGATTTCCACACCAGCTATGCAAGTTAAATGCATGTTAATACTCCCATCGCATGAGCATTGTTTCTGAATTCTCATTTAAAGAAGATGCTGGTGTGTATTTTCCATTTCTAATCTCCAGCACGAGTGTGTACATTCTACTTCCTACCAATCATCTTTGTGTTAAAAGTGAGGCATTAAGCATGAGAAATTATGACTTCTGCATATGGACTTCTGCCTTTTAGGAATTGGGTTCAAACTGAGAAATTGGGTTTCAAAGTGCCCACGTTTTATTTATGACCTTTATAACTGGCACAGAGTGACTGTGTTTGCTTTGTTCTAGATTGGATTCTGGAGTATATAGTGTTCATAAACAGTTCTGTCAACAATTATCCAGCTCTATGCATAGCACTACTTGTACAGTATATTTTTGCCTGTTGTCATAAAATCACTTAAGTGCTTCCATATTCTAGTATTCTAGACTGGTGCCATTCCTTTTCAATATAGATCATTTCAAATTAGCAAAACCTGGATTTAGTCTGAATACAGGAATTATTTTAAATGCTTAATATTAGTTTCTCTCCACAGTTTGCTTGCTACGGGAATTTTTATTGGTTAAACAAGTGGGTGAAAGTGAAACGCTTGTTAAATCATCATTCAATGTTTTCTATTGTGCCCATAGATGGAATGGAAAGCATTTAATAAAATCTTCCTGAGGTGTTACAGACTGAACAATGCAGCCAGTGGTTTAAACAAACTGAACACACATCACTGATATAGGGTACTAGGTCATTCTTTCACACTGAGAATTATGCCTCAGTTGTTCACAGCCTTGCATTGTGGACTTCAAGGAATTACTTTTCTGTTATGAAAAAAGTTTGTCTGATTAGGCTTGTTAATTTGCATAGGCACACACACAGGCTACTTTAAATAATCAAACCATGCTTTGTATCCCACCTAATTTTCTTGTATGCCTAAGCTGTTCACCCAATGCAGCCTTTTCACGTTTCATTCAGTCTTTTATTCTTTCCTTTCCCCTCCCCCAGAATATCATTTCCACATGTGGCAGTTTCAATCTTGCATACAGTCTAGTTTGCCATTTGGATGGTTTCATTCTTTGTTGTTTCACTTGTTTTAAAAGGAGACTTGAAATACTGCAAAATGAAACTTAAAGCTGGTTGCTACCATTGCTTATTAAGTTATTGGAGAATGTGGGCAGATAAGAGCATCGGATTTCTTTTTTTGGCTTGCTATAGCTTATATCCCTTCCTTTGACACCCCCCCCCCCCCCACAAAGGCTCTTATCCCTGCTGGTGTCTGATAACATAGGTACCAGTAATCTTCTCATACCTCACCAAGTGAAATCATACAGAGGGCGCTGGGCTACGTCACAACTCAAATCCGATGCTGATGTTTGCCATTGTTTGCAAATGTTAGCTTTCTAGTAATTTTTTAGATAGCAATCAAAACTGAAACATTGGCTGATTTTTTTCCTTTCTCAAAGTCTAGGCAAAGCCAATTGTGTCCCGACAACTGGCTTGGATCAGCTAACTTCTCAGAATGTGCATCAAATCTGTGCTTTTATGGTTGTATAACTTGGGTGGTGCCTTTACCCGCTCGGCCATTAGTCATATTCTTTGGGTATTCTTCCTTCGCCGCTTCTCTCTTTCTGGTGTACTGTCACTGTGATTTCCCCCAGCTGTATCCTCCTGTTTCCCTTTAAGTGTTTGGCAAACAGAAAAGATTTCTGTTCGACTTTACCATAAACATCTGTGGTCCCTTAAATCAAACTTTCCTTACCCGTTTTGCCTTTAGACTTGGCTGTTTAACCCTCGAACTGCTGTCAAATTTGCAGAAATCCTTCGTTTTCAGTTTGACACTGAAGAAAAAAAACAATTAAGGTACTTAAGCATCAGGTTTTACCTTTACTATGGTATTAATCAAACATACACATTTAATCCAAACATACAATGAAAGTTTTACTCTCTTGAAACGGTTTCTATTGCCGCCATTTTGTAATTGTGTCAGTTTTTTAACAAGCAAAAAGGTAAAAAGACTGCTAATTGATTGCCAGACAGAAAATTGACAGCGACACGGGAATTCAGAATAGCTTATAAAACTCTGGCTTGATTTGAAATCGGCCTGCGTTTGAAGGGGGTTAAATTTAGAACAAATCTATGGAAACACTACTTTAGAGAGGGTATAGTAACCTTTTGGAATATGCTCCCTCGGGACAGTGGAAGCAGAAAATGTTGTTTTTTCAAGAACAAATGAGATAAATTTCTTTTAGAGAATAATATCTCATGATACAGTATATAGTTTGTGACACAACATGTCAAACAACTCCAGGATGGTGGAAAGCAAAAATTAGATGGACCTTGGCATTCTTTTGCTTAGCAAATTCTTATGATTGATGGGAATCAAAAAGGAAGTGAATTATGTGTAAACTTGAGAGACCTCCAAAGAGAGATTGCAACCTGAAGTGTAGACAAGCCCAACACTGTTGAGAGCTAAAGTGCAACTTTGTAATAAAAGGAGCATTGAACTTTTAGTGTTACTTTTTTACTTCCACACAATTTTATTTCTAATTGTGTGGTCATTCAAATTAATTCAATGAATGAAGAAAAATATTTGAAAGTACAGTATTCAACAATGCATTATTATTGAACAATCATGTAGACTGTGTAATGCTTATTTTTCCACTTAGGAACTTTGTTTGGTTGGTCTTGAGCTAGATTACACCACAATGTAGCACCTGTGTATTACATAATGGTTTACAACCAGTGAATTAAAATCAAACACTTGTTAATTTCAAATACCATGAAATGTTAATAGTGTTTTTTGTTTATGAATGATTTGGTGATCACATTCTTATTATTTTAAAATGGTAGTTCACGCGTAAGGTTAAACACAAAGGCAATTAACATCAATGAACTCTTCCATTTCAAATGTGGCTATCAGGAAGCAATATTTTCTTAAACCGAAATTAGTCAATTGAGGTTAGTCAATCTTTTAGTTATTGTTGCTTGTCTTCAGGGTTCAGGAAGCAGTTAAATTTACAACTGCCTTTGAAGAGATCACTTCATTCTATCCTGAAGTATTTCCTGTTATGGTGTTAATCGCAGTCCATGGAACAAGAACACTGTGTTTCATCTGTGATGTCTGTAGGAGCAAACAATTTGATACTGAAATTGAAATGTTTATAAAAAGTGATCCCCTAGGTTTAAATTGGATGCCAGGAGGTTGTGTTACAAGAAGGTATTAGACTCCATTGTATGTGATTGCTTTTCTCCATCTATGTAAAGATCACACCCTCACATGGAAATAAAAGCATTACAGTTTGTAGTCATTGAGTTGACATTGTTTTCAGGGTGGTAGAGTGGAAATCAAAGTTTTGCAGTGAGGGTATAATTATCTATTGGATGGTTAAATCTGATTAAGGTAAACTAGGTTACAGTTGACATACAAGATTGGAAAGAGAGAAATTAATTGTTATGCTAATTATCATGTATAAATTTCATTTCAAATTTGTTTTAAATCTCAAATAAATATAATTAAAGGCAATTTCTTATTTGTGCTTGAGCTTGGTAGCATATGAATCAGAAGATAGTGGGTTCAAACATCACGTCAGGGCTTTAAACACACAAGTCGAAGCTCACATTCCAGTATAATGCTGGGGATGTGCTGCATTGTCATACTCTTGGAATAAATGTTGAACTAAGGGCCCATCTGCCTGTTCAGGAAGACATTAAAAATTCTTATGGCATTATTTGAAAAGGTAAAGGAGTTTGTTACTATGTACTGACCCACAACCCCTCGTTAAAATTAGTTAATTACATCATGGTTGTTTGTAGGAAAGTTACATGTTAGTAGGTGTATGTAAATTGGCTGTCATGTTTGTCCACAAAATGAATGGCGCTCCACTTTCAAGTATATTCTGTGATGTGGTTTGAGTCGCTTTCTTAGCATGAAAGTATTATCAAAGCCATCAATTATTATTATTCATTACGGGTGAGGAAAATTTTCTTGGTTAAATAGCATTGGATGTAAAGAATAGGTAATATCACTCTGCAGTTTACATTAGTTTACACATTGTGTTCCTTTTAGATCAAGATTGCTGAATGTAGAATATAGTTTAAGTGTTTAAATCTGAAAAGATAAGCATTTGACATTTGTCTTTGGCATTATCTATATCCTTTGCCAAGTTTTATTTCTCTAAGAATGCTTCATAACAAAAGGCTAAATTTGAGGGTAATTAAAAGAATATATTGAATTAAAAAAAATTCTCATCTTGGGAGCTTGTGTAGCTCAGTGGTTAGAGCACTCGCCTTAGAAGCGTGAGACCTGTGTTCGAATCCAGACATGTCAGGGTGAAACCTTGGACAAGTTTCCTTACTCCACATGCCTAATAATAATCCATCTAAAATAAAACACAATAATAAAATTGGTCATTTCAATCCATGACTGTTTGTGGGACATGCTTTGCACAATTGGCTGCCATATTTTGCCCACAAAATATACAGTCAATTCACTTAACAGTATACAGTATTCTGTGAAGCGCTTTGAGATGCATAGGAGACGTGAAAAGTGCTATATCAAATGCAAGGATTATTATTATTGGGCTTTTGAAATGTTTCATTTGCAGTTACTGAACCTGAAATACCTTGCCAGTTTAGAAGTGTGCATCTTTTTTTCTTTCTCTTTCCCCCTCCCCCAATCTATTGAATTCAAAGACCTTTTAAACAGTGGAATCTTAATTGCTTGCCTAACTGATTATCATGCTTTCTTTTCTCACTCAGCTACCAGTTTCAACACTATTGATCACTTCAATACATCACTGTTTGTGGGACACTACTGTGCGCAATTGGTTGCTGTGTTTCACCCATAAATATTACAGTCAATTCACTTTACAGTATATTCTGTGAAGCACTTTGAAACATCTAGAAGATGTGAAAAGCGCTATAATAATAATGCTTACATTTTAATAGTGCTTTTTACATCAAGTAGCGATATAAAAATGCAAGGATTATTATTTAAATTGGTGTAGATTTTTAACCTAAGTAACTGTAAACACTTGGAGCTTTAATTTCCTAAAATTCCTTTAATTTCAATACAGGCTGAGCCATACAGATAGGGAAATGTCCCAGCTTTGGGTCCCATCTTAACTGCAATGCTTATCAACCGCATCAAAATTGCACTTATATAACGCCTTTCACGTCGGGAGGACGTCCCAAAGCACTGAACGCTGGTCCCAAACCCTACGCATCCCAATAAAGCTTATTATGTTGTGAATCCTCCAGATTGAACTTCAATGTTTAACAAACCACCTTCACTTTGTCTCTTAAAACATATTTTTCCTCGCAAGCCCACCCGGTCACTTGTGGCATTCCCCAGGGCTCCTTCCTTGGCCCCCTCCTCTTCCTCATTTATATGCTCCCTCTGGGCAATGTCATCTGCAGACACATCTATGTGGATCTACTCCTCCTACAGCTATGACACCAGGTGTACCAATGTTCTGTCGGTTTGTCTGGCAGACATCAGGTAATGGATGAGTGCAAACTTCTTAGAGCTAAATGTTGACAAGACAGAAGCAATTCTCCTTGCCTCTCATCAAGATCTTCTGACCTGCAGCTTTGATCTTCTCAATGTCCCTAGTCTATCCCTCAGACTCAACGAACGGATGCAAAGCCTAGGTGTCAGGTGTGATCTATGGCTGTCCTTCCTTCACGACCTTCAGTTCCTGACCATGACCGCCTACATGTGCCATATTGCATGCCTCCGACTGCAATATGGCAGCCAAACACTCGTCCGTGTGTTCGTCACCTCCTGACTCGACTCCTTTAATGCCCTCTTTGCCAGTCTCGCTTGCTCCACCATACACAGGATCCAATTGATCCAAATCTCCGCCGCCTACATACTCACCCACACTAAACCTCGTAATCCCATCACACCAGTTCTAGCCAGGCTCCACTGGCTCCCTATCGCTTAATGGATCAATTTCAAGATCGTTCTCAAATCCATTCATGCCCTGGATCTCCCTACCTCTGACCTTAGCCCCCAATCTACTACGCTTCCTCCCTCTCTTCTCCACCTTCAGGTTGGGTATGAAGACGTTTTTCGACCATACCTACGGTCACCTCCCCCGGCTTGATGTCGTGCTCCGCCACTGTCAAGTGTTTTAGAACACTACCTTTTGTGAAGGGTACTATATAAATGCAAGTTGTTGTTATTCCCTTCGATTAGGTATCAGCATCTATGTTGCTTGTATCAATTTCCCTATTCATAAGTGCACTGATGTGCTGTTTCCACACGGTTTCCACACTGTATATCTGTTTTGCATTTAAATCCAGACTCTGCTAAATTACTATGTGGGATTAGTTTGGCAGTCTTAATCTCCTGCTATGAAGCAATTGCCAGTTTTGAATCTGAAGGAAATTCTTCCCAGATTTTATTGGCCTTGAAAATTTAACTCTTCCTGGTAGTGGTTTACACCACCAACAGGCACAGTTGAACCGTACACTATTGCATTTATTTTTTTGACTTCATAACCCCACTGTGCAATATCTAGAATCTTTTGGATTTTAGAGTAGACCAATTTAATGTTAAAGAAGATGTAAAGGGAATTTAGTGGATATTCCTTTTAACACGTTTTGAAAACTTTGAAATGTTTCTACTTGGCATCTAATGACTTTAGCCTCAGAAAGTTACTTCAGCCGTATGCGGCATGTTGAGCTCAAAAGTTAATGATCGTGTATTAGAATTTTCCTCTCAACATATCTGTCTATAAGTGTATTTGAACAATGATTACCTCACATATATGCCCAGTACCATTATTAGGAATGCTTTATATATAGATATGCCTGTACACAGGGAGGTAGGAAGCCAGGCAAAGACGTGAGTGATGGGCTCGCAGAGCACAGTGAAGGAGAATGTGTGCTATGGAGTTCTTATGGAGAAGATGAGTCTTTGGGTTAATAATAATAATAATCCTTGCATTTGATATAGCGCTTTTTTCACGTCTTCCAGCCATCTCAAAGTGCTTCACAGATTATACTGTAAAGTATATTTGTGGATGAAATGCAGCAGCGAATTATCCACAGCAATGTCCCACAAACAGTTGTGGATTGAATGACCAAATTTTTTTTTTTTTCTTGAGGGATTATTATCAGGTGTGTGGAGTAAATAAACTTGCCCAAAGTTTCGGCCTGCCTGGAATAGAACCCAGGTCTCTCACCGGCAAGGTGAGTGCTCTCACCATTGAACTACAGGACTCCACAGGTTTTGTGTAAAGTTGGATGAGGGACGAATTAAAAAGGAATGAGAAGTTTTAGATGCAGTTGAGAGGGCCTGAATTCAAACACTACTGGGCCAAGCTCAGGGTGCCAAATGTATACATTTCCAGCAATATAATTTTCTAGATGTTTCCTGTGTTTTTTTACTTGTCTACTGTCTCTTTTTAAATTATGACCTGTATTGGCTTATACAACTTTAGGACTTGAACTTAAGGCCAACCATCCATGTTACTTACAAGCTTGTGTAATGTAGCATATTGAAATGTTCAGTACAATTTTTCTGTTTTGATTTTACGCGCTCAAGTATAATTCTCATGAGGACCATGTCTAAGATTCTGGTTTCAATAAAACAATCATGAGGGTAGGCAGTGAATTTCAGTAAAATAGATAATGCTATTCAGAGGTTCTCTTTAATGCTATTCAAATTAAAATGTTGTATTTAATTGACAACAACTCACACTCATATGCTTTAAGTAGATAATGCTTTCACTACTGAATTATCTCAAATTGTTAGAATAAGAGTCACTTCAGTTACTTTTTATGGACTATTGAACATGTTGAGCAAAATATATAGCAGATTTTTTGTTGTCCAGTCGGTTTACGTCATGCTATATTTTCTTTGGCTATAAAACAAATTGCTACACATGAAAGTAATTACTGTGAAGATACTAAGCCGTTTTGACATTTTCAAAATACAAATAAAAATTGAGTTATTTTTTCTCTTACTCCCTAGAAATCCGATTTTAAACGATAGACTTGCCTCATAGACGTTTTGACATATTTTGTTATGTCAGACTAAAGTGCATGTTGTACAGTATGCCAGATTGGTGCACAAGATTAAACATAATAAATGTAATATGTGCTTGGACTTCTAACTGTTGCTGGAGTCTTGCTGAGAATATTACAAATTTGTGAGGTTGCATCAATGATTTCTACATCTTATGAACTCATGTATGAGCTTGTGGAAAGGTCTTCCATTTTGTTTCAGCTAATTCTGTACGGATTTGTGTTTTCTATATCTAAGTACTGGCATAACATGAGATTGTTCTATAATTTATTTATTTTACCGAAACCGTTACTTGATGATATTCCAACATAGCAGAGTTGTGAGTTATTTAGAGTTGTGAACGACAGGTTTAGAACAGATCTGGAAATATGTCTTACCCAGAGGCTAATAACTGGAACTAGTTATCAAGACTAGTTATCAGTCCAGGCCCTGGACTGTTTAAGAAACCGCTTGTTGCTTTTATGGGAAATCTAACGGGTGAGTATTCTAGAAAAGTAAGACCAAATGGAGTAAAGGGCCTTCAATCATGTATGATTTGTGACGTGTCTGACATAAGCATCAGTGCTCTGCGATTGAATTTGCATCTTATATATCCAGAATATCCCGTGGATTTTTCATTGTTCTAATCTGATAGGGACTGCTACAACTAGTGTATTGGGAATTAATGTTCTTTGACAATAATTTAATTCTTAATGAAACTGACTATCATCTCAACGCTCTTTATCCATGTATCATCATTTGAAAGATGACAACAACAACAACAACAAAATTACATTTATAGACCAGAATCATGTGTTTTCTTCATCTTTGCTTTCCCAAACCTGTTTTCATAATTCGAAGCCCAAAGTCCATGAATCAGGTTTGTTTTTTTCCCTATCTTTTGCAATACATCAAAATAATTTTTAAGGTTGGGTGCCCCAAATTGCAAATATATATATTTGCAATTTGTATATAATATAATATATATATAATATATATATTATATAATATATTATATATTATATAATATATATAATATATATATTATATAATATATATAATATATATATTATATAATATATATATATATTATATAATCTATTTAACTTATTATGGATTTTTTTTCTGTCTTGCCTCGTTACTCATGCGTCCATATTCCCCTTGGTCTGCTTTATGCATGATTTCTGATAGGGGCATCTTGAACAGTTGTTTAACAACAACAACAAAATTACATTTATAGAGCGCCTTTCACGCCAAGGCATTGAACAGTTAGGTTGGAGCAGAGGAAGAATTACCGTTGTCAGTATCAATTTTTAGACCTGTTGCCCAGAATAATTGTAAAGAGTTTGGGTGATTAGGTAACCCATGTGGACTCAAATGAAAGAGTTGTGTTATATTGTGAAATTTAAGACACTGTCTGAAAATATGTAAACGTCTGACTAGAAAATAAAAACAAAGTGAAATCACAGGAATTTGTAAGAATGTATTTGGAAAATTAATTCTAAATGTGCTAATAATTTAGACTATTGCAGCCAGTTAGTTGATTCAAAAGTAGCTATAAAAAATGTGGAAAACTAACAAGTCTTGTCTCTTGTAGAACAGAAGATAAATACTTTTACAAGCAAGCGGCCAGCACTGCTGGCAGCCAAAATACTTTCTGGTTTTTTACAGCATATGGTTGCTATTTTGGTAGTATTAAGTGATTGATTTTATGGCTTTCAGACTCTGCTCCATGAATTTCAGGACAGTTTGTTCCTTCTGTTTTTAGGTCATCTATTGTAAGTCTGAGTGTATTAAAATCGTCCATTTCTGGTTGTGTAATCAAAAAGACAAGTTAGTGTATGTGCCACTGAAGGTTAAGTGCCACCCTGGCAGCCATTTTCTGGTTTAAATGGTTGCAGTGAATCTTGAACAGTTTCTGCGTTGGTAGATTCTAAGCACCAAATGAACAACACATTGTCACATGCTGTTTTAAAAATTGAGGACATCGAAGGCTTGCAAAAGAAAACTACTCAATTCTCCTAAAGCCTCTTCAAGAGCAAATTGTCCATCCTGTCTCAGCATCATCTAAAGACGTTATACTGTTTTGTGTTCTCTGTTTCACTTATTGGCAGAACCATTGGATCAGTTTGAAGTTGGCCAAACTGACCGGCTCATTTGTGCTTTTATGCAGTCGTGTTGCCATTCTCAACCGCCCACAGCCCAGCTGCTGGTAGCCATACTGGGGGAGGCCAAGGAGTAGAGCCAAGTCGACCTCATCCTAGATATGCCGCTGGTTTCACCACTTCTTGTTTCCTGTACAGATAATGAAAATTCTTTATTCTCCAAAGTAATTGGCTCAACTTTAGTACTAGTGTGGCATATATACAGTAGACGCCCGTTTATCCGGCACCCGCGGGACCTGGCCAATGCCGGTTAAAGCGCCTGCCAGATATTTGGGCGGCCCGTGGCCAAAAACCCACACAAGAAAAATTAAAGTTCTTTTAGCACACACCATACACACCGGACTAAGTAATAACAGATAAGAACAGAATATTATATTGGTACTTATTGTTAAAACTACTCTCCTGCACTTCTTATCTTTACTGATTGAGGTTTACGGTCCAGCGATTCTTTTTTTAAAAGGAACGGGTGAAAAAAACAGCAGCACGATTTTAAAGTCTTTACTAGCTGCAAGCCAAAGCCCCAGACTACTAGCGGCAAACCAAAATACTGCACCTGCACGACAATGTGGGTTATTGGCTAGCGTTATCAGCTTGCCGCTAATATGACTTTAAAGTCACATGTGCTCCGTTTTTTTTAACCCTCTCCACTTTAAAAAGAATCGCTGGACTATAAACCTCAACTGCAGCATCATGGCTTCAAACGCAGCATCTACCAGCAAAGGTAAAAAGCGCAAGAGAGTAGTTTTAACAATAAGTACCAATACCATATTCTGTTATTATGTTATTTATGCATTTAAATAACATAATAACTCCACTGCTATTGTTCTGGATAAGTTCCGGTTTATCGAATGGGGACTTTTTTTTGGCGTGGCGGTTATACGGAAGTGCCAGTGCGTCGAGTCACGGATAAACGGGCTTCTACTGTATATGTATATATATATATATATAAAAAATTACTATATATATATATATATCTTCTAATCTTTCCATTGATATACCAAATAAGTTACCCTCTTGAATTCAAGTTTTTTTTTACCAATTCACTACTACTAGAAATCTTTCCCAATTTTTCCAGATGCTTTCAGAACGTTGAACATTTCTATTAAATTATATTCCCTCTTAACCTTCTCTGCTCCAATGAATAGTGCATTTTTTAAAAAATGTTAATTTGATTTAAATTTAGCTTGTTAACAGACAACCTTGACAAAGGAGAGAAAACCAAGTTGGTCCTTGTTGCTGAACAAAAACATTGCTACGCTTGATTCCTAGCTAGGACATATATATGTTTGTCTTAGACTTTTGAATACAATAAAGAAAAGTTTATATCTTTCAAAAGGAATTTATGTAAAGGAACAACAATGCTATTAAAATGTATTTTGATTAACTGAACCATGATCACTAAAATCAGGTGATTAGCAGCTAAACAACGATTAAAGTGATTTGCGCTTCACCACCACAAATCTCCATAGACTGGGTCCTTCCTGTCTGTTTAAGAGTGCAATTATGGGCAGTGGCCACAATGTAAAAGTATTAGATTCCCGGCTATTAGCATTGTATGTTAGCCTGTAGCCTGGTAGTACTCTTGCCTCAGAGTCAGAAGCTTGTGGGGTCAAGCCCCATGTTGGAACATGGAACTTCTATAGCCCATCACACAGAGGATTCAATTCAAGATCCATTTAACTTTCATTGAACGGCAAATGGGACCTTGGTTAACATCTCATCCGAGGGGTGGCACCTCCGACAATGCTACATTGGAGCGTCATTTAGACTATGAGTTCAAGCCCCGACATGATATTGTAAGCATAGCTAGTTATTTTTCTTAATTCTGTGCAATTCCATGGTGGTGTGCATCAGATGGATGCTTCTTATTCTTTTGAATGTTTAATTCCGATCAGTCTGAATTTGTGGAGTCTGCATTTCTAAATCAGAAGGTGGCAATAAGAGATTGGATCAATAAATGTGGCAGTGCTCTAAAATTAAAATACCACGAAAATGACAGGCAGAGGAATAAATAGGACAAAAAACATAATTAAATTGTCGGATATGTCATGCAGAGAAAAAGAGATTGCAGTTAGTTGCCCTAACAGCCATGGAACAAATTTGTCAGCAATAAAATAGATTAAAAAGAGGTTTCAGGCTGTATGTTATACAATTTCTAATTATTCATGATGATTTCCTGTTAAGATTTTTTTTTCAACCGTTGATTTAAGAACTGACAACTGCTGTGTGAATGACAGAAATGTTGTGCTATTATGCTAATCTTTCAGTCAGTTTCATAAATATGAGATTAGTCATAATGAATCTTCAAAGTATTGTAAATACAATATTCATCATAAGATTTTTAAATCTTGTAGATAAATGTGCTGTAAATATTGCAACTGAGAGAGAAAAAAATATTTGCATTGGTGAGGAAGAGATTTTTTTCCTGAAAATCCTGCATTATAAGTAACGATATGAGTATAGAAACATTTCCTGATATTCAACTGGTAAAGAATTGTTTAGTTTATTTATCTTTCCCATCGCTTACCCTAATGTTAATTGAATGTGTTACCTTTTACTGGAAATGTGGTTACATGGCTAGTATTGCTCCCTGGTAAGTCATCAAAACAACAACACGTGACAGTCCTGCAGCTCAGAGGTTAGAGCAGTCGCCTTACAAGCGAGAGACCTGGGTTCAATTCCAGGCAGGTCAGCGCGAAACCTTGGACAATTTTCCTTACTCCACACACCTACTACTACTAATATTAATCCTTGCATTTGATATAGTGAATTGACTGTGTATTTGTGGGCAAAATGTGACAGCAATGTCTCACAAACAGTCATGGATTGAAATGACCAATTTTATTATTGTTGCTTTTTTTTAGAGGGATTATTATTAGGCATGTGGAGTAAGGAATCTCGCCCAAGGTTTCGCCCTGACCTGCCTAGATTCGAACACAGGTCTCATGCTTGTAAAACGGGTGCTCTAACCACTGAGCTGCAGGACTCCACATACTAATAATCCCTCCAATAATCTATAAAAAAGTAATAAATTGGTTATTTCAATCCATGGCTGTTTGTGGTACGCTGCTATGCGCAATTGGCTGCTGCGTTTCACCCACATATATACAGTCAACTCACTTTACAGTATATTCTGTGAAGCACTTTGAGACATCTAGAAGATGCGAAAAGCACTATATCAAATGCAGTGATTATTATAGTAACTTGCCCCAAATTGCTGTTAGTGACTGTGACCTTTGACTGTGAATGATGGTAAGCTATTCAACTGAAAGTGGAATAATAAATAAATCAATCCTTCACTTGTCTAATGTTCACTTATAGCTATCACATTCAGGGAATCAGCCTTTAACATATAATTCATTTGTACAGTTTCTTAAGTTCAGATCTTTAGTCATGATCTGTAAGGCTCTGATCAAATAACTTTATAGTATTGAAGGTGGATTCTTCTGCAATGGTCGCTGCTGACTCTGGCTTCTGCGGTGTAGAGCATCTCCTTTAAGCCACAAGGGCCTGAATGAGACGGTGCACGGGAGGAGTCAAATTACGATTTACAACGGGTTCCATCCATTCACAAACAAATCGAGTTGGATTGTCAATCAGTGACGGGAGCAGGGGTGGAGGAACGAGGAAGAACAAGGGACAGAAATTGTGATTGACAACTGAGTCACTCGTGAATGACTGGAGTACCCATCCATAAGTGGCTGCAGGCTGTCATTCACCTCAACTCTTCCACTACTTGCTCCCGTCCCAAATTGGGAACGGCAATGGGAGGGAAGAAGTGCTGTCGCTGCTGCTCTGCTAGGTAAAAAAATACTGTTCTGTATTTTGAGCCAAAACAAAGGTAAATATATTTTACTGAATTCTGAGAGAGTAATTTTCAGTGCCTTGATATGTCCTCCTGACGTGAAAGGCGGTATACAAGTATAAGGTTGTTGTTGTTGTTGTTGTATTTTAACTTAACTGGTTAGTTAACATTGCTTCATTACATATTATCATCCAGTGGCTGCGGCACTCCTGCTGGTATTTCAGCTAACCTTGGACATCCTTAAGCCTTGGACAACACCAAAATTACCACAAAATTACATTTGTATAGCGCCTTTCACATCAGGAGAACGTCCCAAACCCTTAAGATGGACAAAATGGCTGTATCGAATGCATCCAGTTTTAACTGACTTCCACTGCATTTTGATATCTTATTTGTTCACATTTTCTATTATAAATTGATGAGCTCAATTGCCAATTTGAGACTTGAACTCGAATACCTCTAACCCAGAGCCAAGCCATTAACTGAGCCAGACTGACACTTGTATGATGTATCAAGTATTAGTAAACATTTAAAAATGTGCATCGTCATTAATTTTATTATCCAAACGTATTAATTTGGAATTATCTTGTTTTTTGTTGCATTACTGTAACACAGCAATATCAAAGTTTGTTTCTTCAATTTGTTTGGATATGGAAAGAATATTAATAATAATCCTTGCATTTGATATTGCTCTTTTCACGTCTTCTAGACATCTCAAACTGCTTCACAGCATATACTGTAAAATGAATTGACTGTATATTTGTGGGCAAAATACAGCAGCCAATTGCGCACAGCGGTGTCCGACAAACAGTCAATGATTGAAGTGACCAATTTATTATTGTTTTTCTTTGGAGGGATTATTATCCGGCATGTAGAGAAAGGAAACTTGTCCAAGATTTCGCGCTGACCTACCTGGGAATCGAACCCAGGTCTCTCGCTTGTGAGACGAGTGCTCTAAACACTGAGCTACAGAACTCCACTAAAATCTTCAAACAGTAAAAGCCCATTTATCCGACACCCTCGGGACCTGGCTAATGCCGGTTAAAGCGCGTGCCGGATATTCGGCGGAAAACGCAAAAAAAAAAAAAAAAATTTCAATGCATTTTTCCGGATAAATTCCGGTTAGTTTAATGCAGACTTTTTTGCGCGTTTCCATTTAAATGGAAGTTACGGTTGATCGGGTGCCAGATAAATGTTGTTTTACTGTATAACATGAAGTGATAAGTGCATTCTGATGCTGACTAATCAAATTTGAAATTATTGTATTAAAAAACTTCAATAGTTTTATAAACCATTAACCAAGATTTGTAATTTTTTTCCAGGGATTCTTTATTACAGTATCACCAGAATCCATACTGAAAGTAGCATCTCATATCGCGGAGAACAATAAAATCTTCACCCTGAATCTCTCTGCGCCATTCATATCCCAATATTTTAAGGAGGACCTGATGAAAATTCTCCCCTACATCGATATCCTGTTTGGAAATGAGACGGTAAGTTTCCTTATTCTTCAGTTGGAATAATATATTTTACTTACTAGTGCAGTTTGTTGGGTGTTTTTGCTTTCACTTGTGCAATTCATAAATGAGTCTCAGCATGAATTATATAACAGAATGTAGCTGTTTTTTTTTATCATTTCCACACACAAAGGTCCAAAAATAAGGATAATGGAAGATTAAGTGTGCTATTAATAGAATTATTTTTGACCTTGACGTTCAATCTCTGTTAGTAATTATGGTTTGAGTCACCAGATGGTTTGACCAGGCATTTGACGAAGGTTGACCAACAAAGAGACGCTCATCAGAAAGGAAAAACCATTATTATTTCCTGATAGCTCTGGGAGTTTCAAGGAAAGTTCATCTATAGTTTCAAATGTAACTGACTACTAGTCAACGAGATATTGGTTAATAATATGAATTTAAAAACAGTTTGAGAGATTAGTATGATTGGACCCACTACTTTTGATGTCAGCTTTTAGTGGACAATTATCATAGCATGTGTTTCTAGGGTCGATCTACTCGATCTGTCAAAAGATAATTGTTGGCGAATGGCTGCAATATAGCTGAAAGGGACGCATATAAGATATTGATGATAGCTTTTTATTTTTTTTTTAAAACGTGCTTGGTTAACTATTTGCTTTTGCAAAAGATGTACAAAAAAGGATCATAGATAATGCAGGTAAATGTTTAGATTGACTGAAATAAATGAAGGTGTTCAAAATGACTGAGTGACAGTGAGGAATTTCACAATGACTCAGATCCTACTAAATAAATAGCTGTAGTTTTTATCAAGGACAGCTGTTGGTTGGTTGGTAAAATGATTTAAAGCGTATTCATCAAAAAGCACACTGATTTTCGTAACTATGTACAGCAAGTAATGTTTGGAATTGCCTTGAAGCAATTGTGTATCCTTGCACTACACATCTTTACAACACATCATTGACATCATTATAAGCCTTCCTCACGCAACACTGCACTTCATATTTCTGCACAGCATAATGCATTGAATAATCTTGACACTGAATAAGATGTTTATATGAACTTCTCTGGGACACAATAATGCAGTTGTTTCCGTGCTATTTCAAATTCCAGACCAATCTCAGGCCAAAATAAGTGGGAAATATTCAGCTTCTTAAAATAATTTGCTATCACTGTAAAATAACAAAGCATGTAAAGCTATTTGTTACTATTTTAAGAGCTCAAACCAGATTAGAAAGACTGGATTTTAGTAATAATCCTGTGAAGTCCTTTGAGATTTTTGACAATGTTTCAACAACGTGATAAGGTGCCACATCAAATGCAAGGATTAAGAACATAAGAAGAACATAAGAATTAGGAGCAGGAGTAGGCCATTCGGCCCCTCGAGCCTGCCCCGCCATTTGATAAGATCATGGCTGATCTTCTGACCTAACTCTAATTACCTGCCCTATCCTCATATCCCCTAATCCCTCTATATTTTAAAAATATATCAGTCTCAGCCTTGAAAATGTTCAAGGACTGAGCATCTACAGCCTTCTGGGGTAGTGAATTCCATAAATTCACCACCCTCTGAGTGAAGAAATGTTTCCTCAACTCTGTTCTAAAAGGCTGACCCATAATTTTAAGATTGTGAGCCCTGGTAATAGATTCTCCTACCAGGGGAAACAGTCCCTCACTGTCTACTTTATCCACCCCTTTAAGAATATGTTTCAATAAGATCTCCCCTAATTCTTCTGTACTCTAGAGAATACAGCCCTAGTCTATTCAATCTATCCTCATAGGTCAGTCCCCTCATCCCAGGAACTAACCTAGTGAATCTATGCTGCACCCCCTCTAAGGCAAGTATGTTCTTTATCAAGTAAGGAGACCAAAACTGCACACAGTACTCTAGGTGCGGTCTCACCAAAGCCCTATACAGTTGCAGCAAGACTTCCTTACTCTTGTACTCTAAACCTTTTGCGATGAATGCTAACATGCTGTTTGCCTTCTTAGTTGCTTGCTGCACCTGCAAACTAACTTTTTGAGACTGGTATACAAGGACACCCAAATCCCTTTGTACACTCACTCTATTTAACCTCTCCCCGTCCAGAAAATAATTTGCTTTTTTATTTTTGCTACCTAGGTGAATAATTTCACACTTCTCCACATTAAATTATATCTGCCACCTATTCACCCACTCCCCTAGCCTATCTATATCCCGTTGCAATCTTATTGCATCATCATCACAGCTGACTCTCCTACCTAATTTAGTGTCATCCGCGAATTTAGACATGTTACATTCAATGTCCTTGCCTAGATCATTGATGTAAATTGTAAAAAGCTGAGGCCCAAGCACTGATCCTTGTGGCACTCCACTAGTTACATCCTGCCAATTAGAGAATGACCCGTTTATCCCTACTTTCTGTTTTCTACCCGTTAGCCACTCTTCTATCCATGCTAATATGTTCCCATTAATCCCGTGGGCCTTGACTTTGTGCAATCGCCTTTTGTGTGGAACTTTATCAAATGCCTTCTTAAAATCTAAATATACCACATCTACTGATTCCCCCCTATCCAACCTGCTAGATACTTCCTCAAAAAACTCTAAAAGATTAGTTAAGCATGACTTCCCTTTTGTAAAGCCATGCTGACTCTGCCTAATGTTGTTATGGTCTTCCAGGTATCCCATAACTACGTCTTTGATTAAGGACTCAAGAATTTTCCCTACCACTGATGTCAGACGAACTGGTCTATAGTTCCCTATGTTTTCTTTCCCACCCTTCTTAAATAGTGGAATTACGTTTGCAATCTTCCAATCAATGGGAACTTTTCCAGTATCCAGAGAATTTTGGAAGATTATAGACAAGCCATCCACTATCTCAGTAGCCACCTCCTTGAAAACTCGAGGATGCAGGCCATTAGGTCCAGGGGATTTATCGGTTTTAAGACCTGACAATTTACCTAAAACCACTTCTTTACTGATATTAATCTCCCTAAATTGCTCGCAATCATTGTCTTCTTGGTTCCCCTCTATTCTTGGTAGGTTTTTCCTATCTTCTATGGTGAAGACAGTAGCAATGTACTTGTTTAAGGCCTCTGCCATGTCTTTGTCTCCTATTATAATTCCCCCTGTCTCTGCCTGTATCCACATTCATCCTTGGTAGCCTTTTCCTCTTTATATATTTGTAGAAACTATTGCAGTCTGTCTTTATGTTCCTCACTAGTTTGCCCTCATATTCTATTTCTCCCTCTTGATCAATTTTTTGGTTCTCGTTTGTTTTCTTTTGGTTTTTCCTAAAGCTCTCCCAATCCTCAGGTTTACTACTCACCTTCGCTGTTTTATAGGCTACTTCTTTTAACTTTATACTTTCTCCAACTGCTCTAGTTAGCCATGGTTGGACCACTTTTTCCATGGCATTCTTATTCCTTAAAGGAACACAACAACAACAAAAACAATTTACATTTATAGAGCGCCTTTCACGTCGGGAGGACGTCCCAAGGCGCTGACACGTACTTGTTTGGAATTTTGCACTATCTCCTTGAATGTTGCCATTGCTGCTCTGCTGTCAAATCCTTAAATCTAATTTCCCAGTTTATCTTGGCTAAATCCTCTCTCATACCAACAAAGTTGGCTCTATTTAAATTTAGGACCTTTGCTTTGGACTTAACTGCTTTCCTCTCTAACTTAATGCTAAATGCCATCAGATTATTTTTGTTATTTGGGGTAGTGGGCAGGAAAAAATTAAGAACTTTTTTTTAGTAGGTTAAGAATACATGATATGGAGTAATGCTTGGACAGGTTGCTTTGTTGCCTGATTCCTTGCACTGTTTAATTGGACTTTGTTTCTGCCAACATGTTAAAAGTAGATTTTAGAACTGTAAATCAGTGACATGAGCACCATGGCTTGTTGCTAATTTTTGAGACACTACCTTCTTTTTACAGTCCTGTGCAACTGTAAAAGTTTAGGTGTCAACTTTATTCAGTTGGTATTGCTCTCACCTCTGGGCCAGAAGAATGTCGGTTCTGACAATGAAATTGGAAGTTGGGCTAATAAAATTGGTCATTCAATTCATGGTTGTTTATGGGATATTGTGTGCAAATTGACTGTCGTGGTGCTTGCACAATATTGCACTTTGCAATAAATCCTGTGGACTGCTTTGAGATGTTGTTCTGACGTGAATACAAAAATCAAATATTGGTCATTTCCAGCAATAGTGAAGACTTTTGAACCTCAGATATCAGATATCTTTGGAGCATTCTCGAAGAGGACAATCTGGCCCAAATTAGGTTTAATTGTCCCATATAGTTTTTGCCCATTGAAAAAAGATGAGGGGTAAACATTTTTTGAAAAACTGATTCGGTATTAAGCTTTTAGTTTTGTGTGTTCTTAACCCCTTTCATTTCTCTGCCCCTTTCTCAGAGGGTAAGCAAGACATGTGCTCCTCGTTTCCAGCTGTGCCAGTTTAACCATCGACCAATAATAAAACTCATGTTCGGTTATCCCTTCCTGTGGTGAAAAACATGACCCCAGCTTGGTGCCTTCTGATAGCTGACTGTACAGAAAGAATCTGGAGATCACATAGTAGCGTTGTTACAACTTCATGGCACAGAAAGCTGAAGCTTTTAGTGCTTTGTCCATGCTATTATATACCATTGCCGTTTCATTTCAAAAACTTCTTTCCCATTTTTGGCCCTGTGGAGGTCTCTGCTACTATACACTATGCAGCAATATAAATAACTGATTTCAGCTACCATTGCTGCCTCTACTGCTTTGTTATCAGGCTTTGAGGATCCTGTCGCAGATAAGTTATAGGAGTTGCTCCTTTTCAAGTTAGCTCTTTGACCTCAATATCAACTTCAATATGAATTTTTTTTATTACGTCAAGACAGAACATTAAACTTTAGTGAATTTAATTACACATTATGTGACATGACAAGCACAGGGTTTGAGTGAAAAGAGTCTTAAGAGGTTATAATGAAGCAATAACCTAAATGCATGCAAATCAGTGTCTTAAAAATGTAGCAGAAGTATTCTCTCTGGTAACTGTTTCAACCAGAGGCAATCATTTTTATATTTCTTCTCCTTTTGGAGCTGCAATATTCTTTAATTGCTCACATTGTAAATTAAGAGCCGTTGCTTTAGCTCCTCTGACTGCTTTACCATGTAAATGTACAGGTAATTAGGGATGAAAGCATTCTGTGGTATTTACAATTTTCCAGTGCTATAGCGACGGTTAATGTGACTGACCTCAATTGAGGCATCGGCCTCTGTTAATATAATTCTAAATATTGCCCTCAGGCACGGCAGTGGTGATGCGTGCATTGTTAACTTTAACAATATTAAATGCTTGCATTATACGAGCAATTGCTTCTCCTTTATGTAATGCCTTCAGCTTTGATTAAACTGCTGTGCTTTGCTTTGGCAATGTGAGCTGTACAATAAAACTTTCCACAGAAATTTGGCTTGTAGTTTTTAATTTTAAAGAAAACTTTCCATGGGCCAAAATTCACTGGAAAGTTTTAAACACAGTTGTCTGTGTTGCCAACTATTACAATTTATAAAGTTTGTGGTTTTCAGTGCACTCATAACCATCAGCAGTAGGTATGAAGATGCTCGAGCCACTGTTGACAGTGAACTGTGAGGCCGGTTTTGTGCCATCTGTGCCCGAGCAACTGGGTTTGGGATTTGAGGGAGTGGACATGACCGTTGTACCAAGGGGAGCGGGTAGGCTTGGAGGCAGACCTAGTTTTCAGTGACACAGGGAATTGAAAGTTGAGAGGTGATCATTTAGCATCTTGTTGGCTGTGTCTGGACTGGGGGGTAGGGCGGATAGCTTTTTCGTGTGGAGAAAATATTTGAGTTGAGTTTTCTGTATCATACAACCTGGTCTGTTGCCCTTCATGCTTTCCTCTGCTTCTTGGTATCAGAGAAGAATTAATGTTAAACATGTTTATCAACACAATAACAATCCATACAAATGCCCCACCTTTGTGTCAACATGCATCTTCGTGCATGAATAGACTTGCTGGATGGATCATAGGTCTCTGTGCAGTACTTTGATGTGCAAGAGCTTTGTGTGAGGTGGCCTTTGGGCAGTGTGAAAGAGTCTGTCATCTCTCATTTATGTGAACTGAGATTCATTGTTTTTTTTACATGGTTGAGTTATTTAAGTTACCCCAGTGGTCATATCTGACCTATGGAATTCTTTATAAATCAACCAAGCTTTACTTTAACCATCACTTGATTGTCCACAAGTAGTGTTTTGAATATTCAAATGAGATGGACAATTTAATTAGATTGAATTTATAAGAAGCTTGCAGTTTACACAATCAATTTACAGAATTTCTTAAAATTCTTTGGTGATGTATTTTTCACTGTATATCAAAAGTGCACACAGTAAGAAAAAAAAACCTTTCTTCCTGTCTACTATCTCACCCTGCATTCAGAAACTACATTAGACTATTTTCATTCCCAATCTTGCCCTGACACTGACACTGAGCCCACTTCTCGCTAATCTATAATATTTGGCAAGATTTTCTAAACTGTTCAAAACCTCTTGGATTGATGTGTGGCTTAGAACTGTTTTCACTTTTGAATGGAATTTTAGGTTTTGCAATGAGTAAATGCTTTATGACAGTAGTTTTTTTTCCCCCTCTCTCCTTTCAAGAGCAAAGGCCCTGATCCTTGTTTCATATAATGCCTGCCAGTATTCCACAAACACCAAAACACAAGCAATGACCAAAAGGGATTGTGCTGTGAATTAGATTGAGCAGCTAACCTCAATCATAGCTTCTATATGATATCCAATTGAATTTTTGTGAAAACACTGGCTTAGGCTAACCTGGTCAAGCTTATACCAATCAGCAGAACCCAAGAGGATGGTGCTATTTTAAAAAAAATCCTGTTCTGTTTTGTAACCCGATGCTGTATTTTAGCTCCTTCACAGCTGTTTTAAGAATAAATTGAATATATCAAGCAGGATGAATCAACCACACTCTCGTTATGTAATGGAGCAATGCCTAGGTTAATTGGCTTCAGTAAGCAGTGTCTGTATTTCTATATTGTGTTATTTTCTTCAATTGCGGCAGCACTTTATAATTAACTGCTCATTTCTTTTGCAGGAGGCTGCCACTTTTGGTGGGGAGCAAGGCTTTGAGGTAAGTTGACCCTCAATTGCACACTAAACAGATCCTAAAGGATTTTGCTGATAATGAAGTTCGTTGGACAGTGATTGATGTGCTATTATACTCTCCAGTCCTTGCAATTGTTGCTATGGTTACCTGGCAGTCATCCTGGTTTCTTTGTTCTTCCAGCATGATGTATGACGCACTGTGCTAGGCCTGCACCCAACATCGCTTACAGATGTTATTTATTGAATTTTGAAAAGGCTCTTGGGAAGCTAAGAGCTTGAGCACTGGTTAAGGCTTCCTTTGCAGACAATGTGTCTGTCGTTTTGTCTATGAAATAGCAACTTCTTTCACTTCATTTTAGTGTGAAAAGATTCTTACTCAGGTAGAGCAATTTGCAGTCCATAGTGGAAGACAACTCAATACTAATGACTTGCTTGCTATTTAATGCAAGCCTGAAATGTTATGACTGGTTCTCTAAAGCATGTTTGAGGCATTATACTGTTAAGTGAGATAGCTACCTTTTTGATGGTTCTTCAGAATTAAATCATCCAGTGGTTATTTGTGGTACTTATTTTGAGCATTTAATTCACATATTGCCCTAATCAGTGATACATTCAACTACAGGTAGCAAAACATATGCAGCTGTGAATTTCATTAGCTTGGGGCTGAATGTAATTAGCAATAAAATTATTAGTCCTCCTATGATAAATTGCCATAACTCTTGATTGAGCAGAAAACCGGTAAGAATTTAACAATAAACCTCAGGCACTCACTAATTTTACATTTGTAAAAATATTGTATTTTTCAAGTGTTTTCATTTTTGAAAAGTAAAGTGTTTTTTGACTTTAATAAATTAAGGGCTTTTATAGTCAAGTGCTTGGTTTTCCACTTACACTAAATATATGATACATTTGCTTTTTTTAAAAACTATTGCACAATTAACAAACTCTGTCATGTTGCTATTTGGGATCTTTGCGGAAAGCAAGAACTTAACAAAGACGTTTGCTTGCTAATATTGAAGAAAGTAAGAGTAAATGCTTAGTACATTTTTATGCACTTATACTAAGGGTGAGCTATTTGGGAGCATTGGGCCCTATCATGTAAATGTCGCCTTCCCAGTGGTGTATTATTTAAATCAATACCCATAGATTAGTAAATTAACCTTGACAGACTAATGAAACCAGAGCAACAGTTGGTGATGTTTGCTGTTAAAGAGTGTCAAAGACTAATAGACTGGAATGATTAATATTAGGAGGGAAATGATCAAGAGACACTTAATGTCCAACAGATAATGTTTGCTTGGTGAAAATTAGCACATAGAATTATGTTGATAAAGAAATTCAGTTAAAGGAAAAAGACTGAAATATCTGATCAAATTTGGTAACTTCTGCAACACCACTGCTCACAAAAAAAGCACAATGTGAGAAATTGTACTGATCTCATAAAATTTCTGGGGGGAAAAAAATCAAATTTACCATGAAAGAACAAACATTTTTAAGAGAGATTGTATTGTACCATGGCAAATCTTGCCTCTTCAATTTTAACATGAAAAGCGAATTGTCACCATTTCAATAGCCTTGTAATTGAACACATAGCCTTGCAGGTAAATAAGAAAAGTGCTTTATAATCACCCAGTGCCTCCAACAGAATATAGTATTCAAGTTTGTATTCCAACTCGTCATGATGAATGGTGCTCATGGGCAAAGTGGGTGGGTACTTCAGAGGGTATTCTTGCCATAAAGCACATCTTCCATTAATGCATAGCAATACTGCCTTAGGACGTCCTCCCAACGTGAGAAGTGCTCTAGAAATGTAATTATCTTGTATTTTATTGTTGACTGTAACCAGATAGATGGTGGGTTGTACCTGTTGGGTATGCAAGAAACTACAGTGAACATCCAGTGCAGGAGAATTGCAATTAATATTTTAAGTGGAGAGAGAAATGCTCAATCCATCTATTTACAAGTTACTGTGACATCTTATATTTGTGGAATGTATGTTTGCTACAAATCATTTCAAGTAAAATCATGTGCCGTTAATAATATGGTAGCTATTCATTCCAGTGTTCTTCCCTGCTATAGAAGCCTCAGCATGTTTTCTCATTAGACTATTAAACAGTCACCACAGCACCATGTGGACCATCTGTATGACCCAGAATTATTTATGTTCAACATTATTATGTAGAAGGACTGAACTGAGTTCCCAAATTAGTCCCAATGTGTTTTAATAAAATATTACATAATCCTATTTGCATTTTTGCTAACAGACCGAAGATATTAAAAAAATTGCCAAGAAAACACAGGCTTTGCCAAAGGTGAACGAGAAGCGACAACGTATTGTAGTTTTCACCCAAGGTAAAGATGACACCATAGTAGCCACAGGTAAGGTTATATTGTTAATATGACTTCCATAACTAACTTAGATTTGTTATTCTGGAACAAGAATGTGGATTGCATGGCTAACCTCATGTTAAAAGAATGCTGAATGTGAAGTGGAGAGAAACAGGAATGCAGCAGTGTCAAACAATATAGCAAAAACAGTCATGATTAATGTTGAAAGAATTATAATGCCCCAGGATCAGCTTTTTAAAAAAAAGAAATAGTACTACCGTGCTTCAGTATTTTTTCTTCACAATGGCAAAATGGATGTCAATAATAAAATACAATTAAAGATTTTTTTCCCCCCACAAGGCAACACACTTAATACCACATGATCCTTCATTTTGTCTGTAATTCTTACAGTCATCGAGGTGCAATCATTCTCCCAGCTCTGAGTGTCATGTTAAGTCATTTAATAATGATTAAGGACATAAAAATGCTTGGCCTGTAGGGCAATCTCAATAGAGATACCAATTTATTAGTTATTTTTTTCAAATTTTAGATGAGACTTCCTTGCCAGCTGGCATTAAACTGCTTAATGAATGCAAGGAGAAGAGAGTTCTCTTCAATTTAACATCCAGTGACACCACAGACCTGCACAGGGCACAACTAACACACTTATTAAACCACTAATTAGGCTCATTGTGCTCTGAACCTTAACGGTGTAGACTGCCGATAAATGATCACTGGTAAGGTTGCTCGATTTTTACAGCTGATACGTATCAGGCTATAGACCTTAATTTCTTTATGGCTTATAGCCCTAAGTCATTAAACCTTAACAATGTGTTATTTGTGTCTTCCATCTGAACTGGACTGACATGATTTTAAAACAGCTTCTGTGTGAAATTAGTTAGGTAATAAAGATATATGCAGACAGCACACAACTTTGGATGCTTGGTAGAAGCCAAGTCAGCAAAATAATTTTTCTTTCAGATGCTCTTTCAGTAGGTTTGTTTTAACAGTCTCTGAATGATCACTTTGTAGTTTGACTAATTTGTTGTATAATATAAGGTGTAATAGATTGGATTATGCATACTTTTCTAACTATAGAATATTTAATATCATGTTGTAAATTGTTTTCTATGAATAAATGAACACATTCAGAAAGCAGAGGGGCTTGACTTTCCCTTCAAATTTGTTCGTTCCCAAGGTTCACTGATTGTGCAGCATAAATGTAAACTGTTTGTAAAGAAAAACTAATGGAAGTTACATTCATGTGTTCATTTGAACTGAAACAAAGATAGCAAATAAAATAGTTCATTCTACAATTTATTTGAATGTTGAAGGATCAGAATTGCCCAGCGCCAAATAGGATGACCATCAAAATTATAATTTGTTGTCCCAGGACTTCAAACCAGTTGAGATTTAGTACCATGAATGGGCAGGGGGAAAGCTTCTATGATAAGGGAAAATGGGATTCGAAGTTGATGATCAATAAAATTGAGAGGATTGGGTTTTATTCAAGAGAATCTTTGCCATTTCAATTTGAATTCTATTTTGTTTAATTGTCAAAATTGGTCAAAAGTGGGCTGTCTCCCACACTTTCCAGTAATAACATCCATGATTAAATCAATTGGGAGATATTCTTCCTGGGTTAAGATTTCCTGCGTTTATTTAGCATTTTAGAGTCTTCAAGATTTGGGAAGTTGTTGAATTCTTGAAGAATTTAAAGAAAATTGGCTTCACAATTATGACTGCAAGAATTTGCCAAATTCTGGGCACTGCAAAGTATTGCATAACTAGAGTTAATCTGGAAGCAGTTGGAATTTCTCCCCTTTTTTTTAAAAAAAGTCCAAATTGTAAAGCATACAAGAATGTGAATATAGGGGCAAATTCAAAAGTCATTTTTCTCAGATTTTTTGGCGGAGGGTAGGGAGCTCAAATGGCAAAGTCACTATCACGTATGGAATAGAAGACTTCAGATTAAGATACAGTAAAAGCCTGTTTATTTGGCACCCGATCAACTGTAACTTCCGTATAACCAGCATTGCAAAAAAAAAAGTCCACATTTGATTAACCGGAATTTATCCGGAAAAATGCATTGACTTTTTTTTTTTGCCTTTTCAGCCGAAAATCCGGCACGCACTTTAACTGGCGTTGGCCAGGTCCCTAGGGTGCCGGAGAAATGGGCTTTTACTATAATACTAATCCTTAGAGTTGTTTTAGAGGGTTATCACGTCGTCAAGAAGTCTCCAGGAGCTTCACAGGATAGACCATGAGAATTCAATCCCAAAGCGTTGCTTGAATTCACAACCTTAGATGGAGGCGAGAGCGCTCTTGACACATAAAATTTTAACTCAGTTGTTAGCGTTTTCATCTCTGGGTCAGAAGGTTGTGTGTTGTACCCTATCTGAGACATTCACAGTGGACCAAATGTCCTTTTGTGCAGAATATTTATAGTTTTATGTTAGATTTCAGCTCAACAGTGCAGTACTTGGACATCATGGGATTGTCAGAGTACCATCTTTTGAATCATATGTTGTACTGAAGCTCCTGCCTGCCTGAGCCCAGGTGTTAAAGCTCCTTTCATTCTTTGGTAGATTCCTTCTTCGGCAGTGATCCTACAAGACATTGGGGGTTGGGATAAAATATGAATGGGTTGAGGTGGAAAATCAACCAGTTTTTTCTTTCTGATTGCTGTCAGTGACTCCCCAACTCAAACGTGAGTTTCTGAAGTTTTGGGTGAGAACAGTCTGCTAACTGGGTTGCCTCTGTAGTAGTAAATCCTGCCAGGCATATTGTTTGGGCTTGTGAATATAAAGAATAGACAATTCAGTAAGTTGCTGGAGGGTCAAGGTGCCTTAAGAACAATATTCTAGAATGTTTGAAAGAACAGAGGTAATCATGAGAAAAGGATAAATCCCGAAGGTGTCTTAGTTTTTGCAGATTGTCATTTTATTTGTTGCATGTATTTAGGAATAATGCAGTTAGACCATCAAGATAAGTTTCCTTGTTTTTCTACCAGGTGACACTGTCAGGTATTGGAAAGTGAAACAGTCAATATTATTGCTTTTATTATAAATTGAACTTTCTTATATCAGCAACAATCCTTACTCTGTGTGTGTATCTATATACTGTGTGTGTATATATATATATACTTTGTATATATATATTGTGTGTATATATATATATATATACATACAGTATATAGATACAGACATATATAAGTTGAAGCTCAAAACCTAGAACATTTTTGGAGGTTAGTGATATATATATTGGAGGAGAGAAAAGTCCACAAGTTAATTTTAGATCACTTGAGACATGCAGACTTGGAATTTAGTGGGTTAATGATATGAGACTAATAACAAATGATATCCTTTCAGTGTGAAAATGTAGTGAGTATGGAATACAGATGATGTGGCAATACTTAAGCTACGATCTGGATAACTATCCAAGCTCAGTACCTCAAGGTCTTCAAAGGTGAAATACATCGTTGAGTTTATGTAGTGCACGTTACAAGTGGGGCTGCTGTACAGTAGAAACTGATTCTATTTGCATATGGATATACAGTACATATATATACTTCCACGTGTGGAAAGTGATTTGTAACTTAAGCCTTGTTTACTTCTGGCAGCAGAGAAAAGGGCACAGTTGCAGCATTTGGTACCAGGGGAGAGAGGGCTGCAGACAAAACAGAGGGAGGAAATGCAATATTTTCATTGGCAAGTTGCAGTCCCATATCCCAATTTATGCCAATATAAAACTCGTTGCGTGTCTCATATATTTCTTATTTACTGATTTGTATAAATTAGCCCAAATGTGCTGGTTTCAGGGCATTTTTTAAGTATGATCCAACGTCCATAAGTGCAGTATAGCCAAGTTATAAAACACCTTAGAGATATGTAACCCCATCGAGCCATTACTCAGGAGTGGTGGGTGTGCAGAGAGGCAATACCACTATTAACTTTTATTAATACTATTTTACCTCTTAAGCAACTTATTATTTGTATGAGGATTGAATTGTTTTGCCAGTTGATGTGTTGCTTTTGATTTTTCCTTTCAGTAAGGAGACGCATGTTGTGTTTGTGAAAAATGCTTGCTGCCTATGATGGCTTTTTGGCTGAGCTATGAGGCTATGCCAACTGCTTGTGTTTTTGTAATTGAATATTTGTCATTGTTTAGATGATTGAATATTTGGAGCTGGAGCTTGTTCAGCACAATGCCAGCAAGCTCATACTGAACACAGTTAATCGGTGGAGGGTTAACTGTGAACTGCAGCTCAGCTGGATTACATACATTACCCAATACATGTTTTTCTCCAGCAAAGTACTCAAAATATGTCATAGTGTTTTGTTTGTTTTGATATTGCAATAAACTCAGTGGTTGTGCAATAGGATTAAGCTACCAAATGAAATGTCAGTGCCATCTGGCTATGTGTAGTAATTTTATGAAGCCAGCCATAGCAATTGCTCAATTACTGTATAAATTATCTAATATATTAGCGCAACCCTACTAGAATACAGCATGGGACAAAGTGATTTTGAAATGAGGGAACTAGTTAATGCATTAATTTGTGCCATAATAGCTTTCAAAAAACATTTCACTGATTGATTGGGAATGAGAAGCAGTATGGCACAATAATACCAAACTCCCAACTGCAGAGTAATGATGGCTAAAGGTTCAGGAGGATGTTAGGTGACCTCCTCCACAAGGAAACAATGTGTGGCAAGACCTAAAGAAGGGAAGAAATGTGAATAATGAATGTGGAGATGTTTTTGAAAGAAATCTATTCAAATAGAGGTATGTTGCTCCAATCTGTGTTTTAAACGGTACTTATATCATGAGCACAACAGTCTTAAGAAACTGGTTCCATTCAACTGGTGCCTGAAGATCCAATTTTTGAAGGGGGCAACTGTAATTGAGAAACAAGATGCCCAATGACTTTCAAATTGATTTTATAAATGGAGGAAAGAACAACACTTTTCACAGAGCACTATATAGTTCAACCAATTTAATACTGAACGATCTGTACCATTGATATTTTTTTGCTTTCATTTTTTGTGCAAATCCATTTTTAGTTTGTGTAGTTTTTATTTTTTTGTGTGTACTGTTTCACCATTCAGCACAGCCCCACTCATTTCAGGCTTCTTTTATTGATAATCATGTCAAATGGAAGCAACCGCAGAACACAATGCAAGGTTATGAGAACCACCCGAGGGCATTCTGCACCATTAAACATCAAAGTGGTGTGCAAGAACATGAAAGTTCATTTATGTTTGCTGTGTGTTTTTTATACATAGAAGTTTTCTCTAACCTGCCAGCTTTCTCCAGATCTATATCGGTCCCATGCTTGAACTATAAATAATTATACATTTCTGATCTATGCTTTTGAAGAAGGGGCGATTGTAAAAACTGCTGTTAAAACATTTGTACACCTAAATAAAATGGCAAACTTAATTTTGTATCATAAATATTGCTGTGCAAAAATCAGAGGGTTTGCTTTCCTTCAGCCTAAACTAACCTAGTTTGGATCAGTTGGTAGCACTCTTGTCTCTGGGTCAGAAGGTCATGGGTTCATCCACCACACCAAGAATGTTGCATTGTTGGAGGTGCCTTCCATTGTGTGACATGTTAAATCCTTCTGTCTGCTTGTTCAGTGAGTGCTGCCACTGTTTTGAAGAAAAGCGGGAAATGATTCTGTTGTTCTTCCAATATTCCTCTCCAAAAACAGACATAAACGTAGGCATTCATCTCGCTGCTTTTTGTGGGATATTGCTACCTTAAATTAGCTGCTGCGTTTGCCTCCATCATAATATTAGCGCCTTGGGACGTCCTCCCGACGTGAAAGGCGCTATATAAATGTAAATTGTTGTTGTTGTTGTTGTTGTTATTGTGTGAAGCACTTTAGATATTTCTGCCAACTATGCTATATTTAGAACATTTAAAAAGAGTAGTGCTTTTGGTCATGCCCTCTTGAGTTTGCTTTCCTGGAGAAGCATCTCCTGGGATTGACTGGCTGAGATCAGGAAATTGTTCATGAGAAAACAAATGGCCAAACGTATGCCCTACCCCTTACAAAGTTGTACAGCAAGTAGGGTATTGCTATCCTGTGAAATGTTGCATTTACTAATTTGAACTATAGCCAATTTTTTTTTTCTTTTGGGGCCTTGTTCATAACCCTGAACTTGTATATATCTGATCCATTCTTTTGAAGAAGGGATGTATAAATTACTATTAAATTATGTTTACACTTTATAAAATGCCAAACTCTGTTTTGATTTATAAATCATACTGTACATAAATCAGAAGTTTCACTCTCTTACAGCCTGAACTGCCTTTATTTCAAATGTACTTTGTAGAAACACATTTATGGCTTTGCTGTGTCTGTATATTACAAAAACAAATTTTCTTTGAATAGGTTTTGCATCTAAATATAGGAAGATGGGAATGAGAGATACACCCTTGGGGCAAACTATTCCCTAATCTAGCACTAATTGTTTAAGCATTATGAGTGGTAGGTGGGTTTACATACTCCATCTAAAAGCTGAGCTTAGTTGAACTTGTTACTAATTATCTTTGTCCTGAGTGATTAATTATCAAATAAACTTACATATTGTGCTAAATATTTTAACCATAACTATGTGTATAGTCTTGATCTACACCTGTATCAAGCAGATTAATGTGAGAATTTAGAAATTCTGTTTTATAGTCTTGTGTTATCTGTTCATCCAAGTATAATTTATCAGGTTTATTTGTAGGTGATTAATGTTGCATTTACATTGGTCGATTGCATGCACGGTTGTTTTAGTGATACCAGCTGTTGTATAGGAGAAAGCAGTTTCTTAATTTATGTTGGAAGCTGGTGCAACAGAATTATATAATACTGTAATTACCATACATTGCTTTTGCTGACGTCAGTGCTGTAAGGTAACTGAGTTGTTCCTATTCTCTGAGGCGAGGCCGAGCTCACCATCAGCAGAACAAACATTGCTGCTGGAGTCGATGCCGACTGTATCTTCCTCCACTGACTCATTCTTTTACTTGCCTGTGCAACTAACTATCTGGGAAAAGTTCAGCGGCTGGAAATAGTTCTGTATTGGCTTTGAGTTTTAACTTTGAGGAATTCAAGAGTTTTATCTGTTGCTTCAGCTCTGTGCAATATAAACAGGGCTGATTCCACTGCACTGTGTACATTGCAGTACATTACAGAACAACATAGGATATCTACGCTAACTAACTTTGATCTCAATTAATATGTGTTGACTTTCACTCCCTACTGTTGAACCTCTTTCCCACTTTGCTTTAGTTTCAGTTTTCCTTGTTTTCCTTTGATTATTGTGATGCTACAGAAAGACTTAACCATTTTTGGAACAAAGTAACATCTTCTCACAATATTCCATTTATGTTTATCCTCCCACTTTGGTATTGATACTAATACAGATATACAATATATACACATTGTTGTATCAAATGCAAGTACAGTGCTACTGTATTATTATTAAGTTGTTAGTTGGAGGCAGGCACTTTGCTACATGAAAGAAGGGAGACATTAGGATAAATCACCCTGGTCCCATTCTGTATTTCTGTGTAGTTGGTTACAATTCGGTGTTGTCAACGGTACAATCTGTATGCATCCTTTTGCCTGAGTAACGGTTGCAGGATACCTGGTGTAGTGAGGCTTCAGAGTTTGAAGTGAAGAAAGTAATGTTGATTTCCAGGTACAGTATTATTATTTGAGGAGGTAATGAAACAGTGAATTAGACCAAACTAGTGCAATAACTTTAGATTTTTAGACATTCTACAAGGGAGATGTTTTAGGAAGTTTAAAGCCCATGGATGCAATGGCTAATTTGCTAGTGTGATTAAAAACTTAATATGAAGCAGATATTAATGATTAATGGGGGGGGGGGGGGGGGGGGGGGGGGGAACTCCCACCTAGACCAGGCTTAGAGTTCCATGTGTGCCTGCCTTTTTGGATTCCCATGCTGCTCATGCTATAAATGACTTGGAGAAAAGTAGTTCTTGTAATATATTGTTTGCCAAGGGCAAGTCTAATATTGTTTAAATTCAAAAACATGTACACTAATCAAACAGTTGGGTAAGGAGATATGGTTCTTTTTATGGTACTTGGTTCTTTTATAATGTAGATCTCAGCAACTGTTGTATCACTTCTGCACTTATGAAGCGCTCGGAGATCCTGCCCGGTGTAAAGGGTGCTGTAAAAATGCAAGTTGGTGGTGTTGTTATGTATTTGCATTTAATGAATACTAATCGATGGTATAAGTATAAAAGTTATCTTTTATCTGAAATGTTGTACATTGTGTGCAACCAAGTTAACCTTGCAACCTGCATCTTTACCTTTAAATCTTAAGGATTCAAAAGAGCTGGATATACTGTTACTATATCCTATTGTTGGAAAACAAATTGAATAATGTAGAGTAGTGAATAGAGCTTTTTAAGTGCACATGTGAATATAGGTCTGAATCTCCTAACTTGAGTGGTATATGTACAGGCAAATTATTACTTTTCATTGACGCATACTCTTTATAAAATGATGGTGCAGATATGCACCCATACATAAATTGTATAATGCCGCTTTGGACTCTGGATATGGTATAAACGCCTTAAAGGGTAGTGATTTTGACTATAAATAAACTGTTACTGCGATAATTATTTTTGCACCGTTTTTTTAATATAGGATGTGGAATGGGTTAACTGGAACAGAATTTGAGATGGATAGTGTTTAAGGGGAAATGAGAGAAATATCTCATAAGTAATGTAAAAGGCTATAGAAAAAAAGGCACGACAGAATAGATCTAAATGGATAGCTTTTTCAGAGGCAGCACATGCATGATGGGCTGAAAGATATCCTGTGCTATAAATTTCTGTCGTTACAGTACGCAGCTGTGTAAAAGAGATGGTTTATAACTTTCTAAGCCCAAGGGCATAATAATTTTTGTCTTAAAAGGTGGAACCATTTTTAACTTATAGTTCCACACAATGCGAAATTAATCTTGGGAAGATTGTTATTGTAACTAATTGGTCGATTCCCTTGTGAATGAAGTGTAAATGCAAACGGTTATATACTTTCCCCGAGTCTTTTTTGTGTATGTATTACACTCCATAATAACAAGTCTTTTATAGTAACCTATTAGGAAGTCGGGTTAAAGTGAGTTCTGTTGAGACATGATGATGATGATTGAGTCTATATACTCACCGTAACTCTTTAGAGATTTCATGAATTTGTCTGCTTGGTCTCACCCATATTGATTTATCTATATTTTTCATAGTGAAAGTAGTTGCTACAGAATAAAACTTGAGTTTTGTTTTATTATTTATGGTCTGATTTGCAGAATTATTACATAGTACTGTATTTTTGTTAGCGAAAGATTGAAGGTAATGTTGGAGCAGGTAGAAGTTGACAATGGGTTTTATAACCGAAGTGCACAGAATGAAAAGGAGTTCTTCCAGATATGTTTGGAGAGGTGCTTCTGCCTGTCAAGTGAAGGAAAATACAGGGTAGCTATACTTGTATTTATTGAATTGTATTGTGCCTTATTCCATCAGAATTTCCCAAAGCAATTCATAGTGCTCTTAACTATAGTGACTGTTTTTGCTGTAGATCAGAAATGGTATACTAAACAAATGGTTGCTATACAACAACAACAAAATTATACTTGTATATGCTTACAATGACATTGAATGCATTTTCCATGCTTTATGCTGCATTGGAAGGTGAGAGGAAATAATTCCATTCAATCAATTTAAGAGAATTAGCATTATTCCTTGATTAGTATCGAGGGAGGATGTTAGCTTAATTTTGTGTATCAGGACGATTGAATTATGAGCGAACAAAACACATTAGAATGTAAGCAATTTGCATTTTATAGCTGGGTCAGAGCAACAGAAGCATTTAACACCTATGTTTTTGATATATGTAGATGTTATGGAAAGCACCATCCTAATTATAATTATGCTTTAGGTGGTCTAACAATACATTCTTGTCTTCAGTTGAATAAATGTGATGGTGTTCAAAATTGGAGACAGCTGGTCAAAGCTTTTGCAACCCAAAGCAATATTGTTGTTTGTCCTTTTTCACAGATGTAGAAGCAGTTGTGACAATTGTGTTGTCCGTATTCTAGATGCAAGTTATCTTCTGTGAACACTCAGCAGTACTAGTCATTGTGGAGTCCTGCAGCTCAGTGGTTAGAGCACTCGCCTTACAAGCGAGAGTCCTGGTTTCAATTCCAAGCAGGTTGAAACCTTGGGCACGTTTCCTTACTCCACACGTCAACTAATAATCCCTCAAAAAAACAATAATAAATGGTCATTTCAATCCACGACTGTTTGTGGAACACTGCTGTGTGCAATTGGCTGCCATGTTTTGCCCACATAGAACCAGTCAATTCACTTACATTCTGTGAAGCGCTTTGAGGTGTCTAGAAAACGAAAGCGCTATATCAAATTCAAGGATTATTATTATTATCTTTTCTACTGCAGATTATTAGTAGGACATGTTCAGTTATTACCTTGCATTGGTATGTGAATGCACAAAATGTCTTAACAGAAGAAATTTGAGCTTTGCATTACATAACTTAAACAATTATCACAATTCTATGCAGTTATTATTTTTTAAATAAATGATGATTTTACTTTTTTGAAGTGTAAATCTTAATATTTGGGGATTTACATATTATTTTTCTTTTCTACAGCTGATGAGGTGATGTCCTTCCCTGTCTTACGAATTAAGCAAGAAGAACTTGTCGACACGAATGGAGCTGGTGATGCTTTTGTAGGAGGTAAATCTTACTGTTTTTAAACATGTGTGTCACATATGACCATTAGTGTTGTATTTTGCACTAATGCCTGGATATTTCCTGCCCATACTTTTGATTCAGCCCAGCATAGGGAACAACATTCCATATTGTTGAGGTGCCATTATTTTTTGTTAAATATTACAAATCTGATTGTTCCAAAGAAATTATCACTCAAAATTTCCATTCTGGGTTTAATATGGACATGCACCTGAGTGTTACTACACATTTGTGTCATCAAAATTCAAATAACCAAAGGTTTTTTTCATGTCTGATGTTTCTGTTGCCTTTACTTTCCGCCCTGGATATTACACATGTGGATGTTGTGAGAAAGTGATGATTTCCCTCTATTTGAAGTTCATTGTTACAGTTTCCTAGGCTGTGCAGTTTGAGATTCTGGTTGTTGTATAGCGGTTTCTTGGATAAGAAAGCGTGAGACACTGATTTCCAGCTCCTTGGGACGTCCTCCCGATATGAAAGGCGCTATACAAATGTAATTGTGTTGTTGATGGTAATTTTATACAATCCAAGACTCAAAAGTATTGTGTTTTAATTCATAACTTTTAATTTCTTTGTGTTTAGTATTGAAGAATATTTAACTCTCGAATAGCGGTTTATAAATCACCCATGTTCCAGATTTCCTGGACTTCATTTCATTCCATCTTATTTACGCTCTTGCTCTACTCACAGCTGTGTGTTTAGTTGATTTGTAACTGAGGCATCAAGTTGCTGTTACTGAACAAGCAATTGCACTCTAATAAAGCTTTAAACATGTTTACTCAAACTCAGTATTGATTTAACTGCAAGGGAGGGAAGTTGGACCCCAGGAGTATGTCAGAGTAGATAAATTTAGCTTCAGCTTTCGGTTCATCTTGTCATGGTGGTAGTTATTGAACTGAGGAAAACGAATGCTTAATGATTGTATCAAAATATCAGCTTTCAGAGCCTGAGATTGGGCGGTGATTGTTTGTTCCATTTGATTTAGGAGGTGTAATAAGGACTAAATTCTGTCATTAAGAACCTAGTTTTTTTTTAAAAAAGCAAAACCTAGTGAATAAATGTATCATATGACTTGATCTTAAAAACCTGCTAAAAAATCTAATTACTTCTAAGTACGCATTGATGATCATTTACTCTGGTCCTAACCAAATCAGTAATTCATGATTTTGGAGTAAGAAGCGCAAGTAGGATTGGTTGGATGAAAAGTAAAAGCTTTTGACCAGATGAGAGGTAGGCAAGAGGGTGCCTTTGTATTTTGAGGGAAATGCCTTTGTGTCATTTGAAGGTCAGTATTTGTTTTCTTGTTTGGGAGAAGAGGTGAAAAACAGGAAATGGGAAACATTTCCTCCCTCCAATCGTTTCCCTTTATCTAATGAAGGTGCTGACTCTACTAGCATATGATTGACAAATGGCTCATTCTCCATGTGAGTTGGTACCTGCTTTCTCACAACATTGTATTGTCTAGAAGTCATCTCTGGATAGCATTCGGGGGTGGAAACACTGGCAGATTCTCCCCTGCCCATGGATGGGGTTGTTTCTAAATTGGGAACTTTTATATTAAGATCAATTGTGACCTGCCATTCCTTCAATTTTCTCCCTTACAATCCTTCCCAAAGGCACTGACTTGTACTGGGATCAGAGCTCATAGCCTCCAGGTGCTCTCTAACTAAAGCAGACCAACTGACACAATGAATGGCAATGATTTTACTATTGGAAAAAGCCAGGATTCTTTTTTCTAAATAAAGCTCAGCTCCCATGTAATTTGTTTTAGCTGTTTTCTGTTTTCTCATTGCATCGTGCAGTAAATTACCAAAAGCACATCAACTGTGAGTGGTGAAGTTATTGTTATTTGTTTACAGATTAAAACATAATTAATGTTCTCAATTTGCATTTTCTTTGTAGGGTTTCTTTCACAGCTAGTCTACGACAGACCTCTTGAGGAATGCATCCGTGCTGGTCACTATGCAGCAAATGTCATCATCAGGCGTTCAGGTTGCACATTCCCAGAAACCCCTGACTTTCACTGATGTTTCATTGAATTGATGGGATGGGGGAAACTATCCTGTTTTAACTATAAGAATACAGGGTTGCCTCCAATTTAATTACTTTTCCTAAAGCCTGCATTGAGAAATCTGTACTTAGCTTTTATTAATTTTGTTGTCTGGCTTGTACTTTTAAAAATTGAGATTCAGAGAAACACCCACATATGGTATTTAAATATTTTTGATTCAGTAGTTGTAACAAAAAAATCTGAATACTGTACTTTCTGTAAGAAATCATCTAGTTTGGATTTCAATGAATGTTGATTATAATACAGTAAAAGCCTGTTTATCCGGCACCCTCGGGACCTGGCCAATGCACGTGCCGGATATTCGGCAGAAAACGCAAAAAAAAAAAAAAAAACATTTCAATGCATTTTTCCGGATAAATTCCGGTTAATTGAATGCAGACTTTTTTGCGCGTTTCAGTTTAAATGGAAGTTGCGGTTGATAAACAGGCTTTTTATCAACTGCTAGATAAACAGGCTTTTACTGTATCCACTTTCTAGGAATTACGACAGATCGAAAATGCAAAGTAAAAGATTATGTGACCATTGTCTTTAGAAAACGTCAATGTTGATGTCTGTTGTTTCATTTTGTTCTTGACAGAACTTTTATCGAAACTGAAGCTGGTAGTGAGTAACTAATTTCAAGCTATTTGTTTGCTAGTACAGTAATTGAATCATGTAATTGTGAAATAGTTCAATTTTAGCAAGTTACCTTGTTTTTTTTGGGATTCTTTTATATAATGAGCAGACTTGTATGCAGAGAAAAATTAAAAAGAGGTACGGAAGTATTTATGCAGAGGAATCTATGCTATGACATACCAAATCAATCTGTAAACTGACGGTTTTTAAAATCTTGATGTTCTGTAGTTATTTGGACATTGTAGTATGGTGTTCAAATAAACTGCTGTTGACTCTGGAAAACATTCTTATCTTTATAATTTGTTATTGACAATAAATGAAGATTCTCAGAAATATTTTCTTGCCTTGAATTATTTTTCTTTGGCCAGTTGCATAAAGAGATTTTGAGAAAATATGTTTAGAATTTGAAACTGTCCAGCATAGGAACAGAAGTTGGCCATTCAGCCTATCAAGCCTGCTCTGTTGTACATTAGTTTATGGATCAAATCGTTTTAATTTCATTCCTCACCCTTTCTCTACATCACTTCTAAAGAGAGTTCCAAGTTTACCCCGAAATACAAAATGTTACCCCCTCTATTACTACTTAAAGGCCTCTCCCTCCCAACAATTCTGACGAAGGGTCGTGGACCCAAAACGCTGACTCACTTTCCTTTTCATTTTCCTTGCCTGATGTGCTGAGTGTTTACAGCTATTTCTGTTTTTGCTTCAAATTTACCCAGTTTCTTTCTGCCATCTCTCCCAGGACAGACTCGGTCTAACCAGTATTCTATGTCTATGTTTAAAATAACCTAAGCATTTCCCAACGAAATGTATTCTATACTTATTGCGAAAAGTAAACATCCAGATACAATACAAAATTACTTTTCTAAGGCACCTGTCATATTGGGGAGACTTCCCAAGGTGCTGAACAATCAGGGATCAGTGGAGGTGGGGTGGTGGGGGTTGGGATCAGAGAGTTTATGGCAGGGAGGGTGACTAAAGGCACAGTCGGAGAGGAGGGTCTAGAGGTGTGCCTTGCTGGAGGCGAGGGAGGAAGTGAGACTAAGGGAATGTGGGATGGAGTTCTGGAGGTGGAGGCAGAGAGGTTGAAGGTCCAATTGCCAAAGGTGGGGTGGGGCGGGCAGGGGACATGGAGCAGGAACCTGTTTGTCAGAGAGAGCGGACAGTTTGATAAGGATATAGCAGGTAGGAGTGGGCAAGGCCATAGAGGGCCTTGAAGGTGAGACTGAGAGTTTTGAACTCAATCTGCTGAGGGATAGGATGTCAGGGGAGCTGGGTGAGGGTGCTTGTGTTGGGGTCATGAAGCCTAGTGTTCAAGAGCTGCTGAGTTCTGGATGATCTGTAGCTTGTGGAGAGAAGAAATGAGAAGGCCAACAAGCGGGGAGTTATAGTCAAGCTGACATTAATGGGATTTCATGCACTTCCTCCACAATTCACTGCAGATCCTGAGCTTCCCCTAAAACAGTGACATTTTCACATGTAGTTTGTTACATCTGGTAGATCTGAGGTTGCTAAAACAATTATGTAATTCATACAATTTTAATGCTGTGGACTTTGCTCTAGTTTTGGGATTAAAGCTATTGAACCTATTTCATTAATGTACGACAGTCTACAGACAAGAACAACCTTGCTCTGTTTCACTGAGTTGAATTTCAACTGATTCATAGAGTTTAGTTCACTCTTACCATCTAGTCATTTATTTAGTGGTTTGGAATATTAATGAACTGAACTAGCACTAGATTCAGGCATCCTGTTGCTAAAGTTTTGATGCAGTAATAGTGTGTTGGTTGTGTCTAAATTAATGATGCGAATAATAGGTTATTTCCTATAGCTAAACTAATGGTGTCATAAAGGCTTCCTTTATTTTACTCTGTTCAGATTGGATATCTTAAATGAGATGGAAAGCATGTGGAATCACATTTGATAAAACTAAGCTCAAAATGCTCATTTTCTGGAATCAACCCAATTTTAGAGGTCAATATGAGTGCAGTATGTAAATCACTGTGTTTATAACACCATTCATAAATAGTAACAGTAAAACATTAATTAAACTTTTTCCATATTGTTATGAATCCTTCAAGTGTGCATGTTGAGACTTTTTTGCCTCAGTTATTCTGGTGATACAGTATTCGATGTGGTGAAGAGTTCCATTATAGCTTTACAATTTGGATTTTGTAACAGTTCTCTAAGCTTTTTACAGTCACTATTTTCATTTCAAAAAAATCTGGTTTATTAACCTACTTGGTTATGTAATTGATTTGAAAAATAAACTGATGCAAGCATTTAACAATTCTTGGCATCAATAATAATTAATATTACAATTAAATGCAATTACACATTTGAGTAATCATGAAAATTAAGAGGGATGCCTCAGAATTGAATATTAATTGATTATGATGTATAATTTTAGAAGGGAGTACCATGCAAAATATGTTAGTTACTGAAGTAAATGTTTTGTGATACTGTATTTGCTCTTGCCTTAAATTGTTGAGTTCTAATTTGTTTTAATGTTTATTGAACCCTAGTGTTTTATCAAACAGAAGCTTAAAACAATGATATTGTTTGCAACAGCTTTGAAAACTCATTAGAAAATATGGGGGAAAGGTTATCCTGCAATTCACTTCAACTTTTAAAAGCAGGGCAAAATGTTGGTGAAGTTTCCTTACTCCACATGCCTCTGTTTACCGAACAGTTGTTAGTCGATTGGCAGATTGCATTTCTGGGAGTAATAATCCCTTCAAAAAATAAACAAATAAATAATAATTTGGTCACTTGATACTCGAGTGTTTGTGGGACACTGCTATGCTCAATTGGCTGCTGCGTTTCAATTCAGTTTACAATATATTCTGTGAAGTGTTTTAAGATGTCTCGACGTGATAAGGCGCCATATCAAATGCAAGGATTATTATCAAGTGAAGAATTTTATCTTCCACTGAGACCTGCTATTTTTAGTTTTACTGGATCGCTTGAGTTACACATGTTACACATGTATCCTGGAGAGGCACCATTCAGTAACACGGAGGTTGATGCCTTAAACCAGCCTGGAGGCTGATCTGGAGATGCCTGAGTTGGGATGCTTTGGTGTGGTGGCTGAGCACAGAATAGTATTAAGGCAGCACTAACATTTCTTGGCTTGAGCATTTCCAGATCAGTTTGAAATCCTTACTTGTGTGCCAATGACAAGATGAGATGTATGTGGGCCAACCTTCTAAATGTCACCATTGTATTGGCTCTGGGTGCCACTAAAGCTTTAAACTGGTGGGTCTGCATGCAAGTGTCTAAATTGATTATATTTTGCCTGATTGTATCATCAATGCATTGCTTTTCCCTTGCAAATTATACAAATTAAGCACTATGAGCTAAAATTACAGTCCTAGGCTTTTATTCTTTAGTATTACGCTAATAAAAAAAAGCTGCCATAAACTTTAAATTATAATTCCTTTGTTAATGTAAGTATTGGTGACAAGCTACAAATACCAAAGGTTGTAGACTACAAAGGAGATTCTTGATTTCACTGAATAACTTATGAGTGAATTATATTGGTCTCCTTTGTGAAATATATATTGTATTCAACATCTCCCCATTCAGTATTGTAGTTGTACTGTACAATGCATTTTTTTGAGTTCTGTGTTTTATTCACCATTTAAAATTCTGGTAACTTTTAGTACCAGAGTTTTTTAGTTATATTTTTTCTCTCTAATGGGGAATGGGATAATGATGAAGTAAGTCAATTATTAGGCGTGACCTACAGTGGTTCCAGCAGTTCACTCACTGTTGGTGAAAACCGTTTCACAGCTGTTTGAATAGTTTCCAGCTGCTGGTGGTCCCTGGAAAGTAGTTTTATTTAGTTGTGTTCTCACATATTTGGAATCAATTCCCTATCTCACATATGTGTGTAAATATTTGGTGCTTTGGGCTATATGGTATTAAATATATAGATTCATATAAAATGAGGACAGTACTTTCTGAATCCAATTGGTCAAAATATGTATGTAATTCTGTACTGTGTAAGATCTATGGATGGTTGACCATAATATTAACAGTATTAATATTCCTTGCATTTGATATAGCGCCTTATTGTATTGTTGAGACTTTTGAAAGCACTTTAC
The DNA here is from genome assembly GCA_035084275.1 of Hydrolagus colliei. Lineage (NCBI taxonomy): Eukaryota > Metazoa > Chordata > Chondrichthyes > Chimaeriformes > Chimaeridae > Hydrolagus > Hydrolagus colliei. The sequence goes on from CM068748.1 coordinate 16,960,640, forward strand.
ATAATAATACTGTAAAGTGTATTTTGTGGGCGAAACCCGACAGGCAATTGCAATAATTAATAATAAATAAATAAATAATTTAATTAGAACATCAATAGCAGTGAAGGCTTTTTCACAGCAATTTTATAGCACTTATTACAAAAATAACCCCCCAAAAAAATTATCAAAACTTTCTATTCTTCATGATTTTAAAAAAATTTACACTTTTGACCAGTTTATTTCACTTCATACATGCCAATGGAAAACTTCAACATAATTGTTCATTGCTGAAACAGCAGGACATAACAAAACTTTCATACAGTGGAGGTATGGAGCTATCATCCCAGCCTGTCAGAAGCAATTTCCACCTTTTCATGCCACATCAACGGATGCTCTGAGGAAACTTTAAAATTTGTTCTAAAATTTAAATGATGTGTGTGGAAGATCTGATGTGACATAATTCAAATTTAATGTAACTTGTATTCTTTGTATGTAAAAAAAACTTCATCAAACAAGCTCGTTTTCAGAATCAATATACTGCAGGTGGATTAATTATTTTTCTGTGTAGTTTGTTGGTTCCAAATCATTTGATGTTTCCGTTATATGTAGAAAATATATTTTCTATGGAAGGTCTAACTTTAAAGAGTTTTGTTACAATATGAATGTTAAATGTTTCTGTGTACCTTGCTAATAAGAAGCACGGGTAGCTTTTGTTGAGTCTGCTGTAATTATGGTCCTCATTATGGCTTTGGCTTGAGGACATATCCATCACTGATGAACTAATCAACAATAACTGGATTACGACAGACCTACCTGTCTTTGCCTGATCTCTCCTCAGAGGCAGTTTAAACATTCTTACTTCCACTACCCTTCCACTCAGCATGTGTTCTTCATCAACCTCAATGGGTGAGTGGATCCACTGTAATTTTTAATCAAAAGCCTTCACCAATTAAAGCAAAATGTTACAAATCCTGTTGTAAAGAAAAATCCTATCCAGTTCACATACTGTTTTAATACTGTAGCAGGTGAGGATTTGCCATTTGTTTCATTAATTCTTTATTGACTGCGGTACTAATAAGTATTATTTGGAGCAAATTGTGGATAGTTCATATTTTATTTCTCCATGTGTATAGAATTTAATTTACCCCCCCCAAATGTGAAACACCAGTTTCTCTTACAGTCAGCTTCAAATGGGAGAAACTGAGGGTACCATGTGATGTGACTGAGCTACTAAATACACTGAGTTAATTTATAAGAGATTTTGATGGTTAACATCCCGCGGGTCTGATATATCAAAAAACGCTGCTCACACATGACAAAAGGCACATCACATATATTTTCCTGTGATTTTGATTGTCAGCTGCAAATTTGGTATGGAACCGAAAATACATCTTTTTTTACTTAAGAAAAAATGAACTATCCTTGTCCAAATGTTCTTCTGCAGCAGCTGAATGAGTTGGATCATGCAGTTACTCAAACATGGTCTCAATTCAATCTCTATATGAACTGTGCTGAACCCTCATTGGTCAAAATAGATCTATGTTCAGATATATCATTAAGCATTTGTGGGCCATTGACCATAATACCCATTTGGTTAGGACACCCATGGCAGTGATGGCATTTTCACAGCGGTTTGATGATACTCAGGGAAAAACATGCCTGGAACACAGTAATATATCAACCCTAGCCCTGTCATTGACAATAATAAAATGGGTTTGCAGTTTTGAACACTTTCTAATATTTTTCATGCAAATTGCAGCCATAAATAAAGGGTGCAGTTGCAAAATGTTGTATTGCTACATAATAGCTCCTTCCCTATGCTGGAAATGGTATACTCTTCATTTCTCGATATGAATAGCAAACTGCTGTACTTCACTCTATAGGAAGGGATTCATAATGCATCACTATATGGAAACTTTGCAGATGGTATCTTTTGAAATAATCATTTTACTATAATAATGCGGCAGATTTTTTTGCGCAGAGTAATTGAGTGCTTTAAACGTATGGTTTGCAGAGATCGCATGTTTTTAAAACAATAATAATCATCCTTGCATTTGATAAAGCGCTTTTCATATCTTCTATATGTCTCAAAGCACTTCACAGAATATACTGTAAAGTGAATTGATGCTATATTTGTGAAATGCGGGCAGCCGATTGCGCACAGCAGTATATCAGTATATATAATATCATCTGTACGCAAAAGAAAAACATCTGCAATAGAGCAAGACAAAGGTTTGAGGAAATAGCCTCAGAGTTAATGACAGGCTACTTCTTCTAAACACCCGTGCTACCTCGTTCGTATGTTGTGTGCCATCTGTTACCCTGCATAAGAAATTAAGACAGCTGGCACATAGAATGAGATCTGAGCCAATCACCCATTGGATCTCAAGCTGCCCCCCTCCAAGTTTGCTGTGTGTTGTCTTGTGAGTTTATCAAAATATTGAAAGTAGGACAGCAGCACAAATATATATAATATATATTTTTAAGAACCATGGAGGGATGTGCATGTTTCAATAAAATGTTTTAAGAAAAAAACGTGTGTGTGTGCGCGATGCAACAGAATGGCAGAATTTACAGCACAGAATAAAGCCATTTGACCCATAGTGTCTGAAAGAACTATTCATTCAGTCCCCAGACACAATGGATAGATGGTGGGGTGGGAGGGGGTAGGGAAGAAGCAATCCATTGGAGAGGGGGCAGATTTTGGTGTAGAACAGTGGGTGCTGCTTTGGGAGGGGGTGATGGACACAGACAGAGAGTGGGGGATGAGGGGGGTTGATGGACACAGACAGAGAGTGGGGGGGGGGGGGGGGGGGTGATGGACACAGACAGTGGGAGGTGGGGAGGGAGCTATTTTGCAGTGGGAGGTGGGGAGGGAGCTATTTTGCAGTGGCGCGCACGCCGATACTCTGGATGCTGCCGGTGCTCAGGCGGCGGCTGGAGCCGGTGGGTGTGGAGTGAGGGCGGTGCTCAGGTCCCAGCGGCGGCGTTGTCGCTGTTGTTGTTGTGAGAGTTGGAAGAGGAGGGGGAGGGCGTGTGTGTCGCCATCACCCATCAAACCACACACACACACACACACATCAAAGCAGCGAAGCCTTCGTTGGTTCTAAACGTGTGTATTCACATATAAATGTATATTTACTGTGTGTGTGTATATATATATATATATATATATATTAAGCCAATAACTGACTTTACACCGCACCGCCTGACTGTCACCTTCCAGAAGATTCCACTGACACCCTCAGGGAGGATCTTTGGGGGGAATTCGTTTTTTTTTAAATCAAAAAAATCATAATTTTTTTAAAATTAAATTAAAATTAAAAAAATTAAAATAGGTAAATAACAACCTGCCATTTCCGGGGTGTCATTTAAATATAAATATAAATGAGACATATATATATATATACATATATATATATATATATATATATACATATATATATATATATATATATATTGAGTCCATCATGGTGTGGATCTGACGGTGTTTGTTTACAACTAGATCAACTGGTATCGATTGTGTTGTTTATTTTATTATTGGCGGCAGCTTCGTTTACAAACAAACCTTCAGAAATTGACATGTTTCCTCTCTCCACAAACACCTCATCATCTCCACTCTCTCCTCTCCCCTCCTCCGAAGGTGGGCGGGGGGGGGGGGGGGGGATAACCAAACAAGGAGAGAGCCTGATAACCTTGTTATCTTGCCACAGTTGTGTGTGTGGTTTTTTTTTTATCCCACCCGATGAATAATTAATAAGGTTAATTTGTAAAAGAGGTGAGGGTGGGAGAGAGATGCTGATGTAAAGCGGCTGCGGGGGGGTGTTGGTGTGACAGTAAAGAGTAAACAGGCATTAGATACCGATACAAATGTAACCCTGGTCCATTTCACTGACGATCTACAGTTTCTCAGATTTCTCCTGTGTGTTCAGAGCCACGTTAGGGAGGGCAAATTTTACCAAAACAAACCCTGGCATAACCGTATTTATCACAGAAACCAAAGGTATCCAAAGGGGATTTAATTTCCTTGATTTCAAACTGCTTGTGTGTGTGTGTGTGTATGAGGAGGGCGTGTGGGGGGCGGCGGGGGGTGACACAGAGGGAGAGATTGAAACATTAGGGAGGGATAGGGAATGTAACATTGTACGGTGGGAAAAGCTAACAAGCTATTCATTTTGAGTATCATTCCAGCAATTGACATTTTATTTAGTTATTTTGTAATGTTTTTATTTAATGTGCGATGATGAGAAGAAACTATGTGTGTGTATATATAAAAAAACATTCTGGACTGATTTGGTTTCTAGATTGCGTGTTTTATAAAATATATATATTTATATGCCTGGGTGAGAAGAGGCAGGAGGCAGCAGGTTAAACATGAAATCGAGTCCTTCTTGGCTTTGCCTAGTGCGCAAATGACATAAACGCTGTCACTCAGCCTAATCTGGGGGCGGGGGCACGCCAAGACAGGGTGATTGACATGGCGTTAAGCCAATGCTGAGCCACAACAGGCGAAGGGTGTGGGTGAGTGACGTGGCAATGGGCCAATGAGAGTGCCTCAGGCGGGGAGGGTGTGTGGGTGGGATCGCAGCCAAGACTGGAAGACTGACATGGCAGCGTGCCAATCACAGAGCTTCGCTGGCGTGGGCGTGATCCGATCTGCTTGACTGACATGGCAAGTGGCCATTGAGAGACCGCCGCGAGCTAGAGCTGCGGTTAATTGACAAGCGGACAGCGAGGCCGGGACCAATACGACCGGGACATGGCGGGAAGGCGTAACTTCCCGGAGGGCGGGAGCCTGGGCGGGCTGAGTAGCGAGTGAGGTGGAAATGGGACTCCATTCGGCTGTAATCAGTGTCATGTCGGTTTCATGTAAACTCCGGTGTTCAGACATCGGAACAAAATGGCGTCTGCTAGGTAACAGCGGGCTCTCCTCTCCATCCGAGTGTGAATGAGCGAGGGCTGGGCTGGTCATCTCCTCCCAAGGCGTCAGCGGACTTCGCGCTGAAGTAAGGAGCTGTGGGAAGCGATCCTATCGATTGCGGTGATTATAGTTAATGATTAGATGTCTGTGCCTGTCTTGCGTGCGTGCCGTGCGTGTGTGTGTCTGTTTGTTTTAAAGGACTCGTTAATGCAAGCGTTCTTGGGAGCCATCCTGGCGTGTGACCCAAATGCTACTGATGCAGTATTCAAACAGAAATCAGACTGACAGGAAGGAGATCGCGCGTCTTTTTTTTCTCAGATTGAGGGCCTTAAGTGATCACACTGTTGTGGTCACCAGGTGTGATTGTGTGTGTTCGTCTCTGCACATCCCCTTCCCCTCCACTGGACCCCGATTATTTTGAGAGAGTGAAAGGCAATAATATTTGATGTTTTGCTCCATTGAGGAAGGAAGGTCTCGCAAAAAGCGATGCCCTCTGGTCAGTCGGATTTCGAATTCGTGAATGTAGGAAGGGAACGTGTGAAAGTTTCCCATCTGTAAATATTTAGTTAAGAGGAAGGTGATACAATGTTTCTTTTGAGAGATACTGAATTATAATTGCTCCGTATGTTTACAACATGGAACTGAGTGAGATTGAGTGAACCTGCTGCAGTGTAGCAGTGTACGTGCACGTGTGTTTACATTCTGTAGTGACATTCCGATGTAAACATGGGAGGTTTGAAATTGACAAACTTACTGACTGGTAGATCATACTGCGAATAGCTGCACGATTTATAGAAGTCAAGTTATTACATTTTTGTGATTTTGACCAAATCTCTTCTCCACCTGCACCAATTCAATGAGTTTTATTTTAAGTCACATTAATGTTGTTTATCTTTTCCTTTCAGTACTTCGCCTACTGTGTTTATTGCCAGTCGTGGAAAACTGTGTGGTTGGATCTGCACAGGATTATCTCTTTACCTGTGGTCAGAAGATTAAGTGAACTTGAACATCAATGGATGTTTTTGACATGTTACAGGTGCTGCAATTGAGACCTGTTATGTTTCATGTTTCAATTCATTATTTCATTTCTCAGGAATACTTTTCAGTGAATGGCATGGCATTGATCCACCACAAGGAGAAAGAATAATTTCTATGGCTGACATTCTATTTGAACAACATATTAATGGTCAACCATGGTAAAGCTTGCAAACCCACTTTATACTGAGTGGATTCTTGAAGCCATTCAGAAGGTCAAAAAGCAAAAACAAAGGCCATCAGAGGAAAGACTTTGCCATGCAGTGTTGTCTTTGCATGGATTAGACAGAAAAACTGTTCTAGAACAATTGGAACTTAGTGTGAAAGATGGCACTATACTTAAAGTTACAAACAAAGGACTTTCGTCCTACAAAGATCCTGAGAAACCTGGACGCTTTTCACCCATTAAGCCATGCAATCTTTCGAAGTCTACACAAGGATGTACGGCGAAAAACTCCAGTGATATCTATAATGTGGACTGGAATAAGGTCCTCAAAAGAGCGATTGAAGGATTGGGAGAACCAAATGGTTCTTCACTAAAGAACATAGAGAAATACTTGAGAAGCCAAATTGATTTGGCCAGTATTACCTGCAGTTCATCATTTCAACAGAGGATGAGACTAGCTGCCAAGCGTGCTGTAAATAATGGGAGATTATTGAAGGATGGACCACTTTATAGAGTGAATTACGGGAGTGCAGGAGGCAAAGGAACAGCAAAATATAACACCTCTTCACCTCTCCCACCAGTCAACCTTCTTCCTTATGAAAAACAAAGGGTAAGTTTGTTTGTAATTTGGGAAAGGGGAAGAGTTAACCGATCTACAGTTGTCATCTGTTCACAAAGAAGATAATGTATGTTCTACATCGATTTTCGGATAAAAAGACTTTGGGGAAAATGTCAGCCATAAATTCACGATCAAAAATAGTGAGTCAGATTCAAACCCATTGAATTGCATGGAGCTGTATTTTTCAGAGTGAGATATTTTAGCTGCCATATTAGAATAAAGTGAGTGATATTTCACAGGTATGATACAGGTATATTCCTGGATTATCTGATTTTCTGTGCCGGTTGTTCATTTTAAAACTGAGTGGGTATTTGAAAGCCCAAACCTTTGATGGTGTACCACTGATGTTAATGACACACAAAGAGGCATTTAGTAACTGGATTATTTAAATTAAATGATGTGATTACATGCTGAGCAGGAGTTAATCCCTATCAAGCTCCACTTTCTGAGAGTGTTTAAATGTCAGAAGTAGATTTGTGTGGGTTCTTAAGAGGACTATGTCTAATTACAAATGGTTATTTACTGTGTTCGTTGAATTATGAAAGGAAGTTTGGCCTCTAGGGAGTCAAAGGTAAAATAGCATTAAGGAGACTTGAATAAAAGTGTACACTTGTATTCATCCCTGACACATTTCAGGGGACCTCTTAAGGCTATTCTAGTTTTCTATTGCTGTACAGTATTAATGTAATGGAGTACTTAAACTTGTTTACTGTAGATTTTGACTTTAGATTTTTACAGTGCTCTTATGGAGAATGTGCCAAATGAACCTTGTTCTGAATATGTTTTCAGGCTGATGTTTTCCACAATTAACTATCCTGCAGACCCGCATCTTGTTAATGTATTTGGAGATACAGCTGTACCACTTTTATAATCCCCAAGTTACATACAGTACTTGTTAAATTGTCCATTTTTTGCAGCAACTGGCTTCAGAGTTGTCATTACAATCTGATTGGTGGAAGATGTGTCATGGGATAGATTGGTTGTGGAATTTGCAGCAAAATTTCGGACACCGCTTCTGACGAGTTATAAGCTTAAAGTGAAGACTCCGTTGGCACATCTGTAACTGGTCAGCTGAGTTGATCACCATTTAGAAGTCTTGAGTCACTCAGTTAATAAACCTCTACAGAAGGTTAAAAACAATGGACAATATCTGCTGACTGTGAATGATTCCACCATACAAAATCTTCCAAAAGGTATCAGTCCAATAACACTTTTACAAGGTACACGGCTGAAATCTGAATTGGTTCACGTCAGCTGTAATACCATTCCCAGGCCACTGATGGTGTGTGTCATTTACCACTGCTCCAGAAGAAAAATTCGGTCCCGGAACACAACATTTTCTATTGAAATTAAACTTCCCTCTTAATTTCATTTGTTTAAGAAAAAAATGAATACTGTAGTAGCCCGTTTATCTGTGACTCGTTGAACCAGCACTTCCGTATAACCGGCACGCCCCAAAAAACGTCCCCATTCGATAAACTGGAATTTATCCGGAACAATAGCAGTGGAGCATTTGTAAATGCATAAATAATAACAGAATATTGTATTGGTACATATTGTTAAAACTACTCTCTTGTGCTTCTCACCTTTGCTGGTAGATACTGCGTTTGAAGCCGTGATACTGCGGTTGAGGTTTGTAGTCCAGCGATTCTTTTTAAAATGGAGGATGCCAAGCGGGTGAAAAAAAGAAGCGCGACCTTAAAGTCATACTAGCGGCAAGCTGACAACGCTAGCCGATAACTCACATTGTCGCGCAGGTACAGTATTTTGGTTTGCCACTAGTAGAGTCTAGGGCTATCGACTTGCCACTAGTAAAGTTGCGCAACTTTAAAATTGCTCTACCAATTTTTTCACCTGCTTGGTGTCCTCCATTTAAAACAGAATCGCTGGACTGTTTAATCAGTAAAGTCGAGAAGCACAAGAGAGTAGTTTTAACAATAAGTATCAATACAATATTCAGTTATTATCTTATTATTTAGTCTGGTGTATATGGTGTGTGTTAAAAGAACTAAAAAAAATTTGTGGTGGGATTTCAGCCGCGGGCCGCCTGAATATCCGGGAGGCAGTTTAACCGGCATTGGCCAGGTCCCGCGGGTGCCGGATAAACAGGCTTTTATTGTATTATATTCTCGGAAGGTGCTTTAAAATAATTTTTTTTAGTTCTATGATACTTAATGCAAGATGGTAAGCTGGCTTTATGCAAGGTGAAATACTGGTTACCAACTGGCTCCAAGGTGACTTGCCTGGCAATGAAATGTCGGAATGGAGCCAGCACTCTGTGATGGTCTCCAGTCTGGTTCCAGAGGCAGGTGGGTCCACAGTATTCTAGGGCACTGCTGATGATAGCCTGGCTCACTGATAGGGTCGCAATGGGGAAAGGAGTCATCCCACTCACTTCCTGATAATCCTGCAAGTCAAAGCCCTAATGGTAAGGGTGGTCTGAGCTGGACAAGCAGTGTGATAGATTGCCAGATAGCGATCTCAGTGGCAAGCTATGCAGTTTTAGCTTGCTAGACTTCCATCAGTATCCCAACGCACATTCAACAACAATAACTTGTACTTGTATAACACCCTCCAAACAGGGTAGAGGCTCAAAGCGCTTAACAGTGGCGGAGCCTGAGTCCGAGCCAGGTGGGTTTGGGGAGGAGGTGGCGGGGAGCACTGTTGAAGTGGAAGGTTTTCAGGCAGGCCTTGATAAGGGGGAGAGAGGGGACAAGGCGGAGGAATTAAGGGAGAGTATTCCAGAATTTGTGGGGCATAGTGGCAGAAAGTGTTGAGGGTGTGAGGGACAAGCAGGAGGCCATCGCCAGTTGAACGGTGGCTCTGAGTGGTGGTTTGGGGAGTGAGGAGGTTGGAAAGGTAGGGTGGGGTGACAGGGAGTGAAGGTAGGGAGGTGCCACATTCTGGCGTCCCCAAGCCTTGGCTCTCACCAACCTGCACCTAATGCTTTCCAGAATTAAAAAAGCTGGATGTGAGGGAGCAAGTGCACATCCCATTCCAACAATCTATCTCTGGGATTTCCTTGAAGAGGCGGGATGCATGGAAATCTCAGTTTAGTATGGATACGCTTAAACATGGTGGTGGGTTTCCTTTCCGCATGTGTCAGACACCCATCTGACCTCCAGAAAATAGAATAATGGTGGAAGATGTTTAAGATTTTTATCACAGTAGTTATGTAAGAAAGTTATTGTTTTGCATTGTTATAGATAGTGTGAGAAATTTGTAAGTGCAATTGTGTTTTTAAAAGATAACAATTCCCACCTTCTTTCTCCACAGATTTTACTGTTTTAAGTATTTCAAGAGAAATATAATCAACAGCATTTCTCTTTATTTGTTCTTTGTATGAATAATCTTTTTACATGCCTTAATTGAACAGCAGCTATTCTGTAGTTACTGCAGAGGCTATCTTTTATGATATGTTTTTAAAGAAGGAATCTTAAGTTATCAAGGTTTCTAAAATGGTGGGGGAGCGGTTTTCAAAGTTGACTCCGTTAATCATTTTTGTAACTGGAGTGTAGCAGGGAGGGTGGTACAGTTTGAAACTACTGCATTTTTTGCAGTCCCAATCATGCTTTTTTGGCATGAGCACTGTTGGGCATTTTGAATGGTGTTGCACTTTGGGTTGTTTTTGAACTCTTCAGGTGCAGGATGTGAAGTGAAAGTAAGGTGATAAGGTAGATACAAAAACTGATTATGATGGGAGTACGTCCAGAGGGTGGTTTTGGGAAAACACCAGCACAAAACAAAAGATGCAATGTAACAAATAGATGAGAAAAACACTTGAGAAAATCCCTTTCCGGATATGCTTGGGAGCTGATGCGAAGTTGATAGTGTAGTCTGAAACATAATAATAATCTTTGCATTTGATATACTGCTTTATCACATCTTTGAGATGTCTCAAAGCGCTTCACAGAATATACTGTAAAGTGAATTGACTGTATATTTTGTGAGCGAAACCAGGTAGTCAACTGTGCAAAACAGTGTCCCACAAACAGTTGTGGATTAAGTGACCAATTGTTTTTTGAAAGGTTTATACCATCATGTTCAGGGAAAACAGATGGAAGGCTGAGGGCTAAAAATTAAATGTAGCATAGAATCCTCAAATTCACCCAGTTTCTTTCAATTTTGTTTGTATTTATTTCTTAATCAATGTCTGCTCAATAGTAAATTTACTCAAACACTGGTGCCTTTTGGGAGTTTCACTGGTCTAAGGAGTTTCAGCACTAATAATTGTACTCACAGATGAAAGAAGGTTATTTCACAATAATTTTGTAAGCTGTCTCCCTGTGTAAAAGCAAACATTGATATTTATTTTTCTCCCTTTTTTTTATCAGTGACTTTTATTAGCTAATGGTCCTGCTGTTTATTGATTTGTAGCATCAGGAGAGAGATGTGAATTGAGGCTTGTTATTGTACTTCCATGCACTAATGATTTGAGTTGATGCATAGTATCTATTAAAACAATTATGTTGAAAATTATACATTGGCATTCAGATCTCTTATCAGAACAGACTACTTACTGTAACAATCTGAGGATGGAAAATGAATGTCTGGTTGTGTGCTGGAACTGCTTAGCTGTACAACAACAAAATTACATTTATAGACTGGTTAATGCCTTTATTTCTACCACCAACAATCTAGTGCATTCCAAAAGCTGTTTTTTGGGGAACATAGTAATTAATTTTGAGTACTGGGGTATCTATTTTCACCTGTCGATAGCCTAAGCCTTTTTGTCAACTGATGGCTGGAACAATGACAGATGTTGTTAGGCTCACTATGACATCTGTCACTCAAGCTGATCTGAAAACACATTAGAGAGAAATGAATCCACGTTCTGATTTCATAATTTAGAAAATTACAAAACTCATTATTAAAAGGAATAGTAGTGCAATAGAATTGCATTTTAAAAAGCAACTTTATGTAAAATGTTCTTTTATTGTCTGTTTTAAATAAGCGCCTTTTTGACACTATCTGCTAAATGTGGGAATTGTCAATGCTATCAATGTTTTTGTAAGAAATTAACATATTAATAATAATAATTCTTGCATTTGATATAGCGCTTTTTACGTCTTCTTGCAAGTCATACATGTATAGTCTATCTTTCTTGAGGAGGGAAGGTCAGAGGAATTAGGTGCCTTTGAGGTGACAAGAGATTGCAGGTGAAGAGGCAGTGCATCATTACTTCGTGATGTAATGTGAGTCAGTTCTGCAGTATGCCAAGCACAGCTATGAATAAGTCTGTATTTTTTCAAAGTGCTTCACAGTAATTACTGTATTTAATTCCTAATGGGGAACTCTTAATATTGCTGGAATGTTCATAGATAATTCTAACCTAGAAGATGTCAAATTCTTGTGGTTAATCACAGATTCAATGGCTGCTGTAGAGATTGTGTTGTCTGATCAAGGATTGCCATTGATGATTGCTGTGGAATACTTGCACTAAAGTTTGATGTCATACCATCATTTGAAAAGTGGTGGGAAAAAAACATAGAAGATTAAAAAATAGATGCAGATAAATTTTCAGTATGGGCATTGATTGTTAATTCAGATGTTTTGCTTTACTTTGTTGGACATTCAGTGGGACATGTACATTGTGTCAATTAATAATAATAATAATCCTTGCATTTGATGTAGTGCTTTTCACATCTTCTAGATATCTCAAAGCACTTCACAGAATGTACTGTAAAGTAAATTGGCTGTATATAACGCTGCAACCAATTGCGCACAGCCATGTCCCACAAACAGTCGTGGATTGAAGTGACCAATTTAATATTCTATTTTTCAAGGAATTATTATTAGGTGTGTGGAGTAAGGAAACTTGCCCAAGATTTCACCCTGCTTGGAACTGAACCCAGGTCTCTCGCTTGTAAAGCGAGTGCTCCAACCACTGAGCTACAGGTTCCACTCCAATTGCCTCACAAATAGCCTGTCCTGCTATTTTATAGAAGACTGAAAGCACCTAATATTTGGATATGGTGTTCATTATCTCATTGATGCTTCTTTTGGGAATGCATGTGTTTTGTTTGGTGGATGGGATATTAATAATGAAACCAACATCTGTTGGTGATGGAAAATGTTCACTGGCTGCTTGCGATTTTCTTAGTTCATTTTCCCCAGTAGGTGTTTGTACCTACTACATTTGTATAATTATGCTACAGTACTTTTCCTTCATCTTTAACCAGTGGTTTTAAGAATGATAATTAATAGACATTACACAGCAGAACTGCCATTAATTATGTTATCAATAGATAACTGGAGATTTAATCAAATATATATGTTTTTAAAGTTGAATATTCAAACTCTACATACCCCATTATAATGCCTTTAATATAGAGTGACTTTACAAGTCAACTGTGGACCAGAAATGTTCTCCCAGCTTGTGAATTCACTAGCCAGCTTTTCACACGAAACATGTCCAACTACCACGACCCACAGGTTGCTGCTAGCATTACTAAGACTATAATTATTTCTTCTGCTTCATCACATGCCATCTATATTTTTCTTTAAAAAGAATGAACATATTTTGTTTTAGTTACTAATTGTAACATCCTTCTGTTGGGGATGAAGTTGTTGCAGATTTGAGGACCTCAGGCAGGAATTTCTTTTCATTCTTGTTCAGCCTTCAATGAAAGCATGTACTGAAAGAGCACACTCTTTCCCTCTAAGCATGATTAAACTAATTTTTATTGTACAAAGAATATTTTCAAAAATGCTTTATTGAAATATAATACATTATTGAAATACAGTAACTTACACTCTCAGAAAAAGATTGCCGGTTGGTTCATAAAGGACCCTGCCAGCCCATTCATATTAGAACACAGGGAATAGTTAAGTAGATGGGGAAGATAAGGTTATGAACATGGACTATTTTCATACTAAGTCATATTGTGAAAACATTGTTGCAGCTTGCTGGAGAAAGACATCTGACACTTTAAACTAAAAAAGCACATGATTTTCAGACTAGTTCCAAGGATTGGCAAGTCAAATCCGTTTCCAACGACACTGTCCCTTGTCACAATGGATGGAGTCACGTACCACATCTCTGTGGACAAATAGAACACTACATTTGCTGAGAGTCATCTGAAATTCAAGGTCAGTTACTAAATGTCCCACTAGAATTCTGTATCTAGACAGCCAAATCAATATCGAGATCAGGCTCAAGAAGGTTAAACATTTCAGAAACTTGATCCTGAAAATACTACCAGCCCCAATGGCAAACGTGCTTAGATTTTCAACGCTGTGTCTTAGGAACTGTCTGTTCCCTTGGCTCGTCAGATTTAGTATCCAATCTGAATGGAATATGTCAAACATGCTCATGTGCGAGTAGAAATCAAAGTCAAGTGGTGAATTGCCAATAAGTATCATTCCTGCTAATAGTGTCCAAGTACAAGAAGATCATTATGACCAAGAAGCAATTAGAACATCTCATATACAACAACCTGCTTGCTGTCTGGCTAATTTGCCTTTAGGACAAATCAGTTACTTTGTGACTATTTTAATCCCATGGACCAGAGTGGTTGTTTCTTTAAGATTGAAATGCACCCCATGGAATGATTCTCTTGGCAACCACCACTCACTCTTCTAAGGTTTTTGATTGATCCCATAATACAGACTGATCCTGAACATTCTCATATTAAGTGAAAGTGAAACTAGCCATCCAAGCACTTTGACAACCACCAGCAGCTGGTTTGACAGCGGCATTGGTGCTAAATTCTTGGGATTGTGGGTATGCTCGCATTCATAAGAGTGAAAGACCAAAAATCAATGGAGAGTATCATGTACAGCCAACAAAAGGATGTTTCCATTTCATGCACGTTTACTTACCAATATATTGCCATGATCTTGACAGATATATTCATTTTAATTATGCATTGAATCTGTTGATGGCATGACAAGTCTTTGGCCAGCTTGTACAGTGATCTTTAAGTGAGTACTGTGAGTTCCTTTCCATGCGATTTTAAATTTGTTGGATTTTAAATAAAGCAAAATGGTACATCTGGCATTTATTACACGCAGTGTTTTTTGCTTCTATATTCAGCAAAAATTAAATCCAACAGAACCCTTCATTTTATTGTTTTTTTAAAGTTATTTCATCCAAGTAACAATTTTGGAAACTTTCCAGACTCAATAAACATTTCTATTTCATTCAAAGTATTCAGACATTTGGTTTAATCTTCATTAAAATCAGAGTATGTGGTTCTTTGGGAACCATTACTTTTTGGTGGCTGAAGAAGAGCACATTTGCTTTATCAACTGATTTTTTTTATCATTCTGTGGCTGGGGCTAACCTGTAAACCCTACAAACCAAAGCTGCAGACAGGGCAGTCCTTAGCTGGACAGGCAGCAGAAAGCTTGTCAGACAGTGCTCTCAAGGTATGCAGTTTTAGCTTGTTAAACTCCAGTAGTACCCCAATGCACAATCTAGGGTCTCCAAGCCTTGGCTCTTTCCCAAACTGCACCAGTACTCTCCCAAATTAGGTTAGCAGGGAGTATCCCTACCGGAAGAGATTGTGCATTCCATTCCAGACACAGGAATTTCCATGTGTAAGTGGTGTGCATGGCCCTCTCGGTCTGGTTTGAATGCTCAAGTACGATGATGGGTTTCTGCGTGTGTCAGACACCTGGCTGATTGGAAAAAGAATATGCAGTGGTTTTATTTTGTGGTAAAAGATTTCCATGATTAAGGAACTCCTGTTTCAATGCGCCTTATACTCATGTTTCAATGTGCCTTGTAATTTTTAATATGATGATTCTCCTTTTATTTCTGTTTCTGTATTACTATGGCAATGTTGTCTGCTGGTACTAGTCACTTAGTTACTGGGCAAATTATTTTATTGAATATATATGTACTTAAGTCACTTTTGTCCAGCTTCACAAATTCATGGTTGGTCTGGATGAAGAAGGCCCTTCAAGGCCAACCAATCCAGAACACCCACCCACCCTACCTCCCCCACCCCCTCCCCCACTCTGGTGTGCTGGCCTTTGTCACCTTTCCTGGCAACTTTTTCCAGTCGTTGATTACCCTTCATGTAAAAACCTTCCTAAAATCTGTTCTGGACGAGTTTGATCACTGATGCTCTTGAGTACTTTTGTTAAGTTATTTATGCATTTGTGCCAGAATCCTTCTGGGATGCACCCCAGAGAATCATGTGGGAAGATAGGAAATATCACTAATTAATGTTTGAAGGAAACCTGTAGGGCAGTGGTGGCCAACCTTTATGATTGTCTATCAAAACAAATTTCCTTGATTGAATATTCCTTGATTTATAGAATAAATCAAGAAATATTCTATCAAGAATAACCTAGAAAAGCTACTGATCAAACATGTACTTACCTAGACTAGTCCAAATGTTTGGTGTGAGGGGTTTGGGGATAGTGGGGGCTGATGTTTGGGCATTTTGCTATCCGTGGAAAAGCGAATAGCAACTGAAGCTTTTTTTTTAACTGGCTGATATATCAGGGTTTCAAAGACCATGTACTCTGGGGATGATTTGAAAATCTCCTAGAATTTTTTAATGAAACAAACAGACAGATCTTTTAAATGAGCTCAAGCTGTTTTCTGTGTTTGAGAATGATTCAAATTACTTCACAAATGCTCTTCCTGTTCCAGAATTATATGTTGTATGTTAGGTCATAGTTTGACAGATTAGTTGGCACAAAATCATTTGATAGCCATTGGTGGATTTGAATTGGGGTATAGATTGGATTAGTCCAATTCTTGGCGTAAAACTGAGCAAATGACCAATTTCATTAAATCTCCTGATAGGTCTTTATTACAATAATCTTTATTGGTTTTGCCAATTGTAATTACATAATTCAGATAATGATTGCTGAAAGATTACACTTATTTTGAATGTTTTTGTTGCATTGTTGCTCACGTAAATATCCGAGGAATAATTTTTTAAACAAATAACGTTTAGGAGAGATTTTAAATAAAGGTTTTGGAGCACTCTGGAGATCTTCCAAGACTTATTTAAGTCATGAGGTAATGTAATTTTGTCTCTTTTTGGTTGTTTGCTTTCCAGTTTCAGCTCTCAGGATTTTTTCTGTTATTTGTGATCTTGTAACTTTCTTTTGGATGAGCAGGGTCGAGAAAGAAGTAGAATCCTGAATTATTGCAGATCAAAATTCATAATTATTGCTTTTTTCCAAAAAAAATTCTGATTCAGTTTACAAAAGGAAGGATAATATTTTTGTGATTTTCATAACAGTCACATAGAAGAATTAGAGCTCCTCAGATACCTTGAGAACTGACATTTGTGCTAAATAAAGAAATTTTGGACAGTTAAATAGCTAACATCAAGAATAAGACATGAAAAGCGCTATATCAAATGCAAGGATTATTAATACCGTCATCCCCACCAACAATCCATCTTAAATTGATCTTTTACCTTGTGGCTGTTTTGGCATGCTTCTATGTGCACACAAATATTGCATTGCCTGTGGTAACAGTTACCACACTTGACAGTAATTATCTGTGAAGTGTTATCAGATGTTTTGACATCTCACTATAAAAGTCCTCCAATGGTTGGCAGTGAAAACACTGGATTATATGAAAAATATTAGGTTTGTCTTTAATGCCCAAGTGGAATATTGTTTAAGCATGTGCAATTGATTCAGAAATGAATGAATTAGCCTGAAGACTTTTGAAGTCCTTAATTGAAGACACAAGGGGTTCCAAGAAAACATCTAAACGTCTGTTGAAGCATCTTCTAGGCCTTTATGAAAAATAGAAATATCTTGGATTTGAGAGCCCACAGGTGGTATAAAATTCCCCCAAAGGTTCAGATGAAGAAGGCTGTTTTGGCCCATTTAATCTCATCCTTACTGAATACCTCCCCTACCATCTTCCCATTACAACCTCAAACTGTTTCTCTCATCAGCGCCTTGGAATGTCTTCCTGACCCGAAAGTCGCTGTACAAGACTAATTTTGTTGTTGTTATGAGTTACAAAGCCCTTACCTCAAGTACCCTTCCTGATAACCAGTTCCAGTTGTTAGTTACCATTTGTGTAAAATAATGTTTCCTGATGTCCTTCCTAAAATAGCTCTTCACATTCCTAAGCATGTTCAGTGTCTTGCCAACTGGTCTATCTGAGTATGAGAGTATTGTATTGTTCTGGCTTTCTTTTCTGAACCTTATTTAGCATTTTATATACTGTACTCTATAAGTCCCTTTGTGATCTGTTTTCAAGGCTCATATCTAGTTTTTCTTCTCATAGCTCACCCTTTTAACACTGGGAATCATCCTCTTCATTGGCTGTAGATCCTGGGAATGAATGTACTCATTGTGACAGCTACAACTCTATGCAGTATTTAAGATGTAGCATAATTTGAGTTTAAGCATATTTTATATAGATCTGAAGTCAACTGATTTGGCAGTGTAGCCTACCATCCCTTTTGCCTTGTTTATTTGCTGCCTCTTACAATTTGGCTGAGGAAGTGAGCAGAGGATGAGCTTGTAATTCAATGTAAAGAAGAGAGTTAAAATGACATGTTTGTAGATAGATCTAGATTAGAATGAGTATTTTGCCCTCCTCTTGAAAAAGTTGATGCTGACATTGTACCAAGCATAGTGAAGGGGACTGCTTGAAACACATATATTCTGAACATCATTGCCCAAATGATGTAAATATGAGCAGCTTCCTTCATTTGTTTAACCTTGAGCTTCTTGATGAGACAAAAGGTGGAGGTTTATGCCAGTCAATCTGTCTTGGACAGATTGAAAAAGAACCAATTGTAAATCATGTCACCATCCATTTTGAGGGTGATAATTAGAATGTGGAATCTAATTGTGATATCTATTGCAGATGTGATCTGATATGCGTTGAAATATAATTGACAAAAGATAGTACTATACTGAATTAACCGTATGGAGATTTTGATGGATCCCGTTTACATTAATGTACTGTCAAATGTACTGGATGTCCATTCATTTTTAAAAAAGTAATTATTTGAAAGCTTATCCATGTATTCAACATTTAAGTAGAGCACTTCACTACTTAATTGACCAGTTCCAATTAAATAGTGCTGTTTTGATGGCCAATATCTATGCTTTTGTGTTTAACTAAATGCTGAATAAATCTAGTACGAACCACAAAAGGTGTGTGGATCATGCATTTCATCAAATCAATGTTTTAATAGGATATTAGGCTGACAAATTCCAATCTGAATGAAGCAACATACATGTTTTTCCTAAAAATGCTATCAGTTTTGAGTTTGTATTCCATTTTCAGAAAAATTCTCCCATTTAGAGCATATGTCTGTCATTTATAAATATTGCTTATGTCAGGCATCAAAATGAGTGGATTAAAAATGAACTGAGATCAAAAGGAAACTGCATCTTCTCATTGAGCACATGTCTCATATTTAAATAAAGTCTTGAAATGCTGTTGATGGGATTTAGTTCAGCTCCGTTGTATGCATTATGTTATCACAGGCTTCTTTATAAGTACTGACAGTCAAATAACTTTTGTACCCAGTGTGATGTTCTGCATATTAATCAGCTGCTCAGCAAAGCTGCAAAGCAACTTTAATCTTCTGTAAGTAACTGATGCAAATGATCCTTTTAATTATTAAAACTGCCTCAGTATCCTTTTGCTTGTATAAGTTGACCTGACAGGAATATTCTGTGAACACGAAATCAAACCCCAAGCACTTGACCTTGTTCAAACAATTGTAATTCAGTGAGTTTGTAGTCTTTTTGATTCCAGATGGAGCAAAATGTACACCGGTTCTACTCTATCTCTTCTACTACTAGAGCTGTACAATATTGTCTACTGTAGAAGTATATTTTAGATGGAAGTGGATTTTGGATTGTATTATGATAGAACACATTTAAGAATTTCAAGACCTGAAAAAGCTGATAGCAGTTAGTAAATGATATTGCTCCCATGTTATCTCTTCACCTCAATGTAATATTTTTATTTTTGTAGTGATTTTTGTTGTATTTTGTATGTTTTTGAAACAATACTTGGAAAGGACATTCTCGTCTTAGAGGGGACGCAGCATAAATTCACTAGATTGGTCCCTGGGATGAGGGGGTTGACCTCTGAGGATAGGTTGAGTAAACTAAGCCTATATTCTATAGAATATAGAAGAATTATAGGTGATCTTATAGAAACCTATAAGATTTTTAAGGGGCTTGACAGAGTAGACAGTGTGAGACTGTTTCCCCTGGTTGGAGAATCTAAAACTGGGGGTCATAGTCTCAAGATTAATGGTCAGCCTTTTCGAACAGAGTTGAGGCACATTTCTTCACTCAGATGTTAAGTGTATTTATGGAATTCTCTACACTAGGAGGCTGTGGATGCTCAGTCCTTGAACATATTCAAGACTGAGATTGATGGATTCCTAAAGGATAGAGGGATTAAGGGATATGGTAACAGGGTGGGTAATAGAATTAGGTTAGAAGATCAGTCATGATCTTACAAAATGGCGGTGCAGGCTCAATTGGCCAAATGGCCTGTTCCTGCTCTTATTTCTTATGTTTTTATGTTCTTAAAGGGAAATACATTGTTTGAGAAGCAATGAAAGCAGTGAAAGAAAAGTTGAAATGTAACAAATCTGGGATTTTCAGATGTACAACAAATGTTTTTATAAATATATTCCGGATGCAAGCAAGCTAAATGAAAGGTTAACATAATTCTGGAAAGTTGACCCTCCCCACTGGCTCACTGGGTAAATATTTGACGTGATGTAATTTCACTATATAATTTAGAAAGTTACCATATTTAAATCCCTGGGTACAGTGAGTTGGATGGTCTTAGATGTGTAATGCTAGATATACTATGCTAGAGACATTAGCCTCAATGTCATGGTGTTACAGAGGGAACATTTGGTTCTATGCTATTAAGTATTCCCCAATAGGATATATGACTGTAGTATAAAGTTAAAATGATATTAGGCTTGATTGTAATGCTTCCGAAGGCTCCCACTGACTTATGGTAAAATATTACTTAAATTAGTTATTGAAGGACCATTTTCATGATTTGCTGCTTTCTGAGAGACAAGTAATGCAAAATTATTTTGGAGAGGGAAGTGAAAGAACCGGGGATCTGCATTAGTAGAAATATTTATTTAAGGCCTGAATAATTAGTTTATTTTTAGAAGGCAATGGTGGTTAGACTGCTGTGGGTGTATTGCCTCGGTTCCTGGATGGATGAAGTGATGCATGTGAAAACAGTATTGAGAATGATAAGTCTAAAGTGAGAATATAGGTAAGTGCTAACACACTGAGGGTGACTGAGAGAGGATGCAGCAGATACTGTACTCTCAATATGGCTGTATATTGTTTCCCAGAGTATGAATATCAGATGTGAAATAAACCAGATAAGCTAATAAAGTGACAGAATGGACCTAGCAATATCTAAAGAAGTAAAGAAAGAATATGAAAATGTTTTGGGTAAATCTGAATTGAGATCCAAGGGTGGTAATTTCGATTGTTTTCACTTGGGCTTGCAGAAAATGAGCAGGAAAATTTACATCAGTGAATATACTTTAAAGCTGCTAGGACTTGACTGTATAATCCACTGAGAATTTTTGTTAGCTGGAAATACTTGTACAGAAAATATTGTGTACATCAGCTGAGAGGAAATTGAATTCCAAACCATTAAAAATACAAACTAATTAATTTGAAACTAGTTTTGGAGGTGGAAGCATTATTAGTTGAATAAATATAGATGACCAAATGTAATTGCTGACCTATGAATGGAAAACAATTTCTAGGTTAATGCAAAAAATGCAAATGTAAAATGCACGAGAAAGTGTTGAAGGATTCAATGAATCCTAAACATTACATTCGCTACTGATTTGTTACCAATACAATTCACAGGATTTATCATAGATGTTTGGAAAATCTGCACAATTTACAATCTTTCAAAGTAAATGTTAGTAAAGGTCATATTCCAGTTGTCATAAAGTATAACAAATTTTGATTGTACCATTGTCTGCAGTTTATCCAAGGAGGAGCTGAGTCATACAGAAGGGATCCACATTTGATCCCTGTTCCAAGTTAGTTGATTTCAGTGGCAGTTGCTGGAGGAGGAGGAGGAGGCTGGAGAATCAGGAGAATCTGGTGAGAAAGCAATAGGTTCTGTATAATCAACGGACGTACTTGGTACTGGTTCTTTGGACGATGTCAGCTTAAAGAATCTGTCGATAGAAGACTGTCGACAGTTTTTCTTTTCTTCATACAATTCTTGGTAGTAACAAATAGTTTGCTCGATGCCACGTGCAACCTGAATATTACGATCCATTTCAGGATAGTTGCCTTTGCAAATATTCGCTTTGTCTATTTTCGAAAGAAAAGCTTTCAAAATGTTCAAACTAAGAATCTTAGGCTCCTCAAATAAATCATCAGCCTCAGCTGTCCGTTCCCTTCCCTTTCCTCTTTCAAGGCCGGTTTGAAGACTTTCCTCTTCGATCGTGCCTTTTGTTCCACCCCGAACTCTTTTACCTCCCCTTCATGTTTCACCCCTTCCCAAACACTCCCCTCCCAGCTCGGGTCACACGCCTCCTGTTCAGCGTCTTGGGACGTCCTCCCGACGTGAAAGGCGCTCTATAAATGTAAATTGTTGTTGTTGTTGTTGTTGAATTTCTTCAGTTGCAAGCTTTCCAGGGGCCGATTTCTCATTTATGGAGATGTAGGTCTCAGGTAACTTCTTCCAATTAAGGCCTCTTTCATCGAAGTAGAAAATTTGTTGCGATTTATAATCTTCTAAGTTTTCTAAGTTCATCTGAATAATGTTCGGCAGCAGCAACATCCGCACCAGCAGCTTCCCTGTACATCTTGATAGAATGTAGCTTGTATCGCTACTAGCCGTTGCGAGTAGCAAAAGTCTCCGCTGGCTTTATCCAAGTAGCGTCATGTGGTTGCCTAGCATCCGACCGCTTAAACTCCACCCATACTGTACGGGCCTTCTCTTGGATTATAGTAGTGGAGAGGGGGCAATGGCATTCTTTCTGGTCTTCGATCCATCTTCATTTCAAACATGATGGACTTCCTTTTCTTCGATGGGTTTGGCGATGTTGCTAATGGGCGTTTAGGTGTCATACTGAAGTAAGTGTATGTAGCATCTGAGACTGAGACTGAGCGTGAGTTGCGGGGGTGGCCGGGAGACGAGAAGCACGCGAGATTTAAACTTTCGCTACAGCGAACGCAGCCTTCGCTAAGCGCATAGGAGGTACAAATACAAACCCTCGTTATAGTGAAATTTTGGTAACCGGGCGTTCGTAAGCGGTAGAGGCGCCTAATTGTAGAGGCGTATGAACTTTTGAGTGTGGCAACATTCTACAAATGTGAGGGTATCTTGTTTGAAACCAATTAGTTTGAATATTCTAACCACTAAGCTACAAGACTGCACTGTCCATTGTACTGTATATGTAAAAAATATTTTGTGAAATCAAATGTGTGTTTACAATGGCAAATGTAGCTCCTGTCAGCAGAAATAAAGAGCATTTTCTTCCATTATTTCACTCAAAATTTTATTCAAGTGGATATTCTCTGTAGGACTGAGATTTTGGGATCTTGCTGAAACCTTTATATGCAACAAAAACTTGGTCTGATGTATTATTTTTCCTTTGACGTCCTAATTGAAATCCTATTAATTTTGTTGCTACCAAAATGAGTTGCTGCAATTTGCTCAGCAGGTGAGTTCCATCCAGCTTGTTTCTACAGTACAAGAGCCCAGAGGGACTCAAGGCAATGACAGCAGTTTGCTTTTGACAGCAGCATGTCCTTGTTGGTATTGATTGGGTTGTTCAGTGGAGTGAGAAACATTGATTTAGTCTTAAACTGGTAGTTATGTGATAATCTTGAAGATGAATGGATGTCAAGCGAGGTATTGGTGGGATGAAATCAAATACACTTGGAGTTATTTATCCTTATATGGCAGCAATAACGCATTAGCAGTGCTGAATAGTAGTTGCAGCTGCTGGATTATTGATAGCATCATTAAACTGGGCTGGGAATACACAATGTGAGCAACCTGCCTCATGCACAGCAACCATTTGAGCTACTGCAAGTCGACTGCTAGTCTTATAATGTATTGTATGTAAAATGAAATTACTGGAAAAATTGTCATCACTGGTGTCAAAATTATTGAAAATCTAACATCTTGTAGGCAGTGGCTAGTCTGTGACTGTTTTATCAAGATTGATCTTTCTAGATCAATATGTAAAGGAATGTCTTTTAATTGGTATTATCCTCATGTTTTCTTGGCAATATAACAAAGTATCTTGGACTATCCTTTCCCTTGCTTCCTTCCAGGTCCACCTCAAACCTCTTTGACCGCAACCCCTTTTGGCATCCCCCCAACGTGAATAGCACTACATAAATGTAAATTTATATTATACCCATCAAAACAATGCAATTACTTCATAAAATGAATGCACCCATAGAACATTCTTAAATAAAGTAATGCTGCTAGGTGCACTGTGTAAAACCCAGGAAAAATCTGAAATATTAAAGCCCTTCCTGACAGAACATCATAATTAAAACTGTAAGCTGATTTTTATGTAATTTTTAGGGTAATAGTTCACAGCAACAATTATGGAAGAATGCTGACTTGAACACATGGGAGAAGAGAATTTATATCAGCTGTTAGTAAAATAACAACAACTTGCACTTATTTTGCACTCTCCAAGCAGGGGCAGCATCTCAGACATTTCTAGATTAATAAAAGAATTGCAAATTAGGCATGGCTCTAATGGTGCCATGTCTTGAAAAGCCCAGCAAGGACAAGGTATTAAAAGTGCTTTGAACTAAAGAACTTGTCAGTCAATAGTCACGATTTATTTGTACTTTTAAATCAAATAACAAAAAGGAAATATTAGAAATGAGCAGAAGGCAAATCAGGATCTGAAGGAGAAAGATACTTTAATATTCCAGGCCTGATCCTTCTCGACAACAACAACAACAAAATTACACTGGTATACAACATGAGTTCTGATAAACAATCACAACCAAAATGTTAACCAATCTTTCTCTTTCGGATACCAATTGACTTGCTCTGCATTTGTAGCATTTTCTATTTCTTATTCATGTGTCTGACCAGTTTGATTGATTCCCCTTTTGTGGGCATGGTTGTTCCATGTTTTGTTCATTGATCATGCAATTTAATGTGATTGATACTTGTGTTGGCTGGAAGTAATAGAGAATCAATTGAACATTGAGGCAGAGAAGTAATGCCAGGGAGGAGAGCTCAGAACATTGATGAAAGGTAATTAACGGGTTTTAGAGGGGAAAGGAAAGTCCACCAGGACCAGATATAATGCAACTAGACAGAGTAAAAAGGGAAAAGGAGCTTCATCCAAAAAAAAATTCCTGTTTATGATACTATCACATTTGGTTCTATCAATAGACTAGGATACTTAAATTGTAAGTCTGACATGTGCACGTTTACACTTGGAATAAAATTAGACAATCAGCAGAGAGATGTATATTTTACAAATTATCTTTATAAGATGCATCTGGCTCATAAGATCAAAAGCATTGTGCCTTGCATACATGAATAGAAAGACTGATATTCATATTCCTTGCCTAGAAATATAAAGCCACAACCTTCAATAATAGGCTGGTTGGCTATCGGGAGAAAATTACATGGAGAGAATTAATTAAAACATGGTGTGAAAAAATCTTACTCCAAAATAAATGGAGTCACCCAACATTAATTTGGTGTATTTTTGCATGTATTATGAGTGAAGAGGCATATTCAAGAACATTTATTTGTTGATCTTGCTAGTAGCCATTTCGACCTTTTCTCAGCTGAGTAGCATGCTGTTTTTCGATTCAATATAACTTTAACACAAATACTTTCCCACTTTTTTATGCTTAATTGACATTTGTTTCATTCAGTATAAATAGTACCGTATTTATACTCAGAAAAGAATCTGTTGTGCAGGGATATAAATGAGTATTTCTGGTTTTGCAGGTTTCATGTATATTATGCACGGCAGTTCTTGCACTGCAATCATGAAGGTAACAACATTTCTGCTGTTAAGTGTAGAAGCAATTATAATGACCTAACTAGTTAAGAATTCTGAGTGCAGATACTGGAGTAGCCACAGTCCTTTGTGCTGCAGCACATGTAGCTAAATGATGAAAGTAGTTTTCTAACAACTGGTTGTGTGTCCAGTTAGCAGACTCTGATCAATCAACCTGATGCCACTAAGTAATCTATCACCTATTGTATGTTTTTGTGCACAAACCAGAACCATTTGCTTATTGAACTTTGCTTTTAGCTTATTTGAATAATCCAAATTTACTTTTCAGAACATTTGTATGTTACTCTACTTTTCTGCTAGTGCTAATTGTTTGTTTTTAAAGTAAACTTCCTTATCTTATCAAACTTATCCCTCCCCACTCCCTGACAGCTTGTTCTCCTCTAGGGAGGGGAATAGGCTTTTCATGACAATACAAGTTAAGATTCAGCACAAACACAAATAGGGGACTTTGAATCTGCCACCTATCATTGCTCCCTCAACATATAAATAGAAATGCTTGCCTTTGATACAGTACTTTATCACGTCAAAATGTCTGAAAGTGTTTCACAGAATGAATTACTTTGAAGTATACCGACTGTTATGTTGTCAAAAACGGCAGCTAATCTGTGCCATCAAAATCCCACAAATAGCAATGAGATGAATGACCAATTCATCCATTTGATGCATTTGAGTTGTGTTGGTGCACAAATTGCCAGTTCAATTGCCACTGTACAGCAAATGTAAAAAAAAGTGAATTTGCATTAACAGTACTTTGTTACATAGATGGTGCTAAATGTTTGAGATATTAAGATAATTGTATTTGTTTGGATGTAGTTTTTCTAGATAACTTGTCTAATGAATAATTATGACAGCCTCTTGGCATACTTCACCAGTGGAATTTTATGGGAATTATTTGCATTCCTGTCTTTTTTTTGCCAGTTTCTTTCTCCACTTCTCTTGAAGTCAGTGATTCACGTGAGATAGTGCTCCATAATAGTTGCCCTCGGTACCCAAGTGGCTACTACTTTTCTGAAAACATCAGTTAATTATGGGGGCCTGAAGTCCACACTTAAGCAAGCACTTTCTAGGAGGAATCACTAAATAAAAATTGGGAGCCTTAACTATGGGTGCCTTTGTTTCCCCATCCTGATCCAGCGGATGCTGGGATGAATTTTGCAGCGATACTTGTTGCTGTCATCTTAAGTAACACAGACCAAGAATTGAATATGTGGCTTTCTGGTCTGTTGGACAACTCTGTTATATAGAAGGCCATTATATAGAAGGTCATTGTATATAGAAAGCCCTGTTTGCAATGAATAATAATAATAATAAGCCTTGGATTTTAATATGGTGCTTTTCACGTCTTCTAGGCGTCTCAAAGCTCTTCACGGAATATACTGTAAAGTGAATTGACAGTATATTTGTGGGCAAAACTCAACAGCTATTTGCGCACGTCATTGTCCCACAAACAGTCGCAGATTGAAATGACGAAATTATTATTGTTTTCTAGCAATTCTAGCTACAATACAAATTGCAGCTTTATGTGTGTGAACAACAACAAAAATACAATTGTATAGCACCTTTCAGGTCAGAAGGAAATCACAGGACGCTGGACAATCAGTGTTTCAGACTAGAGCTGAGGACGGGGAGGGTGGAAGGAAAAGTGGTGATTTGGGGTGACCAATGGAAAAAGATGAAAAGTGTGAAGAAAAAAGATCACACTTAATTTTTAAAAATTAAGAATCGGTGTGTGTAATTAGCATAGTGACAATTCATACCCTTCACTGTTCAAAATTAAAATTCTTTAAAGCTGATTTGGCATTTCTATTTTTATTGCCCACCAGTGTATTGCAGGCAGTAGGCTTTTTGTTTGATCTTTTACACCGCAGGGTAATGAACATTTGTCTCAAGTGCACTAAACGCTGAAGAGGATAAAGCCAATTTCCTGTTATAAATTGCAGAGGTTGTTACTTAAGGAAAATATATTTTTCTCTGTAAAATCTGTGTAGAATGCAGCTTATAGTTATAGCAGGTCAGTGTTATTGGTCATTCTTTATTGCTCTGTTTGTCCACACGTTTAGGATCATATAAGTTTAGGTTATTAATTCATGAATGTTACTGCTGAAAAAATGTCAAGATAGTGCCATTGGTGCAAGCTTTTGGCATTGATCAGATGTGCAACTGGGATCTGAGCCTCACGTACAGGAAGCTGCCAAGTAGTTGTGAGGACAAAGACAGAGCAGTAATCAATGAAGTGGCTATTAAACCATTTGTGAAGTTCTCCAAAGCAATGTTGAAAAGCAATTAAAGTGGAGGGGGAGGGGTGGGGGAGGAAGGAAACTATTTATAATTAAAGAAACATTGACAAGCAATTAAGGTTTTTTGGAAGGTGGTAGGTGGATGAAACTATTTCTGGCTACTATTTTTAGTTAGCGTCATTGCATCTGGAGTTTAGACTTAGTAAAAGCCACAATACCATTTTAAAATTAAATAGATTTTAGTAAATTCAGCAAAGATTCTGAAAGATAATTCTCTCTATCTGGAATGGCAAAAAATTTTTTTAACATCTTGTTACTGTGTCATTGAAAATAAATTCATTCAGCGCTATTAGTGTAGTAACTGGGAATGACCAGACTGATGGTATTTGCTCAGCAATGCAGAATGACCTTATCACATCACCCTTCAGAGTAACAATAAATCATGATTTTTGACATAATTGGCTCAGCAAGCATACATTTCATAGTAGATGATATATTTGCAAAATTTTGGTGGAAAGATAGAATAACCTTGAAGAGCAAAGGTAAAAGTATATTGAGGGATTTGTGATTACAGTAGAGCCTATATATTCCTTGGACCCCTATTTTAATTATGATCTTTTGAGGCATTTCTCATTTATTGTTGCAATGTGATTAGAACAGATTTTATTAGCTGCTCAATCTCGCCTTCAAGTCTCTTTTCTTTCATTTGAAACAGTTCTTTGGATTTTTCTGACAACTTTTTAAAAATATTAATATTAGATTAAATCACACTTACAGAATTGGGTAGCTTAGTGGCTTTACTTCTATCAAACCTTGTTTTTAATTCCCCAACAACAACCAGCCCGTTTCTTGTGAAGAACAAGTGCATTCTTATGAGTAGTGTAGAATATGGTGTCCCGACATCTAGGCCAGCAATCGTGACCAATTTGTGTGCCACAATGTCATGGGACATTTCATAATGAGATGTGTTGCCCACCACAAATCTTGCAGTGAGTTCCTTGTACCTACCTACCATCTGCTTTGTGAGGGTTGAAACCCACATTAGTTGGATGTTGAATGACCAATCAACCTGTGGGTGTGGGGGTGTGAGAGGAAATGAGAGAGGTCTCTAAATGTCACTGGGGTAAGGGAGTCATCTCAAAGCCCTATCGGGTATGGTGGTCTTAGCTAGACAAACAACAATATCAATGGCAAGCAATGCAGTTTTAGCTGGTTAGACTCCAGAAGTATCCCATCACACATTCTGGGCTCCAATTAAACTATTAGGTACAGATTGGGAAACTTTGGCTGTTGTTTTGGATACTCTTGATAGTGGGTTTCCACATGCGTAAGACCCCAAAAATATTTGACAAGGGGCATTTCTCTCACTTTCTCTCTAAACTCTTCTAGATAATGACCTAGACACTATTCAGAGAGAGGAAGTAGAAGAACCATAAGGAGATGATGACTGTAGTATGATAACATTCAATTTGACTCATTTTGGTAAATTTCAGGGATGTGAGGAACAAGTTTAGTAACATGCTCAATGAAAATCATTCAAGAATATTATTACGTACAATACAAGAGTACACAGACAAGTTCACTGTAAGTAAACATTCCTCACTGACCACAGTACTCTTGAATATATTTTACTCTGTGATAAGTAGCAAAGTATGGATTTAATGTATACATTCATATTATATTTGTATATTTGGCTATGTAGTGAAGTTGTGTTAACCTCACAATAAATTTACATTTTATGGCTGAAATAAAAGTTAGAATTTAAAATTAAGAAGGGAATGAGTTACATAGTCAATAGCCCAGAAGTAATAGTTCCTTCTTTGGTGAGCTAAGTTTAGGCCCCACTCAAACAAGGCAGTACCAATACTGTGATGTAAATGTGCTCATTGCAACATTTTTACTGCTATTTGGCTCTTATCCCTGTCAATAGCTTGTAGCTGAAAAGCCCTTGGGATCAAACCAAGTTTCCATCAAAATTGTTATTTGATTTGTTTCTGTCAGCAAGCATCAAAGTTACATTGGACCCTGTCTCTCTTTGCCACCACCCTACTTCCCTAAAATCATAATATAAAAGGATATATGGTTATGTTTAATTGTCACTACCAATATAAATATAATGCAACTGAAGGAGATGGGTCCTTAATTTTATATTTAAGCTTGATTATCTTTCAGTTTACAAGAAATTTTAAAAAGTCTA
Organism: Hydrolagus colliei; assembly: GCA_035084275.1. Lineage (NCBI taxonomy): Eukaryota > Metazoa > Chordata > Chondrichthyes > Chimaeriformes > Chimaeridae > Hydrolagus > Hydrolagus colliei. The sequence continues at coordinate 16,990,798 of CM068748.1, forward strand.
AAACATTTGAAATTGCAAGCAGTCTGCAACATTTCACTGACGCCTGATCTGTAAACTCTTAATCCTGGATATCATTAAAAGTTATCCAATGTTTTGAGTGCTGTAAGGTTAATAGAGGACCAATTTTAAAGTTCTTGAACATAGATGTACAGGATTTTTTCTATAGTTAGGATCCTTTGGAGATCACTGCATTTATTCATAAGGATAGTTAATAGTTCTATTTGAAAACAGCTTTTATGTACACGAGTAAAGAAGCACAAATAATGCAGCAACAACAACAACAACTTGGATTTATATAATGCCCTCCACGCCAGACAGCGTCTCAGAGCGCTTCACAATAACGGATCCCGGGGCTGAGCCAGGGGGAGAGGGAAAAAGGTGACCAAAAGTGCTTTTTCTTTTCGAAAGGAAAAGACTTTAGGTGCGACCTGAAAATAGGAAAGGAGTGGGCGAGGTAAAGGGAGGGAGCCTCTGGTGTCGTGGCTGAAGTCACGACCGCCGACGGTGGAACGGAGGATTCAGGGGACAAGAAGGAGGCCAGACCCATAGAGCGAAGGGAATTCATTTAAATTTGTTGCAATGAATGCGGAAGTTAAAATGTGCTCAGTAATAGTATTCATAACCTATTTATACAGCTTTCAATACAAATGATTAGCTGCAAACAACAGATGTATTTCTCAGTCCTATTATCCCTGAAACAGAATATAAAATATGAATATGAAATCTATATGATTAGATGCTGGCCTTGTACTTCATATTCCTAGTTGTTTCAATCCCTTATGCGTAACTTAAACATTCACATTCACATGAGGGTGAGATGGTATATCAACGTTACCGCAGGCTCTCCCGTTTATCCATTTATGACTGGGTCAATAGAAAAGTGCGGACTCACTTTTTCCACGGAATTTGCTACAAAGCGGTGCCTGCTACAAATGTGTTATAAGCACTTCCCTCTGCTATACACCTGTACACCACAGTGTGCTAGGTCCCAGGCCTCCGCACTTTTTTCACTAGTAGGAAGGAAAATATGAATATTTCTCTTCTCACTTGTGGATTTTAGTGTATGCTTGATTTGGTGTGCTTTCAGTGTGGTATCTTGTTATTTGCATTTATTTGCTTTCTGTGATTTATTTAGCTATCTTTTAAGTACAGTAACACTCTTGCCCCTCAGTCAGAAGATTGCGAGTTCAAGCACCATGTTGGGATTTAAGCTCCGAATCTAGGTGATTTGATACACCAATACCGTGTTGAGGGAGTTGTGATGAGGCACTGTATCATATACAAGGATTAGTATTATTCAAATCTTTATTTAAATTCAATAATTTTTCACTGGGGAGGAAATAAATACAGTGCTTAATGCTAGTCCAGGCATATGTTCATTAATGTAGGTGAAACTACTCAGTGAGACATATAAAGCAGATTTGCATAAGCTAAACTGCAAAAAAGTATTTTTAGCGACTTAATAACATGTACAACAACCAAAGGGGAGCAGTAGCGACAATACTTCTTATTTCTTGTATTCCTGAGTACATGTTCACTTGATTGCACATCAACTCTATTTTGTTCATATTTTATTTTCCAAATGAGGTTGTTGAGTATCATTTAATACAACACAAAAATGTAATTCCATCAGTTATATATCTTTACTAGGTATACTTTTTAGAGTTAATTAGAAAATGTTTGAGATTTATTTTATATCAGATTGATTTCTTAAAAGGTCTATGTTAGGTTATGGTGACCTTGGAAAGAGTAATGACAGATCAGTGGAACAGACCATTAATGATTCATTTAGAATCTTAAGTTTTTCACCTTTTATTTCCAGTTTATCATTGTATTTCTTAGAATCTTATTTTCCTGCATGCTATGCCTCATGTTATTGTGCACAGCGCAGGAGAGTTTGTAAAGCGGATGAATTGCTTTCTGTCGGAGTATTGTAAGTGTACAGTTCTGTTCAGTTGACAGTAGATACTACAATAATTCTTACATTCAAACCAAAAATTTGACACCAAAGAAAAGCGAATTGAGTGTTATCTTCCTTCAATGTACTTTTGAAAACAAGAGTGAAAGCCTTCGGGGAATACTTTCAGCCTATTAATCTTTCCCTTCAGTTCAGGAAGATATTCCATTTCAATGCCTCTTCTGCTAATATTTTGTGGCTTTCATGCAATCAAGCCTATCTAAAGCACCGATTGGCAGGTAGGTTAAGGGAGCTGCACTGGATACCATCAGCTCACACCTGGAACTACATCATTGAAGTGGCTCTTGTCATGATCAAGACCCTAAGTGACAAGAGCTTTAGAGATGGTCGATATTCAGGGGTTATTCCAAATATAACTTATTTTCCCAGATAAATTCAGAATTTTACATTCTTAATTTTTTTTGAAAAAAATTGTCTGACCAACATACAGTTTTCCTTTTAAGAAAATTGTGGGTCTCATTACATTTGTCTTATGTACCTCTTTCAGCTGCACTGGATAACCAGTGATAACCAGAAAAGAGAATAAATGGCTAAGTTCTTGATGGGTACATTTGCAATATTACATTTTCTCTCCCATGGCAAAGGGTTTCAGATGTATTCAGTTTAAAAAAATGAAAACAGCAACAAACTGGAAACTAAATCCTATGAAAGGATTCCACTGGGCACGGAAATTGAGTTTGGGCAAATTTTCTTTGTTGATCTCAAGTACTAAGGAAACAATGTAAACATCTGGAGTGGCCTCTTGAAATTGGAAGACTTGAGAAAAGACATTGGTGGTGTGGACATTATACTATATGAAACATGTTCCTGCATAAAACTGACAGTTTTTTTGGGGGGTGGGGTTATCCTTTGGGTGCAGATTGACTTCCTCCAGGGAGAATGTGCATATTGAATTTCAGACTGAGGGAAATTTATGTGTGTAATTAGCATGCATAAGTAGAACTCTTTCTGGTCTGGATGCTCTTAAGCATGGTTATGGGTTTCCACATGTATCAGAATCCATCTGACCCCCGAAAAGTATAAAACATACTTTTGGATAGCTTTGGGTACGGTTTGTTTTGCATCTTTAAGAATGTTTAAAAAAATAAATAATGCTAGTTATTCCAGGATGCAGGTGGGTGGTGGCTTTTACCAGGTGGGGAAAGTTATTGAGTTGGGTCTGTCCAATAGCCCAGCTCTGAATTCGCTGGACATTATGAGGTAGTTCAAGGCTGAATCTTGTCAACCCTCCTTGGAAACGTCTGGTTAGTCACAATTGAAAATTCAGTGTACATTTCTTGATTAGTATGGAATTAAGCACAGTTTATCTGAAACAATAAGAAAGGAAACATATGAAAGTAAACAAAGAGTGGTTCAGTAGATTAAAAAAGCGGCTACAACAACAAATTACATTTGTATAGCGCCAACATCCCAAGGTGCTTTTAACAATGACGCTTGCATTTATATAGCACCTTTTCAAATGGGATAGCATCTAAGAGCATTGGAGGAGGCAATAAACTTAACAAGGAAGCATGTTTATGTGAATGAATCACGTTGGAGAAATGCCAGACACATTGAATAGGTTAACAGTTCACTAACTATATCTTTTGCATAGACAATGGCTTTTTAATGTGATTTGTTATGTGTTTGGAGTACTTAGTAATAAATAATACACAGGAAGGAACAATGACAGCAGCAGACTCGTATTAATTACAGTTGGACAAATGCATTTATTTTTCAGGATGCCAGAATTAGAAAGTAACTTGTTTTTGCTAAGTGAGCTGCCAGCCCTAAGTCCAACAGAACTGTCTTTGTCAGGGCAATTGGTATATGTGATTTTATCAAAAGAACAAGGGAAGACAATAAAATTGGAAAGAGAAAGAGTTGAGGAAAAAGATATTAATATGAATGAAATTACATAACTGAATCCCTTTCATCTTGATCATTACAGGATTTGGAGAAAAGGGAGAATGAAGTGTAATTGTTCTGCAAAACCCTCTGATTGTAAATAGTTACATTAAAGTATTCAAATATGTGACAGCAACTTTAGCTGTGTGGTGTAATCTCCATTTAAATTGCAATATTAGGATTTTAGATTAATTATGTAACTCACAATCTGAGGTATTTCCTGCATTAACAGAATTAGTTAGAATTAAGAATGTTTGTTCTACTGTAATTTAAGGATATAAAGGGCATCTCTTTTCTCTAACTTCTTTTACCATTTCTGGATGGCATAATTTGAAAGTACACATAAGAAATGAGTACTGTATTTTTTTTTCTTTAACTCCATTTTGTCTATTCGATTCAATCCTGGGAGTAAAAACAGTCCAGGGATTAAAAAAAACAAGTAAGTGTGTGTGTGCGTGTTGTGACAGTAATGTGATAAATAATCTGACTGAGAGGGTCAGATGCCTAAGACCTTGAACAGGAATTTTGAACATTTCATCAATATCAATTCAATCTCCAGATTCGTTATTCTCTTGGATCACGCTAAAACATGTGTTGCTTTGTAGTATTCACAAATCTAATGATTTCTTCAGCTGTTTTTCCTGGCAGAAGTGTCCTGGCAGAGTGGAATAGATCACAGGCTCCTTGCTACCAAATTATGATTTGACAGGCAGCAATATTGTACTATGTGATTTAACCAGCAATAATCTTAGGACAATTCCACTGAATAATAAATGAGAATATGATGGCTTCTATATATTAATATAATTACATGCTGTATGTAAAATTATGTTTGGCTTTTTCAATGATGGAGCAAAACTGCATGAGGATTGTTCTTTAGTACAGATCAATTATGCACAGAATGCTGACTCTTGGTGCATTTTTACAATGCTGGAACTATGAACCATAAATAATTTTCAAACATCCCTGCTAAAATAAATGTGCAGCTATTTGTGGGATTAGAACAGCTTTCACATTTTCCACATTATTGACTGATTTATATTGACTAAGATGCAGGTTATTGAACGTCCCCTTGAGCGAAATCATTAACTGATATTGCTGTCTTAGTTTGAATGAAAATTAAGCCACGTTCAATAGCCTCACTGTAAAATTAGAATCTATAACAATCATAAACAGTGAAAACTGTGTGGATCTGTTGATGAAATTGACAAATTCACTTGCTTTTCCAGAGGATTGAGTTCAAGATCCTCAGTTTAAAATCCTTCCCATCCCACCTCTGTGATGTTATCAAACTTACTAACCCACCCACTTTCTCTGCTTGGCACTGGCCTGCTTCGTGTCCCAATCCTGCTTGCCCCACCATCAGCGGTAGAGCCTTCAACCTTTCTGCATCTTGAACCGCATCCTGGAGTCCCTTCTCCTCGCCCCATCCCTACCTTCTTCAAAGTCTATCCCAAGATCTTCCAATTTAACCGTCGATTCAATCATCTTTACTCCCCTGCCACCCAAGCCTCTCGAGTCCAATACGTAGGTTGAGTCCAAACCCAATACTGTCCAGCTACTTGGGCATCTTAATAACAAATTGCTTTTACACAGCATCTTTCACATTGGGGTTTTCAAAATAAATATCTTGACTATTTTGTTCCTGGGAGCTAACAAAAGCACACACTTGGCCACCTCGAGCATTTTGTGTAATTATGTCTAGTGACCATTTAAGATTAATACTGGAGGCGAGGTGGACCAGTTTCAGCTTTTATGGTAGACTGATTTAATTGTGGTAGTCTGCTTAACTATGTTCTGCAGCACAACCACACGCTAAAATACTGTGCCAAAAAGAACAGTTGAAGCGTTCCACCAGATACTCCAGAGCTGGAGTCTCAAACCCTGTGAGAAACAATATACAGTAAAAGCTTTGTTATCCGGCACCCTCGGGACCTGACCAGTGCCGGTTAATCAAATATGCCGGATATTCGAACGGCAAGTTGCTGAAAATCCTACACAAATAATTAACTTATTTTAAAACATACCATATGAATAATAAACTAAATAATAACAGAATATTGTATGGATACTTACCAATAAAGCATACATCAATAGTACAGTCAACCCATGCCGAACGCGCACTCGTAAATTCGCGTTCGCATATACTCAAATTTTACTTGTATTGGGAGATACAGGTCGGTTGAGCGTGCCAGTTGGTTGGTTGCTGGATAACCAAGCTTTTATTGTAATAGGCTGGAAAGGAAACTTCTTGTAGCTATTTGTTGCTTATCATTTGCAACATTTTTACTGATAATTTTTCATGGATACTTAGCACTGTTACTTTGTGATAAGAAGAGCAATGTATCCAATTTACCAATATTTTATTCAGCATTTAGATTTAGCATTGATTTTGCAGAAATGTTTTTTCTCTCTATTTTTGAATCCCAATGTGGAAGCTGCTTCTAAAAAGTAGATCTTAAATTAGCTTGCTCTTTTCTCACAAAGCCATAGCATCAGTGACAGTTCCATTGGAGCAACATGTGGATATTCTCTTGATTTGTGGACTATGTTTGGATCGTGTGACTCGAATGGTGGTGAAACAGGGTTCGGCTGATGTTTTTCGAGAATAAGCATTTTCTAGGATGCAGAACCATTTTCTGAAGTTTATTAGAATCTTACACTTGTAGCATAGCAAAAAAAAAGGAAGCCATTGACTTTCATGTTTTTCCCCCACTTCTAGCCCCGTGCAAATCCCTTCCCAATCTGCAGCTTCTGTTTGGGGACAAAGGAACACAATCGAGAGAAAAAGCCAGAGGATCTCATCTCCTGTGCAGACTGTGGTAGCAGTGGTGAGTTGAATTATTTATAAATCAGTAGAAATTGTAATTTTTTTAAATCATAAGTCACATTATGATGCTCAGTGGGCATTGTACTTTGACCTCAGATTATTTTCTGCAATGTAAAGTGGAACGATTTTGTCACACCTGCAGCTTACACTTTCATATGTAATTAAACAATGTAGTTCCATGTGAAATAAAATCATCTTATAATTAATTGCATGTTTTTAAACCCTTAAAACCCTTAATTGACTGGAAATCTGGTTAGTTTGGGAGATACACAAAAAGAGGAGGCAGATGAATCAATAAAATAGCTTTGTACTGCACAGTTGGCACTAGAATGTATCAAGATTCAACTTGGCAGTGTCAAATTGCCCCACTAAGAAATACTAGGAAACATTCTGCTGTATTGTCCCATCTGGCTTTGATGTTACTGCTGGTCATGCTTCCATACCTACATGATCACATTTCAAAAGGTCCATGTGTTCTAATATTGAATTATTATAATATTGCTGAATCCTTACCTAATTTAGCTTATTACAGTTGTCCCAGATACAATACTTTTACCCTAACAAGAAAATACTTTTAATGTAAAGAATTGACCCTTCTTCAATATTTAATTGCTGTGGGGTTCATTACATATTTCACAATCACATGTCAAAAAAAGCATTTTCGGTTGAATGATTTTTTTTACATACTACCACAGCATGGACTCAAATGAGTATTTGTAACCTCAGGAAAGCTGTTTTTCATTTAAGGTATAGATGGGAGGGACTGAAGACTCCTTTGTTTGCCTTCTTTAGTTTAAGAAGTCCAGTCTGCCTCAGTCTCAATCTTAATTTTACTGAATATGAGACCAAAGGAATAAGTTCTAAAAGTTTCACTAGTTTAGTACATAGTGACACAAAGTAGTAAAGGTGTGTGTATGTATAGATATATATATATAAATAAATTTATATATATAAATAAATTTATATATATATATATTGTTCCATGAATTCTTTCATGGCGCATTCTAGTTAAGAAACCAGAAATATGCTAAGTGGAGGCCAGTTATTCCTCGGAGGGGTGGGGGAGAAATTCTGAACGCCTCTGCAAGTATTGTTCTTTCATTCTTCTTGGAAAATTCATTAAAAACAATGTTGTCAGAGGTTTGGGGAAGAAATTCTGGCTGTGAGTGGCCAAAAGAAATAACTATTTGGGAAAACTCCTACCTGGATCCAGGTTTATTTGATTTACTTGGCATTTCAGAGCATCCAGATTTGATAAACTCTTAAATTCAGTCTTAACTATGAAAGCTGCTTTCTGCCATTCCTAAAAGAAAGTAAACATAAAACAACTTCAAAATTAAGGCTGTATTCAAAAATTTGTCAAATTCTGAACTCTACCTACCGTAAATAGATTAAATGTAGACCCAGATGGAATTTCATCCCACATGATTGAAGCAATAAAAACATATATTTCAAGATGTTTGCAAGAGTATTACTGTATATCTTTCATTATATAGCCCATTTAATTCTAAATGTTAGAGTACTTACATGCTGAGAAAATGATTCTAAGATTTTTTTTTCAGAACTTCCATTATATGTAGGTTTCTACTGCTATGTATTTAATTGCGTCATTAGATGAGACCTGTAATGGCTGGAACTAGAAATTGTAAAATGAAATTTTCTACGATCAGATAATGGCAATAAATGGAAAAGGAAAAGGACCAATAATTTACATTTACAGATGACATTGTCTTTTGAAGTGTTAGCATAGCATCACTGCTACATTACCTAATCTTCATCATATTCTTTAGCAAATATTCTTTAATATAGTGAGTTGTATAAGATGCAACAGTTTTGACTCCTCTGCTCCACCATTCAGCCTCTAATCCCCGGAATCCTGGATCTCTTTCCCTCAATCCCTCTTCTTGCTCCTTCCTGTTTCAAATCCTGCCAAAAGACCTTCCTTTTTGATCGCGCTTATGGTCATCTCCCCCTTCCTATGGCTTGGGATCAAACTCTGCCACTGTCAAGCGATCCAGGACACTGCCCACGTCATGGGCGCTATATAAATGTGTTATTGTTTTATCACTGACAATAGGAATAAAATATCAGTATGATGCACATTAATTTTACTTTTGGCTTTTTGTTTGCTGTTGTTGCTCATAATCAACCAATGAAATTTGACTGAATATTATATGTAAGTTTAAATCTAAATTTAAATCTTCTAACTGAAGTTTAAGATTTAATTAGGTAAAATAGTTCTCCAGTAGTCACTGGAGAGGATATCAGGATTTGTGGGCAAGGCTTTACATGACTTTCATGGATTGACTTACATTAGGATTAATGCTGATGCTCTTTCCGCCTCATTAAGATCAAATTATCTTTAATTAGCTCTGCAGATGTATTTGGTGATGCAGAGCTTTCTAGAAGAATGCTGAAATGTGGAATAATCTACTTAGTCAATGCAAGTGTTCAATGTATGTGAATCCATTTTACCTGACTTGCAGAACACTGGAGTGTTTTTTCCTATCAGAAATATCAATCTGCATATGTTTTAATCCACTGGGGTTCATCACACATCTGTTATTAGTTATAGAGATATGTACATAAATATCAATGTTATGCAGTGTAATTAACAGATTTATTACTGCAGTTTTTTCAGACATTAGAGTTGCTGTCCATTACATGTGTGTGTTTTTTATTTTCAATTGGATCAGTGAAAAAGCCACAGGTATTGTTAATGCAGAATGTTCAAATGCCCTCTTGCGTGTGTTACAAATTTTGCTACACAGAGTTTTTTTGTTTGCTGTGATCTGGTTTATCATCCTGTATGCCAAATTAGGAAAATGTGGCCTTTTAAACCACAGGGAAGTTCACCTAATCTAACTCTTCACAAGTGTTGATTAGAATATAGTTAAATAATGACTCCTTATATAACCAATGTCAAATGGTGTTTCTCTATTTTGCAGTAGTTACAAACATGAATTATCTACATAAACCTGAACAATGCACGTACTATTGGAGATTGATTTAACTGCGGCTGAAAACTACTCTTATTATGTAAAGTGTCAAGTCACACTCTTTTTAGTCAATGGAGTCCACTATGTATTATGCCAAAACCATGAGAAAGTGCAGATGAATTGCAAGTGCTCTTCATTTTTTTTAATCAACAACAATTGCAGAGGTTTATGTTAATTTTATCACTTATTTTCATTGGTCCTTAATTACATAATTAGTACATCTGCAATTGCTCTGTAAGTTTGTGCTAACACAAGGATTCTCTATGCAGTAATATACGCACATATACACATATATACTGCATAATAACCCCATGTTGTTTATTCCTTTATATCTGAAATTAACTGTCCTTTTAAATTCCACATCACCATCTCTTACATTTCTGTTTTTCTGTCAGCTCTCAAGCTTAATATGCACCACTTTTTTTTGTTCACTGAAGTTGTGATTTTTCTGAACTCCGTATTCTTTATAAATCATTCATTTTGAATCTGTTGCAATCGAGATAAAGTATAAAGTACTCAATTGAAAATGCATCCCTTTTAGAAATTGCTGCACTTTTTCAGGAGTGCTTTTCAACATTGTTTTACTGATCTATTTCTGTACTCATATAAGCCAAATACTTTACGGGTAACCATGGTTCCAAGAGGGCTTTGCACCAATGTGCTTCTATGTCGTTATCTGTACAAGCCCTTTGACAAGCACAACAAGAAAATTGGCTCCTTTTATTTATCATACTACCTTACTTTTGTGTATTTTATCTGTCGCTGACCTGCTTGAATACATAAATGCATTGACTATTGTGTGCTTTTTGTTCATGAATCAACCAGATAACAGCATTTTAGAACACTTCCACTCCTATATTTAAAGTTGGGCTTTCTACCATTTAGTGAAAACTGGCACAATACATAAAGGTACCTTGCATTCAAGTTGATAAGAATGAAACCATTGGGGATGAAAGGAATTGCACAAAAGAGCTTGTTTGTTTTTATATGCACGGGTCTAATTATGAGCCTGTCAATCTATTTCACCTTATGTTTGTAGATTCCAAAGCATTGCAAAAGATACAATTGATTAAATTAATTATTAGATATCTACCTCTGAAATTAGGAATGGAATGCAGTGTCCAAGTGTGCATCTAATAGCCTTTAACTTATCTTGCAGATTTACAAATGTTTCAATCAACATATTTTCCTCCTATCCAAGAAAATGCTTTAGAAAATAGGTTAAAAAAAATTCAATCCATTTGTAAATATGAACTTGTCATCTTTGAAAATAAAAATGTATTTTATTTCCAATTGAGTCACCACGTGAAGTTTTATCCTACTCCTGAGATTTTAAAAATTGCTTTCTTGTTCATCACAAGAGTACCTATAAGTACTACAATTAGAGGAATGGTTGTCGTTTTTCTTGTAAGTGCCCTATCACGTGTCTCTTAGTTGGGATCAGGCATTATTGTCAAAAAAATTATATATTTTCAGTGCAGTACAGTTTATATAATGCACTTTTGAAACCGACCTTGCAATTTTTGTTTCAATCAATGTTTTATAAATTACTGAGCCACTGGAAAAAAGTAATAGTTTTGATGATAGTGATACACAAAATGCTGTTATTCCACTTTCCAGATGAATTGTAGTCCTTGCTAAACAGTGAGTCATTGAATATGTATTTACAATAGGGGTAGAAATGATTTTATTGTCTGTGTTGAAATGTTGTACTTCAATGCAGTGCACAGTTTGTTTCCTCAATTGGCTTCTAGTATAGACTTTGGGTTTCTTGCACTTGTCGAGGACCATCAATCTCACTGTGTTGACCCATAATATTCTGAATATTGCTTTCTTTGTGGATCACTTGTGCTGTGGCAGTCATGCTTAAGTGTTAAAAAAAAGCCATTCTTAGGATCTCACAGATTGTGAGCAAATTATGTATAGAATTTAAAAAGGGTTGCATTTAATTTCATGAAGGGCTCAACATTCTATTTTTTTAAGAAATAAAATGTTTGCCACAAGGCATTTGCAAACAGCCTTGTGATTTTACTTTCCTGGATTTTACAGAGGGCAGAAGTGAGGCAATGATTATTAATGTCACCATAACAGTTTCTGACAGGTTCTGAATTTACTGTTTGAAATGTAAATCACAAGTTGGTGAGATGACAGCATAATAGCTTCTTTGAAATATTTTTTAAATTACTTAGCTTTTTCATTTAAAATAACTAGCAATCTATTTCTAAAGCTTGCACTGTTTTAATGAAAAATGTACAGTATTAAAAAAGACATTTCAATCATTGATTCAATTGACATTTTAGGCATTTCTGTCAGTATTTGTCAAATACTTTTCATATTTTTCCTGGCCCTTCTTCATGTGTGTATGCATCATTCTATCTGCCACTATTGTATCAAGTCTTAGGTAACCATCAATAAAAGAAAACTGCTCTGCATCCTTAGCTGCTCCTGAACAACATGTTCAAGACAGTAAAAACAATGTCTTGAAAGGCAACAGATTATCTCTATAATGTAATTATCATTTTGTGCACCATATGCTTCGCTTTTCCTCTCTTTAATCATACCTATTGGAGCGTGTAGTAGGTTACGGGAAATCTCTGGTTTGCCTGTTGCCACCACACCATAATTCCTTTAGTATTTCTTTGCTCCAAGCAACAAACAGAATAAATTTCAAGAGACATCTGTTTTTGTTGTTATTGCACTGGTAGCACCATCTTATGCATGATAGCATGTATTTAAACTGCACACCTGTATTCTCTTAATGCTTGAGTTGCCTTTTTATTTGTTATTTGAAATTATAAGGTCTATTTTAGGTTTTTCTAAAAACTCAGATAAATTGTGAAGTGAAATCTGTTTTCAAATATATGCACACTGTTAACACGATATATTAATAATAATCCTTGCATTTGATATAGCGCTTTTCACATCTTGTTGATGCATCAAAGTGCTTCACAGAATGTACTGTAAATTGAATTGACTGTATCTAAGTGGGTGAAGCGCGGCAGCCAATTGCGCATAGCAGTGTCCCACAAACAGTCGTGGATTGAAATGACCATTATTGTTTTCTTTTTGAGGGATTATTATCAGGCATATGGAGTAAGGAAACTTGCCCACGGTTTCGCCCTGCCTGGAATCAAACACATCATGGAATTGAATCCAGGTCTCTGGCTTGTAGGGTGAGTGCTCTAACCACTGAGCTACAGGACGCCATGATGTCAGCAGAGGATAACTATCAGTATTAGGAACCTTGCCTCAATTTGTTCCTCATTAGGCCAGAGACATTGTGTTGATTGAGATCTGATTGTTTATCTTAGAACACAGATCAAACATGGGAAATTACTGTTCTCAATGTTTTAGCACCATTCCATCACATTTACCTAGTAGGTCAGAGAAACATTTCTGCTAATATTTATACTTAATTGTGTGTGTGATTTCATAATTTCTCCTTTTTGAATACATAGACTTCACCGGCAGAGGAGTCTGAGAACTTGACTCAATATTACAATGTAACTAGTATTAAGTTGCACGCAACAGTGTCCAGATAAGCAGCTCTGTGGTGAGGAGGCACCTGGTCCCTGATTGTTGCTTCCTCTGCCGATTTACTGGTGTGAGAAATTAAAGGTTTCCTTAAAAACAATTTGAGTGCACCTGTAATATTCAGGTTAGGTTGCAGAATGCTAATGAATAAAAATCTGATCTTTATTGCAGGTAACTCCTCCCATATTTATTCTGTCAAGTTAAACATCTAGTTCATTGGTAAACTTTCTTTTGTATAAAAAAAACTGGCAAATCAAACTTGCTTACCATATGTTATTTGTGAGAAAAAACAAATGACCAGAAAAAACCTTCAACATCAACTATTCTTCTTTTTGAAGGGCACCCATCATGTTTAAAATTCTCTTCAGAATTAACAGCCCATGTAAAGACATTAAGATGGCAATGTATTGAGTGCAAGACTTGCAGTGCCTGTCGAGATCAAGGGAAAAACGCTGTGAGTATTTAAGCGCTCTGGGACGCTAACCCCACATGAAGGGCGTAACATGAATGCAACTTGTTGTTTATTGTTAATCTTTCCTTCCCAACATGGTTATAATTTTCCAAGTAAATTTTCATGATTACAATCATAAACAATTCTGAAACACAGATTTTCTTTACATTAAATGTAGAGGTTTCAGGGCAAATTCTTCCCTTTTTCCACACCTATAAAGAACCATGCTCTTAAGTCTGACACCATTTTCAAATAATTATCGCTGTTGGTCCAGAGAACAAACTGTCAATGCATATTTAAAAGGTACACTATATTTTTCAGATTTTTAAAAATCTCATCCATTTTAGTTCTTAATACATAATTAGATTACTAGTAAGTGATGGAGTTCACAAAATTGCAGAGAAAATATTGTAATTTCCCTTCCTTTGAATATTTAACCACCAAGTGGTGCCAGAAGGATTGTGCTCCATGTAGGAAACTGCTCAGATTTAAATATTCCTCTATAAATTCAAATTCACATTTCACTGGTCAATTTTTTTTGTCAACCACAGGAGATAGGATAGCATTTTTTGCTCTTAAACCTCACAGGCATTGAGTGTAAGTAATAATTTGGAAACTTGAGTGAATTCATGTGATTTTTGAAAAAAATCTACTTTCTTTCCTCTCTAGGACAACATGCTTTTTTGCGATTCCTGTGACCGAGGGTTTCATATGGAGTGTTGTGACCCACCACTCTCCAGAATGCCAAAAGGTATTGCTGAACAATGAATGGCTTGATGATTTTAATAGCTAGTCTTTTGGAAATATAGTTGACTATTTGTTAAATAGTTCCTTTTAATGAATCCGTAGAAAAATCAAAACTGATTTGAATTGGGCTATTTGGGATTTATTTGTTTCAGACCATTCAATACCTCTATTAAAATGGCATTTTGCATAAGGTGACATAAGTCTTTGGCAGTCAAATGGAAATTCTTCCTAATTTGCCAATGTGTTGTCAAATTTGGTTTCAGGATTTGGAGAATTTTACCTTTACGCAATCCAAGACTTTAATTTGTAGATCAGTCCCTGTAATGTAAATATTGCTGAGAAAGTACTTCCATGAGCAAGCTAATGTCCGTGTTCTTTATGACAGGAATGTGGATCTGTCAAATTTGCAGACCAAAGAAAAGGGGAAGGAAGCTACTACACGAAAAAGCTGCACAGATCAAACGCCGTTATGCAAAACCAGTAGGACGCCCCAAAAACAGACTAAAGCAAAGGACTGTGTATGTTCATCATTTTCTTTTAAACATGGAACACAGATGAAGTAAACTTGCACTACAATATTTAAAGATGTTGGTACTGTGCTTTGTTTTTGTGCTTTTAAATGCTTCTGTATACTTGTATCTTTTAGATAGATTTCCAGGGAGATGAGACATAGTTTTAAGAAAAAACTGATTGAAGACAAAATTGAAAAATTAAACTGTCCAATCCATCATTGCGAGCTTCTCATTTTAATGGCATTTCTCCTGGGTCTAATGGAAACATTGTTACTGTAGTTTGTCAGTCCCCATAGTTTTGACATAATTAGGTTGTGTATTATAATTGAAAATTATTCAAATTTGTCTTTTTTAAGGAGTCTTGAAAGGCAAATGTCAAATGTGATGTTTATATAGAAGTATTATTTGATGCCTCAAGTAGAAAAGAACCTTTATGGACATTCTGTTTCACTGTACAATTCTGACATATTTCACCTATTTTCTCTAGAATATTTCACAATGCATTCTTTTGTCCAGAGGTCAGTATCCACTGTTTCCTTGAATCAATATGATTTGTTACCTCTGTAAATCAATAGTGCTTTAGCTGGACAAAGTGAACAAGTTTCTCAGCCTTACGATCTTTTGGTCTTAAAACAGATTGTACAGTTGGTTGTCATTTAGCTGGTAACGATCACAGTTTAGAAATTGCCCTTTCACCTTTCTATTTACCCTAAAGCCCTTAAAATATTAATGTAATTTTTTAATGAGTTTCTTAATATTGCAGACATCGAACAATCAACAAGAATAATTTCCACTTCTGAACTCCCTCAGCTCCCAAGCTCAGCCCTGGTACCCACTCAGAATTGTCCAGTGCTTTAGGACATTCTCTTTATATGAAAGATGTTACATAAGTTATATATAAATTATTTAATAATTATACATAAATTATATTGTATTATGCAGCGCCTTTCAGACAGGGAGAAGGTCTCAAAGTACTTTACAAAGACAGTGGGAATTTCAGCTGAGAGGCAGGAGGGGAGTGCTTGAAGGTGCAAAGAAATGTTTTTTTAGACGAGATTTGAAAACAGAAAGAGTAAGGGGGAAGTGGAAGAAAAATAATTTCTGGAGGTGACACGGCATACATAAGGATTTCAACACGGGGGTGGTGAAGTACTGAAAAGAGGTGGGCAATGTTGTTGAGAGGAAAATGGACTTGATCAGAACCATGAACTGTTGAGAGTCAGACAAAATGCCAGTGTTTTTCACAGGTTCTGGGAGTTGGAATGAGCAACCGAGGAGATTGTACAGTCAGTACCTGACTGTCATTAAACGTGAGATCTAATCTTAAAGCCAAATCAACGTTAACCTCTTTCCAACTTTGCCTTCAGTTTGATCTGTACATTCCCATTATTCCCCTAAAGACAAGCTCACAGCTCAGACAGAGTAAAGCAGAAGTACACCTTTCTTACCGTTACCTTATTTTTCAGCACATCTTCGTGGCTTCTTTGATCGTAATAACAGTTATTCAGTTCAGGCACCATTTCCCTTTTGATCTAGTTCAAAATCAAATTCCTAAAGACATATTGCATTGATTAGTTCTGCTAAAGGTTAACTATACAAGTGACTGAAATAAATTGCATACATAAAGAAGCTTTTGCAAATCTGCTAAGTCTTGAAGATCCCTCCTGCCCTCTCTTTGTTGGACTCTGAAGTTACTACAGAATATTTTTCAGAAAATATTACAGCAAATAGTTGGTATTTGGTTGTACAAAGCAATGCAAGAATACTGTTAGGTGTGTGATAATATTTGCTGATAATATTTGCGATATGATACTGGTATTTTCACTTCATTTTCATTTCAATACGATAAAACTTTCACCTGCACAGCTGTCTGAAAGAAAACTACACCTGCCATTGCCTGGATGCCTTTCACACAAAATCTGTGAAATTTACCCACAATTTCTGCTTTGATTTTGATTTATTCTGAGATTTTGTTTGCATTCTCAGCTTTCTTCAATGCTTAAATTCTCCCAGTGTATACAAAAATTGTGCAGTTTTGTGTGTGTTTTTTCCTCTCTTAGTTATGTCCTCTATTCTTTTTTTGTTCAACTGAGAGTAAGACTACATGATTTAAATGATTATTTAGTCCCCGACAAAATTGCTTCATGATAGTTGACTAAATCAACTTTGATCTTTTCTGGAATGCTTTGATCTATTCAGGTCAAACCCTGACCTCATGAATATGGAGGTTATATATTATATTCATATTTTGAGCTCCCCCCCCTCCCCTCCAAACCATTTGATATTTGATTTTAAAAAATCCAAGAAAGCAAAACTTAATATTATTAAACTGTTGGTACCTAGCAAAACCACCTAAAATCAATGCCAGCTTCATTCACCCTTGTGGATATCAATACTCATAAGCATTGATGCCATCCTTGCGTTTATATCACACATTTGTCAAAGAAAAAAATGTTCGGACTATCAAGTATTCAGCTGCGTTCAGGACCAGGACAAGATTCACACACACAACTAGATTCTTTACAATGGTGTCATTTAGTTCAGACAACTCAGTCTTGTTCTAAATGTGATATAGATTATAGATTTATAATTTGATGGATTGCAGTCCAGGTAATTTCTAGGAGTTACAAAAGCAATTTTTTGAAATGTGCGAAAACACAGCCCCATGTCAGGTTTGTTCAAGGAGCAACTTACTGGCATTTTGTCTGACTCTCAGCAGTTCCTGGTTCTCATCAAGCCCATTTTCGTCTAAACAACAATTTTGAAGCTTCAGACCCAGTCCTGAGACTTCAAAATTCTTTGGCAGCACACCTTATTTTTTAGAACTATGTGTCAGATCTTCAGTAGCTGGGTCATTCACATTTTGTCACTAAGACCTTATACATAATTGACAAAGATCACAGTGTGTATCTATTCAGACAAGTTCCCAACCACATCAACAACTTGCCAAATCTTACAAATCCCTTGAAGGTTACATCCTCTTTCATTTTTCTGTTTGTCGCCCTTTTTTTCTCTTTTCTTCTTCCTCCTCTCTCTCAATTCAGTCAATCATGTCTGAAAATGCTGTATTGAAAGCTGAACAAATTATGTCTGTATTGTGTTCCCTCCCATCAGTTAAGAATGTTTCTGTATGAGACAGACATTTCACTGAGAATATTGCAATGGTGTGTGAATTATCACATAATACTAGGAGAGGGGAACATCAGATTAAATTCATTTAAGTTATTTATTATTCGGAAAACACTTCTTATTGAACCTTGAGGCGATGATGTCCAAACGAATAACAAGATGACCTGGATACAAGCAAAGAGGAATAATCTTGGCCCTTTTCAGACTTGGAATGCATAGCTTTGTAGCTTCTTCCAAAAAAAAACACAATTTATAACTATTATTTGGCAGGTAAGGACAGTGTCTCAGCAGATGTTCTCCACAAACAGGAGGTCCATTCTTGTTATATGCTTGAGGTGTATTGCACATAATGTATTGCACATTTATGTGCTCTCCCATATTGATTTTTGCTGTTTGCATGTACCAGAGTTGCTGAAAGAAGCTTAAAACTAATCAACTTTGTTTTGGTGAAAGGTCATACCCAGAACATTAAGCTTTCTTTCTCTTTCAGAATTTGATCGCCCCTTTATGGATTTCCAGCATTTTCTCTTTTTTATGTCAAATTTATAGCATTCCTACTTTTTGTTCTTAAATAGAGGAAAAAATAGCTGTGTAGAAATTGTATTCTAAGAAAATCACTCATATAATATTGTTCGTAAGTATATTTTTACGATTGACTTGTATCAGAATAACTCCCAGTGCTTTAAACATATTGCAATTTAAATTGGAAATATGGACATGTCAATTATTTTGCTAATACTTTGTTTCCAGAAAAACAGCACTTGAATAATGAATGTATTGTAAAATTTCTAATGCGGTTAATTGAGAATATGTTGATTTGTTGCATTAAAATTGAATGAAGTGTGTCACAGTGATGCAGGATATTGAAGTAAATACACAAATACACTGCCACAAAATTGTTGGATGCTGAATTTATACTTGTGAGGTGTCCATATGGGGAATGCCAGATTGTGAGCCACAACTTTTGGAAGAGGTTCAAAAGAGGAGAGGAACTTCCCTTGAGGGAGGAAATGTTGGAGGGTGAGTCTATCTGTACTACACTCACATACCTCCAATTTGCTATACTTAAGGTGGCATTGGAAGCAGATCTATTGCCCTACTCCTTCCAGCAGAGGAAGGTATGCTATACAGGAGAAGCCTAAAAGACTGAGGAGAAAATAGGTCAAAAAAATGAAAGGAAGAAAAACAAACCAATAAATATATATGAAAATGTACTGAAGGCAGCACTAATATCGAATAGAGAGACCATAATGGAAATCAGAACTACATTTTGTATTTGTATACCAAATGTAATTGAATAATCTAGTTTTTTCTTTCCCCGATAAAGTACTCATTTTGGAAATCTTCCAAGTAGTATTATGGGCACCTTTATAATTAGTAATGTTTTCCTTTGTATTTTTTCACAGATCTGCAGCCAGTGATGAAGGATCCATGACAGTGGACACAGGAAGGGGGTCACCTGGTAGGGGTCAAAAGTCTAAAGTCTGTACCACACCTTCATCTGGTCACGCTGTGTCTTTGAAGGACTTGAGCAGCAGATTGACTGATACAGACCCAACCCTGGCTAGTGCCACCACTTCCACCTCCATATTCAAAGTTAACAAGAAAACTAAGGGTCTCATTGATGGCCTAACTAAATTTTTTACACCCTCACCCGATGGCCGAAAGCCAAGAGGTGAAATAGTAGACATTTCAAAACACTATTGGCAGAAGAAAAAGAGCCCTCTTAAACAATCTGGCACTGTTAACTCTAGCACATGGGCAACATGTATCACTCAAAAATTAATCCCACTCTATCAATCTTCGCCCACACTCCCTAGTCAGAGCCCCACTTCACACAAATCCAGCACTTCTACCTCTGCTAACTCCCCCCAAAGTTCTTCCAGCCAGTCAAGTATACCCTCTCTTAGCAGCCTTCCCAACAGCAGCCAGCTAAAGGGACTCTTTGATGGACTTTCTCATATTTATACCACTCAGGGAAAGCCTCGCAAAAAAGGACTTCCCAATTATGCACCACCTAAGCGTAAGCAACATAGGCCTGAGTTGTCTCCTAGAACAAAAGCCTGCCCTCGTTTCCGAGAGAAGCAAGGTGATAGAGGTAGTAGCTTTTTGTCCCCAGCCTTTTCCCGTGGCTGGAGGGCTTCCAGGAGGCACCCTTTTAAATCGGTTGCTTATTTCAGACGAACTTTCCTTGTAAAGCACAAAATATTAGGCAGATTAAAATATAGAGTGACCCCTCAAATGGGGACCCCCTCACCAGGGAAGGGGAGCTTGGCGCACGGAAGGATTAAACGTGATCAGGACGATGGTAAGCAAAGGTCAAAGCTCCAACCCAACCTTCGTCCCGTCCAATAAAATTTTACTCTATTTTGTCACATAGGTCTTAGCTTTTCTTTTGTTCCTTCTTCACTTCTGTAGGAAAGCAAACAATAAAAACATCTTGTCCCTTTTTCTCATGCTAACTAAATATCTAACATTGTTTTTTCAATAAACTCGTATCACAAATCAAGCGTCTTGTTTTTAATTTGCATCTGTAGTAGCACTAGGAAACCGAATGCCTGCATAACCTTGCTTACAGCTTTGTAGAACCGCATGGCCAAGCAACTTCCCATGTTTTTCCTTCACTCTCTATTCTTGTCCTTTCCCAAACGCTAGTTCAGCAAGTGTGATTTGTGATTTTCAGCATCCAGCTTTGGTAACAAGAAATGCCAGATGTTGACAGCTGTGCTAACTTGCAGGTCTTCCTATTCTGCACTTTACTCATTTTTTTGCTACATTCCTATCTTTAAAGTGCTTTAAACCTTGCTGGATTTCCAACATCCAAAATGTTGGTTAAAGCTGTTTAATTGCTCCTGCTTTCACTGCATGCCTTGTTTATTTCTTATGTGATTATTAGCAGTAAGAACTGTTAGATGTAGAATTTGCCAGACCTTAATAATAAAGCATCAATGGAAGTTATATGCTTTATTTAGAGCTGTTAGTAGAGCATGTAATTAAATGCATGTGATGTTGGTTTTCTCATGTGCTTGAACATTTATCCTGTGCTGCTTTGGTGAACAGTAGGCAACGAAGAAATGAAAAACATCAAAAAGGAAAGCACAGAGGAACTCGCAGCAAGCCACACAGACAATGTGACAGATGAGGACTTGGAGATGTTCAAGCAAGCACGGGACCTGTCACTGAAGGTGAGGCTTATTGTTTAACCATTTGAAAAAAATATCAGGACTAAACTTATTATTCTGCACATATGGATTTTTTCAGCATTGGCTAAAATATTAACCTTTGTACATAATGAATATGTTTGTTACCGTTTTGCCTACTTCATTGCTGTCTCAATCACAGATACGTCATAATGCTATTAGTCCATGCAAAAATGGTAAGTTTTAACAGTAAATGAAATGCAAACATTTTGGTGCATCTTCTATACTAATAACAAATCTACTTCTATCTTCAATTTTCTTCTTATAGTAATAAAACGACAATGTCTGTCTGCGATTCAAGAAGGATCTCAATAACCAATAACCAATTGACATAGAGACTTGATTTATATCTCATCAGAAAGGTGTTGCCTCTGGGAGTGACATGGGCATATTGTTTTCTGAGTTATTTCAGTCTTGCGTTTTTCACTGCAGGTACACCTGTTGCCACTGAGTCAAAGTGGTACTTTGGCATTGTGTGACACAGAACATGCATATATGTACGCACGCACTGCAATTACACCTGGTGGCTGCGGTGGCTGACTGTGGCGCTGTGGCATCCTGCATTACAGAGCACTCAAGTAGGAACAAAGCATAGATAAACCTAAGCTCTAACAACAACAAAATAAATTTTTTAAAGCACCTTTCACATTGGGAGGACATCCCAGTGGTTACAAATTATACGTTATGTTTATCATTATAAAGATGCCTAAGCGACAATCAAACCTTTCAAGGATAAGTAAAAATGCTAGAAAGTAAGTAACAACAAGTAAAATGAAGTTGAAGAACCATTTCCTCCCACAGGAGTCCTCTCAGATGAGTACAGATAAGGATGAAATATCTGTGTGTATGTAATGTATTCCATATTGGATCCTTTGGTTGCATGGTAGCTGCAACAGGGATAGCTGATTTTATATAAAAATAACTATTTTAAATAATGTGTTAATCTGCAATAGAGTTAGTAGTGAACAACAAATACTTTTTGCATTTATGATAACAATTATATAACCTTGAAGACAGGCAGGGAACTCTTAATTTTTTATAAATTAAGAGATCACTTTGTATAATGAATTCACTTGGAAATAGTTACATTTCAAATGAATGGCAGGCTATACAGTTGCTCATAATGCATAGCTATGGTACATGCCATATATAAGAATTATTCCATTTTATTTTACAGATTGTGGCAGGAAAATAAAATAATCTATTGTACAGTATATTGTTAGGTTGGAATATATTTATGGGTCACATAACTTTCCGAATCCCCCTCAGGCTTTGCTTTCAGATTGTGTGGTGTCATCTGACCTCATGTATGTTGCAGTCTTTTACCAGCTTCCAAGGCAACTTTGTGTTGAACTTGCCAGCCTGCTGTATCTCCTTATGTGAGTTATGACATTGAAATTAATAGAGGCTTAACTGTGGAGATGGAGGACAGTCTAAAATTAGTGGAAATGTATTGCATGGAATTTTATTTTATTAAAAAGTGGCAGAATTAAAGGATTAACTGCAAGTGTTCACATGGTAATATAAGAACTAAGTAGTTCAAGTAGCTTAAGCTTTGTGTGAAAGGTTTAAGTGCATTTTAAATTTAGACTAGTGGCTAGCTAACGTACTTTAACCTAAATAGTCTCTTGTGATATAAATTACATGCACTTAATGGGAAAAGGTTAAGTTTTTTAAATTGTTATATATGAATTACAGTGTAAAATTATAATTGCATTAATTAAGTCCTCTTTTGCTCAAGCACTCCAGATGTCATTGCATATGATCTGTTGTCAAATTTATCCATGAAGAACCAAGATGTTGTCCAATATAAATAATAATATTATTTTTCCATATTTAGCGTTTGGCTTTCTTTACGTTTGCTCACACCAGTAATTTCTGGTGCGAATGTTATAATTATTTGAAATTTGTTGAAAAAACCTTGCAGCAGAATTTACAAATCAAAATTCACAGCTAATAGATGCATATAGATGTTACAAAAGAAAGGTGTACATCTGAGTCCATTTATAATTAAGTGGTAGATAGGTGTCACTAATTACAATAATAATCCTTGCATTTGATACAGCGCTTTTTACATCTTATTGTCGTCTCAAAGCGCTTCACAGAATATACTGTAAAGTGAATTGACCATATGTTTGTGGGTGAAACGCGGCAGCCAATTGCTATAATAGTAAAGCAGGTGCCATCTTAACTCACTGTCACCTAATGACAGGACTTTGAACTCACACATTTCAGGCTGATACTCCATTGCAGTGATGGGAGGTCTTGCACTGATCTTTAGGTGAGAAGTTAAACCAAGGTCCAGTCAAGTGGACATTAAAGATGCCATAGCACTTTATCCATGAGTTTCTTCTGGCGTTCTGACCAACAAATAAAATTGATCATTCATTTCATATCTGTTTGGGATATTGTTGGATCAATTTAGCTGCTCGGATCACCTGCAAAATATGCAAATCATTTTACAGTATATCCCGTGAACCCTTTGAGATACCCTTCCAGTATGAAAAGTGCTATATCTTTCTGCATGTGTCAGACACCTAGCTAACCAAACAAAAATGTAAGGATTATTATGCGCTACATTGACCACAGACAGGAGTTGAAGAGGTGGAAAACATTATTCAGTAAAAAATTGTTTCCTTCTTGGAAAGATCACTTCTTCCTTTTGCGACTCATACTTTTCTAATAACTCTAGGTCCTTTTCTTTAGAGTACGATTTGCTATACTGACCAGGAAAAAAAAAGCCAAAATATTGCTTATTAAATCAAGCAGAATATATTTTGCAATTCAGAGAGTTACAGATGAAGTTCATTAGCTCGTGCCCTTTAGACACAGAATTACTCGGTTACACTGAGTACTTGATTAGCACCTGAGATGCGATGATTCTCCATTGAGTAGCAAATTACTTTCAACTTTAAACTAAGGGAGAAGATAAAAAAAAACTTGTTCAGTTGAGAGATTAATGAGGATGACAAACCATACCTAATAGCTTAGAGCAACATATAATACATTGACACATGAGGTGGTGTTAGTCAGTATGTTGATTGTCTACAGAGTATCACTGACTGGAGGCCAGGTGGAAGGCATTGAACTGGCTCATTACACCAAACCCATATCAGTCTGACACTGACGGAAGAACAAGAAACAGGGAATCTGCCTTGCTTTTAGGCCAAGAGTATTGCAAAGTAAAAGGAAAGTAATACTTTGAACGTTACTGAGTCCCACTCTCAACATCAATCAGAAATAATTCTGTCATATTTTACTATTCCTCAATCAATTTGGAGGAGTGCAAAAGAAACGTTGCTATTCATATTGCAGAGCATCTGTGCTACCAGAGATCTTAACATAAAGTATTAAAAGCACATTTGAAACATGTGGTATATTTGGATGAATGTACTGCCTATACTTGAATTAATAAATAATCCTTATATTTGGTATAGCATTTTCTTCCAACTTTTTCTGTCATTTGTCCTCATCTTAAATGGGAAAATTGTGAAAAGTAGAATTTGATATAGAAAAATGTGGTGGTGAGAATTAGGTGTGGATTGATGCTGTAATGGAGTTCTCATTGGAGTAGATGAATGGAGATCTGGAGGGACAAGTGGGATTACGAGTAGATAAATCTGTTGAAAGGACAAATAGGTTTCTGGACTTCATGTACAGAAACCTTGTTGAATAGAAAAATAAAGAAGTTAGGGCACTGGTTATGTCACAGTTCGAATATTGTGCTCAGGTTTGAGCGACACATTAAAAGGATATTAGTTTTGCCGCATAGCTTCACAAGGATGATCCTGGAGATTCAAAGATATAATTATGAGGAGAAGCTCCAGGGGCTAAGTGTCTTCCCACTGGAACAGAGAAGGCTGAGGATAATATGATAGAGGTGTTTAAATTGATTAAAAGGTTTGAGAGAATTAATCATGAAACACTATTTTCTCTAGTAAGGGAATCGATGACAAGAGGGCATGAATTCCAGATTGTGATGAGGGAAATAAAAGGAGACGATCTAGAGGACTCCAGAGGGTTGTCAGGATAAGGATTGATTTACCAGGGCTGCCTGTTAGAGCAATCAATTGGGGGCATGCAGGTGAAATATATTAAAGGGTACATGGAAAGAGGAGGAAATACCAGCACAAAATAATGGGCTGAAAGGCTTCCTACTATGCCATACGTTTCTCTAGTTCTGTGATGTAAATCTTGTTTGATGTATTTTGGGCAGTTGAGTCATCAGATAAAGCTGGAGGAATTCCAGTTATTTAATGCTTGTTATTTATCAGAGCCTGTGTCCAGACGTTGGAAAATTATTTTCTGACCATTATGGCCTGGACTTTTTCCCAGGTTTGTACATATTTAGGTGACATTGTTCCTGCAGCTGTTGGGTCTGTTAGCATAAAGCATGCTTTTATGTGCAGTGCCTGATCACTAATAGTTTGTATTCTCCTACTCTAGGTGGATGGTGCCTCAGAGCCAGAGTCGCGAGGCAACTCACCCATACTCAAAAGGATGATGTTTGACCTCCATGATCCCATGTTCTTAGTTTGCATACCAGTCTTTGATGCTTCAACAGTTTGGGTATTTTTATCTACCATGCCTGTACTGCTGTAATTTTAGGCTTTTTCTTGCCCTGTCTGAAGAGGAGAATTTAGGGCAAGGGCAGAAATAGGTGCACGCTGCAGAGCAGTTAGCCATGGGGAGCATTTTTCTATCCTGTCATAGCTTCCACTATCCCCAGAAAGGAATCTGCAAGGTATCTCTTGATGGATGGAACATCTTTGGATCCACCTTGATGCCTTGTCTCTTAAAATTGTAAATGGAAGATGGCTAAGAAACTATATTGAAACGAGTTCTTCGATCGATGGCTATAATGAATGTTTACCTGATGATTGACTTTGAAATTAACTCCAAGCCATTGCTGATACTAGCTGATCGAAACACAAAGTCTTGACAACTGAACTGCCATTTGATTAAGAGGCATCAGCTACTGAGATTTGAAACACCCCTTGCTGTAAAATGAAGGCATTCTAAAGCGAAGATGTGGAGTATAAGTACCAGCCTGAAACTTCTATGCAAAGAAAATTATGCTCATAACTGAAAATATCTGTTCTGAAGACTTGTTCCAAAAACACTCTTGCCTCACAGGCCACTGCTGTCCGATTTGATGAGCAAGAGTTCCTCTGCTTTGCAAGTAAACATATCTTAGCACAGGGTTCTCGTGCTACATGTGAATTATCTGACAACTGGCTCTCCGGAGGAGTCAGCTAGATGCTTGAAAGGGGTGATGAGCCTCCATGTTGAAGGATGTTTCACTTTACTGGTTGGGAAGATTAAATGCAATCTATCAAGGACAAAAATATATTTGAGCCTGAACTACAAAATATACTGTATATTGAGCTTTTTATAGGTGGAGTTCAGAAAGGTTTGAGTACCAACATTTGGGGTATGTAAGATGTGGCTCTATGCAAACCTCTATGATGGCTCAAATCCCTTCATGTTCAGGTTGTTCACATCACCTGTTTCTCCCGAATTATTCAGTGTGAACCACCAGTGGAATCCTAATGTTGTCATATGATTATTCACAAAGCCACCTGTTTGGGGCAGTGGAGATCTTTGAATCTATTACTTCACATTCACTGCAAGCACTAAACTGCAAGTTTTGTATTCTAACAGCTATTTCCTCAGCTGGAAAACTTTGTGGACCCTCCCCTTAGATTTCTACAGTCATTTTCTCCAAGGCAAGGGCATGTTCTGAGTTAACTGAGTACTGACAGCTATTGTGTTCCTTCCTTTCACTGGTTTCTTATAGTCACCAGTGGTCAAAGTCAATAAAGGATTAGTGAAGAGCCCATTAAGGAAAAAAGGTGTTTTTCAAAGTATTTCTCTTCACTAATCCTTATGCGCTCCCTTACCTTTTCCCTATTAGTTAGCTTTACTAGTTATTGTTCTGATTTCTATTTCTGACCATGTCACTAAAGTCTTAACTGCTTCAGAAGTACTCCTGACTGGTGTACAAACTTAGCAACAGAGGATTGTGAGAGGTGCAATGGTATTATCCTTTTCAGTATTCATAAGTTACCTCCTACCTCTGGTTGTAGGGCATCATCCACCTAGGGTATAAGAATACAAAGGATTAGTGAAGAGGAATACTCTGAAAAGATTCTTTGAAGGTAAGTACATTTTCCTTCATTATGTGTTACATCTGACTTCATGCACATCATCAAGTTAGATCAGCTCTCAATGGACCCTCAGTGTACTAAATAGGTGAGAATTTTTTCATTGGTAAACTGATTTGAGTAGAATATCAGACATTTCTCTACAGGAATTACCTCAGTTTTTTCCAGGGATGCATGGTTTTGATATATACCATTAAGCACTCTGGGATGTTGCCCTGCATGAGGAGCACTATATAAATGCAAGTTGTTGATGTTGCTTGATTTTCAGACAGCTTAATCTGTTCAGTGGCATGTAACCATTTCAAATGCTGAAAAGTGAGCAACATCAGCAAGCAATTTCTGAGTGAGAATGATTTAGCATATTTTTTCTGTTGGAATATATCTGTGCAAGTGGTTTCTCCAACAGCATTCGGAGAGAGAAGTGATTCACAATGCAAAATTAATGACAGCAAAAATAATTTTATTAAGTATATAAATAAGTATAACCCTGGAAGCTAAATCAGTTACTCAATTAATTCCAAAAGATAGCAACCATATCCTTCATTTCCTACGTTTTTTTTATTCCAGCCGCCGATATTCCAGTATTCCTTCAGAAAGTGAAAAATAGTAAGGTCATTAATTGTCCTTGGTTTTAAGTTTCAATGGAGACTGTAAATTTGGTTATTCAAACACTCTTTCAGAGAATAATGGAAATTGTGCCATCTGCTCCATTTCTTTGGTGCACACCTACTGCAGTTGAACAGGTGGAGCTATTATGCGGGAGGGTATGAGGATTTTAAATTGACTGATCAACATGTCTTTTTGAATATATGCTTAGCAATTGAATTGAAAGGAATTTCCAATATGTAAGTGGATCATGAAGTCCATCATTGCTTCCTTTTGATTTTGTTTTTTTAATCTACTGTTTATAGATTTGTTTAAAAATCAACTTCAATTGAAAGATGCTTGAAGTATCAAGTGAAGAGTAAACTGAAATCTTGGGGCAATATCCAAATTTAAACTCCAGTCAATGAGTGTGACTTAACAATAAAATGATATTTGTATAGCTCCTTTCAAGTTGGGAGGACGTCCCAAGTCGTTGGACAGTCAATGTTTCGGAACCGAGCTGGGATCGAGTTGAGGTGGGGGGCGGAGGGAAGTTGTGTGGGGGAAAGGTGAGGGTGACCAATGGCACATTAGAAGAGGAGGGTCTTGAGGTGGGACTTGAAGGAGGCTAGAGAGGGGGCGAGGAGGTGGGATTGTGGGATGAAATTCCAAAGGTTGGGGGCAGAGTGGCTGAAGGCTTGCCATCCGATGGTGGGTTGGGTGAGTCAAGGAATATGAGGCAAGCCGGAGCCCGCTAAGCAGAGGGAACCAGCAGTTTGGTAGGGATTTAGAAGGTCGTATAGATAGGGTGGGGCAAGACCATGCAAGGCTTTGAAGGTGAGGACCAGAATCTTGAATTGAATCGTCTGAGTGACCGGAAGCCAGCCAGTGGAGTTGGACGAGAATGGAGGTGATAGAGTCGCGGAGCCTGGTGCAGGAGAAGACATGGGCTTCAGAGTTCTGGATAATCTGTAGCCTATGGAGCGAGGAATTGGGGAGGCCAACAAGCAGATCATTGGCATAGTCGAGCCTGGACATAATGAAGGCATGAATGAGTTTCAGCAGCCTGAGGGGTGAGGTAGTGGCAGAGTCGGGCAATGTTGCGGATGTGAAGGAAGGCAGAGCATGGCATGGATGTGGAAGAGAAAAGAGTGTTGAGGATCAAACAAGACCCCTAGGTTCCTGACTGGCTTAATAGCAGATCTCTAAAGTATAGTAGGTTTACCTAACTTTTGTCATGAAAACTGTAAAGGGAAGATCCCATGTGATCAGTCATTGAACAATCCAGGTAAAGAGGAGTTATTATGGATATGATTCTGTCAAGGATCTGTGTTTTCAAACATTGAAACATTCTTGGTGTCACATTTTAGCATTTCTAAATGTGCGTTCTCCGTTTTATTAAATTATTTTCATGAGGCTATAGTCCCACAGTTGAATTGCATTACCCTTTATGATTACTTCTGAGTTCCATTCAGTGCAAAGCCATATCCCACAGACCTATTTCTCAAGCAAAATGGAAAAGGAGATTGACTAGCTGGAGCTGAGAATTGTACTCTCAGGGAATGTTACAAATGAGAATTTAAGTGATGGGCTGGAAAGAAAAAAAATGTCTATCTCTACCTCTCAAAAGTAACTCAAGGTCATTGATTTTAAAACACCAGGGGAAAACCACATCTGACAGTTTCCAAGCTAGTTGAATGTCATCTTGTTGGGAGTATAAATAAGAGAAGTTAACTGGATGGATGCATCTTTTACCTTCCAGGATCTTTTCCCAATATGCACAGAAGTGCTATTTCAGAAGACAGCTGTTTGATGTGTGCAGATCAGAGAGATACTGGCAAATAAATAATAAAAATAATATTTCTTGCATTTTATTTAGTGCCGTATTGCATTTTTGAGATGTCTTAGAAAGCGCTTTGCAGAATACTGGGCAAATGGTTCCATTCAGTTAGGGAAACACATTAATTTTATTTCTGCTGCTTTATATATGCAACAATACTCAGGTAGCTTCATTCATACTTGACCTAAGCGTACAAAGCATCTTCATATTAAAGTGCAGGAGCTTGATGCTACTGCTACTGCAGATAAAGGCAGGTGGTGCATCTGTGAAACTAATTGGTGCCTTGTGCGTATTTCCGCACAGGGATTGAAGAGTCCACCACAGCAAAAAGATTCAATACCATAGAAGATCTTACATCTTAACTTCCAAAATGTTCTTGACAGTACTTTCTCAGATTGTGACAACTCTATCTTTAGACGACTGGCTACCAATAGGTCACTCAAGATGTTGGTTGTTCTATTCACCAAGATGTTAACTGGATTTTATAGTAAAAATCAAAAACATTCTCAACTAACTGTGTGAAAGAGTTGTCCTTTGCACAATCTTTGTTCTAAACTATTCAAGGCAAGGTATTGTTACCCTGCAGAGTTTATGTCAAGC
Source organism: Hydrolagus colliei (assembly GCA_035084275.1). NCBI lineage: Eukaryota > Metazoa > Chordata > Chondrichthyes > Chimaeriformes > Chimaeridae > Hydrolagus > Hydrolagus colliei. The sequence continues at coordinate 17,021,257 of CM068748.1, forward strand.
TAAATGTGATGTGTAGCTCCTGGGACTGATGACAAAACTAGATTTTCTTTTGACAAACCAAACTCTCCTGGGATAGATTTCATAGCGACCTCCCGGACTCAACAGTCATTGAGATTCTGATACAGTAGCCTTCAATAGAATGCCAAATCCCAAGGATTGGGGGTATATTTATACCCTCTTTTGTCTGGTAGTCCAGAACAATCCAGATTTGAGCAGTCTTTCCCCTGAATACTTATTGTCCAAGAAAGTCAACAGTTTGGGACATACTGACTGAGCATTGATCAACCCTTCCAGAACTCAAATGGACAGAATTCAGTAATATAGATAAGAAGGTTGCTATCACGAAATCCACAAAATCTCCAATTGATTATTGGGAGGGCAAATGTATCTAGAATTGGTTTGCTGCCACTTTGAGTTCATGGTTGATACTCCAGTGCAGCGTTGGGGGTGCATTGTATTCCAAAAAATGCATTACTTCAGACAAGATAATAAATCAAAGTCCTGTTTACCTGTTGAAATGGATGCTATTGAAGCAATGATATAATTTGAAGAGAGATGAGTGTTTCTCTTGGTGTCCTGTCTAATAATCCTTTTAAATTGGTTATTCACCCCTTGGTTGATTATACAAATTGACTGCCACATTTGAAAGAGTGAAATGTAGTTAAATGGTGGAGCTACCCTGTCTTAGTTGCTTGGACAGAGCAGTTTTTAAATCAGATATGATTTTGCCAAAAAATGAGTGAGTTTCACTTACCTATCAGTAAATCACGTTTTCCACTTAACTCAACAATCACCTTGCTGAAGCTTCACTTTTATCACAATGAAAGTATGTCTCACTGTTGCTAATCACTGTTCTTTAGCTTTCTGCAAAAATAAAACTTAAGTATTTCTCAACTGAGTCAATCTATTATTTTCTATGGGAACAAAACTTCAGATAAAGTGGTCAATGAGTACTGAGTAGTAAATTCAAAGCTAATCTGTACCGAGGCAAAAATTATCAGGGAAGCTTGAAGTTGCCTTCCACTTTGCTGTAGCAGCTTAATGGATCATCCAGTGCTATCTAAACAACTACTGGAGTAAGATGTATGCTTTAATCAAACATAATTGTTTTGATCTGAAAGATCATAATTCTTTAATCATTTATGGCTTAGAGCATTTATGTTTTAAGAATCCACTATCAATTTCTGTACTATTTGGTCCGATTCAGATGTGTTGAACAAATAAACAAGAAAGTTATATTAATTACCATTAATGTGGCCTTACCTGTTCTTTGACAGTAATTCAACCTTAACATGTAAAACTTCTGCCCAGCCTTCTATCTTTTCTTTCAGACCTGTTACTGCTTGGAGTCGTTAATTTTAATATTACATTATGTTACACTGATTATCTTGTTTTCCAATGTATCTGTAAAGTCTTTTCAAGTTGAAAAACTTGTTTAATATTTTATTCAGACTATGATCTCAGATTCCTGGTGGGGGAATATTATACAGTATGATCAAAAATGTTAGCACAAGGATTTTCTAACCTAGATGGTAATCTCATGTTTTCAAAGAATACAGAAGACCTTATCTGTGGAAGGTGGTTATTATCTGGTAGCTACTTCAGAAGTAGAATAACCGGCAATGGAAGTATGTTTCTGTAGACAAGACTTACATCACTGTTTTTTTTAAAAAAAACATAATGAAACTTGTATGGTGAAATAAACATTTCACATTGTGATATTCGAAATGTTCATTTAGAATAGATTGAGCCCCTCCTCTTAAGGAAGACAGATTCTACTCTGATTAAATTTGCCTCAACAAGATGGAACTTGCCGAATCAGTTTGTTTTCCTCTTGCTGGACCTCAAACTGATATACAATCTTCATATTCACACGAGTTTCGCTCAAAATGTTGCTGGAAATCATACATTAGAGTGCAGAAGACTTTGGCTAATGTTCAATAATGGAATTCAAATTGTTGTTGAATGCAATTGACTTTTAGGATTTGCTGCCTTTGGCTCCTCATAGTCTTCTCTATCATTGGACCTCCATTGAGAAGCTTTGTGTATTTCAGTACAGTGGCATATCTTTGCTTGTGATAGCATCCTTCTGTGAAGACTGAAACCTTGGTTTTAAATCTCCAGAATCTATCTTTGGAAATGCTTGAACATTTTTGACCCCCTTAGTTTTCAGTAGTAGAGATAGGCAAGTGGTTGGGATCTATTAATACTGGCAGTAATCACAAAAGGATGCCAAAAACGCTTTACATTAATATTCTCCATAAATAAAAATTGCAGTTATTCCTGCATGACCTGTTCTCTGGTCAAAATTCTTTGATTTTTTTTGGTTTAGATTTGCTTGTGAAGACTCCAACACAAATCAGCACTGATTTAATTTCCCATTTGTTTTCGGCCATAGCCCCCTCCACAGATGCCAGGTGAGACAAAAGATTAGTGAGGCTGAGCTGCAGGGAATCAGTTGCTTGAGGTAAGGATTAGTACATTACCCAAATAATTTGCTAGTCCAGTATTTCATTGGAGGTCTAAAGCATCATGGATAGGTTGGCAGACTTCAATTACGGTATTTACAGTATTTATATAATTTGAGATGAAGCAGAGAGAATAAGACATCTCATTTTGTATGGAATGTCAATACTAAGTACTCAGGTTTACTATAGCAATGAATGAAATAGAGGAAATGTCCTATCAGTGTGTTTTGAGAACGTTCTCAATCCTCATCCAAGAAGAGCTCAACCTAATATTGGACAGCATTACTTATGATGACATTACTAATTCAACTGTCAAGACTTCTTGACTTAAAGATTTATTTTATTTGTTTTTTGTGCTCAACAAAGTAAGAGTTGTCAATCCTGGGTACTGGATTTTGTCATTGAACAAGCCCAGGTCACAACAACTTGCACAATAGCCTATACAGAATAAAGATCCTTTTATGCTGTTCCAACAATTTGCCGTAGACTGAACTTCAATAGCGAATTGTATCATATTTATGCGTTTCCATTTCTCACACCAGTTATCCTAATGGCCTCTTAATGAGACATTTTATAGGTTTGTGCTGAACTGTTATTCTTGATGATCCCGCATTCACATAGAAATAATCCAAGATTGTCCAAATTCATTTCCTTACAGCCTTAAGAATCCTTACAGCCATGAAGGGAGGAAAATCTTATCACATTAGATTGAACTGGATTCAAAGTCAGGATCTTGAGATAAAAGGACAGTGTGCTAGTCTATATTATTATCTGGCCTGCTGCACAGAACAGCCTTTATACCCTAGGAGGCAAATGTGAAGGGCACTTAACACTGTATATGCTGGTCATAAGATTTGTGTATTGGGTAGCATAACATCTATAAGAGCACATAAAATTGACCGTTTGTAAAAGCTTGGAAAAATCAGATTCAGCAGTTACCAATTAGATTTCCCTTTGTCTAATGTAGGTTCCAATCATTCAAGAGTTGGTTGACTGCCTTCGTACACTTCAGCTTACCTCAGATCAAGCAGGTAGTTTGTACAGGTATGTACAGGTACAAACTACCAACTTGATTCAGACCCATGTGAAGCTTACCACCATAACCACAGAGTGGCATGAATTGAGGAAATTAACTGGTGTAATTGTTTTTAGTCCCCCAAATGATAAGAGCATTGAAAGGTATTCTGGTTGTGGAACACTTCAAAGAGATCCCAAAACAGAGTGGCCAGAGTGGGGGTTGGGCTAGGTCATTGAGAGCATTAGGGAACCTGCTTCTCAGAGTGTTCTTTTTATTGACACCGTTGCATATGGTACCATATGTAGCATGTTTCCTAAGATTCAGGAGCAGTGATCTTTAGATCCAACAAAACATTGATATTTCAACTCGTCTCCCAAAGGCAGAACCACACATTGATTGTTGTCCCACATGAACTCCATGAGACAACTGCAACTTAACCTCGAAGCACAATGGTGAGACTCAACCATGTTACTGCTGGGAATTTTCATTCAGAAAAGAAGTCTGTTAGCAGTGTGGTTGCTGCCAATGCTTCATTCTCCAGAAAAATTACTCACCTTGGAGAGGAATCCAGTTCACTTAATATATTGTAACTGACTACATGTGTCAATTATAGCACTTTGAGTGAAATTCATAATGAAAGGAGAGACTTGTATGATTTCACCATAAGCAAATTTAGGAGGTATATATGATCAGGGCATTATTGAAAGAGACACATAGCATACACAGGCCAACACTTTTAGGATAAAGAGTACAATCAATCTATTCAATCTATACAAACTCTATTGTTAAATCTTAAATGGTGAGGTGGTCTCATAAATTTTCGAAAGTTGATTGTTTTGAAGTTTATCACAAGCAATTGCTTCTAGCTGTTTTATTTGAGAATGCAGAGCCTCTTTGTCTGCAATTACTTAAATGGCTTGATATTTCTTTGTACAGAATTGGTCTCTTTGTTTTTCTGAACCCCAATTACAGGGATGAGAGAGCACATTGATGCTCATTCCTCGTCCCAAAGTGATTGTAGATTTAAGCTGCATCCTATTACCTTACCAATCTCTAAGAAAGGAAAATTCTCAGCACTTTATTCCAATTCGCATACCTTTTTTAGGTTACAAGAAATCTCATTTCAGGTCATCCACATTTAAGAATTGAAGAATTTATTTTGTGTTGTTAAATGTGTGGTTAAAATCATTTACCACTCCCTTGCATCCAATATCTCCTTACAAAAGAGCAAAATCCAATTATTTGCTCCCTGTAAAGCTGTTTACACAACCCATTGGTTGCTTATCCTATCAACCCAGCCAGTATCCTTAACTTTGAGATGGGTTTGATTTGTAATAGCTCATGTTCCACCCATTGAAATAGATACCTTTTGATATAGTGCTTTATCACATCTTCAGACATCTCAAAGGACTTCACAGGAATTTTATTGTAATTTTTAAGCAAATGTAGCAGCCGATTTGTGCCCAGAAGTGTGTTTTCAAATCATGTCATGTAATCTTTAAATCCACCTGAATAGACAGACAGTGCCTTGGGTTAACTTTTCTTCTGAAGGACAGCACCTCCAACAATGCAGCATTGTGTTGGAATAGTGACCTAGACTATGAACTCAGAATCCCAACATAGGATCTGTATAATCAACTTGCTGATTTAGAGGTGAAAGTTCTACCATCCGAGTCTGGCTGACAAAAGAATGCAGTTTTACACAAAATATATTTGTTTGTGTGGGGGGATGGCGGGGGCTGACAAGCTGGCTACTTTTATTCCTACAATATTGAATCTTTCAGGTGAATGTTGGACTGTAGCAAGTAAAGGAGTTTATCAGATTCTCAATTTCATTATGAAATGTATTCTTTACAAAGTCTGCAGTTTGGATTAGTTTTTAATTTATGATGGTCTTTTCTATCAATATTTTTCTATTACATTTCAAACTTTTTAAGTACCCAAACTTGATGATCCATTATCAATGATTGGTTGTATATTTTCATCAAGGGTGAAAATAATATCAAATTATATAGTACGCAGTGGATTATTTTGTATTTGAAAATCCCACCCTGTTACACAATGGCAGCTGGTGACCTTTTTGACAGGAGAGGCAATCTGAGTTTGCCTAACCAAGCTATCTTGTAAAGGGCAATGAGCCTATTTTACACACATAATGTATTGGCCTGTCTCCTGCTGGCCTTGCTTCAACTACTGCTTTGCTCCCATGCCAGTCCTGTCTTGTCTCGCTGCTGCACTCCCCCAAATTCTAGGTGAAGCAGTGCCTCACCTTATGAACCAGCTCTGCTGATGCATGATGCCGTGCATGATGCCGTGTAATACTACTTTTGATTACAATAGAAATTTATCAATGGGCAATATTTGTTGAACCACAGTTCATAAGAGATGGGCAGATTCTTGTTAGAATTTATCTAATTCTGAATTTTGGAAATTCACATTGGATGTGATTCAAATCAGGAAATTGCAAGCATAAATAAACTGCCCAGTCAACAATATCTAACCTACTGACAACATTTTTAGCACGTTATGTTTGAAGAGTTTTAATTAGTGTGATATTTACGTAGAAATCTTCAGTTATGGTTGATATTGACATTGTTGTTGGAAATAATGTGTCCTTAGCTTTTACCACATATGCCCGATCAAGCTGACTGACTGATTGGTTTAAAAATGAGTTGTAAATCTACATTTGCACTGATATCTGATTTTTTTTAACAAAAAGCGAGAGACAGATAACATAAAACAGATCAGGGTGGGGTTCAAAATTTCATTTCAGTGAAATTCATTTTATAGAAAATATAGTTCTTCCAGCCAAAAGGGAATGATTGTTATTTTGTTATCTTTGTTTACTTCAGAATAGCTCTGTCATCTAATAATAAAGTATAGGTGAAGGTGCCCAGGAACATGCAACTCAATTTTATTTTCTCTTTTGCTGACATAAAGACACATTTAATGCATTTTTGTGAAATATGGATTATAGTACTTCATACTTTAGTGCATTGAGAATGCTTTTTAAGATCAACAATTGATACCACTGATAGAAAATAACAGTTAAGCAGATTTTCCAATTACCGAATTTTCTCTGTCCTGGTTTCAAAGCAATTCCTCTTGTATAAAATTGGAGAGCAAAAAAAATCAACCTAATTTTAAATTAACCATTAAAATATACAAGACTTTCAACAAGTAAAAGCGAATGTGTTGATTGTCTGTATGAATGTGGGCATTTTGTTGAAGTGGCTGCATTTGAACCTGCTGGTAATAACTGCCTCTTTGAAAACTATGAACTTGGAAAAAAAAAAAGCTTGTGTCAAATTCAAATTAGATTTTGAGACTGCAAATTTATTCTGGGTTCTTTTGCTTTTGATTCATTTTCTCTCTCTCTCTCTCTCTCTCGCTGATTTATTCAACAGAAAACTGGAGTTACAAATACTGTTGACCCACTTGCTCGGTATCCATCTGTGATTGAATTTGGAAAGTATGAAATCCACACTTGGTATTCTTCACCATATCCACAAGAATATGCAAGGTATCACTTCATAAATTGTATTTTTTTTTCATCTAGCGTTTCTGTTTTTTGTCTTGAATGTAGTTAGCTGCATTGAGCACAACTTGCACTTGATTAAACAAATTGGTTTATATGCCTTTCAAATATATTACTATATCCAGATTTTTTTTAAAAAAAGCTTGATGCTGTAATAGGAAGAGAGTAGGATGGGTGTTCGTGAACGATAGAAATTGGTCAAATTACCTTTTTCATCCAAATCTCTCTTGATCGTGTGATTGACCACTTCAAGTCATATGAGTCTTTAACTGATTTTATGTAATTCAATCGACTTTCCTCTTTGTGCCTCTTGAGTTTGATTCCAACATTAATTAAAGTGCTGTATCTCTTTTATTTGAAGGCTGCCTTGATCCTAACCGATTGGTCTCATACCAACAGCATTATGTGGTCTAATTTGTGATATTTCTTGATAAATGTGTAATTATCAAATCTTTAAAAAGATTCAATATGAAGATTTCATTATTGAATTTCTTATACCATTTTTTTAAAACAAAACTCCCAACTATACCTGACTGTTTTTTGTTTAAAAATACATTTACTTCCTAATACATTTGTTGGAAAGCAAGTTCCGTGATCAGAATTCTCCAAAGCACAGAAAGTACAGTACCGTAGTATCAAATATGGGTAGCAATTAAATGTACAATCACTGCACTTTACAGTAAATTCTATGTGAAGCCCAACATCAAAGGAACGATATCAAATGCAATGATTATTAATCTTATTATTTTGTGTGTCTCATAAAATATTCTGAATACAGATATGCTTCTTGGATCGTCCTCCACAGTGATTGGAGGAAATACATTGTTATTGTGCTTTGGTGGTCAAAAGAAGTTGCTATTCCATTCAATGTGTTATTTATAGCATGTGAGTTGTATGCCATGCTGGGTTTTGAATAGTCTAAAACTTGCAGCTTAGCCTGAGGATTGATGTATGGAAAACCTCTAAGAAATAGAGCTACCGAGATGATTATATTTTCTCTTATTGCACATCCACTGACAAGATAAGGATGGATTTAATTTGCATTCAGTGACTCATTTTTTTTCTATTCTGTAACAAGGATTAATATTATTTTCAAACACTTTTGCAGATTACCAAAGCTTTACCTATGTGAATTTTGCCTGAAGTACATGAAGAGTAAGAACATTTTGCAGAGGCACACAAAAAAATGTGGTTGGTACCACCCGCCTGCTAATGAAATTTACAGAAAAAAGGATCTGTCTGTGTTTGAGGTAAGTGGAATAAATTTATATCCTGGCATTTTAAATGTAGCAAATGCCAGAGTGACAAAATGCAAATTGGAACCTAGTTTCAGCTAATATGTAATTTGCGTGTTCTAAATAGTTGCACGGCTAGATTTGAGAGACTTTTGCTTCTCTACAGTTAATGTTTGTACAAACATTATTTTTGTAACTTGAGATAATTATTAATTTTCATCAATTCTGCAACAGATTCACTTTGTACCTTTTGGGAAAGCAGATTATTTTCTTTCTATTCACGGAGAACTTCTGTAGAAACAAATTTTGCTTTAAAGCTTCCAATTATATAAATCATAACAAGTTTAAGTAGATTTAATGACAGCAAATTGGATAACCCTTGATTTGCAGAAATGTTTTTGTCTGTTAATGCAATAGTAGGTACTCAATTTAAACAGTTGTCATGCCATCTTCAGTGAGGCTTGTAGATTGATGTGCTGCTTCTTTTTAAAGGTTGTCATTGAGACTTTGTATTATAATTTTCCATGAAATTGAATCGGTCTAGTTTCCCTTCAGATAATTGTATTTGTATCCAAGATGTTTTTCTTTAAAATTTGGATGTTTTGTGGTGCAATTTTAATATCACATCCAGTCATTTTCTGCTAGTTCTCATTTTTTTTGCTGGGTTCCAGGGATGCCACAATTCCTCCAGTACCCAAGTGGCTATTCTTCATTTGTGAGCTGGCAGTTGGGGGGCCGGGAGGTGTCAGTGGGTTCTACATGAATAGCTCTTAAAAGTCATCATGTTCTTACCCACCAACTACAGAAGCACACTATTCTAGGTGACCCATGATTGTTGTGGGTTTTATGGGTGATTTTTCCACTCTCCAGCCTAAATCCTAAATTGTTAAATCCAATGATATTGCTCAAAGTCAAATCAACTTACCAAATACAAATAAAGAAATCAAACCCAATATTTATTAAGTTTAAAGCTACACCAATTTAACCCTTTACTTACTGTGCCATCTATATTCAGAAAAATTATACATTGTGATTCTATTTGCAGGTTGATGGAAATATAAGCAAGATCTACTGCCAAAACCTCTGCCTATTAGCCAAACTTTTCCTGGACCACAAAACCCTTTACTACGACGTTGAACCATTCCTTTTCTACGTGTTGACTAAAAATGATGAGAAAGGCTGTCACCTTGTTGGATACTTTTCAAAGGTAATTTTATCTCTCTTAAATGTTATAGAATTGCAAGATATTTTTAGGGTAGTAATGCGGCATGAACACTGGATGAGACACAAGATTATCTTGTTTTATTTAAGACAGGATATTTGATCTACTTAATTTATAATTTGGTGCTTTGAGCCTCTATTATGCATGAACAGAAAGTGTCATGCAACTTCTATATATTGATGTGTACTTCCGTAGCAGAACTTTTTTTATAACTTGAGGGTTATCATGTATCCATGCTTAGTATTTTGCAGTAAGATTAGAAATGTACAACATGTTGAATATGTATTGAACCAATTTACATGTACCATTACTTTTCACAATGAATGGAAATAATTTAATTTAGAGCAATTTAATTTGTTTTAGCTCTATTCACTTGAAAACGATAGCACTAAATGTTCTGTTAGGAAATGGTTTATCTATTTGATTTTTTTTCAGCTGCCTCTTTTTGCTTAACTATGCAATGTGATTAGATTTATTTCCATTTTACTTGTTAAAAATCATCCACTTGATATAGTCAACCCATTTTTTATAATCTGCAGTGTAGGACTTAAAAGTATGCCATTTGGCCCATTTTACATCTGATTATGAGTAGTCCTAGAGGAAGATGGATGATTTACTATGCTTCTTAGCCAATTCATAATGGATGGATGAATTCACTCAGCCACAGAATCATCCATTTATTTATGTCAGAGCAACTGCTTTGAGTCAGAAGTACAGCTTTCAGAATCAAATGGCAGTATCGTAAAGTGAGCGTGCATTTATATTCAGGTTTTAGCAAACAAGAGTCCCTTTTTGCTCTTTGTTTCACCTAGTGCTGAAATGATCCTGATGCAATCTTTATTTCATAACTACATCCAATTTGTTCAAAAACGTTTCAGCTTGAAATTGCAAGCACATATTCTTACCTGAACCTTTCAATTGTAGCATATATTGTAGCCCAGTTGTAAAAAGTATTCCGATTATCTATCTGAAATGTCACTTATGAATACATTGCTATATGAATAGACACAAGAGTTCATTCTTTAAGACCTAATTTTATGTAGCATTATGTAGATAATAAAGAATACAATTGATCTTGGTAAACCTAACTATAATATCTTTGGCGTACCTAGGTAATGTACACACTCTCACTGAATTCAGATTTTACGTCTTTTTTTTGTGGAGATAGCAGTTCAACCCTTCTTAAGCACACAAAGCACCATCCATTTATTTGTGTCAGAGCATCAGACATAGCAACTTCTGTACATAACCTGCTGACTTTCCAGACATCTGTATTTGTGATAATGATATTTTTGTGTTCTTAAATCACTATTATATATAAAACCCATTGTGAGTAATCTCTTTCTTATCCTCTGAAGTGTAATTGTTGCTTGCTCACAATGTCAGAGTGTACTTCGTATCAGAAGATGATTAAAACATTTGCCCTTGATAGTGCTGGAAGGGAATGTGCTGCACTCACTCACATATTGATAGGTATAGGATCAGCAGCTGCATAACATTATTTGTACCAGTTTATGTAAAACACCATTATTTACATGGTTTGTGAGAGTGTTGTTTTTTAAACTGATTTTGATTAACATTGTCGGTATTTACACCATTATATCACTTTTGTTACATTTACATTTTACATTTACATGTTACATATTCAGTTGAATATCAAACCTAGAAGGAGAAACAAATTAACTCTACTTGCTGGCTTCCCTGCTGTACAGTACAAACTGAGGGTGTTGCCTAAGTGAGGTTCATTTCATTTCAACGTTAGTTTATTTAAATGTGACTTGTGCAGGATTGATACATGATGAACATTAACCCTTTGTTTGTTGGTTGTACAGTCATTTCATTGTTTGTGCGATACTGCTGTGTGCAATTGGCTGCCATATTTCGCCCACGAAAACACATAGTCAATTCACCTTACAGTATATTCTGTGAAGCGCTTTGAGACGTCTAGATCAGTGGTTCTCATTCTTTTTCAGTAAGGTACCCTTTGTTAATTTTCAATATTATCGTGTACCCCCACCCAACCACATACACACACACACCACCCACCCCACTCATTTCACTTGCATTTTATGACCAAGCTTTTCTTATATAACAAAATAACTAGCACATACAAAACGAGGGGAATAACAATTAAATATACAATTTGGAAGGGTATAAAATGCTAAATAAGAGAGCTAAATAAATCAGTGTACCTCCACCTGTTCTCCCTGGAAGTAATTTTGTACCCCCTGGGGTACATTTACCCCTGGTTGAGAACCACTGGTCTAGAAGACGTGAAAAGCGCTATATCAAATGGAGGGATTATTATCATTATTTTTATTTGGAGCAGGGATTCTTCTCACTCATCTATTAATCCTGCAAACCAAAGCCCCAATGGGTAAGATAGTCTCGTAGCAAGACAAACTGAGGGAAGATGATATTCTCAATGGCAAGTTTTGCAGTTTTAGCTGGTTAAACTCCAGCAGTAGCCCAAAGCACATTCTGAGGTACCCAAGCATTGTCTCTTGCTAATCTGCACCTAAGACTCTCCCAAATTAGGTAAGCAGGGTTCATTTCTGTAGAAAGAATGTGCGCATTCCGTTCCAGACATGAACATTTCCATGTGTAGGTGACAGACATATGTGGAACTCATTCTGGTTTGGATAATCTTAAGCATGGTGTTGGGCTTCTGTAGGTGCCAAATCTCTAGGGGACCAAGAAAAATTGTTGGTTTTAACCAATGTGGATATGTTTACCATATGAACCAGCTGTGAAAGCCATTATCAACCAGAAGAAAACACATTCTACTTACCCCTTCTATTGGCATTCCCATTCAGTCATCTTCATTGGGTTACCCCCCACACCCAACCCTGGAGTGTTGGTATCTGTTATAATTGCACTATACACAAATTGAGACCTAGTTAAAAAAAACATATTTGCTTTTGGCCAGTGCTTTTAAATAATTTTGTATAAGTTCATGTCACGCGTTATACTTGTAAGATTCTATGTAATGATGCCAAGTCATGAATCAACCTCAGAGTGCGCTTTCTAGCAACCAATGATCATCACTAATACTTTCCAATATGCAATATCTCCTAAATAAGATGAAATATCAAAAGGCTTTATAGCTGAGGAAATTATTTTGATCTCCTTAATAATTGAGCATTAGTAGCTCTAGTATGCTTTATTCCACGAAATTTGGCAGCCAAAATCCTTTTTCAGCTGTACAAAATTGCATCAGTCTCATGAGTTAAAACTTCAAATGCCATAAGGAAGAAACAAATATTTCATAAAATTAGATTGTCATTTTTACAGCACACAATTTATTAAATCAAGTTGAATCAATCCCCTCTCTTGGCACTTCCATCAGTTTTGGCCAGAGATCTGAAAATCCATGTAAACATTGCATATATTGTAAAGAATCTTAAATTCAGTTTTAATCTGGAAGCTAGCCCGATCTGAATGGTCCAAATGAAGATTGAGTTTACGACATTTTGATAATCTGTGCTATCTTAAATGTTAAGGCATGAATGCCACATACTAAATGTGCACTATGTGACAATGTTTCTGTGGTTCCACACTTTGAAAAAAATCAGTACATGTCTATTTTTCCACCAAATACAGACTAATTAAAGTGATGTATGTAAACTTTACTCTGAAGTATTCCTTTACAAATCATTGTTGATCATTACAAAGTAAAAAGTGTTGGACACTTTGCTGGTTGCCTTGCTTAATCGCCTATTGTCATGGTCCTTCAAATCTATTTATTTTTAAATAAAAAGATTTTGCTAAGTTAGGTCACATTGCCATGCAGTTAGCCACTGCGGTGGCTTGCCTGGAGGAGTGTTAGAGGGACAAAGATCCTTAGAGACATTCTCATTGATAGTTGGGTTTTAAATTTGACGAATGAAAAACACTACATCTAAAGGTAAGTAATCTGTCCTTTCACTGAATGGTGTAAGTGTAATGGAAAGTCTGATGATTTTACATGATATTTATTGCTGGTAGCGACCAAATAAATTAAAGTTCAATTAATGCAGCAACCTACTCCTATTAATTTCCTTGCTGTGCATTGAGCACATATAAGCTTTTCCATTGTGCTGAGTTATACTACTTACTACATTTGTATTTTAGAATTGTTTTTTCATGGATAATACAATATTTACAGGTGAATCCTTTTTGTTTAGATTCTTAAATGAATCCAGTTGATAGCTGGATGTTATAATTTCATATTCTGTTTGGTATAAAAGCTAACCCTATTGCGCACATTTAAATGTGTTAAACTACATGCGAATCTTTCACCCAAGGCTGGTGCTCACTACTCATTTCTCAGGAAACAGTGTTTCCGTTATTATATTGAAAAATTACACCCCCAAAATGTGGTCTGGATAAAGCCTTGCACAATAACAATTTATCAAAGAGTCGAGATGGCAAGTTGGGTTTTATTGAGAATGATAGCAAAGGTTTGTCATATATCATTGTTATTAACCATTGGTGTTTGCCTAGATTAGTGTGACATTTTACAAGGACAGTGGTAGGTGATGTATGCTGTCTGCATCAGCAGCGCACTGACAAACTAGGTCTTGTTTCTCCTTCCCTCAGGAAAAGCTTTGCCAGCAGAAGTACAATGTCTCCTGCATAATGATTATGCCTCAGTACCAAAGGCATGGCTTTGGAAGGTTCCTGATTGATTTCAGTAAGTATTTTGCTTTGTTTGAAACCATGTTCTTTGTAGATAGGGAAGGGGAGCAAGTGGTTGGGGCATTAGTTCATAAAACCAGTAAAACAAATGGTAGACTCATGTACTTTATTCTTAATATGTCTGCTTTGATTTGTACATCATCACAGGGAAGATAAAATTTGGAGTGAGTACATTTTCTTCAAAGTATTTTCTCATTGTAGAGGAAAGAAAAAAATCACTAGAAAATAATTTATTGCTTCTAATGTAGATTCCTCCCTATAATACAATGGGTAGGAATCATGTCCTGCTGTACTAGGCAGTTTGAGTAACTTCTGTGACTTTAGGGAGGGAGAGAGACATCCATGTTTCAGAGTTTAACATGAACTGCCTGAACCTGGGATGCAGGACAAAGTGTGTCTGAGGTATGTTACTTAAGCAAGAATTTCTCACCCTTAATGATGATGAATGTAATGATGATTTTTGATTTTCTGTATCTTGGGAGCGATCTGCATAGAGGTCGGAAGGTTGGAGGAGCTGGCGGGAGACGTGGAACAGATTGAAGGCCTTAATGACCCAATCCGTTGGGAGGAGGTGGACTCCACACTGGCTTGCTAATAGCAAGGCAGCAGGTGTGGACAGCATTATTGCTGAGTTCCTAAAAGCTGTGAGGGGATGGATTGATGACGGTGAGGATCCTAAAGATCCAAGCCAGGGACCTCCAACTCGCTGGGAGGTACCTTCCTAGCACTGGTCATCAGAACTCCCTCTGAAACATCCACTCCCGTCAGTGTTCCAGAGTTCAATTGTGGTTTCTATCCACAAGAAGTGTGACCCTAGTGAGACCGAGAACAACAGAGGGATCTCGCTGATTTCTTAAAGTATCATCACTGCACATTTATCACACTCATTAGAGGCTCATAGCTTGATATGGAGGGAACAGGATGGCTTCTGCTCTCCTGAGAAATGTGTGAGTCAGGTCGTGTCTTTGTATCTCAAAACATGGATATCACCTATGTTAAGTTCATTAACTTCCACAAAGTTTTCAACCTTGTGCCTCATGAAGCTCTCATGATGAAACTGGAGGTCCTGGGAGAACATGGCCAAATCTTTTTATTCTGAATGCATATTCCAAAATCCATGTAAGGGTCGACAGTGGACTCCCTGAGCTCATCCCTCTTGAATCGGAGTTGAGTGGCATCGAATGGGACAGACATGGGGTATCTGTTCCAGGCTTCTCTGACAGAAATACAGCTGTTTGCAGCTGTTTGCGGACGTTGCTTTGCACAGGACCTGCCACCTTGAACTCAGCCAAAAGGTGGGAGATGGTCCCAGTGCAGAATCCTGGTTCTGCTCGACTTAAGGGAAGACATCAAGGGCATTGATTAGAAGATACAATTGTCCCAATTGTTAAATCTTTTCAGTACCTTTTGCCTGGGGTTGTTCTTAAGGACTGCAATGAGAAGGGGTGAAGAACACTCAGGTGGCGATCATCTCTTTTCATGGACAGTAAGGACCCAAAGCAGAATAAGTTACAACAACAACAACTTGCACCCATCACACATAGCATTCCAAGAGCACTTAAGGCTCTGCGGTTTCAACTAGTTCGACTCCAGCAGGACCCCAGTGAACACTCTGGGGTCCCCAAGCATTGGATCTTGCCAGCCTGCACCTAATACGAGTTAAGCAGAATGTGTCCCTCCAGGGAGAGAGTGTGAATTCCATTCCAATAAATCATCTCTGGAATTTCCATGTTTGGATACTCTTAAAGCATGGTGATGGGTTTCCGCAGGTGTCAGACACTTGACTGACCAAAAATAATGTATCTTAGGACAATTTCGTGCATTCTTTCTCCATTAAATGATAGAATTTCTTATATTTTGCAGCTGTAATATTTTAAGGAATCTGGAAATACATCAAGCTCACTCACGGAATCTGTGTTCCGGCACAATGTACCTTCAGAGCGTAGCTCTTGCAAGTCAATATGGAAACATTGAATTTCACCGCACAAATTGAAGCCATTCGGCCCATCGCGTCTGTGGCGGCTGTTTGAAAAGAGCTATTCAAAGTCAATCCCACTCCCCGGCTCTCTCTCCATAACCACGCAAACTCCCCAAATAACCATTCACCTATCTTTTAAAAATTGTTATTGAATCAACCTCCAGAACCCTTTCAGGCAATGCATTCCAGATTCGAACAACTTGCTGCGTGAAAAAAAAATTCCGCACCTCCCACCAGCGGAAACAGTTTGTCCCTGTTTACTCTATTAAATTCCCTCATGATTTTGAAAACCTCTGTTAGGTCTCCTTGTAATCTTGTCTGTTACAAAGAATAATCCTAGCCTCGCCAACCTTTCCTCATTAACCAAAGTCCCTCATTCCTGTTACCATCCTGGTAAATCTCCTCTGCACTCTTTCCAATGCCTTAACATCTTTCCTAAAGTGTGGTGCCCGGAACTGAACACAGTTCTCGAGCTGAGGCCTAACCAATGTTTTATACAGTGATGTGTGATGTTCTTCTGGTCTTAAAATGTTCCCAGATTTATTTATAAAAATTCTGTGAGATATTAACACACACTGCAGTGTCACTGGTTTGGGAGTTCACTGTTTTTTCCTACATGAAAATTCTACCATTTTAATTATTCTCTGCTTCACTTAAGAATAAGGCGGTCAGAGAATATGAGAGTATGTATGAGGACAGTAGGCTGAAACCAATTGAAAAATGTTAAAATGAAAACAGAATGCAGTCAGTTTCATCAGTATTTTCCAAACATTAATCATAGCAAAACGTTTACAAATACATTACTTTTACATACATACATTACATACATACATTACATTAAAAAAAAACACTTATCAAACCAATGTGTGGCACAAATTTAGTCTAAAATTCTGTTGATTTGACAGACTGTAGTATTAAGTTTACGGGAGCACTAATGGCATCTTTTTGTAAAGGGTATTTTAACATTTCTGTTTTGTAAAATGTAGAATGAATAACACAAATTAGGTGGTGTAGGTTACACGTTTGTTTCAATGTTATTATTACCAAATATCCATGTTTTCAATATTCAGCAATGACAAAATCATTCTAACCTAATCGCAAAAATGTTTTTAAAAATAGTTTCTGATAATAGTTCAGGTAAGTAGGTTTTGGTGATGGTTGCTTTCATAGGTTGAATGAATGAATGCCCCTAATACACAAAAGCATTCTCAAGTTCTCAAATTGAAGCAATTGAGAAGCAACAGTATTAAAGCACTGTTGGATACAGAATGTGCTACTGGCGATCTTCCCAGACAATCTCTTCTGTGTCCTAGGAGCACATAATTCAGCATGCAAATATGTGTGCCCAGTACAAAGTAACAGGGAGTGAAAAACAACTTACTTTCTTAGATATTCTGCAGGAACGCCTTGAGGTCATCTGCTTGGGCCCCTATGGGGCTGAATGCAGTCTTAAAACATTTTGGGTAGAAACATTCCAACTTTGACCTCTTCATTGCTGTCACTTGACTTGAGGTCACATCAACCACTACATATCTCTGAGAATATCAGCTTTGGCATTAAGACCAGTAAGATTTAACTGTTCATGGCAAATCATGCATGAAGTAAAATCATATGAAGGCTTTGATTTTGTTTGGTGTGCAATAAAGCACTGCTGTCAGTTTGTCAGTTTGTCCCTGTACTGCAGATGGGAGAGCCTCATGGGATGCCCTGGGAGACTTGCAATGCCCAAGCTGTTCCCATGTTTTGGTAGCGATTTGGTTTTGCCACAGCTCTTTTGTCTGTACAGGATTTCCAGCACGGCGAAGAGATTTGGAATATGTGTTTTGGATAGGCCAAGTGGGGCATTTGATTTTCCCCATTGCAGTGAGACTGACTGAAACGATGCTGGTCTGTAATTGTAAAAATGTATGTTTACCAACCGCAACAGTTTAATATCTTGTCAAAGGGTAGAGTTCTGTATTTTAAGGAGCCTCTGTTGAATAATGTGGGCAGTGCTAGGTCAATTGTATTCTGCGTGTACAACTCCTATTTTTTCACCGATGTCCACATTCACAACAGGGTAGTGTAATTCTTTGAACATTTCACAGATGGTATTGGTTATGGAGTTTTTTTTTGAAAAGGGTGTTGTGCAATTATTGGAAAGATCTTGAATAATATGGATAACATATAGCCATGCTAAATACAATATTCGAGGTTTGATTAAACAAAATTCTGTGTAATGTATAGCACAGTGTAGATGTATTTCATGAAGAAATTTCTCTTTTTACCTGCGGCAATCTGAATTTGAAACTAAAAATGACAGTACAGTATTATATATTTTTAAAAAGTTGATTTATCTCATCACTTGTTTCCTAGTGAGTTTTTGATCTGTCACATGTGGAAAAATGATAATCATGCTTTAGGAAATGCAATCTGACTGAGAGCCCAACCGACATGCAAATTTCTCTGTGTCTGAAATGGAATCAACACTCTTCCTGGAGGGACACACCCTGCTTACTTATTTTTGAAGTCTATAAGGTGGAGATTGACAAGAACCAAGGCTTCGGGATCCCAGAGTGTGCATTGGGTACTGCTGGAAATTAACCAGCTAAACCACATAATTAGTCATTGAGAGCACTCACTTGCAAGCTTGCTGATCCTTGCTCACACCACCCTTACCTAAAAGGGCTTTGTTTGGCTTCCGGAATGAGTAGAAACTGAGCAGGAAGAGTCCCTGCTCCCATTCACCTGTTCAAGTCCTGCCAATGAACCAAGCTGGCTGGTCTGTTATTAGCTCTGTCATGGGGTACTGCAAGCCTGTCTGGCTCATAATCTGGACTATTTCAGACCACCATAGCGAATTAACTCAAGTCTGACATTCCATTGATAAGCACTTCACTTTAGAGCTCCAAGGAGACCCCATTTAACTCTTCTTCCCTCCCCACCCCCAGAAAATAGCCACTTGATATCCAACAAGCACAGGTTTGAGCCCTCCTTTTCCCCTGAGTGGATCCATGTGCAAGATGTTGCACATGATCCCCAGATGAGTTTGCCAATACCACAATATTATAAGCAAACAGAAGTGCACAGTTCTGTCAGAAATGCCTGGAACAGATCCATCAAGTCCGTTCCCCTTGATTGCATTCAATACATCATTGATGAATACATCAAATAAGGCTGTTCTGATTTATAGGGAAAATCTAAAGCATTGTACAGAACAAGTTTACATTCATCGGCCATATTCATTCTGCCTGATATTCTGATATCTAACTTTTCAAACATGTGTTTTTTGATGTCTCTATGCAACCATTACCAGCTTTTCCAGGTATTCATGAGCATGTTATCAACAAACCTTGCTGCTTTTCCCTCAGCACAGCCCAAAAAGAAACCTTGGTTTGTCAGTTCTGCAAACTCACATTTTTAAAAGCCAATTGGTAATGCATGGTTATTTTGCCTCAAGTAGGAAAGCTGAATAAAATAATATTATTGGAAATAGTTAAGACCAAATTAAGAATATTTGAAAGCAGAAAGGAGCTAAACAAAAAGAAACGTAAAGGCAGTGTTAACTAGTTTGACTCTCCAATGTGTTTATTGACCTTTTTCCGAGGGCTTGAATCTGTCCTTTTATATACATGACACTATTTTTTATCCACATTGTTCTTCTGATTTTACCATGTTTAAGATAAGTCCTCCATAAATGTAAGCCATCACTTCACTGTGTTACGTATTGACCTGTGTAGTGAGATTAATCACAAGCAGCCAGTCATCTACTTTGTACCATTTTCCTGCTGTCTTCTGAAGTGCATCTTGAGAACAATGACAGCTGTCAGCTTCCATTAATTATCCAGTGGGCTTTGCTCTTGTCATTTAAAGATGCCTCTAGTGTCCTTAACAACATGAGCTATATACGAAGACTGTATGATCCATGCAAAGAAGTACTGAGCAGTGTTTTGAGCCTCTGTTTTTTATGCTGAAGTACAATGAAGGCAGCAAACAAACATTACACATGTTTCACTGGCCCCTGACCTCTTGTGAATTTCTTCCAGCAGTTTGTTTTAAAAATTGCTTCTCAGTTATAGTCCCCTATTGCTTCTCAGTTATAGTCTCCTGTTTCCTTGTTCCTCCTCTCCTGTTGAGACAATCATAACCTTGGCTTGATTTCTACCAATTTTTTAAGAATAAAAATGCCTATTACCTACATTCATCTTTTTGTGCAGGATGCATAATTTTTCCTGTAGATGCAATACACAAGAATTCTGTGTCAGATTTCTCTATGGCTGACATCAATGCCACTTCATGATTAGTCATTGCTAGGATACTTGATTCAATGAGAGGGAGACCTGTCATTCTTTTCCTCCTACCCCATTCAGCAAGTGTCCTTTGTCTTCACAAGACTGTCTTCGCCACACTCACACATCTTATGCCACATTGCACGTCCTGACTAGGTGCATATTGACAACAGATAAGAATGTTGTGTAGAAAGTCTATTTCTAACTATTTGTCTATCAATACCACTGTGTCCAGTGGTTCTGTTTTTGATTGAACCATCCAAATTAATATTTGTTACTTATAAATGTATATAAAATATATTTCACAATGGGACGAGTAAATATTTTAGGTTAAGTATACAGTATATGGAAAATATATTATTTTGCCATGTTTACAATTTGCTTTAAATTGCCTACATCTCCTTGAGCCAAGCAGTATTTTCCGGATGACCATATACGAAAATCAATTTCTCTTGGCCTCTGCCAATGCTATGAATTCACAGGGCACTGTGAACATCCTGATTGACCTAATGAATGATATTTTCTATGGCATTTATATAGGTTACTTACTTACAAGGCGAGAGGGACAGGCAGGATCACCTGAAAAGCCACTGTCTGACCTGGGAAGGCTTTCGTACCTTGCATACTGGAAGAGTGTGATACTAGAATACCTGCAGCAGCATCGTGATAAGCACATCAGCATAAAGGGGATTAGCAGGGAAACAGGGATGTGTCCACATGATATTGCCATGACTCTACAGCAATTGAGAATGATTGACCGCCGAGATTACAAGTAAGTGTGCTATGCAAGCCTTAAATTAATTTAAAGGCCAATTGTAATTATGCATCATATACATGAGGGAGAAGGGAATAGAGTGGTTTAGGTAAGGGGAATTGGGTAGGGTATACCCAATTCCCCTTACCTAAACCACTCTATTCCCTTCAGAATAGAGTATTTCTATTCTGCTTGGCTTTATCTAGAATCCTGCAGATAAATTGATCATTGGCTTTCTGTGAGACATTGCTGTATGCAAATTGGCTGTTGTGATTGTTTACAAGAATAGTCACTACACTTGACAGTAATTACCTGCAAAGAAAACATTTTGATCAAATGGAAGGATTGTAATATATGCACAGCTCAAAAGCAATGTAGAATTGCAGTGGGTTAGGTGATTGCATTGGTTTGTTTAAAGATACTGCAGGGTAAAGGTATGGTTAGTCAAACTAACCAAGTTCTACATGTACACCATCAGACATAGGATTTTTTTTAAAGGAATATTTTCATATAAATGATAGTGAGAATTTATGTGACTGTATCACAAGATCATTTATTGCTCAGATTGATGTATATGTAGCATGAGAACAGCAGTAGCTCTTAGGCCAGTTTTAACAAAACAGTTTTTAATGAAATGATGACTTTTATTGGTAGCATAAATCAGATAATTCAGTGAGCCCATTATAGACCTGTGACGTAAGGTTACATTTGTATTGTAGATTTGTTATCATTCGACGGGAAAAACTCATTCAACAACATGTGGAACGATTACATGTTAACCCACGCATTAACAAAGTGGACCAAGAAAGCCTTCGATGGACTCCATTAGTAGTTTCCAGTGCTGCTGTTTCAGAAGAAGAAAGGGAGGCTGAAAAAGAGGTAATTTTTAAATGACTTGATACCTTATATAATACAGATCTAGGAGCATTTGACATTGTTTGATTTCAGTTCTGGTCTGAACGATAGCATTACTGTATTTTTAAACAGTTGGATGAAGGGTATTCTGGACGGATGAAGTCAAATTGGCTGAAGGTCTTCTTCATTCAAAAATGATCTAGGAATCTTATAATGTAAAGTCTTGAATTGTACAATTCCCTTCTACAAATGGTGGTAACAGCAGTGTGATTATACATATTTTTTTAAAAGCTGTATACAGGAAGGAAAGGTGTTCTGCCAATAATCAGAATTCATAGTTATAAGTACAGTATGATTGCAAAGTACTCCACAAGCTCAGGCAGCCATGCAAAGTGCTTTTAGATGTCCTCCAAGGTACTATATCATGTTCTTATTCAGCATTTCTGATGCGCTTACAGGGCCTATTTTGGAAGTTTAGGGCCGCTAATCTAGAAGCGTCAATCCTTGCAGCAACATTAAGAAATCACGTTCAGTGTGGGCACTCATAATCCTCATTATTTTTCATATGTCAGCAACATCCAAGAATTCTTGATACAATTGTGCCAAATTTGCTTTTATTAATTGGTTTATTAATTTGATTCATAAGATATCCTCACATTATGGAATTTTTTTCAAGCGTACCCAGTTTAACAATAATGCTGACTGTAATGGATCTAAACTTGTATGTTGTTCCAAAGCCAAAAAAAAGTCAACTTGTATAATTAAAAAGGAAACAAGAAAATACTCCTATTGTGAGTCCTAAGATTGTTGAAGCTATATCAGATGTGATAGCATCAGTTCTGCTCAATGTAGTCTTGAAAAGCGACACAGTAAACAATCAATTCAGTGTGTCTGAGGAGTCTCACAAGATTGGTTCTTGTCAGTGGACATGTTTACAATGAAAGAGAACCTCAATCAATTCACTTTATAATTAATAGTTCTAAATATTCCATGAAATGTGATCCTTCTCTGGCTGCTCATTATAACTGTTCTGAACAAGCTGCTAGCTGATTGAGTTTGGAACAGTTCCATTAAAACAGTACTATTTGACAGAGCAGCTGTTAATTTACCACTGAATGATGTAGGTTCGTAACCTTGTTATCCACTTCCAATTTTAGGCTGATCATCTGATGGAACAAGCTAGTTGCTGGGAAAAAGAGCAAGAGCTTTATACTGAAACGCAGGCCAGTAAGCATTCAACTCCAAATGCACCATGTAAAAATAGATTAGTACAGTCAGAATGTCTTCCTGCCAATGGTGAACTAGTAATGAAGTGCACTAAAGAAACTAGTGAAGAAGAAGATGATGATGACAATGATGATCTTCAGCCCAACTCACCACCAGCCCTCACAAAACCACAGTTACGAGGACCTAAAAGGAAGGTGAGCTCAAAAAATGAAACTAGTGTTTCATTTCAAGCAACAATTTTTGCACCTTTTAAAAATATATATATTTTTAGCTTAAAAGCTGAGCAAATAATGGGACTTTAATTTAGTATTTCATTTAATTCAGTATTTAATTTATGGTATTTCTCAGTTGCGCAACTTGGATTTCCTTTTGGTAACAATACCTTGCATTTATATAGTGTGGTACATTCAGGTAGTTCCTTGGAATGTTTAACAGGAAGCAAGTCACATGAACCCAAGGAAACTCCATTCTGATGTGATATGCTTCCAGATCTGGAGTTTCCATGACTAGTCAGGAATTCTAATGGGATTTCTTATTATGGAATGCTACTGGGAAGTCCAATAAATTTAACATTAACGTCTCTGGCCTCATTAGGAAACCTTAGTTAAATAGCAATGGCTTGAGTCTTCTTTTGGAGGTGAAAAAAAGGCAAACTAGCTGCAACTGAAATTTCATTTCAAAGCTAGTTTTTTGCAAACAGTCTTTATATCTCTCTCTTTTTGTCTCATGTCCTCACCTCAGTTCTTAATTAGCATAAATAGTAGCATTCATGTTTCCACAAATGACAGTAAATTGGTAATCTCACTCAGAGGCATAATGATGACTTGTAAGGGAAATGGAAAAATCCATACTGGTGCAGTCACTGTGGTTCTAACATTGTGGTTTAACCAAGGCCTCAAAAGGTATGAGTTAAAGCTGTCATAGCTTTTGAGGTTTGGATTAAAGCACATTGCTGGAACCACAGAAAGGCAGCTTAACTCAATGTCTAGCCATGCTATAACTAACATGGTGTGCTAGAGACTGCTATTTTGGTCAAATGTAAGAAATATATCAATGCTGATTCCTCAGCCAAAAAAGTGTCTGCAGCAGTAATAACACAACACAGTTAATGAACTCAACAGGAAGTAAAAAAACTGAATGTATGATGAATATTAGCTGAAATCAGGATGAATTTGTTCACCGTTTTATATCACTGTTGTTTAGAAAGCACAAATATTTTAGGTTTTTGAAAGGGATGTTTATACTTGTTGCTTTTTTCAGATGAGCTCAGAAGCATACTTATTGAAGCTTGCCTACCAAATACACAGTCGGTATACTTTGCAGTAAATCTTGAAAAGCACTTTAAGATATCTCCTAAGTGCAAAGCCGCTATAGCAAATGCAAGGATTATTATTATTATATATATTATATGTATATGTGTGTGTATTAGTGCAGAATGCACAAATGTGTGGTGGTGTTATAACATGATTACAGGAAGGATTTCACACCTCACCACAGCTTATCAGTTATTTATGGTGGATGTGAATGTTCGCTCTACATAATTTAAATGAATACTAAAAACCTTTTGCAAATTTGGCCTTCTCCATTTTATTAACTGTGGGTTTACGTAATCCTTCTGGGTCTCAGAGTCAGTACAATATCGCCCTCTGGTGTTTCCAGATCTGTGACTTAAATTTCTCAGAATTATTTTTATTTATGGTCCTCTTTGTCTCAAGTTAATAATAATGTAACATTCATATTTAAGATAAAGCTTGAGCCATCTCTGCTAAAACTATGCTTCATTGCTTAGAATTCCACTTGGCTTCAGCATATCAGGACGGAGAGAACAAACAATACACCATGCATAACATTATAAAAACTGCAGAGAATTATAATCTGTCAATGTCATTCTGGATAAAACAAACAACAAAATTACTTTTTTTTAAAGTGAACTAAAATATTTGCATGATTGGCAAAAGTATTTGTAAATAACATCTAACATGTTTTAGCTGATCTGCTACAAGTCATTGCATGGAAAAAATATATTATTGTTATCTACTCAAGTCAGCATTTGAGTGTGGTTGTTCCATAATTTGCCAGATACGAATCTCACAGTTTAGATAGACCCCAAAGACTAAACTTAGATTTGATCTGAATGGTTTCTTTTGAAGGTGCTTTTAAGTTTTTCGGTTACTATAATTCACTATACTAAAGGATTACTATTTTCTTGCTGTTTCAGAGGCTACCCATTCACCGAAAGAAGAGGGGTCGCAAGCGCCGGAGACACAACAGTAGTGTAACTACAGAGACGATTTCCGAAACAACTGAAGTGCTGCATGAAGCCTTTGCGAACTCTGATGATGAGCAGCAAATGCCTTGTCTGGAACCTACTTGTGAGGAAGAGGAGAACGATGAGGAAGATGAAATTGATGAACTAAAGAATTATTTCAGGCCTAACCGTCGCCGGTTGGGCTTTGAAAAGCAAAACACAAATCCAGAAGACGAGGGAGAAGATCACTGCAAGAGTGCAGATGAAGCTCCCGAGAAAGAACAACGCACAGGTAACAATCTAAAATAAAATGAGAATAAATTATTAGAAGCAAAGATTTCACTTGTCTTTACCGTAGCTTGAGGAATTTGAAGTATGGAGCGAAAGTTAAATTAATGTATCTGATTGTTAAATCTCAAAGGGGAGGATAAGAATAAAGAAAAATATCCTTTGCTCTTAAATATACGGTCAATGCACTTTACAGTATATTCTGGAAACTGCTTTGAGATGTCTCAATGACACGAGAAGGAGCTATACCAAATGCAGGGATTTTTAAAAAATGCTTATGTCCTCCTTTTATTTCTGCTTTTGGGATCTTATTTTGTATTCGACATCAGGAAATAGCTCTACAGGGAATTTCATGGATTAGCATCTGGGCCATTTATGGACGATAATCAGGAAGTGTCTCAGCTGGAAAAGTTTGTACCAGCTGAGTACACAGCATTATTTGGCCAGTATAGACATTATTCCTGAAATCATTTGCTTTCACCTTTCCTTCAATCCCCCTTACATCACCACCCGCTTAATGTGTCCTTATCAACCATAATGTTATTTCCACAACAGTGAGATTTCCTTTATTTTAACTTTTTGCCAGTACTAAATAGAACTGTGGAAGTGGATATACTGTGAACAGCAAAGTTATTCAAAGTGGACATGTTTCGATGTGTATATCTGTTTTTTTGTCCTTCTTCAGATAAAGTGAACGGTGATATTTCTTCAAAAGAAAGCATTGAGGAAAACTCTGTCCACCCTGAGCCGATAACACGAGTTGTGAAACGCAAAAAGGGTTGGCCAAAGGGAGTGAAGCGTGGTCCGGCTAAATGGAGACGCAAAGCCGAGAATAAAACTGGGTTTAAACTCAACTTGTACACTCCACCAGAGACTCCACTAGAGCCCGACCAACTAGTTACAATGGAAGAGAGCCATATTGTGATTGAGAAACACACTGATTCAGCCCCTGTGATAACCGAGGAAGAAGAACTTGAAGAAGAACCAGAATCTCCAGAAAAGCCCGTCTGCAAATCGAGTGAAGACAAGGAGTGTCTGGAAGAGACAACCGAAAAGGGGAACGGTGAAGTGAACAAAGAAGAAGCTGAAAATCTCGCAGTTGAGCGTGAGGAGGAGGAAGAGGAGGAGCCAAACCAAAATGAGGATCATGATGCAGACGATGAGGATGATAGCCACATGGCATCTACTGAAGTGGCAAAGGAAAATCCAGAGGAATTCAAGGAAGATTCCCAAAGTCAAGAAACCTTTTTGGGGTTAAATGTTCCCAACAAAACGACAGAGCATAAAGATGAAATGGATACTCAAAATGACCATGTGCCAGACTCTGATGAAGATCAAATAAACGATCAAAGTGGGAATTCAGAGCACGTACTGGACTCTGATGAAGATCACACGGACAGCCGGGATCCGAAAGACAGTGGCCAACAGTCCCCAGAGTTCAGAGCGGAGAACATTGTAACTGCAGAACTTGATACAGAGACAGTGCAGGCTGTTCAGTCGTTAACACAAGAAAATAATGAGCAGGAAAGCAATGAACATGAAAGTACCTACCAGGACTGTGCAGAGACACTGGAAGCATGCAGAAACCTGCAAAATTATACTCACACAGAGCAGAGTCCGCAAATGACTACAGTGGATGACTGTCATCCGTCAGATCATAGCAGTCCCATTTCATCAGTTCATTCCCATCCTAGCCAATCTGTTCGCTCTGTCAACAGCCCCAGTGTGCCTGCTCTGGAGAGCAGTTATGCTCAGATAAGTCCTGACCAGACTGGCATTTCTGCACCATCTTTACAAAACATCGAAACTAGCCCAATGATGGATGTTCCTTCAGTTTCAGACCATTCGCAACAGGTTGTGGACAGTGGTTTTAGTGACTTGGGCAGCATTGAGAGCACAACTGAAAACTATGAGAATCCAAGCAGCTATGATTCTACAATGGGTAGTAGTATTTGTGGAAATAATTCAGTGCAGAACAGTTGCTCTTACAGTAACATATCTTCTAATAGCCTTACTCAGAGTAGCTGTGCCATGACTCAGCAGATGACAAACATTAATGGTAGTTGTAGCATGATGCAGCAAAACAGCATCAACTCTCCACCAAACTGCAGTGTTAAATCTCCTCAGAATTGTGTGATCGAAAGACCTCCCAGCAACAATCAGCAGCAACTCTCACAGTGCAGCATGTCCACCAGTTTCACACCAGCAATACAAATGACAGACATTTCAGAAACTGGGAACTCAGCGATCAGCATCTATGAACGGATGGGCCAGGGTGACTTTGGAACCGGGGGCTACCATCAACCATCTGCCAATTTCAGCCTCGCCAAACTGCAGCAGTTAACCAATACAATCATGGATCATCCATTGCCTTACAATCACTCAGCTGCTGTTACTTCCTATGCAACTAGTGTCTCCCTGTCCTCCCCGCATACAGGCCTTGTCCAGCTTTCACAGTCTCCTCATTCCTTAGCCGGGGGACCTCAAGCACAACCTACAATGACTCCTCCACCTAATCTAACACCTCCACCAATGAATCTGGCAGCACCACATCTTCAGCGCAGTATGGCAGCCCCCAATATTGGGATACCTCATACCCAAAGATTGCCCACACAGATGGCAGCTAAAGGCCATGTTGCAATACGCTCCAAGTCGGTGCCCTTACCACCCGCTGCTGCTGCTCACCAGCAGCAAATCTACAGCCGTGCCTCACCAGCGGTGGCCATGCAGTCAGCTCCCCGACCTCTGGCCATGCAGCGTGGCATGAACATGGGAGTTAACCTAATGCCAGCACCAACTTACAATGTCAACTCAATGAACATGAATATGAATACACTGAATGCTATGAATGGGTACAGGATGACTCAATCCATGATGAACAGTGGCTACCATGGAAATCCTGCTTACATGAATCAAACTGCTCAGTATCCCATGCAAATGCAAATGAGCATGATGGGAACTCAGCCATACAGCCAGCAACCGATGCAGACCACCCCACACAGTAACATGATGTACACACCGCCAGCTCACCACAGTTACATGAACACTGGCATGCCTAAGCAGTCTTTGAATGGCTCCTATATGAGAAGGTAATTTTTTGTTGGGCATATGAGGTACTGAAAGGAAATCCTGCCTGGCTGAGTGCAAGAAATCCATTTCTGGGTTTGTTTGGCTGAATTGTTAATGGGAAAATAATTTTAAAGTAATTATTAATGGCACTTTGCATTCAATCTGTTGACAGTAGGAAGCCTTATTTATTTTTTTTAAAACTCAACATTCGATGAGGTTGTTACCTTTGTGGTACAACTGTACCTTTCCTTTCTGTGCTTGGCTTGAACAGTGTATAGAAATAAAGAAATATGGAGATTGAGGCCTGCAAAATTCAATAAGAATGTTGACTGCATTTATACGCAGTAACAGCCATGCAAAGGAAATTTTAAATGTGCCTAATTGCCCATAGAAAGGATTTTGAAGGTTATAAAATAGTGAAGCGAAAAGCTCAAATGGTGGACAGCTTTAACTGACTTGTGGCTGAAACTCGGATGCTTTCGTACTTTGGACTTCTGTTATTATACAAGTGTATTGGATTTTGTTGAGCTGATGCCTAATTCAGCATGCAGCAGAACATCATTGGAATTTGTTTGTGACAGTGTGTCCTTTAGTAAAACAAAAATGTGTTGTGTTTAACAGCAAGCCATTTCTTATGTTTTGCCTTTATTAGGTTTTACTAGCTTTGAAGTCAAATGAAAACTATATTTTTGTTAATTCTGAGATTGTAAAAATTGTAAAAGCTAGACCTTGAGTTCATTTGGCAATTTTGAAGGGGTTACTTGCAAAATGTTAAGTGTAAAATTTAAATATTTCTTTTTTGTAATCTTTCTTTCCTTCAGTGAGGCAGCTTTATAAATGCAAAGTATTCAGTTTGACAAATGAAGGCACAAATTTGGTTTAACAGCATATCTGAATATTTGTACCTGTCAGTTTCATTTAAAGCATAGCTTTCTCTCAAAGTTCAGTAGCAGCTGAACATGCTGTCTTATATGTCCAGAGTTATGTTGGCCCAATGATAAACCACCTTGAACTATTCATTGGCATTCCATCGGTAGATTTTTCTATCTTTAGAGAA
This sequence comes from Hydrolagus colliei, assembly GCA_035084275.1. Lineage (NCBI taxonomy): Eukaryota > Metazoa > Chordata > Chondrichthyes > Chimaeriformes > Chimaeridae > Hydrolagus > Hydrolagus colliei. Next base: position 17,051,162 of record CM068748.1, read on the forward strand.
TATCGAAGTTATATTTTAACAAAAGCTTAGAACTGTAGTGTGTGAATAGACCAACATAAGCTTACAAAACGCATGTAAAAAGCAAAGGTATTTGTGTCTGTTTATATTTCTTCCTTTTTGTATCCTTTGTACTTGTACATGGTGACTGTAAGGACTGAGAGGAAAAAGCTGGATACATGTATAAAATAGGACGCAAACAAGTGAGATGCACTTGTATTTATCAGTTATCTTTCTAGTCAGTCACCTCAAAGGACGCTGTACATTTTAACATGGAATAAATTATGTTGAGCCATTTACAGATTTCTTGTGCTCTGCAATTTTTCAAGTTCTTGGTAAAGGATATAGAAATATCAACATATATGTATTAAAAATATTGATGTGCAATAACAACCTCGAAGGGAAAAAACCCTCAAAGAATACACTTAAATGAGTGTGTTGCTACTTTCTTAATATATCCGACATTTATCAGAGAATTAGGTCTAAATTTCATGTCGACATTTCCTCTTTACGAAATACCTGTGTACCCATTGTCATACCTGTTCCACAGGTGTAAACTGTGGAACTATTGAAAAGATGCATGTCCCTTTAAAAGCCATGTTAGACCTATAAAGACACTTATGCCAATATATATATTTTTTGCTGTCAGCAAAATATTCTTGTAATATTCCTGTTCCAGGCTTGTATTTGCTTTAACCTGGGGTCTTAAGTGTTTTTCCAACAAAAGTACAGTATTACATTATATTTTTAAGCAAACCATTATATTTTTAAGCTTGCCCATTCATCTCTGCATACTATTGGATAATTAAGCTATACATTATCTATATTGATGTTGTAGAGCTGCATATAAGTAAAATTAATCATTCACCATAGCTGTTTGTGAGACATTGCTGTGTGCCAATTTGTTGCCAAGTTCACCTAAAAACACAGAATACACTTTCGAAGAGGTAAGATTCGAGATGGAATTTAAAGACAGGGAGGGGGTGAGACACTGTGGTAGAGGGAGGATGTTCCGGGGGTTAGTGTATGGGAACTGAAGGCTTGTCCATCGATAGTGACGCAGAGACACTGGGGAACTGCAGCAACTTTGAGTTAACTCAGTAACAGGGGCAAGCAGAGGAGTGCGGTAGAAGATTGGAGAGATAAGGAGGTGCTGGGAGTGGATGGACTTGTACATGTGGTTCAGAACCTTGAAGCTGATTCACTGGCAACCCATGGAGTCTGGCAAGGACTGGGGTGATGGATGTACGGAGTTTGGTGCAGGTGAGTATGTGAGGGGTGTTTTTTGTGAGACTAATGAGGAGGGCATGGGAAAAGTCATGCCCTCTTTTACCGTCCTGCAGCAGCATTGAGTCTAAGAGATTGATTACCTTATGTCTTTGAAATCCAATTATTCTCTTTGTTTGCTAACCATAGCAGTTTTCTCTAGGCTGCAAAAGGCTTTCCAGCTAGCGTACTGTAAACTGCTGCCCTATTAGTTTAGAAAGCAAAATGTTTCAGAGAGCCAAGTCCATCTGGAGGCAAACCACAGGCACATTTATTGAGCCTTCTTTTGGCAATATTCTTCCTCAAAACTCGACTTCATCTACAGGCATCTCTCTTGCTCCAATGCAAGATTACCTGCCTGTTCCAGGATGTGAATAAATTATGATTCTGAGGCTTGTGAGATTAATTGCATAACTCAGTGACAGATGGAAATGGCTCCCTTTTATCATTTCACAGCAGGAAAGATGATGTAATAATGAATAGTGTGCCAAATGGTAATTACTTGTTTGCACTGATCTCGCTGACAACCCTTTTCTATTATTCTATGAAAGAAACACTATTTTTAGATTTCCAATTGGGTGGATAAATCCTACATGCCTGCAAAACTAAGCTGCAAAGATGTAAGTGAAAGATGGGCTTAGATTGCTGAATATTCACACATATAATATTGCATTTAAATTCTAATCGAAATAATCCTTACATATGACCACAGCGCCATTCACATTGGGAAGATAACACAATGCACTTCACAGCATTTACTATAAAGTGTAATGACTATATTTTGTCGGCAAATACCCAATCAGAGCCTAACAGAACTTAGGAATAGCCTATTGTATAATGTACCCCTACCAGGACAGGTACATTTTATAATCAGGTAGCAATGTTTCACTAAACATATCTGTGGACCACTAATTGCAATGGAAAGCCACAATTTCCATATTTTTAAAGATGCGGGAACACCCAGAATAATAGATACCTGTTAATTTCCATCTTCCAAATTGTGAGTATACTTTTCATCGTAGCCAAACAGGAAGAGAAGGTAAGTAAGTAATCCTCAAGTTTATATTGTGCTTTCCACGTCTTATCAATGTCCCAAAGTGCTTCACAGAGTTTGAGGAAGGAAAGTAGGAAAATTAACTGTATATTTGTGGGCAAACAAGGTAACAAGTATTTGCACCAGAGAACATGCTCTATAATATTTGAATTTGGTTTAGCACCTTATCAACTTCACACACTTTGGTGTGTGATAACTGTTGCACAGACAAACCTGGTAGGTGGTTGTGTTACCCCCCCACCCCCAAAAACAACAATGTATTGTGTACCACAGAACTGCCCACCAGGAGCTTGACCTCATTACTGATCTCCGTGGTGACATGGAAAAAACGTGGAAACGCTGTGCAGTTCCTGGGAGCCCGAACATCCAATAATAAACAAGGCTTCAAGCTGCCCCTCGAGGACATCCATTTGCAGGGATGCTAGAGAGGCTGTTCAACGTCCTGAATCGAGCCTACCTTACTATGCAAGGTGCTACCTGTACTCAAATGATGAATGTTAGCAGAAGTGAAAACAAAAGTTACACTACTGAGTAGGAACAAAGCACTCGGACTCGTTATCTAACTCCATTTGTTGGTAAGTTGTATCAACATAGGTGGAATTACTTTAGGAACTCAAGTAAGCCCATCAACCATTCATGCATGCATGCCACATGGTCTCCTTAATATAAGAATTAACTATAAAGGTCTTGCAGCAAATGAATGGAATCTGGCCATAGAATAATGGATACTGTTCATTTCCATGGTCCCAATTGCAAGTGTACTTTCCATCGTAGCCAAACAACAAGAGAAGGTAAAAAGTGCAGAGTAAACATATTGTCAACCAATTCCATTATCATGCAACCATCTATCAAACTGGCATCCATGTTCACCAATTCCAAATTAGAGGAGGGTGAAAGGGAAGAAGACAAAAAAATATATTTGATGCCTGAAATCAAGTTTTAGCCTCAAGCCTATTATGTTAACATTTAAATAAGCGCAGAATTCTGGAAATATTTAAATTCAGTTCTAATTTGGAAGGGTCTTTACTGCAGGAAGGTACTACAGAAAACAGGCTTCCAAATTAGAACAAGATTTAAGAATTTTCTAAAATTGTGTAAATGCTTAAAACGTTTAAGACCATGATTTTACATGATGGATTTCTGGTCTATAGTTTATTTCTGTAATTTTAATTGACATATCTAATTCTACACATTTTGTTTCTCTTTGACTTTCTTTAAGGCTCTGTACAAATGCAATTTTGCTGTTGTTTAATCCAAGCAATTCCCACCAGTCATTCTTGCCAATACCCATGTGGTGTCTCTCTGATCATCAATGATGCATCTGAACAGGCTGCCATCCCATCGCTGTGAGAAGCATGTGCAATTCAGGACTTGAAAATAAATCAATAACAAGAAGACATTAACTCAAATGGTCATTAAAAGAGTTAAGGGTGAAGCTAGAAGATGCTTTTCCGCGCAGAGGGTTAATATAGGTTGGAATGGTTTCTGCAAGTGGCTGATCATGGTAAGAATGAATGGGAATTGGAAAATTTGTAGCAGGGGAATATAAAAAGCTTTTGGGGGAAAAACAGGAAACCTGAAGTGGTGAACTAACAATAGCTTAGGTTTATGGGCCAAATAGTTGCCTCCTATACTTTAAAATTAGAAATCCAACTTCGGTGTGAAAACATCAAGTTGCGCGAGTGCAAAACCGCAATCTGAGTACAATTCTTGTTACGTGCTGGAAAACATACAAGGAATCAGTACATAGTCATGCAGATGCAATGAGGATTGTAGTTGTGGGTGGCTGAACATAAGTGAGATTTCTTTTCACACATGGTTGGCCAATTCCATTTTCCCTGCAGTCACAGTAAAATTATTGTTTGTGAACAAAACGGACACTGCGTCTGTGAGTGGGTTGTTCACTTAATTTTTTTTGAGTGCTATTGAATGGGCTTTTAAAGACTGGAAATGCTGGAACACCATTGAAATTCAAAGGAAATGACTGTGTGATAGTCATATTTTGATGAGCATCAACTGATCAAAACTATCCATACTTAGCCAGAGTTTAACATAATCAGGTTTATGTGTTACAGAATTGAAATGAATTCTTTCAAGCGTGTTTTACTGGTACTGTTTCAGGTACTCATTGTAACTAGGTAGAATTTGGGGTATTTCTCATTCGCTGGTGTGCTGATTTGCAATGTACTGTCACAATCCTAAGAGCCTGAACAGCTTTTCTTCTTTGTATATATATTCATGTTCATGCTAACAGAGCTGTGCGTGGATCTGGTTTGTTTGTATAGATTCCATCGATTTGTTAAATGTCTCAAAATAAATTTTTATCTTGAGTTCAGTGGAATTATTCGACAAATATGTCACGGTAAACAACAACAACAACAACAACAACAGTGTTTCGGACCTGAGCTGGGATTGGAGAGGGTGGAGGGAAGGGAGGGCAAGTGGGGATAACCAATGACAACCAATGAAGAAGAGGGTCTGGAGGTGCAACGTTTAGGTGGCTAGGGAGACGGCAATGCGGAGGGATTGCAGAAAGGAATTAATCTCAAAAGAATGCATTGAGATTTAAACTGTTTAGCAAAGAAGAAGAACAAACAGAACCATGTGTTACAGGAAAACCAAGTTGCATTTATTTTTTATGTGTTTCCTGAGGGTCATTACAAAATGCTTTTGCTCGCTTAAGAAACAAGAAAGCCTGACGTGAGCAGTGGGTCATAGACAAAAGAATACTTTGTAATATTTGGAAGCTTAAACAATCCAAATCAGCCTTTAACAGTCCTCAATAATAATATTGAACCTTTGGAGACATGCCTGCATGATACACTGCAGCAGTATGTGAAATGTTGTTGCAGCTGGAGTCAGTTATCAGGGAATCCAAAGTGCGTTTTAAAAAAACCCTCAGAGCCCTTGATATGCAGTAAATAACAAGTTGTGGAGACTGAGATCGTGCTTGTGAGTGTCTAGCTACCAAGTGCACTCCTAATGCCAGAGTGTCACAGACTGTTATTGGAATCATGTATCTCTTAACAGGTTAATACCATTATTCTGTGCTACATTGTAATATGTCTTATGGTTTGGGGCTGTATGCTACACATTACCAACACTTAAAACATTTGTAGTAATATTGTAATATTATAAGGTCTAAAATGTTGTAATGTACTTGCATACACCTTCCCACCTGGTTAAATATATTACAAAGCTTTCTTTTGTCTGTCTATACCACATTGGATTACTGTTTGGAGACAATGTACTCAAAGACAATAAGACATTTTATATGAAAAAATGTTTTGCATTTTGATAGCAATTGCTGAAAAATATTTGGAATTTCGAAGCACAAATTATATGTTAATTTGTATTAAAAGATGTTTGAAGCATCAACTTCATCTCAATGCCCAACAGCATACCAGCAGCCAACAGATAGGCAAAGTAAGAATAAATATGTGCATTGAAATAACCGGAGTCATTTCAGGACACTTTGACATTCTGATTTCATAATTTTAGGTCTAATTTGGCTGCTGCTCTTTAGTCACTGCAAAACATTTGTCTAAATAGCTATTTTGTCCTTGTAAAACAAAATCTGTGTATAGAGTCAGGAATAAACGTAATCAAATTGAAACATTTTAAATTTGACATTTTAAATTGCATTAATCAATACAAAAAGAGTCCTACTGAGTCTGAGGATTGTTAATGTGATTCTTTTTCTTCACCATTGTTTTGGATCCCATTCCTTCCATTGCTTTTTTCTATTGCCAGTTGTATATCAAGGGCTCTCAGTTGTTTTAGGAAGCCACGGTTTGGTAAAATACATCTCCGTTGAATTACTTCTTGAATTGCATCTACCACTGTCATATTCTTATATATCATCAGGTAAGCCAGAACAAGTGTGGCTGACCTGCTTCGACCCATAGCACAATGCACCAAAAGTTTACCTGGAAGCAAATAGAATGAATTAGTTCTGGAACAAATTATTATATACAGTATATATATTTTTAATCTTTCATGGCTATTGCAAACTTACAAGAAAGATGCACACAGAATACAGGCATTGGACTATGATCCACCCTAGAAGTGTCACACCTACCAGCTGAACAGTCAGAGCTCAGGTTATAGCCAATCAACAGGGAGAGAATTGTGGAGCAAACCAAATGTATGTAACATGAAATATCAAGGCTCAGTGATTTCAATGCAACTTTGTTTCTGGATTTTATTTAAAATAATAATCCCTGCTTCTTTCAGGTCCAAGTTCAGTTATGATCTTTAGTTATCTTTCAGTGCCTTGGGATGTCCTCCCGATGTGAAAGGCGTTATACAAATGTAATTTCATTGCTGTTGTTGTATGGGTTTTTTAAAGGGCATTCCCAACTTTGTAACCTTTACACGGTACATTTATATGGTCCTTGGATTAAACAAGTTTCAGGCTCAAGTGTGATGTCCTTACTTCTCCCCCTCCCCTCCACCAGTCGAATAGCTTGATGATCCTCATTGCTTAAGCTCCCGCATGATGAATAGCCACTTGGGTGGAGCTGTTGTTCGATGCCTTTAGAACTGTATCACAGCTTGAGACATGGCAAAGAAGTATATTTGCAGAAATTATATTCTAAGACCAACATAGTATCTAACATATCCATTATGCTGCCTTCAAACAAGGGTTATTTTGGGGGTTTAATACATTGAGATTGATAAGTTACCACTATAACATAGAACCTAATGACTTCTGAGACGTCTTTCACCAGATAATGGCTCAGTGCTGACTGGTTTGCTGCTACTATTAATAAGAAAGCTATGTTCCTTCTGCTCTTTAGTCATCTGAATGGACATAATATTTTCCAGTGAGTTGTCAGCAAGACTTGCCTCTAGGGTGGTATCATTTGAAAGCTGATATATAATAGTTATCATTTATATATTGACATAACTGATTCCATGATTCACAGTAGCGTAGTATTACACCAATCAGGGCTATTAAGGTTTGTGTCATGACGTAAGTGGCTACTTGAGAATATTGTGTTTTCACAGGACAGATTCTGGTGAGTATTTTCTGCGCTCAAACTATGAGCTTCTCAATGATGTGTCAATGTGGGGATTTCCTCGGATTATCCAACTCTTTCTCTCGCTGTACTTGATCTCAGTTTCGGAGATATTCGGCTGCCATGTAGTAACCGTGCATTTGTAGGCAAACGTGACAGCCAGTGTCCCACAAGAAAACCAATATATATACTGTATATACAAAAAATTGTAATTATTCATATTTTGGGGCCAGAATAGGGAGAAGAACTGAACACCAGTTCAGACAATAGATTTACGTTACTTAGATACAAATACATTACCAGTGAGAGATTAGTCCCATAGTTGAATGTGCCAAACATCACTTACATCCTTCTGTGCTGAGAGCTTTATCAATGTATGCAGCAGCTGGATAAAAGAATTCACTCAGATTAAACTGGGGCAGGTCTTCAGCCTCAACTCCATAATAATCGATAGGCATCTCACTGTAATATTCAGCTCCTGTATCCACATTCCAGCGACCATGGGCTGCATTTAATATGTGAGTGTAACCAGTCTTTTCAATCATATACCGGTCCAATGCTGTGGCTCTGTGAGACATAGACAGAGCATATCTTAATGGAGCTTCACCCAATCAAGGTACATGTACTTAATGGAAGAAAGTGTTGAAACAAAATTATTTCCTCTCCCCTAACCCTTCATCTTTCAGGAATAATTGGTTATCTTGGTAAGGATTTGCTTAGGTAATCTGATCCTACAATCCTGTGAATGTTGTTCTATAATTGGTCATTAGAAGATATGCCAGAGTGGCTCTAATACAATAATCATCTCACATTTGATTTGGTGCCTTATCACAGTATCGGGATGTCTCAAAATACTTCACAGGGTATACTGTGAGTGGATTAAAGTGTGTATTTTTGGCAATGTGCCAACATACAGCCAATTTTATTTGGGGGGATTTGTTGGTTAGGACAAATTCCCTTCTCTTTTTAAATCTTCAATGGAATATTCAACATTAGGCTGAACAGTCAGATGGGACTCGATTTAACATCTCTTCTGAAGGACAGCACCTTCTGACACACCCCAGCAGTAATAGTCATCACAAAATACAATAAGATTAACGTCTCACCTCCCTGTGAAGAGATACCATTACTTTTTGTATCTCCCCGGCTACAATGAGGAAAACCCACATATGTTTTGTAAATGCATTGCTTTATGGAAATAAGGAAACAGGATTGAAACGTGATGTGTTGATCATCACCTTTGACAATTTAACACACGAAATGTCACAATTCACGCTTCACAGCACTATTTTGAAGCAACTTGGAAGTGCTTTAGTTCTTTATGGAGCATGTTATGTAAACGGGTAAGACTGTAAAGATTCAATCTCAGTCCTTCAAGGTGGTAGTGTCATAACCTCTGCAGCAAGAATGTTTCTCACTGGATTTCAGTGCTCTATATTTTTTACTTGACATTAACCGTATGTATCTTTTAACACAATGTGAATCTTTACAGCTTTCCGACAGCGAGGTTATCCTGGTGTAAATTATCCTGTTGCAACATCATTTGTCCTTAGACAACATGAACGCACATTTATTACTGATCCCGGGGCCACATGGCTGTCACAAGATGGAGCAAAAACAGGTGCATTGCAAATACCAATAGTCAGACTTAGTCCAGACAATCTTGACTCTACAGCCACTAAAATATTTATAGTTTGTCGGCACTGTATAATTTATGCCAAATAATCTATGGGATATTTTGTAACTGTGATCAGTTATAACCAAAACCAATGGTATAATATTAAAGCCATATACCGCTCACAGGATAACGTGTACAGTATCTGCTTTTAAATCTTCCTCCAATCCTGACAAGAACAGTTGACAGACAACTTATCTGAAACACTCTAGTTTTCTATCTCCTGCCTACCTTATTAACTCTTTAATATCAATGAGAAGAATCATTCAGATACATAAATCTGCTCATTTAATTTCATCCATCCAGCCTACCAACTTTCACTCTTCCATCACAGCATCAAAGTGGATCCATAAATTTGGGGTCCAATATTCTGGGAAATGTAAGATTATCAGAAAAGGCAATCTTAGTGGAGCTCAAGGTAGCAAATCTTCCTCAGAAAAAACAAATGGAAGTGTTAGAAAGGCCAGATGGGGAAGCATTGCTTGCCCTTGAGACACATGCTCCTATCACCTGTGTATGTTATTGCATGTCATTTTTAATTATTTCTCTGGATGTTAATAAGTAGGTCGATTATAGGACAGTGTTGCAGAGATAAGCATGTGTAAACTGCGTGGTAAATTATGGCTGAAACAACTGGTCGTGTATTATGGCCCTCAAAGTGTAATGATAAATGGTTTGATTTGATGACACAAAATAGTGACATAAACTTTTATTAAATTGTGTATAACAGAACCTTTACCTGACTGAATAAATAGAATTCATGTCCCAACTTACTCGTCTCCTATGTAGATGCCTGGCCAGACTTCATTGACATGTGTATACTTTGCAGACCCCTTCCAGAAGAGACGCTCCAGCTCAAATGCACCTGGCGTTGCATAGTCATCATTGGGGTTGACTTTCACAGCCGAATAGGCATTTTTTTTCTTCTGGATCTGGATCCCTGTGGTGGACATCGCCGTGCTCTGATGTTCTGAGGTACAGTATGTGGTTACTTGTTTAGGTGTTGTTGCCCCAGATTTTTGGTGCAAAATAACCTCAGGTAAAAAGATGAAACCAAAGACCTCTAGTTACAATCTGACCTCTTGGAAACGGCTTAATTTCCTATGTAGCTCACAGTACCTCTTCAGGATTACTTGTATTTAATATGTAATATGATCTTTGATGTACAGTGTTGTTATAAAGAAAGGGGAAAGCAGAGAACATAATACATTCGGTGTGTAACAATGGGGTCTAATTAACAATTTCACAGTGTGGTACAACCTTTTTCAGCACATCATTCCTGTGTGTGTCTCCTTTTCTTGAGTAAATGCTTCCCTTTTCCAGCCTCTTGAGCCCATTATCAGTATTGAACATGCATCAAATCCAAGGTAACACCTCCTTATTCCTTCCCATGATAATCCATCTTAACTCCACCCTCAGAAGAGCTTATCACTATTGATAATACCCTACTTACGACAGGTCCTAGCAGACAAAAATTATTTTGTCAGCCTTTCTTCCCCCACCGTTTGGAACTTTATCCCACGGTACCTTTTCCTCGCTCCCTCCCTTGCGTCCTTCAATACTGTACTTCCTCTTCGACCACCCCTTTGGTCATCTTCCTACCCATACCCTCCCCGCTCTCTATCCCCTCTTGATCCCAGCTCCCTAGTTCGGGTACAAATCTTTGACTTTCCAGTGCTTTGGGATGTCCTCCCTATACAAATGTAATTTAATGTTGTTTTGGGTGATGATTTTTAAAAAATCTATGAGTAACAATGGAATTAATGTATTGGGAGCATATGTATGAGGTGCTTTAAAAAGAGAGTGAAGAACACTGAATTATTACCAGTCTACTAACGATCATGGATAAGTGTTGGGAGCACTTTAATTTACCTTGCTTATGGTAGACTTTTTCGAAAGCTACCAAATAAGAGTGTGTAGTATTTCGGTGTATTCGTATTGACTATAGTTCAGATCAGTTTAACTCTAAACTCTCAGAATCTGTAACTCAGATTCTATCTTGTGCTTCTCCATAAATTATCAGTGTTCACTGCCATGTGCTCAGTCGCTGGAATACCTACTGAACATGAGCTTTCGCGGCTTGATTTAGAAGCACAGATTTGAAATAAGTTTGAAGCTATAATTAGGACACAATTGCAGTTAAAGCAAAAAGCTTCAGCGAAGTGTCACACAAACAATTTCTAGTAAAGAAATATATATGTTTTGTAAACTCTATATGGGTTCTGAAAGCAGTTGAGGGTGTTTTTAATATATAACACTGACCAAAATGAACAAGCTGTCATTGCTGAGCTAACAATAATGTTATTATTCCAACAGACTGACAGTGATAAACACAAATTGTATAGCAAGTGAGCAGAAAGCTTTTCCCTCTTTGGTACTTACAGAAATGTTCTGCCCGGTTCTGAGCGTGGGTCTGTTGCCAAGCTTGAGGTATTGCTTCTTCCTCTACTTGTCTCTTTCTCTCTCTCTTTCGTTCTGGTGTATTTCAATCTGGGAACTGCTAACTTTGACCTTTTTGTGGTTGTGGCTGGGGTTGGGTCCGGGCAAGATTAACGCTGCACAAATGTAGTATTTGTAACTATTTTTATCCCTGACCTGAAACTTTAAGCTCCGATGCTGTTTGCTGACTGTGGCTCTGCACAATTCCACACCACAGCAGACAGTTGTCCCATTTGTACATAGCCGCTGAACAAGAGCTTCAAGTTATTGCATGAACTCAGATGTAACAAAGTTTACAAACTTTAATCCTGTTTAGAGAATACCTCTGACGAGGAGCAATAATAATAATATTAATAATAATAATCCTTGCATTTGATATTGTGGGGACCTGGAGCTCAAAAATGGTTAGAGTACTCGCCTTGCAAGCAAGGGACATGCAAACAAGGGCACCGGCAACTCAGAGTAAAGAGGGTAAAGAAAACATCAGCCAGCATTCTCAATCTTGACAGTTATCTACTTATCCATGTTAGAAAGTGTATACGTGGATTTAGGGTACGGGTAGGACTGAGTTGACTTGTGATATGCCCCCACTACCACCCACATACATACACACAAATGCGGTCATTTTGTCTGCTGAAGCACATTGCCTAAGATCACATACATGATCATTTTCGTGAGATACTGTGGGCCCATTAAAAAGAATCTCTTAAAAGAGGCTTAACTTAAGGATTTCCATAATACTAGCTGCTCTGAACGAGTAAGTAAATAAAGTAAAGCAGGTGGAATTTCTACCTGGTGGTTTCTTCACTTTTAGGTTCAGAAGCAGTGTGGCCCTCGAAGGGATCTGAAGCTTCACCACCCGTTAATGTGAACTCGCCTTCGCCAGAGATTGCGTTACTGCTAAGCACTGAGAATGTCCATCGGAGACTAGTCAAGCAGCTAAAGATAAGAAATCTCTGAGGTCAGGGGATCAAATGACTCATTCAGAACCAATATGTATTTGTGTGCATTGAGATCCTTTCAACTTCCAAATTAAGTGAAGGCAAAAGTTAAATACTTCAAACAAAATGGTAAAGTAACTGCAAAAGCAAATACAAGATAAAATGCAACACCTACATATGTAATTCGTAATAAAATTATCAGTGCAGGATTTTGCATTCCATTACTATTCAGATCTGCCAATGTGTGTGTGTGTGTATGTTGCTCCAGCAATTGAGATTGGAAGGTTGTGTCCATTTGTATGCTTGAATCCTGAATATGCATGCAATAATATAAATAATATCAACACTTATATGCACAGATGTGCATCCTGCGAGTCCAGTGATTTGTAATTTAACTCCCTGGACAAGGCAGCACTGACATTGAGATGTGACTTTCAATTCCCACATGTTGTTGGAACGATTCCATGTCAACTACATGCATTGATACTTTTAGTTCTCTCCAGCCTGTTTATGTGCAATAGGTATAAAGAGATTTACCACCAAAACCTAGGCTAAAACCCATCGCTTTAGCAGCACATTCATCCCCCAACCCATCTCCCCAATTCCAGGCGACTGTGTAAAGTAGTTTGAGAGGTCCCCTCGACCTGAAAGGCACTGTTGAATGTACATTTTTGTTGTTGAACATAATTTACTAGTAGAACATTTACATTACTTTATGAAACCACCGATTGTTGATTTGCCTGGGGCTAGGTAGCGTTCTGACAATGGAAAACTAAAGTGCACCATTCTGAGTTGAACTTCTATTTGTATTGGTAACAAGCAAAAGTACAGTTCGTATAAAGACCTTGCAATGTGTGAAGTTGACAAATAGTAAGCGGTTGCACAGCAACAGCTAAACATGATCCAACTGGATATTTCAAGATGAGGTATCAGTATAATGGTCCCAGTGGCTCAAGGGCAGTTGTGTTCAGCAGTTGGTCACGGATATTTAATAACCTAATTCTTTCTCATGTTCCCAGTTGTCTAGCCTGGGCTGGTAGAGAGTATTGAGGTTTCAAGCGGTGAAAAAATATTACAAGTGTAATTTTGTTGTTGTTACCTAGTAACTTTATCAGTGTGTACTTTAACAAAAGGAAATTCACTCTCAAAGCACATTTTACTTTTTTCATAATTTTACTTTTGGCTTTTAGTGCTATTGAAAAGAAACTTGCAGCTCTCTTTATACCCACTATGTATCTTCAAAAAGCATTCACTGTGAATATTTTACAGTCAAGTGTGGACCTGGTGAAGATGAACAATATCAGAGAACCAATTTTGTGGGAACGAACAAACAAAATCAAGTCATCTCAAGGGAGTCTATTCGGCTATGGTTACTGAGTGTAGCTAATTGGAACTCCTACCATAATCCCAATTTGAAAGGTCTGCCATATTTAGTGAATGGAGCAGAATAAGTCCCCTTGTGTTCAAGAATCTGATGATGAAAAAGTTCTGTACTTATCAAATGGTTCATATCTCTGCAATAAAATGATATGTACTTTTAATAACATTAGTTATTAGCAGCAACTCAATCGAACTTTGAATCCATCAAACACCAAGTCTGTGGAGAATGTAATTTTAACCTCCATGTGGGTACAGTATATTGATATAAGAGCCAATGTTAATTTCGATGTTGGTTTAAAGTGAGGGATAGAGTAGCCAGCATGCTAGGTGAGAGAGAATAAAGACGATTTATTGGTTGTCAAATGGAAGTTTTGTATTTGAGTAAGGAGATACGATAACTCTTGGGAAAGAAACGTGCAAAGTTGTATATACAGTATCACAAGTTGTTATATTTCAAAAATGTTTTGAATAGTTCGATATGAAGAAACAGACATGTTAGCTTTGGAATTAACAACATTTTGATATTCTGCAATATGTGTTTTCATATTTGTATTGAACTTGATAGAAATGCTATGTGTTGGGATTATTTATGTCTGACTCCTTCTCACCATACATAGAAAGCCTGCTTCAAGACAAATCTCCAGGTTAAGTACCCAGGCAACAGGGTGAAGCCCTTTGAGACGTTGACGCTACATGAAAGGTGCTGAATAAATATAAATTGCATTTAAATTGTATTGATGAACATTAATTGAATAATAATAATCCGTACATTTGATTTAGCGCTTTTCGCGTCTTCTAGACGTCTCAAAGCGCTTCACCGAATAAATTGTAAAGTGAATTGACTGTATATTTGCGGGCGAAACATGGCAGCCATTTTGCACGCAGCAGTGTCCTAGAAACAGTCGTGGATTGACCAATTTATTATTGGGGTTTTTTGGAGGGCTTATTATCAGGCATGTGGAGTAAAGAACCTTGCCCAAGGTTTCGCCCTGACCTGCCGGGAATTTAACCCAGGTCTCTTGCTTCTAACCACTGAGCCAAAGGACTCCACAATGTACATCGGCATCAAATTTGATTTAGAAAATCATGTTTATTCAAAAAATAATCATGAACACAATCTCCTCACAACCTTCGCCAAGCAGATTCCAACCACAGTGCAAACTACAGACAGCACCACATTGCCAAGACAGAGTTAAAGAATAATAAACAAAACACAAAATACAGTACTGCATTTGAAGTGACAATGAATCTTTGTCATTGATAGTTAATTACATTATTGAAGGCAATTCCTTCTGTACATGTATTACACATGGATCAAAGAACTTGCATAATATACCTCAGAATGAAAGGGTGCAGGTATGTCACTACCATTATCCTCATTGTGAGCATCTGATCTTACCAGAAATTACAATTGAATTACACAGGGTTTCCATAAGTCTCAGTACTTTGAAATTCAACTCAAACAATAGGCTAAGATCTCCAATCTTCAATCAAACCATTTCAATATTTCAATATTATAGGCTAGACTAAATAACTTCCCACTCCAATGGGCAAGTGGGACCAAACTTGATTTCAAATACCAGCAATTAATTCATTGCTTTATCACGCAGCATTGCTTTCCAAGGAGATGATGGACAGATGTTTTGCATTCACTTTAAGCTGTGACAAGTTGGAGTTATCGCTTCCTTTCTTGCATTAGGGACCTGTCAAGCTCCTGCAGTTGGCCGAGGAAGCCGGCATTTGGTGATGTATGTCTGTGAGGGCTCACGGCTGTAACCGCTTCAACGAGAGTCATCTTTTCACAGATCATTAAAAAGGCAAAGACCAGAGTGGCTGCACGGCTCATTCCCATAGCACAGTGAACAAACACTCTACCTGGAAAGGAAAATGATCCATGTGATGCACCAGAAATTACATTAAGTACATTGTTTGAGAAGACCAAAAATGTAATTGAATTCCTCACATTTTATTTCACTGTACTTGATAGAAACAAGTCTGGAAAAGGGGATAGTTTGTATTGTCCTAAATAACCCTATAAAGAAGGATGTTTCTCCCTGTGTCCTGTCTAACCATTCCCCAGATAAAACTGGTTGCTCACTCCGTGGGTGTTTATGGGATATTGTTGTGAGCAAATCGGCTGCCCCTTTCAACCACAAAATAGTCTGCGCCTTACCACATATCCTATGAAGTGCTTTGAGATGTTTTGGCAAGGTATCAAGTGGAATGTAGGATTATGTATTATTAACCTTAAACATTATTGTTTCTAGTTGAATTTTTTTAATTAACGGAATATTTTTGAAAGAGTTTAAAGGTGCAATGGGTGGGATTGCGTACTGCAGTGGGTTCATGTATTTCTGCTCTGAGATGTGTGTTTTAATTCAGAATAAGAATGATAACCTCTCTCGTGTTGGCTGTAAATAAAATGACTTGATCATAGATAAAATGTTACCTAAACTGAACATTGCTCAGTTGGAGACATGCAGAGTAGTCTTGCCCTGAAATAAATGCCTGTAAAATCCCTTTGTTTAAAATTGAGAAATGACCTGTTTAAATGAACTTACAAATTATTTGGTTACACAGTTCTGATTTTAAACTTGTCTATAGTGGGCAGTGAACTGGAGCCCAAACACACAGTTGTGATTGTTGACTTGGGCACAAACACCCAAACTAAAAGGTTTGGCTTTGATTTAGACCAGAGGAATATGTTACACATGGGAGCTAATTAGATCAAATTTCATCCACACACAAAGGCTTTCATATATCCAATTTCACGCATTACAATTGAATTGTTTGCTGTTTGCTCGAGTTAATTTGTATTGAGCCTGAATCATGGGGATTAACCACGAAACAGCTTGAGATGGTGCTGAGTATTTCCATTGTGGCCATACTGTAAATATAAAACTCTCATCGCCTTGTGCATTGATGTCATTATCTTCACATGCTGGTCCAGCTTGTGTGACTTTCTGTCATGAATGTCCAAAGATAATGCACTTATAGACATAAGGCACTCTATGAGCACTCTAATGGTTATGCATGCTGTTTATATGACATTTGTGTGTAGACTACCCAGGAGAAAACAGCAGCTATTAAGGAAGCCCACATGGTGGATTGCTAGACAGAAGGGATGAAGCATTTTGATGGCCACATCTTCAATTATTCTAATACTCCAAACAGCGAGAGGTATTGTCTTTACTCTAACTCCATCTGCTTGCAACTGCCTGACGTTTGCCAACGTCCCAAGGCATTGGCTCGCTCCCACTCATTCAGTGCCTTTGTCCCGGACCCCCTTTCTCGTCTATTCTTACCATATGTCCGCGGTGTGTGTTTTATAACACAGACAGGGATTAGACTTCCAGCAAATCTGTTAATGACTTGCTAAAAGATAGCGCTGTGGAGGGGGAGGGAGGTGAAGCCACGGTTCTTGTTATATTTGACTGTCTTACTTTTCATCTCAATCCTTTTCTTTTTGTGGGGGTGCATTAAAATGCTATCTCAGATATACATACCCTAGAGGTTACACCCACCTGCCCACTTTAATATATTTTTCAGTGTCCACCCAAATACATGTTTTTCTGCTAATTGTACAGTATTCAAAAAACGTCCTCCTAGTGTTAGTTACAATTCCATAATATTAGTTACATGGTGCAATATATTGCAGGGTTTGCTTTGCTTGGTGTTTCCTATTCTTAAACCAACCTCAGAGAAATAGCAATAATTAATAATATTAATAATAATCCCTGCATTTGATATAGCGCTTTTCACATCTTCTAGACGTCTCAAAGCCCTCACAGAATATACTGTAAAATGAATTGCCTGTATATATGTGGGCGAAACACGGCAGCCAATTACGCACAGCAGTGTCCCACAAGCCATTGTGGATTGAAATGACCAATGTATTATTGGGTTTTTTTTTGTTGAGGGATTGTCATGATCCTCACGCTTCCTATGCCCAGGCAAATCAACAATTAGTGGTTTTATAAAGTAATGTCAGAAGAAGAGAGAAACGTGAATAGAAGGGTACAGGAGGAGGTAGCGAAAGGGACTTGGGAGGAATGGAGGCTCATATGGAATGTAAACAGTCACACAGACTAGATATGCCAAATAACCTCTTTCGGTGTTGCTCGTCTTTATAATACTGTTAATGATGAGCAAGTTAACACTGATGAAAATCAATGTGTCGTTTGGCTGAACCATAACTTTAAACAATTAAGAAATGAGTCCAAGAGCTCCCCTGATGGCTTATTGGGAAAACTGTGTTGAGTTAGTTCAGATAGTTCAGCGGTTGAGCTGCTACAATTGACTTTAGAGCCCCTGGATTTAAGCAGAGAAAAACATCTACTCCCAATCATTCCCCAGCCTGGAAGAAGATAATTTTGTCTTCAAATATCAGATTGCGTAGAATTCCAGTTTTAATTTGGAAGCTGGTTCTCTTTTAAGAACAGTGGATGAACAGATCTCAAATTCTGGTTGAAATTAAGAATTTTCCATTTCCTGCGCAGTCTTAAGTTTTAAGACAAAGTGGCCACGTGGGCTTAGACTAGATGGATTTTGGGCCTTACAAGTGGTGCAGATCCTTAGCTTCTGTGGACATAACCAAGTTCTCATTAACAGCAATTTGTGACTCTTCCTGAGACAGGTCTGTACAACAGCTGGACCTATCTTTTGGCATCTTGATACCAGTGAGAGCAGAAAATTAGATGCTGAGTCACTCAAACTGCCAACCTGTCTGTACATGGACGGTCCCTCCTGTGCTGAACCTAAGGGGTAACTACTGACCCCTGACACAGGAAGATGAGCTGTTTTTTTATACTTGTGTCAGGCAAAATTCCGATTTGTTCCAGTGTGTCAAGGATCACTTAACCCCACGGGCATCCCAAGTATTTCTTAATTACTTGGTCTATTACAAATGGAAATAGGACAGAAATGAAGGACAGCCAGGGGAGGAAGACATATGGAGCGAGGGTTCATTGAGCTTCTATTAAACAACATTGCACATGGACTGTCAGAGAACATCTACGTACCCCCAGGTGTGTTCAAACCAGCTCGGATGAATTTTGCAGCTGGGTAAAAAAAGACACTGAGATTGAAATCTGGGCTATCAAATGCCTCGATTCCATAGTAATGTATTAGCATGTCTTTATAGTAATCAGCTCCTGTGTTGATGTTGAACTTTCCATGGGCAGCATTGAGAATGTGCGTGATCTTCAATCTCTGGAGAGTGGTTTTGTCTCGAGCAGTCCACCTGGTAAAAAGGGCTATCAGTTTTTTCAGCTTTTGGGTGGCAAATGGCTTGGTTAGCCAATTTAATAGTAATAGTTATAATAATCCTTGCATTTGATTTAGAGCTTTTCACATCGTCTACAAGTCTCAAAGCGCTTAACAGAATATACTGTAAGTGAATTGACTGTTTATTTGTGGGAGAAACGTGGCAGCCAATTGCGCACTGCAGTGCCCCACAAACAGTCGAGGATTGAAGTGACCAATTAATTATTGGCTTTCACTTCTCACAGGAGCAATGGGAGGAAAATTGCTTAATTCTTTTTTTAAAAATCAATGGTTAATTAAGGTGGTATCTCTCTAACTAACAGCCCAAAACCATGAGCTGGAATTCTAAAGTGTGGATGGTCGGCCTTTGTAAAATTAAATCAATGCAAAGGGTACAGATTGGGGGTAGGACAAAGGAGAGCAATAATATGAAAAATTGATGCAATACAACAACAATAAAATTACATTTATAGAGCACCTTTCACGTCGGGAGGATGTCCCAAAGCACCAAACAGTCAGGGTTTGGGTTGATGGCCACTTTAAGCGACCGAATATTGTGTTATTCCTAGTCTCTATGTGGTAAAGGTAAATAAGCTTTGTGGGTTATGTATTGTATTTGCTTACGCATCTCCCAGGTAAAGGTTTGGCCAGACTTGATCAACGTGCCCAGATTCTGCTTTTGTCCAGAGGAGGCGTTGGAGGTCAGACAAATTAGGAGGTTCATAATTGTCTTCACTTTCACTCTTTAATACAGAAGGTAGTTTTGATCTTGATGCAAATCCCCTGTCTGTCTCTTCCCAAGACATTCTGAAACATGTTGCACATCATTATTGCTATACAAATGTAATTATGTTGTTGTTGTTATTTTTCATTCTTGAAAACAAAACTTTCTTTTGTTTTCCATTTTAAAATGTTAATTTATTACACATACAATTACAGATACTAAAATATTGACCCTTGAATACCTTCACCAATTATGTGTTATTATTGTTCCTCACAGTAGAAGCACTCTTTGCTTTTGGATTCAAGTGTACATTGGAACGTTCAAAAGTACTCCAATCAGTTCTTTGACCTTTATTTTGTCTTGTCACTGACAAAACTAGATATGACTAGGTATGAATAGCATCACTTTATATCCGATATGTTACCCACTTCCTTCAGGCAATCGTTAACAATTCGATACCTCTGGCTTTTACATAGAAATACGGTATGGTTGACAGATGGGCAGTAGTCTGCATTGTGCCGATTAAGTTATTCTACCTCCCATTTTAAATGCAACAACCCCAGTTATGATTTGCTTCCAATTTCCCTTCTCTAGCCTCAGCTCACCATTTCCTCATCTCTCAGTGCATGGATAAGTGAAGTGTGCTCCTCTTTGCTTGGCATCTATATTTCCACCAGGATTTTGCAATGCACAGGAGGGGGCTGTGTTTGGGAGGCAGTGGGAGGTAGAGTGAAATGGGTTATCATTTGGTGAATAATGGGTGAAAATCGTTCAGGAATTCCTTATACAGTACCTCAGAGTTGAAATACACTGCCCTATGGTGCCTTTAGTGATGTTTCATCGTGTCTATGTAAAGGGATTTCCATTATTATGACAATGTGCACTAATGTTCGCCTCCAGCAAATGTTAACAACAGCCTAAATCATCAAAGTAGCTGCACTTGGTCGCACAAGAAATTTTAGCTTAAACTTAGATTTGACATTCTCATACTGTACCATTTAATAAAGCATAAAAGAAGTGGCTTTAAACAATTTGAAATATTCCCCTGTTGCACCAATCTTTCTTTCTCAGGGCATACTCTTGTCTATTATAAATTGTAGAGTCACAACAAGATTAGAAGAAATTATTCCTTTTCATTTCTTATTGTACAACATTCATTCAGTCTGGGTGCTCGAGCATGAAAACCATGTGTTCAGACAATTACATGGCAATCTTTTCCCAAATAACATGTAGACTCACACAAAAATCTGTTTCGGATCCTGCCTGAGTGGAAAGGGTTTTTTATTGTGCATCAGTCTCCCTTGGTATTTCCACTGATTCGCTTTCTCATTGAAATCTAATCTTAGAAATGCTCATGAGCAGACTAGAGGGGAACATAAAGCTTGGAACTCAAAGGATAGCTGTTATGTAAAATGAAAGTGGTCACATTGGTGCAGTAGAACATTCTCCTCAGGTTCTCATTAAGACCTTTGACTTTAACCAAGCTTATGGTCAACCCTGCAGCCCAGTGTCAGGCTCCGCTACTGTTCAACTCTCTGAGACGATATCCTGCGTGAAGGACGCCATTTTAATGCAAGTTGTTGTATTAATTCATTGTTCATGATTAGGGGACAAATAATTGCTCACGTGTTCTGTATGAAATGTGTCTGTTGTTTCACCACCAGCAATTAAAACAGACCTGATGAAGTAGAATTCATCACTCTCAATTTGCAGTGGTAGAATTCCCCCCTCATAATCATTGCCAGACCTTCCTGACTTCCATATAATAACAATAATAATAGTCCTTAAATTTGATATAGCGCTTTTCAAGTCTTCTATACGTCTCAAAGCATTTCACAGAATATACTATAAAGTTAATTTGACTGTGAATTGACATATCTGCAGCATGCATACATACTTGTTCCCCTGTATATAAAACCTCAGAGGTTAAAGATAAGTTGCTAGGGTAGTGAGGAAGCAGTTAAAATTTATGCCTGATTTTTTTCCTACACCTTATTTGGGAGCACTTGTTGCTAACACTTGGAACAGAAAGTGAAAAACTATTCTGTTCTCCTGCAGAAGCTGAGAACCCAAGACACAGCGAAGACTTTTATTGGTGACAGGAGATCTGCTGACAGATAAGAAAGTTTTGGCGCTTTGCTAGGCTTCATAAATTAAATAGCAAGTGCTGTGCATTCAATTCTTGGACTGTCTCACATTTCTAAATCAGTGTGTGCTGTCAGCTTGTAATATTATATTTATCATGTGCACAATTAATGAAGAATGAACAATAAAGCTTCCTCGATAGTAGTATTTAGAAGAACAGAGATCATCCACACACGTGACAATATCAACCATGGTAGAAAAATAAATTTGAATAGACACCGACATGGTCAACAAAGCCAAGAAGCATAAATGAGTGCTGAACTCAACAGAAAGCAATAGAATTAGGCTAGAGGGAATTTGGAAGAATTTTACCCTTTTGAGCTCTTTTGTTCACAAGTTCCTTTCTGGGGTGATAAAGACACAGCAGGCAATGCACTGGCACACTAATGGCAGATGTGGATTTATGGCTTAGTATCTTACACTTTCTGGAATTCCAATCCAATGGAATTGCCATCTTGAGGAACATTGAAGTAGAGGGCAACCTGGTGCTTCTCTTCTCAAAGGGAAGGCTGGAGAGAGTTTGCCTTCAGGTTGAACTTCCAACCCTCCCACAGCTAGTTCTCCAAAAGCGCTGGATGCCTGACCATTTGGATATTGGATGGTATATAACAAGTTCATTGGACTAAGAAGAAAGGGAAAACTTTTAAAAATTGCTTATTTGACAAGACAATTTATTTTGTTGGCTTCACTGTTTTGCTTTACTAAGCTATGATAATATTATTATTATTAATATTATTATCAAATGGCCAGAAGATGTGTTAAAGCGCTATATCAAATGCAATAATAATTATTATTATTATCAAGTGGCTGGAGCACCCAAAACTGTGGAAGAGAAGATTAAGAGATTAGGAGAATAGCGTTTAGTGAGGAATTGTTCAGTTTAGGAAATCATATGAATAGGGTGCAATTGTGTAATTCTAATATTTAAAGCTGAGAGTTTAAGTGAAAATGTTTTACTTGGAATAATGACTCAAATCAACAGGTGACTGGGCTCTGTTTACACCAAGCACTATCAGATGGTTATTTTTTCACTTCCCGCTCAGCAAGTTGGACGTGTGCCCAAGAGTGAATGATCCAGATAATGTATCTTGCAGGACGTGATATTATCCATGAAGCTGTGGATGAACAAAAGTTAAAGAACTAGCTGTCATTGAAGAGGGTGTTGGTTTTCATTTTATTTGTTTCCTCTCTGTCAAACACTCAAACATCCAAGGTCTGCACAAGGGCTTAACCTACTTTCCAGCAAGGTTTACTGATCAGAATATGACCAGAAGCAGGAAGACAAGCCAATAATTTTCCTTCATCTCTCTCCTTGGCTCAGAGATGCCATAGCCAAATTTAGCTTCCCACTCCTGTCCACAGGATCCACAAACTTGGTGCGGAGCTAAGATTTAATCTGATCTTTTCCTGGTCTCCGTGGTTCAGTGTCATCAACAAGGAAGTCTGTTCAAGAATATCTTTCTCTCAACTGATACAGATTATTATTATTATCACAGACTCAGGAAGGTCTATTAAAACCTGAAGAGAACATTATAGGCCTATGACTAAGAGAAGTTTCTGAGTACAGTAGAAAAAAAGCCTCACCAAATCAACAACAACAACAACAACAACAACTTGCATTTATATGGCAACCCTCATGCAGGGTATTGCCTCACAACACTTGAGAGTGGCGGAGCATAACACCAAGCTGAGAGGAGTGGGGAGCTGATCATAGGCATGGTGGAAGAGGAAGATCTTCAGGCACGATCTGAAGATGGAGAAGGAGGGGGCAAGGTGGATGGATAGAAGAAGGGTATTCCAGAGTTTTGAGGAAAAGTGTCTGAAAGCAGCCCACTGATGATGGAATGGAGGGCAAAAGGGACATGCAGGAGGCCGGAGCCAGTTGAGCAGAGGCAGCAGGTAGTGGGTTAGGGTTTATGTAGGTCAGAGAGGTTGAATGGTACCAGGGCATGAAGGGTTTTGAAGACAAGTATGAGGATCTTGAAATTGATCCATTTAGTGATAGTGCTAGTGGAGCCTGGCTAGACCTGGTGTGATGGGTGTACAGCGTGTATTGAGGGTGAAGTATTATTATTTAGTATTATTGGCCTGGGATTACCGGGGAAAACTCTCCTCTTTTCAAATAGTGTCAGAGGATTTTTAATGTGCTATTTGTACTGCCGTCAGATGGTTTAAAGTCTTTTCTGAAGAACTGACAATGCAGTGATATTGAATTGGTACTCTACTCTGCTGCTGAAGTATCAGTCCAGATGATAAAGTAAAGTGTTGACAATGTGCTTGTACTCATCACCCACAAATAAAATCAGATAGTTGTTGGAATTACTCCAGAAAAGTACTGTTTGCCCTGCTGGAGGATGAACTGTTGTTGGATGTGTGATTCCAATTGATGAAAAGATGCTGGATGCAGATCATAATGTTCCTGTGGGAGTGTTACAGCAGATGACTGAGCAGGTTAGTACTATAGCAAAATGTTTGCAAGAATAAGGGCATTCATGTTAGGATAGGCCATTTATGATGAACATGGCACAACATAAATCCTACACAGTAGAACAATTGGCCTGTAAATAACAGGATGGCATTTAACATTTAAAAGCTATTTTGCTATCCTAACACTTTGACATGTACCTTTTATGTGAAAGATTCTATATAAATTTATAGTTGTTGTTCCATAAGTAACATGTTGTTTTGAGGTTTCACAGCTAGTGTGTCCGCCCTCTCAAACTCTTTCCCCAAAGCCCTTGGCACATCCTTCAAGCTCCTAATCATCTCTTTCATCAAAAAGCAAAACATTTATCCTACATTAAAGCTGACATGTAACATCAACAACAAAATTACATTTATAGAGCACCTTTCGCATTGGGAGGACGTCCCAGTAACAACAAAATTACATTTATACATTGAGTGTACATTTTACCAACTGTTAACTTTCTGGAAGTGCAGGTCAATGAATATTCTATCATCAGAAACCAGCAGCTGTTTCTCCAGCTCATCGGGATTTTCTTCCTGAGAGTGAGATGATTATTCTAAAGCCTCGCTGAGATTCACTTGATCAGAGGACACAAATTCATGCCATATAAATAGCTTTCGTTCATTTCCATTTACCTGTGGAAAGATCCTAATCCTTGTGGTATAATTATAAAATATGAGGCATCAATTTCACAAGCATCTGTGCCAAAAGATAGCAGATGAAAGCAAATGAGAGAACTACTCGCAAATGAGGGGAAAAATGTTGTATGCGAGGATGACATTTTCCCCTTACTGACATTAGAGCTTAAGATCGTTGGCTCGGTGGGCACTTCAAAACAGTACTGGAAGAGTGCTCCATTATGTCAGAGATCTTTCACAAAATATATTGAAACAAGAATCAGTGACACTGTTTGAAAGGAGAAACTAGTTTTGATAAGAATTTCATGCAATTCTGTTGCAATTCAGTGCTGAAAACGCAGCAGTGGAAACACGATTTACTGCAATCTGAGAAGCTTTTGAATTGGACCCTATAAATGTCTTATTTATTAATGCCGCCTATTTGATTTCTCGTATTGGTGCGGATACCAAAAAGACCAAATGATCCTTTCTCAAGCACCAGCAATCACTTTGTTAATCAAGACCAGAAACTGTTGTACTTTGCAATGAAATTTAGCTGCTGAGTGTTTACCTCAGTGTTTCCACTGCCAAATTGTGTCCTCCTGATATTTACATTTCAGAAAGGTAATTTCACTAGCCATTTTGTTTAAAGGCTGAAATGATTAATTATAGATGATAAAGTTGACACTTCTGAATTATGTACCCATCACATTTGAGGGAAGCATTTTTTCCTGATGAGATCATAGCAAAGAGATTGTTTTCCCTTTAATAACCTAATAGTTTAATATGGACGTTCAGTTATTATACAGGTTATTATACAGGTAGCCCAGTGATTATAGCACTCACCTCACAAGCGAGACCTGAGTTTAATTCCTGGTAGAGCGAAATGTTGGACAGGTTTCTGTACTCCATACACTTCTGTTTACCTATCAGTAAGAAGGAACCTTTCCTAATTTTGAAAACCTCTGTTAAGGTAAAAACAATGTTGCCTTCTATGGATCTATGGGAGAGGGAGTTTAGATCTCTTTTGCCACAACTTAAAGATTGTGTTTGAATATAGATTATGTCGCCTCTAATCCAAATCCGTTTGGATTAGAGACGACATAATTTTGTACTTCTTTATGGTACATTAAGAAGATATGGAATGTTAGTACTGGGGTAAGGGAAATTGCAGAGGTTCAATTCAGGAACCCACAAGTCAGGTAATTGTACACCCAGATACAAGTCAGTAAAGCCACAGTTCTGCCTAACAATGTACTTGAGGTGGAACTGAAGAACAACAGTGCCGACTGTGTCTGTTTTGCAGTGGAATTGTGGGTGAGGTTGCCAAGTTAAACACAGTTTTCTGCTGTAGCCGAGAGCCACCAAGAATTTGGCGGAGACTGACTACACCCGATTCACAAAGAAATCCTTACACCAGCATCAGGACCAACCTACAACCCATCCCAATAGGGCAGGGTTTGAATTTGTGTCTTTTTGCCATCCAGAAACTTCAGACTTTCTTAATGTAAAATGAAATTTAGAAAATAAGGACCTAGGAATTTGCTTAGCGAAAGAAGACTAGGGTCCTTCTATTTCCCAAACTATATACTGTATCCCTAGATATTATTTTCTAGCAGAAATCTATCTAATTTGTTCTTGAATCAAACAACATTTTCTGCTTCCATGGCCTCCCTAGGGAGCATACGTTTATTGCTCACTCACTGAAGTGTCTCCACATCCTCTCAATCGCTGCAATATCCTTTTATATTGAGGTGACCATAAGTTGCTTTGTTGCAAATACCAATTTTATCAAAATAATATAATCATAATTCTTGCATTTGGTACAGCAGTCACAATGTCATAAAGTCTCAAAATGCTTTGCAGATAATTCCTATCAAGTGTAGTGACTGTGTGTGTGTGGAGGCAAATGCAACATCCGCTTTGCGCAGCAAGATCTCATGAACAACCAAGTGAGTAATCATCTGGAGGCTTGTTGACCATGTCACCAGGAGAAATTCTTCTGCTTTCTCTTTTCAAATATTGTCACGGGATATATTTTTTTACCTGCACCAAAACAGGTAGAAAGAACTTGAGTTTGATGCCTCATTGAAGCATTGAAACCCACATGATATAGCCTACCCTCCAGTGCCGGAGTGTTAACCTCCAACTTATGGTTTGGCATTAAGTCACAACCGACTGAGCCAAACTAACATGTCATTGTGTTATTGAAGACAAAGTCTCTCGTCTCGCAACTTAAAACAAAACCCGAATCTCTCAATGTTTAGAATAGTGCACTGTGATCAAGAGCAGTCAAATTTAGATTTTCAAACTACAAATTCACACTTGCCTAATGAATGTCTGTAGCATAGAAACTTGTCTATTTGCGTTCAAAAAACCTACAGTAATCTACACAGGCAGCTGAGCCAATTTTGTTGGCCACAGTTATGTCAATATAAATAACTGCTTCGTTTATCTCTATCTCCGTTGCCAAGTAGTTAGTAAACTTACTTTGTTCGATTCTTATTGAATACTGCAAATCCCTTTAATGTGTTGTCCTTTTCTGTTCATGCTCCATGCTCCACTGGGTAAAGAACACCACTTTGTGCAGAACTTCTGATCAGGTGTTACCGAGCCACGTGAGCGGACATTTCATCTGTGTCTGAAATAATTATCTATATTAATTCTCAGGCAACTGCCAAGATGAAATTGCTGCCAGGAAATTCAGTGATGGGTGGGGGAGGGTAGGGATAATCAGTATATGAGTGCTGATTAAACCTACCAACCCAATCTAGCTCTACCCATCTATGAAGCCAGCCGTGTACTTTGAAGAGACACATATACCATCATTCAAGTGGTTGGAGTGGGGGGGAAAAGGATTTGAGATAAAGACACTGGAAAAAATGTCTCCAATATTGGGGTAATGTAGAGTTACACAGAGTGATATAGCACAAAAACTGACCATTTAGCCCAATGATTCTGTGCTGGGTTTCATAATTCATACAAGCTCCCACCCTTCTTTTCCACTCTCCTAAACCCCTGTCTTTCCTTCTCCCTCGTGTATGCATCAAATGTTTCTCTTAAATACATTGCTGCCATTTGCTTCAACCACAATTCCTTCTAAATTCCCTATTTGGTCTACAACAAGCTTTCTCAAATTCATCTCCCTCACCCCACCTCTAGTTTTGGACTTATTAACAAATGTAAACAACCTACCAACATCTAACAAGCAATAATTATACTATAGTAATAATGCTTGCATTTGATATAGCGCCTTATCACATTGTTGAGCCATCTCAAAGCGCTTCACAAAATATACTTTGAAGTGAATTGTTTGTATATTTTGTGGGCAAAGTGTATTTACGACTTCAGAATGTATGGAATAGGCACTGTTCCAATGGTTCGGAGGCAGATTCCTTCTTTATATACAGTATCCTCCGCTCCCCTCCCCACTCCCTGTGAAATCATCTGTGAAGCCAGATCATATGTTCAAACTTCAGTATCTGTGGTGAGAGTTGGAAGTCATATAAGCAATCTGGCTTCATAGACTTCCGTGTTGAAAACAATATGGGGGGAGTGAGTAGAAAAGTGTTCATCACTAGCACAACCGGATAATTCACATTTGATACTTCACGAGTTTCCAAGTTGCCACCATTCCTAATTGATCCCAATTCCACGAGTGACTGATATGATGACTGATATGCATCAATATGACTTGCATCACTTTATTAGGAGTTTACCAGGGGCACGAGATTGTGCTCAACACTTTCCTGTGTAGAAAGTGCCCCTTGCACTCAGTATCGGGCGCTGTCAGATTGCTTTGCTGATGAGTTGAACAAATGGATATCGCAGGCTGCTGCTCGACCCTTCAGATAATGTTTTCAAAGAGCTGCTTTTGTATCTCCTTTGGGCCCTGGTGCAAGTGACAAATATTTGAACTGAAAAAGCGTTCTCTGAACAAGAAATGTTCCCTTTGCAGCTAACGCAAAAGACAATCGCTGGAAGTTGATAGCACAGTAGGAGGCCATTTGGTCTATCGTGTCTGTGGTGGTTAGCTCAAACTCCAATCATCCTGCTTAATGTTAAGCCAATCTATTCCTTGTAAAGCTCTTCCACTCGGTCTGAGGTCTTGTTATTTAAACATACGGATTCTGTGGAGTTTATTTAAGAAGAGCGTATTACGATTTATCATGCACCTGTGCAAACGAGTGATAAATCTTCACTGCTGGGCTGTAACCCAGGTGTCACAGCTAAACATAACATGTCAATCAAGGAATGTTTGCCAATTTTTAAAGTTTATTAAAGAATGCGTTTTTCTATTTCAGTCGCTCTTAGTTACAATACATCTTCAAACACACGGCTACTGAAAGCTCTGTTACGGGATATTTCTTAACAAGATTCTTTATAAGAAAAACAACTGGAGCTCGTGTCAATTTGAGCCACAACTTCTGTCGATGGAACTTTGCTTTAGAAGTGCATAGCATCAGAATGGAGTTCCTGTGGGGCAATGGGCCAGACTTCCCGTGTGACGTCCTATCCTCCCGACGTGAAAGGCGCTAAACAAATGTAATTTTTGTAAATCGCATGGATCAGTGGACCAGACATCCTGTCGATTGGCAGGGATAAAGTTCCTGCAGGTTGCTGGGGTAGGATTTTCTATTTGTATGAACCTCGTCCTAGTCACCGTAACTGCTCTCTGGTTCCTCCAACTCACCCCTCCCTCTCCACCTTCAAAACTCAATTTAACACCTATCTTTTCAACTGAACTTTTGGGCCCCTTACACCCTCACTCTTTAAAAAGAAAAGCGGTATAATGCATCAGCATCTGAACTGTAAATAAATCCTCCATCCATTGAAATGAGGTTTATCACCGACCGACTCCCGGAGTTTGCCCTTGCAGACTGCATTTCTGAAAGGTATAGGAAAGGAAAAGTAACTTCAGCGTGCAGTGCAGCAGAAAGAGCCTGTAGTTATTAGCAGGGTTCACGCTGAGGCTGGCTGTGTGACACTGAACCGTGATGGCAGGAAGCCAGGTTTACAAGTCACTATCTATAAGGAGAAGCAAAGAAAATGCACATATCAAAACTTTTCTTCTGTGTGTGGAAGTCACAAGGGGAAATATAACAATCCAGGCACTCAAATCGGCCCTGACAACCAGGTAACTCTGTCTCGGTGTCTTAGAAGTGTTTTCTTTCATTATTGATTAAATCTGTGATGGGCATTTTAATGAAACACTGACTGAACTGAACTCATGGGCAATGAAGAGGATTGGCGCACTGTGAATAAATGATCCCGGGGTCTTGGTATAAAATGACTTTGTGCCAGAGCTAATAAATGTTTGTTTGACTTGTGTTAAATCGTGCCTTGCAGATGTGTCAGACGAAGCCTCGGCTCGGGGAGAGAGAATCCCTGAGCTGTCTGAACTCTGGACCTTTGGGGTGGCATTTGTGTGTTTGCTGTTGTACCTCGATGGGCCTGTCAGTTGGGGTGGTGTGGCGGGGGGGGGGCAAGTTTCTTCCATCTTTGAGGAAGGGTTGACATGGGCAGCGGTCACAGGACTGTATGGGCATATTTTTCAACGTCCCATTGACAGCTGGGGGAGAGACGGGAGCAGAAGGTGAACACTTCGAGTGGTTTGAAATACATCATGGTCTTATCCTTCTGACCATTGTCTGTAAATGTGAGATCATTGCAGAGATTCACAAAAATATTCAATGAACTCTCAAATTAGAAGCCACTTTCTTTCATTTCCTTTTATCCTTTCTGGCTCAGGGTCATTGATGGGCTGATTGTAGCATTCCTCCAATTGCTTCCTAGTTGAGATGAGTTAACCCTACCCAGGCCAACTGTTGAACCCAAGGCCTTCCTCATAGGTACCTACTCCCCTAGAGAGTTGGCCTGTATGATTCAGTGCTTCACCATGTAAGTGACCTTAGCTTCTAAGACAGTGAAACAACACGCAACGTGCAACCACATTATTAGTATAAGAGTCTGTGGCAATCTTTCATTCTTTTTAACCCACCAACATTCCTCCTTCCCCACAAGTATGTTAGCCCTGTTCAGTTGGTCATGCTCTTGCCTCTGAGGCAGAAGACTGTGGATTCAAGTCTGGTCTTGGAATCATATGGTCTAAGATGACACACCAGTGCGGTGCTGGGGGAGTCCTGCATTGTTGGAGGGGCTGTCCTTCAAATGAGACATTAAATCAAGGTCCTGCCTGCCTGTTCAGGTGGCTGTAAAGGTTTCTGTGGCACGAGATCATCCAGAACTCTACAGCTGGTTCCACGACCACATCACTCCCACCCTAGCCCATCTCCACTGGCTCCCCATCCCTCAGAGGATCGAATTCAAGATCCTCGTCCTCACCTTCAAGGCCCCTGCCTATCTCTCCACTTGCTTTTCCCTATCAGTCAGCCCATCCCCTCCGCTCAGCAGGCTCTGGCCTGCTCCGCGTCCACCGCCCTAACCACCCCACCATCGGTGGCCGAGCTTTCAGCCTCTCTGTTCCCACACTGTGGAACTCCATCCCACAATCCCTTTGCCTCACTTCCTCTCTTTCCTCTTTCAAGGCCGGTCTAAAGACCTTCCTCTTTGACCATGACTTCTGCTCCCCTCCTAACTCCTCCACCTCTCTTACTCTCCTTCCCCTTCCCCCTTCCCCCTACCCCGACCCTTCCCCCCATGCTTGGGTCCCGACCTGACTATTCTGAGCTTTGGGACATCCTCCCGACATGAAACTTGCTCTATAAATGTAATTTTGTTTGTTGTTATTTTTAAAAGAAAAGGGCATTTAGCCCAGTGTACTGGCCAACAATTCCCCTTATAAAATTGGCCACACACTCCATTGCTATTTGTGGGACATTGCTATGTGCAAATTGGCTGCCATGTTTGCTCACAAACACAGTCACCATACTCTATAGCATATCCCGTGTGCCATCCTCCTGATGTGGCAGGTACTATATCAAATGTAAGGATTATAATTCGGTAAAGTGGAATGCTGTGCCCCAGAAAGATTTTTAGAAGAGAGATGGGCAGATAATTAACAGATAATTGGGCAGGAGAGGTATTAAGGGGTGTACGGAAAAGGCAAGGCATTGAGATAAAATCTTCAAAGATCCCCAAATAGTAGTTCAGGCTCAATGGGCTGAATGGCCTCCACCTGTGCCTATTTTCTTGTGTACACAGGATATGTGCTGGTATATCAACAGGATAATACAATTTTCCTGTAGAGAGACGGATGTCCCACTCCAACCCTCTCGCTCACCCCATTCTCCCACCCACACCAAACACCACTTCCCCTTGGGTCAAACAATTAAAAATATTTAATAAATCAATTTGGAAAACATCCCAAATTAAACCAATAGTCCCAGAGTTAACATGCGAAAAATCAGTGTGGCTACAGGGCAGTGGATTACAGAAATCCTTGCAATCACGGAGCCTGTAAATGAAAAAGACACGAATAGAATGTGACAGCCAGGCTACGAGATGAATATTTTTCACAGCGTTTTTCTTTGAGAATCTGTGCAAAATTATCTATTGAATTTAAATGGAACATTCCAGATATCCAGTCGTAGTGTGTTTAGAGAACTGCGTGTGTTTGTTAAATCCGGGGGAGGAGATGGAAGTGGGGGGTGGGGGCGGAGGGGGGGGGTTGTGGGGGAGGTGGCATATCACAACCTGTCATTTATTGTCAGCAAATCGATGACATAAGAGGGTGTTGCATTATCCTGAGTGATTATGATTTATCTTTCTGTACGCCGAGGGTGAAATCAGACATAATTCTCTCGGCAGCACACAGGGGCAGAAGCTCATTTTGACTAAAGCATGAATTCAGCAGGAATCTTTATCTCTATTTACGAAACTATGGGATGTTGAGTTGTCTGATTTAAGACTTGGATGTGGGAAGTAATGTCAATCCTCTGATAGGCTTGTGTTGTATTGAGCAGTTATGAGGCTCTGTGAGCTGAGGGCTGCTGGACGTCCCTGGGAGAGCTCCGAACATTTCTGTCTTCCTTTAGCTTCAGGTCCAGCTTCCGTAACTGCTTTAGGAAACCTCGATTGGGAAAAATGCGTCTGCGAGCGGTCACCGTCTCAATCGCCTCCGTCAGTGAGTGATTGTGATACATCATCAGGTAGGCCAGCACCAAAGTGGCTGATCTGCTGACTCCAACTGCACAATGTACTAGGAGCTTCCCTGGGACATACATTAAATGCAATCATTAGTCTTCTTCATACAGTGTCAGCCTCACTCAGAACAGAGCCTTGCTCAGAACAACAACCAAATTACATTAACCCTTGCCCCTAAGTCAGAAGGCTGTAGGTTTCAACCAAACACCAGGTCGCTCAGGACTTGAACTTACGTAGTCTATCCTGGCACTCCGATTCATTGCTTTGGAGGGTGTGATGCATTATCGGAGGTGCCGTCCTTTGGATGAGACGTTAAACCAAGGTTTTTTCTGCCACTTCAGGTTAAATATCCCATGGCCCTATTTAAAGAGAAGGGAGTTTCTCTTGATATCCTGGCCAATGGATCCCCCAAATAAAATTGGCCATTCACTCCAAGGCTATTTGTAGGACTAGCTGTTTGCAATTTGGCAGCCTTGTTTGCTTACAAATACATATTTACTGCACTTTACAGTGTATCCTAGGAAGCACTTTAAGACATTCTCCTGATGTGAAAGATGCTGTACCTCGTACAAACATTATTAACTCAGAGTGCCATCTTTACAATCCATAATTATTTATCGTAGTAACTATTATCAGATGCATCCTCGTTTTAAATCAACAATGTTCAGGACAGAAGATACCACCAACAACAACAACTTCGATTTACCAACAGGAAGGAATGAAATGATTGCATATTGCTGGTTCCCCAAATATTGACCACTTACCACAAGGTAAATCATCACATAGCAACTGCAGTTTATTTCCTTTCACAACTGCAGTGATTAAAATCCAGGTAGATCTAGATCGCCCTCTGCTGTTGAATCAGTGGCTTAGCATCTGAGCTGTTTTAAGAGCAACATTACCCAAGTTGAACAATACACAAAATACTACAGATGCTGGGAATCTGAAACAAAAACAAAAGGTTGCTGGGGAAACTCAGCAGGTCAAGCAGCATCCATGGAGAAAGGAAAAAGAGTCAACGTTTCGGGTCTACAATCCTTCGTCAGGACTAAAGTTACCTAAGTTGATCCTTTTAAGCATACCGTACTTGCATGCAACAGAATGTCGGATTCGAACCAGCCTTCTGTGGAGGTCTCAGTAATCCAAATCCTTGGCTAGGCAAGTCTGTAGTATTCCAGGGGATTGCTCATGACAAGATAACCAGCCTGGTTCCACATCAGGTTTCCTCTGTAGGCTGCAGATCATCGAGAACTCTCCTGCACCAAGCTCCGTGACCCCATCTCCACATTCTTGCCCAACCCATTGGCTTCCCATCATTCAGAGGATTCAATTGAAGATCCTGGTCCTCAGCTTTAATAACCTCCATGGCCTTGCCCCACCCTACCTCTGCGACATCCTAACCCCCTACCAACCTGCCCACTCCCTCCGCTCAGCAGGCTCCGGCCTGCTCCATGTCCCCCGACACACCCACCCCACCGTCAGCGGGCGAGCCTTCAGCTACTCTGCCCCCAACCGCTGGAATTTCATACCACAATCCCCCCGCCTCGCCCCCTCCCTATCCTCCTGCAAGTCTCTCCTCTTCGACGGTCCTATCAGTCACCTCCCCCTCCCCTCCTTTCCCTCCACCCTCCCCAATCCTGACGCCAGCTCAGATCTGAAACACTGATTGTCCAGCGTCTTGGGACGTCCTCCCGATGTGAAAGGTGCTATACAACTGTAATTTTGTTGTTGTTGGAAGGTCGATCTCCCCCCTCTCTCCCTCCCTCTCAGTTTGAGGTACAGTGATCCAGTCTCTTAGATGGCCTGGGCGTGTGGCTTAACATTTTTATTTTTAGAAAATATCAATACAGCAAAATCCACAACACAAATCGAGTTATAACATTGTGTATGCAAACTTATATTAGCACGATTCGACTGCACTCTAACTACATTACCTCCATACAAACCTCGCTAACATCCCGAGTCACTTCAATCATTACCTTTATTCATGTAGTAATAATAATAATCCTTGCATTTGGTATAGCGCCTTATCACAACTTCAAGACGTCTCAAAGCGCTTCACAGAATATACAGTAATGTGAATTGACTGTATATTTTGGTGGCCAAACACAGCTCCCAATTGCGCACAGCAGTGTCCCACAAACAGTTGTGGATTGAGTGACCAAATTATTGTTAGTATTATTTGGGTTTTTTTTTGAAGGGATTATTATCCCCAGAAAAGCAATCATTAGACAACCGACTAACAACTGGATTCCTACTTACCACTAGGTAAACAGAGGAGTTCAGAAACTTGCCCAATGTTTCACCCTGCCTAGGAATCAAACGCAAGTCCTCTCATTTGCGAGTCGAGTAGTCTAACTACTAAGCTACTGTAATAACTGTAATAAATCACATTGGGCCGTATACCACTGACCATCCACCACAGAAATGACAAGAATTTATATCCTTTGTCAGTCAATTTATGGTGATTTGAAACCGTCACGCCTCCATTGTATGAGAATGAACGATTTACAATTGATACTTTGTTATATTTTGCAGCATTACATCATTTACAGAAGAGGCTGTAATTATTACATATAATGAAACTACCATGTGCCATGCAATTTTAAATAATAAATCAAAGTAGGGCCATGACTGTTTATAGTTAGAAAAATGGTTCGACAATTGTGCCAGAATTGAAAGCAACTGAAAGCATCTACTAATTTTAATGTATTGTATTTTTCTGTTTGAGTTTCTCCTTCAACAATTTTGTTGAAAACTACAACATTTCAGAGGTAAGAGTCTTTTTAGGCACACGCGCCTCTATTTAGCTAGCAATAAGTAGAAACCCAGTTATTAGTCGATTGGTGGATCAGGTAATAATCTCTCAAAATATTGGGGTCACTCAATCTACGACCGTTTGTGAGACAATGCTGTGCGTAATTGCCTGCCGGGTTTCAGCCACAAAATATACAGTCAAATCTACTTTACAGCATATTCTGCAAATCACTTTGAGACATCTCAATGACATCATTAAGCCCTATAACAGATGCAAGGATTATTATTGTGGTAGTACAATTTCCTTGTGAATTATTATTGGTACTGTCTGTAATGTATGACACAACTTCTCGGTGTAACAAGTGCTTAACTTTTAAAATGACAAAGATCATTGTGTTATGGGCTTGGAGTTGCTACAGTATTATAATAATTAAGCTATTCTAATGTTGGAGTAATATTAGAACTGTACATATTGCTGTAATATTAGTATATTTTTAGTGTATTTTCCATGAGCCCCAGAAAGATGTCTCTGCACATCTGACAACAGTCTTAAGTGTTAAAACAGTTTAAATACATCTGCTTTTTTCCTCATCCTCACCTACAAAGAATTGAGTTCCCTGTAACTAGCTCTAAAAGCGATCCTAATAGTATTTCTTGCATTTGAATCACATCAAAGGGAAACATCTCAAAGTGCTTCTTTCATAATTGCTGTCAAATGTAAGTGAGTGTAAGCAAACACAGCAGCTATTTGTGCCAGCAAACAATCACTAGGTGAAGAACCAATTAACACAGAGAATTGTTGGTCTTGGAAAGACTCTGGGAGAAACTCCCCTCTCTTTATTAGGTAGTATCATAGAATCTTAAAGTTTACCTACAGAACAGTAAGATTGCACCATTGGTTTAACATCTCATCGGAAAGATGGCACTTCTGGTAATCCCTCAGTTCTGTACTTGAACAACGGCCTAATCTATGAGCTCAAGTGTGGATGTGTAGTTCGAACCCATAACCTCTGATTCAGAGGTGAGAGTGCTACCGACTGAACCAAGCTGATGTTACGTTTTCTTAACCAATCTAAAACCCCAAGTTGTTTTTTTTGGAAAAGAGTGATTAGGTTAAGATCATAAAAGATGATATAGTCTGCATTTGAATTTATTTTTCAGGTTGATTTTCACAAACAATTGTACAATGTGTGTATTGTCCAGATTCCACTGAACTTGAAGTATTATTAATAATAATGATTCTAGCATTTGATATAGTGCCTTATCACGTCTTTGAGATGTCGCAAAGCATTTCACAGAATATACTGTAAAGTGAATTGACTAGATTTTGTGGACAATTTTTTTTGGCTGTTGACTTGAACCGAGGCATGACAACATGAATTTAACTT
The DNA here is from genome assembly GCA_035084275.1 of Hydrolagus colliei. Classification (NCBI taxonomy): domain Eukaryota; kingdom Metazoa; phylum Chordata; class Chondrichthyes; order Chimaeriformes; family Chimaeridae; genus Hydrolagus; species Hydrolagus colliei. Next base: position 17,088,407 of record CM068748.1, read on the forward strand.
TTTCTGTGGTGCAGACTCTCTGATTAAGAATAGATAGAGAGTAAGGCTGGTTTTCAGATGTCAGATGATCTCTTACCTCTTGCGGTATCCAGTGCTCGATGTATGAATTCACCTCCAGAATGAAAATAGGCAGCAAGGTCAAAACCTGGTAAGTCACTGGCTGCTATTCCATAGTACTCCACACTGGTGCCATAGAAATCGTCACCCCCAAGCATTTTGTGTGCAGCGTTTAAGACATGAGTGATGCCCATCTTCCAAAGGCCGAATGTGTCCTGCGCTATCGTACTAATGAGACAAGGGAAAGTAGTAAACAACCCAGTAAAAAAAAATTATTGTATCAACAACATCCTTTTTTCTCTTTTGACTTCCCTTTTAGGAATTTACTGCTTATCGAGACTAGGGATATCGATTCTGAGCATTCCCGTTTTGTCCAACTGGGGACAGATGGCTGGGAGCCCTGTTAAGAAGATGCTAGGCCACTAGAGGGCATCGCCTCATTTGATCACATCCTTCCAGAATCCTCACCCTACCATCCTCCCATTGTTCCTGAAATCAATGTGATCGTCAGGCCTTAACATACATATATGATCTTGACACACTGCAGTGAAATCATAATGCAAATGACTTTATATTGGTTAGTGCAGTTTGCGTGCAGTGTAAAATGATCCTTTGTGCCAGAGAACGTAACACTGCTTTCAGGAGTGTGGGTGCACGGAGATGTGCAGGCCATTGAAAGACACTGACACGAGAACAAACAAAATTATCCCCCTTATATCCATCACATACTGGCAGTCATAGGTTGAACTTTGGTTTTGACAATTCTCTAATTGTTTCATCATAACCTGTTATGAAACATCACATTTTTTACTCCATAATGAGATGTCCTTTAATTATTTAGTATTTTGATACAGTGATTTATTTATATAAGCATTCATGTTTGCTAATCTTAATACTGTAAAAGGAACAAAATAGTACTTGGCTACAGCAACAAAAGTACTACATTCCGCCACACCCCCCCACCACCCCCACTCCACCAGCATCACCACCACATTCATTACTTTTCTCCAAGACAACATGAATCTTTAATTAAAGAGCTCACATTTTGAAATCATACGGATGAATTACACAACTAGGACATGTTTTAAATTTGCTGTTAGTCTTTCTCAATACAACCATTATCAAAACCATGTCTTTTAGAATGTCCTAGCACCACCCTTTGACGTCAATGTTATGTGAAGCCAGTTAAGGGTGTACTCACATATCTCCCAAGTATAGGTTGGGCCAAACCTCGTCAATATGGTGAAACGGGATCTTGTTGCTCTTCAAGATCTCCTCCAATTCTGCAACAGTGGGAGTGGCAGAATCTGACCTGGAGTCTTCAAGGGAGCTGGGAATGTTCCCTGAGTGACCCACTACACCCGACATTTCCACAATATAGATTTATTTGCTTTCGTGGTTGAAATAGGCCCTTCACTCGGTGATTTGGAGAGCTGTCTTTCTCTGTCAGACTGACGTGAGTCTGAATGTCATGCCTCTCAACAGGTGCAAGTCCATGTGCTCGTAAGCAGTGTTGTTGGTCAACTCGATACACAAACAGACTTTAATAGGTTCCAGTAAAGAGCCATTGGCCAATGTAATGTCAGAAATTCAATAAATGCCAATCCAAAGTTTGCCTTTCTAACATATTGCTGCAGTACCAGAACTGGTTCAATGACTACTTTTTGCTGCTCCTGAACAAAACAACAACAAAATTACATTTGTATAGTGCCTTTCATGTCAGGAGGATGTCCCAAGGCACTGAACAGTCAGAATTTCAGATCCGAGCTGGGGTCGGGAACAGGAATGGTGGAAGGAAAGGAAGGGATTTGGGGTGACCGATGGGACCATTGTGGAGGAGAGTTTTGAGGCGGGATTTAAAAGAGGCCAGAAAGGGGGTGAGGAGGAGGGACTCCAGGATGGAATTACAGAGGTTAGGGACAGAGTGGCTGAAGGCTCGCTCACTGATGGTGGGCCGGGTAGGTCAGGGGACATGGAGCAGGCTGGAGCCCTCTGAGTCTAGGAAGTGCCCTAGGTCATCAGGGGGTAAGGAGATTGCAAATGTAGGGTAGTGCAAGGCCATGGAGGGCTTTGAAGGCGAGTAACAGGATCTTGCATTGAATCCTCTGGGTGATCGGGAGCAAATGAACTTGGGCGAGAACGGGGTAGATGGGGTCGCAGAGGGGCGCACAGTTCTGGATGATCTGAAACCTATTAAGGGAGGGACTAGGAAGGCTGCCAAGCAGGACATTGGCGTAGTCAAGCCTAGATGTGATGAAGGCATGAATGAGGGTTTCGGCAGCTTGAAGGGTGAGGGGTGAGGTAGTGGTGAAGTCAGGCAATGTTGCGGAGTAGGAAAGGCAGAGTGGGTCATGGCTTGGATGTGGGGGAGGAAAGCCAGTTGAGGATCAAACAAGACATGTTCTAGATTCCTGACTGGCTTATTGTGGTGAAGGGTGCAACCATGGAGGTTGATGCTTCCAGTGCCTTATATGTGAAGACCCTGGCGTGAGCCAATCAGGAAGTCCTCGGTCTTGTTGTCATTCAACTATTGAAAGTTAGTTCTCATCCAGGACTTGATATCTCACTAGCAGACTGTCAGGACAACACTGGTTCTGGAATCGAGGGTAAAAGCAGAAAAGTAGAGTTGGGTGTCATCCGCATACATGTGGAAGTTGACCCCGTGTCTGCTGATGATGTCTTTAAGGGGGAGCATGTAGATATTGAAAATTATGGGGCCAAGGACAGAGCCCTGGGGGACGCCACAAGTGGTAGTGCGGGAGCTGGAGGAGAAGCTATTGGTGGCAACAAAGTGGAGACGAACACATCAACAACTTGCATTTATATAGCGCTCTTCACACAGGGTAGTGTCTCGAAACGATTAACAGTGGCGGAGCCTGACGCCTAGCTGTGGGGTGGGAGGGAGGAGGTGATTGTAAGCACGGTCGAAGAAGAAGGTTTTCAGGCATGATCTAAAAGGCGGGAGGCAAGGTAGATGGATTGGAGCATAGAATTACAAACCATCTGATCCTAGTAGCTGAAAGCAGGGCACCAGTGGTGGAACAGAAGCGACGAGGGACAAGCAGAAGGCCAGGGCCCACCAATGATTGCAAGGTCATTCGAGTGAGGAGAAAACAGGTCAGAAAGGTAGGAGATGCCAGGGTGTGAGGGGATTTGTTTACAAGTGAAAGGATATTCAATACAGTATAAGATGGGTAACAGATCTCCATGTTTTTACCAGTATAATACTTATTGCGACTGTGTGTTTATTGTCAAAGATTATATAGCAAATGCTTTAGTTGATGGCTTTGCAAGGCTCCACTGGGTCAAGTATTCTGTTGGATGCCATTCTTGTTTCCTGAGAGTGGTTGGAGTGGGTCTGGGAAACGTTTTGAGTTGCCAGATGATTCATAGTGAGTTTACTTGAGCAGCAATTTGCTTAAAATGTGCCAATTCACCAGTTTCTGTATTTATTAGTAACCTGGGAGTGCTTAATGGTGTACAGATCTTTTCCATTGCCCTGCATGCTAATTCATTCCTCACCTACTGTAAAAAAAAATATTGAACCCCCGCCTCCACTTAAAGTTTTCACAAACACTTAATTTTCCCCTGATCCAGACAGTGTTTGTTTGCAGACGGTTCATGTCTGAAGCAATGCCAATATTACGCAGCTAACTCAGTGCAGACTGGGAAATTCAATCTGAAACCTCCTTGAGCTACCCACTGAGCTGTCAGTGCTGAGGATGAGATGCAGTACAGTGACACAGCCATCTTTCAGGCAAAGACACTCACTAGACAAACACTCCTGAGTTTACAATGAGGGCCTGCTGCAGTGTGCAGTCTGCACGGTTCAGTCACTCACTGAGTTCACAATGATGGTGTATTGCAAGATCACTCAATGGATACCAGTAAATACTATCAATTTAAGACTAATCCTTCGATTTGACAGTTTCTTTCACTTCAGCAGGATGTCTCAAAATACTTCACAGGAATTACATAGTCAGAACTATGTATTTTGGGCATACATGAAAACCAATTTGCACGCAGCAATATCCCACAAACAACCATGAAGTCAATGACCTATTATTTCCAGGGGATTATGGCCAGGACACCGGGGGAGACTTTAATGTATTTTGTCCTAGCCAGCAATGATCCAGAAATAATTGGTGATTCATTTCATGGTTGTTTGTGGGATTTTGCTGAGTGCAAATTGGCTGTCCCGTTTGCCAACAAAATATACACTTTAAGATAAATCCTATGAAACACTTTGAGGCAGCCGCCTGAAGTGAAAAACACTGTGGTGTGGGATTTTTAACTTAACTCTGAACAAGCAGGTGAGATCTCAATTTAATGTCTCATCCAATCCCTTGTGCATTCGCTAACACTGCATTGCAACGTCAACCACTAGACTAGAGTAAATGGGGCTCAAACTGAGTTTTACTCTGATGATATGTTTACAGGCTCGGCCACACAGCGAGGTTAACACTGACCGTGTGTTACAGACTCAGACACTCAGTAAGTTTACCCTCTGGACACCGACTTGCCCACCACTTTCACCAGTGACGGTCACGCTTTCAGCCACTATACCCCCAAACTACTCTCCCTCTGTCCCTCCGCCTTGCCCACTCCTTCCCCATCTTCAGGTTGCGAGGTTACATTGGCAGGTGTGTAACAGGGTCAGTCACTCAGTGAGGATGTGTAACAGTCACACGGTGAGATTACACAGAGTGTTACAGGGCTCAGTCACTCAGTGAGTGTACATTGAGGATGTGTCACAGGCTCAGTCAGTCACACAGTGAAATTTTACACTGAGTCATACAGGGTCAGTCGCTCACTCAATTCACTCCCTGCCATGGACCCCGCCGGCCTAGGGGCGGCGCTGTGGGGAGCGGGACGCGTTCGGTTTGTCGTTGGTTGTGAGCGGCGTTTCCCGGGTGACGCGCCGCTCTGCCCGAGAGCCCAGGCCCGCTCTGCGCAGCCACAGTCCGGCGAGCAGCGGGGAGGCCGGCCACAGCCGGGGAGCCGTCCGCGGGGTAAGTCAGCTCCGGGAGGGGGGCGGGGGGCGGCTATCAGTATCTGAAGGGCGGGCCGAGGTGACGGCGCCTGGTGACTGTGCGGGTCCTGGCCGCTCTCTCTCTGTCTCTCTCTGATACTGAGTAACGGCAGCTCCACAGGTCAGAGAGACACAGACACACACAGAGACACACACCCACCCACCCACACAGAGAGACACACCCACCCACACAGAGACACACGGACATAGAGACACACACCCACACAGAGACACACACACACACAGAGACACACACCCACACAGAGACACACCCACACACACAGAGACACACTGACATAGAGACACACACCCACACAGAGACACACCCACACACACAGAGACACACCCACACACACAGAGACACACGGACATAGAGACACACACCCACACAGAGACACACACACATAGAGACACACACCCACACAGAGACACACCCACACACACAGAGACACACGGACATAGAGACACACACCCACACAGAGACACACACACATAGAGACACACACCCACACAGAGACACACCCACACACACAGAGACACACGGACATAGAGACACACACCCACACAGAGACACACACACACAGAGACACACACCCACACAGAGACACACACACCCACACAGAGACACACGGACATAGAGACACACACCCACACAGAGACACACATACACAGAGACACACACCCACACAGAGACACACTGACATAGAGACACACACCCACACAGAGACACATCCACACACACAGAGACACACGGACATAGAGACACACACCCACACAGAGACACACCCACACACACAGAGACACACGGACATAGAGACACACACCCACACAGAGACACACACACACACAGACACACACACAGAGAGACACACACACCCACACAGAGACACACACAGAGACACACCCACACACACAGAGACACACGGACAAAGAGACACACACAGAGACACACCCACCCACCCACACAGAGACAGAGACACACCCACACAGAGACACACACACACGGACATAGAGACACACCCACACAGAGACACACACACAGATAAGAGAGACACACATACAGACATAGAGACACCCACCCACACAAAGACACACACACACAAATAGGTAGAGAGAGACACACACACAGACATAGAGACACCCACCCACACAGAGACACACACAGATAGAGAGACATATACACACACAGAAATCCTTACAGAGACACACACACACACACAAACGGAGACAGACACACACTCACACAGAGAGACAGACCCTGTCAACCACTCCATCTTCCTACACCGCCTCCTCTCTCTCCTCTCAGCTCAATCTTGGCGGACCTGCCAGGTTCGACTCTGACCTCTCTCGCCGTCTTCACTTTGTTGCCGCTAACGGCTTCTCCTCCAGCCCCCGCACTGTCACCGGAGGCGCCCCCCCCGCCCCGGGCTCTGTCCTTGGCCCTCTCCTTTTCAACATCTACGTGCTTCCCCCTCGGCGATATCATCCGCAGACCACGGGGTTAACTTCCACATGTGTGCGGACGACACCCAACTCTTATCTTTCTGCCTCTACCCTCGACTCCAGGTCCACTGCTGCCCTGACACATTGCCTGTTGAGACATCAAGTCCTGGATGAGAGAGAGCTAACTTTCCACAGTTGAATGCCAACATGACCGAGGCCCCCTCCCCATCACCCAGAGGATTCAATTCGAGATTTTGGTCCTCATCTTTACAGCCCTCTATCGCCTCGCCCCCACCCTACCTCTGCAACCTCCTAACCCCTCTAACAACCTGCCCACTCCCTTCGCTCAGAGGGCTCCGTCCTGCTCCGTGTCCCTTGACCCCCCACCAGGCCCCACCATCGGCGGGCGAGCCTTCAGCCACTCTGCCCCCCAACCTCTGGAATTCCGTCTCGCAATCCGTCTGCCCCTTGCCCTCTCCCTGGCCTCCTTCAAGTTTTGCCTTACAACCCTCCTCTTTGACCGCGCCACCAGTCCCCTCCCTTCTCTCCACTCATCCCGATCCCAGCTTGTGTCTGAAACACTTGACTGTCCAGCGCCTTGGGGCGTCCTCCTGACGTGAAAGGCGCTATACAAATGTAATATTGTTGTTTTTGTTGTTGCATGAGGGTGAAGGAGCTGTTGCATGATAGAAGGAGGGATTGAATAAGTGAATGAATGAGGGAAGGAGGGATTGAAGAATTTGCTGGAGGGAGCTGCTGGTTTGCAGGAGGGAGAGGGACGATAAACAGGAAATGGAGAGACTCAGTGAGGCTGGGTCTCTTCTTGCAGGGAATTGATGCACTTGTTTCATCTTCACTGAATGATTTTTTGAACCATGTATGAGTTGTGTTGTATTAGTTTTCCAGTTTATTCTTTCTGTCCCGGTTACTGTAAAATGTAACCATTGAAATTATCAGAAAGTTTGGCTTCATTCACTCACCCAGTGCACACACATTGATTTAAAAAAAAAGTTTTACTTGCTCATTATCAATTCACAAATAAATTATTTGTTGTGAACTTCCATCTGGCCAGCTTCCTATGTTTATTTGGATTGAATAATTAGTATGTTATGTGGAGGCTTTTAAAAAGTAGAGATGTTTAAAGAAAGCGATCTCTGCAAAAAGAAAATCAGTCCTCGTGTGAGAACTGATGACTGGAAAAGCTGGTTTCTCGGGTTGGATATGAAGTTCAAAGTTATACATTGCGACGGAGACTGGTCAGTGGTTTTAGTCGTGAAACCTTGTATTTTCAATTTTGTTCTACTGATTGAGCCATGGTGATTATCTAAAAATGTGGAAAGCTCAGTTCAGTTACAACAATCAGGCAAGATAACCTTAAAAATTGGTTCAAGGACTGTAATCAGAACAGGGCCTTGATTCATGTTTTGCAGAGACAGTGTTTTGATGTTAAGACACACTGAAATTATATGGAATAGCTTTGGTACTTTAATTGTAACCTCTTATATCTCTCCTAATCTTTTTTCCCCCTAACGTTTCTTTTCGTAGCTCCTTTTAGAATTTTTCGCTTGCCTTATACAGTATTTTGCTTCCAGGTTCTATGATTCATCTTAGAAGCGGTGAGGTTGTCTCAACTGTCTAAACTAATGTTGGAGGATTTCATTTGGAGGATTGTTGGCCAGGACACCGGGAGAACTCCCTTCTCTTATAATATAGTTTAATGTCCATCTGAACAGGCAGATGGGGCTTTGGTTCAAGATTTCAACCAATCATTTTTTATGTGATGGCTACAATTTTTATATCTCTATTCATGTCAGGAGAACATTTTAAAGGGGTTCACATAATTGACTTAGCATCTGAGTTGTGGGGTGGGGGTGGAGCTGAGCAGGGTCAGGGGAAGATATTCAACATGAGCTATTATTATATGTGGAGTCCTGTGTAGCTCAGTGGTTAGAGCACTCGCCTTACAAGCATGATACCTGTATTCAATTCTAGGTGAGGTGAAACCTTGGGCAAGTTTCCTTACTCCACACGCCTAATAATAATCCCTCATTTCAATCCACGATTGTGGGATACTGCTGTGCGCAATTGGCTACTGAGTTTAGCCCACAAATATGCAGTCAATTCACAGTGCAGAACACAGTGTATACTGTGAAGTGCTTTGAGATGTCTAGAAGACGTGAAAAGCATATATCAAATGAAAAGATTATTATTATACTCCACCTACATTTACTATTCAGTAGCCAATAACTTTGAAGAGTCAATATCATAATTAGTTTTATCATGATAGACATAGTTTTGTGAGGTGTACATTTGCTGTCATAGAATACTGTTATTTCTCCCCGACTAGTGCCCGGTTTAAGGTGAGATTTTTAAAAATGGCTGCAGTTGATGGCACTATACCAGAACTTACTGCAATCTGAACATTGATGATTGTGTTGCTCTGGCTGAAAGATGTCTGTTTCCACCTGGGACCTCGCTGAATCATGTGTCGTGAATTGTCTCAAGTTCCCAATGTGGCCACAGTATTTTCTGGGTCAGGCATTTGTGTTGTGTGGGGATTTGGGTGACGTAGGTTTGTATTTTACGGACGTCCTCCCGACATGAAAAGCGCAATTTAAATGTAATTTTGTTGCTGTTGTTTTATAGCCAATGTTTCCTTTCAGTTAGCATTGACGTAGATCCCTGTAAATTTGGTTACAAAAAGGTGTATGTGAATTGAGAAAATACTGACTTGCAATGCTAGGGTACTTCAAGTTACAAAGCAGTAATGACACATCAGTGATCACTGGTTCAATCATAGTTGCAAAAGCAGAAACTCCAAGCAGAGTTTTTCAGTCTTTAACTTTAATGTTGCCACATCTCTATCTTTAACACAGATATATTGTTTGTCAAATGTCTCTGTCCTCGTGACTCACTGGTAAAACTGGTAATGTGCACAGATAGAATGTCCCACCTCAACAGGAAGATTCATAACTAAGCCAAAAAAAATAGTTCTGCACCTTGTATGTACAGTACTTGGTTGATTAAAATTCCTACAAAAGAAGTTTCTGGATGTGGGAGCAGAGTGCTGTAAGTAGAATTTGTATTGTAAGACATTGAGCTTTCAGTGGAGGATCACAATACTAAATGCTATCTGTTTCCAATGTGGTAAATCTTTGTTGCGGCCTGCACTAGAAATTTGTTTTTTTCTGAACTCGAAAATAAAAGTGACATTTATTCAAGGCATTAAAATTAAGTGATTGAAATCTATTTACTGTATGATATTAAAAAAAGAAAAGGCCATGTCTGCAACTTTAGCTCAAGTATCAAATTGTGGCACTAATGGCATTTTCAAGGTTTGAAATAGATTTCATTTTGAGTGTAATAATGCGAAAACAAATTAAGCAGACAAAAATTGTGTATAGCTATCTGTTTTGATGCTGCATTTCTGTTCTTTCACGTTCTCACAATGTGAAAGGCACAGTATACATGCAAATTTGTATTATGTTGTATTAAATGGAAAATAAAGGCTCCTTAAGCCTAGAGCTACACTGTATTTTGTATGTGACTAAAAGTTTATTTAATAGTTTATTGAGGGAATTGCTAAACAGCAGCTATAATGAGAACAGATTTGCCAGTAGTTTCCCACAGTAACAGTTAACAGAACTTTTAAATATGTCTTACAATTTACTTATTGCTTTGTTGTATTCACTGTCAATTAGCCAAATTCTGCAATATTGCCCACTGATGTACTGTACTAATATTACCGTAACCATATATTTATGAATCAATTATTTGTATCAATACTAGAACCTAATGAACTTGACAATGTGTGAAGGTGTGTGAATCCAGGTTGGGTTATTTTCCAATGAGGGGAAGGTTTTTTTGTCTTCCCTTGGGTAAAAGTAACTCAGATTAGATGCTGTCGTCACATAAGTAAAATACTGTGCATATTCTCTCCTCCAGGCATACAAAATAGCTACTGGAACAGTTGAGCAATTCCACAGAACTTTGAGTACAGTCAACATAATAATTCTTTAGTGTTGGAAATTGGTTTTTAACAATTTTGTACATCACTTAACTACGCCAATTTGAAATGGGTCATTGGGCAAATGTTCCACTAGGCAGTACTTCCTATGGTGTTTGCTTTATTCTTATCTTGTGTATTTGGAGTTTGATACCCGTATCTGTTTTCGGAACATAAAACACATCTGTTTTCTGAGTTCTATTGAAAAAATCTCTTGTGTTTCAGCTGGCATCTCGGAATGTGAAGCATCAAAGCATGTCACAAGATCAGGTTGTTCTGTTTCGCTATCACTAGTACTCTTGAGAAGAGTAGCTGATGCTGAACATTTTGTCAAAGGTAGTAGCAGCTCTTCTCTTGCCAAGGTCACAAGACTCTTGCTCAGCACATGGAAAAATGGGCCAGTGTTTCAAGTTTCCCTTTTCTGACATTCTTATATTCTTGGTTTGATGACATTTATCAGTAACTTGAGTTTCTCAACCGATTTGCAGTGGACATTGCAGACATTAATAATTGACATTATTTTCTATAACTTTTCTGACAAACATGAGATTTTCATCTTGTTTCCTCCTCTCCTTCAAACTAGCACATATGGTTTCTTGCAATACAAATATTCAATATGGAAGGAAACACACTTACAATGGCCACTAAATTAAGTACAGGGCAGGACGGATCAATTCTAGTAATGTTAGTAAGAATATCAATGAGTGAAGATTTTTAGATGTAAAATAAATCAATCGCTGAAAAGGCCAGTTTTTCTGCTTGCTGGAATTGTTTCTTTTAACTTCCTGCTCAAGGTGTTGAATAAGGATGTCAGCTGGATACCACTTAGCACTCAAGGGGGTCATTGCTGTGTTAAATGTTTCCAACGGCCTCTCATTAACCATTTTGCACTGTGGGATCAAAACGGCACAAAGGACATTCTTCTGTGACTCTTTCTTGTATGTTCCAAATCCTTGGCTCCAGTCTAGTAATCATAGACTGCATAGTTGTGGCATTGCTATTTGGCTTCCCAAAATTGGGTGAGCTCATTCTTGGCTCAGAGGGACCAATTAAAGAATTAATATTAATGCATTGCAAAATGTAGGTCTTGCATTGGTTAAATTTGGAAGACTGATGAAAGTTCTTTTCAATATCTCCAAGCTTTGCAAAGTTTATTCACTGACTAGGATTATTTTTCTGAAGCACGTAATCTTTTAAAAACTCATAGAATCATAAAATTATACGGCACAAAAGGAGGCCATTCAGCCCATCTAGTCTTTGAACAGAGCAACTCAATCCCACTGCCCAGCTTTCTCCCCAAAACCTAACAGATCTGCTCTTCCTAAATAAAGATCTAGTTCCCTTTTAAAAGCTGTTATGGAATCTGCCTCCATCATCTTTTCAGGCAGTGCATTCCAGATTCGAACAACCCGTTGAGTGAAAACATTTCTCCTCAGCTCCCCTCTGCTTTGTTTTGAAACAATTTTAAATCTGTGACCACGAGTCACTGATTCGCCCACCAGTGGAAACAGTCTTTCCTTGTTCATCTGCCATGTGTCTGCCCACTTTACCATTTTATCTATATCCTCTTGCAGATGGCTACTATCCTCCTCACTATTTACTGTTCCCCCTAACTTAGTATATTCTGCAAATTAGGAAACCGTACTCCCTAAACCCAAATCCAAATCATTAATGTATATTAAAAAGAGCAGTGGTCCCAAAACTGATCCCTGGGGATGCCACTGCACACTTCCCTCCAGTCTGAAAAGCAGCCACTCACCACAACTCTCTGCTTTCTGTCTCGCAGCCAGTTGTGGATCCACGCTACCACTGTCCCTTTAACCCCATGGGCCTCTATTTTCCTAATAAGCCTCTCATGCGACACTTTGTCAAATGCCTTTTGAAAGTCCATGTAAACTACATCAACTGCACTGCCCTCATCCACCCATTCTGTTACATCGTTGAAAAATGCTATCAGATTTGTAAAGCAAGATTTGCCTTTAATAAATCCATGCTGGCTGTCCTTTATCAGCCTATATCTTTCTAAGTGAAGATCTATCTTGTCCCTGATTATAGATTCTGGAAGTTTGCCCACTACTGACGTTAGACTGACTGGCCTGTAGTTCCCAGGTTTGTCCTTGTGCCCCTTTTTGTACAGGGGGAGTAACATCAGCAACCCTCCAGTTCTCTGGTACCACCCCTGTGTCCAAGGAAGATTGAAAGATTGTGGCCAGAGTCTCTGCTATTTGCTCCGGTACTTCCCTTAGTAACCTAGGATGCATCCCATCTGGATCGGGCGACTTAACTACCTGTGCGCCATCAACCTTTTTAGTACTTCCTCTCTGGTTATGCTTATCTTGTCCATTTCTACTACCCTCTCCTCTAATACTGTGACATTGGCTGCATCTTCTCTTGTGAAGACAGAGGCAAAGTACTTATTCAGTACATCAGCCATGCCCTCTGCCTACACATAAGACTATTGGAAATTATTTGAAAATTTACTCTAGTCAGATATTGTGTGCCAGCCTGTCCCCGTGATAGCACTCTCGGCTCTTAGTTAGAACTCTTGACTCATCAAACCCCATGTTGGGATCTGTAGTGCTTCAAATCACTTAAGTGAGGGCATTGCTGAGGGTGTGTGCATTATTGGAGGTGCCATATTTCAGATGACATATTAAGCCACCGCCCTATCTGCCAATTTGGGTGCATGTTAAAGATCCAATGATACAATTCGAAAAGAGAATGAATTGGTCAGCAATCCTCCAAATAAAAAAAATCATTCACTGCATGGCTAATTGTAGGATATTTTTGGGTGCAAAACTGGCTGCTGTGTTTCGGCCACAAAACACACAGTCTATCTGGCTTTACAAAAAGGAAGCACTTTGAGATGTCTCGTCAATGTGATAAAGTGCTGTATCAAATACAAGGATTATTTTTGTTATAATATCACAGCCGGTCCGAAGTTTTTGAATGAAATACAGTGGTGGTGAAAACAATATTTGGAATGTTGGCTGGGTCTTGATGTCTTTTTTAAATCTCAGTGAGATGGACTTTTTACAGAATATAAGTGTGGAATGTTGTGTGTAAATGGGAGTCAAAGAGCAAATAAAGGATTTGTATCCTTAGTCAGATTTTCCTTGCTTGCTGTGAGGCAACAACATTCTGTCTCTGACTCATGGTTTATTACTTCATTACTTTAGATATTTATGTGTAAGGGTGTTATCCCATTTGGGTGGATGTTAAAGTTCACAATGCTTGTTTTTAGCACAAAGATTAAGAGGGCCAAAGGTTAATGTTGTTGCACCCTGATATTTACATAAAACTGGAATTGTTGGAAGTATTATTTAAAACCCAGATGTGTTTTAATACATTTCCAAAATGTATTGCATTTATTGCACATGATAGTATTTTTTCTGTTTTGAAGAGCTTCATATCTACAACACTTCTGTCTGTCATTTCTAAAAATGTGATAGTTTGTTTTCAATAAACTATATTAACTATTGGTTATAGAATTAATTCAGTAGGTAGTAAAGGACAACTACCGGTATCTTAAAAGGAACATATGCTATTAGTCTTTCTGTTGCAAGCAATGTTTTAATCAGGACTGCTTAATACAAAACAGTCCCCATGACGTGAAAGGTGCTACTATACAAATGTAATTTGTGGCTGTCATTGCCAACTGAAGTGGGATTTTGTACAAATTGTTTTTGTCTGAGAAGTGGCTGCAGCAGAGTTTCTTTGTTGTAGAGTGAAATATTGTTTAACCCACGTAATTGGCCATTGTATTTTATTTTTCAGTTGATCATGCCTGCAAACAATTTGAGTATCAAGCGCTGGACCAGCAAAACTACAGCCAGGTGGTTAAAGGAGGAAGGCTTCAGCGAGTACATAGATCTTCTATGTAATAAACACAGGTTGGACGGTATTGCCCTATTAACTTTGACTGAATATGATTTGCGCTCGCCACCTTTAGAACTGAAAGTGTTGGGCGACATTAAAAGGCTTATGGTATCTATCCGGAAACTACAAAAGCAGAACAAAGACCTGTTGGAAGAAATGGGCTATAATAATGATGAGTGGCTTGATGCTACAGTCAGACACTCAAGTTCTGTACAAAGCACAGACTGGCTGTGTAATGGCGTGGAACATTTGATGGGTGGCTCTACTGGAGGCTCGATTGATGAACAGCACCAGAACACAAATGGCAAATGCAAGCATCGAAGACTTGACCCAGAGTTCTGGAAGACTGCTCTGGGCTCCATTTATGTTTTCATAGTATTTGGCTTCACATCATTTGTCATGGTGCTAGTTCATGAACGAGTCCCTGATGTCCAGACCTATCCACCTCTGCCAGACATATTCCTGGATAGGTATGTATTAAATTGTCTCCATTTTGTTTCATGCTTTTAAAGTAACTTCCAGTGATGAGGCAGATGTGTGCATCTTTTAAATAGTAAACAGTGAGGCAACTAATCCATCAAACCAGCAGAAATGATTTCTAACCAAATGATTCAGACACACAATGAATTACTATGTTTAGCTTTACACCAAGAACGATTTCAGGGCTAACTTTCTTTTCTGTTGGACTTTGCCACAGCGCAAGGCATTTTACTTTATTCTATTTGTAAGCCATCAAATAGCCACTTCTCTTTGAAGTATCAAATTATTATGGGTGAGAAAGAATGACACCATTATACAAGGTTTTTTTTTACTTTTAAAGTTTAAAAAAGGCTTGGTAGGATCGACTGACACTGGCTGTGAGTGAGAAGTAAAGTGAGCAGTTTGCTTCATAGCTTCTATCTCTACTACTCCAAACCATCCATTGAGAGGTGTGACAGTCTCCTTGTAACCAGACTACGTACAACACACCTAGTGATGGGAATCCCACTTCGAAAGCAGACTGGATCTGGAAAGGAGTTTCTGTGAGCCAGGTGATGTACTGTATTGGTAATTTGCAAAATAAGCATCCCATTATAAATTGCCAATATCAAGTCATAAATTTCCCTCTTAGCTTTTTAGTAGAAATTATTGAAGGATATTAAGGCTGCACTAGCTTTTAGAGCAAGATAATGGGTAATTTAATGCAATTTTGACTTGGCTCATTATTGGACTTTACTGATGGGTTGAATCAAACTTTTGTTAGAATAATGAAAAAAAAAAGTTTGTGTCACATTGTGTAGTTTAACTTGTCCAGTAATGTGGAAATTCCATGTTAATTCATGGGGTCTCGTGCCCTTGCCAAGTGCTGATGCAGGACATATATTTTCATTTTTGTTTTATTCCCGTCAGAAATTAGCTATTTAATGTGAAGCTTCTTTACCTGGGATCTAATACTGCAGTAAGAATGAGGCATATGTTTGATGGGTTTTAATGCATTGCGTTTGCTAGGCTTGAACAGAGCCAATTACTAATACAATTACTAGTGTGGCGACATTCCAGATAGAAAAAGCAAATGAAAGGAGATCTGTCCATCTGGCTCAGCCCTTCAGCAGCTATTTAAACAATGAAGTATTTGTTCAATCTATCCCGCACTTAGGCTATATGCTATCCTCAAGCAAATCTAATTTTTTTGAATGATTTCATGGAATGTCACTGCTTTTATGGGACCATTGCACAACTACTTTGTAAGGGATAATGTCAGAACCATCTTAACCTCTTAACTTTATCTGTTGTTTCGTGATCGGAAGAATAATTTGACCTTCAATGCTATTCGGTAGATCTGCTGTGTTTGATACCGTAGAGGGTGTGGTAGAATTAAACGTTTTAAATGATAGGTACATAGCAGCGGTAGAATATTGAGTTCGACTTAGGTTTCATTACAATTCATCAAAAAAGAATACCTGATCTAGATTGGGTATTTGTGCTTTACTAAATGTGATCACATTCAATAGGGTGACCAGAAGTTGCTTAGACCTATGCACCTGCTGGCAGGCTTCTAGAGAATTACATTCTATTTAATTTTTTTATTGATCTGGATGTCTGACACATGCAGAAACCTATCACAATGCTTAAGATATCCAAACTATACTGAGAAGTCCATATCCACCAATAACCGTCTCCTCCGTCCACTTTCCCACACCGCACCCATCATCTCCTCCAACTCCAACTGGAAAGAGATGCTGGACCTCCTCGAATCTAAAATCAAGGGGATCCGTACAACCACCTCTACCCTGTCTAATGTTTCCCCTCCATCACCTCTCCCTTATGATCCATCCCTAACCCATCTCCCACTATACAGTGAACCCACTTGGGAGGACGCGGAATCGCAGACCAGTCAATCTAGAGTGTGGCTCAATTCTGATATGCTGTTGCCAAGTATGTCACGTACTGTACCGTCCTGAGGAAAACTAGTTTTTCTCTTATTTTGCTCATATACCTGGGAGCTGGATCACAGTATTTACAGTGGTCACAACAACGTCTCCAACCTTCTGACTGGAAGGAGATAAACAATCGAGAGGGATTTCCAAGACTTTGGGGGAGGCATATGTTGACAACAACAACAAAAACATATTACATTTGTAAAGTGCCTTTCAGGAGGCTGTCCCAAGGCCTTGGCATCAGGTTTGACCCCCAACTGTCCTTCCTCCCCCACATCCGGTCCGTCACCAGCACTGCCTTCTACCACCTCCGACGGATCGCCCATCTCCGGCAATACCTCACCTTAAAAGCCGCCGAAACCTTGGTCCACGCCTTTGTCACCTCTCGGCTGGACTATTGCAATGCCCACCTCTCCGGTCTCCCCTCCACCACAATCCACAAAATCCAGCTTATCCAAAACTCTGCCGCCCGCATACTCACTCGCTCTAAGCTTCGCTCCCCCATTACCCCAGTCCTTGCCAGACTTCACTGGCTCCCTATCCCAGAGAGGATCGACTTCAAGATCCTCACCCTTGTTTTCAAATCCCTCCACTCCTCTGCACCCCCCTATCTCTCTGATCTCCTCTCCCCCCAACCCAGCACCCGCTGCCTTCGCTCCTCTGGGTCTGGCCTCCTCCATGTCCCCCGAGTCCTCCGATCCACCCTCGGTGGCCGTGCCTTTAGCCACTATGCCCCGAGGCTCTGGAACTCCCTTCCTCACTCGCTTCGCCTCGCCCCCTCTCTTCCCAGTTTTAGGTCACAGCTGAAGACCTTTCTCTTTGACCGAGCTTTTGGTCACCTTCCTGCCCCTGCCCCTGGCTCGGTCCCGGGATCCGCTACTGTGAAGCGCTCTGAGACGCCGTCTGGCGTGGAGGGCGCTATATAAATCGAAGTTGTTGTTGTTGTTGGACTGTCAGAGTTCAATACTGAAATGGATTATGTGTGTCTTCCATAGGTTCTGGCTGTGAATGTGTGCATTCTGAGAAGTTCCCTTTTCTAAATAAAATATTTTAAAGCAACATTTTTTTAAAAACAAACCTGCTAATTCAGCATTCTTATCTAGCGCTGAATACAGCAAAAATCCAAACACGTTTAGCCAATGGGATGAAATGAATTAGTAATAAAAATTTAAACTACATGTACTCTTTTGTTGGATAACAAAAGATTTATCAGCCTTGTTTATTATTTAGATTTTTGTTGCAATATGCTACATATGCGACTGTTTATGGGACCCCGCTGTGTGCAATTGGCGCCTGCCTTTTGCCCACAAATATAGAGTCAATTCAATGTACATTATATTCTGTGAAGCACTTTGAGATGAAGGGAATACGTGAAAAACACTATATCAAACGCAAGGATTATTATTATATTCTGCTTTTAGTTAAATAACCATGTACTTGGCCTTGGCTCGGACTTTACCGCCAGTCTTTATCCAAGGTCCTTGAAAGAGTGGTTGCCTCCCAGCTCCGCTCTTTCCTTTCAACTCACTCACTCCTTGAACCCTTCCAATCAGGTTTCCGCCCTGTTCACAGTACAGAAACTGCCCTGGTTAAGGTTACAAATGATATCCTAACCGCCTGTGACCAGGGCTCCCTTTGCCTCCTCGTCCTCCTTGACCTGTCTGCTGCGTTCGACACAGTCGATCACACCATCCTCCTCCAACGTCTTTCCTCCCACCTCAACCTTCAAGGCACAGTCCTTGACTGGTTCCATTCCTACTTGACCCACCGTTTACACTTTGTATCTTCCAATGGTTTTTCCTCAAACCCCCGCACAGTTTCTCACGGCGTCCCTCAGGGCTCTGTCCTCACCCCCCTCCTTTTCACCATTTATATGCTCCCTCTGGAGCATATAAATGTTTGCGGATGTCATCCGCAAACATGGGGTAAATTTCCACATGTATGTGGACGACACCCAGCTGTACCTTTCTTCCTCATCCCTCAACCCCCAGACCATCGATGTTCTGACAGCATGTCTGTCCGACATTGAGTCCTGGACGAGGGACAACTTCCTCCAATTGAACCAATTTACTCTCCCCCTACAAGCCCACCCGGACCCTCCATTCAGCAGGACTTGGCCTGCTCCAAGCCCCCCGCCCGAACCGCCCCACCATCGGAGGCCGGGCCTTCAGTTTTTCTGCTCCGACCCTATGGAATTCCATCTCCCAATCCCTCCGTCTCGTTTCTTCCCTTTCCTCTTTCAAGGCCGGTTTGAAGACTTTCCTCTTCGACCGAGCCTTTTGTTCCACCCCGAATTCTTCGACCTCCCCTTCTTGTTTCACCCCTTCCCGTACACTCCCCTCCCAGCTCGGGTCACACGCCTCCTGTGCAGCGCCTTGGGACGTCCTCCTGACGTGAAAGGCGCTTTATAAGTGTAATTTGTTGTTGTTGTTACTGGGCTGCTTTGGTATTTGCTCTTCACAATTTTCAGGCTCAAGTGGTATTTGCAATGATTATCCTTTTGTTTTTAAAGAACCAAACAGAAAGTTGCAAATAGCATTCAGCCAAGAAAATATTTTTACACCTTTTAATTATTAAGATAAATAGGTGAGAGGTGATCGACCAGGGGTTGTGGAGTAGTAGGAAGTGAGTTTAGTGGCTGAGACATTTCTGCAATAATAATGTTTCAATTTCACCAATAAAGAAATGCTGTACTTTATTTAAAGTTATTTCTTCCTTTTGTGGTCAGGTTCCAGTTGTAAATTCTCTCCAGTAGCTTGATTTCTATTTCAAATAACATATTTTCAAAAAGAGATTTTGCATCATAACCATTATTATATTAAGTTATAGTCCATGCTTTTGACATGGACTATAACATCAATACATCAATGCACTTCACTGTTTTCAGTGACTCTATTCAATCTGCATGCAGCATTGTCACACAAAGTCATGAAGTGAATCACCAAATCTTTTATCTTTTTGATTGCTGCTGTGGGATCTTTAATGTGACCTTGGTTTATTGTCTCATCCAAAAGGAAAACACCTCTGATGATGCAGCGATTCCCCCAGCAGCACACTGGAGTGTTATACTAGAGACCATGAGCTAAATACCGATGTGATTGAACCCACAACCTTCTGACTGAAAAATGATAGTGCTGCCATCTGAGTCAGGCTGACCTAACTTGTTTTCTGTACCTGATGCATTCAGTTAACTTCTTGAGTTGTTTTATTTTTAGCCTTCATGAGCAGGAACTGTATTTTTCCTTTTGTAAACAATTATTCAGTTCTGCTTAGATCTCCCTTCTAACATCTGACCCACGCATGATGGTTGAGATAATCACTTGGCTCTTAATGTCCTGGCCTTTTGCTGTGGAAAACGCAACCTACTTTGTGCTGCGTTGTGTGGGTTATACTGATTAATATGACATTTCATTTTAAAGAGACATTTAATCCACTGGCAGTTTTTAAATTGGTTTCTAAATTCAGAATACTGTACAGTGAATGTATTTGAATGTATTTGTGGGTGAAACACGGCAGCCAATTGCACACAGCAGTCTCCCACAAACAGTCATAAAGTGACCAGTTTATTATTGAGGGTTTTTTTCCCAATCAGGCGTGTGTGGTAAGGAAACTTGCCCAAGCATTTGCTCTGCCGGGAATCAAACCCAGGTTTCTCACTTGCAAGGCGAGTGCTCTAAACACTAAGCTACCTTCATTTCTTAATTTTAGATTGGATCTGCCCTTGACATGGGTAATATTTCAAAGAAGTGTGTAATATTTCTCCTGATTTACTCTGATTTATTTTGTCCCCTAATCCAAATTCAAATTAATTGGCTGCTCTTCTCATTGTTCATGAGACCTGGCTGGTGCAAATTAACTGTCGCATATGTTTGTATAACATTCACTTTATACAAATGTAATTTTGTTCTTGTTAATATCTGGTCAAATATGTTTGTAATGCTCATTAGGACATTTATTTTTACATGAAAAGCACAGTATAAATATAACTGGTTGTTGTTCATTCTGCTCCATATTTCTTTTCAATGGTTGATTTGTGAGTATGACTGTCTGAAAAGAAAGAATCCTTGAAGCTCATCTAGTGAATATGACTGGATGTTGCCCTGATCATGGCTCAGCAAACAAATCAGTGCAGGTGGAAGCTTATCCAACATGTCAGTAATGATCACTAATGGTGAAAATTTGGTGCAAACTCTTTTCACTAATCAGAATTGCAAGATACTCACATTCTATTGTTTACTGTACAGTACTGAATCATACATACACCGTACACAGGAATATTAGTTTGCATGATAGTAGGTAGCGGGCAGTTTTTTTTAAAAAGCCAAATTTAAAGTATTTTTTGAGTGTGATGTTTGCCTGTTGAAAAACATACCTAGATATGTAACCTTGTACCATGGTCTTTTGATAGTGTCCCGAGGATACCATGGGCCTTTGCAATGACTGAGGTTTGTGGTGTTGTGCTCTGCATTATTTGGATGCTGGTGTTGCTGCTTCATAAGCACAGGTAGGTTTTTTTCTCTCAGTATTTTGAAGCTGCATTATTAATCACACTCAAGTATTGCATATGTAACTGGCGGGCACTGGAGCAGCGATATTATTTGTGAACCAAGAAAGTTTCTCCCACAAAAAAATTGACAATATATCCTGTGAAGCGCTTTGAGACGCCTCGCCAATGTATCAAATGCAAGTATTACTATTAAGAAAGTTTAATTGGGGGGTAGGGAATTGGCACTTTTATGTGTTGGATTGAAGCAAATCAAGCCTGGAGCACACATTGCTGCTGTGAGTTGCAGATACTAAAATGTGACAGTATTCTCGAAACAATCCATCGGGGAATAATTATCCTTTGTGAAAGAACACCGGGGAAGCCTGGAAATGTAAAGGCATTTTGTGATTTCTTAAATTAATCCATAATGAGCAGTCTCTAGAGATGTGCCTCTCCAGGTAAGGGAAGACAGTGAGAAAGCTCTACATAGATGGAAAAAGAGTAGAGAGTCACAGAGAATGTGTGAGGCATACAAGAGAGACAATTTCATGCTTCCTCTTGGCAACCTCATCTGCAAGCACATGATTAACTTCCATTGGTACAATGCCAATACCCATCTCATTCTCTCCATCACAACCAGTTGTGGAACTGTTCGATTGCCTGTCTGACATCAAGTTCTGGATGATACAACAAACAAACAACAACAAAACTTACATTTATATAGCGCCTTTCACGTCGAGAGGACATCCCAAGGCGCTGAATACAGTTTTGCTTCTCAGTCAAAAGGTTATGGGTTTGATCCATGAAAGGACTTCACAATCTTGAATATCCCTCAAATTCAGTGCTCGGGGTGAATTGTATTGTTAGAAATGCCATCCTTCAGATGTGACACTTAACCAAAGTCCCATCTGCTTGTTCAAGTGGATGTTAAAGATCCCTGGTATTATCTTGAAAAGCGAAAAGTTTTTTTCCTGGTTTCCTGACCAACAGCATACTAAATAAAAATTGTTCGCTCACTTTGTGACAGCAATGACCCACTTTGTGGGTCACTGCTGTGTGCAAATTGGCTGCCTACAAATAGTCACTACACTTCAAATTAAGTTCCTGTATAGCGCCTTGAGCTGACTGATGTGGTAAGCACACTGAGACATTACCCTGAATGAAAGGGATTATATTGTAAAGTTGTATGGTGCTGTATCAAATGTAAGCACTTTTTTTCCAACTCAACATCAACAACACTGAAGCCCCTTATCTCGCTCCTGGCTCGAATTAATCTTTAGCTCCAATTCCAACACTCTTCCTAGTTGCTTGTTCCGTTTGGCTCTAAGTTGAGTTTTGAATCACAATATTGTGAAGTTCTATCATTTCTAACCACTGCCAACAACAACACAACAACAACAAATTACATTTATAGAGCGCCTTTCACGTCGGGAGGACGTCCCAAGGCGCTGCACAGGAGGCGTGTGACCCGAGCTGGGAGGGGAGTGTTTGGGAAGGGGTGAAATACGAAGGGGAGGTAAAAGAGTTCGGGGTGGAACACTGCCATATCCTTTCAGCATATCCACTTCCATCTGCTATCCACTAACCATCCTTCTTGTAGCACATCAGTTTCAAGATCATTAACCTAATTTTCTAATCCTTCCATGGCCGCCGTCAACCTATATAATCTTCCAGCCAAATGTCCCAGGCTGAAATCCCTGCCCTTATGATTCTGTTTTACTGTTCATACTTGCTGTAGAAGCCAAACCCATTGGTCACCCCAAATCCCACCATCCCTTTCCCTCCACGCTCCCCTTCCCTGATCCCAGCTCGGGTCTGAAACAATTAATGTCCAGCGCCTTGGGAAATCCTCCTGACATGAAAGGCACTATACAAATGTAATTTTGATTGATTGAATTTTGTTGTTGTTGATGTATTGAAATTTGTGAGTACAAACCAAACATTGTGACTTGAATTCACATAGGTAAACTAAACCTCCATTGCAGTGCTGGGATTGTGTTGCCTTAATGGAGGTACTGTACTTTGGATGAGTTACAAAGCAAAGTTCTATCTACCTGTTCAGGTCCATATGCCTGATCCCATGGTGCTGTTCAAAAAGAGAAGCAAGTTTTTCTAGTGTTCTCGTCATTAATCTCCCCAAAAGAAAAGAAAATTAGTTACTAATTTCATCGCTGTTGTGGGACATTGCTGTGCGCAATTAGGCTGCTGCGTTCATCCACAAAACAGTGAATCTTCTGAAGCGTTTGGTCAGCAAGGATAGCAGTCGGGTGCCACATTTAGCCTTGGTGTCCATGGGAAACATTAACTACGATTTCTACTCATGCTCGCTGCAGCTTAAAATGGTGCATTATTGATGTGATATTTCTGTATGAACTCTTCCTTGGTCGTGTTCCACCACTTCCCTGGCCAACAATCTCAGGATGAATTGGTCATTCACCTTATGCCTGTTGGTGAGACTTCGCTTTTGCTAAATGCAAAATGGCTGCTGTGTTTGCCAATAAAAATACGTCACTATGTATGAATGACAGTAATTACTATGAAGTGCTTCGAGGCATCGTAGGCACTATAAAAATATACATTGTTTCATACAGAACTCAGTTTGTGACTTGTAATTTCATCTCTGTATACCAAGAATGCCAAAAAAGGGGGTTTTGAATAATAATAATAATCCTTGCATTTGATATAGCGCTTTTCACATCTTCAACATCAACATGTTTTTCGTAATGTAAACTACATTGTAGATTGAAATGCACTGCTTACTAACTGTTTTGGGCTATTTTTTCCAATGAACTCTAGGTCTATCATATTCCGTCGCATGTGTAGCCTGATGGGAACAGTGTTCCTCTTGCGTTGTGTTTCTATGTTTGTTACCTCACTCTCTGTGCCTGGCCAACATCTGCAGTGTTCTGGAAAAGTAAGTTTCATTTAAACTACTCCAAGCTCAAAATCGAGATGAGCAATTTTCTTGTAAATAATTTTTCAAGTAGAACTGTATGATTTTGACACTATTATGTATTTTAAGATTGTAACTTCTGCATTATATTGCAAAACAAAGTAACATTTTAAACCTTTTTGTGATTGAAATTTGGAGTCCTGTACAGAAATGTCCTGCTGTACTTTTTTACTCAAGCAACAAGAGTAGGGATTCTTGAATACATCGCAGAGGCCTGAAATTTATCATGGTATTATCTTAAAGACCATTATCTCAAAATTCTTATTATTCTAAATGTAAAAGTATGTAACAGAAGTTTTAAATTCAGCCTAATAAAAAAGGATTTCCCCCAGATCTGCTGTTCTTTATGAAAAAGGCCAAGTCTATAGTTAATTTTGGAGCTCTGGTTGATGGGAGTACTTACTAGGTAGTACACGATGTTGTTTAAGCAATCAAACTTGCAGATATTGTTCTAAATGTAGAATCCTAAATAACACACTTAACCCTTTGTCATTTACATGGGTAACAGCAGGATCATCACATACAGGCCATATTAACATAACACAAGGATTATTATATGAGAATCATTGTCAGCCCTTAAAAGGAACGAATGTTTTGCTAAATGATTCAAAGATGTTTCTATTTTGTTTCTCTTTCAGCTATATGGGGATATGTGGGCCAAGCTTCATAGAGCATTTGCAATTTGGAGTGGTTTCGGAATGACACTGACTGGAGTGCACACATGTGGAGATTACATGTTTAGTGGTCACACGGTTGTGATTACTTTGCTTAATTTCTTTGTCACAGAATGTAAGTATTACAAACATCATATACTCGACCTTCAGTACTTTTCTATAACACAATAGCTTATGAATCATATTGTTCTACCCTACCAGTAATCTTACCTGTGGTTAAGAGGAGTTTGGGATTCCATCTAGCTAGTTATTGTGGTAAAATAAATTGTATGTGTTATTAGGAATATTGAAATTACCAATTTTATTATCGTGAGGTTTTTGTTTGGACGGATTATTATTAGGTGCCCAAGGTTTCGTCCTGATCTGCCTGGATGCAAACACAGGTATCACGCTTATAAGGCGAGTGCTCTAATCACTGAGCTAAATCCACATGTGTAATATGTAGCTACAGGAACCTTCAATGATGTGTTGG
Organism: Hydrolagus colliei; assembly: GCA_035084275.1. Lineage (NCBI taxonomy): Eukaryota > Metazoa > Chordata > Chondrichthyes > Chimaeriformes > Chimaeridae > Hydrolagus > Hydrolagus colliei. The sequence goes on from CM068748.1 coordinate 17,113,826, forward strand.
TCGTATGCAAGCAGGAACAACGTTCTGGATAACATTATTTAAAAATAAGTAAATGTTGATCTCTCCAAAGTACAAACTTCACCCGTTTAGAACTGTATATAATAATCTGGTGTGAGAGAGGACATAGGCTGCAGAGTTCTGGATGTTCCACAGCCAATGGAGGGAAGAGTTGGGGAGGCCTACACGCAGGGAGTTGAGCCTGGATGTTATGAATGCGTGTATTAGAATGTGAAGTACCGGTAACTTAATTTTGGGGAGGGGTGGTTGACTATCACCCTAATTCTGCAGTGACATACTTTCGCTTTTGTGTTCATATTTTTCACTGCAGTGGTGCTGCCTATGCTAATTTGGTTACAGAGTTTTAAAATAAATTTTGTGTTAATCTGTATGAACTCTGAAACTCAAGCACCCTCTAGTGTCTTTATATTGTTCTGCAGGCCCTAAATTGCAGTCACGAGTACATAATGGTGGCCTCGGAGTGTGATACAGTATATTCACTTTCCAATATACTGTACAGAAATGTCTGGAAACACAAGTTTAAATCAAGCCAACTTTCTATGTCCTCAGTGAGCTGTTATGTTCAAGTCTAATGTCATTTGCTAAATGACTTGTCCATTCCAATACCTTGGTTTCTTATTTGTTTTCTGGAAATGTTTGGCAGTTCCGGATTTGAAATCTGATTCTTGCAAGACTTAAAACTAGTCATTGGTGTTTGTGGACAGACTCTTGGTAATTGAAAATAATTGATAGTATTTCATTTAAAGGTAAAATGCGCCTCACAGTTAGGTTTTCCTTAAATCCAATGGTTTCAAAGCTTTGCGATCATTTGAGGGAATATTTAGTGGATGCTAATGCTATTCTTTGGCATAGTTAGACAAGCTGAAAGCAAAATAATAATTTTAAAAATCCTTGCATTTGATATAGCTCATTATCCATGTAAAGTGGATTGCCTGCATATTTTGTAGACAAAACGTGGCAGCCAATTATGCTAAATAAGATGAAGGTGGAGCCCTATAACATTATTTAAAATGGTTAGAGCATTCTCATTGCAATCGAGACCTGGGTTTGATTCCCAGAAGGGTAAAATTTTGGGCAAGTTTCCTAACTCCACACACCTGATGATAATCCTTTAAGAAAAAAAATTGGTCACTTCAATCCATCACTGTGGGACACTGTGGTGCGCAATTGGCTGCTGTGTTTTGCCTGCAGATATACTGTCAATCCACTTTACAGTATACTCTGTGAAGCACTTTTAAGATATCTAGAAGATGTGAAAAGCGCTATACCAAATGCAAGGATTATTATTATCAACCTATGTTCCTTCAGCATCAATTGTGTGTGTGTGTGAATTTCACAGTAAATTCAGGACACTAACCTGTGTGCATTTTTAAACTAAAATATTTTAATGATCAAAAATGCCAGTAATTGTGTTAATTTGGGAATTTTTAGAAGGGACTCAAAACAAGCAGCAATATTCATCAATAATGATCCTTATATTTGGCATAATGCCTTTTACGTCAGGAGGTTATCTCAAAGGGCTTTACATAATGTACAGTAAAAGGCAGTGACTTGTGTTTTGCGAGCATTGTTGTAACTTAATATTCTTGTGAATAGTCGTAGCGTTGTTGCAGAGTTCATGGTCCTCAGTGAGATTTTGATTTTATCAAAATCATAAAGATGGTCTATGCCAGATAAATGAACAATTCCAGCGTTTTAGGTGTAAGCTCCATCCCACACGGATCAACAGTAAGTGCGTCAGAATTAGTCATCCCAGCTTTCATGTTCTTCTGCAGAGGAAACCTTTTTTTTTCATTTTCAATTTTACCAAATGTGAAACATTTTTCCTGCATGGCTTGTGGAGAGCTTCTAGTTCCACTGCTGTCATTGAATAACCTCAGCAGAATGCTGCATCCCTGACATTCTATCATTTGCACTGTATGTCCTCTCCTGCAGCAAAGCCCGCTGGAATCACACTGAGCATTTAAACATGACCTTGTTATGTCCTCGGGGAAAATATCTTTAGATATTGATACTTGCTTTTTAAAAACAATTGTTTCCCTTTGACCAATGTTACACTGTGTATTTGTGGAAATGATTTCCTGTTACTCTCCTCTGATTATCATTTGCAGCAGGCAGGCAACTGACCTTCATTACTTTGTTTGCTTTGCCTCACAATCAGCAGCTTTCTCTCAGATGATAATGGCATTTTGTTAATTGACCAAACAGACATGTGAAGTCCTCAGAAGCACAGCCTTTCTGTGTATGCAAATAAGCAGTTGACTGATGATGGTTCAGCCTGTGTAGATCTAATACACAGATCTAGATCTAAGGATTGTTTCTTTGTCATTTCAAAGCTACATTTCATCCTCTTTGTCTATCATTTTCATCATTATCATCCACTACTTTTCCTGTAATACTTTTCAATTTTGCCTAGTTTTATTTTTAAAAAAGAACATGTTAAATAATAATAATAATCCTGGCATTTGATATAGCCCTTTTTCACGACTGCTAGAGTCTCAAAGCGCTTAAAATGTTTGATGTGTCAGCCAGGCTCATTTATTTGGTATTACTCTCTTCGGAGGAGACATTAAACTGAGTTGTTTATTCAGGTGGACGTTAAGGTCCCATGACACTATTCAAAAAGAGATGGAAATTTCTCCCAGTGTCTGAGCCAACAAATCTCCAGATAAATCGGTCATTAACTTCAAGGTTGTTCGTGTGCAAATTGGCTGCTGCATTTGTCTACATTACTGTCTCTGTCCTGATTTGAGACATTCAAGATGTCAGTGGATGTCAGTCAGTGGTGCAGATATGGTGAGTCCTTGCTTGGCGGCGGTGGCAGGTCCTGGCCTGAGACCCAGCCCGGCAGCCAGTGGGAGCGACACTGGGGCAGACTAACAGGCTGTACTAACTGTTTCCCCAAACCCATTTGTTATGCTGTTTTATCTAGATTTTTTTCATGCTATTACTGTTTTTAGTAAAATGATATCTTGTACCATGTACATGTTGTCAACTGTAAGTATCTTTTCCAAATGTAGATAACCTCTTAAGTGAACTAGATGAACTAAACAGCTAAGTTGTTTTAAATAATTCCTTTTTTAAAACCTTATACTTTTGTGCAGATTTAAGGTGAGATGAGCGTAGGAAAGATACTTAATACAGTACTATTAAACATGCAACTGTGCTAATGTTTACCAACCTTCAACTTTCTACAGGTGTACAAAATTTCCATGAACAAGGATTCACATCTTCAAAAAAAAACCATAAAAGAGAATAGGATATGCAGTAGATTTTTTTTAAGTAAAGAGTTTATATCAAGTGAAACAAATTACTCTCATAGATACATAAATGGTGGGAGAAAAAACGCTATAGTTGGATTCATTAAGGGAAAGCTGTAGCAAAAAGAATGGGCGAGTTCAGTGATCTGATGGTCTAATTGTGCTTGAAATTATTTGTTATCCATTTATCATGTTACTGTTTTTCCTGTTGAACATTTTAACTCAAGTAAATTTTTATTTTGCTCTTGTGGACTTAAGCTCTCTGAGGCACTACCCTGCATGAGGGTTGATGTATAAATGCAAGTTGTTGTTATCTTTAAGGAATTGCATGACAGATTTCTATCTAGACACATTAAATTCCAACAAAAGCTTAATCCTTTTTATTAGCTTTCAGGACACCTGTTCCAAATGTATCTTTCCATCTTCCCCCAATTCCAATGACATATTCTGACCTTTCTGATGTAGTGTTTAAGTGCAGCCACCTCTGCATTCTTGGTCACTGTTACATGAATTCTAAACACTTCTTATTCCATATCTAATCTTAAAGTCGTATTATCTTATTTGTTATAGTTTGTATTGGAATTTATTTACTTTTGGGGAGTAACAGATATTTTTCATCTTTTTACATGTTTTTAAGGCAAACTATTTTTGTTTTAAACCATAAATCCAAATGAATCAAGCGATGGAGAAAATAAGTACCAATATCAATTTGTAATGTTGTGAATGAATAAGCAAAAGGGTTTGAGTTGCTCCGTTTCTAAATTCATCCAGGAACTAGCAGCAAGGTAAACTAAACTGAGTTCTTAACATTTTATTTTCTTGCTTTCCTTCCAGATACACCAAGAAGCTGGAACTTCTTGCATACCTTGTCTTGGGTATTGAATTTATTTGGGATCTTCTTCATTCTTGCTGCACATGAACACTATTCAATCGATGTATTCATTGCATTTTACATCACCACCAGACTCTTTTTGTACTACCACACTCTGGCTAATACTCGTGCATATCTGCACAGCCGAAGAGCACGTATTTGGTTCCCAATGTTTTCATTCTTTGAGTGCAATGTCAATGGTGCTATTCCAAATGAATATGGTTGGCCATTTTCTACTCCGCCATTATTAAAAAGATTATTTGCTTAAAACGTCACCAACACTAAAGTAACCAGCGATGTAGTTTTTGAGAGTAGAATTATTTATGGAGGGAAGAATGGTATAAGAAGTGAATATTCTAATTTTCTAGCCAGAGATGGCTCCATGGCTTAATATTTCAAGCCAGGAACAAATGAGAAGGAGAAGAGAGAACGTGATGTTTAACTGATTATTTATCGAGTTCTCGGTTGATCCGCCAAGTGGAATTATGTTCTGTTTTCCTAAATGGGCCAACAGTCTTGATTTAGAGATTATCTTGTCTTGATTGTCTACTTAAGATAGTGACTGTGCAGAGTGCATTTTTGTTTGTCAACCGGTAAACATTCGGCTCAGTCAATTTGCAGAGGTGAGTTTTGTTAGCAATGACGAAGAAGGAATAGCAGTCTTGGAAAAGTATTGTTGCTGAATGAGATGCTGTGATATCCTGAAGAGGAATATTAACAGAGGAAATAAAATGAATGAAACTAAATAAAATGAATGTCCAAAATGTTAATGTAAGAGAAGGTCTTTGAAAGAATTTTCGTATTGGCAGGTTTTTGAAGATTCAAAAATGTGTTGAGGATGTTTACGATATATGAAGAAAAACGATTTTGTATTTTTTCCTAAGATTGTTTTATTTCAGGGAAACAGCTTTTTGCTCATGTAAAGAAACACCACATAGACTAATAATGGGTATCAGAAATCAGGGAAAATCCAAGAAGTACCATCGCCATTCACACCTTCAGCTTTTATATTTCCTTAAACACCACATTAGCATTTAACTAAAAACTCACAAATCATCCATTCCTGAAGCAATAAATAGCAATAGTTATTCTCATACTAGTCTGCTTTGGGATAAACTGGATCTAATATTGGGCCTCACCATTTTTATTTTAAAACCTCTACAACTGTTCATGACATTTCTCATAACTTTATCTCTCAATATAGATCTCAAAACATTACATGCAGTATTAATAGCATGATGCAATTCTGCTAGAATCTATCCCAGCAACTTTTAAACAAAGAAATTAGTCCTTTTTTTGCATGTAAAAATCATTCTTAATTCAGATTTGTAAAGTTATGGACTAAATCTGTGATCTGTTTGCTTTGATTAGAATTCCTAGTTAGAATTCCTAGTTCTGTAGCTCAGTGGTTAGAGCACTCACCTTACAAACGAGAGACCTGGGTTTGATTCCAGGCAGGGCGAAACCTTGGGCAAGTTTCCTTACTCCACACACCTGATAATAATCCCTCAAAAAACAAACATTAAATGGTCATTTTCAATCTATGACTTTATGGGGCACTGCTGTTGGCTGGCACAATTGGCTGGTGTGTTTCGCCCACATATACAGACAATTCACTTTACAGTATATTCTGTGAAGCACTTTGAGATGTCTAGAAGATGTGAAAGCAGTGCATCAAATGCAAGGATTATTATTATTATGACATTGCATCTAAAGCACAATTAGGCATTTCTTACAAGATCATTCTTGGCTAGGTAGAGCATGGTGCTGTTTGGTAGTTTAGGCTGTGAATCCCATTATCCAAAATGGTAAGAATCCCTTTATCTTTGGAAGTGATATTGTGGCACTAACCTGCAAGTTTCTGTCACAAGCACTTTATTGACTTACATGATTTGCTCCTCTTGCCGGGATTTGATCATTGGCACAGTTGGGGAATTTACTAGAATAACACAAAGGCCATTTAATAGAGCTTTAAAAATAAAATGAAAGTCTAATTTAAATAAATAACCTTTAAAAAGTAACACTGCTTAAAACCAGCTACATTTTAGATTTTCTTCTATAAACCACTATGAACATCCTGCATTATCCGTCAGATGGGTATACTTTTGATTTAAAACAATAAGTGTTCTATTTAATAATCTGCATTATTACATTGTATTTTACGTATGCTACTCTCCAGTGATAAGACTGAATTGTTATTTGTGAAGATATAATAACTTTTACATGTTTTCAGTACCTGACAAAATTTGGAAGCATGGTATTTTTTCCTCCATTAAGAAATGTATTTACATTTATAAAGTATTATACATCTTTGAGGCTGAACATGTTAAAGCCAGGTACAGTATTGCTGTACTGTGAGATTTACTGAGCAAAGGAATGACCTAGATAAAGAATTTAAATATTGCACTTACACTTGCGCTTTCCATTAGTTTACATTTTCAAATGAGTTGTGGCTCAATTCAATGGTGTTTGACCCTATGTCTGTGCCAACTGATTTAACTTGGTATTTAAAAGCTATAATTGAATAATTTGTGCTAAAAACGCTGACAAAAGATCTACAATTGCCTGATTAATATGTGTATCTCACAGTAGCTCTTTTGAGCCCCAGGTCATTTAGTTCATATTTGTTATCAGTTGCCACAATAATCTAAAATGAAAGCCAAAATGCTATTTATTGGATGGGCTTTATTTGCAACAGCCTTGTAGACTATGTACAAACCTGGGTCTGAATGGAGAGATGAAATACTGTGCAAATAATAGATTTGATTCCTGAATGTTTACATTACTGATGATGATTGTAGCTAAGCATTTATTTAAAGTTACATTTGATTTAGTTCGCTTATATTTTGCTTTTTTATGCTCCCTGAATTTGTGGGTTACAAATCTTTGTGGTAGCAGCTTGACTTTGAAGGCCTTGGAAGGATGAAACAAGTTCTTGAGGATGTGTAAGAAATGTATCTGCATGCACTGTGCACTTAAAATATTTGAAGCTACCACATTTACAAGGCACATTTATTAAACCTGATTGTGTCAATAAACAGTTGTAGAAATTTCATATGAAGTCAGCTATTCAAGCTGCCAAATGTTTTGATGATGAATCTTATTTCTTTTACTCTTGTTCAAGTGTCTCCTTTTAGTTGACATAATATTCCCAATGGACAAATTATTGTCTTTCTTACTTGCTGGAAAATGTTTAACTTTAAGAAGATTTATGTGTTCTGTGGACCTCAGTGTTTTGAAGATGTAACATTCTAACCCTCTCATACTATCCGCTGTCCTAGCAGCAGACAATAATTGGTGCTGGAATTGGCTGCTGCTTTGAAAGAATGATGCAAATGCTTTCTGTCTCCTTTGCGCCATTCAGTTTTTTCTGATGTCCTACCCTGTCGCAGATTTAATTTGCTTGTCTGCGATAAGAGTTCCTTATAAATTTTCAACAGCTGAAGTTACAGTTGAATAAATATTCCATTTACAACAGTACATTTGGTTTAATTATAAAAATGAAATCAATGCCAAAGGGCTAGGTTAGTACAACATGCAGGACCAAGCTGCTGTATGTATACATTATAAATGTTTTAACAAATCATTTATTCATTATGGATCTTAAACCACAAAAATACATGAACGCTTAACTGAAAATCTATTGAGTTAGGAATTTAATAAGAAACTGGAATTCATTTAATGGTCCCATAATCCCAAATTCAGAGTTATCCACAAGCCTAAATCATCTCATCAGTTGTCCTTATTGTTCTGATGCAGAACTGTTGATTTATAGCAAACTAGAACCAGTTGTTTTGTGTAGGTAGACACAAGTTACATGCTATGCTTCATGTTACATGCTAAACTTATGTCCCAGCGTTTTGTGGGAAAGTGCTGCAAAAAATACATTCTTCTATTACGTTGTCATGTCAGTAAAACCTTATTATGTAATCTGGAGGGGACAAAAGGTAAGTTTGGTGTTAAATGCTTCCAAACACTATATCAACACTTCTAAAGCAGGAATATAGGTTAATTTGAAGGCTTTTGGTACAACTGTAAATTATAATATTTTAAATGATGGGACAATACAGCAGAATGCACCTTCCACACTGAAAATAACAAAGATGGAAAATTACTGTCCTGTTGTAACGTTTTCAAGGCTCTAACACACCAAATAACATGCTGTGTATATCCCACCAAATGTATTGAGGCCTTGTTAAATCTTGTCTGTTTGTTCTTACTTTATACAATGTATAAGATTCTATCATAGTAATAGATTTCACACAAAACTCAAAAATAACCTTGAACATTTTGCAAGGATTCAGCATTCAAAATTCCAAGGTTTCTTGTAAAGTCTTTTTGGTCCATGTGTTGACAGTACAATGCAAAAAAAGTTCACAAAAGATATGCAGATTTTAATATAAATTATTGTAATCATCTGAATGAAACATTGACATTAAAAAGGAATTACCTGGTTACATGCTTTTTATTAATGTTCAGTATTAATGAAGTAAGCTCAGAACATGCATTTGATGTTTATATTTATTCAAATCATTCAGTTTGTAACTTTGCCTGTAGATGGTCCCACTGAAATGAATTGATAATGAAAACTATTAAAACTAGTTTTTTTGCAGACCACTATCGGTAGGCTATATGTAATTCCACCTTAATCGTGATGGTGTTTGTTGCATTTACTGAAGTGTACCAACCATTCTAAAATAGTTTTGTGTAAAGCAACTTGAAAATAAAGTTCTACATTTAATTAAAAAAGTTGTTAAAAATGCTTTCTTTGTCTCTGTTGAATAATTGAGACTTTTCCTGGTCTCATAGGCTGATAAATGTGTCCGTTGGGAATGGTACACAATTATTGGGAATTTATTATGCTCAAATTGCCAAATCTCAGGATTTGGTGCATGAATGCACCTTACAAATCAAGATAAATCGATGGTATTGTATTTCTCTGCCATTTGTTGCACTTTATTCCAATGGGAAGCACGCAATCATTTAATTTGCTTTCATTTATTATTACAATCCTTGTTTGCCTACAAATACACTCAGTACTGTAAAGAATAAATACAACAAAATTATATTTATATAGTGTCTTTCATGTCAGAGGACGTCCCAAGGCGCTGAAATGAATTGGATACAGCATAGCTCCTTTAGTTTAAAAGATCATCTCAGTACTTCATAACATTAACTGTCAATGTATAAGCTGTAGTGGCATTTCAAGGGCAACATTTAGCTATGTCAAGTTTATCTTCAAATTTCCTGCAATTAAATTTTTGTATTGAATTAGTAAATGTGTTTTATTTGTACCCATCCTATGGTATCAATGCTTTTCAATTGCACAATCTAGTCAAAGTATTATGACTTTGGAATTTGGATTAGTGCTTGTGCTAACAATTATCTATAGGGTAAGAGATTGAATACTTGGCAACAACAGCTTGCAATTATACAGTTTCATGGCAAATAGAAAATAGAAGGTAGTTTCTCCTGGTGTCCTGGTCAACAATCCCGCTGATAGAATTGTTCACTCACTAGACGGCTGTTAGTGGAACATTGCTGCACACACACAACTGGCTGCCTCGTTTTGCCCACAAAATAGTCACTCCACTTTATAGTACATTCTGCAAAGTGGACCACATGATAAGGCGTAACGCCAAAGGATTATTATTTTGAAGTGAGCTGGAAAGGGAAGAGAGTTGAAAGAAAGATGTAAGGAAATCCTTCAGTCAAGTGTGATTATAAAGAGGGGGCAAGACAGAATGATTGAAGTCGGGAGCTCCAGGGAGGTGAGGCTGGAGTCTTATGAGACTTTTTTTAAATCAAAAAATTTATATACTGTACTTATTTATGAATATATTTGGTACTGTACAACAGAAATCCCAAAATACAAGTACAATATCTTCCATTTTTTTCCTTTCTCCCAATACAAAAGCATTCCATTGTTCACTGTACATTTCTTCACCGCAGATTGCGCAAGTGTTTTTTTTTCCGGGCACTCCCTTTAAAACCTGGGGGGGGGGGTTTGGGGGGGAAAAATATATATTTATTTATAAATATATTTATGAAATGGATCCAGAGCCAAATACAAGAACAAAAAGCCGCACGCAGGTCATGCAGATGTTTTTTTTTTACGCTCCCGTTAGACAACAACTTTGATTTATATAGCGCCCTCCACAACAGACGGCGAAGACAGTCGAGAGTCGCCCCTGCGTGCACCATAACCACGCGCGCGCCCACGCACACCTTCATAAGGTCACCTCCCGCATCCGGAAGGCGCCCCGATGTGCACTGTACACGCACATGTCTATTTTACATACATACACATGTATACATTTCATGTCGAGTGCCTTTCTGTACCATTATGCTTTTTAAAAAATATATATATATTAATTCAGCCTGGCTGGGGTCAGGTCAGGCTGCAGCGGCCCCAGTCATTGAGGCTGGAGTCAGGTGAGGAGGGAGCCCAGTCATTGAGGCTGGAGTCAGGTGAGGAGGGAGCCCAGTCGTTGAGGATGGAGTCAGGTGAGGATGGCGCCAGTCATTGAGGCTGGAGTCAGAGGAGGATGGGGCCCAGCCAATGAGGATGCCTCGGGCACGTGTTAGCTACCCCGTGTCAGGACCCCGACGGCGATAAGGAGAAGCTGGCCAGCGAGCTGCCTGTTGAGAACGCACAATCATAGCAGTGCGCAGGCTCGGGCCGGGCACCGCCCCGTTGACTGGTGCGCAGGCGCGGCGCTGTCTCCTTCACTTCGCCCTTCCCCCGAAGAGAGACCGAGTGACCGCCTGACTCACTGACCGCGCTGCTCACAGACACCCGCCAGGTAATCGGCTACAGCCCTTCACACACACATCCGCTCACTAGCAAGCAACGCTCTCTCTCTTCCTCTCCTTAAACGTCGCAACCGTTATTCGGTATCGTGCGCGGCCGCCGTTAGGCCCGGTGTCCGGGCCTGTCCTAGGTGTTGACCCCGGGTTGAGAAGCGAGTGCAGGTTATAGAAAGGGAGGGCGGCTGCTTCGTGCCGCGGTGCGCTGGTCTGCGATGAGAGTCTGCCGCTGCCCGCCCCCGCGGCTTCCCGGTGGGGGGAGAGAGCTGCGCATCGCTGCCTCCCTCTCACTGAGGGATCCGATCCGCGTGGTTGACCCGGGCTCGGCCCCGGGGTGGGCAGGGGGATGGGGGGGGCTTTTTCTTATCAAATGCATCAAGGCTGAGTTTCTGTTTCTCTTCCAACCGTGTGTGTAATGTGACAGCGGAGGCCGGGGGCGCGGGAGTTTCCAGCCCGGCCTGGGAAAGGGAGGGGGGGAATGCAAACGACGGGAAGATGATGCCAAGATGGCGCCGGGATCGTTGTCCTTCTTTAGGAGAGGAACCAGGAGTCGACGCTGAGTCCAGATGTCGGTGCAGCCACTGGGGATTGAGTGTGTGGACTTGAGTGTCTGGGGACGAGAGCGAGCCGAGCATCTGATCATGAAACACCTCTGGTATAGGGGCAAATAATAGGATTCAAGGTGAATGCTGTGACCTCGAGATCCTCTTAAGTGCCAAGGTCTGCATTGGCCTGTACATCGGGAGGGCAGAAGGACTGACATGTGTTTCTATTCCCTTATGTTTAAATTTTGCGTTCCGCATTTTGTAACCTTTTGTTTGAATACCAGCTTGCATAACTTGATGCATTTTGTTGCCTGTGTTTTATGGGGTGGGTGGGGAGGTCTGGTCTGCCTGCTTCAATCTCATTGTTCTGTTGAGGTCCGCTGTTAAAGATCATTTTTTCTAATAAAAAAAAAGAAATGCTGTAAAATCGTGCAATTCATTGACAGCGTCGGCCGTGTTTTATGGAGTGGGCGTTGTTGCTACTGAATGTCATTGGATTGATTCTGCAGGGTCAGGCCTGTCATTTACGTCGAATGATATGTGCACCATTTGTAATGATTATCCTGCAGTTGTAGTACAACTTCTGAAGATACTGTTAATATATTTGCAAACCCGTACCAGCACATTTTGTTGCTGTTTTGCATTAAGCTGAACACCTTGATGTACAGAGGTTTGACTTTTTTCCCATTTTGTTACGAGAGAACCGTTCAATTTTCCAAATTTATTTTGCACAATTGTAGCTGTACTGAGACTTTGAAGGGTTTAGACTCTTCAAGGGTCTAAGAAGGTCTAAACGATATATTCCTAAATATTGAGCCATACCTTCCCTTAAAAAAAAGCTGTCAACTGATTGATTTATTGCTTTTGACACTAATGAAAAGAGCATCCCAGTTGGATGGGCACAGACCCATATTTGCACTGGAAAGAAGGATCCACCTACTTTTATACTAATTTAACTGCACCCAACATGTCAATTGTTTTCTGCTTACTTTAAGGTTGGAAATCATTACATTAAATGGATGATGTTTATATTTTGGAAACAACCCCTGGTTTCAACCCACTGCTTGAGTGTAGATCCTTCACAGTCTAGTGTCATGGGATGGCCTCGCAACATGAACATTTAATTTTTGTGATTGCTTTGATTCAAAGCTGTCTGTTTATTTTGTCCATAAATACTGTAATATTTTTTTCCAAAGTACTTGAAGGCTTCATTGTGTCAAATGGGATGATTTCCTCAAATTAAAAAATCATGAATTCCCAGAATATTAGAGATCTTTCTATGAAATTGAATCTGTGAATGAAAGGAGTTCAACCCAAACATGGAAATTCTATACTTTTATGGTATACGATGCAGTATTAGCCACCATTCACGCTTCAAAAAATTTGAAATTACTTACAATTTACGAAGCATTAATTTTGTATATTTAGCTTGTGGCTGAAAAATGTGCTTAGAAATATGGATACCAGCATTAAGCCTTCATTTGAAATTGAGTGGATGAAGCTAAAATGCACTGTAATCTTAGTTTGGTTCCAGTTGCTGTGACAAATCATGATTTTTTCCTGCATGTTTGTGATTGATTCCTTGCACGTGATGCAGATTCTCTAATCTTGTTTACTGCCATGCATTGTGTTTATTTAATCAATTGTTAATTGGAAAGTGCTTCTAAAGATGGTAAATTTGGAAGTGGAATGAGCAAGAATACAGTTGAACATGAATGTGCAGCTTGGTTTTCCTTTCAATGTTAACATCCCAGTTGAACTTTTAACTTATTTTGCTGTTGTGCAGTGACAAATACAAATGATGCCTATTTCTCCTGAGGGACAGTGAAATTTGTCTTGCAGGTGGAATTGATTTAGATTTTGTATTCTATTTGATTGTTGTATTCCTTCCTCTACCGTTTAGTTTAGCGACAGGAAATACATTTCAGGATATTAATCCACTTTGGATGATTATATCATTTTTCAATCTGAAGCAGAAAATGTAGGACTCTGCCTTCTGCAACTTGTTAACTGCATTTACAGTTTTAAGTTTCAGCAGACTGACCAACTCCTGATGCAGTTCTGTACATTATTATAAAAGGTTCAGTTGTATTATGCAGTCCTTCAATTCGGATTTCTTTATTTTTTGGCTAATTGAATAGATAACTTATACCAACATGGAAAGCCCCTCAATTATTATTAAAAGGTAACTCAACAACTTGATAACAACATGTTGCTTTTATATAGCATCCTCCACTCTGAGCAATGTCTCGAGAGTGCTTCAACCCTATAAGATGCTATATCAGATGCAAGGATTATTCCAGTATTATAAGATTTACGAGTGAAAGTGAAACTCACATTTTAGATGCAGTTACAAGAAACAGTTTTTAAGTACCTTATTACGTTTTTATTCGACAATCAGACCAGTGTTTTGCCATTTGAATTGGCAGGCATGTTGTAAAATGAAAATTGATCTTTCCCTTTTCAATCAAATAATGAAGATTTCTTTTGAACGTGTTTTCTGAAACTGATTTTCAATGAAAACTGGCTCTTATTCCAACTCAATTGTTATTCAATATCGTCTAACTTCAGGTTAAAAGCACACCTAGAATTTAATATTTTTATAAAGAATATACTGACTATAGTATAGTGGGGTATATAGAAAGTATTTCTAGGATGCAGAAAAATGTAACTACTTAAAACTACGTTATCAGCTTGTTTTACTGGAGAAAAGCAAGCTTCCTTAGTTGCGTTGGCTATTTTGACTTTCACTGCTGCTACTGTTCATTCCAGTAGTTCGGTCGGGTAAGTCTTCATGAACTTAATATCTGCTCTTCATTTAAGCGCCTTGTTTTTATATATATATTATATGTATATATATATAGAGAGAGAGAGGTATCATACATTCATTATGTGTTGTGAAAGATCAGACTTATAATAAACTCTCAAAGCTGATGACTTTACCTTTAAGATTGGAACTTGGTCGCTGGGTTTTCATTCATATTCCCGATAACATTTTGGAACTCATCAGGGGAGCCTACAACTGATTCATTTCCGCTAGCTTTATGTAATTGAGTTTTGAGATAACGTATCTGTAGATGTTGGGTGAGGGATTGCAACAGAAAGGTATGATTATGTGCATTGCTAGACCATATTAGATAGTAAGTTGTTTGGGGAGGTGGTAGATTTTTACCTAGCTGAGAAATTCCAAAGGTCATTTCATTTGAATATCAGTAACCACTTACATTTTTGTAGAATTGTTCAGGGTTTGCTATTCTGCAATGCCATCAAGCTTTGAATTCTCAAACCTGTCATTTCAGTAGATAACTGGAATATAACGAGTCTATATAAATGTTTCCTGGCAGTAATTTGTTTAATGGTGAGCGAATACAATTCTTCACCTGTAAATTATGTGGACCTTGAGGTTTCCATGTGAACAATTTAATATTTGGCAGCAAAGGATGTACGGCGGAGAGCACCAAGCTTGACGAGGGTTAAATACACTTGAGGTGTTACTTAAATGCTGAACATGTTTCTTAAATGAGTCTAGTGCCGTCACCCCACAAACCCACCTGTCTCAACCTTCAGCATCTTTTTTGTGTTTATAAAGTGCTTTGAAATGTTCTTACTTCGTGAAAGATGCTATAGAATTGGAAATTATTGCCATGTTCTATATTCAGAGCAATGAAACAAATGACCAATTGATGTTTGATTACAAGCTTGTTTGAGGGAAGAATATTCCTTTGAATTCGTGCTACAGAATCTTTCAATATCTATCATTCTCAGTTTAACATTTTGCCTGAAGGATAGTATCTCCTACAATGCCTTGCTCTTAGAATGGGGCTTAAATCTACAGCTTTCTGAGTGAAACTTAATGAGAATGGAAGATGAAATTGATTGCATGTAATGTCAAGAAGCACAAAAGCTGTCATTTGTGTTTTGAATGGACTAAATAGTTGGTATATTTGTAAGCCATCCTGATGAACGCGTAGCTCATGCAAACCATCTATACGTAATTCTGCTCCTAGCTTTTCTGTCCAGAAATTATTATTAACACTTAATTTAATTCACTTTTAGGTTTACTAGAATTTCCCATTTAATCGAGCAATCAATAGGTCAATCAGACTACAAGATGCTCTCCTTAAAATTGGTTTAACAAATCTCTTTTACATTAGTATTTGAAACAATTTGTATTATTATTTATCTTTTTTCCCTCTACAGATATAATGGCTGTACCTCCATCATACGTAGATCTTGGCAAGTCAGCCAGAGATGTTTTCAACAAAGGCTATGGTAAACTCATTTCTACTCTGTTGTTGTTTCGCTTTAGTAGTTGAGAGAACAATTGTAATTCCACATTGTTCCTATTTACCTTTATATTGACATTGCAGTATGTGAATGGCTTAGATGATGCTCTGGGACATTATGCTGCTCAAAGGACACTACATTAATCCTTCCAGTTGGAATATCCCCTTATCACATCGTTAAAGATGTCTTAAAGAGCAGAATATTCACAGAATATATTGTAAAATGATTTGCATTACAGCAACAACAAAATTACATTTATAGAGCGCCTTTCACGTGTGGAGGATGTGAGATTATTATCACCGCCATGGCAGCATCAACCTCCATGGTTGCACACTCAACCTCACCAAACCAGTCAGGAATCTCGGTGTCTTGTTTGATCCTCAACTGTCTTTCCTCTCCCACATCCAAGCAATGACCCGCTCTGCCTTCCCTCACCTCCACAATATTGCCCGATTCCACCATTACTTCACCTCCCAGGCCGTTGAAACCCTTATTCATGCCTTCATTACATCCTACGACACACGACTACAACAATGCCCTGCTTGTCGGCCTTCCCAATTCCTTCCTCCATCGGTTGCAGATAATCCAGAACTCTGCAGCCCATGTTCTCTACCGCTCCAAACTTCGTAACCCCCATTCTCACCCAACTTCATTGGCTCCCCATCACCCAGAAGATCCAATTCAAAGCCCTTCACAGCCTCGCCCCACTCTACCTCTGCGACATCCTAACACCCTACCAACCTGCCCGCCCCTTCCGCTCAGCAGGCTCTGGCCTGCCTTTACACCCCTAACTCACCAATCGGGCCATTGGCAGGGGAACCTTCAGCCACTCTGCCCCCAAACTTTGGAACTCCATCCCACAGTCCCTCTGCCTCGCCCCCTCCTTGTCCTCCTTCAAGTCCCACCTCAAGACTCTCCTTTTCGACGGGTCCCATTGGTCACCCCAAATCCCCACCTCACCAACCACCCTCCCTGACCCCAGCTCAAGTCTGAAACAATGACTTTCCAGTGCCTTGGGACATCCTCCTGATGTGAAAGGCTCTATGCAAGTGTAATGTTGTTGTTATTAATCTACCCATAGGAATCATTAACATCAGGCTTTCAGGACAGCAAGTAACTTTTAAGGATTAGATTTCCATTTCTGAGCTTTTGGAGGTGACTAAAGTACAGTAGAAGCCCTTTTATCCGTGACTCGATGCACTGGCACTTCCGTAAAACTGGCACACCAAAAAAAAGTCCCCATTCGATAAACCGGAACTTATCCGGAACAATAGCAGTGGAGCATTTGTAAATGCATAAATAATAACAACAGAATATTGCATTGGTACTCACCGTCAAAAGCACTCTCCTGTGCCCCCCACCCCTGCTGGTAGATGCTGCGCTTGAAGCCATGATGCTGCGGTTGAGGTTTATAGTCCAGTGACCCCTCCCAAATTGGAGCACGCCAAGCAGGCGAAAAAAAGGAGCGTGTATGACTTCAAAGTTATACTAGCGGCAAGCCGATAACCCACTGCTGCTAGTAGAGTCTAGGGCTTTGGCTTGCAGCTAATAAAGTTGCCCGACTTTAAAATCGCGCTACTGCTTCTTTCACCCTCCTGGCGTCCCCCATTCAAAAAAGAATCGCTGGACTGCAAATCCCAATCAGTAAAGATGAGAAGCGCAAGAGAGCAGCTCCAACAACAAGCACCAACACAATACTCTGCCACTATCTGCTATTACCTAGTCTGGTGTGTATGCTGTGTGTTAAAAGAACTTTAAATTGTTTTGTAGTGGATTTTCGGCCGTGGGCCGCCCGAATATACGGCAGGCACTTTAACTGGCATTGGCCAGGTCCCGCGGGTTCCAGATAAACGTGCTTCTACTGTATTTGGATTCCTGTCGGTTAGTGGTCTGAGCACTCGTCTCGCAACCGAGAGGCCTGGGTTTGTTTCCTGTGCAGGGTGAAACGTTTCCTTACTCCACACTCCTCTGTTTACCAAGCAGTAAGGAGGAAAACAATTGTCAATTGTACGTAATTGGCTCCCGCGCTTCACCCACAAAATACAGACAATTCACTTCCAACTATATTTTGTCAAGCTCTTTGATACATTTCTAAGATGTAATAAGGTGCTAAATCATATGTAAGGATTATTATTATTTAGTAGTGTGGTTCTTTCTGGAATTTCAAATCTGGTATAAATCTAAAAGATCTAAAGTAAGTGTTGAATAATTTGTCTGTTCTTTAGGTTTTGGGTTGGTAAAGCTTGAAGTGAAAACCAAGTCAGCAAGCGGAGTGGTAAGTTTTTTTTGTATGATTATTGTGAATAGATGGCACAGGTTTCTATTTAATGGACAAAATATCTAAAAATGTTTTAACTAAAGCAAATTTGTTTGCTGAAAGCTTTATGATTGTGGTTAAATATGTGAAATTTAGCAGACCTTCCTAGTGAATTTAACATTAGTGCACTGAAATCCTAGCCTTCTTGCGCTTATTTCTTACTACAGTAAAAGCCTGTTTATCTGACACCCTCGGGGCGTGGCCAATGCCGGTTAAACCATGTGCCGGATATTCAGGCAGCCAGCTGCCGAAAACCCAACACAAAAAAAAATAAAAAATTGGGGGGATATATTTTTTAAACATACCATATTAGTTATAGACTAAATAATAACAGAATATTGTATGGATACTTACCAATAAAGCAATAAATATTGATTGCAGTCTATAAACACAGCACAAAATCAAAGAGATACTCTTGTTGTTTCCTTTCTTTCTCTCCCTCCTTCCCTCTCTTTCAGTCTGGGATCTCAATGGCTCCAAAGTCCAACCCCCCTCCATTTTCCATCTAAATTAATCAACTCACCCCCCCCTCTCTCTCCCTGCCTCTCTGAAACCCGGAAGTGTACCATTGGCAGCATTCAGAGCTAATCGTACTGTACTCTCCTATGACAATCGACTCATTAAATGCACCACAGCGATTGTGCCGGATAAGATCCGGTTAATCGAATGGGGACCTTTTTTTTTTGAGGTGCCAATTATACGGAAGGTACGGTTAATTGGGTCATGGATAAATGGGCTTTTACTGTACCATTTTATCATGGAAAATCAAATGTTCAAGGTCTGTGTGACAAAATCAAATGTTCAAGGTCTGAATCATATTGTGTAAATGTTGATGCTGGAAACCCGCTATAGGTGTATAGACAAATTTCTCAATATACATTGCGAGATGTGCTCTGGTATCATGCTGCATGATTAAGAATTTAAGAGGATTAAAAGTTCCAGAACATTGCTGTCTTTATTGACCTATAGTTTTTTGTGATCTTTCATAGAGGCAATTGCTAATCATTCATGAGTGCCACTGTCTTTATAGTGGGAGACTGTTTATATCAGTAATTAAAAGTGTAGTGGGTGGACATCCAGATACTTGGTAATTTAAACTGTGCAGCATAATTTACCCTGGAGAAAAATGTAATATTTTCAATCTCGCTACATTTGCTTTGAGCATGATTTTCTAGTGGGTGTGCCAAGTGTGAGTTATTATGTAGAGCATCCCTTGTCAATGAAGGAAGAGCTTGGAGACACCTGAGTATCACGGAGTGAGTATGGGAATCTATGCCTCAGGCTGCCTCGGAGGTGACTGCACAACTTTACAAATATCAAAGATGACTGGCTTTGCTGTGGTGTAAGTGCAATGTTGCCTGTGCAGAATTCTGTATACACAAATAAAAGGATTAATCCTTTCTAGCAGCAGTGCGCTGATCAGGATGCCTTGGGGAATATCCATTGGTGCTGAGTAAGAATGCTTTCAACTCTGCAATTTGGATGAGGATATAGCCTTTGCTTTAGCTTTTTTTTGCCTAAGCTGTGGCCGTGATTTTTGTCTGGACCTGGAGGGTGCTGTTCAATGCAAAGTGACTGGTTGTTGCATATCTTCAATGCTTCTGGAGATGTATTCCAGCATCATTTGAGCTGTAGAAATTTGTCTGCCCTTCATTGTTTGAACTATGTACTTCTAAGAAATAAATTCAATATAGTAAATCTTTAAATATACATTTCCAAATCCCCAATATCCTATAAGGTAAAACATTGTCTGATTCAGCACCAGTCCACATGTGAATATTTATTTGCACCTTATTTGCTGAGATTCCTAATTGGCTTTTCACAAACCTTAATAATCTACTCATTGAATGAATGATTTATTTTGGACGTGGACTAACTGAGCTCTGACTGGGTGTCTTTCAAGGCCATTCACGGCCTTGCCCCCGCCTATCTCTCTGTCGCCTATCTATCCCCGCCTACTGTCTCCCTATCAGCCTGCCCGCACCCTCTGTTCAGCAGACTCAGGCCTGCTCCGCAGCCTGCTCTGCAGCCTTTCAGCCTCTCTGCTCCCACACTGTGGAACTCCATCCCGCAGCCCCTCCACCTTGCTTCCCCCTTTCATCCTTCAAGGCTGGTTTCAAGACCTTCCTCTTCGACCGATTGTGTCACATAGACCTTGAACATTTGATTTTCCACGATCAAATTGTACATCAGTAACTATAGCAAAGGCTGCACATAATGACTACTATTCCTCATTCTGGATGAGCAGAATGCATATTGTCATCACATTGCTCAGTCCACTCCCCCGTCTACTGCTCAGCTAAAACCAGAAAGAGATTACTGGAAGAAAGTATAGGGAAGCTTGCCTTCAATTTTGTTACTTGTATTGTAAAGTACAGGTACTCTATTTAGGACGCTTCTATTTAGGATGTTTCGATTGAAGGAACATCATTTTTTAGCACCTTTTGATCGATATAGGACACTTGGATTAGTTTTAACGAAATTAGAAAAAAAAAATTGCACGTGCGCATTACATATTTTGAATATCGTGGTTGCATTTTGCGCGTCCCTTTCGTCCATACACACAATCCATTGTGTATTCGCGGGTAAATCCAAGCGTTTGAACTGGCCAATAGTATGTCGCTACGTCATTGTTTAAAAGTCAGCTGATTTTAAAGCGACATCACACCACATCAGTATTACAGTAATTTCCAAACATTGTCGAGCAACTTCAAGCGACTTACAGCCTCTACTGCGTTTATACCAAGTCAGGAAAGAGAGCAATAAGTGAAATGAGCAGCGGTAATACCGCAAGTGGCCAGAAACCTCGCAAAGTCATCACTTTAAATACTAAAGAGGTGATAAAGCGCATCAAATCTAGCAAAAAAGATACGGACGTTGGGAGGGCTTTAGGACTAGCTAGATCAACGGTGGCTACTATAAAACAAAATAAGGACAATATAATGGCAAGTTCAAGGTGTGTTACAGGTGCAAGTAGATTATCAAAACATAGTGATGTGATGGAAAACATGGAAAGAATGCTGAGTGTCTGGATTGAGGATCAGAACCAGCGTAATATACCACTCAACACCCTGGTTATCCAAGAGAAGGCAAAATCATTGTTTAGGGAGTTAAATGATCAGGAAGGAGAAGGCTCAACGGCACCCTCTTTCAGTACTAACAGAGGGTGGTTTCAAAGATTTAAAAGACGCTATGGGCTCCACAACATCAAGATGAGTGGGGAAGCTGCAAGTGCCACTATCACACTGCCAGTATTAAAGTTTGCCAGTAGTGTACTGTATTAAAGTTTGCCAGTATTAAAGTACAATACTGTACAATTACCCCAAGTACCCCTTCTTGCCCATGTGTGTTAATTTGTGTGTTATGTTGTGTGGTTTTTTGTGTTATTTAGTTTAAGGTTTAAGGTCCGAAAATTTTGTGAAAAGAACGCATCTCTGGTTATATAATGGGACCTCATGGGAAATCGCATTTCAATTTAGGACTTTTTGATCTAGATACAGTTTTTCAGGAACGCAACCCCGTCCTAAATAGAGGTTTACCTGTATTTATATTTTGTGGGCATTGTAGGCTTTGTTGGACCTTTGTCGACTATTCTTTTGGGATTTCTGTAATACCTAAAATAAATCCAAGAAGTACCTTTTGCCATTGCAACAACAATAGCAAAATTACATTTGCATAGCTCCTTTCACGTCAGGGGGACTCTCCTATTCACTCCGTTTTTTTTTCCTACTACCCATTTCAGAAGAGAAGGCTTTTTTTTAAATAAGCGTTTGGTTGGTTGATAATTTGCTTTAATGGCTGGGTTTCCGGACCTTGATTATCAACGAGGTAACATCGTTGATGTGACTTTCATACCAGCAAAAAGGTCTGCAGTCAGTCTTTAAAACAACAGTTGTTGGTGAAATAAACTGATCAGTGACATTCCAAAGATAATGTTGCTTTTTCAAGGGATCAGTTTTGAAGTATTCATTGAATAGTGTATTCATATGATATTGGTCCATTACAGTTGATGTGGAGAATTATTTTTCTGTGAATACCTCAGTGCCCTGCAGTGAATACAGATTAAATTGTATGCAGAATATTAACTGGTCCTTCAATCTTCTGATTGCTGTCACCCTTACATGCAGTTTTGGCAGTTAAATACGCAAGTACTGACTTGCAGTGTAAAAATAGCCATATATATTCATGAAACATGGGGCGAGGCCTTTTGGTGTATCGAGTCTGTTGATCCATTCTCCTTGTTAATAATTATCCGTGCGTTTTAATATAGTGTTTTTCACGTCTTCTAGATGCCTCAAAGCAGCTTTTACCTTCAACGCAATTTCGCATTCTTTTTGTTCTAATCTCTTAATACCAAGTATCTAGTTGTCACCCTATTAAGGACTTTATTTTGAATCTATGGCTTTCTGAGATGGTACAATCCATAACCCTTGTGTTCACTTTTATCCTTCTCCTGTTTTCTGGATTTCTTAATGTCATTCCCTAGATGCCATATCAATTCCATTCATTTTCCATTCATTCAAGACCTCAATCAGATAACCACTTACAACACCTACAGCTCTTAAGAAAGGAATCAAATTTATGCAGTCTTTTATAACTTAATTTCCTTAATCCCTGGTAAATCATTGCAGTTTTTTTTTCCAAGAGGGTATTCTGCAAATGAGGTTCCAAAATGGAACGCTACCATTTGTGTGCCTATGACCACAGTCGTATATCCTAGCTTTTATTTTCCAGAATTTCAAAAGAAATAGTCCTTTGTCAGAGATCATATATATTTGTTTTTTTTAATAAGTGGCGACCCTTCATTTTATAGACTGAGTTGGCTAATGTGTAGTGTGGAGTCCTGCAGCTCAGTGGTTACGGCAGTTGTCTTACAAGCGTGAGACCTGTGTTTCGAATCCAGGCAGAGCGAAACCTTGGGCAAGTTTCCTTACTCCATTCCCTTAATAATAATCTGTCCCCAAAAAACCTATAATAAATTGTTCTTTTTCAATCCACGACTGTTTGTGGGAAACTGCTGTGTGCAATTGGCTGCCGTGTTTCGTCCACAAATATAGTCAATTCACTTTACAGTATATTCTGTGAAGCACTTTGAGATGTCTAGAAGATGTGAAAAGCAATATATCAAATGCAAGTATTATTATTATTAGTGTAGCGAGTATCTTAATAGTGAATAAGTATATTTTAAAATGATAATCCAAAATATGCAACTAGTGGGCTAAAATTCAATTAAACTTTTGGGGTGATGTTCGATTGCAGTGAGGGAAAGCTCATTTGGCAGCAATTTCTGTACGTGACTTTTTGATCTGGAATTGACAGACTTTATGTACAGAGATCAATGGTTTGCATGCAGTAAGTAACTGTATTGGCTTGCTTATGTAGAAACTTTATGGTTCCAGCTGCACATGAATTGTCAGATTCAGAAGACTAAATGTCCTTTTCTCTCCCAACAATTTAACAGGAATTTACAACTTCCGGTTTATCAAACACTGAAACCGCCAAAGTGACGGGAAGCTTGGAAACCAAGTACAAGTGGTCTGAATATGGGCTCATCTTCACAGAGAAGTGGAACACTGATAATACTTTGGGGACAGAAATTGCAATTGAAGATCAGGTAACTATTCTGATAAGATTGGTTCTGTATCTTTTTTACTTGTAGATAAGAAGTGTGCATTATTGATTAGAAAGGAGAAGCCCTAGGATATGAACCAGCTTGTCATGGGATATGATTCCGAGACAAAAGTTAGCACTGCATTCCAATTGAGATTTTATTTTCTGCATTTTTTTTTTAAAAGCTCAATTTGAGGAAAGGAAACTATGTGTGTATGTGTTTTAGTAAAAAAAATTATTTACTAATTCAGGAAAGAATATATTTCCTTATTAGTTCATTCACTCTAATATTTCTCTTCTTTGTTAGCTTGCCAAAGGTCTGAAGTTGACATTTGATACTACCTTCTCACCTAACACGGGGTAATTATAGCACTTAATAATTTGCAACATGTATGGTCTCTATCTGTTAGATGTTGCTACTCAGTAAACATTGAAATTTACCCATTTTGCAATTTCAGGAAGAAGAGTGGCAGGGTCAAAAGTGCTTTCAAGCGTGAATATTTGAACTTGGGTTGCGACGTGGACTTTGACTTTGCAGGCCCGACCATTCATGGTTCAGCTGTAGCTTCTTATGAAGGATGGCTTGTTGGTTATCAAATGTCGTTTGATACCGCCAAATCAAAACTGACCCAGAACAACTTTGCAGTGGGCTACAAAACCGGCGATTTCCAGCTACACACCAATGTGTAAGTTGTATTCATAGTTTTAAAAGATGGGAAACCATACAGATATAGTTGAATTTTTATGTTTCTGCTAACATCTTTAATGTATTTGATAGTACAAGTGTGGCTAAAGAGATGAGGACTTCAGTCCAAAAATGTTCTCGTCAAGGAATTTAGACAAGTGACTTGAGTAATTTGTAAATTAAACTAATTTGGGAGGGAGGGGATTTCCTATACCTACAAATAGAATCTTTGCATTGGGTAAATTTCTTTGTTTAAATCTCCAGGAATGATGGTGCGGAGTTTGGAGGCTCAATCTACCAGAAGGTGAGCGACAACCTGGAGACGGCTGTAAATCTTGCCTGGAGTGCGGGAAACAACAGCACCCGCTTTGGCATTGCTGCTAAATATCAGCTCGATTCTACTGCTTCCCTTTCCGTGAGTTTGGTTCCGTTTTCTTTTTCCTGCTCCAATTATAAAGCATTTATTTGACTGATATATTTATTTACTGAATCCCATTAATTTGTTTCAGGCAAAAGTCAACAATTCCAGTTTAATTGGAGTAGGTTACACCCAGACTCTTAGGCCAGGTAAGTGACCAGCTATCTCCTTCCAAATTATTCACGATGAGCAACCATTCAATGTTAGCTGCTTCTTACCTGGAAATTTGGCGTAGAGCGGAATTTCCAGCAGCTCAGCATCTTTGACAAGCATTTGCTAGTTGATCACTCGAGTCCTAGCTGGTCTATTTGGGTTGTGGACTTCTTTCACCGCACATGTGTCGGCCGACTCTCCTGCTAATATGGCCAAGTTCCAGTCACGACAGCATTTCCCATGTGCTGCATGTTTTTGTTTAGAAGCCCAGGATTGCGGTCTTTGTTGTGATGCTAGTTGCGAATTTAGGCTCCACCCAAAAATCAGCTAATAACAAGACACCACTGTAGAAAGAATTTGACCACCAGTGAAACATGAAGTTTGATTAATAAACTTCCCTGTCTGTATTACAATAAGTAATTAGGTTGGGAAAATTTATAGATACTAAAACGACATCTATTGGGAGCACGTTGCACACGAGGACACTCTTAAGAATGGTGTTGCAGTTGTGAAGGAGTGAAACAATTTACATCTGGCAAAATCTAGATGTAAATCTCACCTGAACAGCTGAACTCAGGCTCCAGAGCTTTGTCAGAGGAGAAACATTCTCTGGCTGTGTCTTCATTGATTTAGCTTGTTACTATGAAGCACAGAGCTACTGTTCTAGCACCGAATAGACTGCTGAGTTGAACCTAAGTAATACAAAGAAACAGGAGATGGAGAAGAGTTGAAAACAGAACTCTGAGATTGTTGTTAGTCTTGGTCTAGTTTTATTTGCCTGCACTGATAGGGTGGAACCAAGATCGAATACTGTTTCAGAGCATTATATATGCTGAATGTGTCACAATACTACTCATCACAAACTGAAAACATGTTGATACCCATTTCCATGAGATTTGAGCCAGGTGCCACGTAAACGTCTTTACCTGCAAACCCTCCAGGCAGTGGTTTTCCTTTAAAAGGTTTTCCTGTTTGTCTTCTACCATGTTATCTCCTTTCTGTTCAAAACAAAGAGAAATAAAATGTAAATGCAGAACTTGAAAAGGCAGGCAGAAAAATAATAATAATAAATTAGTCACTCAATCCACTATTTGTGGGACAGTGCTGTGCGCAAAGATTATTGTTAGTGGTAGTAGTAAATGGCTCCAATGAGGCTCTAACATTAGAAGGGTTGAATACTGACATTTCTGTGATAAACTATATCTTCAAGAGCAAGTAATTTGACAATCAAGTATTTTTATGCCTCTTTACTTGCAGGTATTAAACTCACTTTGTCTGCCCTTGTTGACGGAAAGTCAATCAATGCCGGCGGCCACAAACTTGGTCTGGGTCTGGAATTGGAAGCTTGAGATATCCACCTCCTACCTTCAATGACAAAAGGGATATCGGAAGAAAGCAGCATTTGGCCTTATTCTGTATTTCCAACATGACCGATGGGCGTTTCTGAAAGGGATGATTCGAATCAACCACGTACCTGTATTTTTAATACTTTAAACTGTCATTTTGTTTTTTGAGTGAAATTGGTTATGTCACAGATGATACCGAAGTCGTAGGACACTCATTTCTACATTATTTAAAATCTATTTAACTGTTAATACACCAGTCTCCTAATAATGAAATTGACCTTTATAAACTCAGTTGTGGCTGCATGTTTTTTTGTTTAATGTCTATTTTGAGACGTCGTGGTGTTTTCAGTCCACCTACAGTTGGATAAATTGAAATTATCCACGTTGCAATTAAAATTTTATGGATTCTCAGTGTATAGCAAATTATTCCAAAACTATTTTCGATATCCCAAACCCATAACGACTGATGCTGAATAAAAAGGAATAAACACAGTGGGTTATGAAGTTATATTTGTATCACTTCCTTCTCCAGCTTACCTATTTTCAATGTATGGACTATAGCTATTTATCATGTGCCAAGTTTGAGAGTCACCAGTAAAGGAGGAATTCTCAATTCAACATGGGTTGAAGCCCTAAAATAAGAACATAAGAATTTGCTAGGTGAAAGAAGACCAAGGTCCATCCGGTTTGTCTTCTACCATTTTGGCAGTGGATTGACATGTCGTGTCCCAAATATTGTATCCCAAGATATTCTCAAACAGAAACCTATCTAATTCTTTCTTGCACCACCTAGGGAGTTTGTTCCATATGTTTATTGTTCACTCACTGAAGTAGTGTTGCCACAGATTTGCTCTGAATTTACCCCCTCCTTAATCGCGTTTCTCAACATCTGTTATAGAGTGGTGTATGGTGAACTGGTCGAACTGCAAATGTCATGTCATAATTGACATTACTTTAGCTGTGTTCAGTCCCAGCTGAAGGATATTTGGTTACTTAGTGACTTGAGGAATACCATTAAAAGGCACCTGTAACTGGTTAAATCTGCCCTGTATACAATAACTTGGATTTTAAAAATTAGTTTGTTATCTTTGGGGATAGAAGCAGCCACCTTTGAGGCAGCCTTTCCACCTGCTTCTATCCTTCTAAACAATTATGGAATCTTTTGTTACAGACACTGAACGCTTTGCTTTTGTGTTGACTTCAGTTGATACTGGAGATAATGTGATGAGCAGACCAACCCCATTAGCAATCCACAAAATCTGCAGATTGATGGCATTGTAGGAAGGTTCACTCTTTAATGGTCGATGAGGGTTTGATCTCAGAAGATTTTTTGAAAACAAAGATGAAGAGAGAATGTGTCTCATTTTCAAATTGTAAGCATTTCATTCCCTAATATGGAATTCCTCACCCTGAAAATTCAAAGAATATAGAGCCACTGATTGGAGGTTTTTCTTGGCGTTAATTTTGTGTGAAACTTGTCGAGCGAGTCTAATAATCAGCATAATAAATACAAGTTATTTCTTGCACAACTCAACACCCAGTTTTTAATGATGTTAACTGATTGGAACTAGTTTCCAAACTCTACAGCTTCATATTGAACTTAAATCATCCTGCACTCCCTGTGCTAGTTTTGATTTACCCTGTCAATGTTAACCTGTGAGATTCCTGGACCACCTGAGTGCAATGGGTTTGAGTAGCAGATCATTTGCAAAGCTGCTTGCTATTGTAATGGAAAATCATAGTGCAGGTACTGAATTCTAGAAGAATGAGACGAAATTGCTCAAAGAACCTTCATTCAAGCCTCTTGTGATCCACTGTGCTGTGACTGGAGTGTGCTGTTATTGAAGGATGAAATGACCTTGGAAGTTGTAGAGCTGCCGGCTGCCTGAAACTGCAGGTGTAACTCGCGTTTTGGACTGCACAAACTTATGGGGTTGCTTATTTTTCTCTATATTCGAAACAAATGTGCTATAAGACATACATGTATATTCTGTTGCATCACTAAAATGGGAATGACCATTTCAGGATATGTATCATTAATGTAAGTTCAGTGCAAATAAAATAGTGGCATAGAGTCTTTACATCTACCTGAACAACTGAAACTAATAGATTTGGCCGTGAAGGCTTGTACCTTGAACACCACAACATTCCTTTGCTGCATTGGTGTGTTACCTTAAATTGTGATCTTAAACAGTAGTGTGGTTTGACAAAAGATTGTAGATGATCAACCCCTGAAGTAATACTGCCCATTAATGTCATTAATTGTCAGTGCTACAGCTGATAGTGCTACCTTAACTGGAACAATTCAGTGCTGTAGGAAGTGATTATCCGTTATACATATCAAGGGTTAAATTTGTAACCTTTTTGATGGTTTGTTGACTAATGGACTGCTGAATATCTCAAATATTAGCATTGAATAGTACAAGTAATTCATTATACTATTATCGATAAACCAGTCTGCAGATATAGATAATAAAACATTACTAGTGCACATTTAATTATAGTTCAAATTGCAGACATCTGATTACAGTGGAAAATTGATAAATCTTGAGGTTTATAGTGTGTGGTACAGATATGTTTATGTATTAAAAGCATAGGTTCTTGAAAGAAATCAGAGAAAACATTTAGTATCGCTGAATAATGTGTGGCTACATATTAATGTCCTGCCTATTCATTGGTCATTTCAGAAAAAATCTTAAAGGAATGCAAAAACAAAATTAAACTCAGACTTCCATGTCTTGGTTTTATTGTAAACAGAGGCAGCAACTGTAGAAATAAATAACCTCAGCAGCATAACTGATTTTAAGTAGAAATATTATATACTTTATTTCCATCTTTTGACTTACTTTACAGGACGACTTAAGAGAAATTGATCTTAAGTGATGTACAAAAACCACATATGGGATACTAGGCTTTATAAATAGGGGCAGAGAGTACAAAAGTCAGGGAGTTCTGACTAAACTAGCTGGTTAGATCTCAGCTAGAGTACTGTACAATTCTGGTTATCACACTTTAGGAAGGATGTTAAGGCATCAGAAAGGGTGCAGAGGAGATTTACTAGGATGGTACCAGGAATCAGGGACTTCAGCTATGAGAGGCTAGGTTTATTCTGATTGGAACAAAGGTTGCGAGGAGACCTAATAGGTTTTTAAGATCTTGAGAGGATTCGACAGAGTAGATAAGGAAAAACTGTTTCCATTAGTGGGTGTATCAGTGACTCATGGTCACAGATTTAAAATAGTTTCAAAAAGAAGCAGAGGGGAGATGAGAAATGTTTTCACCCAGCGAGTTGTTCGAATCTGGAATGCATTGCCTGAAAAGGTGGTGGAGGCGGATTCAATAACAACTTTTAAAAGAGGTAGACATTTATTTGGGGAGGATGGGTTTGCGAGGTTATGGGGAGAGAGCTGGGGAGTGGGATTAAATTGCTCTTTTTAAAGAGCTGGCACAGATTTGATGGGCCAAATGGCCTTTTGTGCCGTAAGATTCTATGACGTCCTGACGTGAAAGGCACTCTACAAATGTAATTTTGTTGTTGTTACTTGGGACTGAAAAGTTCTGGATTTAATTTCTTGAGAGGGAGGGATTATATTTGAGCAGAATCATGTTTTCACTCAATGTTTATCGGGGTGGATTCTCTGTTGATTTGGAATGTGACACCTGGTGGAATTTTCCTATTCATTCCTTTCCCGCATACAAAACTAAAATCAATTGTAACACCCAAGCCAACTGCTGCCCTGATTGAGATCAGCTGAATCAGAACACTGACATTCAAAACAGTCACTAGACTTCACAGTAATTCCTGTGAAGCACTTGGAAATGTTTTCCCAATGCGAAAGGTGGTATATCAATTGTAAGGATTATCTTTTGCTTATTAGGCAACTTGCTGCACCAGCTGTGTTACACAGAGCCATTCTATCAGCTTTGTGAAACCTGTTTAAAATCACGGTGAAGTTACAAGTCACTGCACCTGCTCAAGCGCCATGTGGGTCAGTTGTTAAGTGAAATTGATCTTAAGTGGTGTACAATGACTATTGTTATACAGTTTCTGAAGCCTTAAGTGAAAGATACATAGGTGGCACTGCAGGCTGCTCTTCCACTCCCCATTCAAATTTGGATATTCAAAATCAAACAGGCCAATATATCCCTATAAATTGGGCTAATTTTTTTAAAATATATTTGCTTAAAAGAAAATGTATATGCTGCAAAATTTGGACAAACTAGCCTCCTTTTTTGATAATTTAAAAAAAAAAAAATCTTGCTTGCTGAAGAAATGTTAGAACCTAAGGCAATATATGAATTCAAAGTTCCTGGGACTCAGGAACCTCAAATAAGCTAATTACAGACAAAACCCTTTGGACTATAACCTAATAGAGAAGCACATTTTAAATATATATATATATTTAGCATTTTAGTGATTGTCCAGAAAAACAGCATTCTAGTTACAAGACCTCAGTTTAACATCTCATCCGGCACCTATGACAATGCAGAGCTGTGTTAGGATGTATTAGACCAAGTCCTGAGCTTGAACCCACAACCTTCCAACTCAGGTGAGAGTGCTACTGCTACCACAGAACATGACCCAAGGAAGGTGATCCACCAATTGGGTTCCTGCTTCAAGGTAAACAAAGGCATTTGGAGTTGGGAAACATGCGGAAGGTTTTGTCGCTCCAGAGAATCAAACCCGGGTCCTTCCGCCTGTGATTCGAGCAAGCAACCAACTACACTATTGCACTCCTGACGAGAAAGGCACTATATAAGTGCAATCTGTTGTTGAGTTGACCCCCACCCCAGTGACTAGCATCATTTTATGCCAGACCTGGCAGGGACCAGGCCACTTAGTGACACCCAACGACCTACTGAGTGTTTCCACCGACTTCTGTTTCAGATTTCCAGCATCTGCAGAGAGTTGTGTTTTGTCTGGCAGTGACTTTGTTCTGTAAAGTTAGAGGTTTCCTTTCTTTGCAAGGCTTAAAACATTTTTAAGTAGATTTTTTTGTGAAGTCCTGTAGTGATTAGAGCGAGCACTCATCCTTCAAGTGAGTGACCTGGGTTTGATTCCAGGCAGTGCAAAACTTTAGGATAGTTTCCTTACTTCACACACCTGATAATAATCCCTCCATTTATAAAAAATTGGTCATCTCAGTCCACAACTATTTGTGGGACACTACTGTGTCCCACAAATTTTGCAATTGCCTGTCGCGTTTCACCCACAAAATATACAGTCAATTCACTTTACAGTATATTCTGCAAGGATTATTACTCAATTTTGCATCACGATTAGACCCCAAGGTCCGAGTCAGAACAACACACATACTTGCCTTTACTTCATGTAAGTTTCCACTGTCATCTTTAGCTAATGACACCACAAGGTGGTGCAGCAGACAGCGTGTTTGAGCAACATTACGTTGGATCCATTCTAGAGAGACTGAACAGAAGGTTTTAAGTGGGTGCTCTGTACTAGTTACACTTTAAAATAACATGATTGTCAGTACATGCAGGATGCAATAAAATTTCTCCCGTTACTTTTTTTGCTGTTAACTTGGTAGTGCAGAGGCCGATTGAAGTCTTAAACATCAGCTGAGACACAGAGTGCAGTTAGAATTTGAAAGTGAATAACATTCAAAATGCCCACCTCCCAATGAGGTTTAAATGTTAGTGAGGTAAGGTAGTTACTGATGGGAGGACAGTCCTGGTAGGTGATAGTTCTTCTTGTGACTTACCTTAGCCCAGGAATGTGTTTGCTGCCCCCAATGCCAGTAGGTGACCAGGGTTCATAGAAAGGTGTCCTAGCAAGTGTCAACTCCTTGCAGACAGAAACGTAGGGGCATTTTACTCTCTACAAGGATTGAAGATTAAATGGGCATAATGCTCTAAATTTATTGTGTGTTATAATTATGCAGTTGCTAGATTACAGATGGCTCAGTTTCTTTCAAAATAAATAATGAAACAAATCCAAATTCTTTTTTAACGGTGCATTTTAATTACGTTCATTTCCTCCCAGTAATCTGTTCAGTAGTTGAGACATCTGACTTTAGCTTTTTACATTACCATGTATTTAATTAGCAGGACAGTGATACTTTTTCTTGTTGTGGACTGTTTTCTATGAGGTAAAACAGCTTT
This sequence comes from Hydrolagus colliei, assembly GCA_035084275.1. Classification (NCBI taxonomy): domain Eukaryota; kingdom Metazoa; phylum Chordata; class Chondrichthyes; order Chimaeriformes; family Chimaeridae; genus Hydrolagus; species Hydrolagus colliei. The sequence continues at coordinate 17,146,269 of CM068748.1, forward strand.
GTACAACTCAAAGACATTGTCAATCATCCCCATTAGCAATGGTTAATTCTGTAGGTATTCAAGCAGCGGTAGCATTCATACAAGGTAATCTATTTCACCATGTTTTTCTGTAATTTACTTTCTGGTAGCTTTGATCTCTTTGATGTTCAACGTGCTTTTTAAATTATTTTTTCTATCGATGATCTTTTTTCAGTGCAGATTAAAGCGTTGGCTTTTCTTATCATTTTAATGACTCCCATTGGTATACCTTTCCTTACTTCTTTTATCATATAGTTTGAGCGGTCAAAGATTTTCCTCCTGCCATTTTCTTTGGTCTTGCATCTTAACGTTGCTTCAGATTCTGTTTTGAGCGTTCTGCATTTGTGTAGCCGCACAATTTGTAATGATCTTGGATCCCGTTTTTCTAATGGATGGACTGTCTCACTCTGTATCTTTGCTTCACTTACAACTATGACTTTTGAACTTTATTTCTGAAGATTTCATTGTTTTCCATCACTGTCTTTGCTCTCCTCTGTCTTTTTGTCTTTCTTGGCTTCCTTTTCATCTATTTTCGTTGCCTCTTTCTCCACCTTTGGCTGTTGGTCAGACTGTGTTCCCTTTATTTCTGCTGTAGCTTTACCTGTTCCTTCCCCATCTCCTGATCCCTCTGCCACTTTCTCGGGTTGCTTTCCATCTGTAATTTCCTTGCCTTTTTCTTCACTAACAGAATCAGGTTTGTCTTCTTGGCTCTTTGTTGTTGTTGGTGGTGGTGGTGTTGACTCCTCTGGTTTCTTGTCTTGATCAGCTGAAATCTCTTCAACCTGATCCTGCTTTGCAACATCCCCTGAATCAGTTGGCTCTTTCTGAATGACCACTTCTTTTTCGACTTCCTTTTCACCCTTAGCCTCCTCTTTTGACTCAGTGACTTGCCCACCTGCCTCAGGTTCCTCTTTCACTTCACTCTTTTCTTCTTGTTCACCCTCTTTTGATTCAGCCTCCTTTTTCTCCTCAGCAACCTCTTTAGTAGCATCTTCCCCTGCCTCACTTGCGTCCTCCTTTTTGCCTTCTTCCTTTGTTTGCTTGTCCCCCTCGGCTGCAGGTTCCTCTTTGACTTCACTCTTTTCTACTTGTTCACCCTCTTTTGATTCAGCCTTTTTCTCCTCCTCAGTCTCTTCTTTTGTAACTTCTTTTCCTGTGTCACTTGTGTCCACCTTTTTGGCTTCTTCTTTTTCGGTTTGCTTGTCCCCCTCTGCTGCAGATTCCACTTTTACTTCACTCCTTTCTTCTTGCTTATCTTCTTTTGATTCAACCCCAGCGGCCTCTTCAACATCTTCTTTTGCAGCTCCCTCTCCTGCTTCACTCGTGTCCTCTTTCTTGTCTTCTTCCTTCGCTTGCTCGCCTGCCTCTGCCACAGATTCCTCTTTCACTTCACTCTTTTCCTGTTCATCTTTTGATTCAGATGGCTTTTTCTCCACAACGTCTTCTTTTGTAGCTCCCTCTCCTGCCTCACTCGTGTCCTCTTTCTTGTCTTCTTCCTTTGTCTGCTCGTCTACTTCTGCTGCAGAGTCCTCCTTTACTTCACTCGGTTCTTCAGGTTCAGCTTCTTTTGGTTCAGCCTCAGCTTCTTGCTCAACATCTTCTGTTGTGGCTTCTTTTCCTGCTTCACTTGTGTCCTCTTCTTTGTCTGCTTCCTTAGTTTGCTCATCCTCAAAAGTTTCAGGAACGATTTGGCCAGGCATTATTTTGGTGTACATATCTTCAAGCTCTGCCATATCAATCTCCTTTGTTGTTTCGCTTACAATTTCTTCCACAAACTTGTATTGTGGAGTAATCCTTGTCTTAACTGGCACGAAAGATGACGGTGAAGTGGATTGTGGCTGCTTATATGTATAAGATGAAGGAGTGAAGTCACAAGTAGTGGAACCAAATCTGGTCTCCTCACCTTCAAGGAGTTTCCTTTATGTAAAAAAGAAAAAGGAATTTTGTGGCTGTAAGATACATTTAACTATTACAGTGTACAAGTGAACCTTGTTCAATTAGAAGTGAGAGAATATAGCTACTCTAGGGAAAGTAAGCTTACATTATATTATATTAATCTGAAACCCATTAAAAAACCATGGTCACCTTTCAAGGGTATGAAGGTCATTTATAATATTCTCCAGATTTGCAGACAGATTTGTTTTGCAATAAATCCTCAATGATGAATGTTGAAATACATTCAGAAAAAAATTATTGAAATAGAAATAAACTAAAATCCTGCAGCAGGGAACTGCAGCAAAGGCTTTCTCATTAAACTCTGCTCAATATGTCAGGCACTACAGAGTCAGCAAGTAGCTCCATGATCCAAATGATAGGTTCTTTTCAAGTAAAGCAATTTCTGTTTTATTATAATAACAATAATGCTTGCATTTCATATAGCGACTTATCATTGTAGTTCAGTGGTTAGAACACTTGCCTTAGAAGCGAGAAACTTCAGTTCTATTCCAGGCAGGGTAAAACCATGGGCAAGTTTCCTTACTCCACACCTAATAATAATCGCTCCAAAAAAATTATGATTTTCAATCCATGACTGTTTGGGGATACTGTTGTGTGCAATTGGCTGCCGCGTTTCACCCACATATTTGTGGTCAATTCACTATATAATATGTTCTGTGATGCGCTTTGAGACATCTAGAAGACGTGAAAAGCGTTATATCAAATGCAAGGTTTATTATTATAAAAACACATAAAATAACAAGGGCTTTTTTTAAAAAAAACAGTCACCCTCCAGCCATTAGTCAAATAACCATTGCTTGTGCATTAGGGAATGTTGCTTATATGTAGAAGATAGACTGCCCACATGGATCTTCTAGAAAGGGAGTCAATGGATAGTGATCGGGATCATTGGTTAATTCACTCCAAGACCCTAGCTACTCCAACTCAGTGACAGAAGGCAATTCAAATGCTTTTAAGGGGAAGCTAGATATAGACATGAGAGAGAAGGGAATGGGAGGGGGTAAGAAGACTCCTGAGACTCATGTGGAGTACAAACACAAGCACCGACTGGTTAGACTGAAAGGCCTGTTTCCATGCAGTATAAATCTATGTAAATGACCCACTGTTATCCTGACTGAGATCAAGTACCTTAATACAGGCCAGGAGTCTGCCTCCTGTCTGAATTAATTTGGCTGCTCATTGGATGTGTGCGGAATCAATATTCTACATAGTTTGCTGGTTTGGCTGGTAGCAAAAAGCAATTTGTAGACAAACATATGGGGGGGGAGGCTTGAATTATGGTAAAAATACAAACCAAACTTTTTTTTAACGAGTGCTGTTATGTTTGAGAAATTTCACTTAAAATCTTTGTGACATTGGTTTAAAAAAAATTCAATTTAAACCAGCTTTCCCTTAGAATTGACACAGCTTCTCATGGGAAACATGAGGGTTGAATTTTTTGAAATCAAAGATTTTCTTTAAAAGTAATTTATAACCTCACCCATATTTGCTATGAGGATAGCTATGAATTCAAGCCTCACTGGGAAACAGGCATTGCTGGTTACGTTGGGGAAAAGGAGAAAATGAACCACAGGAAAATAAAACAAGAAAATAAATAAAGGAGTCTGGTAGCATAGTGGCTAGCCCACTTGCTCACAAGCGAAAGGACTCAGGTTTGATTCATGGACTCCGCAAAACCTGAGGCAAGTTTCCTTACTTCACCCGCCTCTGTTTAACTAGCAGTAAGTAGGAACACAATTGTTAGTTGATTGTCAGAATGCTTTGTGAGGGTAATAATCCCTCAAAAGACAAATTCTGGTCACTTAATTCACAACCGTTTGTTAGAAGAACACTGCTTTGCACAATTGGCTGCTGCGTTTCACCCACAAAATACAATTTGCCACATATTCTGTGAGGCGGTTGAGATATCCAAACAATGTAATAAGTCATTGTATCAAATGCAAGTATTATTATTATTATTCTTCATGGTTATAATAAAACCGATATTGCTTTATCTGAAAAAAACCTATCATTTGGTACATGGAGCTCCTTGCTGCCTCTGCAGTGCTTGGCATATTGAGCAGAGTTTAATGAGAAAGCCTTTGCTGCAGTTCCCTGCTGCAGGATGACTCAGCTGTGTCAATATCACTGCATTGTACTGAGACACAGTGCAGAAAGCTCAGACCTGGTGCCAGTGCCAATACTGGTGAGGTTAGCTTATGCTGAATTTTTTTTTAATGGTTAAATCGTTTACATTTTCATTAAACGCCGGCGATTTTAACCCTTTGACATCCTGGTGCTTTTCTGAATTCCCCTACACCCTAACATTGATTCAGCTTAAATTGCAGGGGCTCCGACAACAACAACATCTTGCATTTATATAGCGCCCTTCACAGGGTAGCGTCCCAGAGCGCTTGACAGTGTCGGAGCACAACGCCACCTGGGGGAGAGGTGGCAGGTGACTGCAGGCACGGTTGCAGAGGAAGGTTCTTCAGGCGCAATCTGAAGATGGGAAAGGAGCAAGGATAGAGGAAGAAGGTGGAAGTATAGAGGTAGAGTGTTCCAGAGCTTAGGGGCATAGTGACTAAAAGTGTCACTATTGATGGTTGAACCAAGGGCACAAAGGTCATGCAGAAAGCAGGAGCCGGTTGAGCTGAGGCAGCGGGTCGTGAGTTGGGGACTAAGTAGGATGGTGAGGTAGGGAGGGAAGGGATGAAGGGTTTGAGTGTGAGGCTCTTGAAATCGTTCCTTTCGAAATGGAACCTGGCTAGAACTGGTGTGATTGGGGTACGGATGAGTATTTTGGTGATGTCTGGGGTAAGGTACGTTCAGAGGCGGGCACCTTATCCCAGACTAAAAGACAGTGTTAAAATTTAACAGTAGCTTTGCAAAATTCTGGTTCTTGGGTATCAAAACAAGGGCATTTTAAAAAAAAAAATACTTTCCCACCTCTCTATTGGCACGTCAATATTTGCTGGACTTTGTTTTCACACACTGAGTGCCTGTGAACTGACTAAGAACCTGTCAGTAAATATATCTAAGCTTCAACGTTAACAGGCACTGCTTTCATGTAGTTTTGCTTGCTGATATGAAACTGTTGTATCCCACCTCAAGGTGACAGAATGCTAGATTGAATTTAGGTGATCATGAAAAGTGTTTACTCTCTGTAAGAAATTGGCATAGGATTCATCAGGAATACTGCAGTTTTAACTCTTCCTCATCCAGCTGTTTTAGGAATTTCAATTGTTTTTCACCTTCAGTTTACAATAACAATCCTTGCATTTGATTTAGAGCCTAACCACGTCATTGGAACACCTCAGTGCACTTCACAGAATATGTCGTAAAGTGGATTGACTGTATGCGGCAGCCAATTGCGCACAGCGGCATCCCACAAAGTCATGGATTGAATACCCAAATTTTTATTTGAGGGATTATTAACCCAGAAAGTGATCTGCCAATCGACTAACGATCGTGCTCCAATTTACTGCCAGCAAAACAGAGGAGTGTGTAAGGAAACTTGCCTAAGGTTTTGCCCCATTCAGGAATCAAACCCAGGTTCTCTTGCTTGTGCTAACCAGTGCGTTACAGGATAGCAATCCAATTTGTTATGCAACAAATTTGCTCATTCTGCTTAAACTATAGTGTTGGAAGCACAATTAAAGTAAAACATTGAAAGCTGCAGGAACTTCACTCCATCTGCCTCTTATTCTGGGGCATTCTTTGATGGACACTTTCTAAGCAGGCCAAATACCACCCAGCCAGGAATCATGGTTTTAAGATGAGCACACAACTGTAATGTCCTTTTAACCACTTGATGCTTTTGATACAATGAAAATCCATGCTAAAAAAAATCAAATATCTGAACTTATAACCTGTATCTTCAAACCTTCATCCTCAAACCTTACCAACCTGAACTTCCTTTCATGCAGTGAGCTCCAGCTGTCCTCCATTCTATTTACCCCACCATTGGCAAGTGGGCTTTCAGCCTTTCTGCACCCAGTCTCCGGAACTCTATTCCGGAGTCCCTTCAATCCTCTCATACATTGCTCAAGGTTCATCTCAAGACCATCACTTTGACCATACTTTTAGTCATCTTATCCTTCCCCACCATCCTCAGCTCTCACCCCCAGCTCAGGCGCCCAGCCTCTCTTGCTTGGGACCAATGTTAAAGGCACTATATAAATGTAAATTTGTAATGTATTGCGTTCAATTTATTCTCTTTCCATTTGAAAACAATTTTTCAGATTGTTTCCCAGGAATAATGATGGTTATTCCTAGGAAACAATCTGGTATACTGACAAATTGTTTTCAAATAGAGAGAGAATCAATTAGAGGGTTACACTACTTTTTTATTTATTACTTTCAGGGCTACAGTACTTTTGTTATTCCATTTTCATATTCAAAGATTACTTTCTGTTGTGTATATTTTATCTTGCCTGCTTAAAGTTCATTTGTTTTTATATTGCATATAGGGAGTTTTACTCCTGTAAGAGTCACATCAGAAACTGTACATCAATGTGCTTGTTATACTTAACCCTACCTGTAGGAGGCAATCTCCACATCTAAAGCCATTTTGACATTAAGTAGATCCTGGTACTCTCTTAGGTGATGAGCCATCTCCCGCTTTGCACTTCTTAGTTCATTTTCCAATTGTTGGATGGTATCCTGCAAAAGACAATTTTTATTGTAGATTATGTAGCTACTGAAAATTTCAATCAATCGTTACTTTATTAAAAAAAAGAATTACCTGATATTGAGACACTTCGGCATCCTGTCTCTCTTCAGAATCGTTCAGCTGTTTCTCCAAAGACTCCTTCCTGCACCTTGTGGTCTCCAGTTCTATGCTCTTGGACTGCAGCTGTCGATGGTACTCATTGATCTCTTGCCTGGTGCTGCGCAGAACCTCATTGTTGATGTCTGCAGCCTCGTTCAGCTTGGCCACTCTGTTTGTGTACCACTCCTCTGCCTGTTGCGTGTTGGAGTTGCTGAAGCCTTCCATCTGTGCTCGAATCTCCCTCAGGGCTGCACTGAGATCAGGCTTGGCGAACTCCCTCGTATCAATGCTGACTAGCGAGGCTTGAATCTGAGCTAGCAAGTCAACCACTTCTTCCTCGTGTCCTTTCTTGAGAAATACGATTTCATCCATTAATGACTGGGATTTTCGCTCCAGCTCTAATTTAATCAGTTGGGCATCTTCTTGCTCCTTCTTGTAACTTTGAATTCTTATTTCGGTATCGTGTCGAACCCGGGCTTCTTCCTCACACTTTCCCTTCAGCTGCTGCAGGTCTTCCTCCAGGTGATCGTGATCCAGCAGAATTTGTGACTTCTGGTTTTCAGTGTCTTGGATCAAGTTGCGTAGATCTGCCAGTTCTGGCTCGTAGATGTTCGCGAGACTGGATTGGGAGGTTTGCTTCTGCCTTAGCTCCACTATCTCTGCCTCCAAGCCCTTGTTCTGCTGCTCCAGGTATCGCACCTTGTCGATGTAGCCGGCAAAGCGATCATTGAGCCCCTGCATCTGCTCCTTCTCATTCATGCTGGGAAGTTTGTAGTCTTCATTGAAGAGGCCGGAGTGACAGAGCTCCACACTCTTGACGGCTCTGTGAGCCGCCGGGCTGCATCCTCGGGAGGTAGATCGACTGCTGCGCTTGAAGGACGATGATGACCCGTTCTGGGAGCTGAAATCCACGGAGAATCCCGGGTTTCGAGTCAGTGTCCTGGAGGAGAGTGAGTGCACTCTCCGTGCTGGAGAGCTGCTGAGAGGCTGCCATCTGTAGCTCATCTTGCTGCTGCTGCTGCTGCTGCTGTGCGGCCTGTAACAATGCGGAGTCACCGTTCTCGTCTGCTTTATAAAGACAGCCCAAGTGGTGACTCGGCAAAATTGATTTTTTTTCTGCATACGTAAGGGAACTTGCCAATGCTCCAGCTCATGCCAGCTTTGCACTTAAAATGGCAATGTGCGGACGTTTTCCATCTTCCCAAACCGGTGCCTTCATCGTTTACAGATTCGTAAAGAACCAATTATCATTACTCAAATGAATAGAATCATGCAGCCATTGAACGTTTTCCATTTTGGGGGGTTTGCCTCCTTTGAAATATGAATACATCTCATTCTGTATTCATTTTTGGGGGATCCTGGAATCTCTATTAATGCTACATTGATTCTCTGGGTCCTTTGGACCATCCAGTGAAAGAGGAATTCTTGATTCTAATAATAATAATCCTTGCATTTGATATAGTGCTTTCCACATCTTATCAATGTCCAAAGCGCTTCACAGAATGTACTGTAAAGTGAAGTGACTGTATATATTTGTGGGCGAATCGCAGCAGCCAATTGCGCACAGCAGTGTCCCACACACAGTCGTGATTCTTGATTCTAGTCCTGTGTTCACGTTGGTTCAAGAGCTTAAAGCCTCAAATGATATAATACATAAAATAGCCATGAATATAAGGTGACCACAGGGTGACCGAAAAGTTCTGATACCATTACAATATCTAATATATCTTAAAGAAATTATGATATTTTTGTTTTGGTTTTAGATAGTAGGGTAGAAATCACAAATTTGTGGTCACACTGGACAATAATAATAATCCTTACATTTAATATAACACTTATCACATCTTCTAGATGTCTCAAAACCCATAGATGGTTAAATATAGGTAGCAGATCTACACAGGAGTTTTGGAGGAATCTTCATACCCAGAGGGTGTTGAGAATGTTCTCTGAGTTGCTATCTTGTGTGAAAAGTGCTATAGCAAATGCAAGTATCACTATCTTCCATCATTATTTTGCATGACTGAGAGTAGCTTCCAATAAACATATTAGGCATTGAGATTTCAGATACTCGTTTGTCATAGACGTGATGTTTGTTAGTCTCTTTGTGTGAATTAATTGATTAATAATTCCCTCCTTCACCCGGTTAGCTCCTAACCGCTTCATAACCACAACAACCTCTGGTGTAAGGGTACAGATGGAACAAGCCCTTTCACAAAACATCTTTCGATGTAAGTGTACTGAGGCAAATAGCATTGTAAACCCAGCAACCTCCAGTGGAGGTATGCATAGGGAACAAGCTATGCTTCCTTCTTGGTTCACTCAAATATGACTCCAAGTCCCTACTCAGCTTACTGTGTGTCCCCTACACCCTCTGCACCAGCAACAGTGGCCAAACCTTCAGTTACTACATCCTTAACCTCTGAGTCTAGAACAAGGTCACTCTCATTGTCAGCCTTACCCCATTCTATGTGCCTTTAAATCCTGTCTTTGAAACCTGCCTCTTTGGTGGTGCCTATGATCACCTCAGAGTCCAATGTAAAACAAAACCAAGAATACCGAGTTGCTTGAAGAAGCAAAAATATTTTTGAATGTGCCCTTTTGTACATGCGTTGCTGAATTTGAATACAGTTTACTTGATGGTGGTGGTGGGAGAGTTGACAACCACCCTATTTTTTTTTGAACTTCTGAACTTCAAAGTTAGTCTTTGAAATTTTGATGGCTGTTTGATTTTGAGCTGCTGTTTGTTTTAGTCTTAGATCTCTCAAAAATAACTCCAACCCTCTGACACGCTGACAGGTTATGTTTTTGTCAAAGCTTCTTTTGAGTGTCTGCTGAAAGCGTTTCACGAAGTGAGAGTTTGACTGGATGAGAATGTTGTGGTTTTTAGGGATGGCCCTCCATCTCTATCATAGATGAGTTCATCCCAATGTAATAACAATAATCCGTGCTTTTGATACAATACCTTTCAAGTCAGGAGGACGTCCTTAAAGTGCTTCTCAGCGTATCCTGTAAAGTGTAATTATTATATATTTTTCTAGGCAAACGTGGATGGAAAGTGCCATTTTGGGGGTGAAAAAGTTCCAAACATGTGTCTGGAAAACAACCTAGGGCAGGGTGGTATACAGTGAACCTTCAACACGATCCCTGTGACCCGACGTTTGTTTATTTCTTTGAGTGAATCAGTTGATCAATTATTTTCCCCTCTCAACCCTCACCTCCACCCTCTTAGTTCGTGTCACCATCTAGAGTGGAAACCAATGTCCAGCACATGGGATGTTTTCCCTTCCCGATAAATGTACATTTGTATTCGTTGGAAGATAAACATCAAGTTTTTTAATGGTATCTTCACCCATTGAAAACTGCTCAGCCTTGCCCCTCCTCACGTGTCTTTGGATTGCATCTGAAAACCTTTCTCTTAGACAATGCCTATGGTTATCTCCCTTGCCTCCCTAGCTCGGTGCCAATCTCCGCCACCATAAAGTGCATTCAAAAGTTGCCCGCATGAAAAAAGCTATATAAATGCAAGTCGTTGTTGTCATTTCTGTCAGGAGTAGTTCCCGTGCATAGGCAACAACCATATAACAACAACAGAATTATGTTTGTATAGTGCCTTTCATGTCGGGAGGATGTCCCAAGGTGCATTTTGGAGGTGAACCATAAGTGAATAACCCAATAATCTGGAGGATGGTGGGCTACAAAAAACTCTTTTACAATACTGCAATAGGTTCATTTGTATTGGAACAGCCAGATGGTTTTAACATCTTGTCCAAAACACCTCCAACAATGCAGGGCTCCCATGGTGTAATACACTGGAGTGCCAGCCAAAACTATAAGCAAAATACTAGCACAATCTTCTTACCAGAGGCAAGAATTTAATGCCCGAGCCAAACCGACACAAAGCCTCCCCATAATCTATCATTCCACTAACTGACCTTGGATCAGAAGCATGTAAAGTAAATGTAATGAAGTGGGAAAATAAATTGGAAATGATGTAAACTGTTGAGCAGGTCAAATATTGAATGATTCCGTCAAGGAGCTTTGTGATCCTGTGAACCTTAGGCTTCCTCAGCTCCTTGCTGACCTGCTGTTGTTTCCCAGCAGCTTCTGCCTTTTTATCAGATCACCGGCACCTGCATTGCAGGTTTTCCTTTCCAACTTCTGAATTGCAACGTGGATCTTTTGAGAGGCTGGTGCCAATAGATGGAGCTGTGGTTTGTTCCTCTCTTCCCACACCGTTGCTGAGTCATTGTGAAGGGAATAGCAAATCTTTAAAACCTGGCTGCAAAATTATGACCGAGTTGAAGAAGTTTCCAAAAATTGTGCATATTATTAAATGTTAGTACGTATTTGTAAAGTCTGAGATTGTGAAACATTTTCTAAAAGATCCACATTTCAACTACTGACTTAATTAATGGTTGTTAAGCTAAGTAATAATTTTCTTTTAATTATCTGCATTTCATATAGATGCCTGCATGATGGGAGGATGTAACAAATTACTGTAAAATGTGCATTTTGGAGGTGAATAATTTGTATACAGCAGTGCTACTTAAACAGCTGCGAAATAAATAATAATAATAATCCTGGCATTTGATATAGTGCTTTTCATGTCTTCTAGACGTCTCAAAGTGCTTCACAGAATATACTGTAAAATGAATTGACTGGATATTTGTGGGCGAAACGCAGCAGTCAATTGCACACAGCGGTGTCCCACAAACAGTCGTGGATTGAAATGACCAATTTTTTAATTGTTTTTTTTGAGGGATCATTATTAGATGTGTGGAGTAAAGAAACTTGCCCAAGGTTTCGCCCTGATCTGCCTCGATTCGAACACCGGTCTCATGCTTGTAAGGCAAGTGCTCTAACCATTGAGCTACAGGACTCCAGATTGACCAATGTTATCAAGGGGTTTGTAGGTCAGGGCACTGGGAGAAACACCCTTCTCTTAACCATATTGCTTTCACTCTCTGGAACTCCATTCTGGAATCCCTCCACCTTGCCCCTTTCCCTTGCCTCTTTCAAGGCTCTTCCCAAGACCTTCCTCCTTGCCAGCTCTTGGCAACCTTCCCACCGCCCCCCCACCCCTCTTGATTCCAACCCCCAGCTTGGGTGCAAACCCTTAAGTGTGTAGCGCCTTAGGACATTCTTCCAACATAAAAATGCTATTTAAATGTAATTTTGTTGTTTTTCTATGTACTGTACCTGCTTTCTGTTATTCATTTTTTTCAAAATGTTAACAGAACTGTACAATATCCATGTACTTTCTGGTCAGGTTACAAGCTAAACGCACAACGGGAGTTGCACATGTTTCAGTATTTTTAGCTGCAGGGCTTACTCCTGGGGTTCATGACAATTTGGGTGTTGTCTTCAGTAGAGAGAAGGGATATGGATCTTCCTATACAGTGTTGGTCTCAGGCCATTTACTGGTTTTGTTTGGTGGGGGCAATTTTGAGGAAATATCTGGGAGACGCTGCTCCTTAAGTCTTCTGGAGGACCAAAGCTGGCTTCTCATTGCTCAATCCAATTCATACATTCAGGAAATGTTCCATCCATGTGTTTAGTAAGTGTGTGTGCAGTGGTGTGTGCAGTGGGGAGCTATTACATCACAGCCAGGTGTTTGCCTTCTCATTAACTAGATGTGAGAGTTAGGGGCAGTCTGAAAGCTTGAAGGCGCGGGGCTTTTTTTTTCCTTTTGTAAGCACATTGTACGGGTGTAGACATATGTTGCTTGAGCTCTCTTCTCTTTTCCACTGCATCATTAATGTCCACCTCAAGAACAGGGGGAACGGGATCTTGATTTAACATCGCCTCTGACAATTCACCAGAATGGAGTAACAGCCTGGGTCGTCAGTTCCAGGCCTGACCTGGGACTTGAACCCATAGATTCCTTGTCCCGGAAGCAAGCGTGTTACCAACTGAGCCAAGCTGACTTGGGGGACATTCAGCGCAGGACTACGAAGCCCTTAAACTATAGCTGGTGGAAATCCCAGGGAGAACTTGTTTTCCCATCAGAACATTAAGTAATTTGGGAAGTCAGAATGAAACAGGCTTGATGATTTGTACAGATTTTCTCAATCTGTGCTTTCTTATTGTCTTGAGGTGAAGCTGATTGTTTTGGTAACTTATATATTGTAATATGTTTTGGCGAGTAAATATTTAGGGTTATTCCCTGGCCTATCTCCCTGCTTTCTTGTGGGAATCCCTCTGTATCTGGACAGGGAGCTCATTGCTGAGGGAACCAGCAGTGCAATACCTCCATAGAGAACACTGGGTTGTCACAACTTCTTTGTCATTTTTTACCGCTGAAGCAGATTTAGACAATCCATTATAGACAATGAGAACACATTAGATGAATTTTCTTTGACAAAGTGCATTTATTTGTGAATGGAAACATCGGTTGCTGCTTATTTGTTGATTATATTTGCAGCAACAGTTAACAGTGGTCTAATCAGTGGACCGAAAAGTGTTCATTTCTGGTTACTTAATGCGCATCTATTGAATTAATATATTAAAATCAACAGGAAAGTTAAGGCTTTTTCTGTTGCATTTGATTTCCTAAACATCAAAGCTATTTTGCAAAGTCAAATACATTTGCAGTTCATCCCATTGGCAATGTTTAGTTGTGCAATTATTCATGCAGCGATAAATTAAACTGAAATTATTCCCCTGAGAAAATGCCATATTTTCTATTCCACAAACATATATTTCATTTCTATGTTCTTAGTTAGCTAAAGCCCCAGACTTTTGCCTTGTTAACATGCATTTCTTATGATTTGACCTACTCAGTTGGTTCTTATTTATTTACTTTCTTTGGTATCACCTTTGGTGTCTGATGAAGTTGTCACTAATTTTTCTTCCTTTTTCAACGTCACCTTTGTTTCTTCGATGGCTTCTGTTTTCACTGTGCTTGTAACTGAAGTCACCAGTATCTCTTGCTTGCTGCGGATTGTTTCCTCCACCACAATCTTCTGCATGTCCTCCGTCAAGCCTTTTATCGCTTTCTTCTCGCTTTTGACTTCCTTTTCCTCTTTCTCAATGCTATTGTCCAAACCGTTTGTGGTGAGCTCAGATACTGTGTGGCCAATAGATTGGGTGGTCTTGCTTTCAAGTTTGGGGTCGCTCGCAGCTGTTTCTTTCATTTTCTCTGGTTCCGAGACCTTCATTGCTTTCTCCTCACTTTCCTTGCTGTCTTCCTTCTTGCCTTCATCTTTGTTAGGTTTCTTCTCCTCCACTTTTGGTCCTTCGCTTTCCTTTTTCTCTTCTTTCCCCTTGTGTCCAGGAATATCAGACTTTTCTTCTTCAACTTTTTTTTCTTTTGAATCCTCTTTGGACTGCTCGACTTTCCCAGAAGATTCGATCACTTTTGCCTCCTCGGCTTCCTGTTCTTTATCAACCTGGCTTTTCTGGGCTTTGCTTTCTGTTGTAGCCTGTTCTTTTTCATTCACCTTTGAGGTTTCCTTTGCTTTTGGGGGCTCTTCCTCTGGTTTAGCCAACTGCGTTTTACCCTTGCTGTCCTTTTCTTCAGCTGGTGACCCAGGTTCAGCCTTGGGGGGTTTAGTTGCTTCTTTCGACTCCTGATCCTTGGAATCTCCTTTCTCTGTAGCATCTCCTTGGTCTTCCTCAGTTGCTGCGTCATCACTTTCAGTTCCTGGTTTTCTTTCGGTAGGTTCTCCCTTCTGAGGCTCTCCTTTTGTTTCAGACTCTTCCTCTTCTGTCTCCCCTTTTGTTTCACTGGTTTCTTCCTCATGACTGTCCTCTTTTGTTTCTTCAGTATCTTCTTCCCCAGCATCTTCTTCCTCTTCTTCTTTTCCTGTAGGATCCTCCTTTGTTTCATCAGTTCCCTCTTCATCAGAGGCCTCGGCTGTTGTTGCCTCGTCCTTTTCCCCTTCATCATCATCTTCATGTTTAGTCTGCTCCTCCTCAGACTTCTCACCAGAGGCATCATCAGACATGGCTTTGATGTCAACGTCTTCAATCTCAGCCATGTCAACCTCTTTTGTTGTTTCACTTATGATTTCTTCTACAAATTTATACTGAGGTGTGATCTTTGTGGGGTTAAACTTGGTTTTAGCTGTTACGTAAACTGAATGTGTCATAGATTGGGGCTGTTTGAAGGTATATGATGGAGGATTGTAGCCACCAGTAATTGAGCCAAATCTTGTCTCTTCACCCTCAAGGAGTTTCCTTATCAAAGAAACACAAAAAATAAATAGATCTGTGAGATGCATTAAATTATGCCATTATAGAACTAAGACATCTTTTATGGCTACCCCATTATGCATGTTTTCAAGGATATGGTTGCTAAATTTAAGATAGTTGCCAGTATTTCTTTACACGGGGGTATTGAACAGCTGGAATGCTTTATTGGGTAAGGGTAGGTAATTCTAATTTAAAAAACAGCTCAATGATAAGCCACTGCATGTTAATTGAGAATGGATGTGTTATGAGAACAATGTGATCCGTGTTACAGCTTCAGCTGATCTCAGCTGGGTGACTATTAGCTGCTGATCAAGGAAGGCAATTAGCAGGTAGGGTTTTCACTCCTGAACTCTGCTGGATGTTGATTGAGGATGGAAATAGATTTGACTGTGGTTCCTAGGTCATCTCTCCCCCCCTCCTCCCGCACTTGTTCAGATAAGAAGCCTGGATTGACGACCATTATATATGAGTCAGCATTTTAGCAGTAAAGGTGTTGTGGGATTCAGAACATTTCAGCAATGTTCATTGGTAGTGGATAGATCCATGTTATGTCTTTATGTCCTAAGCCTTGGGACATCCTCCCAATATGAAAGGCTCTGTACAAATGTAATTTTGTAGTGTTTATTGTAAGCCCTCATGTAGTTAATGTTGACTTTCTGCCCTGTTTCAGAAACTTTAAATGATTTTGGTACAAAATACATTGAGGTAGTTTCCCCTCTTTATTTTCTCTTTCATTTAATTCTTTGAGGATTTATGTGATTAAAAAAAAGTGATCATCGATTTCACGGAGATTTGTTTTTTTTTAGAAAACAAATGGGTCAAATTTAATGCTAAATATGTTGTAAAAATCAAATTGAGGGGTTTGCTCCTTAAAGGCTCAATTTGAACATCGAGATTTAAAAGTCACGCATAAAATACATTTGTATGAAAAATAATCCTGTATCAATTGCGTGTTCATTCATATTTTAAGCTGCACTTTTCACAGGTTCAACCTGCCATCAGGAGGTGTGCTTTTAGCAGTCTAGTTTTCTGCTCTCCCGCCCACCAACCCGCACCCCTCCTCAGAAAAATGCAGCATCCCTGTACTTTATGGAGCGTGATGTAATAACTGAGCTGAGCTCTGCTGAATTCCCTTGACAATAATATCATTATTAAAAAGGAGCAAATGGGACACGGCTCTTCATATGTTCCTGTGAACCTGCCGAAGTGGCATCGTAATATGAATACTGATTCATGTATTGCTCTGTGTGTATGTGCAAATATTGTATTGTATAATGTTTAATGCTGCAGGTTCTGTAGTTATATAATCATTCACAGCTTTATGGTACACAATGCATTACCCTCTTATCCTTCCCTAAGGTGCGTTCAAATGGAAACAGGCAATAAAATGTGATTGAGTTTTAAAAATCTGGATTTCTTTGGGAGTTGTTGCTGATTAGGAGTGTTTTATTTATTCACTTTATCCTTCGTTGTTTTAACCTTTTGAGTACCAATATGACCCTAGTGACTTTGAGAAAGCTTAGACAGACCAACCTTCAAGTTGCTGTCCATAAATTATTTTATGTTTAACAATTACACAAAAATGACAATCCTTGCAATTACACAATTAATTCTAAGAAACATACAGAATATTTCTTAAATTTGCAAGGTCCTTTAAACGAATGAGAATTGTGTTTCCTTGCTGCTCTTTTTATTTTATTAATAAATAATGCCTATTTTGGTGCAAGATGAAAATGTCAGTGCTCAATGAGTTAAAAGATTGATATCATCATTTTCATTGTGGACAAGTGGCTATATCTATTTTCATATTAAAGGTCTGAAGTTAATTTTATATCCAGGTATTTTTCGTCTACTACAGATTTATTAACCTCTTCTCATCCAGCCTTTGCAAAAAAAATTGCATAATGCATTTCTTTAATAGGAATTCAATGCTTGATCAGCCACTTTTGACTGACCTACATTAGAATAGGCATCCATACAACCAGAATAGCATGTTAAGACTTAAGTGACTGGTTAATTTATCTTTATCTTGTTAATTGTTAAGCAATTTTAATTGTAAGGGAAGAATATTGTTTAGTTGTATGATCAAAAAAATATTTTGAATAATACTAATCTGATAGGAAGAATGGTATTTGATTAAATCACTCTCCTCAGCATGAGAAATAACTGGGTGAATTTGTACGGTAATGTACATTTTTCGCTTTGTAATCTGGATATTTGGGCTTCAGCTAACTCTTGCAATTGGAAACCCACCTTAAGAAATATTGTACTGCAGAGGTGTGCACAGCTAAACTTCAGTGACGCAGATTACTGCAGCTTGTCATGTACCTTTCCAAGGAGATTTTTTTTTTTTAATTGTGTCTCTTGGTGATTCTTTGCTTTTTCTAAGACCGGGCATTGCAAATATAATCCTTGCTTTTGATATATTTCTTTAAGATGTTTCTGAAATCACTTCCCAGAATATACTGTCAAGTGAATTGACTGTATATTTTGTGAGTGAAACGAGGCAGCCAATTGTTCACGGCAATGTCCCACAAGCAGTTTGCGATTTTAAAAAAATTGGAAGGGATTATTACCCTTGGAGAAGCGATCCGTCAATCGACAAATCATTACAATTATCCTTAAGTTAGCTGCTAGGTTCAGTAGATACTGTGGGGGGGGGGTGGGGGGGTTGGGAGAGAGAGGAGAGGGCAACATGGTGTGTTGATTTATCATCAGCCTTACCTGTAAGAGGCAATTTCTACATCTAAAGCCATTTTGACGTTCAGTAGATCTTGATACTCTCTCAAGTGATGACCCATCTCCCACTTTGTATTTTTAAGATCGTTTTCCAATTGTTGAATGGTGTCCTGCAAAACAAAATTATAAAGTGTACATGGAGTACACACATATATATTTAATAAGTGACAAACAGGACAGTTTGGAAATGGTAAATTCATGTCAGTCAAATAGTAAATCTCTCTCTCTTTCTCTCTCTCTATATATATATATATATACACATACACACACACATATATATATATATTGAGTTACAGATCAGTTAGGAAACAGCAAGACCGGTGTCACAGTGAGTGTGTATATATAAAGAGAGAGAGACATCTCACCTGGAACTGTGACAATTCCGCATCGTGCCTCTCTTCAATGTCGTTCAACTGTTTCTCCAAAGACTCCTTGGTGCCCCGCACGGTCTCCAGCTCTATGCTCTTGCTCTGGAGCTGCCTGCGGTACTCGGTGATCTCCTGCCTGGTGTTCTGCAGAGCTTCGTTGTTGACCTCGGCCGCCTCGCTGAGCTTGGCCACCCTGGAGCGGAACCACTCCTCGGTCTGCTGCATGTTGCTGTTGGTGTAGCCCTCCAACTTGGCCCGGATCTCCCTCAGGGCCGCCGTCAGGTCGGGCTTCATGAACTCCTTCATCTCGAAGCCGACTTGCGAGGCTTGGATCTGAGCGAACAGGTCGCCCACCTCCTCCTCGTGGTTCTTCTTCAGGAAAGCCACCTCGTCGGCCAGCGACTGCGCTTTCTTCTCCATCTCCAGCTTGACCAGTTGGCTGTCGTCTCGCTCTTTCTTGAAGAGCCGGGTGCAGGTCTCCGCCTCCTCCCTGATCCTCGCCTCGTCGTCGCACTTGCCCTTGAGCAGCTGCAAGTCCTCCTCCAGGTGATCTCTCTCCAGCAGAGTCTGGGCTTTCTGACCGTCCATGTCCTGGATCAGTTGGCGGAGCTCCCTCAGCTCCGGCTCGTAGATGCCGGCCAGGCGAGAGGGCGACGTTTGCTTCTGCCTCAGCTCCACGATCTCCGCCTCCAGGCCCTTGTTCTGCTGCTCCAGATGCCTGACCTTGTCGATGTAGCCGGCGAAGCGGTCGTTCAGCCCCTGCATCTGCTGCTTCTCGTTGATTTTGTATTCTTCGTGGTACGGGCTGGAGTGACACAGCTCGGCGCTCTCCGAGGCTCTGTGAGCCGCCGCCGGGTTGTAGCCTCGGGGCACGGACGGGCCGCTCCGCTTGTAGGACGAGTTGATGGTGGTGTTGCCCCTGGACCAGGTCTGGGTGCGGAACCCGGGAGCCGAGTAGCCCAGGCTCCGGGACAGGCTCCGGGATGTGTCCACCGGCACCTTACGGTACGGGGAGCCACCCAGAGAGTCCCAGCTGTAACTCATCTTGGCTTGCGAGGCTGAGGCTGAGGCTGGCGGGTATCCTCGGCTTCCCTCGCCTAGACTGTGTGTGATACTGCCGAGTCACGGCTCTCTCCCTCCGCCTTTATATAGGCAGCGCTAACACTGCAAAATTCATCCTTGAGCCTGTCGCTTTCTGGTACAGAGGGGGGATTTGGGGATGCGTGACGCACATCTCTCTCTCTCTCTCCCTGACTGACTCTCTCTCTCTCACTCTTCCCATCTCTCTGTGATTCTCACCGTTTGGTATTTTAACTGGCAACAGATCACAAACAAATTGATTTTTCGATCCCCCCCCCCACCCAGCAACTGGTTTCAATCAACATTTCGCGTTAACATTATTTAGCGTTTGCTTTTGTGGTTGAACCTGGAGCACATCACGTTCGAGGGATGCCTCTGTCACACTCATTATTTTTTCGATCCAAAACTCTGCACCAGGAGTTCATTAATAAATAAATAAGTTTGTTTTTTTTGGTGCAAATCAAATGTGCATTCGAGTTTAAGACCAAATTGTAATTGATGTTAAGGTATAAGGTCTCCACACGACCTCTTCGGATTGTCGCAAGCGTCACACAATCTTAACTCTCTGGGCTTTCTTAACCTTTATCAAACAGTAAATATCATTTCTTTTTTTTTTTAATTACGTGGTTCATTCATTTGAGAAAAAGGGAGTACTCTACATGCTTTTGTCTCGGCAATATCACACCACGAACTGCAGAAATTAAATTGAGAAATGAATGTCCTGGTGACTCTCTCTTCAATGGTTTCTTTCGTCAAATCCGGTAATTTGTAGTTGCAATGTGTTGCCCCAAATTCCTGAGTTCATTGTTTAGGTGGAGATTTAACAACAATTTAACAATTTTGCCCACCAATATACAGTCAATTCACTTTACAGTATATTCTGTGAAGTACATTAAGACATCTAGAAGACGTGAAAAGGGCTATATCAAACGCAAGGAGTATTATTATTATAAATAAGAATTGTTTATCGGAAATCGGGGATTATAGATATTTGTTTATCATGTTTTAAGCTTTCCGCACAAGGCAACTTGAATATAATCGCTTGGCAGTGAAATCCCATGTGGACACTGAACCAGACAACTGGCATCCGGGCAGGACTGTGTCAGTAGAAGAAAGACTCCACCCTTGGAAAGATATCTTGCTAAAGTTTGTTGGAACCAAACTTGTTTGTTTCTCAATCCTACCATTTTTGTTTTGGTCAACTGGGTGTCGGACACACGCAAGGAAACCCATCACCATTCTTCCGCAGGTCCGAACCAAGTTGAGAATTCCACGCATCCACCTCCACATGGAAATGTACACTCTCTCCCGGAGGGAGATACGCTGCTCACCTAAATCCAGGAAAGCAGGTTATTAGGAGCCAAGGCCTGGGCACCACTGAATCTAACCAGCAATGGGGTAACTGTTGGGAGTCTAACCAGCGAAAACCGTCTGGCAAGCTTTCCCATCGCTTGTCCAGCTAGGAACACCTTACCCGTTAGGGCTTTGGCTTGCAGGGTTAACAGGAGCTACGAGGGGGGATTCCATGCCTCAGTGACTGGTCTGCCCATTAAAGTCCTGCTGATTAGCTCCATAGAGGAGAGACCTCTGGGGCGTGGAACTAGGTCAGTGACGGCCTGCTACAGAATGGTGATGGCAAGAGTCCGGGAATATGTCTAAAACATCAGGGTACCTGTACATGGTGCTTGTAGGGGGACGCTCGACCTGTAACCAGAGAGCGTCCCCAAATGAATGTTGGTATAATGTTTGTATCATGTAGAAGGGAGAAGCCTCTCCCCATAAAGGGGGGAGCATCGGAGTTTTTTTTGTTGTTGTTTTTGGCCTGCCATCCGGTAAGGGAAGGATGGTGGAGCTGGGATTAGCCCGTTTGTCACTGCTCCCTGTAAATAATAACTGCTCCCTGCAGAGAAGCGAGGAGGCCCTGCACATATAAGGGGAATGTGGGTAATAGGCGTCTTATGGTTTGTGACGAGAACTACAGGGTTTTGTTTTGTTTTCCCACAAAGACGTGGATGATGTTTTTTGACGCCTTGTTTATTTTTTTCGCGTGGGTAGCGAGTCAGGGCCGCTGCATATTTGTCACGGTGAAAAATGTTGGTTTGTTTCGCGTGATGTGTAACGGGTATAAGTTCAAAAACAAATTATATGGTTTTACCCAAATAAATATATTTGTTTATATATTTTTTAAATGATTAGCCCCATAGAGGGTCTGGTGGCTTGATTCTGATATTCTGTTGCTGGACAGGTCACCTTGAAGAGGTTCAGCTCCAAGGAGAGACTATTTACTTCCCCACCCCCCCTCCACCCCACAGGAGGATGGTCACTCATACCTCTGCACTATCAGCCAGCATACATTCCAGTCTGTCAGCCAGAATATATGATCCATTTATATACCAATCTGTTATTAAAATAGTTTGATTGTTCTGACCGTCTCAGCGGCTACCAGGTCAGTGTAGCCCGTTTTAATACAGAAAAAATAACTTACGTTCTTATGTCGCCTGTAAATGTCAGAACGCTCCATACAGCTTCACAGCAATTGAGTTTTGTGGGCAAACACGACAGTTATTTTGCTCAGTGCAAAAGTCTGTGAAATGCGCAGATGAATGAACAATTCATGCAGAAGATTGGCACGGTGTATGCATGCAGGAGTTTTATAGCAAACATTCCAAGTCACTGCCCCCGCGTGAAGACTGCTATATAAATTCAATTTGAAATTGTTGATACCAATCAGCCACTACGCCCCGAAACTCTGAATAACTCTCCCTCAATCCCTGCACCTTGCTCCCCCAACCTCACCCCCCACCAACCCCCCCCACCCCCCCACCCCACTCCTGCTCCCGCTCTCCTTCTTTAGGTCACTTCTGAAGACGTTCCTCTTACGATTACTCTCCACTCCCCCCCCCCCAGCTCAGGCTCCTCCGCTGTACTAACCTCCGTAAGTGGGGGCTATACAAATGCAAGTTGTCGGTGTTGTGGTTATGTATCAAATGGTTAAGGATGCTGTAGCTCCAACTGATTGAGACCACATTTGTTTTTTTTGTGTGTGAATGAGCCCGAAGTGAGAAAATAATGGAGCACTCGGGATGTTTAGTGCCATTCAGACCACTGACCCTCTATATTGAACATTGCCAACGTTTCACCATTATCAGGAGTTGGCTAATTGCATATTACTGAGTGACAGCTTGATGAATTGGAGAGAGCAGTGGGTTTTAGCCACAGGAGTTCGCTCAGTCTCAGACCGACTGGTGCTTCTTCAGGCTCCAATTCAGAAATCAGTGATGCAGTCATGAAGGTTCTGCATTCACTCCTTCACGTTGGGAGAGACTGACCTGAGAATGACCGCACACTTTAACAGAGAGGAATTTTTGTCGCACGATTGTCGATTTCCCGTAATGGAATCAGGGTGCAAACACTTTGCCAGTGGCTTCTCCTCGTTGTTCAAGCTCTCTTAAGTGCAATTAAAGTAAGAGAATGATATCGGTTTACAGACCGAGTTCAGGTATTTTGTGACTGAATGCACTGGAATACCAGTATTGAATGATTAATGCTTGTATTTCTGCTAATAATCCTTGTATTTTGTATAGCGCTTTTCACGTCTTCTAGAAGTCTCAAAGTGCTTCACAGAATATACTGTAAAGTGAATTGACTGTATATTTATGGGCGAAATGCAGCAGCCAATTGTGCACAGCAGTGTGCCAAAAACAGTCATGGATTGAAATGACCAATTTTATTATTAAGTTTTTTGGGGGAGGGATTGTTATTGGGCGTGTGGAGTAAGAAGACCTGACCTGCCTGGATTTCAACACAGGTCTCACGCTTGTAAGGCGAGTGCTCTAATCACTGAGCTACAGAACTCCACAAAATCTTTTTCAGTTACATAGAAAACAAATGAAGAAACCATAATTTTTGAATGAACTGCAGTATAATAATAAGAATAATCATCATCATTGCATTTAATATAGAGCCTTATCACGTCAAAGTATTTCACAGAATATACTGTAACATGAATTGATTGTATATTTTGAAAGGAGGCAGCCAATTACACACAGCTGGGTCCCACAAACCGTCATGGATTGAATGATCAAATTAATATTTTGTTATTTATTTTTGAATGGATTATTACCTCCCCAAAAGCAATCCGCAAATCGACTGACAACTGGGTTCCTATTTACTGCTAGATAAACAGAGGCGTGTGGAGTAAGGAAACTTGCCCAAGGTTTTGCCCACCCGGGAATCAAACTCAGATCCTCTTGCTTGCAAAGCAAGTGCTTTGAGCTTCACAGCTACAAGGAACTTAGTTGTCCATCTGCTTTTCATCCAAATGTGATTAGCCTAGCAAGTACTCTCCTGTGGCTTCTATTACAACACTTAATGGTCTTCTGGGCATTTTGAAAATGATCTGAGTTTCCAGGTTGTTACTTATACTGGATTAAAAATCATTAGTAAAGCTATTTAATGGTTGTTCAACAACTGACTTTAATATTTGCTAAATGCATTTTCTTTTAATGGTGAGATAAAGATTTTTTAACATGATTTCTTAACTGCAAAAACGCAGAGAAAAAAATTGTGCATCATTAGAACTGAAATATAACTTTAGAGATATAAGTTTATAGATATAATCAGTGCCTGGATGAAGCCTTTTATTTGAGGCTTGGAAGTTAACCCCTTAAGTGGCAACTTGTGAATCTACAGATATCTGTAAACGAGCTGCTGTATTTTTTAATTACATGCTCATGCATGTTTTATATCTTTGCCACAGTTATTCATTTATCATTACTATGTTACGTAAGCTCTTGGAGACTGTTCAGTGTGCACTGACGCAGAGAACAGGCGGTGCTGTTGCAGTAACCATAGATGTGAAAAATTGACTCAATAAAACCAATGCAGGCGTGAATGCAGAACTCAGTTGGAATCCTCAGCCTGAGCTGGTGAAACACAAGTGTGTCCTGGAAGGAAATATTCAAATGCAAAATGAACTGCAATAAGTTTGTCAGAATTTCTATTTGCTGCAACAAAAAATTACCGTTAATTTGCGATGTGCTGTTGCCTTTCAGTCGTTATTACAGTTGTGCAAATGTTCCTCAGAATTATTGTTGCAGTCTTTGCAGTCCAATTACACTAGCCTCCTGCTGTGAGGAGTGAGAGCTGTGGTGCAGAGTTGCACGATGTGAAAGGGCCTGACATGAAAGTTGCTAAATCAAATGTAAGGATTATTATTATACAAAGCATCAATAATTAGAGAGACCCGAGCTGATAATGATTTGATTGATGAAGTACTGATTAATATATTTTGATGATTTTTATGTGAATCCCCACATATTTTGTGAGGTTTTTCTACCCACAAAATATACAGTCAATTCACTTTACAATATATTCTGTGAAATGCTCCTCGAAGACGTGATAAGGTGCTTTATTAAATGGAAAGATTATTGATATTATTCATCTCTCCAGACAAAAACTAAAGATTCAAAATTCAAATTGCCATTGATTATCCGATCATTCCAGACTCCATAAATTCAGTTGTTTTAACATTTACCAGTATCCATTATCGTTCAAGGAAAAATCAGAGCAATTTTCTTGGTAAGTGGACATACGGAGAGACTTAAAAGCTGAATTTATGTTTAACATGCGTATGAAGAGCAGCAATTAGATAAAAGTCTAATGACGTTTTGTGAAGAGCATGCTGGTTTGCAGCTTTCTTGCCAGGCTGTCATGCTGGGCTTGTGATTCATGCCGTGGAAACAGCAGTGGCCAGATGAAAATTGGTGTTAATCTGGGAAGACGTCATGTTAAAATGGTGCAGGAGCAATAATGTGGGTAGGTGGTTTTGCAACCTGTTCCCAATTGCACTCATCCCACAAGTGAGAGGATTCAAGTTTGATTCTCAGGCAGCGGGAAACTTTAAGCATTAAAGCAGCAAACTTTCCTTATTGCACATACCTCTATTTACCCAGCGGTAGGTAGAAACCTGGTTGTTAGTCAATTGGCTGATCTCTTTCCGGAGTAATAATCCATTAAAAAATGTTTGTCACTTAATTCATGACTATTGGTGGGACACTGCTGTGCACGATTGTCTGCTGTATATCGCCCACAACAAATAAAGAGTCAATTCACTTTATAGTATATTCTGTGAAGTGCTTTGAGATGTCTCAATGATTTGATAAGG
Organism: Hydrolagus colliei; assembly: GCA_035084275.1. Lineage (NCBI taxonomy): Eukaryota > Metazoa > Chordata > Chondrichthyes > Chimaeriformes > Chimaeridae > Hydrolagus > Hydrolagus colliei. The sequence continues at coordinate 17,171,545 of CM068748.1, forward strand.
CACTATATCAAATGCAAGGATTATTATTATTGTAAATAATACCATGAAGTGGATCCTATCAGTTATCATTCAGATGCTCAGGTTTGATTAAATTTTGGCTTAAAACCTGTGGGCCAGAGGAAGTGCGTTTATGAAGACATAAATGCAAAGTTTTGTAACTATCATAATTGATCAAATGTTTTATCAAATCCCAGGAAACATGGGAGGTATTTTCAGCCATGATATTATCACATGCCATTTCCCCGTGCATTTTTCAGCCCCAAATGTAGAAAAAAAAGGCAATTTAGTCTGTTACTAGGATTATTACTGATGAGAATAACCATAATACAGGAGACTGTACTGGGGGATGCCTTTGGGAACGGTTGTTTATGATCAGGCTCTGCCACTGTCAAACGTTGTGGGATGCAACCCTGTGTGAGGGATGCTATAAAATTCAAGTTGTTGTTGATCTGCATATAAGCATATTTGCCCTCAAAATACCCAGTCACTACAATGTACAGTAAATCATGTTAAGACTTTTTCACGTCCTCCTGATGTGAAAGGTGCTAAATCAAATGTAAGGATTATTATCATTGTACAGCATAAAGCGTTGGGAATTAGAAAGGTCCTATTCATCTAGTTTAGTCCATTCAAGCCTATTTCTCTGGAGATTAGTGTATTAAATCTCTCATCAGGGCATCTAACACCTCTAATGTTCTTGTCCCTAATACCTTGCTCAGCAGATTATTCCATACATTTAACATGCTTTGACTAATGGTGCTTTCCCTGATACTTGTTCCAAATGTAATTAGTGCTAATGCCCTTTACTGTCCTCTAGTATTACTTTCTAGGTATCCTTTAGTTACGATATTAATTTGCATGATTGCTAGTCATTAAATGTTACCTGGCTATGTCCATCCTTTTCGTATTGGCAAGATTGCAAGATTCAAAGGTGCCTAGGGAATGCCCAGTGGATTAAACTGCGCTTAACTTGTAGTAAATTTATCATGTCACCAGAAACTAGAGAGATTCTCATCAGCACCCACACAAATACTGCCTCTGCTCTGGTGGTGTGACCTTTGTCCTCTCCAAATGGTGCGTTGGTGTGGTGTAATTAAAAAAAATTGTTCGGCAGCTGTTTTTTAAGAAGAAGTCAACTGTCCTTATCATTAGAAAAAAATATTTCTGCACTGAATATGCCCTGGGGGATAAAATTACAGCACGAGATATCATGTGACCATTTTCACTGATGATACGTACCAGATACATCGCAATTGTTGTGAATGGAATTTTCTGTCATGCGGTATCACAGCACATGCCACAACACCAACAACAACTAGCATTTTTATAGTGCCCCTCAGACAGGACAGTCCCAGAGCACTTAAAACAGTTTCCACCCCCTTGTTTCCTGTATTCAGAAGCAACCGTACCTTTCAATGATGAACATTCAGGAATGGAACAGTTACCAGTACGACTGTCACCACTACATCGTTTATTAAATTCGGTGGATTTTAGTGGCATGGGTTACTTCCATGACACTGGGTACAGCTTGTGACCCTGTCTGGTAATGTGCTCAAACGGGTTTGTGTTTTATTCAAAACCCGAGTGAAGGTAAAAGGTATGCCCACTGTGAGGGCTGGTATTCTATCTGATGATAAAATAGAAAACACTTCATTTTACCCTCACCATTTGCTGACAATTGTACCTACTATATGAATGATTTAATACTGTTCCTTTAATCCACAATGGGCAAACTTTAGCACTTAACGCTGAAATAAATACTTTGAATTTGCATTTTTTTTATTCCTGCAATTTTTTTTCTCTCCTCCTTCTGGCTCATTTGAACAATTTCAGTTGTTTTTTGTTCACTATAAAAATGGCTTTTGTTTAGGTGTCAGCCTTGATAGTCAGTGGTTTCAGCTGAAATACATCCAATGCCCTGGCCACAATCCTATTCATCCCTTCCAGCTGCTGATTTTGCTCTGGTGTGTATCCAAAACTTGCCTATCACAAATCGGACAGAGTTGAACAAATTTGTTTGCCTCTCATGAGAATAAAATTATACCAAATAATGGACTTTGTACCTCAGAATTACGCCCTGTGACTGGAGATTGTTTCCTACGAATATTTTGTGATAACATGTCTATGAGGTATGACGCAAATCGGATGACACAAGTTTGGGACATTCTGCTCAAGGCAATATTCCTTCTGTAGCTTTGAGCTACTTCTGCTGGTGAATTTCTGCTTTCTGCAATTGGAATTGGAAACAAACTGAAGTGTTGAGGCTAGTTGGGGGTCTATTGATTCATTTATTCAGTCAAACATTCATTCTCTCTTTCTCCGCACCTTTTTCTTAACCTTATACTATGATGGGAATTACAAATTGAGAACAACGCACTGTGTTTTAATAACTTCTCACAAAGCCCTATTAAATCTGTGATTCATACAGACGGTAAACATGGAAAATACAGACACTGAGCTTTGTAAAATCACTGTTGCAATGTGGAACTGAAGTGCAATGTTAAAATTTACTCACATTTTCTAAATGCTAGAAATCCCAGTGAGTCATGAAGGCCGGTATTGAGAGGAGCTCATTACAGTATATTTGGGTTTTGTAAATGTATGTGTGTGGAGAATGGTGAGACTGGAAGGAAATTTGGCCAGTCAATCATTCAAGTAAAGGAAATGGAATAACATAAATTTATAGTTAGCAAAAATGAGAATATGTGGGATTACAAAAAAAAAGCGATAAATAAATGTTTTCTTTTTAAGTATGATGTGGGCCATTTGTTTTAACCTACTTTGCCTTTCAGTTTTGCTCTTCCTTCAGATGTGAGACCAATTGCTCTGAGCTCTACATTATGAAAGATACCATCCATCCCAGTCCAGCACTGGGAACAAAACTACTGAAGAATAAAATTGATCACTTAATCCATGGCTGTTTGTGGGACATTCACCCACAAAATTCATACTGCATTACGGTGTATCCTGTGAAGCCACTTGAGAAGTCTTGACAAAGTGATCAAGCACTATGTCAAATAATAATAATCCTTGCATTTGATAAAATGCTTATCATGTCTTCTAGGTGTCTCAAAGTGTTTCACAGAATATACTGTAAAATGAAGTGACTGGGTATTTGTGGGCGAAACGTGGCAGCCAATTGTGCATAGCAGTGTTCCACAAACAGTTGTTGATTGATGTGACCTATTTATTATTGTTTTTTTGGGGGGAGGGATTATTATTGTGTGTGAGGAGTAAGGAAACTTGCCCAAGGTTTCGGCCTGCCTGGAATTGAACCCAGGTCTCTCAAAGTGAACTTGCAAAGTGAACACTCTAACCACTAAACTACAGGACTCCATAAATGCAAGGGTTGTTATTATTTAATAAATCAATTTCATTCCTGCTCAAGGTTTATGATTAGTATCAACAAACAAATACATTTGCATTTTTATAGCACCTCAAAATGCCAAAACAACTCAAAAGTTGGCTTATTAGGTAAACGGGAGTAGCCAAATGCACTAGAAAAATCTCACAAAGGGACATGTACTGAAGGATCAATAAATCAAGAGGATTGCTGGTCAGGAGACCGGGAGAAACTCTATAAATAGTGAGTCCGGGGTTTAACACCTCACCTGACAAATGGCATCACAGTGCTGCACTGTAGTGTCCTCCCAGACTATGATCTGAAGTCCTGACATGGAGATTAAACCCAGAATTTCCACTTCTAATGCCTGAGACAAACAGATGCCTATAATAGTAAATTAATTATACATTTGCAACAATTCTGTGTACACCAATACAGTCAGGAATTATTCTTTCCGAGAAATCAAGACCGTTCTTTGTAATCTTCTTTTATTCTTCAATATTTTCAATTATTGTTGCGGCAATGCTTTGCTTAATTATTCATGGCAGGGCAATTTTTCATATTCATCAAAGCTAATTAACATTTCTGTAGCCTATCACTGTTCTTACACTGCATTCCCGAGTATTACTGAGGATTTGGGGTGTTACTACAGACAAGTATGGACTTGCATGGATAGCTCGGCTGGCTCACCAAAGAACCAAATTACAATGCACTGAAGAATACATTTGATTGTAAAGCTATATTGAAAGCATAAATTACAAAGATTAACATGTCAAGTTTTTATTTTTACTGGCTCACACACATAATATACCCTCTACCTTCTGGCTTCCTATTCCTCGAAGATGTGTGCAAGGGCTATAAAGGACCTTGAGGCAAACTGCAATGGCATTGTTTCACAGCCCCAAAGTCATTATTATTAAGGGGATTTCAGTGAGTGTTCTCAGAGCACCCCCCCGCTCCCCACATCCTGGGCTCAGTCTGTCTGTGTAAAATGATAATTGCTTTTTGTCTGCATTAGAGTGACTATTTTATCATCACTTCTGCATTTAATAATACGGTATAATCGAGGCAAATTAACTACTGTTCTGGGTGCGATTGTCGCTTGCTTCAGACCCCAACCAGCTGCAGGCCTTGTTTTGTGCACTGCTATTATTGAGAATCATGTTCTGCACAATTTTACAGTAATTTCCTTTTGTATTGTTTATTGATAACAATAATACTGCATTGAAAAATGTTCTTTACTTTGTCAATTTCTTCAGTTACTTTGCTTGGTTTCCCAGGTGAACTGCAGAGTCCCTACGGGAATGCAACCCAGAGACCCTCCACCTCGTCCCTACTTTTGCCTCCTTAAAGCCCATCTCAAGACTTTCCTTTGGTCATCGTCCCTACTCCATCTCTCCCTTTGCCCTCCACCCTTTTCTCTGATCCCAACCAACAACTTGTATACAAACCTTTCATTGTCCAAGGCCTTGGGACAGCCTCCTAACGTAAAAGGTGGCATATAAATGCAATTTGTGTTACTGCTGTATTTCCAACTCGAGTTGGCTATAAATCTAACATGCGCCTTGCCCAGTCTGGAAGCTTGCATTGACCGCACTCCGTCAAGTGGACTGCTTTCAAGGAAGCAAGGGTTTCCCTGAGAGGTAAGAGAGTTTGAAAAAAATCAATCCACCAGTAAATGAGGTTTGATTTTCTACTCATTCGAAAGCATGTTTACAGCTTGATGGAAAATGTGGAAATAATAATAATCCTTGAGAATAATCCTTGCATTTGATATAGTGCGTTTCACTTCTGGACGTCTCAAAGTGCCTCACAGAATACACTGTAAAGTGAATTGACTGTATATTTGTGGGCGAAACGCAGCAGCCAATTGCGCACACAAACAGTCGTGGATTGGAGTGACCAATTTATTATTTTTTTCTTGAGGGATTATTGTGGAATAAGAAAACTTGTCCAAGGTTTCGACTTTTCAGATGGAAAAACATCTGAAAATCACATGCAAATCCAGCAGGGAATCTCATACATTCCGCACTTGAATGTAGCAGTGATGCCAATGTGCCCTAATAGGGTATTAGATACATACTTTCTTTATCAGAGTGAAAGGCATTACGTATTGTATTGTATTGTAAAATTGAAGCTGTCATGCTTAGCAACATCTGATGATTTGGTAACACTTTCTTTGTCCTGGGTGACATTTCCACTGGTTAAGCACATTGAATTTGTTATTGAAATGGCAGATTTCATTCCCCCTCTTTCTCTTCAGTTAAATTATGTGCTGGTTAAAGGACAGGTACAATGGGGACAGTTATGAAAGGCGTATGGATGGGAGATGGAGGTAGCCTGTTCCATCTTGGCCCATTAATCATATGGGTCCAATTGATGGTTTTCGTTACTTCGTAATAGAGCATGAGAAGCACTGGTTTAGATATTGCAATGTCCAGCAGCCTTGCACTCAATTGATACCTGTCAGTGCTAACAACATTTGGCACCACTTAGCACAGCAGTGCTATTTGTGAGAAGCCATAGGGCAGAGATCAGAGAAATGAATAAAGAATGGATAAATGCATATAGTAATTAAGAATAGGAAATACATGTACTCCATACATGGGAATGAAATTGCCTTGGGGAAAGTTTGAAGAGATCTAGAGGTGGTAGTTGTGAGAAAGAAAGAATCATACAGGTGGGGTTTGCACAGCTACCAAGTGCACAGATTGTAAAATAGTCCAAATATTTTCTGCATTGAAACTGATCCGGGCTGCACATCAAATAAATTCAATATGGTAATATTATTCCTCACCTTGCTGCCAAATACAAATCCACTGTGAGTAAAGTCACAAGATTGGCATTTCCGCAGAATTAGGTCTCCAGGGCAAAATAAATAAATCGACAAAAGTAATTTGGAAGTGATTTTTTTCAACAGTGCTGAACTGTTACTTAAATGAAGAAAATGCCATAGAAAAATATAAGCGTAAAACAGTTGAAATTCACTATTTGTCTGGTAATAATAATAATAATCCTTATATTTGGTATAGCGCCTTTTATATCAGGAGGGCATTCTAAATCGCTTCACAGGAAGTGATGTAAAGTGATATGACTGTATTTTCCTGGGCGAATGCCAAGTATGGATAAACCAAATGGGGGAAGATTGCAAGCTGCCAAGAGGTCTAGCCAGTGTACTCAAGGAAGACATACCATTAATTGTCAAGCTAGAACTGACGTAAAGCCAATAGTAAAAGCAGGAATTGGCAAAATTGGACAAATAAATGCTGCCAACTTTTTCTTGACACCTTGCACATAATTAATCAACGTTAATCTCAATGACACTGAGAGATTTTATTCTGTTGCTTTCACCTATCCCACCAAAACACATGAGGTACAGTTTGTTTCCATTGTCGAGTTGAGGCTCCTTTGCAATGTTTCCCTCGTGGGCCACTTAAATAACAATGAGCCTATCAGGTCATTGGTTTTAATGGACTAGGCTGTTTTGGGGGACACAGTAAAAAAGGTGACCCTGGAGATTTTGCGACTCAGAAGGTTTTGAGATTAAAACATTTATGGTAATTCTCGTGGATGATAGAATACCAAGATATTTTTAGACTTGAGAGTTGTCTTTAGGTGCTACACTCAATAGTAACTTAGACACCGCAGTCATTATACTTTTTAATGTTCTCTTTTCTTCTCTGCACACACATATACTCACAGTGACACACGTACACATTTTCTGCCCTGAATGCTGCCTAGCTGAGATCAGCTAAATCAACACAGAGCCAGATTCAAACCTATGATCTTCTGGTTTGTACGTCCTTGTGCCACAGCAGACAGTCTTTATCCACTGCAACAAGAATGTCTATTTTTCCTAAGAAAATATAATAAAATTCAGAGCAAGCATTAGAGGACAATGCTTGCTTTCTTTATTAAAGATTTACTGAACTGCAATATTTCACCTGACAATATCCAGAAGCAAGTGTTCTACATAAACCATTTATCATCATGAGTCAGTGGGGATTGTCTTTCAATTCCATTGAAAATATCTGATCGTTTCTTGTCTGTAGTCATTTTGCTTCAGAGTAAATCCTGCGAAGCACTCTCATACCTGATGTATACAGACACGTGCACATAAGGATTCTTATTACAAACATGGTGCCTCTCTCAAAATATCATGTAAAATATGATAGACCGGAATTGTACAATTTTACACACCCTGAATATATCGAGCAATAAAACAGATGTAATGGTCGATCCACTGCATCAAACAATACCCATTACAGTATTTCATTTCATTACTTGGAGTAATGTATAATTAAGTACTTTAGACTGTCATGAAACAAAAGATGTGAGAAAAGGGGGAAAAATTGAAAATTGTGAAACTTAAGACCTACAATAGCTACAGTATCAGCTGTCACAATGAGGAGGGTCAAAACTGGTTTATCAGCCACACACAATGTTGTGAGATAAAGGCACCATGCTCCTGTTATCTGATTCCCCTGTATAAGCTAATCTATTCACATTGGACTGATGGATCCATAAACTCACCCAACAGGTCACTTGTAAGTCAGTTCCAGTCACACTGAATAAATGGAGCAATAAAGCAGATGTAATAGTCTGTCCACTGCATTGAACAATACCCATTACTTAATTTCATTATTTAGATGCAATAAATGTATCAGTAAATATATTAGATTGGCATTAAACAGAATTTAAATGTTGTGTCTGAGTTGGACTAATAATCGAAAGAAAACTGAATAACTGGCTTCTGATAAGTTAATTGCTTATGTAATTTTCCAGGGATTCTTTTGATGGTCAAAGTAGTTGTATGAGCACTGATTCCTGTGGTTTTCAGACACTGCACATCCTCCCTCAGCCTAGGGCTGCACCACATACTGCAGATCCTCTACAGAGCTGCGGATCCACAGTCGTGATACTCTACAATAGAAATCCAACACAACAAAACTAAATACTGAGTTTGAATTACAGCTAAATGAGTTACAAATTAGCTCGGAAATAGTTTCCCCACACAATGAGTTGTCAGAATGTGGGACGCAATGTTGCACAGACCATAGATGCGGAATTAATTTGGATGTTTAAAACGGAGATCAATGGGTACTTGGGAAGTAATAGTATTAAGGGGTATGAAGAAAACATTGCGAAATTGGATTAAAAAAGCTGCATGATCTAATTAAAATGCCAGAGGAAGCTCAATAAATGGAATAGCAACACAGCCATCTATAATATTATGGGGAGCAACAGACCTTGAGAATTTAAAAACAAAAACAGAAATCACTGGGAACACTCAGCAGGTCAAGCAGCATCTTTGGAGAAAGGAGAGTGAGTCAACGTTTGGGGCATGTTGGGAGGGAGAGGCTTTTGAGGACTAACAGAGAGGGAGAGGAAGGGCAAGGAAGACAAAGGAGAAATTGGATAGAGGGCAGGTGATGATGGGTTAAAGTGAATTGTAACAAACCTGGAGAGAAAAGAGGTTAATAACGTTAAACAAATGATTTGCAACGAGAGAGAAAAGGTGTGTCTAGGACCTGAGGTGGTAATGGTCACAGAAGAAGGGGAAGTAATTGGTCTGCAATTATTGAAGTTAACTGTTGTGAGTCTGTCCTCTGCGTATTGTGTGATGGGGAGACACTAGGCGATTTGCAAATAAGAAGAATACTGTATCACTAATGGGAGAGACTTAAAACTGGGGAAGTGCTAAAATGCCAATGGAAAAAAACAGTCTTGTCTTCAACATTTTGTGGATAATAGTCCTTCAGTCCATTCTATATGGGAAACACATTATGCACATGTACCTTATTATATTTGATACCTTACCTTATCACATGTACACACTATTACTTGAAGGATTGACAGATTAGCATTTCCAGTGGTGCAATGTGGTGGAGAAAGTTGGAAAGCAACAATGAAATGAGCTTTAGTGCACAGTTAAAAAGTCATGTCCACATCATTAATGATGTGTACAAATTAGTAATCAGAATAAAGTCACAATTCAACACTTTTGAACAGAGGCCAACAGAAATGGTTGCTATTATTCTTCGCTCTATTAATGAGAATCTTTTGCCAAGCTTCCCTTTTGCATGACTTATTAGTGTATTTTTTCGTGCACTGAATTTGCCTGCTCTGATGTTCCAGGATTTCCCATTATAGGCACACAGTGTTAAAGTTACTGGACCTACCAAGCAAATTCATCCATTGAGCAAATATTTAATGTCTGCCACATTCCAGTGCGAAAGGATGTGACCTGCATTAGGGAAACATTATTTCTGCACTCACTTTGGGAGATGCCATCTGTTTGTTCAATTTCGGAATGAAAGCTGGTTAATTTTATGCATTACAATATTTTTATTAATTCTTTTGTGGTGAGGGTGGGCAGGGAGGGTGATGGTGGCATAAATTGTAAGCAGTTATTACAATAGACAAGATTGTGTCTGATCTGCCCCCATTCATACATAATAGTTTCAATATGAGGATAACGTTAACCACTGCAATAGTGTGAATTTCCATTTCCCTCATCGGTATTCCTCATAGCCTCTGTAAATCAGATTGCTAATTTAGTGCTTATTTCTGTCAAACTGTGGGTAGAATCGTGCTCTGAACTCGCATCACAAGCATAAAGATGAGATTGTGCGTGGGATGGCATGTCCAGCATTCCCCGGAAACCCAGTGGGTGATATACATTTGATTTCCTTGATAATCTGAGGGGATATGTACCTAATACTCAACTGTCACCTTCCAACTCATTCTAATATTCTACTGTACAGTATCAGTATCAAATTCTTTGCAATTTTCTCCTGCAACGCTGTAGCTCAGTTATGTAATCAGCAACTCCATTTGTCATCTGCCTCCCTGCCTCATCCATCATTCACCTGTTCTCAATGGGCTTGTTCCAAATTGCCACCAGTATATCATGTGAACCACACAAGCAGGAGCATTGCAATCTGAGATAAAAATCGGTGCTGTCATCCCCATGGACCCTCTACCCAAATAGGTGATATGTTAATGCCCTTTGCATTCACACCATCATTTTTTTAAAAAAAACACTGCAAATCGAGCAACTCATAATGATTCAGGGTGCAAATTCTAGCCCAAAACAACACTCAGTTATTGAGAGCTTACTTACTGAAATCAATTTGATGTAATTCAATTCAGTACGATTTACATTTATACAGCATCTCTCACATCTCGCATTTCAGTCTCTGTGTTGTGCCTTTGAATTGCAAATGGTAATAATATTAGGGCTGATCATGTACAGTACTCTATCTGGCACAATACAGCATCATGCTGTGAGTTTGCTAACAGAAGTGCCAAGCAGTTGTTTTACAGTTGAGACTGTGCCCCTTTAAAGAGAAGACAACTCACAACAGATTTTTTTTAATTAGATTTATTTTTAATATAGATGCAGATTTGCCTAAACTCCAATATGTATGATTACACTACTTATACATTTTCTGTCTGGCACAAACATTAAAATCAGTGCCTGACCCTCAGTGGCATTTTTGTAGAACTTCCACACAGCACAGTCTTTCAGCACAGACTCAGAATGTAGTGTTATTCAATGTACAGTGCTGTATTAGTTGGTGCTTATCCCATTACAGAACATTTCAGAGCTCAGCAATCTCAGCAGTCTCCCTATTAACCAAAGCTGGCTCCCGCGCACAGTTGGACATTTGAGAATCACACAAAGCAGACAGTTCAGATAACCCCAAGGAAGGTTGAACAGCTGAATGTTGTAACTTGAGGAAAATCACTAGTTTAATCAAAAGCATCCAGTTTGCCCACAAAGTACATGGTCACTGGGCACATTATAGTATAAACCTTTGAGATGTCCAACCAGCGTAAAGGGGCTATATAAAATGTAAGGATTATTATTTCTGTTAAAAATATACTGTGTAGTAATCCATTTTGTCAGGACTAGGTGAACCTAATTATTGATGCTAACAATATTGGCAAAAATAAAAAGTTACGAGTGAGATTGATTCCAATTTTTTTCTTTTGAAAAATACAAAACATTACCTTGATTAACCATCTGTCAACATCCTAACCTTTCAAGGAGAATGGTGACATCCTATGGCCCAGATGTGAAAGTGTTAATGATCCTGTGTGTGGTTATAGGTGGAGTTGTGCAGAGGCTCCTGTGGGACTGCAGTAAAGTGCTGATACACTGCAGATAAAATGCGGCTGGATCAGGACTGCATGAGGAGGCTGCGTGCCATGACATCAGCACCACACTCAGTTCTCTGTTTGCTTAATCACTCTCACTCACTGACCCTGCCTCATGTTCTGGCTCTTATTGCAGCTCCCTTCCCTCCCTGTTCACTGAGACTTGACATTTTCACAATACAAGTTCAGCCACGCACTCTTGCAGTTTTCAGTACCCTCCCCATGCCAATGTAATTTATATTTATTTTGGTCTTCTGCTGGTATAATAAAGTTGAATACGTGTGTGTGTGAGGTGTGGGGGGAGGGTGTAAGATGATTAGTTATATGAAGTAAATGGCATAGATTTAACCATTTTGCGTGTGAGGGTTTTGCATAGTATAAAGCTTTCATTTAAAGCATTTGCAGCCGAACAAACAGCTTGATGTATGCAGCCTAACGTTTGCTTTCTGACAATTTAACTGGAGCGTAAATCTGATGTTTCAGATATCCTCTGAGACATCCTCAGAATGCTTCTCGATGAGTGTAAGTAATGCTTAAGTTGTTCAGTCAGGAGAATATAAAATTCACTTGCGATATTTGTTTTTATTGCAAAAGATGTTTGTGATTTGACTTAATAATGAATTCATTCAACTGCATTGTATTGCATCCCTGGTTTTCTTGTCTATCCACCTTCCATCTGTCTAGAGTCTGTCCTTGAAATAATTTAAAAAAACATTAATTGTAAATGACAGAGCGCTCCAATGCAGGTATCACTTTGCTGAAGCTATTTTGCATTCTTTCTGATGTCTCTCTACAGATCACCCAGGACACTACTAATGCCAATCTCCAGTTGACTGCCAAGAGACTGAGCACAACCGAGAATACCTGACCCTCTCCGCCCTTCCCTCGCGCTGTAGGGGACAGAGGAAGGAGAAACTACAAGTTGGTGTTAGTGTGTGACAAAGAGTGCAGTGTTAAATAGAGGGTTATAGAGGCGGTACATGAGAAGACATTTGCCCTCCTGATGAGGAGAGGCTAAGAGGATCTGCCTCAGTGTTACACACGCTAGAGTTACACACATATGTTGCATCAACTGTGTCGGTGATCCATCTTGCACTCACTCCTGCGTATTTTGTGAAGTGCTTTGAGACGTTTAGAAGACATGAAAAGCGCTATATCAAATGCAAGGATTATTATTATAACATGTGTCACACCGAGTAATTACAGGTTATTGGTAAAGAAATGTATTCTGTTTGGGTGCGGGATAAATTTGACTCATAGGATCATAGGAACAGGAATAGCCCCTTGAGCCTGTTGTGTCATTCTATTAGACCATGACTGATCTGTATCTCAACTCCATATACTGTACCTGCCTTTTCCCCATATCTCTTGATACCCTTACCTAACAAAAATCTATTCTCCTCAGCCTTGAAAATTTGAATGGATCCAGCAGCCACAGTCTTCTGTTATGTGCTTTGTAAACGTGACATGGCTGGATTGTCCAGACCTGGCTGTGCAGCACCACCCACCCACCCACCCACCCACCTCTTCAAAACAATTATTTTCCTGGTTTTATATTTTCTCAGCAGGAGTTTTCAATGTCTCTTCTGAGATGCAGAAACCTGAGACCATAGTGAAGTTGGGGCGAATGCGAATGGCTGTGAGTTACATTACACTGTTGGAACCGCAGGTTTTGTTAAGTACTTAGCATTCTACGCCCAGAGAAACCAGAGAAACCTCACTGCTTCAGCCTTTCAGAAAGCATTGTACTGACGTAGTACTTTGTATGAATAATTCCTGATGCTTCAGATAAAAATGGACACCTGTTTTTTCTCTTTTTAAGATATACTTAATTTTGTTACAACGAGGAATATAATAGCTCCAATCAGCAGGAATCAGTGGCAAAGTTCTCAGCTTGTGCTAATTCAAATCACAGACTCCTTCGCAACTCTAATCTGCACTCGTGCAGCAGTACAATGGATAGAATTTCCTCTTCTCATTCGTATAGGATCGGATGCTGTCCGTTTAAGTTAACCAAGGTCACAGGAAACATGCCCACAATGGGGTGGTTGGTGCATTGTGTACAGTATAAAACACAAGTGAACCCTGCCTGCATTATACAAGAGTAAAATCAATAATACAAGAAGACCAGGACAAAAAGAGGCTTTTTTTTGCTCACTTTGTAATCTTCCCTCCATCCTGGTACTTCAGCCAAGCAGCCATTATCTATGAGCACCAAAACCAACAATCGTGACAGCTAATAGTTCACAGTACAAGACTGAGAGCAGGCACTGGCTAATACTTACACTATAATAACAGTACTGTACATTGAGAAACCATATCACATATATCCAACAGTGTAAAAAGTATGTATATATGGGATGTCCTCTCGACATGAAAGGCACTATATAAATGTAAGTTTTGATTTTTGATTGATTCGTAGGGCAGAAGTGTTCAGAGGCACACAAGACAAACAAGGAAATACAGGAGGAAAATGAAAGTCATCTGAAGTGAACCTGGATTATATCAGGATGAGGGTCTTATTGTTATGAGGACAGGATTGAAAAATTGTGTGTGTTTCTTGAAGGCACAGAGAAAGATAAGAGGGGATCTAATGGAACACTTTAAAATTGTGAAAGCTTTGAGAGGATAGAAATTCAAAGGCTATTCTTGCCGGTTGGGAAATTGACAATAAGGGGACTTAAGATATCCATTAGCAGAGGAAGAGCTAACACGGAGGCTAGAAACTTGATCAAGCGAAGATTCAGAATAGGGAGCAGTTTGCCACAAGTTGCTATTGTCATTTGAGACCACAACAGTATTTGATAGGGAATTGGATAAACTTTTGCCGAAAAGGAAGGATATAGAATAGCAGTATATGGGGAAAAGAGTGGGGAATTGGGGCTAGAGTGATTATAACAAGAATATGAATAAGAATAATAACCCTTGCATTTGATTTATGTCACATATGATTTATGTCAAATGAGACATCTCAAAGCACTTCACAGAATATCTTGTGAAGTGGACTGATGGTGTATTTTGTAGGCGAAACGCAGCAGCCAATTGCAAACAACAGTGTCCCCAAAACAATCGTTGATTGAAGTGACTAAATGAATAAATTAGAACCGGTTCGGGCTCCATAAGTTAGATGGTCTCTTCCTAAACTGTAGTTTCTATTATTCTATGTGACACTGATCTTACAGATGTCATATTCGAGTAATTCTTACAGGAATTATATTTCTGAGCAGCCCATTGGGGAAGGTGACAGTATTGCTCTTGTCTTGTTGTAGATCATTACACCCGACTTCTGTGGACTAAGTTTTCTTTATATTTTATTACATTTTATGTTTTATGCATTTGTTTATGACAATGCAGGATGGTAGAATTTTTGATAAACTCTGCTTGTAAATTTCAACAAAACTAACTTTTTGCTTAAATAAGTGCTACGTGATGTTAATTCTACATGAAAGGCACAGCACAACACTCCATTAAAAACAGAAACTATTGTTGTGAATGCTTGATTTCCCTGATGTAAGAATTGAAGAAAAAATAGGAAATTACTTATTTACATTTGCACATTAAGCAGTCAATGATAAATGCAAGTTGTTGATGTTGTAGGGCAGCAGCAGAATGTTTAGACAAGGAAGAAGGCCCCCTGTAGTGTCTCCGAGTCAAAATCATATATTCAAAATATTACATTTGTGAGAAAACAAGCAAAGAATTACTAACCCTACATTCCTTCAAAGCAGCCTGCCTGCCTTCAATACTGCACAGATTTGCTTTCAACACATAAATCCCTTGGCCTGTATATATTTTTAACAGCTTCTGATTATAATTTAAAGCCTAGTTTCTGGCACTTAGTTGCCAAGGTTATTGATTTTAACAAAGATTCTGTCAGGTTCAAGGAAATGGATAATTGGAGCAAGCAATTGATGGAAGAAGGAATGGAATGAGGAACAATCAAAAAAGCTAATTACAGCATGGAAAAGGGAGTAAAGGGATTAAAAGGCTCTCAAACAGAAGATGGAAATGGAAAATGACAGAAAAAAACAAGGAGAATGGGTGAAATATGCACAAGAGAATACATGTTTTAAAGAGCTATGAAATGAATTTATTGAAGGGGATTAAGAAAGAAAGGCAACACTAAATGATACAGACAGATTATTGGAGGTTACAGGGCTTCAATGCATGGTTAATTTTAAGTTAGATAGTCTCAGTTGGGGCAACAGATCGATACTCCATGGAAACAGGCCTTTTAGCTCAACTAGTCCATGCTGGAGGTCAGTCGCTGGACTGCTCCTCTACATACAAGTTATATTACATGGCCACCCTATTCCACCTCCCACTCTATCTCCCACTTTGTACAATTGGAAAAGCAACATCTGTGTCAGGGAGTGGGCAAAACCAGCGCTTCTGTGTCTGATCTCTATCCTCCTACGGCGCAAATGTGCAGATGCTAGGAATTGGTTTGATTGTGATTGCCACCTTGCCACAGTTGGATTGCGTATTGACTAACATCATCTAGGCTCACACACCCAAGATAGATTAGAAACCAGGGTGTGCCCATCCTCCATGTTATCACCCCCAGCAAAAGGTCAGCACCTCTGGCGGTGGAGGAGAGAGATGCAGAAAAATAAAAGTAAGGATGAAGTTGAGAAGGAGGAGAATGGGTGTGTATCTCCCAATGAACACAGTCTGGTGCTGGCAAAGGAAGCAAGCTGGTTCAGAAGAAATGATGTCAAAATCAGGCTGGTGGATTCTCAGCACTGGGGACACAGTCCAGCCAGTGGAAGGTCAGTGAAGTTACAATCGCTGGAGCCAGGATCAATTTCTGATACATTAGAAAAAAAAACAGTAAAAACCTGCCGAGTGCAACTGGCTGCGCGCCCAAAACTTTGAAGGTGAATGTGAGATATGTGGAGCCATAAACAATTCAGGACCAGGAGATGACTCGGGAGGATTGAGAGTTGCAACAAAAGTAATCATTAGATTGTGACACCAGTGGGGCGTAAAAAATGAGTGCTGTAAACGTTCAGGGAACACAAATACGTTCCCAATAATATTCATCCCAAGGCTGATGTTTTGCTCAGAGAAGGGAGATTCTCCCAAAGTCCTGGCCAACAAATCCCCAAACAAAATTAGTCATTCACTCCATGGCTGTTGGTGTAATATTTCTGTGTGCAAATGAATTGCCATGTTTGCCCACAAAAAACACGCAATCTCTAAAGTATATCCTGTGAAGCACTTTGGAAGTCCCTCGCAATGCCAAAGGCCCTCACCAAATGTAAGGATTATTATTACGGTTGTTTTCAAAATCCACGTGCAAAGAAAGAACATGTGTGTTTAGAGAAGCTATAAAATTTCTTATTAAACATTAACCTAACATTAAATAACCAACCGGGTCACCTTTTTCTCCCACAGCATATACAGTCAATTCACTTTACAGTATATTCTGTGAAGCACATTGAGACGGTGCAACGATGTGATAAGGTGCTGCAGCAAATGCCAGGATTATTATTATTATTGTAAATGAATGGAATGATAATAATAATAATAATCCTTGTATTTGATATAGTACTTTTCAAGTCTTCTAGACGTCTCAAAGCACTTCACAGAATGTACTGTAAAGTGAATTGACCGTATATTTGTGGGTGAAATGCGACAGCCAATTGCGCACAGCAGTGTCCCACAAACAGTCATGGATTGAAATGACCAATTTTATTATTGTGTTTCTGTACACAGGTCTTGACGAATGCATCATTGGAAAAACAACACAAACAATTAGCATTTATATAACACCTTTCACAACAAAAAATGTAATAATATAAATATAATAATAAATATAAATGCTAATTTGGGGTCTAATTACTTCACTGCTATTTCAACTCTTGCGGTATAAATATATAAAGGGCCATAATTTGTGCATTTTGCAAATGTCCTTGTAGGATTGTGCAAGCTGTACTCTTGAATTATAAAGGTGATCAAAGCACCTCTGTACTGTACCTTATCACTCAAATTCACAAATGGGATAAGCAGGACATGAGGACAAAACAAATTGTATCTTTACCCTAAATTTATGCATCACTTGTTGTCTGAACCAGACTGTTGTCCTTGTGACACCTGGGCAGGCACTTTTTTCTTATGTGGGGTGTTTGCTGAATTCATTTGCTCACAAATGGGTTGCACTGTTATTGTCGCTTTCACAAAAGGGAGGTCAGAACATCTGGAGGGAGCGGGGAGGAGGTGAAGACAGATGTCTCGAACGCTCCTGTCAATAGAGTCACAGTCAATACGTTCTTTGCAGCCCTTGGCTGCCTTGCTGTGCGTTTCAAGCAGTTTATTCTTCATGTGATTTGTGCTAACACAAGTCGTGTTTCAATGGGATGGGGGTAGTTTAAGGACTTGGACTCATTTCTATTTCTTTCACAGCTGTGTGTGTCTTTCCATCTCACAATTCACCCAAACCTATAAATGTGGAAATGGAGAAACATAAAAGGCAGGAGAAATTCAGATCTGAATTGACGATTGTGAGACTAACACCCACTGCAGGAATTGTTTAGGCTCTGTGAAGGCTGGAGAATGTAATAAACCTTTCTTATTTCTGAAACAGTGTGAGCACAATAAAATAAAGTACTATACTGTAAAACAAGACATCACATTGGCAACAAAAGACATAATATGAAATCTGGAAATGTTGAAGGAGGGAGCAATAAAATATTGCAATCAAGTGGGAGGACATCCTGAGATTGATATCTACTGCAAAACTTTTAAGACTCTCAAGGGCACTATGATATGCGAGAGCAGATATCAAACAATTTTGCAAAACCGGGTGAAAATCGTTCAATTCACTTTGTGCTGCTGTCATACAAACTTTATCATGTTGCAGAACGAAACTCTGCCCTTGGCCTTGGAAACCGCAAAGAATGGCATCTCCAATGATGCAGCACTCCCCTAGTATTGTACTGGACTGTCTACATGGATTAAGACCTCAAGCCCCAACATGAGGCTTGAACCCACAATATTAATAATAATTCTTGCAATTGATATAGTGTCTTATCACCTTGTCGAGATGTTTCAAAGCAGGAATATAGTATAAAGTCAATTATAAAGTATATTTTGTGGGTGAAACGTGGCACTCAATTACGTAGCACAAACCGTTGTGGATTGAGTGACCAAATTATTATTATTATTATTTTTGTTTATTTAATAAAAACTATTTTTTAAGGGATTATTACCCATGAAAAAGTGATCTGCCAATTGACTAACAACCAAATTCCTACTACTGTTAGGTAAACAGAGGAGGTTGAATTTGGAAATTTCCCTAAGATTTCACCCTGCAGGGAATCAAAACTGGGACCTCTCGCTTGCGAGTGCTCTAACTAATTCGCTACAAGATCCCAACCCACAACCTACAAAAACCTGGTAGGAGGCCAGAGTTGAACAATGAATCAGACTGTGCATGAACACTAATTAAAAATGCAGACAGCGTTCCATTTTTACCGTTGCGGAAGACAGAGATGCACGGTTTATTGCTGTGGAGAGCAAGTCTGGTTACACTGTTCATTAGCTCCGGATCAGTGGCAAGCTGAACTGTGCAGAAATGAATTGGCTGTAGTTTTATGTCTGGCCTAAAATAGCCTTTTGGGGCTGCAGACTGATAAAGCCGCCAGCAGCCTGAACGCAGTCCATACTCTGAAGGAAATCAATAACAGAGGTTATTACACGTAATGTTAACAGCTTTACCCCAGTTCTTTGAAACCTTGCCAATAACACAGGAAAGAGTTATATGTACAAAGGTGACCGGATTGATGGTGGCTGGACATTCAGCGAATGCTGGCTGCTGTCTCACTAAGCTTCACAATCTTCTAATAAATACAATGACTTTTTGAAGGACCTTTACCTGCATATGTAGTCACTATTGGGTTTGGCCACAATTTAGACTGTTCTCATTGTCTTCAGGTTGCTCTGATGAATAGTTTTTTCTTGGCAATAACGAAGGAATTTGTTTTGTTTTTCAAAGCCTCATCACCTGAAAATGTCTTAAATTGCTTATTGGAGTCGTGTAGCTCAATGATTAGAGCACTCACCTCACAAGCAAGAGACCTGGATTCTATTACCGGCAGGGCAAAATGTTGGGACAAGTTTCTTTACTCCACCCTCCTCTGTTTACCTAGCAGTAAGTAGAAACCAGGATGTTAGTCGATTGGTGGATTGTTATTCTGGGGATAATAATCCCTAACAAAATAAAGATTTGGTCATTCAATCAACGACTGCTTGTGGGACACTGCTGTGCACAATTGGCTGCTGTGTTTTGCACACAATTATAAAGTGAATTCACTTTACAGTATATCCTGAGATGTCTAGAAGACATGAAAAGCGTTATATCACATCCAAGGATTATTATTATATAATCATTAAATGACTCTGTAGGCAAATGTGGCAGCCAGCAAGTAACCATGTAAATTGAATAGACAATTAATGTGGGGAGAAACTCTGTCCTCTTTTCAGATAGTCCCATGGGAACTTTAACATTCATCAGAACAGGCATACAGTTCAATAGCTCACCAAGTTCAGGAAGCTGTTAAATGCTCCATATACAGAGGCAATCTGGACCCAGGAGGAATTTCTCTACCTTGCAGCAATGTGATAGGATTTTGAAGGCCTGAATTCCTGATCTGTTAGCTGGTCTCACCCAGGGTGCACTGCTGAAATTGGCCTTGCATGATGGTATGCGTGTTGTGGCTGTTGGATGAGGTCAATGTCAGGCCATGCCCATGATGATCTCTTGACAATATCCCTCCAATACTTGATACTTGTTACCAAAATCGGCGAACAACAACTCATACAATTATACAATTATACCTCACAAAGCCAATCAGGAACCTCGGCTATCATGTTCGATCAAAAACTTTCCTTCCTCCTCCACATCCGCGCCTTGACCGGCACCACCTATTTCCATCTGCGCAACATTGCCAGGCTCCGCAACTATCTTACCCCCCGCGCTGCCGAAACACTTGTGCATGCATACATCACCTCACGGCTGGACTATGGAAATTCTCTCCTAGTCGGCCTCCCCAGTTCCTCCATTCATAGGCTGCAGGCCATCCAAAACTCTGCAGCCCGTGTACTATCCCGCACCCGCCTCCGCGACCACATAACCCCCACCCTCGCCCGTCTCCACTGGCTCCCCATCCTCCAGAGGATCGAGTTTAAGATCCTCGTCCTCACCTACAAGGCCTTACACGGCCTTGCCCCATCCTACTTAACCGATCTACTCTCCCCCTACACGCCCACCCGGACCCTCCGTTCAACAGGACTTGGCCTGCTCCAAGCCCCCCGCCCGAACTGCCCCACCATCGGAGGCCGGGCCTTCAGTTTCTCCGCTCCCACCTTATGGAATGCCATCCCTCAATCCCTCCGTTTCGTCTCTTCCCTTTCCTCTTTCAAGGCCGGTTTGAAGACTTTCCTCTTCGATCGTGCCTTTTGTTCCACCCCGAACTCTTTTACCTCCCCTTCGTGTTTCACCCCTTCCCAAACACTCCCCTCCCAGCTCGGGTCACACGCCTCCTGTTCAGCGCCTTGGGACGTCCTCCCGACGTGAAAGGCGCTATATAAATGTAAATTGTTGTTGTTGTTGTTGTATCAGATGGAGTTAGCAGCATCCGTGGAATATTACTGTAACCAGTAAAGCCAGGCTTGTGTAACCAATATAGCCAGGCCCGTGATCTATCTGTTGTATATGCAGTTGTGAAGGGATGGATAATCACAATCAATGCTTTTCCCAAACTGGTGCACCAGCAAGCACTAAGTGGGCGGGGGTGTTGGTGGGAAAAGCTCCATCTCTACAATGAAGAGGCATCAAGAGTACATCACCACCACCAGATTACTGACATTTTAAACAGTTCCCAAATCAACATGGTTTTGGGGTTACTCAAAAAGCTCATCGGTTCAAGAAAAAAACCAAGTAGAAAGAGTAGTGTTCTTAGTTTGTTCTTAGTGGTAGAATGTAGGACTTCAGTATATCCATGGGCCTCAGCTTGCTTAAATAGGTCATGTGGACATTTAGCGAATTTTAAAATGCAGAAGATGAGTTGCACAAGACTTCCTATTAAAGGTGCTCTCCTGATATTGCATATCATTTACATCTCACCGCGTTGGTTAAATATTGGGATATGTAGAATATCTAATTTGAGTTTTACAGTGTGCATTGTAGCTTTTGCTCTGTATCGTTGTATTTGCGTTAAACTGGCGATGTTTCAAAAGTATCGAGGTGGGCTTGACTTGGAGGTTCAGTCCACTGTACTGTCTCACTTTCTTTCCTAGGCAAGCTATTTCAGGAGTAAGGTTACTACAGCTGTTTTTTCTGTGCTGTAATGATAGTTGTTTGAAAACAAAGAGTTGTTCTCGTGTATAATTCAATTTGTAATTGACAAGATCTATTACTTATTCCATGCTTGCACTGTAATTGACAAATCTTGTTATTTGATGCTTTGTGATGGTCAGTTCTGGGGATATTGATGAAACAGCAGATCTGCAGTGAGTTGCTGAAGAGCACAGTGTCAAAAAGATACAAATCAGTAATGCATGAGAGAGGAGGTAAGAGAAGGGCATAAATAATGGAGAGGATTAGGAAGGTTGGAGGCTCATGTGGTATATAAATACCAGCATGGATTAGTTAGGCCACATGGCCTGTTTCCGTGCTGTAATGTTCTGTGTAATTCTAAGTGATTTAAAGGTAGCGCATATTGTTTTTTAAAAAAAATACTTTGGATGCAATTTATTTGAATGGTTATTCTGAAAATATTCAAGTGCAATGGACTGCAGATTGCAAGACTGATTTTTATTTTACTTTTGGGGGAATGCCGTGCATTCATGACATTGTGACAATCATTTGCTAAATTGCTGTCAACTATTAATATTCTTTATAGGAGGAATTGAAATAGGAAACAACCCTGATATAAAGTGAACAAAATGTTTGAACGTGCAAATCTGGAAGAGAGAGAAAGGCAAGACCCAATTATAGCTGAACAAAGGCAGCTAAATAGAGGGATTCAATACAAAGGAGCTGAACAGGGCAATTAAAGTGAAGTCATTCCCTTGATACCATTTCTATCCAATTGAAGCAATAATGCCAAACTCAAATCAGTCAGAAAGAATATCACAGGAATGGCAGAAGGAATACTGCAGTAAATAACATGGGGAAAACATAAAGATGAGATGGTATTGTGCGGATGTAAGAAAATGCTACCCATTGAAAGCATATTTGTGTGTGCCGGTATAACACATCATGTTGAACAGTTACTGTAGATAATTGTGGTCTCATATGCAATTATTTCTAGTGGGCTTGCTTAATAGGGAAATAGGAGCAGGGAATCTCTTCAGTATCTAAAGTGCATTACATTAACTCAGAACTGAAAAAACTTATGCTGTCTTATCACATTGAAATCTGCTCCACGTGTAATTACTGATAAGTGTAGTGACTGTTTTTGTAGGCAAACTCAGCAGCTTATTTGTCATAGCAGGGTCTCACAACCAGCGATGAGGTGAACAGTCAATTTGTCTCAGAGTATTGGCAGACAGTCACAACCAGGACAAACTCCTCTTATTTTGAAAGAATTTTGCAGGATTTTTTTGTTCGCGTGGAAACAGACACACACAACTTCAGTTTAACATCTAATCAGAAAGATGGAACCATAGACAATGCGGTGCTGTCCCAGTCCCTGCATTAGCGAGGCATCGAGAAATGACAAAGATTGAAAGGGAGCAGTAAAGACAAGCTGTTTTGGAGATTTCCAATATGAGATGCCTGGATAAAGAGTCATAAACTGGAATGAAGGGCATTGTTAAAAATGGAGAGTTGATTTCAAGTTTGGGAGATAAAACACAAAAAAATACAATAACAAGTATCAAACCTTTTATAGGTATTGAAGGGCAAGGGAAGAGATAAAAGGTGCAGAGAAGAGGAAAGATCATTTGAAAGATCATCTGCTCCCAGAATTGCACTGGATTGCCAGCCTCAATGTCCTGATGTGGGGCTTGAATCTACAAACTTCTGCCCCAGAGGTGAGAATCCGACCAACTGAGCCAGGGTGACAGCTAAATAGCATGTGCGCTCTCAGACTGGAGTGGATAATTAGGCCTTGCCTTCAAAAGCAATCCATCAGTTTTAATCTAAACTGAGCAAAAGGTTTGGCTAATGTTTCATTCAAATTGCATGTGGCAGGCAAGCATGAAGGCATCTTAATTCATTGTATTTCTTGTTTTATCTGTCTTCAGATCCTAATCTTATTCATTGCATAATTGACTTTGAATTATGGCAACGCCCCAAACTAGTTCAAGTTGTTCTTAGGAATGTGGTTCGCTGGGGGATTGCTGACCAATTGAAAGGAATTCTATAATGAATTCTTGGGTATTATTAAGATTGTAACCCACCAGAGAATTGTGAAATTGATTTTACAGTAGGTGGCAATGAAGCTGTGTATTCACAATTAATGTAGCTGGAATCTAATTCTAATTATGCCCTCTAACTGCTCTACCTCTTCCCCCACATCTGACTGGAAAAACATCGGACCCAAGGGGTGAGGCACCAGAACGTGGCCACATTCCCCCTTGGGACCATACACTGGTAAAATTCACCACCCTGAGCAGAGGAGAAAGGGAGAAAACTAGGTGATTCATTTTTTTTTCATTTATGAGCAGTGCTATCAGCCTGGCTCATTTGAAATCATTCTCACCTCTGAATCAGAAGATTGCGGGTTTAAGCCCCACATTGAGAGGACATCCCAGCGCCTTGGGATGTCCTCTCGACGTGAAAGGCGCTATATAAATGTAAGTTTTTGTTTTTGTTTTTTATATAGTCATATAGTCCAAGCTGACACTCCAATACAGTGCAAGGGGAGTGCTGCATTGCACCACTCTTCAGATGAGTTGTTAAACTTGTGTCCCGTTAGCCTATCCAGGTTAAAGATCCCATAGGACTATTCAAAAAGAAAAGGGAGTTCCTCCTGGTGTCTTCGCCAATAATACCCTAATTCAAATTGGTCATTCACTTCATGGCTGTTTGTGGAACATGGCTGTATGCAATTTGGCTGCTCTGTTCGCCCACCCCCCTATGTTCGCCCACCCCCCTATGTTTGCCCACCTCGCTATGTTGCCCACCCCAAACTATACAGTCGCTATACTCCTGTATTTAAGACATCTCAGCAATGTGAAAGAGTGTTATATCAAAATGCAAGGATTATTATTATTGTTGATTATTCAATTGCAAACCCTTGGTGTTTTGTGTGTTCATCACCATGTACAATGGACCTATCTGCAAAATGAGACAGATGTGAAAACTGTGATTGATAATCAGTCATGAAAATGTTTCATTTTCCAAGCCAACAACCACAAAAAAATTACATTTGTATAGTGCCTTTTATGTTGGGAGGACGTCCTTTGTGACGTCTAGAAGACATGAACAAATGCTATATCAAATGCCAGGATTATTAATATTATAAGGTGCTAGCCAAGTGCCATCAGAGTACCTGCACTGACACTTTGATATATTTAAACCCTGCTTTTGTTTGCTAATCAGGAGATTACACAGAGTGGATTTTTAAGTGCCTTACAATGGATAAGAAAATGAACAGATTTACAGTCTTGAACTTTAACAACAACAAAATTTATAGAGCGCCTTTCACGTCGGGAGGACATCCCAGCTTTAGTACGGTAATCCTTTGCAAATCATTGAGTTGAGTCCTACCTTTGAAGCCCCTTTTCTCCATTTGAAAGGAAACTTACAGAAAACCGGCTTCAAAATGAAGCCATTTATTTAAGTATTTGGTGACATCTAGAATGCTATGTAAATTATATAAATAAACTAAATCTAGGCCCGGATGGAATTTTATCTCAAAGTACATTCATGACATAGAGCACTATGACCACTTGTAATCCCACTGCCTTCTCGTAGTCTTTAGTTTTTCTGCTTCGATGTATCTAACCATCTTCCATTTCAGTCTCTCTAGTGATTTCTCTTCTAGGGCATCAGTCAGTCGGGTTGTTTTTTAAAGCCACAACAGCAAAAAAACTGCACAGCAGTTTTTTAAAGGTAAGCATGCTCAACAGTGGGCGTCCTGACAAGGTGTCTGACAAGCTCCCTCCACATAAGACATATGCAAAGGACAAGACTCATGGAATCAATGCTAAGACGTAGTCCTGATGAAGGAAAACACAGAGCTGTTATGAGTGGAAATAGCTCTGTCTGGGAAGTGGTGACTGACTGCAGTCCCACGAAAAACCATTAACCCTTTGACATCAGCTATTCATGACATTTAATAATAACCTTGATTGTAAGCAGATGGCATGTGTTTTAAGAGACCTAAAATACCACCTAGTTTTAGCCAGTAAGACTATTTTGTCATTTAAACATTAAGATTGTGCAGATTTGTGTAAAATTCTTCAATCGAGTGTAATTGGAAGCTAGTTTCTTTTCAAGAACTGCAGGAAAACCAGCCTACAAGAAATAATAATTATCATGCCTTTCACAAGGATGTCCCAAAGCACTTTACAGGATGTACTGTAAAGTGTAGTGATTGTATGATTCGTAGGTGAAGGTGACTTATTCACTGCTCTTCACTTTTTATATCCTCCAAGCCTGCTGGTGTTGGATAACTTTGAGAAACCGGTGAATAAGTGGGTGATTAATGATGCAGAACACATAAGGAAAAAGGTCACTTTAGGTCAGCAGTGTGCAATGTCTTAAAATAAAACTGTTTATTCGCCCAAAAATCAACACCAAGGAGTGAAAGTGAACATGCAGACACATTATAACCTGACCCTTAGTGAATTCATTCATTCCTCGAATAATGTCAAGGTTTTGAAATGCAGATGCACATCAATTGATCGCTGGTCTGCTTCTTGGCATCTCAATGCAGAGGATCACATTGCACTGAGAGCATTGCAAAAGTGACCTTCGCAGTCGGCAAGCTTACACTGAAATAAAACTACAGTACGCTGGGGTGTGTCTGGCCTCAGCAGCAGTAGTGCTGATGGGCTGAGACCTCTCGCTTCTTTGCTGGCATCGTGACATAATCTTAGCACTCAGAATTTATGAAGATTTACAAAAGGATGACCAGCACGGAAACAAGCCACTCAGCGCAACCAGGTCCGTGTTGGTATTTATAATTCCGCATGAGCCTCCAGCCACTCCTCACGTCCTCCCATACCCTTCGATTCCCCGCAGAAGGGAGCAATATTAAAACAGAAACCAACCTTTGGGACAAGTCTGGATGTAAAAAAACACAAGCTTGATAGGAAGAGATAATTACAACTGCGAAAGCAAGGTACACCCGGAGAAAGTTTTGAGTTATAATATATTGTGCTGTAGCTCAGTGCTTAGAGCACTCGCCTTACAAGCGAGCGACCTGTGTTCAATTCTTGGCAGGTCAGGGTGAAACCGTAGGCAAGTTTCCTTACTCCACACTCCCGATAATAATCCCTAAAAAAAAATTGGTCATTTCAAACAATGACTGTTTGTGGAACATTGCTGTGCACAATTGGCTGCCGCATTTCACCCACATGTATACAATCAATTCACTTTACAGTATATTCTGTGAAGTGCTTTGAGACGTCCAGAAGACATGAAAAGTGTATAACAAATGCAAGGATTATGATTATGATTATTATTATAATTTCAGTGTTGCAATACAGGAGATATTGCAAAAAACCACAGTGTGGTTTTTTGCTGCTACAAATCCCTGCTTGGGATGCAAATTAAATCTGTCTCAGCTGGTGTCCTCTGTATTCAGATTTGCAGCTAATGTGTGAATTGGAAGGTTGTAGGCAACCTGCTCCCCTCTCTCTCTCCCCCTCCTACTACACACAGCGACCGCTGTGTGCTATGGTGGGTTCCTGGAGTCGCATCAAATTTCCATCTCAGATAAAAAGAGGCCACTCCCATGCACTTTCCCCATGGAAAGCAGCCTATATTTTTCATATTATTTTTCCACAAGTGTGTTGTTCTCTGACACTTTACACACACAGCACTTTCACATTCAATTGCGTTAAGAGTAACACTTCATACAAGTGTTGCAATGAATATTGCCCGTGAGGTCGTCTAACACAGAAAAACTTTCCCTGACCATTGAGTGTTTTGACATGGTTTAAAATAAGCCTGTACCTCTCAGAGGAGGAGGTCAGTAATAATGCATGGCGTGATCCTGATTTAAGAATGTCACAGTGATTTACAGGAAGCTCTGCATACATTTAGCCTTGGCATGCAATCCATGCCTATATGAATCTTGCTGTACATTGGAAAAGGAAACACACTCTTGCCACCCAGTCTATCCATACAAGCTCTGCGCCATTTTAATAACAATAATTCTTGCAATTGATATAGTGCTTTTCACATCTTTTAGATATCTCAAAGCGCTTCACAGAATATACTGTAAAGTGAAATAACTGTTTTTCTGTGGATGAAACATAATTATTATCGATGTAATTTTCAAAGCTACAGGAGAAAGCAATGTTTTGGGAGCTTCCTTATTTTACATCAACCCTTCACAAGCGATTTGTAAAAGTAGCACGGACTAAAAGTAGCTCCAGAGTGGTATGGACTAAAGTAAAGAGCTATTTGATCTCAGCATAAAACTGAGTATCTCAATCAAATTATGTATTTCAATGCAGAGCATTGCGCTGGGGAACAAAACATCTTTGAAAGGATTTTCATAGAAAGCTGGAAAAGAGAGATGGCACAGAGTGGCCATTCTTTCCTAGTGGTTTGAGAACAGGGATTTCAATCACCTGATATTTAGAAGACATGTATTTGACATAGTCCCTTATCATACCATTGAAACATCTCAAAGTGCTTCAGAGGAATTGTTATTTACCGGTAATTGGATCCCCATGAAGTTACACATTGTTTCTGGATTAATTTACTCTACAAGGAAGTTTTGATTTTACTATTTTTAAATCTATAATAAGAGTGTCTGAACTCACAGATTCATGGTTGGGAATGGCACTTTTGGGAATTACTACAGGAAGTATTTATTTATACAGAGGATTATCAACAGCAGGAACAGGCTACCAGGAAGGGTGGTAGAGGCCAGGATGCTGGACTAATTTAATCATTATTCTGATTTATCTGACTTAATAATTTATCTGCTTTATCTGATGAGAACAGGGGGTTGGATTGGGTGAGTGTTGGGGACTGGATCGGTGGGAGGGAAATGCATTCTTTCAGAAGAACAAGGGACATACATTGCCGAGCTTGCATAGGTCGAGACCAGCAATCTTTGAAGTCTGTAATATTGGGAACTTGCTGTAGGTTAATGAGCATCAGTGTTTGCCTACAAATGGTTTCTTTTGTGGCATTATCGCTTAGTCACTACACTTCACAGTAAATCCTGTGAAGCGCTTTGAGACATGAATGTGGTGCTACATCAAATGGAATGATTATTATTATTATTGTGATTACATCACTGAGTATCACTGTACCAACAGGAGGAAGACATCTGAATCCCATTTCTCCCACCCCCTCGTCTCCATACCTTGCATGTATCAATCTGTTTAAATATCCTCCCTGATCCTGCCTGTGTGTTCTGTACCTTTACAGGCCCTGGTGTCAGGGGAGGACTGTTTTCCTCTCTCTCTCTCTCTATGTATCTCTATGTGGTTAGAGCACTCGCCTTACAAGTATGAGACCTGCGTTCAAATCCAGGCAGGACGAATCCTTGGGCACGTTTCCTTACTCTGCATGCCGAATAATAATCCCTCAAATAAAATAATAATAAATTGGTCATTTCAATCCATGACTGTTTGTGGGATACTGCTATGCACAATTGGCTGCCGCGTTTTGGTTAAATATACAATTAAATATACTTTACAGTATATTCTGTGAAGCGCTTTGAGACATCTGGAGACATCTGGAAGACGTGAAAAGCGCGATATCAAATGCAAAGATTATTATTATTATTTTATTATTATTATTACTATTGTCCTGTGCAACATTGCGATTGCAACATTTTAAAAGCTGACACCAAATTACTCAACAGTTGTTTACTCAGCCAAATAACATACAACCGGTGACAATCACCCGGGTGGCAATTGGAAGGTTTCTTTTGTTGCATTATTAATAGGGACACTCACCGATGAAGGGAAAAGGCTGACAGTCGGACTAAGCAATGATGCAGGGGAGACTCCAGCAACCACAATTGTGCCGTGCATATGATCACGTCATCAAATACGTCTTTTATAAGTGTCATAAATTATTTACAGCGCTTTGAAAGGGATTATTCAAACATGTGAATGTATTCAGCCAACTGAAGAATGCTCCTGAATGTTGATTGGATCCCCAAAGTCCAACGGTTTATATTCGGTGGTTTACGTAGGAGTATACTGTACTTAAAGCCTCCTCAGGGAACTACTGTGCCCTTTCAAAATGGAGATTGTGACAGAATCTCTCTGTGTACTTTGTGCCTAGTTTCATCCTGTCTAAATTGTCTCTCTGAGCATTATTACTTTGAGGCCTTTAGAATTTCGATTAGTTATTGAAACAGACGAAATTTTTTATCTTCAGTTTAATTTCTTTTGATGAGGGAAAGACTCAGCCATTGTTACTCTGCGGAGAGTGGATGATGGGGAAGGTGCCCGGTGGCCTGATTGTCTTTCCTTGTCTGTGCTTCCTCTTATTTCCACACTGATGGGAGTTTATGCTTCTGTAAAGTAGGTTTAATACAAAAGGCGGATAATACAAAGGGCAGTGGCACAGGCACAATGGGCTGGAATGGCTTTCTTCTGTGTTTGGTTTCTATGTTTCTAAGTCAAGGGCAGGATTCCAGCACATCTGGCATAAAAAAAAGGCCACAATGCAGATTACTGAATAGCTACGTGACAGGTGCTATGTGAAATGCAAGGATTACTATTTTATTATTGCTATAACCCATGCATGACTATCACCTAACCATTTCTTGGCTTTTCTTGTTCCCTTTAACCTTGATGGATGTCCTGGACAGTCAGTCTTTTGGCTTCCACCTGGAGACTCAATAAAATCACTGGATGGGATTATTCTCCTGGTATAACACAGCCAGATTTACTTCATCACAACAGAAAATGATCACTTTCAACCAGATTTAAATGCTGCCCCCTCCCCATTTATGAATTAGTGAAAAAGAAAGAGAAAGAAAAATTAAATTCAATGGGTAAGGTTGAAGAACGGGAGTGTCCATTATAATATAAGTAACTTTGTGCTGATTCTCGAATCAATCGTGGAATCAACTATTTATCTTTCCATCAATTACTGACAGACAGTTTCAGATTGCTGTCTTTATAACTCTCTCCGTTTGTCCTGAAGCCATAGATACCCACAGCATATTAATGAGCATGTTGTGAAGCAAAGAGATTCAGTGATTAGATTTTGGTGCTTAATAACTCTGGCAACTGGTGATAAAAGATATTGCAGCAATTGTTCAAGTGAGGTGTCTCTCATTTACACAGCACCAAAAGTATAGTGGGTTGCTTGCTTCGAATAGCGTCAATAAGAAAAATAATCCTTGCATTTGATATTGTGCATTATCATGTTGTCGAGATGTACCAATGACTTCACAGAATATATTGTAAAGTGAATTCACTGTATATTTTGTGGACGACACAGTGTAGCTGTTTTAGCATTTCATCTCTCAATAATTTCTAAATTAACATATCTCCATAAAGCCTCTCAATCACATCTCTCAATAAAACCGCTCCGCTCTACTGCCACACAAATTCGGCAGGCAGCAGAACGTTCTGTTGCCAACTGAGCCAAAAAAAAGTGGATCAGTTGTCCAATAGTAATGTAATTAATAACATTTCCAGTGCGCTCTCTATTGCTGTTGACAGAATCAGGTCGTAGACACTAAAAGTTCTTACCATTGAATGGAATTAATTCACAGGTGGTGGGAATTAGATCCATCTTGTGAATCATATTACGGAAGGTACATTTAACCAGTGGTTTGTAAGACCTTGCTTGAAGTGGTTTGTAAGACCTTGTTTCCAGTCCCCACTTGGTTATTGTCCATATTCACTTAGAACTAGTGAGATGAAGTCAACAGGTTTCCAGCTCCCCAAATATTAAAAGTGTAACAACAACAACAACAATAAAATTACATTTGTATAGCGCCATTCACATTAGGAGCATGTCCCAAGGCGATAAGAATGGTTAAGGCATTATCTTAAACTAGTTTCTCCACACTCCTCTCCCCTCTATTCTCCTAAAGACATTTTGACTTGAACCTGGGAACTTTCCAATATATGGAATTTTGGCTTAGACAATAGAATTCTTACCTCTGGGTTAAGAGGTTGTGGTTCAAGCCCCATGTCTGGCCTTGAACTCAGCATCTAGGTTGGTAATTCAGTACAGTCCTAGGGTGGAGGGTGGGGTTGAGGAATATTGCATCGTTGAAGTTGATGTCTTTCATAAAGTTAAATGAAGAAACATTTTGGAACATTTCCATCTTATAAGGCATTATATCAAACACAAGTACAGTATTGTATTATTTCTGAATTGTTTGGTTAATGTGTGAAGTTCGTTACTGTTGCTTTTAATGCAAATTGTTAATCCACATGTTCAAACAACCGGTGTTTAAGATTCAAACAAAAGATTTTCCTCTCCTCTCTTATGTTTTGAAACATTTGAAGTTATGTTACTCATTATTCTATAATTAGGATATGCAATGGATTTACTTACTGTGAGTAAGCAGATTTTAGTTTGGATTAAATATTTTGGAGTCCTGAGAGAACCCAGGTTTGATTTTCTGGCAGGGCAAAACCTTAGGTAAGTTTCCTTCATAACGTATTGCTCGGGCATGATCTGAAACTTTTCCACCCATTTCTGAGCTTCTTTTCATTTGCTGCATTATTATATCCTCGGATCCCACCACAAAATAGAAGAGACCTGAAAAGAAATTCCACCAGGATTTAAATTTGCTCTATTAATGTGGCATCTTAGAGTACCTGGAATTTGGCAAAATCTTGAGTTTATTTTTAACTTTGAGGTCAGCTTTTAGAAGTTCTATTGAAGAATTTATCATATGCTGAGAAATACTCCCATCAAAAGACAATTTGGACCCAGGTGAAAATAGTGTTGCAGGATTTTGAACTCACTGCTAATGTCAGTATAAGCCTACCTCAAAATAAATTCAACATTTAGCTCAGAAAACGATAGCAGTGAAATAAATGTAGTTTGGGCTATAGGCCAGTATTGGCCTTCAGTGGGCAATAATCTCTACAGTCTTTGTCTTCACGGACCATAACATTCTTACACACAGCACTGCAGCCTCAAGGGGAAAGGATTATTGCAGCTCCACAATTTTCAGCTGCAGTCAGTGTTTGCGTGGCTTACTTTGTTTTCAAAAGCTGTTCCGAAAGCTAATTACTGCATCATGATGAACTCCACCGATATTTAATCTTGATTTTATTATAGAGTCTCATTTAAAATAACCAATGGAACGTCTGTCAGCAATGTTCATCACAGTTCAGTGTGGCTTGTGTTGCCCACACAATAATCTTTGCCAAACCACTTGTTCCCAGGCAACAAAGCAGGACTTCACTGTAAGAGGGAGCATTTTTCTAGTGTCATGTAACTAACTACTGGTGTAGAATCAGTTGCATTGCCAATCACTTCCTGCTAGGGAAATGGTTGTGACCTCCTATGCACTTCAATTATTTTTGGTTTACTGCTAATAGTCCAGAAAGAAATGCCCAGAGTAAATCAGATACCAGGTCACAGTGAATGGTACTGAAATCTGAAACCACAATTAAGAGAGGTGATCTCTGCAGCATATGGGCTCGCAATCATTGTGGTCCAAATCCCAATTTGGCCTCTGCCCAGTAATGATCCTGTAAATAATAATAATTTGGTCATGCACTCCACAATTGTTTGTGAGGTACTGCCACTGTGTTCACCCACAAAATATACAGTCTATTTACTTTCCAATATATTCTGTGAAGCGCATGATAAGGCGATATATCAAATGCAAGGGTTATTATCAAAGATTATTCTCAAAGGATTTGGAGCTTTAATGAAACCAGGACACTGGATATGGGTATTCTGTAAGGCTAATGGCCAAAGGACCTTTTCACTCAAACTGATCCTATGATCTTGTGTTAAAATTAACACAATTTTATAAGCCTTGGGACATCCTCCTGACATGAAAGGCGCTATAAAAATGTTGTTGTTGTTGTTAAAAATTAACATTGATCATCCATTAGCCAAGCTGAGGAACAAGTAAGTTAGATCAGATCTCCTATTGTGAATTGCTTCACCCTCTCATCCCCGCCCCCACACCCCCCCAAAACAAATGTTGCTTCCAATAGCATGTACAAGATACAAATAAAGTTACCCGATAGAATCAGGCAATATATTGCAAGATAATATTACTTATCTTAACAAGTGATTTTGTGAAGTTTTCTAGTTACTCTAATGACTGAAGCTATTAAAATCAATGCATTAATAATCTAGACTTCTACTCCTGTGAGGTCAAGGCACTTACTGAGCAGTTATGCCACTGCCAGGAAGAGGGAAATGCACTGAATTACTGTATATCTAACCAAACCCAAAACAAGAGCCACTGGCCTCATCCTGTGTATCTCTGGAATAAATAAACTAACTCACGCTATGGTCTACAGATCAATATGTGCTACACATATATGGATCAATTTCACAGTACTTCCTAACTTAGGGGAATGCTACCCCACCTCAATATATTTTCCAAACAGAGATCCCTCCAGGAGAAACCTAGCCAGAACAGACTTCAGATTATCAGAAGGAGTCCCTGCTATGATTTTTAACAGTTCTTACTGAATGAATGCGTTAAGAAAAGTTGAAAGATTGATCCTGTATGAGTGAAATTTCTCGTATAAAGAAATAATGTCAGGACAAATAGCATTCGATTGCCAAGGAGTCTCATCCTGTTTAATTTCACTTTCAATCTGCCATAGGAATCAGAGGACCATATGTACAAGAACAACAACTTAGATTTATATAGCGCCTTCGACACCGGATGGCATCTCAGAGCGCTTCACAGTAACAGATCACGGGACCGAGACAAATGGGCAGGGGTAGAAAGGTGACCAAAGGCGCGGTTGAAGAGAAAGATTTTTAGCTGTGATCTGAAACTGGGAAGAGAGGGATCGAGGCGAAGGAAATGAGGAAGGGAGTTCCAGAGCCTCAGGGCGTAGTGGCTGAAGGCACGGCCACCGAGGGTGGAGAGGAGGATTCAGGGGACCTGGAGGAGGCCAGACCCGGTCGAGTGAAGGCAGCGGTTTGGGGAGAGAAGAGATCAGAGAGGTAGGGGGTACCTCAATAGGTATACACTGTGGAAGACAAAACAATGCACACACAAGACGAAAGATCTAACAGGTTTTAACTCTTTATTCCTATTCAACTTGGCAAAAGGCTTTCACTACCCACCTCAGACATAGTGAAAGGGAGCCATGCGTTCAACCAAGGCATGTTAATGAAAAATACACCTGTGGCAAGGAAGTTCCAATTTTCATACCCAATATCTGCAAAGCACCTTTTAAATCTGTCACCCAGGTTCAGTCATTCCTAGGGTCAGAGAACCATAGGTACAGCAGTGGGTATCCACTGTGTATGCAGTGTTGTTGCTGGTTGGAGACACAAAGTTAAAAGCTCCATATGAATTAATGTTTCAGTCAAACACAACAAAATATCCTTCGAAATAAATTGGAGGTTGTGAGTATTGCTGCTGACAGATTAACCAGCTAATATGCAGCTCCTGTAATGGAGATGAACACTCCATTTATACTGTAACACTTGGATGATTACACTCATTTGAGGTCATCATAACCATGAAATTGCCCAGCTGATGCCTCCACCGATAGTTTCCTTGGTTACGTTCAGTAATCTTGTTTGCACTCCAGCATCTTGTTCATTTCTGCTTTTATCTCCCAACAAGACCATGATGAGACAGTGTTTCCTCCAATGTGTTATTACAGTGCATAATCGTACCATTTGAAGCATTGCTACTAGAAATTCAACGATCCTAGAGTGAAAACGGGTCCAAAGGGTGTTTTTTTCCCCCCAGGTTTCACTTCTTATTGTCGGCAAAGCTGTCTACAACCTTAACTAACTGAGTAAAATGCTAACACTGCTCAATGGGCTCTGGCATGCTCCATGCCCTCCCACCTTGCCAGCCCCATCATTGGCAGTCTGACCTTCAATCTTTCTCTCCCCAACCATTGGAACTCCATCCTGACAGTCCCTTCTCAAAGCCCACCTCTTTGACTGTGACTTGGGTCACCATCCCACCCCCACCATTCCTATCCTCCAACCCCCAGCTCGGATATAAATCCCAGATTGTTCAGAGCCTTGTGACGTCCTCCCAATGTGAAAGGAGCTGTACAAAAGTAATTTGTTATTATTTTTCCATTATGAATAAATAATTTCTTTCCAAATTAAAATTTGCTTAAAAACAGCCACATTTTTCAATAGGGAAAGTGAACGATTTACAGACCAAGTTTATTGTCATTCCACGCAAAGATTTTCATATATTGGCCAACATTAAGTTGGATAATTGGGCCTAATTTGCATTATTTCTTAATACGTTTTATAATATGAAATAAACTATGTAATTATCAACTTACTAAAATATTAAATATGCTGAATGCATTCATAAAAGCACAATGGAAATTTGATAAAAGGTTCTACGTTTTTAAAAAAATACATTATAGTCGATCTATACACTCCTAGTCATTACTTTCTGTATTAATTCAAAAGCTAAAACACCATCAGGGAGAAATGTTATCTTGCATGTACAAGCTATTAAGCAATCCCAGGGGGGTTGGTAAATGTGGATCACCGGATGGGTTTTATATTACGAGAGAGAAGTTAATGTCTTGGGATCTTTTTGGAAGCTCCCCAAGCCCAATAATGTGGTGTGTGTGTGTGTGAGGTGTCAGCCCTTCTTGTTCAGTCAGTGCAATGCCTCCACAAAAATGCAAGTTTTTGGTTTCATGACAACTCTAACTATATGATGAGCCTTCATGTGACTATATATTCCACAGAAATGGTGAGTTTGAATCAGGGATTCTGAGATGTACTCAATAAGCTATTTAGGATCTTTCACCAAACTTTCATCACCAGAAATTTCAGACCACTAAGTTATAT
The DNA here is from genome assembly GCA_035084275.1 of Hydrolagus colliei. Classification (NCBI taxonomy): domain Eukaryota; kingdom Metazoa; phylum Chordata; class Chondrichthyes; order Chimaeriformes; family Chimaeridae; genus Hydrolagus; species Hydrolagus colliei. The sequence continues at coordinate 17,208,177 of CM068748.1, forward strand.
TTGTAAAAAGATACTCCCAAAAATACTTGTCTTTCTGTGAACTTCGGAAGATATTGCATTTAGAATTGATTTGAAATATGCACTGTCACTCATTAGCATGTACCATTTGCAAAATCCCAGATTCTCAGTTAGCAGCAAATCGATTCACGGATGACCTGACTTACTGCTAATTTTCTGTACGCAATAGAATTATAACATGCACTGAACTCCTTTTGCAACAAGCAAACATGAATGAAAACCTTCAGACACCAATAAGCCGGGCACTCCTCACATTGGCAAATGTTATGGAATCGCAGAAAGCTGGGAAGGCGATGGACATTTTGTTCAGGAAAAGTGGGCACTCATTTACGATATTACTTAACGGGATTCTGCAACAAGAAATCCTGTTAGAATTCACACCTGGAAACAGATGAAGTCAGATCCGAGTCCCCATAGTTTAGTTGGATGTGCTTCCAGCTGCCCAAAGTCCCTATTTCCATACTTGTAAAGAAATACCACAACCTAAACACAGTAATGTCCCATTTTTGCTGACGTAAACTCTGTGCTGTTTTATTAATCGGGAACAGCGTTGGGTTATAAACTGAAACGCATTCATATTTTACAGATAAGCATTCAGTCGAGCGGATTCACAACTGGCCCATCGATCACAACACTACATTGAACATTGACGTTTTAATTAAAGGAGACTCTTGTTCTGATGAAGCACAATTAATTCCAGTCTCTAAGATCAGTGAAGAAACAATATTTACGACACAAGGTGATTGTGTGTGAAGAGAATCGAACTCTGCATCTTTGATTTGAAAAGAGAAGCCAGAGGGTTGGAGAGGTCAGCACAAGAAGCAAACGAATCATCAGCCTGCCTGCCTTACAACTTTCCTCAATTTTGTCATTATTTGTTTGGTACGTAAAACTACCCACCAGTAATGAAGATTAGTAGTTTCCCGAGTTTATGCTACCCACTGGTTTGCTACACACGAAAGCATAGCAGATGGTTGAGAATTAATTACTACAGGTCTGCCGCAATCCCTCTTGTTTAGCTTTTCGGGAACATAGCAGTGATACTAATGAGCTCTAGACCTGTCTATTGCAGTTGCCTTGAATGTCGCTGGCAGCTATCTGTTGATACTATAATAGTTGAGGCTATTCAAGTTTATTTCAACCTCGACCAAGCAAAAAGCAAACTTATAACTTAAGCACTTTGAGATGTCGATAAGATGTGGAAAGCGCTATATAAATGTAAGGATTATTATTATTTTATTATAACCCGTTAGTTTGAGCTGGATTCAGGCATTGGTTCCAGATATGAAGGAATCCCAATACACCAAACAGATACTTTAGTCATTGTTTCGAAGTGTCAGAAAAATTGGTTTAGGAATAAAGTTGCCATTCCCTTCTGTGTAAGGATAATTATATATTCTTTTCTCCTCTATGGATTAATTTATTGCTGATTTATTGCTGACAAAATTTCAACCTTCTCTGAAGAATGATCTGGTCAAACTGTATATTTTTTTTTAAAAAGAACTAATTCGGAAGAACCTGGAACATGGACAATAAACCTAGAGACCATAGACACCTCCATCCATCATTCATTGACCATAAACTCTGCCCAGCGAAAATATTCTGACTGACAAATGCTATGTCCCTGCTCTCCTAGTTCATAACATTGGGGGTGAAAAATAGCCATTGGATGACTCTCCTATCTTGAGCTTTAATGGAGGTAGCTACTTATTCCGTTGCCCTTTGCATTGATCCTTAATTATTCAAAGCTATTTTCTTAGCTTCTTCTCCTCTTCCCTCCTTTTATCATATTAGCCACTGTATATTTATAAGATGAGTTATTATTGAACTAAGGTGTAATTAACAGAGGACACTGTAACCCTGGTGGATATAAGGCTTCTACTGTAAAGTTTTCCCACCAAATCCCTTGGAAAATGATATTTTGAATTGGGAAACTGTCACCGTGTGATGAATGTAGTACAAGAGGCCTGGCACTAATTATACTTCACTTGTTCCTCTTTTTGTTTCAACATTACAAACGATTTCACAATGCACTAAGCACACAAGTAGTAGGTCTGAGTTAGCTCATCTTGGCCAAGTTGGTTACTGTGGCTCTCCTAATGGCCTTGGTGCACCTGGGTTTGGGGGTGGGGAGGATTATCTATAGTTCCCAGCACTGATCTCTATCTATCCACCTTGTAGTAGATGGACGTGTGCACTCCAAGATGCTATTCTTCACAATGTAAATGTAAGTTACATGGAGATGTTGAGTGAGGATAGTGTCATGCTTGATCAGAGTATCACATCCCATCAAATGATCTGTCAACACTATTTAATTGGGTGTGAGGAAGGCGCAACATGAAGAAGAGCCATTCATACTTCAGTAAAAAAAAAGGTCTGACATCTTCAGGAGAGGAGGTGAAAAGTGAAAGAAAAATCCAAATAATCTTGTAATCATGGGGGGAAAAAATGTATAGTTTCCAAATATATACAAATATATATTTTACAGTGGCGACTATACTAAGATGTAATAATCATTCCTGCATTTGATAGATTTGATAAAAAAAATCAGAACACTTCACAGGTAATCACCATTTAGTGTAGTGACTGTGAATTTGCATTTCCACTAAAATCTCTTCCAACTTCAAAATAAATCAGAGGTTAACTCTGAAGAGCTCCGAAATCAGAGCTCATCACAATATCTACAGCAATGATCCTAGAAACATCCCTTCGAGAGAAATTGATTAATATTCATGTATTCCCTGGTATGGCCTTAGCTTATTATTTTTTGCAAGATACAGAATGCAATATGTATTAAAGTAACTTCATAATTATCTCTAGACCCCTGTTTAAATTACTTCTCAGCTCATTATCAAATCTGCTCTGAAGACTTTCCAGCAGAACATCTTTCTCTGAAAGTCCTTTTGCAAATATTTCTTGCCTTTTAGGTTTGCAATAGTATTGAATTTGGCCATTAAAATATCTGTAATTTCCTAGGATGTCAAATGCACACCTCAGGCCTTTTCCTCCTAATTGTACCTCTGCTGTTGTATGTTTTACAGCAAGTCCCATAGGTAGGTCAGGTGATCAACCCCTTCTGGCATACAGTAAAAGGTCTTTTATGCTTTTGCTGTTGGTTGTCTCTTCCCCATCCCATTAGTTTTACTCCTCAAGGCATCTGTCGCCTTTATTTATCGTTCCACAGCACCCTTGCTCATCCCATGTGATCGATCTTCATATTCCAGTCTTTGCAGGTCATTGACTGCAGGTTTATGACAGCTAAGAGTGGGAGAAACTATGTTTAGTGATCACTAATATAGTGCAGTCCTATATCTCAGTCGTTAGGGCACTTGCCTTGCAAGTGAGAGACCTGGGTTCAATTCCCTGCAGGACAAAACCTTGGGCATGTTTCCTTACTCCACACGCCTGATAATAATCCCTCCCAAAAAAATAATTGGTCAACTCAATCCACGTCTGTTTGTGAGACACTGCTGTGCGAAATTGGCTGTTTCGCCCATAAAATATACATCAAGTCACTTTACAGTATATTTTGTGAAGCGCTTTAAGACATCTAGAAGTCGTGAAAAGCACCATATGAAACGCAAGGATTATTATTATTATTATTATAATGACCCCCTGACTAATTTCCCCTCTTCACCGAGAGGCGCTCAGGACAAATATTAACACTCCCATGTATTTCTCCAGGAATCAAACCTGGATCTCTATTAGTCTATGTGTGTGGCTGTTACTCACTGGCTAAACTTGCTGAGCCATTATCAGAGAACATTTTCTTTGCTGCACTCAAAGCTCCACTAAGGCGTTGTAATATTCATGCAAGTAGAACTGCAACTTATTTCATGCATATTTATAAAGCAAATATTGAAGCAGAATGTTAACAAAGCTGACAGAGTCCCACCTCTCCTGCTACCACCCACCCCCAACCCCACCCCCATAAATGAGCAGCTATTTGGCTATGAAAACAATCTGTTGGAATTAATGCCTGAACTATATTTTGCGTAGGTGGAACAGGCTGGATAATTTGGAACATAGGATCATTAAAGAAAACTCTGGTATAATTAATCTGTCCAAACACTTGCAAACTGGAATCCTGACATAGGCAGACCCTCATTAAATCCCACTTTGATCCTGGCTTAGTTACTGATGTTGCTCTGCTTCAGAATCGGGCACTGATGCAGCCTGTCAGTGTGGAGACAGGAGAAGGAGCTGATGAAGGCTGTTTCAGAGTTAAAGACATATCAGGTGTCAGACTGGCTGCATCAGTAACACGCTTGTCTCTGATTCAGAAGGATGTGGACATTAAAGATCCCGCGGCGTTATTCGAAAAAAGAGATGGGAGTTTCTCCAAGTTTCTTTACAATCTCCCGCATAAAATTGGTCATTCACTTCATTACTGTTTCTGGAACATTGCTGTGCACAAATTGGTTGCTGGGTTTGTCTACAAAATAAAAATAATCCTTGTATTTTGATGTAACGCTTTTCACATCTTCTAGACATCTCAAACCGCATCGCAGAATATGCTGTAAAGTGAATTGACTGTATATTTGTGGGCGAAACACGGCAGCCAATTCAAACAGTCATGGATTGAAATGACCAATATTTTTAGGGATTATTATTAGGCATGTGGAGTAAGGAAACTTACCCAAGGTTTCGCCCTGACCGTCTTGGACTTGAACACAGGTCTCACGCTTGTCAGGCGAGTGCTGTAACCACTGAGCTACAGGACTCAATACACATTGATGGAATCAATATAGTCACTGCATTGATGGCATGTCCTGAAGCACTTTGAGATGTCCTCGCAATGAAAGGACCTATATCAAAAGCAAGGATTATTCTTTTTATTATAAGTTTGTCAATTAGATTATTTAAGTAAGCGACACGTTCATAAAGATTTGGTCATTACAAATCAATTTTGAAATTCACGGATCAGCCCCATGGATTAGGAACGCAATGACTGAACGGCTGTCAATATGAATCACATCATCCACTGAGATCACTGGTCCAGTTGAAAGCACTGCACTTGCTGAACCTCCATGTAACAGAACCCTTCATGTGCAATATCATTATTGTGACGGACAGCAAAAAATCTCCTCTATGTTGCCTATCCTTAACTGAACTTGTCTCAAGCCACAACTGGTGCCTCAGATAGAAATATCCAGCCCAACTAGACCTCAGGCTCCCCCCCAATAAGGTCACTGACAAATACCATGATATGAACATTTTTGAGAGCCCACAACATTTTCTATTGTACCATCTGTGTTTGAAGTTTCCCTTCTAAGGAAATGACATTAGTTGGGCCAGAAAGTTACAAACATTATTTCATATTCAATACAATTGATATTAAATATGTTTATCATTTGTTTCCAGATCATTATCGCTTTATTACAACGGTGTTTCTAATTTGGTTACCATCCGACTTGTGGTTCAGATAGATATAAAGACACTTGTCTCTGTCTCTCCCATATCTCTCCCTTGATCCTGTCACACTTTCCTCCTGCCACCCGCCCACCACCCCCCCACCACCCCTTCCCTCCACACAAAGAATTCAGAAGAAATGTGATCTTCCTTCCAGTTTTTCCTGGTTTATATTCTCCTCCTCATCCAAATTTACCATCACATTCTAACTAAATTTGCCTGCTGATCTCATTTCTGTTCATCAGCTTTAGTCATTGATGAAGATGTTCATAAACAAGGAGGGTACATCGTGGTTAAAGACTATGGGGGGTGAATGGTGTTTATTTTTATACAGTGTTTTATCACGTCGCTTCACACAAGATGCTATAAGGGGGATTGACTGTGTATTTTGTGGGAGAAATGAGGCAACTAGTTACACACACGCTATGTGCCATAAACAGTCAGTTATTGAGTGAGTAACCAATTTTATAATAATAATCCTTGCATTTGATGTAGCACTTTTCATCTCTTCTAGATGTCTCAAAGCACTTCACAAAATATATTGTAAAGTGAATTGGCTGTCACTTGAAAAGGTGGCATCCAATTACGCACAACAGTGTCCTCAAACAGTAATGGATTGAAATGACCAATTTATTATTGTTTTGTTTGAGGGATCATTATCAGGCATGTGGAATAAGGAAACTTGCCCAAGGTTTTGCCCTGCCTGGAATCGACCCCAGATATCTCGCTTGCAAGGCGAAATCTCTAACCACTGAGCTACAGGACTCCACGATTTTATTTGTGGGTTTGTTGGCCAGGATTCTGGGACAGAGAAACACCCATCTCTTTTCGAACAGTACAGTGGGAATTTTTAACGTCTACTTGAATATGCAGATGGGATCTCAGTTTAATGTCTCAACCGGAGGTCAGAAAATGTACCCTGGTCACTAAACACAGCTATCTTCATTGCTGCTATCAGGTGGTGCATTGCTTGTGTGTGCCTCCGTTTGAAGTGTAAAGGAATTACTCTCCTACAGGAAGTTGTCAAAGAGGGCAGTGAATTCAAGCTTACAGTTGCAGTGAAAAAAGCCCTCATCTGAATAGTCCAATTTTTGACTTGAAACCACCAATGGTGATCTGGAAGGAAGTGCACTGAACTGCTGCAGTGATTAATAATTCAATACAATCTGAAGGCAACTGTCCTGGGAGCTGAAGCCTGAATGTGCAGGAGTAAGAAGAATTTTATTCTGCTACTGAAAACCAATTAGCCAGCTTTTTATGGATGGACTCAGAAGAGATGAATAACTCTTTCACCACCTCCACCCCTCCACCCCACTTTACTAATAGATGTCTGCCCTTCATTCCGTGGAATAAATGAGCCGACTTGGCAGACCTTGGCATTGCAACAAGAAGGGCAAATTGAATAATATAAGATGAAATGGGTCATTGGCGTTTGGCTAAGCTTCAATCATGCATGGCACTGAAACCAGAGATTGCAAATGCAAGCCCCAGCCTTGAGCAACACGGCAGACCATTTTTTAGGTGGATGCTGACTGGTCTCTGGACAGCGGTGATTGAGTAATGGGCAACCACAGTTCTCTCCATCATTGGGGGATATGGTTAAAAAATCTCAAAGGGCAGGTGATCTCCACGGGGGCACTGTCACGGAATGACAAACCTGCGGCATTGATAGCAGAGAGTGTCAGGGTGGCTGAGAATATGGGAGAGGCTGGGATTAAACAGCACACTTACAGTAAGCCTAACAATGATCCTAACTACAGTTTATAACATGGCATCTCCACCACCAGCCATTTAGATAGTGTCCCTCTGCTGTCTTATGAAGAATGATACCGTAACTGGGGCTTTCACATAAAAGATTAGCTTTGACACCAAAGCTGCAGTATATTATGTGATGTAAACTCCCTTCTCTCCTGCGCTTACTCTAAATATCAGCAATATTACCAGGATGTCAAGGGACATTCCCTCCCCCCCCCCCCCCCCCACCCCTCCCAACCCCTTGTTACCATCAATATCTTAATCCTGAAGAGAGATGTTTATCTGTCTTCAGTATTTTTTCACTGTCATGTAACACATTTTCTCATCAGAGAGAAAATGCAATGCTGCTTCCCATTTGAAATACAATATACAGTACATCCATCTACAGATATGATGAACAGGACTTGCACCTAATTCCTTTCTTCATCATCCTGTGGCTCTCCTTCCAGGACATTTTGTTTGCACACGATAAGCACAGTGGTAGGAACATACTCCATATCGAACGTGCCACCCTTCGATGAGATGTTAGACCAAGGCTGCGTTTGCCTATTCAGGTGGATGTAAAAGATCTATACCACTATTTGAAAAGAGATGGAAAATAATTCCCCTCCCCCACCCCACAAAAATAGTCACTATAGTAAATCCTCTGAAGCTCTTTCACATGTCCTCACAACGCTATAGTATTATGATACCATTCTCCTGCTTTCTTTCTAATCTCAGAAAGCGTGAGCGAGGTGCACTAAACAACATTTTGTTACTCTGGCCCAGATTAGAAATTCACCTGCAATTTTCTAGCCTGCAGGGTTCAGCACTACACTTGGTAATGCCTCTATCATAAACTATTGAGGGTGCCTTGAACTAAGTAATCTACACAGTTTGACAAGTCATTGTTCAGGCAAAGTACACAGGGCTGAAAAACCGTAGGGTTTTGACTCCAAAATGAAATGCTGTTGCTCTCTCATTTTAATATGAAAGGAAGAGGTCATTGTCATAGCAGCAGAGCTCCACTGGCTGTTTGCAAGAAAAGCAATAACTCATCATCCGAGCTCAGTGATTACAGGAATTGCTGTGAGTCTCTGTCGAGGTGACCCAAAGACTTTAACTCTGAGAACAAAAAAGCTGTAGGGACTGGAGCACCGCCGGTGTATGTATTCAAAAAAGGGATTATTCCATTCCATTTTGCGGCTGTTTTTGTAAAAGACCAAGCTGCATCAAACAAGTCAATTAGTGTGACCCTGTTTCGTAATCCAAATCCGGGGACAAATTTATTTACAACATTGAGCTGATTTTTCTAAGCACAGAGAAGTTGGTGAAGGGGTGTGGAAGGAGTACATCATTTGATTGCAGCTGGACATCAATCTATCCAAATGTGGAAGTGAACACTGAAGGAGGCTATGGATGTAAAATTACTCTAGTCACAGAAAACTAATTGTGTGCCACTAAAACACCCTACAACCAGAGATATTCTGCTGACGTTGCGGTTTGTCCCAGCTCTGCGGCCAAATGCTGCAGATGTCCTCAGTAGACTTCAAGTGAAACATTGAGGTGCCTTGCAAACTGATGGCAACCTTCCCATCTAAGGGACTGTGTACCCTGCAATACTTCAGCTTTACAAACTTTGAGAATGAAATATTTCTGTGATTTAGCACCCACAATATAAACCAGGCCAATTATTTTCATATTTTGCCACTAAATACATTCTAACTGACAAAATGCCCTTTAATTGATTCCTTTGAGATTCGCCTCACCCACCACTACTTTCTAAGAAAATATCCGCTGTACAATTTAAATTTAGGACACCTCATTACGCTCTACTTCACACCGTGGAAAACATTTATTGGTATTTTTATGCGGCAGTTTAGCCGTGGTCAGAGGGTCTCAGATTCCGAACAGATGGCGACCAAATTCACCGTGAAAACAGATGGTGAGCAGAGGAAGAACTCAAAGTGACCCCAAGATGAGAGATAATCAGTCGACCTTGCAGAAAGGGAGAGAAAAAATAAAGTGTGGCCTGGTACAAATATATGAAAGAAGCTAGCGTTAATGAGCTTTTGATTCATGGGTGGTGTGTCGGGAGAGGCACGAAGGAAGAACAACCACTAGATTTATTTTGAATAATTAAAAGTCTTTCTTTTGATGAGGAGGATTGATATTCAGGATTCTTCCCACAGTTTCAAGGGCGAATATCCTACTCTTATTCGCATGCTGACAAGTATTGATGCTGTGTGTCTGGCGTTGCGGCTTCGGACTATCCGATTTACAACGGACAGTAAATTATTCGTACCCGAGGGAATTCGCATTTTTAGCACATCTCAGGGTCATTATATTTCCCTTTATTGAACTGAATTTTGTTCCTGGGAGATCATACTGCAATATTTACAGGAGACGCCATCAAGCCATTTATAGCTGGCTGGCCTGATTTGTTAATCTAGCTCTGGGCTTTGGTTCAGTGGTTTGAATATTGACGAGTTTGTGTTTTCAATCAAAGATGGATTTCAACTTATACTAAAGAGATTTTATGAATTTCAAGGAATTGTGCATCTGCAGCAAGTGTGTAGACTAATTGAACAGATTGTATGTGTGGGTGTTTCAAGCACTAGAAACACAGTTATTGATGACTTGCCTTCACTTCACTGGGATTAGGTTTTCCCAGTCTATGAGGCAAACTCGATTGAAGGTCACACCACTCTAGTGAACAGTGCTGTCCCCCTCATAGCACTAGCACCTGGATGTGCAGAGAAATTGGGTGGAAATCTTTAAATCTGGGGAATGTGGACAATTAAATTTTACTTTGAATAAAAAAAAGTTTTCAATTCTTTTGTACTTTTTAGTTCAATAATATGGGCTACTTTGTATGTGTGCAAAATTGCCTTTATAAGAAAAATACAGTCTCTATTTATAAAACACCTTTCACACAAAAGAAAAGTCTTGAAACACTTTAAAGATTGGGATTAATTAGAAGTGAAGTTAACATTGTTTTGCAGACAAACATGGCAGCTAATTTGTATCACTTGTATCTTACAAACAATACGGAAATAGATGGATAAAATAAGCTCTCCCGAGTGCCATTTTCTTCCTTTTTAATCAATACCAGTTTATTCAAAACTCTGCTGCCCCCATACTGACCAAATCAGACTCCGTACCCACATCTCACCAGTTCTGACCAGGCTCCACTGGCTCCTCATCACCGAATGGATCGACTTCAAGATCCTCACACACATGTTCAAATCTATTCACTCCTTGACACCTCCTTCCATTCCAACCTCCTCACTCCCAAATCCACCACCTGACATCTCCACTCGAATGGCAACAGCATCCTGCTCGACCCTTTCACATCCTACCCCACCCCCACCATCGGAGATTGTACTTTCAGCCATTACACCCCTAAATTCTGGAACACTTTCCCTCAATCCCCCCACCTTGCTCCCTCTCTCCCCTTTTTCAAGTCCCACCTGAAAACCTTCCTCTTCAACTGTGCTTATGGCCAATTCACTTCACAGTATATTCTGTGAAGTGCTTTGAGACATCTTGAAGATGTGATAAGGCGATACTGTATATCAAATGCAAGGATTATTGCTACATTAGGGTTTGGATTAAGGTAATGGAAATTTTTCTTATACAGTAATGGGATTTTTCCTAACAATGATATTTTTTTATATTACAGGATATTCTCTTATACAGTAATAGGATTTTTATTTATTCACTCATTATACGTTCCCACTCTGAGCAAATGTACTGATGATCAGTTCAAAATCACTCCCTAAGAGTCTTGTCTGAGTAGAAGGAGCTGTGTTTTTAACTTTTACATGATCTTAAGGTTAACTACCATAAATATAGCATTTTTAAGCAAACAATTCTTACATAATTGTGCTCATGCACTGATATTGGTAATAAGGGCAACACCAACAATGAGTCCAGAGGTTATGGAGCCGTACCCTTACTCACATTCTCGGTAACAGATGCAGGAGGAGGGAATGTGGTAATCACCAAACCAAGATTGTTTTTGTGGTGGGGGAGGTAGATGTGGTGGGAGGGAGGGTGCTGGGCAGCACTACACCTTGATTGATGGCCAAGATGACTCCATCGGAGAATGCCAGCATACCCATACACCCTGAAAATCTTGTTCATCTTATTGATGCTCAGAGCACCCCGGGTAGTTCCCGGGTTCAGTACCCAACCCCTTAGAGGCGCCTGTCAAACACACCAACAATCCAACCGATTTGCAAGTAGCAATGTCCCACAAACAGCCATGAAATGAACGTCTGATTTTATCTGGGAGATAGTTTTTTTCTGGAATAACGGGAGGAACTCCCTGCTCTTTTTTTTATTAGTGCCACAATTCATGGGATTAATAAATTGCAATGCAGACCCATCATTTGACTCTCATGATCAGAAATTCTACCCATTCTTCCCCTCCGAGACCAGAGCCTGCCGAAAACTGGAGGAAGGAAAGGAGAGGAAATTGGAGTAAGAGATTGAAGATAATATCGTTATATTGGAAATCATTTCAACTCTCCAACATGGCTGTGAAACTCTCAAGCACCACATCAAATTTGCTTAGAAAATGGTGAAGCTGCTGAATCAGATGAAACAGATTGCAAATAAAGTGCTTTCCAGCCCCATCCTTCACTGTATTAAAGAGCTACTGTTGCCACGGTATAATCTGGCCAGTTCTGGCTTCCCTCGGGAGAGACATTGTACTGTAGGATACCTTATTCACTGCAGTCAATGGTCCCATATGACACAATGTAAGGGAAAACCTCAATTGCTGCTAAGAAAGAGATCACAGTTACAGACTTAGTGACTTTACCGCAAATAGCCTTCTCTGTCAGTAATCTGCCATCTTTAACAGGACTAACTATTACTTGAGATGGACCCAGCATCTCAAGTAAGTCCAAGTCAGAATGAGTCATGCAAACTAAGTGTAGAATGATGGTCAGTCAACACGTGAAGTTTATTAAACTTGGTTAAAACGAGAAATATTCAATAAGCAAGAAAAGAGAGAGAAAGGTATATAAATAGAAAGAAAGAGAAAAAGATGTATAGATGTACACCTTTTATATCCTATAAATATTGTATACACAGTACTGTATATGTAAATATATTAATATAAATAATATATATTAGAGAGACAAAAAATAGAAAGAACGAGAGATAGGATGCAGTTTCTCAGCTATTTAGCTATTAGCAGTCTTAGGTGACTGACCCAAGAAATAGACCTGTGCCTTCCTGGAAGTGAGCAAGCTGAATAAAAACACAAGCACCTCGATAGCTTCAGAGGCTGAGTGCTGGGGAAATGGTCTGTTCCTATAAATAGCTTCTGCTGCCACGTATGGGATTGTCTGACCTCAATTCAGAGGCATCTACAAATAGATGAAGGGAAAAAGGAAAGAGCAAAACCCATATCTCTTTAACCACAAGTCTATTCATAGCATTTTTAAAAATACATAAATAATGTATTTCCTCGCTGAACGCACATTAAACACGACTGAAAGCAGTGTGTGTGGGGGGGGGTGTGTGGGGGGGGGGGTGTAGGAGATGTGCCTGTGGAGCTCCACATTAATGTTCCAGTGTGTTGGTAGAAAAACAGTTCAATTAAATGTCTTTTGCTCAGACAAAGGCAGAGTAGAATGTGTCGTACCTGGGCACTTGCTTCCAGGCAAAAAGGGCACAGGGTACCACATTTCCAAGGATATTAAGCTACTTTTGCAGCCTGAATCTTTCGGAGCACTGCTGCGTGAGTCATTCGAGAAGACATTTCTATGAAAGCTTTGCCATCCTACAGCAATTTGTGGAGTGCCGTGAGGTGGTGGTGCAATGTAAGTGACTGCAGAGATTTTGTTTGCTCCCAGGGAATGGATATTCCTTGGACAAAACCGTTGCTCGCACGGTAAGGATACCAGGGAAACTTTGTGAGTCTCAACAACAGCACAATAATGGGGCTGTAAATTAGGCTAACATTTCAAAGGATCTGAGGGACATAAGAAAACAAACCCCTGGCCACAATACTCTCTTGCCCAGCAATTAGCATTGTGATTTCCCTGCCCCAACCCACCCCAGTCAAATTTCATTCATGAATCGGAAGTGACTGAAAGTCACTATTCACATCTTGGGCACCACATTATTACCCCCCATCACTTGTTTCACCAATAGCAGGTACAGACGTCAATTAATGTTTTGAAAAGTTAACTGCAAGTCTTCGTGACAAGCAACCAGGAATACCATTTGTTTCTACACAGAGGTTCCATTTGTGGGCCATTGCTGTGTGCAAATTGGCTGCCACATGCACCCACAAATAAAGAAAGTCTTGTGAATGTAATAAATTCAAATTGAAGGATTTTTACACATGTTATTATAAGAGATTTTATCAATTTGGGCAAATCAGCCTTTATTTTTGCAGCCATTTGTTCCATAGATTCTTCTAAAAATTATCAAAAATCGACTCATAAATTAAGGCTGAATTTAAGCGTCTACCAACATTTGTGGGTCACAGGTTGAGGAAATTGTACGAGTCTTGGAAGACGGTGAAATTTCTGGCCCTGGAGAGGGAGACAATGAGAGATTGTGGTACTTGTGGCCACAGTTCAGCTTTAGGATTCAAAGAGTGTTATAATAATAATAATAATAATAATATTAATAATAATAATAATGATAATCATAATGATAATAATAATCCTTGCATTTGATATAGCTCTTTTCATGTCTTCCAGATGTCTCAAAGTGCTTCTCAGTATATACTGTAAAGTGAATTGACTGTATACTTGTGGGTGAAACACAGCAACCAATTGCGCACAGCAGTGTCACACAAACAGGTGTGGATTGAGATGACCAATTTTATTATTGTTTTTTTTCAATGGATTATTATTAGGCATGTGGAGTAAGGAAACTTGGCCAAGGTTCCGCCTTGACCTGCCTGGATTCGAACACAGGTCTCACGCTTGAAAGGCGAGTGCTCTAACCACTGAGCTACAGGAGCTCCACAAACATATAGATGGAAACAAATCACACAAAAAAAGCAAAACACCAGTTCAATTCCCCTCCCCCTCCACCCAACCTCCACACGTACACACACACACACATACACACACACTGGTAACATTTCAGTTTCTTTAATTTATCAATTCTCTGATCTATCACAGATGCTGTTTGATGGGGAATTTGACAAAGCTCAATGCCACATTTGTTAGATGAGGGATCTGGTCTGGCTAGTGCCAGCTCGGCATTTCCCTCAGGACTCACTAGATTGAAATACATCATTATAGCATGTATCACTGATGGGCATAATAATTTAATTGCCACTATTGAAAGATTCATTAACAAAACCCTGGCTCATTGTCCAGTGTTATCAGTTGCCAACAATTTCAGATCATTTCCAAATGTAGTTGCTGATTTGCTCAGCAACAATTCAGACCGATCCTTCACCTCGGGTAATTACCTCTGATCTAATGCTGCTGAGTTCAAGTGTTCTGAGACGATGTCCGGCGTGGAGGGCACTATATTAATCAAAGTTGTTGTTGTTGCTGTTGTTGAGTCCGACCGGTCTCACATTCACTCACTCGATTCTCACGGGAAAACAATAGACTTTCTGAAAGAGCTCAATAACACTTCCTGTCAATGCTTGAATCAGCCGCGAGTCATTATTTAAATCAATCCAAGGACTTTAAATAAAAACATGAAGAATTATTTTTACAGACAAATGCTTGAGAAAGAAGAATATTTGAAGGGGTTTGCAGGAGAGCGAGATTGGATAGGTTGACCATTGGGCCATTATTCAAGGCCATTCACAGCCTTGTCCCTTCCTATCTCTCCGATCTGTTGACTCCCTACCAACCTGCCTGACCCCTCCGTTCAGCGGGTTCTGATCTGCTCCATGTCCCCTGCCCGACCCGCCCTACTATCGGTGGCTGAGTTTTCAGCCTCTCTGACCCCACACTCTGGAACTCCATCCCACAGTCCCTTCACCTTGCTTCCTCCCTTGCCTCTTTCAAGGCCGGTCTCAGGACCCTCCTGTTCGATTGTGCCTTCTATCGCCCTCCCACCTTTCTCCCTCCCCTCCCCCTACCCTGCCCCTCCCCCATGCTCGGGTCCCGACCCCTGACTGTTCAGCACCTTGCAACATCCTCCCGATGTGAAAGGCACTCTACAAATGTAATATTGTTGTTGTTGTATTATTGTGTTTGTTTCTGGCACAAGTGGACTGACCTCTGCCAGAGTTTTAGCAAATCAGGTCTGGTCAACCTTGTGCTAACATTGCCACTCAAGAGTGTCCTGTCAGCAAAGGCAGATGTGATTCGGAATCACATCGAACTTGCTATTTCTCTGTGTCTGATGAGTTTGAGGCTGTAGCATCACTTTGAACCATCATGGCAATATTCTGGAGTGTTTGTACGCAGACTTTATCCTATGCGGGTTGTGCGGTGCAGAGCATTGACATTTCCATTTTGCTACAGATTCATTTGCTATTGCCTTTGGCCGACACTGAATAGAAAATTGGCAGAGATGTTCCAGCACCTCTCCCACACTCAGGATACAGGATACAAGCGAAGGCTCATTGTCTGATGGATGATCCTTCACTTAACCTCAAATATTTCCATCCCCAAATGTCTTTGTTTTACCATTACAGCTGTGGTTGTATTTTGAAATGTTCCTCTTCTGTTCCTCTTAAGCTCCAAATGACCACCATATGCACTCCCTCGTCCCTGCATCCCTACTGTATTAAACGCAACAACAACAATAAAATTACATTTATAGAGCGCCTTTCACATCGGGAGGACGTCCCAAGGCGCAAGGCTTGTTACACCAGCTACTGCCCAACACATTCTTTCGAAGAACCTTTGAAACTGTGGATTGCCTATACCACCCTTTCTCTTTTCTTCTTCCAACAATTTTTGAATAATAACTTTTAGAAAATAAAAAAGAAGAAACAATATTTCTATTGCACCGCGTCTCACAATATCTTGAATCGCTTAAGAAAAATGAAAAAAGATTACCTTGGCAGGCAAAGGTCCCACTGACAGCCAGGAATTAATTAAATGTCTAAATCATTTGGAGGATTATGTGTCAGGTCACCAGGAGATACTCTCTTCTCTTTTCCAATAGCAATCTGAGATATTTAATATTCACCAGAAGAACAGGCAGACAGGACCCGATTTAGCAGCTCATCTGAAATACGCCTTTTGGCAAAATAGTGCCACCCACCTCAGCATTGTGCTGAAGTGTTGAGCTAGTCTAGAGTCTGAACTCAAATCCTGAGCCCATAATCTCTGACCCAACAACAACAACAACAAATTACATTTATAGAGCGCCTTTCACGTCGACCCAGAGGCAATAGGGCTCTCAATTAAGCCAAACTGATACATTGGTAGAAACTGGGATGCTGCCCTGCATGAGGGGCGCCATATAAATTAAATTTATTGTCGTCTCCTAACATTCTCCTGGCCTGCATCTTTCAACTTGAATTCTTTTCAACTTGACAGCAGGAAAAAGAGTGTGGTCAGGAATAAAATGTTTAGCTGCAGCTCTTAATAGTTACTTGCTGTACTTCTCAAAGAATAAAAACACATGCTTTATGAATATACATTATAGAAGCTCGCATCTGTTACCAGAAGGGAGAGGAGCCACTGTTTTTTTTTTAAACGTGATATAGTGTGGGACGAAATGTTTTCACAACAGTGACATGTTGCAGCATCAGTGAGAAAAACAGGCTCTGAAACCGATTGATTCAAATGAATGGCTCTTTAAAATGCACAGAAAGTCATGACTGCAGATGCGGCAGCCAAGCGCCAGCACAACGGCACACACCAGCACAGTGAAAAGCTGCCTCTCGCTTCCATCTGTTTGATGGGCTGGTACAGGGGGTCTATTAATTCATTGTTGGAATGCACTTCAGTGTGGAAACATGAACGCTGAATAAGTAAGACACATGCTTTGAAAGCTGAAAAAAAACTGTAAATTGACGATAGATACACCAGACTTCGGTACAAAACAAATGCTGATTTAAGAAACCTGGGAATTGAAAATGTTCAGTTGTGTATCAAATCATTGGGAAAACTGACAAATATTCCCTTCACTGCTCCCAACAGTTCCTATAAATCTATTAGAGATTCACAGGCTTTAAAGTGTTGATACTGTAGGATGTTCTGTTCCTCAATCTGCCAAATACAGAGGATCTTATCTGCAAAACAGTGTTTGGGAGCTGAGCCAATATCACAAAGGGGCAAGGGAGATATGCTTAGTACAGTTTATATTAGGAAGAAGTTTTGTAATCTCGCTAAGAGAGGTCACAAGAATGAATGAAGAGGTAAGTGGAAACGCACGCTCATCTAACCTGCATTGTTGGAGGCAGTGCTTTCTCCTGCTCTGAATTGGAAACAGAGTAATGAGACTGATTTCCAGTACTAAGAGGGGTGAGCTATAAGGAACTTGTAGATAAGATGCATCCTCGAAAGGAGATGAAGATTTAATGGAGGAAACACTGCTAAAAAACAAACAAAAAACAGGAGGGCTAAGTGGGATAAAATAAACTCGAAATAAAACCTTAAATGTGTCAAACCAGCAGGACCAGGGGATATACTGTAGGTTCAGGTTATGAAGAGAATTTCAATGCAGACATCAAGAAGTATATCTTTACACAGAGGGTATTAAAGGTAGAACAGCCTATAAACCAGGAAGCTGGATATTTTTCTGTAATGGAAGGGTGGATATTCTGGAAAGATGCATTGAAATGAACAAAGGGACATTCTTTTTCCTTTGTATCATAATTTCTATGACTGTTTGTTCGACATTGCTGTAAACAATTGGCTGTCATGTTTCACCAACACAATACAGTCAATACATTCTGTGAAACACTTTGAGATGTCTCAATAATGTTATATGATGCTTATCAAATGTAGTGATTATTATTAGCATTCTACCACATATAAATTATTGGACAATTTAAAAAAAAATCAGTCTCAATTTTCATGTCTTAAAAGAACTTGTAGAAAACCAGCCTTACAATTAAGACTCAAATAAAAAATAGTCCCTTGCCAATTCTCACACAGCTACCTCAGCAGGTGTGATCCTTTGGAAGTTCACAGAAGTCGACAGCGAAATCACTGGCAATTTTCACCAATTCTGCCTCACAAATAACCAACCTTACCATCAGTGCTCTGATACCATTTTCCAGCCACTGACAAACACATATTTACACATGGACAAACACTCATGTGGAGGAAACACCTGCCAGGTTCAAGTATGCAGGAGGAAAGACTCTGATAACACATAAACTATTCCTTTGGTATTACTTTCTCCCCCTGGCCTAATTCACATATGTGACACGTATTAATTTATATCCATCACATACACACACACAAATACATGCATACACTCACACACAGTGTACCTATGTTAATTCAAAATAAAATGAAAGCAATGCAGTTCACAGCTTGTGCGGCTGGGTGTCTTATTGATATAGATTATTATCTGATCCACGCAGATTTATGCTTATGACAGCCACATGAGTCAGAACTCCACACCAGTCTTGCAAACTTTATTTTGAAATAATGGGGGTAAAATCTGAAAACATTTCAAAACATTTTTGATGTGATGACTATCAGATTACACAGCTCAGCAATAAAGACCAAATTACCAGTTAAATATTTCATCAAATTTCCAAATATGTTGTGAAATTGGCAAATTTACCCCCAATGTGACATTCCACAGCTAATAGGGAGGCAATAGCAGGGAGCGAGGAACACTCTGTAAATAATTAAAGATTTCAGAGTCCAAACTGGTAGCATTTAGCAGCATTTTCTAACTAGGTGACATGGAGCTTGGTGGGAGAGCTGTTTATTGCAACTCAGCAATGCCTGGTTTCTGGAGGAGCAGGGCACTCATGCCACCTAGAGTATATAGGTGCTAACACTAATCAATACCCCAGCACAGCCATTTACTCACCCAGATCTGACTTAAAATATCGTGGATTCAAGCTGCATTTCAAGACTTTGAGCTCACACGTCCAGTTTGGCATTCCACGACAGTGTTGGGGGAGAGCAACACTGTCAGAGGTGCCATCCTTCGGATGATGCATTAAAACAAAGTCTCATCTGCCAATTCATGGAGACGCTAAAGATTTCATGGCAATTTTTTGAAAAAGAGAAGGGAGTTTCTCAAAGGGTTTTGGCCAACTATACGTCATGTATTCCAGTCATTCTCTTCACAGCTGTGCACAAATTGGCTGGTGTGTTTGCCTACAAAATACATGGTCACTGCACTTTACAGAATATCCTATGAAATACTATGAAGCAACTTCCTGATGAGAAAGGTACAATACCAAATGTAAGGATTATTATTTTTATTTTTATATTCTGAATGATATGTGGATCTAAGTGTGTGGAAAGGCTGAGTACATGTGTTGCTGAAATGCCTGGCAAATAGATTTTAGTGCTTTGACTATAACTAACCATCAATTTGACTATAACTTCCATCAATTCAGTCTGAATATTGAATTCCACAGGAAAAACACTATACATGTATATATAAATACAAATATAATTAATAATCAGCCTCAGACCAGCTGCCTTGGCTCAATTTCCTCTACAAAGTAATATCGCCCAGTTTCAGCACTGCCAGTGACGAACAGCTCCTTCACTGCTGGCCAATTCGAGGCAGTTCAACAAAACACCTTAGATACAGAGCAGTTTGTGTCGGGAGGTTGTCTTAAAGTACTTCACCGGATTGAACTGCAGCGACTGCGGGAGGTTTTTTTTATATAGATGAACCACAAGCAGACATGGAGCTGGGGAGACAGACATAGAGAGTGAGAAGCTGTTTCTAACATTAATTCCTAACCCACGCTCTGAAATTCCTAACCCGATCTTGGATTAGGAATTAACACGAAAAAAAAACCAACACAAAAAATAACACATTTGGGTGTTGGTGAGATGGAGGCTGTCCATCATTAGCAGCACTGAAAATAAGTGAGATTGCTTTGCAGTGGCAGCTGCTGTGAGGCTGATTATTTGAGAGTGTTTTCCACAACATGTCTTGAGAGCTGTGCTGCGGACCTTCACCGGTGACCAACCACGCATGCAATGCGATGTTTCATGCACATGGATGCAGTCATCTCATTCAGGCTGTAACTTTAAAAAGTGCTGCTTTAGTCCTATGGATTTCAACACTGAGAATGACTGAGTTGGCTGTTGGAAGTAAAGATGAATGATGCTTGCTCAGTGATAATATTTCTCTCAGCCAGTGCTGGCTGTTTAATCTGGTTTGACCATCTCACTGGAAGGACAATGCAGCGTTCCCTCAACACTGCATTGGAGTTTCAAAATAGACAATAAGTGGGGCTTGAACCCAGTCTTCTGACCCATAGGCAGGCATACCACCAATCAAACCACTTGTGCACAATTGGCTGCCACAATTCACCCATAAAATATGCAGTTAATCCGCTTTACAATATATTCTGTGAAGCGTTTTGAGATGTCTCGATGCCATAAGGCACTCTTTCAAACGCAATGATTATTATCATTATGTCTTTATAGTATCCAACATGATGGGAATAGGCAGGTGAAGAAGGGTGCAGAGAAAAGAGAGGTAAGGCACAAAAGGTTTTGAAACCCACAAAAGAACAGCAATCTGGCTCAGGTCAATTTAATGCTCCACTCTAGCCTGCAATCAAAACAGCAACAGAAATCTAATTGTAAATCAGTATAAGGCAGAATGAAAGAATAAATGAAGATTTTTTCCTCTCGTCCTACACTGCAAGCATGAGCAAGCCACCGGTGCAAAAAGCAGCCAGCATTCCCACAGGGAGCCGGGAGATGACCACAATCAGTGAACAGCCTAGGGCCCACGATTCATTAGAGACACAGAGACAGTAGTCATTAGTCACACTAACAGGACCAGGAGTCTTGAGACTGAGTTCACACAGCACCTGCTAGCCAACAGCAACCTGAGCAATGATTCCCTATGGGCAGCAACCTTTGCCTGAAAAGGACCAGAAAAGCAAAGAGAGGTTCATTGTCACACTTGTGCACCAGGACCCTGTATTGTATTACCTTCTGCAATGTCGCTTCTGTCAACCTTGGAATTGAACCTTGAAGATTAAGTAACCTGTAGAGAAGCCTGTGAGACATTGCCCATTGATAGCATGTTACCAACCCACTGAGTCTGCAGTATTGCACTTGAGGAAACGTCTTCCACAAGAGGTTAGAAGATTATTTAAGTACAGACCCCAGGGAACAACTGAACAGAAAATAGCTGAGATGCTGCTTTCACTCTAAAACAAAATACATTCTTTGTTTGGTGGCACAACTCCTCTACAGTTCAAGGGCAAATACACAATTGATTCACTTTACAGTACATGGGGTGTTGTTAGGGTCCGTCGATATGGAAATTTTTCGATATCGATATCAGTTGGCTCATATCAATATATACCGATATATCGATATCTCCAGGTTTTTTTGTACTGCGCATGCACGCACATTCAGAGGTGCGCGCGCATTCGGAGGTGTGCGCGCATTCGGATGTGTGCGCACATTCCGATATGCGCGCATTCCGTGCTCTAGGCCCAGGAGGTTTGCAATGCCGGTGACAAGGTAAGTTGAAAAAGTTCACATTATACCGACATAACTGATATATCGATATATCGCTGGACACGATATACCGATATTTGCGATATATTAAATTTTGTTTAATATCGAATTTTTCTATATATCGATATATTTGAATTTCCAATATTGGCATATCGATATGAAAAATTATACCGATATATCGATATATCACCAGACGCTAGGTGTTGTGGAAGAATGAGATCAAATGGTTCTAAGGACATTTCTCCTCTGAACCTCTCTTGTGATTTTGTGCTTGTGAGCTCATGTGTCCAGAAACAGGAATGAAAAGGAATTTAATGTGGAGTTAAAGCTTATCTCATCCAGACATAGCTCAATTGTAGTGTTACTTCCTTTTTTGTTACTTCTGAATAAATTTCAGGGGAATCGTGAATTTACTTGTATGTTACACGCAAACATTCCAAGAATCACTCCTGCAACTGAGCTTTGAGATGGCTGAGTCTTTCAGCAAGACAATAATTTTCTACTAGATTCCTACCATTCCATTTCTACCATTCCTACTCATGGTATCACTGCCCACTAGGTTGCTCTAACGTTTGAGGGAGTATTGTATTCCCAGCACTTTGGGACGACCTCCTGACGTGAAAGGTGCTCTATAAATGTAATTTTGTTGTTGTACACCAAGTGTCTGATCCCAGAATGATTTTCAAAGCTCAATTGCAGCTGTTATTTATTTTTACTTCAAGCTCCTGCAAATGTTATTGGTTCCAGTATTGAAACCAATAGCGCTGATCCAACCGCAGATAATAATAATAATAATCCTTGCATTTAATATAGTGCTTCTCATGTTTTCGTGAAGTCTCAAAGCGCTTCACGGAATATACTGTAAAGTGAGTTGACTGTGTATTTGTGGGTGAAACACAGCAGCTAATTGCACATAGCAGTGTCCCACAAAAAGTACACGGCATCTACAGATTTATTGGTTTAATTCCAAAGGAATTTCAACACCAGTAATCAGCAATCAACCATATGGTGTTTATGGTGAGTGGCATTTAAACAGGAGCCTGGGAGAGGCTGTGAAGCATTTATTCACTGAGACATGGCTCAGGAGGTTTTTAATAAAACTCTAATGGGTGGGGTAGTGGGGAGTTTCCTGTCGCTGCTCCTTGTCTGTGCACAACCCACTGAAGAGTTAGTGGCTCTCCTCCTTGACATTGGAACGTTGGAATTAAATCTATCGTTGATAAGCCATATCGATAGTTTGGTTCCTGAGCCAGGCAGATCTGCAGTACTCCAGGGCACTGCTGATAACGAACCGTCCAGCCTGGCTCATCGACAGGACGTGCAAGTCACTGGGAGTAAGGATTCTTCCCACATGGCTCCTGGTAACTGTACCTGCCAAAGCCCTGGATGTAAACAGCAACAAAATAACAACAACAAAATTACATTTATAGAGTGCCTTTCCCATCAGGAGGATGTCCCAAGTAAAGCACTTTCTGCTCTATTGTACTATTTAGGTGTCTGTGTAATAATGCAGTTTCTTAACAACTATCAAACAAAAGTGGGGTGGGAGGGAATATCTGTAATTCGAGAGCACAGAGATGGCAGAGGTCAGTCAGAAAGCACTGCTGCAGTCAGTTTTCAGTGGTTACAGAGACATCCAGTGCCAGTATAACAATGTGTTTGCTGCTTGAATCTTTGAGCAGAACAGCGTCATGCTGTGGACAGGATGCAATAGTACAGCATCAAGTTGTACCACTGCTTTGTGTGGGAAAACCTCAGCCTTCCTTTCCCCTCAGTCAGATCTAATCCGAGTCACTTGAGACAAGCCATTTCCCGTAGAGTTTGCTGCCAGCTTTTCATTTTAAACTCTGCGGGTGTAATTTGCTAACAAAATGCATAAAGTCCACCACCTCTCCTCTCACCTCAACCACCCAACTATCCACTAAGCTGCAATGTTATCTCTGTGTGCAGTCTCAGTAGTCCAGTTCCTGAGCCAGGTGGATCCTTGGGATTCTAGGGCACCGCTAATGACAGCACAGCCAGCCTAACTCATCGGGAGGACCTGGAAGGGCAGATCAGTCACTGCAGGCACAGAGTCATACCATTCAGCTACAAGTCAAAACCCTAATGGGTGGGATGGTCCCCTACACTGGACAAGCAGCGGGAAAGCTTGCTAGACAGTCAATGGCAAGAAATGTTGCTTTCGCTGGTTAGACTCCAGCAGTTACACCAAACGCGCTCTCTGGGCTCCCCAAGCTTTGGCTCCTACCAACCTGCATTTAATACTTTCCAGAATTAGGTAAGCAGGATGTGTCCCTCCAGGGAGAGAGGGTGCATTCCATTCCAACAATCTAGCTCTGGAATTTCCATGTGTAGGTGGGATGTATGGATATGTCAGCTTGGTTTTGCATACTCTTAAGCATAATGATGGATTTCTGCATATTGACCAACTAAAAATCGTTCTTTTTGTGTGCAGTTCCTCAGGAAGTAATGAGAAATATGCATTCCCAACCCGATTGCCTTTTAACCCGCTTAATCGAATCCACTGCCCTTTTCTGGAATGCGAGGATTTGTGTTACTAGCTCATAACTTTAAATATACGATATCCTTCTGTAAAAAGACCTTTGCCTGAGAGTTTTTTTGTTATTGTGGTGATAACATCACATGCCATTACCATGTTCAGTCTAAAATTACCCTTAGTACAGTTTGATAAGGCAAAATGCCTCAAAGCCTTTCAGTAATTGGTTTCAAGTTCAACGGCCGTATTTTCAGGCAAAACAGCAGCCAGTTTGCAGAGTCTCACAAACAACAATCAAGTGAATGATCAATTCATCCACGCAAATGTTGGCCAGGTCACTGGAAGAAACTCAACCTTTTCAAATTGGTTCATTGGATCTTTATGGTCACCAGAACAGGCAGGCAAAACCGTAAGCTTAATGTCACCTGTAGAGTGGTACTTCTGACAATACAACATGTTTTTACCCTTCTCTCAACCCCCAATACAAGACTAGTTTAAGGCAGGAGCATGAGCTCAAAGGTCCAGTATAGGGCTTGAAGCCATAACCTTCTGACCCAGATGCAAGTGTACTGCTAACTGAGGCAAAATGGTACCTTTCCTCCTATCACATTTAGAGCATTTAGAAGCAGGATAGGAAAGGGTTGGCAAACATATGGTGAAGATAATGGCACTGTAACCTGTTCCGGTAGCATTTCATCTGCTTTTTACTGGATAAGCTGATACTGGAGAAGCTACAATTTAATAGTAGTAATAGTTTAGCTTTGGGACTTTCTCAAATTGTACATGTACGCAATGTAAATGGCATGCTGACCTCTCTATGCCAATTAGACAGTGAAACTCTGATAACTCATCGCCACATGGGAAACAGCTCAAATGGCCATTTATCAGAGTTGACCAACAACAAAATGGGACCGTAGAAGAGTAGTGGAGGGTTGGGGACAGGCACGGGAACATTTTGGGGAAGCAGTTTGGGTCGATTGCGGCAGCCAAAGTGCGCACGTTGTAACTGGGAGTGAGACATAATAGTTAGCTTGCTGGGCTGGTGAGGTTAAAATCAGTTATTTAAAGTACAGTATCTTGCAAGTACAAGGAACTTGAACAGCTGGGATATTAAATGAGTGAGTGTCCCTTCTCCCTGGCGGGTCGCATCCTGCTTACCTAATTATCAGAGTTTCACTTTATATAAGCTGTTATATGACTATTTATATGCTCAGTTGAGGCTTTAAACTATTGGTTTCCAAGTTTAAGATTCTGTAAAAATAAGTTACCCCAAACAAACTCTCTGGTTCATATCGTGTACGCTTGTACCATGTCTCATTTATCTTTTATTTTAAAAAATAAATTTTCTTGGCATTAAAAATACCAACTCCAACTGAGAATGCTGATCCCTTCTCTAACATTCCCAACGTAGTTTCCCTGAGAAACATCCTTTATATTTACTTCTGAGCAAAACCATACGCCCACTTGCAAGAAAATGTGCAAATACCACACAAAAAATTATTCTGAGCCATTTCACATGGCTCCCCACTGAAGTAACAACCCAGCCTTACGTTTCTTTTGAAATATGCTTTCGGACAATAATCAACTTGTTTCCTGTATCAAGACCAAAAATAAACTCAAATTATATCAGCGTTCAACTGCATCCCGCCTTGACTCATAACAGTGGCAGCGGGCCTGCACAGTCAAATAAATAAACCCAGTGTAAAGCTTTGAGATTCAATCACATTTCTGCCTTTGAGTGACCTTCTCTGTCTGTCTATTTATGCACATTTTTTCCTCAGACACCACATTGCAGACGATACAAAATTTCCCCTCAGCTCATCCTATAAGACTACTTTTGCCGCAAATTTAAGATCTCGGGGGTGAGCTTCACAAGCAGGAGTTGATACCCTGTCCGATGTGGGGCTGTGGGAAACATCATTCAGCAGAGGCATGGGGGAGACCTGCGGCCTCTTTATCTCTGCGCTCAAACTCTGGCTCTCCATCTCTCTGCCCCACTCTCACTTCAATGCCCTGCCCGTTTACAATCCTTGCTCCTTGCATTTGACAGTTTGCGTACCTGACAGAACATAAGCCTGACAGTTGTGTTCAACTTGGAGAATGTATCCTAGAAACGGAGCTTTGACCATCTCCCACCCACCACCCTCCCCACCCATCCACATCCCCCTCCCCACCACCACACACATGTATATATATATATATATAGGGAACGGCGATATGGGAATTTTCCGAATATGGATATATCGGTTGGCTCATATCGAGATATACCGAAATACCGATATTTTTCGTACTGCGCATGCGTGCGCGCCGGAGTGCGCGCACATTCCGGGTGCGCGCGCATTCGGGGCCTATCTTCTCAGGAGGTAAATATATTTCTCTCTCTGTGTCTCTCACTCTCTCCATCTCTGTGTTTTTCTGTCTGTGTGTCTGTGTGTCTCTCTTCCTCTCTCCTCTCTCACATCCCCCCCATCTCTATCTATGTGTATATTATCACATCCACCCCGTCTCTCCCCCCCCACCCCCCCCCCCCCCCCGCCGTCCCTCTCTCGCACCCCCCACCCCCGTCGTCTCTCTCCCCCACCACCCCCCCAGCCGTCTCTTTCTCCCTCCCCCCCCCCCCCGCCGTCTCTCTCTCCCCCCAGCCGTCTCTCTCCCCCTCCCCCCAGCCGTCTCTCTCCCCCTCTCCTCCCACCCCCCCGCCGTCTCTCTCTCCCTCCCCCCCCAGCCGTCTCTCTCCCCCTCTCCCCAGCCGTCTCTCTCCCCCTCTCCTCCCCCCCCCCGCAGCCGTCTCTCTCCCCCTCTCCCCCCCCAAGCCGTCTCTCTCCCCCTCTCCCCCCCAGCCATCTCTCTCCCCCTCTCCCCCCCAGCCATTTCTCTCCCCCACAGCCGTCTCTCTGCCCCTCTCCCCCCCCAGCCGTCTCTCTCCCCCTCTCCCCCCCCCAGCTGTCTATCGCCCCCTCCCCCCAGCCGTCTCTCTCCCCCTCTCCTCCTCCCCACAGCCGTCTCTCTCTCCCTCTCCTCCCCCCCCCAGCTGTCTCTCCCCCTCTCCTCCCCCACCCAGCCATCTCTCTCCCCCTCACTCCCCCCCCAGCAGTCTCTCTCCCCCTCATCCCCCCCACCCACAGCCGTCTCTCTCCCCCCACCCCTTGCATACCTGTATATTGTATTCGAGGACTATGAATACAAGATGGCGGCTTTGCACCTCGGTCTGTGCATTGTGTATAGAGATGAGCATTCTGGGTCTTGTAGTTGATTGTGCTCGCATCCCGATTTTTTACCTCGATATATCGTTTTTCGATATATCGGTATTTTTAAAATGTCTATATCGGCATACCGATATGAAAATCATATCGGGTTTTACCGATATACCGATATATCGCCGTTCCCTAATATATATACACACCTATATATATATATATATACATATATATACATTCACTGATCATGCTGTTTAAGCAATCGTGGCCTCAATGTGGCCAGGACTAATGGCCACAGTGCTAGCTTTTCCTAAAAGTACGTAATCATGTGAAAAATAATGGAAGTATAGTCATTTGCACATCTCAAATGGTTTCATTTATTTCTGTGCATTCGACAAACCAATTTGAGAAAATAAGTTTTTGCACAAAAGCTTGCATGAACAGAAACAAAACTGCAACTTGTCTCAGTAATCTGTCTTACTTACTCCTTTCTCAAACCAGCCAGCATGTGAGGAGAGAGAGCCGGCGGGTGAGAGAACACACTCGTGGCGTTCCCTGGGAACTGCAGTCTGGCTGGCAGCAATGGATCCAAAAGTCACTATAAATACAATAACACCAACTGGCATTTATATGGTGCTCTTCACACCAGGGAGCGTCCCAGAGCACTCAAGAACAGGTACTGGGTGGGCTCCACGCATGCACTCAAACTTGAAAATCGCTGGTCTCAGCTCACATGAAGATTGGACAATTGGGAACAGTGGCAGCTTCCTGTTGTTGCTCATTTAAATGCTTGTTGAAGAGGTGGGGGAGGACAGAATGGGACGGAAAAGTAAAAGGGTCCATAGGCTACTTTGTAGCAAGAGAGCTGTGAGAATGAGACCCCCTTGGGTCTTGTTTAATGCTCTGTGTGGAATGCTGCTTCCTGCACTGATCATTCCCATGCAATTTCACTCCAGAAGTCTGCAGTCCAGGGCAGCCCTGCACATTAACCCTCAGGCATCTACAACCCTAGCTGTCTGTAGATTTATACTGAGCGTTCACAAATAAAATTCCTTTCGAAAATTCCAATTTGGGAAAGTCACAGCCACAGCTCAAAGCTTTTAATCGGTTCACAGTTCCGTCAATACATTTCCCTCTGCATTCCTCTCCCAAGACCCTTGTGGTTTAAGGATCAAATGTTCATTGAATGAGATTATGGGTATGAGCAATTTATCCAAATGTGCTCTGTCTGCACAGACAGGAATTTAGGTTTCTCAGTGAGTTTAAAACTGGAATAAGCCACTCATATTCACCCTGCTTCAGTATTGTGGAAGCGCCTTGAACAGAAGTGTATACAGACGTGATTACTCTGTTTGCAATGTATGCGATCAATGTGTTTAGTCGGCTCCATTGCTTAATGATCTCAGATTCTCCAGCTTTCTGTGAAGGATTTAACAAAGTGCGAGAAGCAATATTGCTGTACTTTGCTCCCGGCAGTATAAAGGAGGTGTAAGTAACAAACCATTCTGAGCATAACTCCCATGCCGAGCGCAATTTGCTGCCGCATTTCACCCACAAAATGTACATTAATTTACTTTACAATATAGTCTGTGAAGCGCTTTGAGACAACTCAATGACGTGCTAATGGAATATCAATGAAGATTATTATTATTTTTATTATATCCTAGGGTCTGAAAAACTCGATTGAAAGGACTGATTTATCCTTCACCCTTTTAAGCTTTCTGCACTGCATTGGACTATTAATAACTAATCTGATGTTAGATCCACAGATCTGAACAGGGCACTGAAACTGAACAACTGGTTTTGTAACAGCTGATCTGTTTTTTTCTGGTCAGGTGGGTGACTGTGTCTAACCCATGCAGCAATCAATCACCATGTTTAAAAGCCCACCAGCCTGAGAGTTCCATGTCTACCGTCTGCACATGTCAATTTCTATGTTCTGACTGGAATCTGGATCTTCCCATTCCCCTCTAATGCTGTGTTTAGTCTTATACTGTATTGGGGTTGTTGTGTGACCCGATATAGGGAAGAGATGTTTGACCCAGTGTTAGGTCTGTTATGTTGTGTATTGGATGCTTAATGGGAGGAGATGGGATAAACGATAGCATGTTACAGTGCCAAGTCTGGACATTCTGTCCATCAAGTCTTCTGCTAGTGTTATTCTCCAGATGAATTACTTAATCTAATAGCACTTCCCTGCTCGTTCCCCAATACCATTCAATGTTCTTCAGTGGTACATCTTTAGATGAATTCCACCAAGCTGTGCAGTGCTGAACTGACAGCTGTTCTGCCTGTCTGTTAACCGGACTGTGAATACTGCAGTTCATGCATATTCACACCCAGCAGGTGGCGCAAACTCCACTGTCAACCTAGACGTGGGAGAGCAATGAGCTGCAGTGCAAACTGATGATCTAATTCATTTTGGCTGCAGTTTGAACATTACTGTTATATTACAGACATTTTGTTGTGGATAACATTTTGGCTGTCTGCACTCTGCCGTTGTGAATTATTTTCTGGAATGGTCTTTTTTTTCCTGAAAGGAAAACATGTTTGGATCTTGGCCAGCCCCAAATAACTGTACCATTTCACTCTGCTCTGTTCAAGTCTTGCAAGAAGTTGCGGAATGAAAAAAAAGGCCATGTGGCCCATCAAACCTTTTCCCTCTAGACCATGACAATAATGCTATGGACGGGACAAGATATTGCTTTGCACAGAACAAGAGGCTGTGAACTCAGAGAACCATGTGCTGCAAAGGGAATGATTCAGAGGTTAGATATTAGGGGAGCCAGGTCAAACTGGGTGGCGGTTTTGAGCCTTGTTACTCAGGGGACCTTTTTCTTAGTGTACAGAAATGCACTTAAACCACAAAGAATCTAAAGTTCAGACTTGGCCACAACTGCTCGAATAAATTGTGTTTTCCTGCATTTTCCAGCCATCCATCCCAGATTTCCATCTCTAAATTGGGGGTAACAATGATGATTAGAGCTTATACAGCATTGTTAACATAGAAGAGTATCTTAAAGTACTGTATGTGTCTGATTTTGGACGCAGGAACCACAATAACAACAATTTATATAGTGCCTTTCATGTTAGGGGGATACTGCAAAGCTCTTTACACCCACCCCTCCCTCCCCAGCTGGGAGCTCAAGCTGAGGAGGTGGTGTGTTAGCTGGGTGGGTAGGGTGTTCACGGGAGGAAAGGTGGTCAAAAAGAGAGGTCTGAAGGTGGCTTTTAAAGTTGGAGAGTCATGTGAGCAAGGCTCAGACACTGGTAAGGTAGAACATAAAAGGTAGGGAGAAGGTACCTGGAAGCAAAGACAAAGGTGGAGTTTTTGAAAAGATTTTGAAGTGAGTGTGAGAGGCAATAGGCATGGACCGACTTTGGGAGAGAATCCAGAGACCTGGAATGTGTGGTTAACAGCTTGATGGTTGGTTGGAGGGGTGAGGGACATGCCGCTGCAGGTCAGAGGTTGTAGAGGGCAGGAAGTATGTGGGGGGGTGAAGCTGGAGAATGGCAGGAATGAGTCTCTAAGCATCTCCGAATTTAAGGGAAACAGTTGGCAAGGATTCATAGATAAGCAACAAGGCTGATCTCGGGACTTAGAGCTCCAAGTGACGAGGAGAGTGACGTATTAACTTTTAGTTTTCATATTCTTTATAAACATCCAAACAACCATGCCGTTTTTACTATAACTTTCCCTGAAGATTGACGAGTGTGTGATGAGAAGACGTTGCTCTTCTGCCCTCTCCTCCCCACCTCTCCATCCATCTCATCGTGACTTTACAGGACAGCTGCCATTATGCTTGACCCTGGCAGTAAAAGGATCATCATTCCCACAATTGGTGGAGCCCAGGGTGTATGGGCTCATTGACATTTCTGGCAGGCCTCCAAGATATAAAAATAAACCATAGATTGGATGCAGTTGTTTGTGTTTCTTGTTTTGCTGAGAAGGAAAACTGTTGAGAAGTGGCAGGGAAAGGTTAAGCTGTGTTTGAAGGTTGGCCTGGAAAGCTGAGCGACTGAATCATTGCATTCCACCAGTGGCTGCACTGTTAAAGTAGCGTGCCTTCCCTGCAATACAGCCTCGACTCTAGTCCCTCTGTTATCTTTGATGCTTTTCATCTGAGTGGCATTGGCTTGTGATGCTGTGTAAGCTGATTTCCCTGCTGTCTGTGGGTGAGTGATACCAGCTGGGGGATTGAAATTTAGGAGTTTACTACCACCTGGGGGAGGGAGAGGAGACTGACAGGATGGCTTTTGCCCTTGTAACAAGTTGTGAATTTCAGGACAGACACCAGTCAGCATTTTCTTTACTCAGAGGGTAATCAACGGATCAAATTACCAGGAACGCTGGTAAGGTCAAGGCACCTGATTCATGATGATCATTGGCACCTTATTGGCATTACATTTAAATTTTGTTCCTTATTCCCATCCTTGCAGTGTCAGGCAAGCCCTTTGAGATGTCCTCTCCACACGAAAAGCCACAAAATAAATGTGAACTCTGTGTATTGTGTTACAACAATAAATTGGATTTATATAGCGCCCTCCACGCCAGATGGCATCTCAGAGTGCTTCACAATAACTGATCCAGGGGCCGAGGCAGGGGGAGGGGGATAAAGGTGACCAAAAGCACGGGAGACATGAATTGATACTGTTACAGACTCAGTGGACACAAGGCAGGCAGGGCGTTTCCGTTCTGGGTTTTCACAGACGTTACTAAAAAAAAAAGTAATAAGCTTGAGGAACATGAAATGGCAAAAAGGGTGTGATTTATAAATCCTATCTTTCCCAGGCAGGACAACTAACTGAACTCATTTCTCCCCAAACAAGAGCCAGCATGTGCGGGCCTCAGAGAGCAGACAGCAACAGGTACAAGAGGGTGAACAATCGTTCATCAATGCTATTAATCACTCAAGCTTAAGCAACAGCTACAAACCTCTCTCATGTTAATGATGATAATGCTTCCATTCAATACAGTGCATTATCTTCAAAATGTCCCGAAGCACTTCACATAAATTTGTGGAGCTCCTGTGGCTCAGTGGTTAGAGCACTTGTCTTGCAAGCTGGGGAGACCAAGCTGGGCAGATCTGTCTTCAAATCCAGGCCGGTCAGGGCGAAACCTTGGGCAAGTTTCCTTACTCCACACACCTAATAACAATCCCTCCAAAAAAAAACACAATAATAAAATTGGTCATTTCAATCCACGATTGTGTGTGGGACACTGCTGTGCACAATTGGCTGCCGTGATTCGCCCACAAATATATACAGTCAATTCACTTTACTGTATATTCTGTGAAGCGCTTTGGGATGTTTATAAAAAAAATGTGGAAAGCGCTATATCAAATGCAAGGATTATTATTATTATTATTAGAAATTACTGAGGATTTTTTACTCAACTACAGCCGTCAATTTGCACACAGGAGAAACTGCATTTTCTTTTTAAGTAGAACCATGGTATCTTTAACCTGAGGAACAAGAGACCTTGGTTTCATGTCTCACCCAGGTGGAGTGTACATCCATGCATGCTGATGCTGCCAATGCTTGAGGTGCGGAGGCGCTGATGTGAGCCAATCAGGTGGGCCTCAGTCTTGTTGAGCTGTAGAAGTTAACTCTCATCAGGGGTGGGGGAGGGGGAGGCAGAGAGATATTGTTGTGTGTAATCTGCTTACATGTGGAAGTTGATTCCATGTCTGAGGATGATGTACTGAGGGAGAGCATGTAGAGGTTGACGAGGAGGAGCCCTGAGGAACACCACACAAGATGGTGCAGAGGCTGGAAGAGAAACTGTTATCGAAGACAAATTGGAGACGATGTGAGAGATAAGACCTGAACTAGTCAAGGACAGAACCTTGAAGGTTGAGGTGAGAGGTGGTGGAGGAGGATTGAATGGTGTCGAAATGCAGCAGAGAAGTCAAGGTGGACAAGGAGGGAGAGGGACCCCTGGTCACAGATGGACAAAGGCATTACTGAAGTGCCAGTCTAGACTCTTAAGTTCAAAGACCCAATTTAGAGCTTGAAACCACAACCTTCTGACTCAGAGGCAAAATTGCCACCAATTGTATCAAGCTGACAACATATATACGGTAGTACATTTCATCAGAAGATGGAGAAAATGGGGTGTAGTCTAGGTTGTGTAGATTGTGTGTGGCTGAGGAAAGAGATAATTTGATGAGACTTGTTAAGCTGTTCTCAGAGCACACTCTTGGGTAATTGGAAGTGAACAACGATATTTCAATTTCTCACTTACTGTTAATCAACTTGATGGTGCAATAATCTAGTCAGATCTTTCCCAATGGCAGAAGCCTGTTAAAATGCAGCTTGCCTGGCCATCTACAATAACTTATAGATTCAGTGCAGAAACAGAGATTCTCCCAATGCTGTGTTTATGTAACAGATAGTACTTCAAGGAGAGGCATCCGTAATGAAGAATTTGCTTTATTTACACTGTGGGGCGCATTTGGTAGCACTAGACATTGAATCACACTTGTAACATACGCCCATTTCTCCCACAAAATATACAGTCAATTCACTTTGTGCTATATCCTGTGAAGTATTTTGAGCTATCTCAAAGATGTAATAAGGTGCTATATCAAATGCAAGGGTTATTATTATATTATTCCTGGCTGCTGGACTCGGCCTGTCGTTTGGAGAGGCATAGTGTGACCTATGGCTGAGGAAAGCACTCCACTGACCGGTGTGGTCTGGTTGAACGGTCAGCCTGGCAGCGAATACTAGCCACTGCTTACTTTGCTGCCTGTAAAGGCAGCCAGAGAAACTCTTGATGTGTCGGTCAGTCCCTGTGCATTTGCGTTCATTTTATTCATAGATCATGCAATTTTTCTTGCATTTTGAATAGACGTTACTAGTGTCCGGCGATATATCGATATATCGGTTATATCGATATAATTTTTCATACCAAATATATCAAACAATTCAGTATCAAAAAAAATTGGTATATCGTAATACCGGTATATCGTTTCCGGCGATTTCTCGGTATTATCGGTATAATGCGAACTTTTCCAACTTACCTTGTCACCGGCTTTGCAAACCTCCTGGGCCTAGAGCCCAGAATGCGCGCGCATATTGGAATGCACGCGCACATCCGAATGCGCACATACCTCCTAATGCACGCGCACCTCCGAATGCGCGCGCACACCTCCGAATGCGCGCGCACCTCTGAATGCGCGCGCATGCGCAGTATTACAAAACCCGGAAATATCAATACATCAGTATATATCGATATGAGCCCACCGATATATTGATATTGGAAAATTTCCATATCGACGGACCCTAGACGTCACTTACAAAATTCACAAAATTAAGGGAACTGATATGACTCATGTTTTGTTGCTAAGAATTTTGGGGGGCTTCTTTTTACGACACATATTCATGTATTTATTCGCCAAGTAATTATCTAGTCACTTAATTCACCCACTTCAATACCCACTTGTGTAAACACGAATAACACAAATTATATACCTATCCAAATAACAGAAGTAATTGTGAAATCTCAATTTGCTCCCAGGGACTGTATAAATTGATGATAAATCAGTCTGACTTGTCTAACATTGGAATTACAAAAAGGAAAATAACATGCAATAACTTGAGTTGCTTCTGCTGATTGTTGCTCAAACATATTCTCAGAGGAGACAGCACAAAGATGTTCATGTGAGCAGATGGCATGTGTAATATAAATAACAAACTTGTTAGGCAGCAATTTTCTCCTTACCCACAGACATATTACCTGGGGCTGACAAACCACCTAACAGCCCAAAAGACATAAACAACCTAACATTGGTTCACTTTTCTGTTGGACTTCACGTCCTGGATGAGCTGTGATTCCATTGACGTATTTGTTTGTTCGCTCAAGTTAGACCCTGTGGTGCGCAACCTTGGCATCTGATAGACTCTGAAATTTGTTTCAAACCCCATCCACATTCTTTCTCTTCCAGAATGTAGCCTGCTTTCAGCATAGCCTTTTGCATGCATTTAATAATAAAAATAATCCTTGCATTTGATATAGCATTTTTCACATCTTCAAAGCGCTTCACATAATACAGTATACCGTAAAGTGAAAACGCAAAATACTGCAGATGCTGGAAGTCTGAAACAAAAACAGAAATCGCTGGGAACACTCAGCAGGTCAGGCAGCATCTATGGAGAAAGTGAATTATGTGGGCAAAACACAGCAGCCAATTGTGCGCAGCACTGTCTCACAAACAGTCATGCATTGAAATGACCAATTCCTTTTTTTTTTTGGAGGGATTATTATTAGGCAAGTGGAGTAAGGAAACTCACCCAAGTTTTCGCGCTGCCTGAAATTGAACCCAGGCCTCTTGCCTTGTAAGGTGAGTGCTCTAACCACTGAGCTATTATTTTTGACATAACTAGATTTCCTTAGACAGTTAAAACACTGTGGAATGTTTTAGTGGATCTAGTGGATGCGGGTATTCCATCCGCTTGGATCCGTTTGGATCCGCTACTGTGAAGCGCTCTGAGACGCCTTCTGGCGTGGAGGGCGCTATATAAATCGAAGTTGTTGTTGTTGGAACTCTCAAAGTGGCACATAACAACAGTTTTGGTTTAAATCAGGCATCAAATGAGAGCCACCTAGAGTTTAGATGAATTTTAAGGATATGGGTGTGTCTCATAAAAGCACTTTCAATGAGGCATGAATTCAAAAGAAATAGGTTGTAAATTGCTGTGAAAGAATGAGTCTCCAAGTTAGAGATGAGATAAATATATTGTGTCATTTCCTTGAGGAGCAGCCAATGCAAATTATTGCATTGTGCCAACACAAAGTAGTCAAATGTAGAGGGAACACAGTTCCCAGAAAGTGTATGTTTGAGAGAAAGATGTAATAATAAGCACCCCCTCTCAAAATTTCACTTACAATATGATTTATTTGCAATTTTACAATTTAAAACAACATCCCAAACTGTTCATTTAGGTTAAATTTTCACTTTAAAAAAATGCCTTCAAATTCAAAACTTCTGCCTTGAGAGTTAAATCCTCTGGATAACATTAGATACAGAGGAGCTGCAGGTAGTGATTCTACACTGAATCACCAAGTAGGATTTTGCAGATGGGTGTCATTTGCTGTATCTTGTAACTGGAAAATTTTCTGGGGAAATTATTGCATCAAGCTGTCATTTAATCAAACACAGAAAGAGGAACACTGGGATATCAACAAGACCATCCTCCACCCTCCGAATATTGACACAAGTCTAGATAAGTCCGTGTTTGATCAGTAATTGTTTTCAGTTTTGTCTTAATTTAATATTTTAATATTCAATCAAGAACATTTATTTTGCTGGCTGACCATAAAGGTTGCCCTTTGCTATTCCAAACAATAAAAACAATTTGCATTTATATGACGCCGTTTCCCAGGAATTATATCTCAGTACGCTACACTGTGGTGTGACTAGATATCAAGGTAGAAGGGGGAAGGGGGACCATAGGAATGGTCGAAGAGGTAAGTCTTAAAGTGGGATTTAAAGATAGAATTAAGAAGGGGCAAAGTGGAGGGATTGAATGGGGATTGGGTGATGTGGAATTGACCAAAGAACATTTCAATGCTTTAAACAGTGTTATTACTTTGCAATCCAAAGAATGGCCATGTTTGATTTTACCTTTTGAGACATTTTGACCACAAAATATACAGTCAATTCACTTTACAGTATATTCTGTAAAGCCGTTTGAGGCATCAGAACGATGTGATAAAACGCAATATCAAATGCATGGATTATTATTAGTAGTAGTATATACAAACAAATAAGCTGATAACAAGAATACAACAGGAAGCCTGATTTATTGTTAAAGGGGAATGTCCTTCTGGGCACATTTCCAACCAGACTTATTATCTCAATTAGCCCAAAACTGTTTGTACCAAAAACTGAGCCTTACTATTCACTGGGGAGCAGCTCAGTCTGCAGCATATGCTTATGTGCCTTTGGAATTGTGTGAGATGCTTTGATTACTTACTTTCCTCCAAATATTATTCATTTTAATGAAACATTTTTTTAAAATGGTCAGGACAACCTGATAATGATGAGATTGTACTATCACACACAGACCCGTACTTGAAAACCCAGCATCGTGTTCTGCTACTGATCTGGCTTTAAGTCCTTTTGTTTTATTACTTATTGTCAATATAATTTTCCGTTTGCACAGAATGTATCTCATCCTTTAATTTAGAAAGGAGTGGGACTAAATGGACAGCTTTTTCAGGTCCATTATTTTACGATGCTCCAAGGCAGCAGAACGAGGGAACACAGGTTTAAAGTTGCAAGTGGGGATTTCTATTACCAGGAAATATTTATTTATCCAGAGTGTAGTTAATGACTGGAACACTTTCCCAGGAAGCTTGGATACTGGATTCATTTAAAAAGTAGCTTGATGCTATTAAGCCCCAGTTCAGTTGCCGAGCTTGACAAGCACCTTGAGTCATCCTCAAGACACTGTATAAATGTAGTTACATTGCATTGTACTCTGGAAGGATGAGATCAAATGGCCGACTACTGAAAATATTATGTACCTCTATGCAGTCCCCTCTGAGTTGTCGCCTCATATGACTGAACATGTCTAGACTCACATATGATAGCTGGCAGCTTGACTGAGATAACACAATCTGCAATTATATAGCGCTTTTCATATGGAACAACAGGGGTTTGGAAGGACATCTCGAAGGAATCTCAGAGGGGAGCTGATGCTCATAAAACCATTGCTACCTCAGCAAGGCTGATTCAGTGCCCATAGGAGAGGAGGAAGGAGATGAAAGGGAAGAATATTAATCAAATAAACTGTAGAACACAAAGGAATTTCCGTCAAATGTTTTGAAAGTAATGAAAATTTGTAATTGGTATAAAAACAAGAGTCTGGCAAGGAATTTTTGAATCAAACCCAATGTTTTTTTCATCCGACTGCGCAAAACTCTATGATTTTCAGCTGCCTGAACTCATTTTTTTTCCATTGGTTTGAAAGGGATTTTTTCCCTACAATTAGAAAGGGTTTTATGAACAATAAAGCTTTCACGGTCAGTATTATGTGGCATTTTTATGGCTACTATTTAAGATTTCAAAGATTATGGCATTACTTTCCAATCATCATAAATCATGGAACAGTAGAAAAAATGTTCTAATTTATTTTAAAGACACAACCGCCTGCCTAATGCAAGCTTTCTAAGCAATAATTTAAATCTCTTTGGATTGTAAAGTATAGTCGCATTTTATTTTTTTTGAATAGTTTTAATATTGCTGATTTTACAATTGGTGCTTTCATAATGGGTCACATGCATTGGGTTACATTCATTGTCAGTGTATCTTACAGTCTTGGCCGATGGATCAGTGCAAGACTAAGGAGAGTATGTGTTGTCAGAGGCAAAGTCCATTTGGTTGGGATGTTGAAACGTATGTCCCACCAGGTGGATGGTAAAAGTATTATGGCATTAACTAATTTCCCCTGGTATCCTGGTGATCACTCCTTCAGATGAATTGATCTTGACTACTTGCTGTGGGAAAACTGGGCGCCTACTTGCCTACAAAAACCCAGTCACTATAGTTGATAGCAATCCTTTGCAAAGGAGACATTTGGTATTTAGGCGCTATACAACAACAAGTTGTATTTTAATGCGCATTTCACGTGGAGAGTATATTAAATAAGTAGAGGAAACACACAGGTCTCAGTCAAAATGTCTCTCGAAGGGACAGGCATCTTCGTTTGATTTTCCTCTTTGCATTGCTTGCTTATGGTAAGTGCAATACAAGCCTCAAGAATATTGTATTTAATTCCCTCCATTGGTGCAACTCCATAACATTTTATTTGGAATCTTTCAGTATTTCAACAGTATTTCAACTTTCTGTTACCACGTGTAATTACATCATGGTATGCATACGTGTCACATTTCTCTACTAAAATTGTGTTTGTGCGGCAAATAAAACAACCCAAAGCAATTAAGGTCAGGGAATTAAATACTGTATAATTAAAAGGCGAGTGGCTTTAAGTATTTTTCCACTAGCTTCCCCACTGCTAATCCATTCCATTAATAAAACTCATGTGCTCTTTTTACAGCCAGGACGATTTACATACAGTAACTTGGCAGCCTATTAATGGGGGGAGATAAGGGCATTGGATAGTCACAAAAAAACCTTTTGAAACCTATTTCAATGAAAACAATCAACAATAAACATTGACTCCATTTCACTGTATTGATAAATGTGTGTAATTGGGCAGGATTGCCTGCCAGAGCAGGTTACAACAGATTTCAATCGTTGCACGGTTTTACCTCTTCTTTCACACAACACAGAAGCATTCCAAGAGCTACTCCACGTGAAAATTGGTAAGACTATTTTCCAACATAAGTGCCTCACACCTGGCAGCAAACCTTCACACCATGATTACCACCAGATCTGTGTTACTTATACATGTACAGTATTCACAAAAATAATTTGTCTTTAAGATGCTTTTAGTAACTTTTTACTTTTCATTCATGGGTAAATTATTGGATGTTAATGTGGCTGAGGTTTTAAAATGCAAGTAAAATAATAAAGAAAAAAACAGGTTAATTGTACACTATTCATTAAAGTTGAGAAATGTGCTGAAATTTTTAGTTTGAAATCTCAATCATATCAATAGAACCATAGACTATAATAATAATAATCCTTGCATTTGATGTAGCGCTTTTCCCATCTTCTAGACATCTCAAAGTGCTTCACAGAATATACTGCAAAGTGAATTGACTGCACATTTTTGTGGGCGAAATGTGGCGCCAACCGCTCACAGCAGTGTCTCAAAAACAGTCATGGATTCAAATGACCAATTTTTTTTAATGGGGTTATTGACCATGTGGAGTAAAGAAACTTGCCTAAGATTTTGCCCTGCCTGGAATTGAACCCTGGTCTCTCGCTTACAAGACAAGTGCTACAACCACTGAGCTGCAGGACTCCATATTTGGTCCATATGTTTACAAATGAGCAAACTAACCAATTATAGACTTGTAAACTAAAAGTAATTTCAATTTATTGAGGTAAAGATCCAATAGCACTATTTAAAAAGAAGTTTCTCCCTGTGTGCTAGACAACAAATAAAATTGAATAGACTAGCTGGCCTTTCAACCATTCTTTCATTAATGGTAATACAGTGCAATGGCTTGTACTGTACTTGGAAATAATTCTAAACATTTTGCAGGCATTAAAAGGTCATTTCTTTTTACGAGGAAAATATAACTGTATGTTCAAAGTTTCAACATCATTTAATAGCTGGAGACTGTTACATAGTCATGCTATAAATCTGGTTATTATCAAGGATCCAATGTTCTACTTTTTCATGAGACAGCCACCAGTTTCTAGCATTTTTGTGGACAGCTGGAAGTCCTGAAAATGAACCAGTGCGTCAGATAAAACATTTCCTTTGGGATGATGGTTGTGGATCAACAGATCACTTAACAGTGGAAGGATATTTTATTTCCCGCAGTGAGGTATGTACTCCAAGGTTTCCTGTAAGAACGAGCTAGTCACAGATTAGGATGGATTTAACAGCATCAAATGAATAATCCATGATACATGAGAACTGGAAATTGCTGGAAAGCTGATCATTTCCTTTTTGTGGCTGCTTGGTGACCCATATAACAACAACAACTTGCAATTATATAGCGCCATTGCTGTGGCAGTGTCTCATTTCATAATTTTATTAGTTCATTGGCACACAGAATACTAGGATTTAAGGTTTCTCCTGGGGTTAGGATTGAAGGTTTCTTCCTAGTGTCATTGAGCCATCTGGAAAGTCACCAAGTGGAAATGAAACTCTTCTGAGGAAGGATATTTTGATTTACTCACCCTTCCTTTCACCTTCGTTCCTCCACCCACATCCCCACACACGGAGCCTGTGGTACTAGCCTATTCTCTTTGAGAGTATAGAGCGATGTAATTCACAGGGTGAGTCAGAAAGTTGTGGGTTCATGTTCCACGTCAAGGCTGTGCTGCATTGTTGGAGAAGCTGTTGTTCAGATGAGACATTAAACCGAGTTCCCTATTCAGGAAGGTGTTAAAGATCCTGTGGTGCTTGTGGAAGAGAAAGGGATT
This sequence comes from Hydrolagus colliei, assembly GCA_035084275.1. Taxonomy (NCBI): domain Eukaryota; kingdom Metazoa; phylum Chordata; class Chondrichthyes; order Chimaeriformes; family Chimaeridae; genus Hydrolagus; species Hydrolagus colliei. The sequence goes on from CM068748.1 coordinate 17,249,713, forward strand.
TTTTTCCGGTATCCTGGCTAGAAATCCCTCAGATAAAAAAATTGTACATTCACTTTGTGGTCCATTATGTAATATTGCTGTGCACAAATTATCCATTGCGTTCGCCTACAAAATTCAGTTATGATACTATACAGTAAATCTTGTGAAGTACACTGACATGGTTTTCTGCTTTAACAGGCACCTCACCAAATGCAAGGATTTATCTGCAGAAATTAAAATCATGAAACGTAAGGTACTAATACAGATGTAATCACAAAAAGAGGAATACAACAACAATGACAACATTCGCGAGGACGTCCCAAGGCACTGAATACAATGAAACATTTGAAAGGATTTTGAAGGAGTTGCAGGAATTTGTCAAGTATAATTATGGAACATTATCAAGCAGAAATATTTTACAAAACCCACCTGTTCCAGGTGAGTAGATAGGCCACGAAAAAGCAGCTAAATTTGAAACAATCAACATTCTTAAGGAGAGCCTCTTTCACAACGAATATCTTACCCTTTCTGTGACCTACCCGAAAAATCAAATATTCTATTAGGTGACCTCTTTATAACGACAATGGAGTAATAATGGGGCAAGTAGATTGATCAATGCTTTATGGAACCTTAAGGAAAAACATCTGTACCTCTTTTTGTTTCGACATGGGGAAATCTGGCACAATACAAGAGGACTCCACAGCTGTGACTGGTTTGTCGAACATCTGTTTCTGATTTGCAATGGAACTGAGAATGGAAGTATCATAGACAGGGTTCATGTTGTAGAGTTTTCACCAGAGCTTTAAGTTACAGCAGGTTCAAACTAAGCAATGTAACAGTTATATGAAAAGGGGGTTAATAATGTGAGCAGTTGCCACATTGTGTAGCACAGTAATACACCTTCTGTACATGAATGCAGACAAACAACATGATACGTGGTCTTGTGGCAGATCATCTGATGAAATGCTGCTTAGTATCCTAAATGTTCTCTACTCCACCACAGAACTACATCACAAAAGAAAATGTAACTTAAGCAATTTTTTTTAGAACTTCCTGTTTTGTGATATAAACAAGTATGAAAGTTTCTTCATAAGTCACATTGCAGGACAAAGGCATTTGTAATTACGAAATCCCTGCAACATCCCTCTCAACATATTTCATTTAATAACTACAATATTAAAGGGTGTGATGTAGAGAATAACAATTGCTGATAGTTTTTTTCTCTCATAACACTTGAATTTTGGCCCATTTTTCTTTGGCTGTTCTTACAGCAACATTTTAACATAGAACAAATAAATCAAATTGAATTGGGAATAACTTGTACGGTAGAAATTGTCTTTTAACTGAAGAAGGCAAAGTGTTGTCAAGTATTCAAATATAATTTATTTTAAAAATATGCATAACTCTTTACCGAATGCCACACATGTTTCCTACCAGCTGTCTGTTGCATGCCTGTCAGTGGAAGCAAATTCTGTTGCTGTGCATGAGGAGATGCTAATGCGATGGCATTTATTTACATGCTGAGGGTACATTACGCTTAATTTCCTAACATGCACCAGAAAATGGTGACCTTGAGAAAGCACTCTCAAAACAGTGCGCAACACATACCATCGTTATATTAATGTACAAATTCTGTGCAACTGTTCAATGCTCCAAGTATCTTGGTCAAACATTAGTGTCAAGAATAAATTTTCTCAAGAAGGCATTCTCGGCATGAATGAGAGAGCCTCTAAGCCCCATCCTGATGTTGGGAATCGAGAAATTCTCAGTAAAGAAGAAGGCCATTCGGCCCATCTGTTATACCAAACAAGTTGAAATGCTTGCTGTGCAATTCGCTAAATGAATGAAATATCCTTGCTGCACAATAAAGAAAACACCTATCAAATTGAGAGGACTTCTAAGTGAATATACAATGCTTTCTCATTCAGCTCTGTCAGTTGCAATATATTTTGCACTTCAACAAACAGGAGTTTGAGAGAAAGTTACTATAATGTACTTTGTGTTTTCCAACAATGTTAATGACTCATAACTTAAGAACATTCATAATCTCAGGTTTGGAGATATGTTCCGTATTTGATTGCATTTGATTATACTTTACATATTTGTGGTCAACTTGTAAGAAAGAGATACGGTGAAGTTTGAATTCCCCCTTGTTAAGTGTACACAGGTTTATTACCAAATACTACAGGTGGTTGAACTGTTGGACAGAAAGCATATAGACCAATCTTCTCCTTTCTCTGGTGTAGAAAAAAAGCAAACTGGATTGGAGCATTAATCACACCCTTCAAGCTGTGCTCAATAGTGAAAGGTATAAACACTGATGGGGTGACTTTGCATGTAATAGCTTTGCTGCACTTTGTTTTAATTCATATAGGAAAATTGAAAGAGAAATGAGGCACTGTGGTCAACTGGGTACACCATGCACAAGACACATGGTGATGTGTTTCTAAGTTATTATATCATATAAAGGTTTGGGAAACAAACGCGTTACAGGATTGCCAAATACTTAGCCAGGAAAATGGTCTTTTTAATACCCTTTGCCCCATTATTGGTCAAAGTCATTTTGCATTTCCTTTTGATTTGTACTTTTCCAAATTCCTTGTCAGATCGTCAATTCGCAGGTCTTTCAGCTGCACCAGATGCTCAAGTCTGTGTACTTTCATTTGTAAGATCTGTTGGAAAATAAAGAGTTTTTGCAAAAAGTCTACAATATATACATAGACATTACACCCAGCTTAATGCTATTGTGAGGAGCACAGGATGCAGCTAAAATAGGAAGGAAAAATAAATGCCCAACTCCTGTAACACCCATGAGACGAGACTGGGCATTGTAAAATATATCGTTAAAGAAAGAGGCATTCTGAAATGCTGCTAAATATATAATATGTCCATTGACTGCATTTGCCAAATTCTGCACACAGAAATGCTTAAAACAAAACTATGTACAGTATTGCCTCCAGTAAAATTCCTCCCCGGGGGTCAGGAAGGAATAAACTAAATAGAAGTTGAGTCCTAGATGGGTTACAGGACATCATGTTCATGTATCCATGTTTTTAGCAAACCTTTGTTTGGGGAAGAGGACGGATAGAGGAGCAGGGCAACACATTTATCACTAGTTACCTTGTACAGTGAATCCAGGGATGCTTTTCAATGCAGTTTAAATCATGACCGCACACTGTTTGTTTGTAAATGATGAAAGGTTTATCAAACAGTTTTTCATGAAGACAGTGACCTTTTCAGAGGCTGTAGTTATATGCCCAGGCATTATGAATTAGCCTTTCTGCAGTAGATCACAAGTGGTGCATATGACTCATTGGCACTGTTTGCAAACCAGAAACTTAGATGGGCACAAAGGAAATGATTCATTTTCTGAGCCTGCACCATGTGCTTCCCTTGCCCATCACCACCTGGAATGGGCAGTGTACTGCAATGTTGAAATGCTGTCCTGCCCTTCCTGTGTTAGTGTTTAACACGGAAACCAACGTGAACAGTTCATCATGAGAACAAAAATTGTCAGGAAACAACATTGTTGTGTTTACATTTACTCACTCCAACCTTTTAGCAACAGAACAGTGACCAAGCACGATTTAGCAGGTTGCGAATCTCACCACACTTCACAAGAAAGGAAAAAACACTTGTATGAAGTGTTTAATCAAGAGGAAGGGTGGGGATGCCAGGGAATCTACTGTTAAATGGTAGATCACTTCTTTGAGACATTTCAAAGAGCTTTACAGAGTACATTGTAAAGTGGATGGATTATATATTTTATAGGGAAAAACAAAGGAGTATTGCAAACATCAGTGTCCCACAAACAGTTGTGGATTGAGTGCCAATCCTTTTTTTAAAGCTATTATTGTTCCTAGAAAGCCATCCGTCAACCAGGTTCTTACTTACTGCTAGGTAAACAGAGGGGTGTGGCGTAAGAAAACTTGTGTACCTTTCCCTCTGAGAGGAAGCATTGAATCTCTGCGTTATAACTAATCTTGCCATTTTGTTAAGATTGGAACAGTACATGGATGACCTGAGAGCATGAACCTGGATCTTTGTGGTTCAGCAAATAAATAAGCAAATTCTGTGGCGCATTATTCTCCAATGTTATTTTGAGGCCCAAATCTAGTAGACAAGAGCTGATCAGCCCAAACTGAAAAGTAGCAGAGAATTAACTATGAACAGGTTATGGATTGCTCAGCAGTAGATCATTTCAGGAAACATTCAATAAACTGTGACTCACTGTTGCTCATCTTGTAAAAATAACACCATCTTTGAAGCTTTCATTGTATAATAATGGAAAATGATACAGTAAATATGTCTGTGCTGTAATTACACTACCAACCTCCACCGTTTCCTGAAGGGCTAGAAAAGCTTGTTCTTTTTCTTCCAACAGGAGACGAATTTCAGGATCTAATGCAGAGTAGTCTTCGTAGCCTGACCTAAAACAAGCAAAAATCTGACTTAAATTTAAAACATTTTCAGTGCCCTCTTGCAACAAACCTTTACAGCAACCTGTACATTCAATGCATGGACAAAGAAACAAGCCTAAAGAGGTTACATCCAACAGGTCTCGGCACTAAATTCTCATGCAAACACAATTTCAGTGTTCATTGTATTTGTATGGGGAGATAAATGGTTGCTAGTCATCAAATTCCACATTTGCAACTTTTGAGACAACACTAGGAGAAGATTGATGTTAGGATTGTAAAGGTTAATCTCTGACAACTGTGTTCTTGTGGTAGCTTTAAAATGGACACTCTAACACCCTTAGACTGACCTAAATTCTCAAAATATTAAAATGCATTCGACATATTTATTGTTTAAATACCAATTCTAATAATATCTGTTCAACCACAATATTTTTGCACACATTAGTGATGGACATATTTTAGTATTGTTTCCCATTTAAATATTAATCAATTTATTCATATTTTCAAATCATTTCTAGAAGGTTGGTGAAAACTGTAACTAGAAATACGTTTGGAATTTTCAGAAATTCCTCCAACTATATTACATGTTGATGCAATACAGGGAAGATAATCAATTGATTTTGTTCTTCTGTAGGCAGGATTAACCCTTACACTGTACTACCAACTTTCTCTTTTATCCCTCTCTCCTCTTGAAGGTAGGTGCATTTTAGCAATTATACATGGGCTGACAACCCTTACTAATCTGTTCTTCACATGGAAGCCAAGACTGCCAGTGGATAACAGCCAGGACAATCGTGTCCTCAATCAACAACAACAGAAAATGCACTCCCAGCACAATTTACTCAATAATAATCAGGGACAGGAGCCCTGACTGATTAATCTCTTTCCTCGACTGTCTGAGACACTCATTCCAATTGTAGGATGTTATTTTTTATTCTGTTTCATGCACCATCTTTAATATTTGAGGAACATTGCTATTTTATTTATAAAATAAAAGGTCCATAGGCAGTGACAATCCTCTAGGAGTTCATTGAGTATGATTCTTTTTTGACAGTGGGTTTTGATGCTCTTTTAATTATGAATCCTTTATAGTTATTATATTTTAATTTCTGTAAATTCTCCAGTATCAGAAATGTGTGTGAATAGAGATGATACAAACAATGTTTATTACGTTATAAACAGGACTTGTTTTACAGGACCCATTGTCAATAAAGACAATCAATCAATATATAAATGTGAAAATTCACTTTGATTACCTAATGTTTGCAATCTTATTTCAGTAAAAAAAAATCTATTCCTAGACAAAATTATTCACTCACGTTGTGGGTGTTCATGGGTCTTTATGGTGCAAACTGGATTAGACATTTGGATTGCAATCCATACAATATACAGCCACTACAATTCAAAGTAAAATCCTGTGAAGGTCCTTCAGATTATCTAAAAATGGCCGACACGATAAAGTGCTATATGCAAGGATTATTAAAATAATCTTACAATACTGATGATGAACTACTTATTGAGTGTTTTAAAATTATAATGCTGCAAAGGACAGATTCAAAATACAAGGCCAGAATCATTTTCCTTTTTTAATTAACGTAATTAATTTTGTAACAAAACTGAAATTATGCTCTCAAAGGCAGTTTCCATTCTGAGGAAGGACCATGTGAAAGATCTTAAGGCAACTGTTAAGGAAAGGCAGATAAGAAATATGATATACATTTGAATATTACTTGTATTTGATATGATGTCTTATGTTTTCATAAATTTTCTTCATAGGATTCTATTGTAAAATGTAGTAACTGTGTATCAGTGTGTGAATATACCGTATCTGAAGGTCTGTAATGGATCTTCTTGTGTATTGATTACACTGCACATATCTCTCCCACAGTACTGACTTATATGGGAAAGGAAAGCGCACAATAAGCATATATCAGAGTTAAGTATTGCTCTGGTAAACTTTACATTATTTTGGCAGGAAGGGCAAAGCAACTGTGCTGAGTGAATGTATATGTATTATTCTTAGAACTTGATTTTGAAGTGTCAGGAATGTATCTAGTATAAATATGATTGAATAGGCAGTCGTTACTGCTACTGATCTTGCTTAGAAATGAATGACCTTCAAATTACTAAAGAACTGCAATCTTCATCAGTGGACTCTTCCAGTATCCAGCATGTTTTAATATTCAATATTCAGATATTGGGAAAATCCTGTAATTGTTGAACCCTAAACAATAGAGATTGTAGAGATGTCTAATATTGCTTATCCAGACAGAGAAAGTAACTTTGAGATTTGCCATGGTTGGAGGACAATGGGATGCAGAATTAGATTTATGAAGAGCAAGTTCACAGCACTAGGGCAAGCTCATGATATTACCCAGCACAGTTGAATGTTTGCAACACCGGTGGAAGAACATTGAAAAGGAAAAATGAATGCCTAATGTTCATCAATTTCATTTCCAACCACCTTTAAAGTTACCTTTGCCTTGGATTGTGACCCAACTCACTCTGGTAAGCCTGGCCTTTCTTCTCAAATGAATGCATTAAGAGATGTCGCTGATCTGGAAAACAATTTATCACTTTGATGTGCAGTGCAGAACACGTGTTGTCAAATTTACCTCAGTTTCAACAATTCAAGGAATTGAACCCCTCAAAGATTAAGCTGGCACTGCAGCAGATTGTTGCCACAGATATGTGGCAAATGCTTTTTTATTTCTGCAATTCAGTTTTGGGAAGTTATTGCAATTCACTGTACATGGGATACAAAAGGTCAGCACAGTATTTTACATTGAAAACGATGTCTAGGTGAAGAAGCTCAATGGGTTTAAAAGTTGAAATAAATTTGTCAAGCTTTGTTATTGACCTCCACCTAAACGACTGTGAGCCCATCACTTTTTTGGCACATTTTCATTTGTAGTTGATTAAAATTAAAGGAAATCCTCTGATTTGTCAGCTCAGAGCAACCTTGAGCTACAGAACAGGAACAAGCATCATAGGCCCCTGCAATCCCTTAGAATTGAGACAGCATGATTACAGCAAATACTGTGCGTAAGATCATTGCACATCCTGAAAGAATGTTAACTGTCCTTCAGCACATTCATTTGTGCTGAAAGCGCATGGATACGGCATGTTACAGATTTATCCCATTTAACATCCTTTCATTTCAACTGTCCTCCACAAAATTATGTGTATTGGTTGACAGACTTGAGGGTCAGCCAGAGAAGCTGGTCTGCTTTCTATAAAAGCTTGGCTCATTTATCAAGCCAGGTTATTCTTTTTAGGACTTTACATTTTGAGCATATCTAGAGCATAGCTATAGAGCACAAGCTGGTCATGAAGCCACGGCACAGTGCACAAGCAGAAATGCCACTCAAGTGAAGAGTGGAGCCTCTGTTGCCCAAATGCTAATTATTCCTGTCTGAACCTTGCCAGTCAATGTGGCGAGTGGTCATTATTATTCTGTGAGCCATAAAAGTGACTACTGGCTTTGCTATTTGAGAGTGGAGAGAATGACAGCTCACTCCCCTCCCCATGCTATTCTCATCTGAAGGCCATACAATCATGATCTCTGGGTAGTGATGAAGAATGGCAACCCTACCTAAATTTTGCTGTCTCTAATCCAGCAGCACAAATGGCATGTGTAGCACTCCCAATTATTTGAGTTTTTGTTTGTAAATCACAAATAAAAGGAATAAACCAGCTTACCTGGAAGGGTCTGGTCACTTCTATTGCTGTAACATTCCACAGCCTGTCAGCAAAAAGGGTATTACCAGTAATAGTTATCAAAAAAAATGCATCATATTGTGATAGTATTATAGAATGATGCTAAGCGGCAGTTTACTGTTCTTTTATATTTGAAACAGAAAGAAAGCTACCTTTTTAAACAGCCACCTTGACACAATGACTAGAATGAGCAGAATGGAACCACTGTATTCAGCAAAGCATTATCTTTACAGGCTTATTGGAAGATTAGACAATGTGGAGAGAGTTACAAGCCAATGACCCAAGTTTGAAATTCAGGTAATACTGTAAGCACACAAATTGGAAGTTTGAAGCATGTTGAACAGTTTCTGAAGATAAATAATACTATCTAGTTTTGGGGTATATTTGTTCCTTTTCTAAAAACACCCGTAAAAGAAAAGTTTGAATTATGAACTGCATATGTTTAATGTTAGCTTTCTCAATGCAGTGTGAATGTGTAACAGTGACATGAAGGTTAAGGCAAGAACCACCCATGATGACATTCCAACTTTGAATGATCCTTATCTTATCCTGTATTTACATTACAGCACAGCTTGAAAAAAACAGCTCTGTAAAGTGAAGTTTATATCGCAGCTGTCTTTGGTGGCTAAGACTTCATTGCTGCCGTTAACTCTGTGTTTTGTCATGTTCTTTACAATATGTGCTTAATTGCTTGTCATTTCCAGAAGGCTGATGATGGAGATAATTCACCAGTACCCGATAAATGGGATTTGTGAGTGAACATAGTATCGTTTCTTACTTGTTTTCTATGCAGTTCTTCCTCAATCCTCTGCTTCAGTATGTACAAAATGGGCTCAATAATTCCCGAAGAACTCTTAACCAACTTTTTTACCACTTCTTCTGGAACATGAAATTGTAATTTGGAAAATACCTTCCTTCAAAAAAGAATGCACAGAAATATTTCAATCCAGTATCTCTTAAACAACCACAGATAACATAAAGCTCTTATCCAGTACCATGTTCTCTCAAAAAGAAACGGTTGATGCTTGAATCATCTCAAGGGAGTCACTAGTATATTTATTATCAATCATATTGGGTTAATTTTCTGTTCCTATATTACTCACGCAAACAAACTTCAACTTGGATTTTATTGTAAAATATATCCAGAATTAATAAATGGCACAGAGTAGTTACATGCAGAAATTATTTAGCACATTAAGGATTTCAAAACAAGATTAATCACTCAGATTAAAGCTACAGCAGGTCTGGAACTATCACACACAAAGGATTATTTCATTACTCCAAATGTACCCTCAATGCATTTTATGGAGGTGAAGACGTCAGAATATCAGAAATGTACCATTAAAATGTACTGAGGACTTCCACTTTAACATTGTGCCCTCAAAACTTGACAATCTGTCAATGCCAAAGTAGGAAAACTCAAAGTGCTCAAAATAAATAGACCATGGTCAATTAACTTCAGCTTGAGGATAATAGCTTCAGCATAAATCCCATAAATCTCTATAATTTAGTGGCGCTCACTTATTGCTGATATTCCTTTTTCCTACAAACCAGTTTGTTTTATCTCTGCTTTTTATCCTCACCTACTACTTTCCCAAATCACAGTGTCTTACGTCGCTGCCAATCCATCACTTGGCAACACAGGAGAATGCCAATAATTTGACTCTCCTCCCTCCAATCTTTTTATAACACCATTATAAATGAATCTAAATCATTCCTTGTCACTTCTGGTTTCCAACATTTCTTAGGCTGATGAACTGAATAAGCAAAGGGACTTCATTATAAAACAAGAGACCAGCTTGTAATAGACTGAAACATTTCCTTTCTGAAGAGAAGCATCTCCATCAGGGGGAACGTCCATGAGTAATCAGGTACATCTTTAAATCCCACCACATCATAGCACAGAACAGTAAGCACATTTTAATAGATGTTACTTCCTATAAATCAACTTTTATTACTTTTGTTTTTAAACTTACATTTTTGTAAAAACAGATGCAAGTCAGATAGAAAGTAATGCATTGAAATATGCTTCTCTCTTAAGTATTCCTCAATATAAACAGCATTATACGAGAATTAAATCACACCATGTCACTTTCTGGTTAAGATCATTTCTTTGGCTGTCAAATTGAACCAGACAACAGAGGAGCTTCATGTAAAACAAGAGATCAGCTTGTAACAGACTGAATTATTCGGTAGACTTGCCTGTTTAAAGTCACCCAGTTGGTCAGCTTTTGTTCTGTAGAATTTGCAGGAATATAGTTGTGCATTTCCACTACCTTTGGCAAAAAGTGCTTCACAACTTCAGCAGCCATTACTTGAGCAAAATAAGGAAAAAAATCAGCAAGGTTTGTTCCCTGAAATTATTCATTAATCAGCATTTATATTGCAATGAAAAAGATGAATTATAAAATCAATTCAACACTGATTTTAAACTCCAAATAGCTGGCAAAACCGTATTTCATATTACAAAATACATCTGAATTGTGATTTGTTTCCTGTTTATCAAGACCTTATTAATTGTGTGAAGAATATTATTAATCACTGAGTACTGGGAACCAGATAAATCTGCTAACATTGCATTTCACTTAATTCATTTTACATCATACATCTTTTGAAAACTCTGGGAATCATTTAAACATTCAAAGACAAAGAGTAAGAATAATTTCTAATTGGTCTTCACAAGTAGCAACATCAATTTACTTTCCTATGTGTTTTTCACCTGGGGAAGATGATAATAATAATAATCATCCTTGCATTTGATATAGCGCTTTTCACATTTTCTAGATGTCTCAAAGTTCTTCATACGGTGGACCAGAAACCCAAGACAGGGTCATGGAATCCTAATTAACACAAATTTCAAAAATACTATGAAATTTATATTCCAGTGTTCACGTGCCAAAAATATAATAAGGCTTATATTTGATATAGCATCTTATCATATCGTTGCTACACCTCAATGTACTACAAAGTATTTTACTGTGAAATGCAGTGATTTTGCATTGAAGGCAAACTTGGCAGCCAATTTGCAAACAACAATGTCCCACAAATAGTCATGAAGTGACTGGAGGATTGTTGGCAAAAATACATATCCACAAACTAAAGCAATATATAAAATCATCTGTAGTAGATTAGATTTAGGATTCCGCCAACAAACTTTCATTTTCTCCAAAAAAGAGTATTTCAGGTCACAGCATTTAGTGCGGTGAAACGCATGCGAATAATTATCAATAATGTAGCTTGTCATTTTGAACTCATGCGAACTGAGTTTTGTAATTTTGTCACAGACACGGTCATGTGAGTGATCTCCAATGACAGGGTGACTTGGACAACCTTTTTCTCATATTTAGTTTGTTTTAAAAAAACAGCTAAACTGTTTTGTTTTCATTTGAGATCTGAAAAGGATTTGCATGCTTTCTTGGGGTCATGTTACCGCCACAGTGGGACTAACAATAGTAATACTGTAACACGGCAGTTCTTGCTCTCATTTACAAGCGTCCCATTGGTGGCTTGTGTGAGAGCAGGGATGTGGGGAAGGTCGATTGTCCCATGCACCATGTTGCAGTTAGGAATAGAGGGCAGAGGAACTCTTTCCACTCAGCTCAAAATAACCCTGCACGCCAAAGCCCTAGGTTGTAGCTGGAAAAGCAGCGGGAAGCTTGCATTGTGAGCTATTTGACTTTAGCCAACATACACTCTGGAGACCATCTGCAATTGGGTTTCTACTTACTGCGAGGTAAACATAAGGATATGGAGTAAGGAAACTTGCCCAACGTTTTACTTTACTCAGGAATCAAACCCGGGTCCTCTCGCTTTGTGGCGAGCGCTCTAAGCACTAAGCTACAGGCTAATACATTTACAGTATTAGTATTACAATTGATTGACAGAAGTCAAATTTTGAATACTTTTTGTTGTGTAGGAAAATGTACTGTTGCTAATTTGCAGTGCTAAAAGTACATTTGTATTTCATAAAAACATGTAAAACAATTTATAGGTATATATGGACAATGTCTTGGTATGTATTCCATTTACCACAAGTCCTTTTTCAATTAGAGAGTGGCTTTTTCTGTCTCACAGTGGCCACAACTGTGACCACTTGTCAATTTGGGTTGGACAACACTGTGCTACATGGGCGTGAGAAAAATTAAATAATTTCTAGACCAAAATCAAACAAACTACTAGCACAAAAAGTAGCCCAATAATATACGTTGCCTACATATAGATAGTGTGGACACTTTAGGTTAGAATTTTTGAAACTCAGCAGAAAAGGTCTTCAAAAGGAGGTTAAAAAATCTTTAAACCTGTTTAAACAGGTGTAAAGTTTAAACAGGTTTAAAAGTTTAAACTGTGTGTCTGTTGCTGTGTGTCTGTCTTCCCAACTCTTCCCTCCCACAAGATTCAGATCATTCAGAACTCTGCAGCTCATGTCCTCTCCTGTAGTAAGCTCTGTGACCCTATCAACCCCATCCTCAACCAGTGGCTCCATTCTCCAAAGTTCAAAATCCTTATCCTTGCCTTCAAACTCTCCACAGCCTTGCTCTTTCCTACCTTGGTGAACTGGTAACTCCACAGTGACCTGTCTGCTCCCTCTACTCAGTTCTTTGCCACCATTCCTTGGAACTCCATTCCACAATCCCTTCACCTCGCCCCCTGCGTCCCGTCTCAAGACCCTGCTCATCACCTGCACCTTTGGTCAGCCTCCTACCCCTGCCCTCCCCCCCCCCCCCCCCCCTCCCTCCTAATCACCAGCACCACCTCGGCCAGATCCAAATCCCTGGCTGTCCAGAGCCTTGGGATGTCCTGCCCATGTGAAAGGAACTGTGAACAACAACAACAACTTGGATTTATATAGCGGTCTCCATGCCGGGTGGCGTCTCAGAGCGCTTCACAATAACGGATCCCGGGGACCGAGCCAGGGGAACGTGGAAAAAGGTGACCAACAGCAACAGACACACACACACACACATACTCACAGCAACACTCACACACAGCAACAGACACACAGACACACACACAGCAACAAAAGCAACAGACACACGCGCACACACACACACACACATGCACAGCAACACACACACACATATGGACACACACAGAGCAACAGACACACACACACACACACACACACAGCAACAGACACACACACACACACACACACAGCAACAGACACACACACACACAGAGACACACACACACACAGAGACACACACACACACACAGCAACAGACACACACACACACACAGAGCAACAGACACACACACACACAGCAACAGACACACACACACAGAGACACACACACACACAGCAACAGACACACAGAGCTCAGGGAAACACCACACTGCGCCTGCGCGGCCCCTCTACCTCCGTCACTGAAGTCCCTGGCGATGTTGCGCTTCGCTCTGGACAACGGGATCTGGTCAATCCAGGAGTACACTTCCTGCAGCGCATCGTCCCCCAGCTGCGCGTCCATGTCCCGGTCGCAGGTTACGGGAAGTGTAAATGTGTGTGTGTGTGTGTTTTTTGAATGGAAATGGAAAAGCCGGCGCTCGGTCCCCGCGACTCGGCGTCTCCCAAGTGCGTTGCTAGGTTACCGCGCTGCCTGGGCGAGTGTACGGTGTGCGGGGAGGGACTAAACACAGAGCGAGAGGTGAATGTCAATACACAGCTGGCACTGGGTGGTTTCCCACTCACTTTGCACAGAGTTACACACACTGTACTGTACTGTACATGATCATCGTTATGAAGGACCATGGATTAGCTTTTCTCTGGACGGTGTTTTCTCTCACCTGCAGAACTCGAATCTGTCTGTCTGGGGCGGTGGGGGGCAGGATTAATGATGTGGCTGGATGTTGTACAATGCCAATGCCTGTTAACATTGTCAAAACATCTCAAAGCAGGATTTTATTGCATTCCGCAACCGGACTTACGGAACGGCAGGCGGATGTATACGAGGGCGCTTCGCATGGGGCTTTTTAAGCGCTCTGAGACGCCGTCCGGCGTGGAGGGCGCTACGTAAATCGAAGTTGTTATTGTTGTTGTTTATAATGACTCGGTCAGACACCAAGCAAGGGAGGAGGTGACCAGAGGCTCAGTCAAAAGGATCAACAACAACAACAACAAATTACATTTATAGAGCGCCATTCACGTCGGGAGGACGTCCCAAGGCGCTGCACGGGAGGCGTGTGACCCGAGCTGGGAGGGGAGTGTTCGGGAAGGGGTGAAACACGAAGGGGAGGTAAAAGAGTTCGGGGTGGAACAAAAGGCACGATCGAAGAGGAAAGTCTTCAAACCGGCCTTGAAAGAGGAAAGGGAAGAGACGAAACGGAGGGATTTAGGGATGGCATTCCATAGGGTGGGAGCGGAGAAACTGAAGGCCCGGCCTCCGATGGTGGCATTAAAGCTGGATTTGGATAGACAAGTAAAGTGCGGTGACTGAGTTTTGTTTGGTCAGCCAGGTGTCTAACGAGGGTTTGCAACCAGTTACTTACATCTGCTGAGAGTCGCCACTGTTCCGTGTGTTTGTACAGAACACCTGCTTAGATGGATTGAGTTTTGATTCTGTGTAATAAGCAGGTGATCAGCCTGTTTTGCTTTTCAAAACAAATGGTACAATTGGGCAGTGTTTAGATAAAAGTTCAGAATTTATTTACTATGGAAAATAAATCCATTTCAGACTTCAGTGTTCCAGACTGACAAATACTCATTCAGTCCAGCTGAAAAAAACGACACAATTTGAGAAAAAGGCTCCTGGAGTTCAACAAAGTACAGTATTTGAAAATGTAAAAACACTTACTGGAAACAAACTAAGATAATCAGCATCACAATTCAAGTAAACCATCTGAATAGAAACATGTGATTTAAGCTTTCACCAGATAAAACCATCTATAAGTACTGATCAATAAGTGTACAATACGTCTATAAGTGTAAAAAAAGACATACATTCATACTGTGCAATCAATCTGTTTCTATGAATTGGGATGTTTAAACGCCCCGCGGTGGGAACAATTTATTATATTCATGTAGGGCTTGCTTTCTCTTTTTAAAAACAAAAATTCCTATAGATGTTGTGTTCTAAGGTTTCTCCCATTAGGTATGCAAAATCCTGGCAGCTTTCATTTGCTTTCCCTCAGCTTTGATAAGAATAAATAGATATTTTTCTCAGCTGAAAAATCAACATGCAAGCAATGTTTCTTTTTATAGAACGGTACAGTATTTCCAAACCAGGGTTTTAAGCTTTCCATGTGTGTTTTTTTAAGTAGCAAGGAAACTGAGGTTAAGCCAGAAATTGATATTGATTAATGGCCCACAGAACCATTATACTTCCCCATTAAAAACTTTTCAAAATGTCCAATTCATACACAACTTCAATATTTTTGTTTGCATCACCCACTGAAATGTATTACTTCCCTTTTGTCAGACATTAGATGATTTGAAAGCCCACTTAAGTCTAAGAGCCAACCTAAAATAGATGCAATTGGATTAAACTAATAATATACTTCAATTATTTACCCCACAACTTCCAACATTAAATACCTGTAAACAAAACAACATACATTCTTTGCTTACAAACCTACTACTGGAGTGTGCTGCTCAAGCAGAGTTATAAATACATTCTATTGGATTCTTTGTTAACTTCAAGCCCTTTTGTATTAAGGCACACTTTTGCGATGAAAAACATACAGTAATGAAATCCAATGCATTTGCAGAATCTCAGTTGATCAGAACATGCTCATTTGCCACAGGATGCTTTGTTAAAGCTGTATTCCAGGTCCAGCAAATCAAATAATATAATAATAATAATCCTTGCATTTAATATAGCACCTTCTCATGTCATTGAGACATCTCAAAGCACTTTACAGAATATACTGTAAAGTTGTTGACTGTATTTATTGGTGAAATCCACACATGAGCACATTGAGCAGGGTTTGTGATATTAATAATAATCCTTACATTTGATATAGCATTGTTCACATCTTCTAGCTGTCTCAAAGCGCTTCACAGAATATACTGTAAAGTGAATTGACTGTATATTGATCTTCATTTGCAATTGTGTTTTTTTAATTGAAAGAAGTTAATTTATTTATTTGCAATGCTGTTTTGAAATCACATGATAAGACAATGAAAAGAGGAGACAACGGCATCAGGCAGGTTGCAATATGGAAGAAAATATGCAAGGGACGGCATGGGAGGGTAATTCTAATCACGCGATAGCTGCAGAGCAAATTTGTGCTGCTTGCATCGGAATAGACACCCGTGCGAGACACCAAGGTGTCTCTAGTTTGCATTGGTACTGACTGGAATCAATAACGACTTGTTTGATCAGCTACATTAAATGGAATGTTTCAGAATTGATCTGTGCCGATCCCGTCAGATCTGAATGGTACGAACCAAAGCAGCTATGTTACAAATATCAAAAAAGACAGGAGATCTTTAAAACAAAGCTCATTAAATACACTCAAGCTTAGTGCACAGGACAAGTCTTCCCTTAAGATTCAAGTAAAGCCAGGCAAATGTAATTGAATACTTGTATAGTTACAATGTGTTGTTGCATAACACATTGTGTTTTTTTCCCCCACTCTTTGCAGCAGAATCTTCCTTTTTTAAACATAATTGATCAAGAAAGAAGATTTCCATAAAATAGTACCTTACAGCAAATACTTTGCTGGAGAGATTTCTGTTTTTGCTACAGAGTTTGGTGTATTATTTCACCCTAGATATTACGTTGCACATTCTTGCCCTCTGTTATTTAATTTTGTAAATTCATTCGGCAGGAAAGCAGTCTTTCTTAAAAAAAACATCTTTTTGACATGACAGTAAAGAGCAATGTCATCAAGCAGCTCCCAAAGATAAACTTCTGTATGAGAATCAGCATTTCTTCTGATATTTCCTGTTCATCTCCGCTGAATGGGTGGCATCAATGCAACTTTTGGCCTGAAACCAACCTTTAAAAAAAGATATTGATATTAATGTGGCCACAATAGATTTCATCATCAATTTGGATTAAAATGCAGAGCAATATACAATACAATGTCAAGTTTTCGCACTCATATTGCCATTTTATTCATTTATTTTACAGAGGTCCAAAATCCCAGTTCTGTTGACATAACTTGTGGTATATTCAGAAAACCGGCCAACATCATTTACATCATCTTCTCAGTCATAACTAGCCAAGTTGGAGTTAAAAGGACATATTCCTCCATTTTGAACCTTACGGTAACAAATCTTATGGGGATGGATGGGGGCGGGGTGGGGGTGGTGGGCAGTGAGAAAAAGCTGACATTTCTAAAAATTGGCACCCATTTTATTTTGCATAACTCTGTGCACATACAGTATGTTGAGCGAGATTAATTTCTCTTAAAACAATGAAGTGAGTGCTGCATTTTTGGAGGTCCTGTCTTATTCTGGTGGTTCAGGGGAAAGTTAAAAGGTTCCCATGGACTCTTTCGAAGAAGAGCAGGGAATTCTCCCAGTGTCATAGCCAATAGTCCTCCCTCATCCAAAATAAACAGATTCATTGGCCTTTTATCCTTTTGCTGTTCGTGGGATGGAGCAGACATTTCTGATTATGTATCAGTCAATACACTTCAAAGAAAAATTATATCTTAAGTTTCAACAACACATGGTGTTGTATTAAATTCAAGGGGGGGTGAGAGCATTTATTCTGTATTTTCTCATGTAGGAAATATGAAACATTACACATACTAGGAAATATTTTCAAACACATTCCATGCCTCTTTAATTTTCACACTTGAAGAAGTCTTATAAAATTGCTGTCAAACACCTTTAGATATAGGGACAATGTGGAGAAAACAATATTGGCAGCAATAATCACCCACTAGTCAGTACTGACTGACAAAGTGCTGATATGCAGTGTTAGACGCTGGGTGAATTCAACAGCTGCTTATTTCATTCATACAGGCTTAGATACTAGTAATTAAATCTAATTACAGTAATTACAGTTATGTTTATTGGCATCATTGAATGAGGGTCTAATTTTACTTACCCATATCAGAAAAAAACAGGTCTGTAGATAATGTTCATGATATGCATTAGCTCATGAATGGCACTTCCTCCTTTAATTTGGTTTTGCTCACACAAATAAACAGCAGCATAAAAGCCTCACTCAACCCCATGTTTAATTTGCAACATTGACGGCCCTTCCTTCTGCCACCTGTGCCTTTGGACTCTTTTCCAAACCCTTTCATTTTAATTCCATCACCTTAAAATGGTTGAATTGAATAAAAACATTTTTGAACTATGATGACAAGCATTTCAATTTTAAATTCAGGTTCAAATTCTGGACAAATTCCGCTGAATTCCATGCATGACAAGTTATGGTTCAAATTCATCCCTGAGTTCAGCTGAAAACCCTCGACTGTCCAGCACCTTAGAACATCCTCCTGATGGGAAAGGTGCAATATAAATGCAAATTATTCTTGTTTATTAGCCAAGCATTTTTATTGGAGGAAGAAGTTTGTTACATATTCTTTGTCTTCTCATTTTAAAAGTTGATTCCAATCTGTTGTTCTACTCATAGGCAAATAAGACTATATCTAAGTTCAACCGCACATTTCCTAAAATAAAAAAGCATGTGTCATGCCAAGCACAGATGTTTGTGATGCACTCATTAGGAAACATTGAGAAATTCATGTTCAATCCATCTGTGCACATACACAAGTTTATATGGGCACACAGATATAATCCTTGCATTTGATATGCGAAGACATTGTGCCACTGATTTAAACTGATATTTCATATAATAATCCTTGCATTTGATATGCGAAGACATTGTGCCACTGATTTAAACTGATATTTCATATAATAATCCTTGCATTTGATAGTGCTTTATCATGTCATTGAGGCATCTCCCAGCACTTCATAGAATATAAGAGGATTTACTGTGTATTCTCTGGATGAAACAGAAGGTTGCGCGCAGCAGATTTTTACATAATCACTGAAACACATTGCAAGCAAGTGTAGGGATATGTACATATACACATTAATACAAAACGGGTCAGGCCATTTCTACACCTGGTGGACTGAGTCCCTGCTATTGAGTGGCCTGTACTACAATGAAAACCAGTGGTGGAAACAGCAGTTGGAGACTAAGACTATTTATATAGTAATTCACTTTTTTTAAAAATAAAGTGAACTTGTGCACCAAGGCCCATTGAAGAGCACCACTGCTTGTCTTTCAGACCATTGTGCTTTATTCACTCCAGCCACAGATCTTTGAGTGTTGCTTTAATGTCCCCAGAGACTTTCTGCAAAGCTTCCAAGAAGCAGTATGAGGGATAAGCAAAAAGAGGAAAAGACATTAAGAGAAAAGACTAAAATAGATGAGAGGCAAGAAAAGAGTTTACCTTGAGCTCCACTATATCAAACTCAAATGGGTCCCTTCTTGCCTTCTATTGCCTCTGCACACACAATTTAATTTTCAAATGAGAAAGATCTAAAATTGACTCCAATCGAGATCAAAAGACCCTTTGTTGTGTGGTTTATTTTAAAATTTGTTAAAAATTGCATAGTGTGCAAAAAATAACTGAGAGACCATAACTTCTGAATCTAGATTATTACTGGAAAAAAAACCACTCGCTTGGTTTCTGAGTTTTCAGCTTGACTCACCCTCTCACTCACCCTTTGCAGGAGGTGACACATATGCAGGAAAAGGACTATCCATCATCACACTGAGAGTTTATTGTGTCTTTCTGCTGGATACTGTAATCCAAGCAGAGGACTCACCATAATGCCTTTTGAATAGCTCACAATTGTAACCCAAGAGAACTGAAAGAAAGCTGCATGGCACGTGGATCAATGTCATATTAAAGAACAGTATGCGGCTGGCAATGCTTGAAAACACACTCCTACCTGCTTCTCCTTCAGTTGGGGCAATGGCTTTGTGGGGGGAGGAGGGGGCCTGGCCTGCAGGGAAAAAATAAAACACTTCAGCTGCAAAGCTTTCTAACTTTGAACCACTCATATAAATTGTTTCCTTTATTTTGTTAAAGAATCACCTTCAATTTAAGTCGCTGGTTCATTGCTTTTCAGCTGCTTCAGGAGCAACAGTAAAATTTATGAAAATAGCTAAGGTACGCATTTTGTTTCAGATAAAAAAGGAAATGACTTGCTCATCATCGATTTTGCAGGAAATGTATCAATTACGTAATTCGCTCGTTAATTCCTTGAACTGTCAAAAAAACATTTCTCAAGAATAACCACAGAGACAAAGCTGTGACTCTGAATGGATGTCATGAATATGAATTATTGTAGTTATAAATCAGTTAAACAATTGTTGGGAGAAGTATACAAAGTGTAGTCATCTCACTGTTCCTTTATGGGAAGTTATGATATAAAGCTATTTCTGATTACAAAAGCCCCTCATATTTGAATATAGGTAGTTACATCACCAGTTCTTGATTGCCTTCATCAGCATTACCTCATCGCCTAATACCATACTTGGCGTTGACCAGAAGCAGTTAATTTGTTGAGTCCTTTCCCAAATATGATAGGCCTTTAACCTAGCCAAGTGTTACCCTCTTTTTCTACCATCAAATGAAATATTCAGGTCCCAATGAAATGAAAAGGACAATTAAAAAAAAAGACCAAATCCCTGTCAGTAAATTCAAATAGGAAATACAATAACTGTTTGACAAAGAAAATTATTTGCCTCAATCCCTTATCCTTGTCCCCTCCTTGCCCATTTTCAGATAACACCTGAAGACTTTCCTCCTTAACTACTTACAGCCACTTCTCCCTGACTGTACGTCAAGCTCCGACACTGCTATGCATACCGGGAATGCTACCCGCATGAATGGCGCTATATAAATGTAGGTGTGGCTGTTGAAATAGATTGATGGTTATGGGTGGATGGAGGAACTGAGTCATGTCAAAGTAGTGCATTGATTATTACTATGTTTTCTTTTTTTTAAATATCTTGGGTATGACTTGGTGGACTGCAATGGCCTTATCTGGTCTTCCTGTGCAAATTGCTGTGTCTGTTTAATACTCACCGGTGGGACACGTTCTGCTTTAGACTGGAATGTGACAGGTTTAGAAGAAGGAGGTGGAGGAGGCGGTGCACTCGGCTTCACAATTGGCTTCGGGTGGTGGAAGAAAAGACATTTTATTGTAATGATTCCAAATAACTTTGAATACAGTGATGGGTTCATAGCAATACAGTGATGTCCCCACTAGTTCCACGCCAATTCAGAGTTATAGTACCGATTGGATATAAGCAAGATTGCGTTTGAGTTACTGGACTTTTAGTTACAGGTAATTAGCAGCTGATTACTGGGAAATAACAATGCAATGCAAAATTACAACAACAAAATAACATTTGTAGAGCGCCTTTCACATTGGGTGGACATCCCAAGGTGCTGAACAGTCAGGGGGTCAAGACTTTAGCTCCCGTGGAGCTCCTGTGGCTTAGTGGTTAGAACACTTGTCTTGCAAGCTGGGGAGACCTATGTTCGAATCCAGGCAGGTCAGGGTGAAACCTTGGGCAAGTTTCCTTACTCCACACACCTAATAATAATCCGTCCCCCTAAAAAACCCACAATAATAAAATTGGTCATTTCAATCCATGACTGTTTGTGGGACACTGCTGTGCGCAATTGGCTGCTGCGATTTGCCCACAAATATAGTCAATTCACTTTACAGTATATTCTGTTAAACGCTTTGGGGCATCGATAAGATTTGAAAAGCGCTATATCAAATGCAAGAATTATTATATTATTATTATTATTGAGAATGGTGGGGATGCAGGGTTGGGATGAGGGAGGGTAGAGAGGTAGAAAGGAAGCTGAAGGCACAGTCGAAAAGGAACGTCTTGAAGGAGGGAAGCGAAGAAGCAAGGCAAAGGGATTGCGGGATGGAGTTTCAAAGCGTGGGAGCAGAGAGGCTGAAAGCCTGGCCTCCGATGGTAGGGCGGGACACAGTGGAGCCGGAGCCTGCTGAATGGAGGGAGTGGACAGGTTGATAGGGGGCAGCAGGTCAGAGAGTTAGGATGGGGGCAAGGCCGTGGATAGCCTTGAAAACGAGGACGAGATTCTTGAATTCTATCATGTGAGGGATGGGGAGTCAATGGAGCCGGGCGAGGGCGGGGGTGATGGGGGTCACAGAGCCTAGTGCGGGACACGAGCTGCAAAATTTGGGATGATCTGCAACTTGTGGATGGAAGTATTGGGGAGGTCGACAAGGAGGGAATTGTCGTAGTTCAGCTGACTGACAAGTGAAAATAACAGTATAGTACCTGCAGAGGCTTTACTGCATCAATAAATGCTTCAGGAGGGGATGGAGGCTAGAAAAATACAAAGTTAAAAAAAATCAGGTCAAAGAAGAAGATTAAAAATTAATTCAGAATAAACTGGCTATCAACTAAAGTATATATAATCATCCTGAGTTATTGAGATGTGCAGCTTAGTCTGATCAATTTCAAGAATCCTGAAGATTACTCTTTTCTTTCCGGCTGTTAATTCATCTCTAAATCCTTAGATTCCTTTCCATTTCTTCTCCATACTCAGAATCAAAACACATTTGTAACAATTTTCATGCATTAACGTTAAATGCCATGGACTGGTTGGTAGCACTCATCACCACCACAACAAAATTACATTTGTACAGGTATTGTTATACAAATATCTCTCTTTCTTCCTTCATGCCTAATGGGATTAAAGTTTAACATTGGACCATCATCCCATAGCATTAACACAAAGCTTTAAAGTAAGCAATATGAGAATCCTCGCAGTCTCACAATCACAACTGCAGAACTGGTGATATTTTCTGAGATCACATCCTGTCTGCTTTGTCATTAGATTGTAATGATATCCCAATCCTTTCTCAATTATCCCTAACCCCAATAAAGTTATCTTTATACGATGACCATACATTTGCAGCTCAGTGGTTAGAGCAGCTGCCTTGCAAGTAAAAGACCTGGGTTTGACCTTGGGCAAGTTTCTTAATCCACATGCCTGATAATAATCCTTTGAAAAAAATAATAAATTGGCTATTTCAATCCATGACTCTTTGTGGGTCCCTGCTGTGCACAATTATCTGCTGTGTTTCACACACAAATATACAGTCAATTCACTTTACAGTGTATTCAGTGAAGCGCTTTGAGATGTCCAGAAGATGTGAAAAGCTCTATAACAAATGCAAGGATTATTTATTATTATAACCAGAAAGTACATCAGAGACCTCTTGGATACGAGACTTGATGACCAGAGATTTCCTTGTTGGATAAACACTAACTTGTAAAAGGTCTTCATGTGTCCCCTCCCCCTCCCCAATTTTCTTCCCTCTCCTGAAAATGCTGATTGAACCTAGAGTAGAGTTCCACCAACAAACTGTCCGTGGGGACATAAACCGAGTGGCTGCTTTTCTTGTCTCATGAATGATGCCAAGCTCTTTGACCACAGATCTTTACAACTGATCTGATTCTTACCTTCCCCTGGGTAGAAGGATATGCAGCCCGCACACTCATACTGAAATCGTATGGGGCCTATGTAGTGTATCTATGCAGTTTATTATAATGATACAGAGTAGAAACAGAGCAAAGCACAGAGACCAGATAAACATTTGTGTTAATGATGTTACCTTTGGTGCTGCACGGCTGGGATTCACAGTAAATACTGATGGCTTTGGAACTGCGTGTTTCACACTTGGGCTCCTATTGGAAGCATAAGCTACTTTAAAGTTGGTCCTGTCTTTTCCTTCAGCAAACAAGGGGTTTGACAGACCAGTTGACAAACTGGGTTGCTTTTGCCTGTAGGGAAAATAAAATGAAAATGTTATGTCTAATATGCAGAATTGAGCAGAATTGAGCAGTGCGCATGAAAAACGAAATCTAGCTGATGAATTCAGTCCTTCCATTAACTGCTGTTTGCAGTTATATAGTTGAAATGTCTTCCCCACATGAAAGGTGCTATAATATAATGGAAGGGGTGTTACTATTTCATTTAGCAATGTTTAGATTAAAAAAACTTACATAAAAGAATCGTCCTAAAGTGCTACTTTTTCATCCACCTCTTTGACAGAAATGTTGTCAATTGAAAAGTAGAGCAAAATGATAAATCGAATGGTTTCAGACTGAAACCTTTAGATTTACATAACAGTTCAGAAAGTCTGAATTAATAAATGCAGATTCCCTTGACTCTCAGAACCGTGTAGAAAATATCATTTTATTTTTAATAGAACTGAATAATAATAGCAGCGAATCCCCAAGTGGTTTTAGTTCCTCTAATTCAGTACAAATGTGAAGAGTAGTTTGTGTTCTTCATTACATTGTTGCAATACACCAGCTTCTACATACATACTCAAATGATCAAGCATGGATACTGTATTGGAAGTTTCATGGGTTTACCATTATGTAGTCCTCCTGAGAAAAGTTGCCGATCTGTTGACCTTGTGCTTGATAATATATCACCTCAGTTGTAAAAATTTTTTTTTTTTAATTAGCACATGGTACGATCAGTGGTATAATGATGGAAATGTATTGCCAATCATAGTGATGTGCCTTCCTAAGTTTGTAAATTCATCTCTGCTGCATTAAATAAAGCTTGAACCTGTGCTTGCATAGAAGCAGGGACCAGCCTGCCACAGCATATTGCTCAATCTTGCGCATCTTGCAGGACTCCAATTCATTCTAACCATAAACTGCAAGATCAGAGATTTTCAGCCTGATTTCAGTACTGATTTGATAGGAGGCATACTCACATTTTATTTGTGTATCCTTGTTTCTGGGTTTTCTTGTAGCAGAATAATGCCATGGTTATGAGAAGAGCCAAAATGATTAATGGCAAGATGACTGAAATGACAATGACCAAGGCAGAGATTCCTCCTGAAAGATAAAGTGTTGTTTTATTCATTGGGGCTGTGCAAATATGAGGATAAAGGACAAGTGTCAGAATAGATCATTTCAGAGTGTTCCTGTTTTGAGATTATATCTAGATTGTATAATAAATCCTTGAAGTGCTTTGAACAATCTTGATGATGTGAGAAAGGCACTAAATCAAATGCAAGAATTATTATTATTAATGTTATGATTATTAGGGACGTCCTCCTGACGTGAAAGGTGCAAATACAAGTGTAATTTTGTTGTTGTTGTGGGTTCAAGAACCATGTCAAGACTTGTGCTCATTAGTCTCGTTCTAGTCTCCATTAGAACTCCCGAGTTCTGTTGGAGAGTTGCTTTGTCAGAAGTGCCATTTTTCAGATGAGTAAAATATTAAACTGCAGTGCTGTTTAATATGTAATGTCTAATATCCTCTGCAGCTGGAAATCAAAGATTCTCATTGCCTACTGGCCGAGATAACTGCATGGCTATGTGTGGAATGAGGCTGGAATAAAAGGTTTAAAAACTTTGTACAAGCACAAGCTGGAGGTGAATTCTATAAGGTTCCTTCCTTACCTGATGTTGGGTATTTTGCTTTTGTGTCACAGTAAGGTGGTGCCCAGCCTGGATCACAGTGACATTCTTGCTTGTGGTTACAAACCTGAACAAAAGATTTCAGACAATGAGGAACAATAAACATCTCTCCTGACAATGGGATAACTTCATGAAAATATTAGTGTAAACCAGAGATTTATGGCATACGTTACATAAAGATTAACTATGTCTCACTCAGCCAAACCACCCATTCATTTGCCCCCATTCTTTTCTCCTGAAAGTTTTGACCTGCAATATGTTAGTTTTATCTGTAGTCCCAAAGCCACTGACAATTCATTGATACCTCAATGAGGTGGCTTCTCCTCATATGAACGCATGAGCAATTTTCTCATCTGATCATATGATGGCAACTATCTGTAGAAACTCTGGAGATTCTTACCTCCCCGCAGCACAGAAAAGGGCAATCACACCAATTGTAACATTTTCAGGAGCTAAAAGGACTGACACCTTGGCCCCCCCAATTCAAAGGTTTGTCCACCCACAAGAGAGGCAACAACAGATGTGATCTTCCACATCTGGTTTCAACTGTGCCTCCCACTGGCTGATTTGGGTACATGATTAATTAAAGGGTGCGGTTCCTGAGTTAATTCCTCTCTATTGTAATAGAGGGGTTGGGGGGGAGGGGGGGTGGTGAGACAACCAAGTGAATGCAGGAATGGAATAATACATGAAACATACCCCACGGTCGTGGCATTTTGCTGAACAATTTGGCGATCCGTACAATAGGAGACTCTGACATTGATGGTTGTAGCAGACCTAGGATAGGGGAGGGTTGGAAACAGAAACATGTTTACGATGAAAAACATCAAGAGCTAACGAGATGAACTCCCAGATTATACAAGTGAAATAAAGGGCGTGTCCCATAAGTGAGTAGGATGTGGTTTAAACTACACTGTGTGGCGGAGAAGTTACAAATAACAAGACCAGAGATCTATCTATGTCTGTGTAAGCGTTTCACTCAGTGAGTTAGCAATGTAAGGAAACTACACACAGTAATTGTTTTAAAAAGGTAACATTTCTACGCTTCTGTGTATGTGACATTGTTACTATTAAAGTATCTAATGTAAAGAGTTTTAAACCTTTTTCGATTTCCTACAAAGTTACATTTGGAAACAATTGCCAAGACATGTGCACTTCCACAAGACCTCATTTTTCACAGGCTTTTTACTGAGGACCATGAGAAACCATTTCATTTAGTTCTCTGGAATCACCGAGCAACGCAAGGTACAAATAGTATCGGTCTGCTTTTCAAGGTAGCAACAACAAATTACATTTACATAGCGCCGTTTCACGTAAGGAGGACATCCCAAGGCAGCCCATGGAAATGATGGGAGGGGAGTGAATGGCCATGGGTCTTACTATTAATTCTCACCATCTCATCTCCGCACTTTGCTCCCATTGGCACCAGGCTGACATCAGTTGTATCCACGTTCTGCAGCATAACTTCTGCTACAACACAGGTCTTGCGACCTAACCGTAGGATGTGCTTATTCAAATTATTTCCCATACCCCCTCCAGCACAATGCATCGTACCGCATTTCATATCCCTGCAGAAAGAACAAATTTGTCACAGAGGATTGAGAGACGGAAGACATATCCAAATACTGCTCTGAAACACGACAAAAACACTGGCAGGTACCGACCTGGGTGGGACTGCTTCGCTCTGCAGATCAGCAACCAGTGACTTGGCTGTACAGTGCACGGCCAATGGTCTTAGTAACAACGCCAAGTGACACGCAACCCATGCAATTGCATGGGGACCCGAGGCTGTGAGGGGGCTCCCTGTTCTTGTGAAACCCCATTGAAATCACCACCCATTAGCCTAACCTGGAGAGTGGGGGAGGGGCAGCCTAACCTGGGGAGTGGGGGAGGTGGGGGGAGGGCAGCCTGACCTGGGGAGTGGGGGAGGGGCAGGCTAACCAGGGGAGTGAGGGAGGGGCAGCCTAACCTGGGGAGTGGGGGAGGTCGGGGGAGGGCAGCCTGACCTGGGGAGGTGGGGGGAGGGCAGCCTGACCTGGGGAGTGGGGGAGGTGGGGGGAGGGCAGCCTGACCTGGGGAGTGGGGGGAGGTGGGGGGAGGGCAGCCTGACCTGGGGAGTGGGGGGAGGTGGGGGGAGGGCAGCCTGACCTGGGGAGTGGGGGAGGGGCAGGCTAACCGGGGGAGTGAGGGAGGGGTAACCTAACCTGGGGAGTGGGGGAGGTGGGGTGGGGGCAGCCTGACCTGGGGAGTGGGGGAGGTGAGGGTGGAGAGCAGCCTAACCTGGGCGGGTGGGGCTGGGGCTGCATGATGGCTCTACACCAAAATCCTCCAGCCAAAGCCCAATAAGTCCAGTTGCCCAGGGACCCACAGGTAGTACTGGTGGGGGCCTCAGAATCAAGCTCTACATATCAAGCAAACACCCAACCCCATATTGCCTGGCTTCATGTGTGAAAGAGGACCAGTTGGGTGAAGTACCAGAGTGGCTGGACAGCATTCCTGTACCTGAACACCCAGCACAAGGAATCAGTTTCAGGGGAAAACAATGCGTCATAATGTGCCATACTTTCAACACACCATTATTAGCACTGTGTATTTGGGCACTTGAAGAAATGTTGATCAGAGGTATTAAACCAGATTTGTTTTCCAAAGGTTGTCAGTGGTACAAGGGAGTTTGGAAGGCTCCTGTCCCACTTACTTTTCCTGGCACGGCTTAAAACCACGTGCAGTCTTTTCACAGTGGTACTTTGCGACTCCATTCCTGTTAAGTTTAAAGCATTCATCTTCCGCTACCACTGCACCTGTGTAATATCAGAGAAATAGATTTTCAGTAAATCTCTCACTTAGTGGTTGTTATGTTAATTGACAGTAGTTTTCATGGAAACCCTTTGTGTATTGACTGGTCTTTCAAAGGTGCAACTCTTTCTCCCTTTGGAAACAGACTTTTGGGAAACCTTGAATACAAGAAAAGTACAAAGTATAGTAAGGGAAATATGGGAATTTTTGATAAATGATGAACGGCCGGTATAAAAAGTATGTAGTGTTTAAATTTATTTTGAGCTACAGAAAGATTGCAATCTGCTACAACAATCTTTGGAATTTTAATAATTTAATAATTTTTAAAATAATAATCTTGCACTTAATAAAGTGCCTTTCGTGTCAGGCTGGAGTGGGGGTTGGATGTCTCACAGCATTTCACAGGATCAACTGTATAGTGGAGTGATGGTGTATTTTGTAGGGAAGCAAGGCAGCCAATTGTCACACAGAAATGTCTCACAAACACCTTCAACGTGATGTGTTAGCAATGGCAATATTGGAAGGTAGTATATCCCTTGGCCCTGCACCTTGATTCTCAATAATCAAGATTTTGCCTTCCAAGGCAAAATCATTCAAATCAGTGTCTAGTTATGCGAAGCAATGTTACACATCTGCTGCAGTCTTTATAGCACATGGTAGGAATTTCACTTAGGTCTAGATTTACTCCATTGTCTTATCGTTTCAGACTTTTCAAGATTTGGCAAATCCTTAAATGCAGACTTTAATTTAGAAGTAATTTCTCTGTAAGATTTATGCAAGGATGGCAGAAAACTGGCTTCAAAGTCAAATCTGAATTCAACAATTTGCCAAATTCTGCACACGTGAAATGCTATATTAACAGAATAAATTTAGACCCAAGTGGAATTTTAGCCCCAAAATGCATCTCATCTCACATTGACGGAAGAACTTCATTTCCTCCGATTCAATGTGATTCCGGTAGCAATGAATTACGCATGAGAAGTGCAGATTATTGATCAAATCCAATTATATACAATTGAGGCAAGTTTGCCTGCAACTCAGACTTTGTGTAAATCATTACTAAATATTATGGTAATGACTGATACAACTTATGTGAGTTTTACTGTTTTAGTACCCTTCAGCAATTGGAGATCAATAAAGTTAATTCTTTGTCTGCATTACCTTTTCCCCACAGATCAACACAGTGCTGCTTATGAGTAGGACACTGTCCCTTGTAGCAGTATCCATCCCCATTCTTGCAGGGAAAGCCATTCACTCTGAAGACATCTTCTGGGCATTGGGTGTTAATCCCATCGCAGTACTCTTTCAGATCACAGTCATGACGTGCAGCCCTGCAAAGCTGGCCTAGGGGTTTGATCTGAATTAAAACAAGCAAACAGGACAATGAGGATCCTGCTCAGGATGGACAGGGCAAAACATTTCAAGGTAAAATATTTTCTTAAAAGGACCTAGAGAAAACTCTTATCACAGTTGATTTTCACAACCATCTATATTAATGCTGCACCAAAATTATGATTGAACATTTGCACATTGTCCAACATTTGCACATTCTGAAATGCTAAAGGAAAAGTTCACCTAGACCTCGGTGAACTTTCTCCCCCTGATGTTTATACCTTGCAGTTTTGACAGCAATCTCCAACAGAACACTCCATCCCATCATTGAACCTGCAGGTTGTGAAGTTGCAGCAAGGATTTGTGCATTCCTGTAAAACAAACGCACTTGTTTTTTTTTGCAAAACTTTCAAACTCTTATCACACAGAATTTTCAAAGCCTATTGCTGCATCTTCCTATGATGAAAATCAAATTTAAAGTGGCTCATGAACTAGTAACATAATACTGTACTAATAATTATTGTATTTGTAAGATAATAATATAGTAGTCAATGAGAGGCCACCAGCTTGTTAAGCCTTTCCAGCAATTTAACAAGTATTAATTTAAAAAAGCAGCGTGATGCTGTGAGAGAATGCCCAGATCTCTTTAAAACCCTATTTCTGAAGTATCTCCTGTTTAAACATCCCAATCAATATTTCCCTTGTGAGGCAGTGCATTCACCATTCTCACAAACTTCAGCAGGAAGAAATCTGAGCTTGTTTCTTATTATTTTAGCTATAAAATAACATTAATAATTCTTATATTTGATATAGCACCATATCACATCTCTGAAACATCACAAAGTACTTCATAGAATATACTGTAAAGTGAATTCACTGTATATTTTGTGGGTGACACAAATAATAATTTTATTATAAAACAATTAAATGAAAATAATAAAATTATATAATACAATTAAAATCATAAAATATGCTTTGATTTTAAGATTGTATCTGTTTTGGATACCACTGCAAGAGATGAAAGAAACGCTAGTTTGTTCTTTCTATGAATATGATTTTTATTCAAATAAAATTCACAGAGTGTTCAATACACATTTATCCCAAATAGGAAACAAACCTCTGCGGTGCCACAGTCACATTGCTCCCCAGGATCAAGGAAGCGGTTCCCACAGGCTGGACTTTTATACAGTTTATCTTTTCTAGGGACATTCAGCAGACAGTCGGGGCTCCTTGATGTCAAGAAGTACTTCATGTCATCCAAACTGCAACTGCTGAAGACTTTAGGAAAAATGGTCCTGCAAGCAAAATTGAGAAAAGCAAGAGCAAACAATCTTGAATTACCCTCAGCCAGCTGGTAGAATCAAATGAAGACCTTTGCCTTTAAAATGCAAATTTGTAAACAAATTTGAAAAAATCTTAAATTCAGTATCAATTTAAAAAGTTAGTTTTTACAGTTAACTTCTGATATTAAAAGAAATGACTGTTTGTGGGACAATAATGTGTGCAATTATCTGCACATTTCAGCCACAAAATTTACAGTGAATTCACTTTACGTTTTTTGAAGTGTTTGAGATGTCTCAATTGCATTGTAAGGCGCTATATTAAATGCAAGGAGTATTATTATTATTCATCAATGTCTTTTATTTAGATGAACTCCTGAAAGATAGAGGAAGAGTGAATTTGTCTGGCAGAAAAAACGTAAATGTAGGTGGGCAACCGGGGCATTCTTGACCTTGCTGCAGACTTACACTTACCCAGTTTGCCCATCCATGACACAGCCGCCGTTCAGTTTTGATGTGTGACATTTACATTTCATACCATGATCCTCATCATGCAACATGCCCAAATTATGACCCATCTCATGTGCAATAGTTGATGCCAGTCCTATTGCATTCTCGCTGTGGTCCTGAAATGCAAATAATAGGCCATATTATTATTCTAGTTGCATGTATTGGAATGATACCTAACCAATGTACAAACACAATATTTTGTTTTAATTCCTTGCATTTGATGTGGGGCTTTTCACATCTTCTGGGATGTCTCAAAGTGTGTCACGGACTATACTGTACAGTGAATTGACTGTGTACTTGTGGGGGAAGCGCGGCAACCAATTGCACACAGCAGAGTACCACAAACAGACAGGGATTGAGAGACCAATTTATTATTTTTTTTGAAAGAATTATTAACCCTGGAAAAGTGATCTGCCAATCAATGAACAACTGGGTTTCTACTTAGCCAAAAAGAGGCATGTGTGTGGAGTAAGGAAACTTGACTAATGTTTTGCCTTGCCCAAGAATTGAACCTAAGTTTTCCCCTTTCGAGGCGAATGCTCTTACCACTGATCTACAGGACTTCACGTAGTGTGTGAACAACAACAAATTATATTTACACAGCGCCTTTCACATCAGGAGGATATTTGCTTCAACTTAGCTACCACGTTGTCAAGAATGGCTTAAATCATTTGAACACTTCTGATTTCTGATTTATCCTGATTGTTCAGACTTGTAACCATTTGAATTTCCATCATAAAATCATGAGTTTCTTTGCTAGGGATGCCCACATCTCAAAAGCACTTGACAGTTGAGTTTAATGAATTCTGAGCTAGGCTCCTAAAACACAATGAAGTGAGAAATTCCATTTAATAAGGACATCTTCATCCGAAAACTAATACAGTAAAAGCTTGTTTATCCGTGACCCAATCAACCGTAACTTCCGTATAACCAGCACCGCAAAAAAAAAGTCCGCATTCAATAAACCGGAATTTATCCAGAAAAATGCATTTTTTGTGTGTTTTGTGTTGCGTCAGTATTTTGGAATGCTGCTTCTAGGTGCCTGATCTTGGCGCTAGCTCAGAATGCTGCCGATACTGTACAGAAATACACTCTCTGGACTGTACTCTTTGAGAGAGGCAGAGGGAGAGAGCGAGGGTGAGGTGATTAATTTAGATTTAATTTAGCCACAAAACACACACACATACCCTGAGCAAAACCTGCAGATCAATGCAGATCACAACTTTTATCTTAATAAAAAAAACCTGCAATGCCCGATCTGGTTTTTTTTTACAGAGGGCAAGTTATTGCACATACACACACACACACAAGCATCGCAAGACTTTTTGGAAAGAAAGTTAACTGAATAGTGATAGCGGTGGCTGCTTTCTGGCCCCAATGAGAACAGTGTCATTCAGATGTGTAACTTTTGCACTAGTTTAAAGATCTCTCTGCCTGGTCGTTATGTATAAAAGGATTATTATTATTATTTATATATTATATTATCATATAAATGATTATTTAGTCTATTATTAATATGCTCCTGTGGCTCAGTGGTTAGAGCACTTGTCTTGCAAGCTGGGGAGACCAAGCTGGGAAGACCTGTGTTTGAATCCAGGCAGGTCAGAGCGAAACCTTGGGCAAGTTTCCTTACTCCACATGCCTAATAATAATCCCTCCAAAAAAAACCACAATAATAAAATTGGTCATTTCAATCCACGACTGTTTGTGGGTCACTGCTGTGCGCAATTGACTGCCGCGATTCGCCCACAAATATACAGTCAATTCATTTTACAGTATATTCTGTGAAGCGCTTTGGGACGTCGATAAAATGTGAATAGCGCTATATCAAATGCAAGGATTATTATCAATATGCTATGTTTTTAAAAATATAATTTAAAAAATTGTAATCATTTTTTTTGTGTTGGGTTTTCGGCCGAATATCCGGCAGTCGTTTTAACCAGCACTGGCCAGGTCCCGAGGATGCCGGATAAACTGGCTTTTACTGTAATTAGATTGAACGTGTTGGTCACTCATTAACAAATCAAAAGTGACAAAACTCCACAACTCTTGTACTTGGGTCTGCTGAAAAGAGAAGACTTAGTCGACCCAATGGCTTTCTCTCATTCCACCTGATGCTCCTGATTTCAGGGAAGATTGATCTTCGTCTATCCAATTGTATTGAGAACTAAGGAAAGTCCCAGCACATGCAACATACCTCATTTACACCAGCTGAATGATAGCCACACATGGAATGTTTTGCTGCCAGTCCAACTGTTGATCCATCAAAGTTCTTTCCTCTGAAGTAAAACAGCAAAAGTTAAGGAGAAAATTGCAGCAAATATGTGGTGAGTGACCAAGGATTCTTGTTATTAGTGAAGGAAGAATTAGATATATTTTGTTGAGGATTTGAGACTAAAGCAATTTGATTTCAACCTCCAACACAGAATAATGATTAGCAAGGCAAAGACTGACTGTTGTGTTAACTGAATACAACAGTGGGGTATATCTGAAGCATTATACCCCACACTAATTTCAAACAGTTTAGTAAGTTTTGTCAACACTTACGTGACAAACTGTGCATTGTCATGTTTCTTCCTGAAGTCCTTAAGTTTTTCTCCACGCCAGGCAAGGAACCTGTCGAGGGTGGTATCGGGATTTGTGCTGACAATAAATTTATCTGACTGACTCCATACTTCCAAGCCCACTAAGGCAATACGAACATTCAATGTTGTGTACAGCTGAAACAAAATAAGAGATGGATCGGAATGAAGAATGTGTGTTTGTAGCAGAGGCAGGTTCTATGGTTAAAAGCACTCACTCACCATTTGTTAACATTTCCTACCCTTATTATGCCTCAACCTCTGAAGTATAATCCCTACTGCACAAAGTGACAGTACCTTTATCTACACGTGAAACCAGTGATAGTACTTACCTTTCAGAGATAAATGACCAATTTTATACTCATACTCAATATGAGTATAAGTGTTACAGTTTTAGAAGCCTAACTCTATACAGAAAGTCATCAGATAGTCCTAGCTGGACAAACTTGGTCAGATGACATTTTGGCTGAGTAAACCTCAACAATGTAAATATAGGATTCCTCCAAGTCTTGCCTTTTGCAAACCTACACTCATTACTTGTCAGGATAGGTAAACAGAATGTGTCTTTTGGGGAGAGAGAATGGGCTTAATTTGAGACAATGTAAAAATAATAATAATCCTTGCATTTGATATATTGTGCCTTATCACATCATAGAGAGGTCTCAAAGCACTTTACAGAATATACTGTAAAGTGAATTGTCTGTATATTTGTGGATGAAAATGCTCATATACGTGTGAATTCTCAGGCTTGTTTGGATTCACTTAACAACAATAAAATTACATTTGTATAGCATCTTTCACAAAGGGTTTCTGCATGCGTCAAACACCCGGATGACTACAAAAATAATCACTGGTTTGAAACTGTCCCAAATCATCCCACAATGAACCCTTGTAGGAAACAGGAAAGGAAGCTTTCATCCTATCATTCTGGGATGGATTTATAGCTACATTTGAAAGGTCATCTACTGCTACAATTGCCATTTATTTGTCTGTTTTTTGGCATTGAACTCTTGGATGGTGCAATACCATTTTAACTAAAGAAAAAAAAATCCAAAGTAAAGCGGATATCCCACTAACCTTGGGATATAAAATAAGTTATTTTTACTTGTCAGTAAAAATAATATTAATGATCAGTGAACCACATATCTAAATCATGTTAAACTTCAGGCATAGAGAAAAGTGGGATTGAGCCCATGTGCTAATTCTAACAAAGTCATTAAATTGAAACATG
This sequence comes from Hydrolagus colliei, assembly GCA_035084275.1. Lineage (NCBI taxonomy): Eukaryota > Metazoa > Chordata > Chondrichthyes > Chimaeriformes > Chimaeridae > Hydrolagus > Hydrolagus colliei. The sequence goes on from CM068748.1 coordinate 17,284,984, forward strand.
TGTTGATTGGCACACAGGGGTTAAACAATACATCCAACCATCTGCAAATTTTATCTTGATATGGGCTCAGGCAAGCATTGGAAGGAAATGAAGGGCTATTCTCTGCAGTGAGTTTTGTAACAATACTGGTGGTAAGTGCACTATTAAATTTACTGACAGGTGCAAATAATGCTTGCGTAAAAACATTCAGAAATAGCATTGAAATGATCTTTCCGTAAGATAAATCGAAATGAAGCAAATCTTACCTTATCCACGTGATTCACAATTTCAATCATGCGCTCTCGTACTTTCAGGAAATCTCTGCCACGTTTTTGATACTGAAATGAAACAGAACAAGTGACCTTGTTGTATAAAATCCACAATTGTGAAAAGAATAAATATTTCTGGGAAGAAAAGCTGTCAGTAAAATGTAAACCATCACAGGCTGGGTCTCCACCTTAACATTTAGACATCTTAAAATCTACTTCCTCGGTTAACTTTTGGGTGGGCTTACCTCAGCGTTGTCAACAACGAGGTAAAGTTCCACATATTTGGTGTTTCTGAAATCCAGTCGTCGGTTCTGAAATAGAGGAGATGGAAACTATTGGAACATTTGAAGCACAAATATTGGTAATAATAATAATAATAATAATACAGTAGTGAGAAGCAGTATGAAAACTTTTGAATTCAAATTTTCTGCTTGTTGTTCTCGAGATACATTGAAAGAGAATGCCAGTGAATTATGTACCTGGCCAAAAGCTTGATAAATGGCTGCAACCTTGGGCTCATTGTCATAAATTGTATAGTTGGATGTACCGCATGTTCCTCGTTTAATCCTTAGGTGCTCCTCTCTGTACAAGGCGTGATCTCCAGTTTGAGCTGCTTCCAGTGGTTCAATTAAGTAAACCTGAGTTCCAGCCATGAGAACCCCCCTACAAAACAATACAGTACAACGTTATTAACACGTCTCCGTTAGGATTTGACTCACCCTACAAGCGAACCAGACGCCAGTCACACAGGAGTTCAGCTTGAAACAATATGGGTGTGGATGGATTGACCGGCCAGTTGTCATCGGTTGTGTTACCAGTATCAGTTTTACAAATCTGTTATCAGTGACGCGCTTTTATCATGGGTTTGGATTCTAGTCTGAGAAGAGCATTGTGCTCGGTTTCGATACAAGCTGTTCTCACCAGTTACACTGGACAGAATCTTTAACAGTCACGGCCACTAAATAAACTGGGTTAATGAAAGGTGATCTGGAAATTCTCTGGGGATTAGCTATCAGTTCAACAACATTTCATTGCATAGTTAAATACATCTTAAACCCAAAGGAATTATGGCTTCTTATTTTTACGGTAACAATTAATCACATTCCTTCCTTTACCACTATGCCCTTTTAACAGGGCTATTTTATTGTGGATAAATACTTCTGTTCAGATGCTTATATGTGCACTGTTGGATGGTCTGGTAAAACTCCATAAAGTGCAACATTCCCTCAGTGTTGGTACATTGGGCTTTGTACAAGCTGGTCTTCCTTTCTCCAGTGATTTATTTGGATGCATTATCAGGCTTTGGGAGCGACCAGCAATGTGGCAAGCACAGACACATGTCAGCATGGCAGCACGTGTAAACAAAACTAAACCACCTTTTGCTTCAATGTGGAATGTTTCAGTGTCAGCCATTCCCCACTGGAATGTCAGGGCACGGAGTTAAAGTACTGCCTGTCTGATACATACCACCACTGACCACGGTCTGATCAGATACAATTCACCTATTCACAGACAGACGCGGGCATAACACACTCACTCCAAGGAAACCCAATCCGGCTAGTGAAGATATCCACAGGTTAAAGGACTCATCTGCAACTCCTAATCCCCCCCTTCTACACCCCAACCCCACCCCCCAACCCCCGTCCACAGCTCTGAAGCAGTAACGTCCAGTGCCTTGGGACGTTCTCCTGATGTGAAAGGCGCTATACAAGTGTAATTTTGTTGTTGTTGTTGTAAATCAGTGCTGTACTGTACCTGAGTCCAGAGCAGGTGCTCACACTGACAGAAGAGTCGTTAACTCCATCAATGAAGCCATGGTAATAGCAGTGATCCTGTGACAAGCAATTACATTATTGATTCAACTGAAAACATCAGCAGAATAATGAAACATTTTAAATCAAGCAAATATGTACAGGTTTAGTCAGTACAGAACTCGTTTTCTCACTATGTTTACTGAGCAGAGTTGTGGTACCTCAATCTGAGGAGTCTCTGTCACCTCAGTTCCATTTTCAGTGTACCATGTTTCAGAGTATTGTTTGCCAAGAAGACCCCTGCAAGATACAATGTGTGCCATTGTTAGTCACTCTACTCATTCGTATCAACCTAAATAGGATCAAGCTGACAGACTGAAGGTACAAACCAGAAGATTAGCAAGGCTGAAATCAATGCTTGGTGACAATAAACATGTAATTCTGCATTTGGAGAATATGAATGGGAATGTGCCGGGAAGTCACTTTCACCGTGCACTGCTGGGCTGTCTATCCTGCATCGAGAATGACAAAAATGTGCTTCAGAAATTGATATCTTGATTGATATCTCAAAAGTTGCTGGGGAAACTCAGCAGGTCAAGCAGCATCCATGGAGAAAGGAAAAAGAGTCAACATTTTGGGTCTACAACCCTTCGTCAGAACTGGGTTGTAGACCCGAAACGTTGACTCTTTCTCCTTTCTACATGGATGCTGCTTGACCTGCTGAGTTTCCCCAGCAACTTTTGTTTTTGTTTTCAGATTCCCAGCATCTGTAGTATTTTGTGTTTTGATTGATATCTCTTTTAATTGGACCTTCCAGACTTGGGTCATAGAGTAGCAGATTCAGATCCTGGTTTGTGCTGAGCCAACTGATTTTAACAAGGTAACAGTTCGTCTCAATCAAACTGGGATAAGAATCCAGGCAGGGTTCCCATATCTAATCGCTCTCTGGAAGGCCCCCACCCCCCCATGATCAGTATGTATGTGTAGTTATCAGGTAAGCAGTTGGAGGTGAGAAAAGTCTAGCTGCGTTTCCCACCCATGGCTGAACAGACTGCTTAAATTCACTGTCAAAGCTCCCACATGAATAATAGCTACTCAAGCGAGCTACCAGAGGGTGAGTAGAATTAGTGTAACTGTATCCTAGTAGACAGGCAAAGAGTCAAGTGCTTTCAGTAGAGGAGGAGGGAGCATTTGTTACAAGTGTTCAGAGAGAAAAAAAACTTCAGAGAGAAAACAAAAAGGCCGAAACCTAAACCGCAGACAGTCACTACACATTTCTGGAGTTTTACACATTTTAGAGAGCCACTGTCTTTGTTTAGGATGCCCACAAGTTCACGTGTCTTATTGGGTGTGAAACTAATTATTTGGGATTTGTTTTGTTCTCTTTTCTGTTTCTGAGCTCCCCTCTGCTGCCTGCCACACTAACAATCCTGCACTGCCAGGCTTCCTGCTTCTGGGCCTCTCCCAGAACCTCACCAGTCAGGCGTCAGTAGCTATGGGAGACAGAACTGAGTTCATGAGGCCTCTGACCTTTGCTTCCTGTCTCTGAGGAAATGCTTCATTGCCCTCAGCACCTCTCTTGGTGGCATGGGTGAGGTCTGGGAATCACGGTGCTGTGAACTACCATTGAGATCTCACCATTCCCACAACGCATACCAATACACTGGTGGTTATCATTCGCTGTGAGTTAGCTGTAGCCTTACACAGTTGGAATGGGATTTATCATATGGCCAATAAACGTGAGCAAACAGGGCACGATAATCCTTAGTGTGCCATCAGTCCACCACCAGCTGCAGCTTTTATAATAAATTATATTACTGAAGTCTATGAACAGCATGGCTTTCAGATGCAAGTTTCGGTACATCAAATCAAACTCTTTTAAGCATTTAAAAACACAGTTATTAAGACAGGTCACAGCAGGGACAGATTCTCTCAGTCACTCAGACTCTTCGGTTAGAAAGAATTTCTGACCTTCAAGTGATGGCACTGTCCCTTTAAATCAGCAGAAATACAATTCAATTTACATTTAGATAGCATTGGGAGAACATTCCAAAATGTTTTACACAGTCAGCTGGGAACCTGTGCTTGGACATGGGGGGGGGTCATGTGGGGGGAGCTGAAGAGAGTGGTGGGTGGAAGAAAATTTGATCAAAGAGGTTAATCTTACAGTAGGCTTTAAAAATAGGGAGAGAGCACGGGGATTAGTGGGGAGACTCTGGTTGGACTACTAACATATGGGGGCAGAATCGTTTGCACACAGATGTTGGGGCTGATTGGGTGGGGAAGTGGTTCACTGGCTGGGTTGGTCGCTTGCAGATACCACAGAGGTAGGGTGGGTGCGGCAAGGCAGTGGTGGCATTTGACTATGAGGCAACAAGGCAGGAAATGCTTTTTTTTATGTCAAGAAAGACATCTTACTGGTGAAAGCCCTCAGGAACCCAACACTGTATAATTTAATGCTGTTAAAAGAGGAAACCCACACTTACTTGTTCTTTTCCAAGTGCACAATGGTTTCATTCCCTTCCAGATTTATAGAATATGAGACCTTTTCCGGATAGACAATCTAGAAATTGTGAAAGCACAAATGAATCCTTATCATAATGAGGGCTACCGAATCATTTGTTTTAAAAATTACAATGCCGTTTTACACAATGGTTGCCACAGGAAATTACACCTCCAAACCTTTCTTTATTGTCTTTATTATTTCTGAAAGTCGAGGTATTCCACAATACTTTGACTAATTGGTATCTCATTGCTCTTTTCTGGATTCACCAGACTGGTTACTTCACCCTGGGTTCAGTCCAATAACAGACACTGACTCTGCATGTCTTTACTCTTGTTTGCCCAGGAAATCATGTTCCTACTTAATCCCTGGTTTAAGATGTGTATGTTGTGTCTGTAACCTGGGGATGTTTGGCTCATCTAATAGTTCCTCTATTCAGGACTAACTCGTGTAATCGCCACATGATTGTATTTAAAACTGTGCAGGCCACACTGTGCCACTCTCTTAACAGTACGTTTGATTCCTACCTCGGAGGAGAGTTCCCTTTTCCTCAGGACAATATCCAGCTTGCGAGGTTTCACAATTTCATATCTCTGTACCCCAGGAAGCTGATGAGACCAGGTGTCACAGCCAACTGCAGGGAAACCGGGACAATAATTAGGCGGAACTTTGACTTCACAATATGGCAATGCTGTCAACATTGGGGTAGAGAAGCTAAGGCCAAAATCAAATTCAAACGCAAAGCCTCAATTGCCACATATGCCAAACAGCCCTGGTAAACAGGTCAGCGTGGCTTCGTTCGAATCAAACTTAACCCACAACTATGGGATACTGTTGCTCACACGAAAAAATACAATCAATCAACTCATAGTACATTTCTGTCAATTGATTTGAAACGTGATATCAAACCATCGCTGTCTTTTAAGTTCTTAATGTCACTTTGACTCAATCGACATCATCACCACAGATTGCCTTCACACAGAGCACCTCGCACAGGGTGCCACCTCATAGTGTTGGGACTTTGGAATAAAACACGATTGCAAGACTTTGCATTGAGTTATTCATGAATAGGATTGGGAAAGATGCAGTTTTGTTACAACCATTCTGATACACACACACACAGACACAGACACACACAGACACACAGAGAGAGCATATCTACAGATCCTTCTTAACCTTTAAGACACGACAAAGTCTCTGGGCTGACAATGTGATACTTTGTGAGTACAGTACAGCGTATAACAATTCTGCGATCAAAACCGACAGATCTTTTCCTCCCATCACAACTCTCTAATCGTGTCCAGCAGCACAGACAGAGATGCTGGGGGTTCAAATCCAGCCGCAGCCGCGTGTGTTTACAGGCTGTCCCACAAAACTTACTGTCCACCTCTAGCTGAAAGAGAAAGTAACTGTCGAGTACTTTCTTCAAACAATTTGTTTGAAGAAAGCAAAATGTCTCTCTTCCGCAAGCCCTGGTCTGGGAGAGATTTAAGAGCTGCGAATGGGACGCTACAACACCACGGTGCGGGGGACTGAAGTTACCAGGGGTTCACACCCCGCACTGACCGGTGGGGGGTTCAAGGCAATGGTCCTACTTCGCATTTCGCTCCACCCGCTGACACCCGAGGAAACGAGACGGGAATCCCCAACTTACCAAAGGTCGTGTGTATAATAAATACATAGAAGTTAACGGGAATCCAGTGCATTGTCCGGCTCAATGGTACAGAGTGTGTGTGTGTGTGTCTGGTGGGGATGGAGAGTGTGAACCCAGCTTTTCTGTGAGCCGCAGACACACACACACTGAGCCTGTAACAAGCCCCTCCTCGCCGGGCCGTCATTGGCTTCCTGTGTTACTGTATCTCTCTCTGCTCGAGTGATTCACGATGATTCAGAAATTACCGGTTGTATATTGTCGTAAGATCAGAGCAGTGGAGGGGGGATGGGATGGGGTGGGGGGGGGGCAACGACGTGTTCATCTACAACAGTTTCGCCTAAAGATCACGAGCCATCACAGTTATACACACACACACACACACTGGATATACAGAGACTGTACAGTAACCGCTGGCGTTTTCTCAGACTTTCTAAACTCCCAACCGCATCTTGCATTATTTCTGCTGTTGAATTCTTTAGAAAAGTCGGCGTGAGTTTCTCTGAGGTGGTTCGGTGTTGACCCGAGTGAGTGCAGGTCGGTCTCTGGGAATCCAAACGGGTGAGTCAGCGGTGATCCACCCACCGCCTGCGCCCATCCCGGGTCAGCATTCCCTAAAGCTGAGTGTCACACAGAAAACTGGAGAGGGGGGGGAGAAAAAAACCTTTCCAGGTAATGTATTTATCATATGATGTCCTCCCGACGTGAAAGTAAATGTGGAGCTCCTGTGGCTCAGTGGTGAGAGCACTGGTCTTGCAAGTTGGGGAGACCTGTGTTCGAGTCCAGACAGGTCAGGGCGAAACCTTGGGCAAGTTTCCTTACTCCACACGCCTAATAATAATCCCTCCAAAAAAAGCCACCGTAATAAAATTGGTCACTTCAATCCACGACGGTGTGTGGGACGCTGCTGTGCGCAATTGGCTGCCGCGATTCGCCCACAAATATATACGGTCAATTCACTTTACAGTATATTCTGTGAAGCGCTTTGGGACATCGATAAGATGTGAAAAGCCCTATATTAAATGCAAGGATTATTATTATATTATTACATAAATGTAATATTGTTGTTATCTTCCCACACTGATCAAACACACACACACACACCCATCCTAGGCACAGTTAGAGTAAAACTGCTATGAGTCTCTTCTAGGTTTTATTTTATTAGTCGATGCAGAGAGGTAACTACAGAGGTAACTTTTCAATCTGTAGTTCCAGTTTGGTGTATTGCTACAATAATCTCCCCAATTGTGTTACCGACAAAACAAATGGTAATGTGCAAAATGTCCATGCACTTGTGCAAAAACAACAACCACCACAAAATTACATTTACAGAGCGCCTTTCACGTCGGGAGGACGTCCTGAAAAGACATCCAACAATGAGCGGTGACCCGGGTGAAGGCATCGCTTGTCGGTCGATTTGTGGATCGGTTTCTGGGGATAATAATCCTTAAAGAAAACAATAATAAATGAGTTGCTCAATCCACGACTGTTTGTGGGACAATGCTGCTGGCTGCCGCGTTTCACGGTCAATATTTTAAGTGCTTAATATACGGTCAATACTTTAAGTTCTTTACTCACAAAGATTATTTTTAAATGCCCAAATCTTCCCCTCGCTGCTCATGTGTCCTGCTCCTTGTTAATCGTTTCTGATCAATTGAATGACATCACTATTACTTTAGCCTGGTTTCCCAGCTAAATACAAATCATTTGAACTAACCATGACTTGGAAACAAAACACTGATATAGAAAATCACCACCCATACCCTCTGTGATATTTTGATTTCCTCTCATGAGGGTGACTGTACTTTTGATAAACTAACATTGGCCTGCCCCACACCCATTTTGCTATCCTAATGGCATAATTGTAACATTGACTTAACATTGAAATATGGAGTCCTGTAGCTTAGTGGTTAGAGGATTCATCTAGCAAGCGAGAGACATGGGTTGGATTCCTGGCAGGACAAAATGTTCAGCAAGCTTCCTTACTCCACATGCCTCTGTTTACCTTGCAGTAAGTAGGAACCCAGTTGTTGGTCGATTGGCGAATTGCTTTTCTGTGGGTAATAATTCCTTCCAAAAAAATTGGTCACTTCAATCCATGAATGTTTGTGGAACACTGCTGTGCGCAATTGACTGCCGTGTTTTGCCGACAAAGTATAGTCAATTCTCTCGACAGTAGATTCTGTTAAGGGCTTTGAGATGTCACGAAGATGTGATAAGGTGCAATGTCAAATACAAGGCTTATACATTTCCTTTTGGGATGATTAGGATCTAATTTTTTGGTTAGAGGAAATGTACGCACAATTGTACCATAATGTACAAAAAAATCAATAAGTATTTACACTACACGCATTTCTCTGCCTGCTCGCAAGAGGCACATCAAAGAAGAAAGCTGCTCTCTATATTGGTGACTCAATTAGTGTTGCACTGATAAGGGCACAGTTCAAACAGCATTCAACAGGCAAGTCAGGGGTATTACAAAGGGCAGTGTGATACCAATCTCAGTGTTAACACCATTGACACTACTGGACACCTGCTGCTGAAATAGAAGCTGATAATGTGCAGGTCGGTCAGTATTTGAAAGAGTGATACTGATAAACACTGGCTGCAGGCCAAATTGTTTGGGGGCAATTGAAACCTCAAAAGAATAGTGATAAGGTGGGGCAAGTTTAATATTGCACTCACACTAGTCTTCTTCCTCTTATCAAATTTTTTTAATGATGGTCAAGTAATAGCACAAGTTATTTTAAGCATTCTGAGAAGCTACCTGCTTGAAGGGTGCTATATAAATGCAAGCTGTTTTCAATGTGTTTAATTGATTCAATGCTTTTACCTATTTCAAAATATAATTCAATGTACAGTAATTGCAGACCTGTTACCTACAGTGAACAGCTAGTGTAATATCTGATGTCTGCTCTATATATATTTGCATATAAGGGGAAACAACAACAAAATTACACTTGTATAGTGCCTTTCATGTCAGGAGGACATCCCAAGGTGATGGACAGTCATTGTTTCTGACCTGAGCTGGTTTCGGGGACGGGGAGGGAAAGTGGGAGGGGGAAGGGGAATTTGGGTGACCAATGGGACTGTTGAAGAGGAGGGTTTTGAGGTGAGAATTCAAGGATGCCAGGAAGAGGGTGAGGTGGAAGGACTGCGTAATGGCAGTTCCAGAGGTTGGGGGCAGAGAGGCTGAAGGCTCACCCAGCAATGGTGGGGTGGGTGGGTAGGGGGATGTGGAGCAGGCCGGAGCCTGCTGAGCAGAAGGGTGGGTAGGTTGGTAGGGGGTTAGGATGTCACTGGTGCAGGGTACGGAGAGACCACGAGGACCAGGATCTTGAATTGAAGCCTCTGGGTGATGGGGAGCCAATGGAGTCAGGCGAGGACGGGTGAAATGGGGTCACAAAGCTTGGAGCGGTAGAGGATATGGGCCGCAGAGTTCTGGATGATCTGCAATTCATGGAGGGAGAAATTGGGAAGGCCAACAAGCAGGGAATTGGTGTAGTTGAGCCAGGAAGTGATGAAGGTGTGAACCAATCGTAAAGAGAGGGTGAATGCATCAAGAACTACTTTAAAATTCCACAAATATAAACATTACAAAACTTGTGGTACGAGTCACATAAATATTAATTTATCTGTTTAAAATGACTACTCTAGTAACTTTTTGTTTTGATTTGTCATTAAACAGGGTCTTGGTTCTAAATGAAAAACAGCAACGTAATCCAGTTGGAAAAATTAGAACAACTTCAAATTTGCCCTAAATTGTATATTCATTTCAAGTCTATTTATTAAGACTATTTATATTCAACCGATTTTAATTAAGTTTTGTATTCTTCTGAGCAAATGAGCCTCAGCCTTTGCATGGCACATGTGTAGATTTCAATTATTCACTAAATAAATTTGGTTAAGAAAATAAACTATTTATTCATTGAGTGGAGAACATCGCCACCCAGTGGATGTAAATTTATTTAAAAGACTGCTATTGAGCTGCTATCTCTCTCCACCTCCAATGTGGAAACGTTCTTCCATTTAACTACAAAAAGCTTACAGTAAGCTTTGGGCAAAATGGCACTTGTATTTCACCATCCTAAATTTGTTCCATTGTTGGGTAAGCTGACACTAGAGATTCCAAAACCTGTGTGAATGACTTCCTCCTGGGCAATACTTTTCTATGAGTCTATGGCTATGATCAATTGAGCAACAGCAGCATAAAAGCTGATCCCAGCCCAAGGAACCCCCACTCCCCAACACCTCCCCACAAAAGGTGCACTGAATTAAAACACAAGGCAGTAACATTTAAGTTAGAATTGTAGCAGGTAACCATCCATCACATCTAGGACTTCGGTTTAAATCTATTAGAACTGTTGTACTGAGCTATGTTTTGTCTGATAAATTGATCCTATGAGCTCCTTGGAAATTCTGTAATAATGCACAGAAATAATCATTTGAAAAGAGTTTTAAGAATCAATATTTGTTTCGTACTGAAGCATTTAATAGATTACTCAGTTATACTAAAAATAAAGGCGTGTATATATACAAAGTGAAATTATTGAAGGCACTGTGACCTTAAATTATTCTAGGCTTTTGAAAAGCATACCTCTCTATTCACACATTCCTGCACTCAACCTAACACTGGCACAGAATACAAAAGCATTTTCCCTCATACCATCTTTCTCTCAAAGCTTGTGTTAAATTGGAAGTAGAACAACCTGGATCACCAGTACAAGTGCTATTGATGCCACCTCTGACTCAGCTACTAGGTGTACTGCGATGGTATAAGTGGAATCCCTTTCCTTGCTGATGTTCACTCTCTCTTCCATCCCTATACCCTGCCAATTTGACATCACCAGTGCATCCTGATGAAAAGGTGAGTGTGGAAAGAGACAATTTGGATGCAAACGTAAGCAGAGGTTGAGGTACACACCAGTTTCTATTACACTGAGAAGATCTAACACAAAAATGACAATACAAAGTCTCTTTCTTCCCTCCCACTCACAGCTGCAAACTACCAGAGTATTTTAAACATACAAGATCTTAACAAAAAGTTGAAGTAAGCTGGTTATATATTTGTAAAGTTACATTGGATGTGTAAAACAAACTTATTAGCTTCAATTATTATACCCAGGAAATACAACTGATTATCTATCATTCTTAGTCTTTTAACAGTGATTGATTAAATCTAGGACATGCTGTTTTCAGGTTTTATTGAGCAGATAAAGCGGCTCTGGAAACCGGTCCTTGCTGACCCTGTGGTTTACTTCTTTCTGCAGACATGCGTTCCAGCCGTTCAGTGTAAAACCCATTGAAATCTAACCTGCAAAGTGAGAATATAAAGGTTTGTAAAAATCATATAATCTAAATAAAAATAAGCCTACATTTGACATAGCGCCTTTCACTTAGAGTGGCCACCTCAAAGCGTTTACAGGATGCATTGTAAACCGTAGTGACTGTGTACTTTGTTGCCGATTATGGCAGACAATTTGTGCTCAGTAATCTCCCACAAATAGCCATGAAGTGAATGACCAATTTTATTTGGGCAGTGCACCAGGAGAAACTCCCGTCTCTTTTTAAATACTGCCAAGCGATCTTGAGAACATCCACCTGAATAGGCAGATGGGACTTTGATGTTAATGTCTGAACCGAAGGACAGCAAACAACATTGTCATGTATTACAATTCCCAAAGAATTAAAGAAGTTCTGGGCAGTCTCCATTTTGTAGTGGGTGGAGCTGCAGCTTAGATTTACTAGACCAAGTGAGTGCTGACTTGAATCACCATGCTGAATTTGTTGGATAGGGGGCCTAAATTGGCCCCCGCCATGGTTGAGGAGGGTAAAATCAGCTGGCTTCAGTCTCTCTTGAACACCCTCTACTGGTAGTGTGTATGTATATTTGGCAGCCATATCAAGCTAGGCTCTGTTTTGATGCTCTCTGCAGTTGAATGGCTTACAGACAAGCACTCACTGCTAAGACTCGTACACGCACAGCAGCCGCTTTGGAGGGGTAGCATAAGGCAACCAGTGCCTGTGAAATTGCTTCCCAACTAGAACAGGCTGTGAACCAGAGCAAAGGCAAATTGTTAATTGGGAATATTTTTAAAAAATTGGACACTAAAATTAAAAAATGTTTTGAGTACCCAATAAGTATAAGTAACACTGAGATTGTACACAGCACAATAAATACTGCATGAAGTACTGATTAATAAATAATCATGGATAAAGGTTTTTGTGCAAAATGTAACTATATTAAAAGTACTTTTTATTGAGGGATGGTGGGATGAAAATGCAATGTGCCTGGCACATATACCCAAGATGTCACAGCTTCAAGGCAGAGTACAGTGTCGCAATAGACAATAAGTTTATTATCTGTTGTCTGATAATTTTGCAAGAGATACTTCATAAGTATGGGTTGACATTCATCCTCTTGTCATGCCCTCATCAAAAGAGAGATTACAGTCAAATAGGTGACCATTTTCTAAGGGAAATGCATCAAGCTGATCCAGAGGTCCTCAGGTCTTGATGCATTATATCCACAGAGCAAAGTCTTATCCTGAGGCTTGGACCTACAAACTTCTGACTTTGAGTGGTACCAACTGAGCTGGCTGGGAACGGAGTTAGATGCTAAAAGAATGCTGATATCATTATACCACTAAAAAGTACACAAATACATTTTGGAGTTCTGGTTTTGGCAACCATGGAATGGCACATTACATGAATAATATACCTGTATATTATGTTGATCATACTATGCTCGCAATCATTTGTACTTGAAATGCTCAACTTGTCCAGCAGATCAAGTAGGTTGGAGGAAAAGTTGTTGTCAAATGTATTGATGGTGCCATCGAATCCAGAGGTAGAATGTAGTACATCTATACGTTCTGCGAAATTCTGCAAAAACATGAAACTGAGGTGAAACAAAGAAGCACCTCTCATTCCCAGGGAGTTTTTTCATTTCAATTAGGATTTAGTGGATCCTTAACTTGTATTTGAATTCAGATTGAAGAACACCAAGAATCAATTTATTGAGAACTAGGACTACAGAGATTTTCCCATTTGGAACATGCTCACCAAAATTAGGGTTGTCAATACTGGGGAATTTAATCCACTTTCTTTTGTGGAAATCTAAGTTTCTGTAGACTTATCCCTTAATACTTGAAACCAATGTGCTTCCCCACAGGAAGTCCACTTCATAAACAAACCAGTATTATAAGGGAGCACCTGATAATGGAGTTCTTCTGTACTGAAATTTTTGCAATCATATCTTTTACAAGTCCTAAAATCAAAACTACTTTCATCGTCGGTAGTTTGTTTAATCTCAATGATACCTTGGACATGGTAGCCTTATTACTGAATCTCTGTCTTTCACTCTCTTCAGTACATTTTGACAGGGTTGGTGGCTTCTTCATCGTCCCATGAGTCAGCTCACTGTCGATCTTTATGTTCTGAGTAAACGTCTAAGAACAGAAGCAAATCCCAAACTGTAATCTGCAGTGCTTTGGAAGTATGAAGAGGGATAAGCCATCATAAAAACATCCACAGATTAGTCCATTTCTCTCTACCTCGCCTATCCAGGATAACGTGGATCTGGGAAGAAGTAATTCGCAGGAATTTAAGGGACGGACGAAAGGTAGGACAAATAACAAAAATCATACCTGCATACAATTGGTAAACATGACACATAAAGACATCAGCTTTGAGAAGATCTTGAGTAGCACCATGTTGGTTAACATGCAGTCCTTCATACAGTTGTCCAGAAAACTGGTGTGATGGCTCAAGACTTCATCTATGTTGGATGCCTAATCCAAATGTAATAGAAGAATAAGTTACATAAAGTTGTCATTCAACTCATCAGTATCTAACATTTTCAGCCTGAATACCTCAGCTAAGGTTAAGGCTAGAAGCTACTGTATTGTAAAATAGAAAACTTCCATTGAGTTTGAATATGGACAAGATATATGTACAGCAGCTTAAAATGCCCACAAAAGAAAGCCCAATATCAAGTACGATTGCACCTGCAGAGAAGCATTATAAGGAATAACACTTTCTCTGAAAAATCTCAGCAGCGGTGTATGAAAGCTAGTGCAATTCTGGTGGTAGTTCTGCAAAGGCTGGGGGGATGGGAGGATGGGTGGGTGGGGGAGGGCATCCAATGGAGTAGCTTCACCTGCACTGAATTGGTGAACATCACATTGTGGAGTCCTGCAGATCAGTGGTTAAAGCACTCGCCTTACAAGTGGGAGACCTGGGTTCATTTCCAGGCAGGATGAAACCTTGGGCAAGTTTCTTTACTCCACATGCCTAATAATAATCTCTTTAAAAAAATTAAAAATTAGCCACTACAATCCACGACTCTTTGTGGGACTCTGTTGTGCACAATCGGCTGCTGCGTTTCTCCCACAAAATAGTCAATTCATTTCACAGTATATTTTATGATTAACGTTAAGACCTCTAGAAGACATGAAAAGCGCTATATCAAATGCAAGGATTATTATTCTTATTCCCCTTTTGCTTTTATTATATTTGACAATTAAGAATTCAAAGCCAGCAGAATCCAGAATTATAGCATAAGAGACTAGTTTTGGTTCATTTATTTTAAGTACAGTGGAATTATTTAGATTTCTGAGAAAACATTCTAAAGACAGGACTGAAAAGATATTGCTGAAACAAACATGGTTGTTACTACTTAAGATTTTTGAAGTTCTAGCATATAGTGAAATCTCTCCCTTACCCTTTTTCTTCTCTCCCTATATCTTTGTTAATTGTAAAATTTTGAAATAACAACAACAACAATTTACATTTATATAGCGCCTTTCACGTCGGGAGGACGTCTCAAGGCGCTGAACAAGAGGCGTTTGACCCGAGCTGGGAGGGGAATGTTTGGGAAGGGGTGAAACACGAAGGGGAGGTAAAAGAGTTTGGGATGGAACAAAAGGCACGATCGAAGAGGAAAGTCTTCAAATCGGCCTTGAAAGAGGAAAGGGAAGAGGCGAAACGGAGGGATTGAGGGATGGCATTCCATAAGGTGGGAGCGGAGAAACTGAAGGCCCGGCTTCCGATGGTGGGGCGGTTCGGGCGGGGGGCTTGGAGTAGGCCAAATCCTGTTGAACGGAGGGTCCGGGTGGGCGTGTAGGGGGAGAGTAGATCGGCTAGGTAGGATGGGGCAAGGCCGTGTAAGGCCTTGTAGGTGAGGACGAGGATCTTAAATTCGATCCTCTGGAGGATGGGGAGCCAGTGGAGACGGGCGAGGGTGGGGTTATGTGGTCACGGAGGCGGGTGCGGGATAGTACACGGGCTGCAGAGTTTTGGATGGTCTGCAGCCTATGAATGGAGGAACTGGGGAGGCCGACTAGGAGAGAATTTCCGTAGTCCAGCCGTGAGGTGATGTATGCGTGCACGAGTGTTTCGGCAGCACGGGGGGTGAGATAGTTGCGGAGCCTGGCAATGTTGCGCAGATGGAAATAGGCGGTGCCGGTCAAGGCACGGATGTGGGGGAGGAAGGAAAGTTTTTGATCGAACATGATGCCGAGGTTCCTGATTGGCTTTGTGAGGTGGAGAGTACAGCCTTGGATGTTGAGGCTGGCAGCGCCCGATGTGCGGAGGCGCTGGCTTGAGCCAATCAGGAGGGCCTCGGTCTTACTCACGTTCAATTGCAAAAAGTTGTCCCTCGTCCACGATTCGATGTCGGACAGACATGCTGTCAGAACATCGATCGTCTGGGGGTTGAGGGATGAGGCAGAAAGGTACAACTGGGTGTCATCCGCATACATGTGGAAATTTACCCCATGTCTGCGGATGACGTCGCCCAGGGGGAGCGTGTAAAGGGTGAAAAGAAGAATCACTAAAAAGGTCAACATCAACCATGTACCTCACTAGAAGGCTTTGAAGTATTTGTATACACGGCAAATTCTGCATATTGTTTCTGTTTTATTAGAAACAGCCTGGATGATAAATTATGCATTAGAAAAAGAAATTAATTCATTTTTTTTCTAATATAGAATTGTAATTGCTTGTGTGACTGCATTCAGATTTGGCAGCATTGTGGTGAACATATCTCAGTGAACCTTGGTTGCAAGTGCAAACAAATACACCACTAGGGTTTACTGTTCATATTAATGTAAAGATCACTTCTGCTGGAAACATCTAGGGGTATTCCTTTTTATGTTTAAATATCAGAGCTGTAATCTTGTCCTTAAATGTTTTAAGGAACAGCTGCAACATGCGAGAGAAACTCTGGCAAATGGACATTTTGATTTAATTACCCGTCTCTACAGTAATGTCTTCCACATTTAGGATAGGATTCCTTTGCAATTTTTCCATAAATGCCAATGGTTTATGTGAGGGCAATAAGTAGGGCAAAAACAAAACATATTCAGGGCATTCATTAAAGCTAAATGCTTTTAACAGCAGGTAATTTATATCTGCTTAATGTAATTTAGCCCATGATTATAATTGAAAAGAAATGCTATGCTAATCTCTTCCATATTGTGCATAGAGTTGCATAGCGCCAAGTAATGGCCATGTTAGTATTGTACACAAGTCTGGGAGATATTAAGGACAAAGAATTTCTCTTGCTACTAAGGGTACCTCTTAGATTATGTGCTTTCAGAATAAGCCTTGATACACTTTCCTCAATGTAATTCTCTCTAAGTTACAAGACTTAGCATTTAAATAGCTAACAGCAAAACGTAGAGCATCTTTTGTAGATTTACAGTTTGCCTCCCTCTTAAACATGCAGTTCTCTGTTACTTACAGATTTTAGATTATTTTCCATTGTGTGCCAAGTTGGCTCCATAACCTCAAACATCATATAGTACTGAATGTTCTGCACAAAGTTCAGCATTCGCTGTCTCAAAGTAAAGGCAGCTGCAAACCTAAAGAAAAGACACTATTTATGTGATAGCGTGAACAACAACAGCAACTTACATTATTTAGCACTCTTCAGATGCGATAGTGCCCCAGAGAGCTTGACAGTGAAATACCAGAATTTGAAAACATAGCTTTGGTGAAGGAAGCAAGAACAGAGGTTGATTTCTCTGCATTTCCCCATGAAACAATAACTTGAAGAATATGCACTGTGCTCTTAAGATTTCAAAATCTTAAGCATTTAAGATGCTTAAATGCTTAAGCAGAAAGCTTAAGCAGAGAGGGAAATAGTGAGATAGAGAGAATTTGGATCTTCCAGAGGTAGGAGAAACTGACTAAAGAATTGTCCAATGTGGAAGGTGGAACAACGACAAATTATATTTGTATAGTGCCTTTCACATCAGGACGTCTAAGGCAGAATGAGAGGCATAAAAAGTAGGCTCTAGTCAATGGAGAAGCGTGTGGCCAGTGTAGTAGAATCTTAGATCACAGATAGAATGGTGCAAGGCTACAGAAACATTTGAAAGTGAAAATGAGAATTTTAACATTGAACTGTTGGGGGCTAGGTACGGAGCTGGGGAGGATGGTAATGATTGGAATCTGGTACAAGAAACAATATGGGTAGCAGAGTTCTGGTGTGACAGTAAATATCTCAACCAGGTACAGTGACAGATTAAATAATAATACCTAATTATTGGGTACTGGTGTGATGTGCAATACTGTATTTGGCTTAAGGATTAAAGGACTGCAGATGTATTGATCGAGTTCATTGAATATTTTGCGAAAGCAGACACCACAACTTAAAACAAAGGAATTTTCTTAAAAGGAGTACAGTTTTTAATGTTGGTTTTGATTTCAAATAATCTAGAAGCCATTTGTAATGTTTTAAATTACTGATTGTATGTAACATCTTAATATATCAAATGTTTAATAAAACCCACAAATACCGTTCAATCATGAAGCATTGAAATACAGGAATCTTTACAATGACTGTACCTGTGTTCTGCCAGCCTTCTGCAGCTTTTATACACATTATTTTGCATGATATTTAGACCAAAAGCGACCAACACTTCTCCAGATTCAAAATTTAAATATTTTCCTTATAAAGTGGGGTCTGAACGTATGGATCAGAATCATCATGCTATTAGAGTCAGCCTGAATTTACTTACATAATATAAAAGCTTACACCCATATGCCACAAATCTGCATTTGAAGCACAGTAAATATAAGTGGAGACCACAGGTGCAATTGTCCACATCTGAACATTTTGCTATATTCAACATAGCTTTACTAGGAGAGAATAATATGAGTTTCTGATGTCTAAAAACCCTGTTTCAGAATTTGAGATTGCACAAGGTAGTGGAAAATTCATAAGATTTCAAGCTATGTTTCTGCAGTTCTTTAAAAAAAATGCTTCTAAATTAGGACTGAATTTAAGAATTCAGGGTGACTGGTATTTGCAATGCCTGGGTATGTCCAACAGGCGTCAGCATTGCAACATCTTTAAAGCTAATGTCTGCTATTAGTTCAAAGCACAGTACAGTACTTACCACTTAGTAGAGTGTAAGGAATACTGTCTTGCGACTTTATTACTGATCCAAACATTGCACAGCTGTCGTTCCACATGTTTGCAGTAAAACATATGTCTGAAGAGCATTTGATACCTAGTCAAAGCTTTCCTATTTAAAAGATACAATAGTGAAATTACAGTATACCACATTATAGGCAATATTGAGATTTTTTGCACAGGATAACATGTAACCATTGAGAAAAAAGTTTTGATTTGCTCTGTATTGAATACAACTATTCCTGTTCTGTGCTTAACTGATTATATTGATCAAGGATTGACATCTACAAGAATAAATTGTATCCTGTATTATACAAAGTATGGAATGGATTACAGGCTACACTACCATATCCTATTGCATTATACACTTCAATAATGTCTGTGGAAAGTCATTAAGCAGAGCGTTGGCTTTAAAAACGGACTACATCTTTTAAATTCAATTTACATTGCATCCAGAACGAGTTTAATTAAAAAAACCTTTGTAACAGCAAATATCCCATTAATCATTTGTTGTTTAATAAGGCCATCCTGTAAAGGTTTCTTGTGGATATCTAACATTTATTATTCATTAGCAGCAATTGGGATTAATGGTGCTTCAATATGGAATATAATCTATTGATGACTTTTGCTTGAAATCTCCATCTGCAATGGTAGGATTAAATTTTTTTTTAATGTATACTGCAGCTCATGAAAATGTCTGCTGTCTCACTTTCTCTCGTTCTTTGCGAACCAACGGATCGGTTTACCCAGAGGATTACCTCCTATATTGTGGTCCAACATGATCCATTACCTGTTTATAATCAGCGAAAGTGGCCATTTCACAACGTAATCAAAGGAGAAAGCTTCAAGGCCACTGAGAGCAATCTCTGTCGGGTCTGGGTGGATGATGGTCTTTTCCTGATTAGTTTCAATAGCTAGAACCCTCAGAAGTTGGGTGATTAGGTCATGTGGCATAAGATCAATCTGCAGAAGAACAATACGAGTTACAGGAGCCAAACTGGCAACTATGCTGTAATAAATTTGGAAGTTTATTTAGTTTTCTATTAAACAAAATGTCAAGATACTTGTAAACATACTTATAATCAAAATATTTTCCCAACTCTAGCCTAGGAATTCCAAAACCAGAAGTCATTCCTTTCTGTAGACATAGCCCAAATGTAGAAGAAATATAGATTTTATAACAAGTGTGTTCAGTGGTGAGCCGTTTCCTGCTTTCTCTCATCCCATTCACTGAGCATTCACGCACAAGAACGTGCAGACAGACGACTGCCTCGGTGATCTCAGCCAGTGATACTCCGACCAGACAAAAGTTGAATCAGATTGGCCTTGGGTGCCCTCGTTCCAAGAACTAACCAATGATCACCAAAGAAAAAAAAAATGGTGTGGAAGATACCTTCGTTCTGAAACAAGTATTGTAAAGCTGGCCAAATCAAGAGCTTTCCATCTGCTAAACTAGTGAAACCGACTCATATATAATATACTTCCAACACACCTCAAAAACACCATCCAGCACAACAATAATAATAATCCTTGCATTTTATGTAGTGCTTTTCATGTATTCTAAACATTTTAAGTCACTTCACAGAATATACTGTAAAGTGAATCAACTGTACATTTGTGGGCGAAATGCACACAGCAGTTGTCCCACAAACAGTCATGGATTGAAATGACCAATTTATTACTGTATTTTTTAGGGATAATTGGTAGGCGTGTGGAGTAAGGAAACTTGCCACGATTTTTCCTCACCTGGAATTAAACGCATGTCTCTCGCTTGTAAGGCGAGTGCTCTAACCACTGAGCTACAGAACTCTATAATGATATGAGTGTACTGTATAATTAATTAATTTTTCACAATGTTAACATAGCTTCATAGCAAACTTAATACACAAGTTGTTTTGATAAATTTTAAAACCAATAAAGTTATATTCAATACCGTTAACTCTCAAAATTCTATCAGTAACATGAAAACAAACCTTCAAATCATCTTTAAATGGGTCAGTGTTAGCAGTACTCATTCTCAATGCCAGTTCTAGCAGGGCTTCCAGTCTGGTGGCAATGATGTCATCTACTGGCTTCTTCAGCTCATTTTCGGTAAGGTCCATGAAATGGACAAAGAAATCTCCTTGGTCCATCAGGAAGTAATGTTTTATTGACCTAGAAAACAAAGCGATAAAAGTAAGATGATGAGCAAATATCAATATTGAAGTGCAATTGTAATTGACAAATTCAAAGTCCTTACAAAGAAGCACGTCAATACATTTGGAAGTAATTTAACGATTTTATTGCATTAGAACAGAACACATAATGAGGTGCAGCTTGTGACATTATAATCAATTTACATATATCTTGAGCAATACTTTGTTTCCAACACCACAGGTCACAATCAAAAGCAAGTTTTTTTTTGAAGAGGCCAAGATTTCTACATAACACTGTGCTGAAGTCAGTTACTAAGTGCCACATTATAGAATATGTGCCTGAGGGAATAAAATCCATAACCAATTTGACTTGCATGAAAACCTAACTAAAGCCACTGGAACCAGATTACAGTTGCCAGTTCATTTACATATTGAATTTTAACAGTATGCACTCGTTGGCTAAATTTTCTTATTTACTAAAGTTTTCCTTTTAGAAACCTGTTAACGTCAATAGTTTAGTAGGTATAATCTTCAACTTTGTACAAATAACAACATAGGGACATTGAGCCTGTACTGTCAATTTATTAAATCATGGAAGATCTTTTAATCCAATTTCTCCACCTCTTCTCCACACCCCTATTTCTGAAGTAACTAAATATGTGTGCTTGTATACTTCTTTTCAAATAATATAATTGATTCTGCCTTTATTGCCTCTGGGCTGTGCATTCCACATTTTCACAACCTTCCGTGAAAGGATGCCTATTCACCCTAGTACTGTACTTCAAATATTCTGCAAGTACAAAAATTAAAACCTCTTTGTATTTGGAAAATGAAACAGTGTCCTTTAAATCACTTGGGCTTAAATATGTTGATTGATAACACCACTTAGACACAATGCTAACAAACCAAGTCTGAAATTACGTTTAATATTGTAAAGTCTTACTATATTGCTGAGTCTGAAATTAAAGGGCAAAAATTAATACTGTATTGCTATAAAACTGATCTTCATCTCATTATATTGCCAGAGCAGGTTTGAAACAATAGCTTAAAAACACAGAATTGCATATATTTATCACATCCTAAAATTTGTCAATTCTGTTAGTGAAAAAAATTAAACCACTGAAAATATAAGCACTTGTACAAAATACTCAACAGGGAACTGGGAATTGCACAATTAGTTCCCACTTGGGGAAAATAACATAATAAATCACTCTTAGAGTCAGGATTTCAGTTGTCCCTGCCCTCTCCATTAACATGGCATAAGTTGAAAATCAGGAGTTACTTTATAGCTCATAATATTGCAGATAACAACGTTAACTTGTTTAAATGCCAGCTCACATTCTGTACCTTAGTCGTTTTAAGAGTTCTTTTTCCTTCATTAAGAAATCTAAGAGAACCTTGCTGGCGTAGTTGTAAGCCTTTTCAATTTGTTCCACGTATGCCCGCTCCTTCAATGTGTAAATCACTTCCTTAGCATCAGGACAGGTCACATCCCGACCACATTCTCTCACAACATTTAGATACTTTCCTGCCAAGCAAAACACAGAAACAAAGCTCAAGCAGTTAGTGTCAGACTGATCAGAGTCAAATTCCATATCAATGAAGCCGCTAACACTTCAGTCTGTGGATATCCAGATCTGTAAACCATTTGAAAGGAAGGGGAATGAATCTCTCTGGTTGATTTTGTCTCTGTGGAAGCCTTTATAATGATGGCGAGGTTTAGGCAGCTGCTATAAGACATTTAAAGAAGTTACTTTAACCCCTCTCTAGAGAAATGGTATATTTATCCGTAACGCGAACAGATTTGAGCGTGACAAGCAGGATATGATTGGGTCAATCATAGTGAGAAAGAACCAAACAACATGCTACCTGTACTGAGGATCTTGTCAGCCATCTTCTGAAGGAACGAAGGGATTCTGTGCTGGATGATGGTGTACCTCTGATCCCAGTATTTGTCATTATAATCCTCCTGAATTTTTTCCTTTTGGAGTTCGTGTTCCTCCACCATGAACTCACTATGCAAAGTAAAAATAACTTGCATTAAAGATTACCTGTGCACACGTGCTTCACCGATATAAATCCTTGCCACAGGATTCTCCAATGGCCTAATAGTGTGCATCAATTGACTAGATCTACAGTTTTATAGCAAGCAAGGGGCTTATTAACTCATGATCTTACAAATGTTTTTATATATTCAATGTTACTTTATCAAAATATTCAGCTAAAATCCATTGTGTAGAGACACCATATATTTTGGGGGGAGCTAACACTTCTGTATTTTACTAAAAAAAACGTCACAGATCTTTAGGATTTGCACAACACTGCACCTGTAAGGGTCTTGTATGATGCCCCTATAGATCCATTTCTCCAGAATTTCAAAGTAAGGAACACTTGCCGCTTTGGTCAGGTAAAGGCAAAGCTCTTGTGCTTGACTGTCTCCCGTGTAGTTAAAAGTCCGGTCATGGAGCAAGCTTAGTGTCGATCCTCCCATGCAATCTCCTTTCTCTACAGACGTAGCTGATGGCATACAAAGAAGAGATTAAATACTAACAAGGACATCAATTAAACTTCCATTCCACTAGCATTTATCTAAATCCTTAAGAAGATCTTCATTGCATTCAAGTTTTTTATATATATATATATAGATATATATATATCAATATATAAATAAAAGATGCAGTTTTCTTAGTACTGTATATGGATAGTGTACAAAGAAACTCCCAAATCAGGTTCAACTAAGTTTGCTGCAGACTATTCAGAGCAAAGATTACTCAGCATTATATTCAAGCACTAATACACATCAATTTATTTTTCTGGTGCATATGTCGGATTTGCTTCCACATGTGAGGATTCTTATTATTACATAAGGATAAAACTTTGAAAATCAAATATGCAAATTTACACATAGGTAGACTTGGTTCAAAAAGGTACCCAATTTTGAACCAATTCTTACATGCACACTGCAACTAAAGAACGTGTACATAAAGTGTAACATACCTATTGAAGCCAGAATCTCCATGGTTCTCATTGTTGGCTGAATGTAGAACCAAAGTTTCTGCAATGAGAGCAAACCTTGTCTCTGCAAGTGTTCCAACTGGGTCACAAGAATCATGTACTCTTTCACGAGTGCCCGCATTGCTGCAGCCAACGCATGGTTTATTTGACCGTATTCAAACAAGGATTTTTCCTCGATAAACCTGAATGGACCGCAAAAGGCATAATTATATATATTTTTATTAAAAATATTCACCCTTGTTTCCCATAGGTCTTGCACACTGATCAATAAGTGCAGAGGAAGACAACCAGTGTTAAATCTGCAGATGGCAGATAAAACACTTGTTAGATTTTAGACTGTTCACTTTACTTTCTCGCCTGTTCCAAATCAGCAAAAGCACAGGGTTAGTGCAATAAATACCAGCAGATATTTTGAATACAAATGGTTAATCTTGAAAAACATTCATATCATAGTACATTCAAGGCAACTACACAATTATTATGAATATATATTTAATATGTTTCTGATAGAACTCTCAAAAGATAGAATCAGGGTAAATACACCTGAATATCCATCAACTTTCACAGACTGCCCACCTGGTAACAGAAGAATAACTTGCCGCTAATGGAAGAATCCTGTTGACCAATTCTTTAATGGACATGTCCATTGTGGGATCAACTGTAAATGATCGGTTCTGCCTGCCCATTAATGACTGGGCTGTGATGTATTTGCCATCCACCCCAATCAGAACGTACAGCAAGTCCTCAACAATTATTTGCTCTTGGGTAGGGAGTGTCATGGTTCCTGACAAAGAGAGGTTTATTAATAAAATCTTTGAAAGTTCAAGTGCCTCATGATAATTGGCGTGATTTTTTAAAAACAAAGTGTAAGGTTCCTGGAGGGTGAGCGGTGAGTATTACAGCACTGATATTCAATCATTTCTGTAAAATTCCTAGAGGGTTTCTACAGTGAAAAAGTACTCACCTTTAATGAATTAATTAATGAATTAATTAATTACCAGCATTACAGCATAATCAATACTGAACAGGAAAATACAATCTGTAAATACAAGCTTGTTTTAATGTAATCAAAATAGAATATAGTAATCAATATAGAAATAATTGAAAAACATATAGGCCATACAAATTCAAATGAGCTATGAAAATTGATAGAATAATTCTTACATTTAATATAGCACCTTATCATATCATCAATCCAACTCAAAACATTTCACTGGATATATTGTAAAGTGTAATTATTCTGTGTTTGTAGGTGAACACATCAACGAATTTGAACTTAGCAATGTCCCACAAAATTCACAAATTTTCAATGTCCACCTGAATAGACAGAACTTCGGTTTAACGCCTCATCCAAAAGTTGACAACTCTGACAATGCAAGTTCTTCCAAGCAGTGATTTGTAGGGGCAGCAGCCCTTCAACTATACAAGTTCAAAGCTGGAACCAACCCGCAACTTTCTAACTGAGAGGCGAGAGTGCTACTAACTAGGGCCACCTGGCACAATTTTATTTATTTCAATTTTGGACAATGTTTGAACATAAAAGGTATGTATTGATAAACTGTACATACCTATGGATACCACTGTCTCTGTGATCGGACTATAGCTAGTTATAAAATCCCCCAGAAGAGCTGTCCTCTCGTACACCCACAGTGGGAACTGAGGGATAATTTGTCCTGGATTCCTCTTGCTATGTTTGTCTCGCAGCATCTTTCGGACAACTTCGAGTGGCTGGAAATCAAAATGAAAGCAGGATGATCACTAATATCATGACATATATACCTTAAAGAGACAAAATAAAGAGACAAAAGTGAATTCACAGGATACTTGTTAGGCAACTAGGGCATATAATGAATGAAGAGACTTCATGTCTCTAAAGAAGAAAGTCAGAGCCATACACAAAAGATTTCTTCCTCAAAATTGTCTGTATTATGCTTTGATTATTCATTTTATGAGTTTATAATATATTTGCATCCCTCCCCACTACAGTCCTCCTCCACTTATCTTCAGTAAAAGTCAAAATTAAATTCAGTTAAATTATTTAGATTGTTATAGCCCCCACACAACAACAACTACAAAATTACATTTGTATAGCGCTTTTCATGTCAGGAGGACATAATACACTTTGATAATTGTTTATAGATCTATGGAAAACATATGATTCAATTACTAGAATAAACACTTTTTTTAATATGACATAATTGAACAGTGACTCTGCATTTCTTTCAGAATAATGATGTCAGAAATACTGGCAATGATACTGCAGACAGTTATGCTGAGATTCCCCCAGTCACCTAGTGGGTAAATAATGAACTGAATGTCTGAATTGTTCAGCTTTCAACAATCCTTGGTGGGAGAATGGAGTAACTATAGAAGTGCACACATCAAAAACATATCATATAATGTCTACCCCAAGCTGGATGTTTGGAATCCGATAAACATAACAACAAATTGAATAATTTAAACATAGATCTGATTACCTGTTGTGAATTTGAGCCAGTGGTGACACTCCCCAGCTGTTTCCGGAGTTCTTCAAGCTCTTGCACAGACAGCTTGGTTGAAGTTGATGGGAGACTGAAGGTCGTACTGCTGCTCGCTAAGCCACTGGCTGAATGCTCTGCTCGGTCCTTGGCATTCTGCTGCAGGTACTGCAGGGCCTACAATAACAAGACAAATTGGTTCTCAATCCGGAAACATTTAAATATTCATTGAAAACTTTTTTTTAAAGTAACAACTTTCATAATTAAAGCCGTTAAAGAATAAAGTTGTGGCACTATTTGCCCTTCAGCTTTTAACATTTTCCGCAACTAATGGTTTTAGAATCAGTCGGCTTTCAATTTTACTGAAAAAAAGTACTTGTTTCCATTGCAGGGAGGGTTTTTAAACACTGCAATCCTTATGAACTTGTGTAAATAATTTTTGAACAATATTGCACAAAAATTCAAAATCAAATGCTATTCCAATTGTAACTTTTTCTACCTGCCCCAACAGATTTGCTTCAAGATGTTTCTGAATCTTTCTGTGCAAGCTTGCTTGTGTACATGTTTCATTCTCAATGTGTTCACTGCTGCATGGATCAGTTTGTCCACTTAACACTTTCTCCCATCTTCAGTGCGATTAGAATTTCATATAACCGGGTACCAACTTTGATTGAAATTGCTGAAATGTTTTCCCCAAGAAATGTGTCATTCACCAAGCTTTCAGCATGTGCACTATGAACTGCCAGATGCAACTTATAATCATATGTCATTGATTTACATTCCTGGATCCTGCCGCCCATCTATCACTGTACATTAGAATGAACTAGCATGGTATCCATGTGACATTTCAAACTTTGATAGCCTTAGACACACTTGTTTTACATTTAAAAAACTACTGCATATATAAAAATCAAGATTTTTGCTGTTGGATTATTAAGGATAATTTGTGATGACATATACTGTCTTCAAAGGCTGTACATGGTTGTAATGTATGGGAGGAAAAATCTCAGCATGTCAAATCTGTGGCAAACTACCAACTAAATGCACTGTCGCAAAGCAACAACGGAAGGCAACTTACTTCCAGCTTCTTATTCATCTTCTACTAGGTGTCGTAAGAACAACTTTCAAATTTTGTTACTAAAACAAACCTTCCCCTAAAATCATAGAATCTTACGGCACAAAAGGAGACCATTCAGCCCATCGAGTCTGTGCCGGCTCTTTAAAAAGTGCATTTTAATCCCACTCCCCAGCTCTCTCCCCATAACCTTGTAAACCCGTCCTCCCCAAATAAATGTCTACTCTCTTTTATAAGTTTTTATCGAATCGGCCTCCACCACTTTATCAGGCAATGCATTCCAAATTCGAACAACTCGCTGGGTGAAAACATTTCTCTTCATCTCCCCTCTGCTTCTTTTTGAAACTATTTTAAATCTGTGACCACGAGTCACTGATACGCCCACCAATGGAAACAGTTTTTCCCTATCTACTCTGTTGAATCCCCTCATGATCTTAAAAAATTGCTGATTTCACTTGATGGCTGCACACAGGCAATTTCCAGTATGGGGGTCTCTGAATAGCAATCATTGAGTGAGAACTTTGGTTGATAAATCAGCCAAGCAGGCATTTGACATTTCATTTACAGAAATAGCTGGTGGACAGTCAACACTATAATAACTTTGCAGTTCTGTGGAAAATCATATGAAGAGTTGAGAAAATAAAATTATAAAACATTGCTTACTTCTTTATCTTCAGTTAGCTTTGATAACAGGTAAACTAGCGGATCTGAATTCCGTACATTTTTGGATTTCAGCTCATCATATTTCTTGAGAAATTCCTCAGGAGTTCTTGAAAACTCAGCTATTTTTACCTAGGAAGACAAAGAGAAGGAAATTAGTCCATGGAGTAGGCCAAGTGCACAAAACACCTGGTGTATTTCCACACACTAATCTGTCAAATTGAAATTCAGTTGCTAGGGATTCTGCTTTCTCCTGCAACATGCAATTTCAAATTCAGCAGTCGCCTCTGCAGCAAATCAGGCAAGTGTTGCAGATGATGGGAACTCAGAGACAGTACAAGAGTTTTGCCACATTTGGCTCATGTGAAGGGAGTTATATAAAACATACCGGTACTTGTTGGTATTACCTTTGCACTGTGAGCAGATACAGTGGTTGTGATGTAAGGAGTTCTATTTTTTTGAAGCAGGTCAATGTACACTTCAGCTCCATCTCCCCCTCGTACTCGAAGCAAGCTGAGTAGTTCGTTGACATCATGATGGATTCGAAATTCACTCATGTTCCTTTCCAAAGGCAACACAAAATTATAAACATGATGAAAGAACACAATAAGGGATATAATACTGCACCTCTGTGGAGTCCTGCAACTCAGTGGTTAGAGCACTCGCCTTACAAGCAAGAGACCTGGGTTCAATTCCAGGGAGGGTGAAACCTTGGTCAAGTTTCCTCACTCCACACGATAATTGGTCATTCCG
The DNA here is from genome assembly GCA_035084275.1 of Hydrolagus colliei. Lineage (NCBI taxonomy): Eukaryota > Metazoa > Chordata > Chondrichthyes > Chimaeriformes > Chimaeridae > Hydrolagus > Hydrolagus colliei. Next base: position 17,313,679 of record CM068748.1, read on the forward strand.
ATCCATAACTGTTTGCAAGACACTGTTATGTGCAATTAGCTGCCGCTTTTGCCAACATATACCGTCAATTCACTTTAAAGTATATTCTGTGAAGGTTTTTGGGACATTTAGAAGATGTGAAAAGCACTATATCAAATGCAAGGATTATTATTCTTATTATAATAAAGTACATTTAATTTTGTGTATAGAAGGTTGCACCAATCAATTCTGCAATCCAGATAACAGTAAAGGACATTTTACTTTTAAACAAGACAAATATTCTACTACTGCAACACTTAAATCATTAATACAGTAAGTAGGATCTCCCTGGGAAAGTCAAGCTGGTCTGCTGTGACCAATCGGTATTCCTTATCAATCAACATGAAGTTGTAACAGACCTGCTCTCCAGCCAGCAAGCCCAAACTCGAAGGGTTAAGTCATTCAAAGATGAAAAGTGCTGTGTAGTTGCTGAATGGTTCTGCAGCTAACAACGTTTCTAAAAAGCTTGATATGACCATAAACATACAAAAAAGAAACAGTACTATTTTTTTTAAATAGACGTCCCATTTTAGAAATGGACTAAGTATTTATTTTAAAATACAGAAATATTGAATACAAACAAAAATTGTTCCCAGTATATTTTAGTTATGTGATCAATTGCCAAACCTAACATATCACATACACTATTGATGTGCTATTCATTCTGTTTCACCCCATGGAATATATTTATAACATGACTGAAATACGAACCAGTGCAGGAATCGTGCCATGCACTACGATGTAATTAAAGTACAGTATTGCCGTACGATCAGAGTCCGTTAAAATGAACAGAGCTGCGTTATTTTTAGGACACAATACAAAATATATCCCTGTGGTTGAAAACACGTGGGGGAAACTCAACATGTCTAATGTGTATTTATGTCGAACGGGTCCCGAAGGGTTAATTTCAATCTTAGGGCTGACAGTTACGATGCACACCCAGCTCAGGGCGTCCAGTTTAGCAATTATCCCCCGTCTCCGCGCACAGACAACAACAAACACATACCTGGACTGGAGCAGACAGCCTCGATCGACTTTTCTTTTACACAAAAAGCCGGAGGAACAAGTTCAGCGGATAGCTCCGCCAGTTCGGCTACAGTATCCAAACCCAGCAGAATGGGTGAAAAAAACACGCACAAGTCCCCAGTGGCTTGAACCTGGCCCGGAGTCTCTCCTCTCGGGCCGCGGCCTTTCTAGTCACAATATCTGTACGTCTCTGAAGAGCCCCAATACGTCTCCGAGTCCGGCCTTCCTGTTTGTCTCTATCGAAATTCACCTCCCCGGTGTCTGTACATATACTCGGCCTTTTGCTCCATATCCATCCCCCCAGGTCTTTGTCTTCTTGCCTCTTTTTCTTTCTCTCTCTCTACATATATATATATATATATATATAAAGTGTGTGTACAGTATATCACCCCATCTAGCTCAAGCACCACTCTCTCCTTTTACCGCCACAAACAACAAACAGCCCCGCGGTGCAACACAAATAACGGACACCCTTCCCCTGGGCGGAAACACAAGCGCCGCCGTTCCGTTCCGCCCTCTGCTGTAAACAAAGAAAGCCCGAGTCGCCGGAGCGGACATGCGGAGCACGTTACTAGATTGGGCGGGTTTTACGACTTGTTCATTTGACGTGATTTTGTTGTACTGCGTGTGTGTTCTTTTAAAAAAGCAACTCACCTTTGTTAATTTAAAAAAAATGTAAACCGGCAAGACGATTTTTTGGTTCCCCCCTATCGTTTGGGAAGACATTTTATTCCGAGTTTCAAAAGCACTAATTAGTCTAATCGGTCAATTCTCTAACCCTCATATATTGTTAGCACGGCACAAAATATTGCGCTGCTTTGGGAGAGAGTATGGACCTAGTACATTATTTGGTTAACTAACATTGGGCTAGTGGATCGTGGAAAATTTGCGTTTGAGCGGGAGGAGCCGGACCCGGGCCGGTGGCAGAGGAGACGCGAGCAAGTGACGGTTGACAGTTGACGGCGCGAGGCGAGCCGGGGAGAGGAGGAGGAGGAGGAGGAGGATGCACGGAGAGGGAGAGGCTGGCGTGCAGTGCGAGTTGCGAGCTTCTCCCTTCACCTTCAGGTCCCGGAGGATCCGACTGGACAGGGAAGATGAGTTATTCGAGGTGTGTCTGCCCCGGCCCTTCAAGCCCTTCAGGGCGGCCCGAACTGAGAGTATAATAATAATAATCCTTGCGTTTGATATAGCTTTTTTTCACGTCTTAGCTTTTTTTCACGTCTTCTAGACATCTCAAAGCACTTCACAGATAAACAACATTTTACATTTACAGATCAGAGGACGTCCCAAGTCGCTGAGAATCGACTATAAAGTGAATTCACTGTATAATTGTGGGCGAAACGCTGCAGCCAATTGCGCACAGCAGCCTCCCACAAACAGTCGTGGATTGAAAATGACCAGTTTATTATTTTTTCGCTTTCCCTGGCAGAAGTCAGGCTTAGGGTAAATGTAAGTGCCCCTCTGTGAGAGGAGGTATAGTTTTACAGAGCTCCTGTCAGATGAAAATAAACATGTTAAAAGGCTGAAATAAAACCAGAAGCACTTAACAAGATTTTACTCTAAACTACAGTGACAGCATATTTGTAATTCAATTTAGCAGTCAATTTGCCTTCCATTAATGGTTCCACAAATAGTCATGATGTGAATAACCAATGTTATTTAGGGGGGTGAAACAGAAGTGTCTGGGAACACTCGGGGGCTAGGCAGCATCTATGGAGACAGAGGAAAGTGAGTGAAAGTTTCAGGTCGATGATCTTTTGTCAGCATTTCGTGACCTCTTCCCAGCAACTTAATTTGTTTTATTTCAGATTTCCAGCATCCGCAGTATTCTGCTATTATGTTAAAAGGCTGACCACTTCACTAGAACAGAAGAGGTCATAAATTCCGAGATTGTTGTTGTTTTGAGGGCAAACCTGGTGTTAGATAATCTCACCCCCATAAACACACTAGACTAGTGTGTGAGAGAGAGAGAAAGACAGAGATACAGTTGATGAGGTGTTTCAGGCAGCGGGAAGCAGCGTCTACTTTACAGATGTGTGGAGGATTCCTGGAGTCTGCTGCCGAATGCTGTACAGTATCTTATTCAAGAGCAGGGTCGCACAGAAATTATAATACCGTTCATTGCCCAAAGTCAAATCAAATACTGGCCTCAAAGGGAACCCAATATTATGTGTGGCCTGCTTCTGCGTAGCAACAGAGTGAATCATTTAGGTTAGTGCTTTTGAAACTAAGAAAAGGCTTTCTTGGAAGGGACAAGGGGGTAAGATGGGGAGTAATATACAGGGAGATGTACATGAGACAGGGGAAGTACATTAGATGTATTTAATGATATTAGCAGAGACTTGCCGAATCTGTGTTAGACACTCATGTATTCAAGTTTTTGTGCAATTTTGGACATAACCATTCACACTGATGTTTAAATACATCCTATCTCCAAAGGTTTGCGAGCAGCTTCAATTTGTTGAAAATCCATGCCAATTAGCAGACAATCAAAATAATCTGTGATTTGAGAGCCACTTTTTGTCTAAAATCAATTCTCTCTTCTGTATGTTTTAGGATGGTGACATTCATAGACATCTGTATCTGCAAGATGCCATAACAAGTGTTGGTGAAGAAGTTCAAAGAGCCAAGTAAGTTCAATGCGTGAGAGTAATTAACAAAAATCCTGACATTTGATATTGTGCCTTTCGTGTTGGTAGAATGTATCGAAGAGCTTCACAGGATATATTGTAAAGTGTTGTAATGGCTGTGCATTTTGTAGGCAGACATGGCAGCCAACGTGTGCACAGTAATGTTCCACAAACATCCATGAAGTGAAGCTCATGTATTAGCGATTATTATATTAAAAAGTGGTTCATTGTTAAAAACCAATCAATTTGTGCCATTACATCACTCCTAAAATTAAATGTCTTGAAAAATGTATAATGACAAAGCTGAATTGGGACACCTTCCTTATTGTACTTCCTTTACATCCATAATTGTCCTGTTTGTGTTGCTGACTCTGATGGACGTGTATTTGTTTACTTTCTTTTCTAGGATTTCTGAATTCTGCTGCCATATAGCAGGTTGCAGTCAGCTGTTCGATACTTTAGAAAACTATGAGCATCATTATAATACATTTCACCGCAATGTGTGCTCCTCTTGTAAACGCTCCTTCCCCTCCGGTCACCTCCTGGATATTCACATTCTGGAATGGCATGATTCACTTTTCCAAATACTAGCAGCAAAACAAAATATGGTAAGTCATTTCTGGACTCACAACACATTTACTCAAATGGCTATGTAATTTGCTGTCATACTTTTAAAGCATTACTCAGATGGTAGAGCATCTCACAACTTATTTTCTTCGCAAAAGGCAACCTCTAAATGCTTCTACATTTATTTCTTAGTATCAGTGTTTGGTGGAGAGTTGCACGGAAAAATTTAAGACTTATGGCGACCGAAGAAAACATCTAGTCAATGTTCATAGTTATCCATCTGACTTTAGATTTGACAAACAAAAGATAACTAAACGGTAAGGAAAATCGATCTCTGCTGCATTTTCCACTGATCATATTGATAGATTACATTTTTTTTTAAAGTGTTTTGTTGCTCAAAAATCTTCTTTAGTTGCAATTCATCATCATATCCTCAGTTTTTAAGTAATCTCCTTGGAAGTCTGACAATTGTCATGTTCTAACTAGGTTAAATTGTAACTGAAATCCTAATTGTTTTTTGCAGAAATTGTTTGAGCTTTTCTGGCTATTATTTTTGTTCCATTATCTGAAAACTATTCGACTACATAATTGAGGATAATTGCACCTAATTAGCCGAAGGATATTCTATTTAGTGGAAAGAATCATTACTGGGTGCTGAAAGCCCAATGGTTAAACTCTTGTTATATATTATTACTGCTGTATTTTCAATGAATGCGTTTACACTTCCACAAGAGTAATGTTAGAGCTCTAAATTCCATCAGTGGAAATTGATCTCTGCAAAGTGGATTGATCATCTATGTCTCCTGATTCGCTTATAAAGAAATTTCCCGATGCCAGGAGTTGTCAAGAATATAATCAACAGAGAAAGCACCAATTGATAACAAGTACTCTACCACAAAAGCTGTATTGTAGCTCTGCCAAAGGCCAAATAAGAAGGTCTAGTTAATAATGGTATTATCTAAGTATAGCACAAAACCACAACAATTTTGATTTATATAGCGTCCTCCACGCCGGACGGCGTCTCAGAGCGCTTACACGTCCATACAGACGAGAAAGATACAGAATTTGTATCTATGCTGAGTTGGCAACTTCTGCCGGGGTAGCAGTTGGGTACATTTGAATATGAGCTTGGATATGGACTTGGGATGATCCTTTCTAGGATGTGACTGGTTGATGATGAGTGGAGTAGCATGTAAATGCGGCAGTCTCAGGCATTACAGCACTTGTGCTAAACAGTCGATGTCTCAGAGCTAGCCTGACTAAACTTAGCTTTCAGTGCCCTTGTATTTTAAATTGTCAGGGATTACAATTAAACAGTAATAAATAGTCATTTCAAAATATACTTTTTCTCATTAATAGTCTTGAAAGCGACATTGAACAGCAGATTTTTATTTTCTTTCCAGTGCACATAAGAAAAAAAATAAGAACCCACGAGATAAAATGGATGTGGAAACTGCAAAGTATGAGAAAAAAAGCAGTGATGTTTGTGGCAACATATCTGGAGAACCAATGGAACAAGATTCGGTGGAAATGACAGATGTTAAATATGAACCTATGTCAGGAGAGGAACAGCCTGATGCTGCCACAACACTGGGAAGCTCTCGCTTCTCTTACAGGTTAATCTCTACTATTTTAATATGTTTAATCTTTTGGCTACACAGACTTAAAAAAAGTTGGTTTTGCCAATATTATTTATACAGCAGTACAATAACTCAATAAAAGGATTTTTAAATATAAAATTCTGTTGTCAACTATTCCAACAGTCAGAAAGTCTCATTTTCTAGTTAGTTTTCCGAGTTGCCATGAAAGACTAAAGCCACAACTATCGTACAACAGCTCGCAAACTCGAACAAAATGAAAAAAACTACAGAAATAAAAGATCAGGAGATTATATTGATGAATCCTGTGGTTCAATGAAGTCCAGAATCTCTGACATGAATTGTGTGCCTTAGTTGTTACTTCAATTCTATTACACTCTGTTGAAATGTAAAGATACATTTACAATCAACAATAGAGAGTTGGAAGAAACATGGGTGAGCAGTAGCCAGATGTGAGATTTTACTGTAAAGCTAAGGGACTTAGCTGTAAGGGACGTTTTCATTCATTGTAGAATTTGACTGATTATTACTAATCTGACAATGAACAATATTCTAATCCGTTCTTTTTCTTTGTAGGGTGCCGGCAACGATTTGCTTTGGACACGGGTCAGTCCGGGGCTTTAAGAATCGGAGGAAAAAGAGGTGATGCGTGTTCGGGTGAAGTGGCCAACAATAAACTATGGGAATAGTTCTGTAAATCAAATCTCCATTGGGTATTGGAAAACCATTTGTCAACTTCATCTGATGTAATTGGACATTTTTTCTGTTGGAAACGTGCAATTGACCTTATCAGCCAATCCAGTCTTGCTGTGCTTTTCAAGCGTTGTCTGCTTCATTCAGATAATGGTGGTGATGGTATGTTTTCCTTCACCATGAGAGAGATGTCATTACTGTATACTATATAAAGTTTGGCTCTTTAAAATTAATAAAGCGATGATTTATTTGTGCACCAATTGCAGTGGAGAGAACAAGCCAGACATAGTGATGTAATTTTATCCGAAATACAGTGCACAATGGAAAAATGATTATACTCCCCTACCATGTTGGTAATAAAATGCATAATTATTCCTGGAGTTTTGAACAGCACAATAGCGTATGGTTATATGGTTCAGAATACTTGGCAGGAGACTTATTGAAATAAAGTAGTTTATTCTTCAAATAAGTGCCATTCCCCCTGAATATTTTGTTTTATTTGTCTTCATTCCTTTCCTTGCCACTCTTCCTCAGTTTGTATTTTCCTCCGATCCCTGCTGCAGATCAGATATTTTCCACCCTGTGGTCCAGCACAAATAATGTGCTGATTGTATGCCTCAGTAGCACAATATTTATAAAAAGATTTCTTTTCACGCACTTTATGTTCCTAATTGAATTGATGCTGTGCATTAGGCAGTGCATTTAATATCTGCTCTCAGCATTCCGGACATCAAAATAATTTTTAATTCAAAACTAAATAGATCATTTCTACTTCAAGAATCTGATTCCTAAGTTATTGATTGTTTGCCTGGGAAAAATATAAATTATTTCCACTACAATCTGGTAATGTCTTGAAAGTTGATCAGGACTATTGGGCCAAATATAATATAATATAACTGCTGACATCAAGCTACAAGTACAAATGGTTCATAAATTTACATTACATCTCCATTAAAAAAAACTTTTAATGATACGGAATCAAATGTATTTGTGTATGCGTTTGCCTTGAGCAACTTTCAGTGCAGATACATGATCATTTGTGCCTTTGGTGAACTTTCACACAGAAAAATATATTTCATGCCATCATCCATGCACGTTTAATGCAAACATAATAACTAAATTACCAGAAAATTCTATGTCCAGCATATATTTTCCTTCATAAAATTCTGGGCCTAGCATCTGTAATTCTGTATATTCAAACTACTACGTAAATACTGTTAGATATAAATATTTTCATGTGATACTTGCTCACACCAGTGTATGCAATCGATACTGTAATTGCAAAGCAATAAATATGAACCACAATGGTGAGATTTAGTCAGTGGTAATACTAAAGACAGCTGTAACAAACTTAAAGTTTCAATTGTGTATTCTGATCAATGAAAAATTTAAATCTTTAATTGTACCATCTTCAAGTATTGTTAACCATTTCCAATGCATTTCAATCATAATAATATTAAGTATCCTAATGTTTGCATTTGGTGCCACCTTTCACAGTTGTCTGAAACAGAACCTTCACAGGCTATACTAGAGCGACTGTTTTTGTAGGTGAACAAGCAGGCAATTTTCACACAGCAATGTTCCACAAACTCACAAAGTGAATGAAATTTAAGCAAATAAGACTTAATTCTCTGATTGCAAACCTTTTAAAATTATTATCTATTGAGATGCACATCAATGAAAGTTTGCACTGGATTCTGAGAAATGTTCGGGTCCACTTTTGTAAGATTCAACAAAGGATTTGTAGACAGCAAATCCCAGATAGTTGTGGCCAACTGTGAAACTCCACTGGGAAACAGGAATCCGAGATTGGGGTCCGGGCTGTCTATCAGACAGCTTGCAAATCACCCTGAATACTCCATTTACAAATTATTTGGTGAATCTTGCAGATGCAACCCCTTTATTTATTATATCCTTATTATGTTGCTTGCTTGCAATACTATTAAACACAATTAGCAATTGCAATTGTCTTGGCCAGCATACATTGGGAATTCACTTTATGGCTGTTTTAGGGACATCACTGTGGCTACTGCATTTCATCCACATCTACAGTCACTTAGCAATAAAATCCTGTTAAGTGTTTGGAGACATTTCACAATGCCAAGATGCCATAACAACAACAACAACTTGTATTTGTATGGCACCCTTCATGCTGGATGGGGTATCAGAGCGCTTTACATTTAAAAGCGAATGAATATAGACATATCAAATGCAAGGATTGTTCAAAGAAAATTAGAAGAAGAGGGAAGCAAGGCTGCACTGGGTTAACAAATCATCAGTTATGGTTCACTTTAAGCATGTGCAGAATTGCATTTGGTGATAATCATTTAATTGTACCCTACATAATAGCTTCCTGTTTACTCCACTGCACAGCTCCTGGCCCAATACTTAGTGTAGTACTGTGCTCAAAAAGTAATACTGAAATATTCTTCCAATTATTTATGACTTCATTGCTCAGTGCTCTGAAGATTATTTCAACAGGACACACATTTACTGTTTAGAATATTTTAAAACAAAAACTTGATTTAAATGTTTTTTAAAATAAAAAATAAGTTACAGCACACTTATTAACTGGGTGAAGTACAAATTGATCATTTTTATGTGCAGTCTATAGAACACATTACCCAAGCATAAAATCTCTTGGCAGACTGGTTTATTGTTTCATCATAACTCAACTATGTTTGCTGAAGAATACAAAATCCTCCCAGCAACATTCAATGACCTTAGGGTTTAGGGAGTAAATGGAAACAATGGAAATGACTGGGTTTAATTAAGATGCTAAAATAATATACTACCGTATTTGGTTTTTAACATTTCTGTCATTTGCAGTTGTATGATATTATTAATATCTACATTAAGTCCTGCCACTTAATGCAGTAATTTAAGAACTGGAACAGGACATTTGTTTTGTGAAATGCTCTGACACTTTATTAGTGCATGGCAGCTCTTTGGCTTTCTAATCCCATTCCTTTGCCTCTTTTCCAGTGTGCCTCAATACTTTTCACGGCTATTTCTCTTTTAAACACTGTACCTTAATCCATTTTACATGAATAGTCTCCTAAAACAGGACATTCCATATTCTCACAGGACTTTGTTTTAGGAAATGGCATCTCGCACGGTTCACTTCTGACCCATTTAGCTCTAATTTTGAGTTTCCTTAAATTTAGCGAAATTGTTGTTGCTCCTGCTTGTCAATGGAATTGTACAGGTCAGTTTCTTAACACTGCCCGTTTCATTCAGAGTTTCGCCCACAAATATACAGTCAATTCACTTTACAGTATATTCTGTGAAGAGCTTTGAGACGTCGAGAAGACATGAATGGATTATTATTATAATCCTACAGTGGTTAGAGCAGTTTTCCAAGCAATAAAACTGAGGTTCAATTCTGGGCAGATACACGGGCAATTCACTTTCCCGTACAGTATATTCTGTAAAGCCTCAATGGCGTGATAAGGCGCTCCATCAAACGGGAGGATAGTATTATTATTATTATTATTATTACTTGAACAATGGAAGGAATAAGTCAATAAAACGTTAGGATATTCAAAACAGAGCAATGGCTCTGTTGAGCTCACAGTTGCGAAACACGCTTCTAAAAGAACCGACAGAAAAAGATCAGATCCTATAATCTTACCGTCGGGGATAAATAGTTTCCCTCATCAAAGTAAATGTCGAGACATCCGCTAGGTGGTGACATTGCCCTGTACAGTATTAATATTGGTGTGTAATCTCTGTGGAACTGCTCTTGTCACTGCTGGGGTTTTTTTTGTTAATGATGTGTTTATCCACCAACACATCATTGTATTGATGTGAAATGAGCGATGGGAACATTTTCTCACAAAATATACCAGAAGCCAGGTTTTCAACCCAACGATTCGAGAGACCCTGAGGTCGCAAAACAAGTAGTGTCCCAGCTACTTGTGGTCAACCGATTGTTTGGGTAGAATGTTTTTTTTCTAATGTGACCGACAATATTTACCAGATCTCACAAAATAGCTTCAATATGTTCGTTTGTAAAATGTCACATCATGGGAATTCAACGTGAAGCCTGGCGAACACACACACTCACACACACACAAACACAAACACTCACACACACAAATAAACACTCACACACACACCACAAGCACACACACAGACACTCACACGCAAGCACACACCAATAGAGACAGCGAAATAATGAAATGTTCTTTTGCAAACTTGTGAAGACCAGTGTGTTCCACACTTTCACGGCACTTTATTTTAGTTAATGGCTTCTCAATTCACTTCTGATCCATTTAGCTTTAATCTTATATGTGTTTACATCCGCTCAATCGTTTGCCAATTGGGCTGAGAGAAGTGTACGTAATATATAGTAAATAAATATCTTGTTTTCACATCCACTTTCTGTGGGTCAGTCTGAATAAATGCGACTTATCTTTACCAACTCCAACCAAAAAACAAACAAGCACTTTTATCATCAGACTAGTGCACTGAGACACACATTCTCCACAGACACAAATTCGATGCGGATAATTAATTATTTAAGAAATAAATGAGCAAAAATAACGTTCTGATGGTGGCCGAATGCCATGATAAACTCCCCCGAACAATTGTACTATTTCGGTAGATAACGCTTCTTTTCTAAAGTCCCCCCCCCCCCACCCCGGGAACATTGAGCTGGTAGTTTACTTTCTGAAATTATCACTCAGTTAATGTGCCTTTACTCACGGCGTTTACTCACTCACTGTGCCCCTGTCAATACGGAAGGCGGATGAAAACTACAGGACTATATACTACATCGTTTTGAAACGGATCCGTTTAAAATGGGAGTTTAGAAATGGCCAGTTTTGCTTTGTGAAAACTCCAGTCACTCCTGCAGTAGCAATGACCTTCAGGACTGAAGGAGGTCATTCGGCCCATCGTGTCTAAGGCACATTACAGTCAGATGGATTGTAACTCCACTCACTCACTACTGTACAACAGTAACGCGCAATATAGTAATAGTATATAGTAATATACATTGTCTTTAAAACCCGCCCCACCCTCAAAGAAAACCGCATTAAAAATACACTTTATTTCATTATCCGCAAAGTCAAACGAGCCATTGTGATGCCACTTAAAATACAGACTGAAATGATGGGTCTCATCGGGCGTCACATTTCAGTGGAGTGTTAAAGGCCGGTATTTCGCCGTGCAATCGGTCGAGCGCTTTGAACCATTAAAGGATGGAGATGTACAGACTTATTAACCATCCTTACCCCCTCCGCATAAATCACTGGTCACCAACGCCTTGTGACTTGCCGTGACATCTCCCTTGAGCTGAGAACCCGTCTTCCAACCACGCCAGCGAAATCCCAAACAAACATCTCAAATCCAACTTTTCCTGCTGTTATTTTTCTTTTAAAAATCGCCGATTCTCTCCCGATTCGACGAGATATTTTCGTCGAAGTTCAGATTGTGTTGGCAAAGTACACGCACAATAATAATAATAATAATACGTTGACAGTCGTAACTATTTTATCAAAAAAAGTTACTTACACAAGTTTATTGAGTGATCAATATACAAAAACAAGTGGGCTTCTCATTATTCTTACACTTTTTTTTACTTATCTGTACCTTCTGTACACATGACAACCTGTACACTATTTAAGAAAATGTAAACAGTTTAAAAAAAACACGTACTTTTTAAAATGCACTTAAAATATATATTTAAATATCGGTAAACAATTTCTCAAGAGTTTTTTCTCGTCTGATTTGTAATATGTCGCAGAACGCCAACAGATTTGGCAAAACAAAAACACAAAACAGCGGTAGCCCTGTGCAGAACTCACTATATTTACAGCGCATAGTCACTAACAGAGTCTTTATTATTATTATTATAGAGGAATAGATTTTGTTCGTAAGTAATTGATCACAATAGACTAAAATCACCGTAAAAGTATAAGGCGCAAACGTCCCTCTCAAAGGGGTTGCTTTTATAAGTGACATTTTCATAAAACGATATAGTGCCATGTCGGAAGAACTAACTCCTTTTAAAACAGGCAGTATCCCCCCCCCCCCCCCCCCCCCCTCACACACTTTTGTTTCCTTACGAGGCCTTAACAGTTGGGCGTTCGGCACTCAAAAAAAATGCCAATTCTTCTCATCTATTTTGTTGATTTCAGACCCACTGTCAAGGTTGTGAAATTAACCAGACTCTCGCTATCTGCTTTGCTATCTGCTATCTGCTCTGCTCTGGGTACTCGTGATAAATCCGGTAGAAGTGAAATGACTGAGGCATATATGGGGATGGAAATCAATAGATAGGGTCAATTGTGTACATTTCAAGCTAACTGTTGCACGAAAAAACAATTGAGCAAAAACTACTTTAGCGATGTGGTCTTGTTTAAAAGAAAATAAAAGCGGCGTTGGCCACACATTTTTCCTGCCCCAAATCTTATCCAACAGAGTTGACAGCAGTGCAGACAAGAGACGCTCACAACTACAGTGGTTTCACCCTCATCGCTTCTCTGTTCAGTTTTAACGGTGGAGTCGGGGGCTAACAAACTATAAATAGGACATTTTATTACCATCGCCTTCACTTTCTGAGCGTTTTCCATTTTGTTTTCGAAAAAAAGTATTTGGTTTGATTGGCATCGATTACTTAGAAAATATCGGCCTTAACAAAACATTTTTGTACAGAGTTTTTATTTGAAATTTGCCCTCCCCCCACTCCCCCCGCCCCCAATGTTTCCAAAATAATCCTGAAAGTTGCGCAATTTGGACAGAACATCACTAACTCCAATTGCAACTCAGTTGAGCTAATAAGCCGCTAACAACAGCGATGGAGGACACCCGGAGCCATTGGAATTATTTAGAAAAAATATTTTTGTTCTTAAAAAAAGAAGAAGAAAGCCCAAAACGCGCCGCGCCCTAGAACTCGGCTACAGTTGGTTTCACTGCGAGTGAAAGGGGGGGGGGGGGAGAGGAATCCTGTCTTTCTTAAATCGGGAGAGTAGTTACAAGCATTCTTGCAATTTACGATAAATAATACATTCCATATGTGACTGGGGTTGTAAACAGTCCTGGGACGGGAAGGCTGGGGCGGTGGAAGGCGTTAGATGGTCCATATAAAGATGGAGATGTGAGATGGGTCCCTAGGGGAAATGGCAGCCCAAAGGAGGGCAACAAGGGTTTAGCGGCTAGTTTGAGTTTTTCCAACTCGGCTTCCTGTAGTCTCTTTGCCTTCGCTCTTCGGTTTTGGAACCAGATCTTGACTTGGGTCTCGGTCAGGTTGAGGGAGCTGGAGAATTCTGCTCTCTCAGCGATGGACAGATACTGTTTCTGCCGAAACTTGCGCTCCAACGCCAGGAGCTGAGAAGTGGTGAAGGGCGTTCTGGGTTTCCTGTTGTTTTTATGTTTCCTCAGAGTACACGGAGATGGACTGGGGTGTCCTATGATGTGGAAAATAAGGAGAAAATGTTTTAAGATAGAATCCCGAGTTTAAAAATATATGTATATATATACAGACATTAAACAAACAAAGGGAATTCTTCTTTTACGAGAATGTTAATATAAAAGGCTGAAAGAGAACACTTATCAGCTGCGCGTTTTTGTTATGTGTTCAGTTTATACATTCTGACACATTTTAATAGCCGCACACTTTAAAGTTCAAGCTTGTTTGATGAAGTGGAATTGGTAACTTTTGTGTGTGTATGTGGAGAAAGGAAAAATTAAAAGGGCATAAATGTTATGACACATAAAACATAACGCTACAATCCATATGATGCCTTTAGTTAAAGGCTCAGGCGGATTTGGACACGGGCAACTGGATAGATCTATTAATCTCCACGGATTACACAAAGTCTCGTTTAAGTATGTGCTTCAGGAATTCATTTTCTGATTTTCCAGAAAGAGTAAACATGTGGACTTTACGTCTATTTACAATTACTTTGGTTTAGGAATAATAATAATATGTAATGTTGGCCTATCAGATGGAATTGGACTAAAGTACATGATTGTTTGATAGTGGACACATTACTGCCAACCCACACACGCCGTTTATCTGAACTGAGATTCACAGTTAAATTTCATATATATATATATAGTAACAGATAACGAATACCAGTATCGTTACCTGTTACTGCAAAACGAACAGATAACTTTGACGATTGGGGTAAAGAAGGCCGAAATTGTCTTATTCTGTGAACTTCGAGCGAAACATTTCCAAGCGCTTGAAACGTCTTATTCGTTTAGGCAGAAAAAAAAACCTCATCGATTTAATTAATGTTTGTGGGTCGACTATCAGGTATTGTAACATTCGGAGTGGATTTAACCGTCTCTCTCTACAACGTCTGGTATATATGGGGAGAAAGGGAGGAGATTTCCTTTAACTTCTGGAAAATTTCAAATGCCCTCCCGAAACTTATATTTTAATGCCCTGTATGTACCACAAGCAAAACATGTCCTAAATTGGGCGGGGACTCGCTCAGGTGAATTAACCTCCACTCAGTCAAGGCACTGGTGAAGGTGAGCGGAGTATGTTAGTATCTACAGGTATTGGGAGGAAGAGGCGACATCCACTTGTTGACACCAAAGTCGCTCCCGCTGATACACCTCGTGTTTTTGTCGTTTCTAAATCAAGTTCCAATATGTGTCTCTGGCTCACTCAGCACTGCCCCGACACCGCCTGTCCTCAGGTATAAGCCACCAGACCCCCCCACCCCCCCACCCCCTCCCCTCAGCCCCGTGCAAATGACTCCAGCTTACACTCGTCTATCCCACCGCCCGCTCTGGGACTAATGCGCTTCAAAGGAAGCCTAGGGTTGTACAGTATTGAATTCCACTATTTTCCTCAACGGAAAGAAACATTGACGTACAGCACACACATTTTAAGGCCACACCCTAAAATTAAATGAAATAAAAGAATGTAATACAACGCCCCCCCGCCCACCCCGCAATAATTAGATAGGTTTCAATTAAACTTTTTGACTTCAACTGCCCAGCGCCGGGTGAAGACGTTTGCTAAAGGTCATCTATCGCGTTAGGAGAGAGACTGTACTCACTGGGCGGGGGTGAATAGGAACCGTTTTGAATCCAGGCCGATTGCTCCTTGTCGCTAAGCGTTTCCGACTCGTGAGAAGACGGGTTTTCGGGAAAGTTTTGAAAATCCTCCACCGGGTAACTTTTGCCCGGGTACAGAGTCCTTGCCGAGGGCTGGTCCTTGGCAACCAAAGGGTTAACCGCGGCCAGGCCAGGCTCGGATGAAGAGGGTTGCGTCCTGAAAGTTTTTCTGTCTCCAGCTATGAGAGACTCCACGCTGAAAGAAAGATTGGAAACTTGGTTCTTAGATCCCTTGGATTCCACGGTGGAGCTCTCGCTGCAGTCCCGTCCCTTCCCTGTACTCCCCGGGTCCTTGTCTTGCTCTTTCACCCCCTGGTTGAGAGACCTTTGCACGGTATTCATGGTCAGACAGCACGGGGCCATACACCTTTTACAGATCGCGTGTGGAGCCCTCCGTCCTGGCTGTTGACATGGAGGAGAAATGACTATCACCCTACGCTCAACTCTGCCCCCAAAAGTTGCTGCCTGCGATTCCCGGCTTCCAGACGAATGACTCGGGCTATAAAGTTCTTGGAACTTTGCTGTCATCTCGCCGCCCTCCAATGGGCTGGTCCTGTCAGGGTCCTGACGATGAATATACTGCCCCCATTGGCTTCCCTGGTTCTAAAAAGGCAACAACAATCATTTTGAAAGAAATGAGTAGTTAATCATAGATCTCTTGCTGGGCAGGTTTATTGATAGCTCAAGGGCTATAATCTCATAGGAACACAGAGCCACAAGAGCAATTTCAACGCAATTAAGCAGTAGGGCAGCCTTTAGAAAGATCCCTTTCTCATTACTGGTGACTTATTGAAACCATGCTTTGCGAGCGAGGAGAGGGGGGGAGGGAGGGAGGGAGGGGGGGGTGGAATCAGCTCCTTTGGCATAAAATGTTCTCTTAAATATGAAAAAATCCAGGATGCATTTTCTGCATATTTTCACTTCTGATCATCTTTTATTAGTGATGCGTCGATTCCTCTGTTTTGTCTTTCCATTCTCTCTCCTTCTCACCCCCCCCCCCACTCCCACCCCTCCCTCTCTCTCCCTCTCTGTGTCTCTGTCTCTCACCAACTACCAGCCTCCCCCCCTCCCAACCGCACCCCCCGTTCTGAAACCCAGCTCAAGTTAAAAGGAAAGGGCAATTCTTCAAGATAAGTCAAGGCATTTAATAGGCAGACAAGTTATGTTTTGGAAGGCGCCAGCTTCGGTGGGATCAAACCGAGACGCTACCTCAGGGAGAACGAGCAACAGTTAACTCAACTTAACCAATTGTCTTCAAACGGTTTAAGTCTAGTGCACGTCCTATTCGGAACAGTCTCACCCCGCGCCGCTCTCATGCCTCTCCGCAAACATTTTCACAACTCAAGATATCTTAAACGGCGATTGAAAAAATACGATGCAATATATTGCGTAGAAAATTGCCCTTACCTTATCTGCATTTCATACAAACGCCCGATTCTCGATAAACGCTCACCAATCGACTGTTCGGTGAATATAAAGCACTTTTTTTCAAATGGAAAAAACAACATATTTCAAATTGCTAAAAGTTTCTCGCCTCTCTCACAATTTTTTTTAAAAAAGGCACTGTTTAATTCCAATTTATTGATGTAGATTTATATCTATATTTTTCTTGACAGCCCCCCCTCCCCCCTCACTCCCCCCCCCCCCCCCCCCCCCCCCCCCCCCCCCCCCTAGCTCGAGATCAAAGTACAAGGAATGTGGAAACCTAACCGTTTTGTATTAATTAAAATAAAACGCAGAGGATACACCATAAATTATGATGTTGTTGACATCATTAAAGTCGGGTTACAAATTGTAGGGCTAGTGTATTTCACCCGCTTTATACAGAATTTTTCTCTCTGCTCGCCGTTAGAATAAAATGTTATTGTACACAACATGCTGTTATTCTGTTTAACCTTCTACTTTCCTCCCAAGGTAAGACGAAGTATAAAAATCTAATGGTTATCAACAATATATATATATATGTATTGCAATATATATATATTTAATTGAAAAATATATTTTAAAAAACAAAACCTGATACATTTGAAGTGACAGATTAAGTCGCTCGCTTAAAACAGCTGAATTTTAGGATTCACATCATTCCGGAAGCCGAATGTATATTGTTGTTTTTTTAAAGGGGGACAAAAAAACTCGACTAATGCATGCGGTTTCTCAACTCTGTACAGTTATATCAACAACAAGCAACAACACACAAGCTCAAACCCACGTCCGGGACTCATCTCCGCCTTCCCAACCTAGTCTTTCTCACAACGCAATTTTATGAAAAGATTTACCAACTCGCTTTATGCTTCGGAAAATCCGTTGCAATTGTATAAAATTTACAATATGAAGTAAACACATTTACTTCTTTGACCTCTCTCTCTCTCTCTCTCTCTCTCTCTCTCTCCCCCGAGTCATTTTTCCTCTCATCGAAACCCTGCTCTGGAAGCTAAATGGAAACTTGAAGCACAGTTCGACAATGGCTTCTTGTGACATTGTTTGTACCGCGATCTGACATTTATTTTAGAGAATCCGAAACTCGAGGCGACAGTTTGGCTTTACAAGGAAAGCACTCCCGCGCCAGAGGAACATCAAACGGGACACAGACTTCCCCTCGTCGGCGTCTGGGCGACTGGAAGACACCGCGTTTTAATATATATACAGTACATATAAAAATAGCACCTCAAGGAACACATTCTCTCTATTTAATGTACATCTGCTCCTGCTTTGAGTCAGGAAACGTTCTTCTACATATACCGGTGTGTGTGTGTGTAAAAAAAAGTTTTGCAATTTCACCAATAATGAAGTGAGTTGACTTCAAGCAATATTGTAGTTTTAATGGTTTGCAACTGTCAAGGAGGTTTGGAAGGGATTGAGAGATGATCTAACATTGCTTGCAAACAACTCTGTACAGAAAAAAAAAGTTACTGACTGTATCAGTATTCACTTAATACGTTAGGTTAGGTTTATCTGAGCTGTGTGCAACCCAACAAAGTACTTATATATAATGTGCCTATATATAATATACATAGTATATATAATATTATATTTATATTTGTCTTGTCAGAAGAATTTTCCTCCAAAAATCAATGGTGTTTTGGGAATGATGCTTTTCTGTATTAGAGACTGTCTTTGTTTAGAAACCAACACTTGTATCACCAAATGGACAGGTCAGACGCCTGTCGCTTCGCGTGTGACGTTTGGTACCTTTGCAATATTCGTGCTGAATTTTAACATCGAAAAATAAACCCACGAAGCGAACACACGAAATGAAGAAACTTCGCACTAGTGAAATAAGAAGAAAACAGTTCCGTTCAGTTGGGTTCTTAACAGGCCGGCTCCTCCTTGAGTGTGAAAGCCGCACACTTTTGAATCGATTTGATTGACTTGAATTAAATGTAAAGGTGACAGCGGCTGTGCTGGGCTGTTGCCAGCTTGTTTCTCAAGCGCTGATCTATTCGGGTTCGATTCGAGATGTAGCGAAGCGCGGATTTTATAGCATGTTTCGCTGGCTGCACTTCATCTGCTCCGAACAGACACCAGGATGATTCGGATGCTGTAAAATGCGCCCAAATCCACTCTCAAGTTTCACCAGCTTTGAAAAGTACCCACATACAAAGGTTGACATCCCATTCTGCCGCTATTGTCCCAGTTGTGAACTAGAGAGATGGGCTGTGCAGTGATATAACACTGTCCTATTTCGGGATGTAAATTCGTCATGATATGTCAATGTGTCGGAGAGGTGAGATAGGAAAACTGTCATTACATTTTTTTCCCGATCATTATGAATGAACTGCCCCAATCTCCTCTGGCAAATGAAGACGGCTCCTCTTCGTTTAGTGTTGGGACATTTGTTTTAAACAATTGTCCGACCACTGGGTTTCCTTTGATCAGGATCAGAGCTTCACAATAAAACCTTCAGGGTTGTTACGTGTCTATGGATTTCCATGGATTTCTCGAAAGATTTCCCGTTACCCACTATTATGTATTAACTAATGTTCACCGTTTTCAGCTTAATGTCAACGGGGTTATTGAGTATTTAGCCAGAGGCAAATAATATTAATTAAAGTGTGCTAAAGTATCAATACAAAAAGCTCTAATATATCATTTTATTTAATCTGTGTATTATTTTAAAAGAATAGGTTCCCACATTAAACAAAGTCATTTGCTTCGCTTGTTGAGGGTTCATTTTTTAAAACAAAAGATTGGCATTGTATTCACGCTGAGTTATATATTAGATTTAAAAACAAATCTCGTTGCATTGTGGATTTCGGTTTGCCAGTGAATCGCTTCCCAGCCCTTGATTCGTTATTAAAAGTCGATTGAAACTTGCTATTTCCGTCAAAGCAGGAAAGAGAGTGAATTGAAATGAATCGAACGCGTAAATGATATGATCTATAGATATATGGAGTGGAAGGACAATGTCAATTTCAACACCCCATTACATCTACAGAACTAACATGACCCCCTAGTTCTGTGCTGGTATAAAGAGATTCAGTGCACTGATTAATTCGGTGAGTTAACTAATGCCTTATTTAACCAATGAGTTAAATAATCATTTGTACAAATTAGACTTCAAACCTCTTCTCATATTTCAAAACGTCTTAAGAAAAAAGGATTGACCTAAGTTGTGAATTAAACACAATTATTTATTTCAGAGGACTTCTTTGTGCTAAAGGAAAGTGAAGTATGTATGGAAATGAATGGTTATCACGCTTTTAATGATACATCCGTAAATTAATGCCCGATTCTACTTTTTGTGACATTTCTACACGTGGATTTTGATCCAGAAAATGGAATTGTAACCCATACAGCAGTAAACCCACACACTCGCTGGGTCGCTACAAGGCAGTTTTCGCCTGAGGCCAAGGAAAGGTTAACTTAAAATTAACTTGTTGCAGCCGTGCTTGGCTTGTCTGTGCCTGTCTGGGACCAGTTGCGTTTGCAAAACAAACAAACAAACAAACAAACAAACAGATATTTTGCGGATAATTCGGCCGCTCTGATTTTGCGGCTGCCCGGGAAACGAATTGCTCAGAAATTCCGCCTCAGAAATCTGAGACTGAAGACATTCTGAGGGAAGCGTATGGGATGGGTGTTTCTATAGGTTAGAGACAATCCCAGACAAATGTCTGCGTGTTCCGGCACCGTCTGATCCTTTCAAATAATCAGCTTCGATTTCTACCCAAAAGCCCCAATACAAAGCGACCCATCCATGTTCACACAATGCAATGTATCAATGCTCGGTGCCGGTCTTAAATCATGGGATCTCGGAGCAAACAGATGTGATGGTTTAAACGCCCAGAGTCCACCTTTGCGCCATACACATCCACCAAAATGTAACTGCACATTTTCCTGGAATACATCACTTCTCCTTTGGGGGACAGGATGGTGATGGTGGAGTCTGCACGTCATATAAAGTTAGATTTTTAATACCACATTCTAACGGAAAATCTATTACCAGAGATGGATGGTTCAAATCACCAAAACCAGGGATTCGAAGCAGTGTGTGACTGCAGACAGTTAACAGAACATTTGTGGGTTTTTTTTTATAAAGGACTTTCGCAAGACAGCAGCCTTGAAGTGAGGTAAATGTTTGTTTAGGAATGTAAACGTTTACAATCGCATTTCATATAAAACTCATGTTCCGCCTTTTGTGGTGAACACGCCGCCGCCTGTAACTTAACAAGAGCCATTGGAGTGACTTTTGCAGGGCTTTCGTGGACAAATGCGATCTGTGCAATGTGTACACGATTAGCTGAAGGGCCTTCCTTGCTTCCTTCTAGATTTGCCGTTTCGTAACTTTAGCGACTGTTCAAAACGTTGCAGATAAACCTTCAAAACGTGTCTGGGGCAAGCGTCAAGAGGGCGGGATGGGAGGAAGGGACGGGGGAGGGGAGGGGGTGAGACAATGTTAGATCTCTTTGTCACTTGACGTATGTTGTTAGTAATTAATTCAGCTCAGCCTAATTTTTGGTCTTTCACTTACTGTTAATTTTTAAGTGGAACCAGACAGTGAGTAATTATATTGCTAACATATGCACGCCAGGAGCGATTTTAATGCCTGCTCATAGCTAGATTCGTGTCTTATTTTCTACTGTGTATGAACGGCCCTTCGTTTAAAGGTAAAGGTGGAATCTGAATAGTTCTTCCAAGGTCGTTCTGCTGCCTAGAGAAAAACCAACATAAAAAATACATTCAGTTTAAGGCCAGGATCAGGGCGCTCGTCAAAACTTCTACATCAAGCCATCCCACTGCACGGTTTGTTGGAACAGTGTGAAGACACGACCGGTATTCAAAGTGACACAGATAATCCCGGCTTCTTTACCTTTGTATTTTCACGGCGTTTACACCATCAACAGACGTGTCTAATCCTCTGGTCGGGGGGACAAACAAATGACTTTCGCTGACGTTAAACTACTTTAGTTGCACCGATCTGCATTTTTTTAAAAAAATTGGACGTTAATTCTTAATGCAGTTTGGTTTCGATAAGATTATCATGAGCTCTGAACAGATTTCCCCATCCACACACACACACACACACACAGACACAGAGACAGACAGACAGACGGACACACAATTTAAATTCACTGTAAATAGCTTTCACATGGAATCTGGTTTCCAACACCTTGAAGCATCAACAAGGTGAGATAACCACCAGCCCACGGGGATGATGTGTCAGTCTGCAAACCTGCCCCGAGCAGCAATGGACAAGTGCACTTGAATTTTCCGCATTGTGGTTATGTGGATTTGTTTTACATCCCCCCCCTCCCCCCCTCCCCTCACCCTCTCTCTCTCTCCCCTACCCCCCTCCCCCCCCTCCCCCCCCCCCTCCCCTCACCCTCTCTCTCTCTCCCCTCCACCCATCCCCAAAGCACTGGGCTGTTGTGAGATATCTTGATTTCTGAATGGCACCCGGCTGGTTGGGGCGTGAATATAACACGAGTTGAGAGTTTGCGGGGCGCGGTCTGGAGGTTACTGTCTTACACGCGGATAAACAAATGCAGTGGGTCTGCGCCCAGAAGCCATAGAGTTATGTTTTACTGCAAGCTCCCAGCAGCGGTAACATGCGAGGCGCAGTTCGTAAGAGCGGCTCTGTGGGTTACTCAACTTTACGATGCTCTATTCAGGCGTTCACATTTCCCCCCATTAAACCATCATCACTCTGATCCCTGCCTCACCCGGGAAATGATGGGGGAACTTTAATGTTGCTTTAAAGGTCACACGCATTTAACCCCATGCAAGAGAAGGGAAAGTTCAGCTGAAGCTTGATTTTTGCGCATTATCCAGATGATTCGCCCACAAAATATAAAGTAAATCCGCTTACAGTATATACAGTACCAGTATATTCTGTAAAGCCCATCGAAATGTGTAGAGGACGTGTTGTATCAAATGCAAGGATTATTATTATTATTATTATTATTATCTGTCAGTGTAAGGACAGTTGGGAAGGGCAGTTGTATTTATGCTAATAGTTCAGATAATGAAACTGACTCTCCCCCACCCACTGTGTGTACACACAACACACACACACTTCCCAGGAACCAGTTGTGAAGTCAAACAGTTTCTTTGTTGATTCTTTTGTCTTTGATCTATCTTGCCTACCTGTCCAATCAGAGATATTGAAGTATGAGTGGGAAATTTAACATGTTTTAACTTAATAAATAATAACCATCGCATTTGATATCCCACCTTATCACATCATTGAAACTTCCCGAAGCGCTTCACAGAATATATTCTAAAGTAGATTGACTGTATATTGTGGGCAAAACCTGCCAGCCAATTGTGAACAATAAAGTCCCACAAACGGTCTTGGAGTGAGTGATCAAATTGCTTTGAGGGGAGGGAACATTACCTCAGGAAAGTGATTAGCCAATGACTATATAAAAAAGGTTTCTACTTACTGCTAGGTAAACAGAGGTTTGCGGAGTAAGGAAACTTGCCTAAGGTTTTAATTTGCCTTCTGTTATATCCTTTTCTAAGATAGAGGGAATTTTTTGTGAGACATTGATTCAGCAACAAACAACGCTTGAATGCACAGATGGGCTCCACTCAGGCTTACTCTAGAGACACATGTATCCCATTGTAACCTTTCATTGTTCATTCTCGCAGACTCCATTTATATTTAGCCAATTGTTAACTAAACCTACAGCTTGCTGTCCAGAAATGCACACTGAGTCATGGATCCTAATCCTATCTCATATGTTGGCTGGTAGCAGGTAACAGTTTACCACAAATAAGGCTGTTAATAATAATAATCCTTGCATTTGATATAGCACCTGTTGCATCTTTGAGATATTTCAAATTGCTTCACTATAACTATAACTGTCTGATAAAGACTTTTAAGCAGTTTATTCTATACAATTGTAATATGAAAGCATGGCTGCAGAACTGAAATGTAATGAATTATTGGGCAGAACTGGTTTCTAGAATTTTCTAATATAAAAATCTATGGGAAAATCAGACAATTAACTCATTTCTGGTCGTCCCTAGCAAATTTCCAGTGCAGAGGCTAAATTTCAAACCAAGTTTCTCAGTTCCTGATCTCAAAACAAGGATTAGCACCACAGTGAAATATTAAAATCATCAGAATTCATCTCAATATCACAGCCGATCGCTCTATCCTCCTCCACTCCCTCTCCTCCCTTATCTACTGTAGTGAGACCGCACTCGCTAGCCCTACTTAACAAACTACCCACTATACATCATAGCAAATTGTTTTTCCTTCCACCCTCACCCGGTCACCTGCAGGGCACCCTAAGCTCCATTCCCGGTCCCCTTCTTTTCCTTGTCTATATGCTCCCTCTCAGCCATGTCATTCATGTAGATGGGGGTCAACTTCCACATGTATGTGAATGACACCCAAATCTATTTCTCCTCCTCCAGCTGTGACTCCCAGTCCACCACTCTCAGGTGCTCTGGGATGTACCCGAGGTGAAGGGCTCTGTATAAATGCAAGTTGCTGTTGCTGATTATGTCACCATTATTTAAAACAAAAGGCATTGATCAAATATATTCATACTTTTATGCCTTGATTTTGCAAAAGAATTTCACTCATAGAGCACAAATTAAAAGGCGGGCCACTGTTTCCCGCCTATGGCCGGTCACCGGTGTCTACAAGTAAGTATGTGATCCATTTATGGTGCAAGGGATCAGTTCATACAGAACAAATAAAAAGGCCAAAATAAATCAAGAAGCCAGGATATACAGGAGCATTTTTTGGGTTGCAATCGCATCAAAAGATTCAGTCAGGATCATAGACTGTAGGAGTGAATCTCAGATGGGTTATTGTCACCTGTCTCTCCGAGGGGATTGATCTCATTATCCGCAACCTTACCTATAAATCCCTTCATGCACTAGCACCTCCCTATCCCTCTGACCTTCTCCTACCCCATTCCTCCACTCACCCCCTTCTTTCACCCACCTCAGCTTTGCTGCGCATCTTCTGTCTTCTTCTTGCCACGATTGGTGGCTGAGCATTCAGGTTTTACGTCTTTAATCTTTGGAAAACCCTCCCTCTGCCCCTCTATCTCGCCTCTTTCCATCTATCTTTAACTCCCATGATAAAACCTTTGCGTCAATGGTCACTTTCACCTCTTCTCTGCTTAGCATCTGACTCTGTCTTAATAAAGTGCTGTCATTCTACATGAAGGGCACTATATGAATGTAACTTGTTGCTCTAACCATCATCTGCCTAGCATCACCTGTTCCCCCCACCCCCGTCATTTGAAGTTGGTATAATTTCATTAATGACTATGCAATTTGTGGAGTTAATAAAGTCGATCTCTGTAATCTTTCTCAGTGTTCATTGTTCTAGTGAACAGGATGTTCCATTCAGAGAACAAGTGAATAAAACATATTTGAATACAATTCAAGTACTTTTCACATCTGAAGAACCAGTCAAAGATAGTAACAATTGAAGCGAAGATACTGTCCGTATACCACTGGAATAGGTGCAGATCAAGTGTTTTTGGTTTGCCATGTGATCCAATGATAGAAAGAAAATGAATGAAAGCTAACAGTGCAATTATTTTAGCTCCACTAGATTGATTCTTAGGATTTCAAAGGATGGCAGCTTGGCACTCTCACCTTTGGGTCAGAAGGTTGTGACTGTTTGCCTATTCTTCACATAGATTTTAAAGATCCCTCAACAGTATCCGAAAGAAAGGTGTTTTCTCCCAGTCTTGTGACCAACAATCCTGCAGATAAATTGGTCCTTAATCTCATGGCCATTTGTGGGACCTTGTTGGATGCCTACATTTGACAATAATCACTCATGAATTTATCATGAGTTCTTCAGTATATATTAGGCTTCACACCCATTGATACGATCTGTCCACAAAGTTTTTCTAAAGTTTCTTATTTTGCAGAATCTTCTTCTGTTACTCCCACACGCACTCTTTTAGCCTTGTACTTTAATGCCATCTTCCTTCCATCTGACTTCAGAGGACAGTCAGCATGCTAGTCTTCCAGGGAGACATTCCAGAGATGTAAAAATGTTTGTAACCACAGACTCGGAGTCAGACTGTTCTGTAGTCTTCTGTGACTCAAGTCTTGAAATTCATATGCAAATTGGAGGGTGTGGAATGTGCACAAACATATGGTATAGATCCTGATTGTTTGGCATGCATATATACATATGGGTTTGGTCGTAGACACATGTTTTGTACATGCGAATGGGAGGGAAACAAATTGACATTAATATTCAAGGGCAGAACAATATCATTTTGGATCACGAACAAGCAAGCTATTTAAAGAGAGTTTTCTTTTGCAAAAAAAAATCTGAACTTCTGCTCACATATTTTTGTAGGGAGGATACTTTCCATTCTGCAAGCTCTTTTAGACAGAAAGGGTACAATGCAGCCTGCACACTATAAGTACTATACTTATCCATTCTTCGATGGGTAGATGCCGAGGAATGCTCATTGAATTTGTTGTTACCTTATTCATTAACAGCCTTGTCATGTTCAATTTGATCTTAAACAGTAAGAGATCTTGATTGATGGAGAAGCCCATGAGTATAACCTACACTCCTATA
Source organism: Hydrolagus colliei (assembly GCA_035084275.1). Taxonomy (NCBI): domain Eukaryota; kingdom Metazoa; phylum Chordata; class Chondrichthyes; order Chimaeriformes; family Chimaeridae; genus Hydrolagus; species Hydrolagus colliei. Next base: position 17,340,315 of record CM068748.1, read on the forward strand.
GCTCAGTGTTTAGAGCATGCGCCTCACAAGTGAAAGACCTGGGTTTGATTCCCAGAAGCGCGAAACCTTGGGCAAATTTTCTTACTCTGTACATCTGATAATTATTCTTCAAGAACAAAAACAATAATAAATTGTTCACTTAAATCCACGACTGTTTGTGAGACACTACCGTGCGCAATTGGATTTCGCCCACAAATATACAGTCAATTCACATTACAGTATATTCAGTGCTTTGAGACATCTCAGAAACGTGAAAAGCGCTATACCAAATGCAAGGATTATTTTATTTATAACCTTCAAGCATTTGGGTGAGAGAAAAGTGCTTAGCCTTCAGTATTCGATTCAGTTTCCAAGTTATAGCATTCAAAGGGGTGGAGAACCATTCCACTATAAACTATGGGAAGTGGCTTAAAAACACTGTGGAGTTTGAATTTATGGATTAACATTAATTTACATCTATCACATTTCATCTTCAAAGAAGGCTTGTTAAAGTCTAATCATCACTTGTTTTTGGACAAAAGTGGGTTAGGCAAAATTAGTGAGAACAATTTGCTGTTCCCTCCCTCCCTTCCCACTAAGTATTAAATATAGAACTGCAAAGCAAATAGATTGCCTACTTCTCATTTCAGAATTAATTTAAAAGTAATTCAATGAACTATTTTCTTGTTCATTGTTACTGTATCTGTTGTTACTTTATCGATAAGGTTATCAAGAGCTTTAGTATCAGATCAGCAGAGTCTGAACTAGGAGAACTTGAAATATAGAACACTGGATCAGCAGAGCATGAACAAGAACTCTGAGATAAAGTCTGAGTCTCTGTCTGAGCAGAGGCCAGAAATGTAAGACAAACAGGCTAAGACTTGATTAATTTTGAACCTTCCAAGTGTTTCCTCTAGCAGGTGGGTCTCCTGATCTGGTTTAGGGCATCTATTGCCTTATTAACATAATGTTAATATTCTGAACATAAATTGACCACAATAACCCAAAAACTACATTTGTACAGAGCCTTTCACGTTGGGAGGATGTCCCAATGTCTCTTAATGTCATTTCAATTCTGTGCCTATTCTTGGTTCAGTTGCTAACATATGTCTCTTGCTTCAGATGCGACATTAAAATAGGGGTCCTGCCTGCCTGTTCAGGTGGATATTAAAGATTCCATGGCACCATTTGAAAATATATTTATCGTGCCCAACAAAAAACAAAAAAAATTGACATTCATTGTGGGACATTGATGTGTGCAAATTGCCTCCCGCGTTCGACTGCAAAACATATTTTACAGTACAGGTACCCCACTCCAATCGCGGTCTTTTTAACCGTGGATTTCACGTATCCACGGTTTCCTCTCTGTGACAACCTTTGCCAACCGCGGCAGTGAATTTTGCATATCCACGGGTTTTAACACTAACACTAGCATTTGGCATTAGGACCCAGTTGCGATGTCGCAATCAACCAGCCACGATGTCGCTTCTATTTTAGGATTAAGGTAAATAACATGAATTTATTGTTTTTTATATGATTTTTTATTGTGTTATTTGAACATTTATTGTTTTTGTTAGGTTATTGTGTTTTTTTTGTGTGTGTAGTAAAAGAACAAGGAACTTATTCCTCCTAACCCCATGTTTTCCATAAGGCCTTGTATTTGGCAACCGCGGTTTTACTAACCACGGGGGTTTTCAGGAACGTATCCCCCGCAGTTGGGGAGGTTACCTGTATGTCCTGTGAAGCACTTTGAGAGCACATGAAAGACTCTATGTCAGGTGTAAGGATTATTTAATTATTTATCATGCAACTCCAAATCCCTGCTTTGGTTTTTTGGTTCTCATTGTATTTCGGGTTCTCATTGTACCTTTTCTCTTCTCACCAGGTGCTTGTCTGTTGCTCTGAGGTAAACAATAGCTGCTGCTTCCACCACAACTGATACAGCATCATCATACATCATTTTGAACAATACATGTCTTTTTATTTATTGGTGGAGGAGGGGAAGTCGAGCTTTTGGCGTTTTTTTGTGGTTCCTTTAGAGAACAAATTTGCTTTTAATTCTGCAATGCTATGGCTGATAATTAATTAAGTGTTCTGATCACCTAAGACATACACCATGCTGAAAATATAAATTATATATCCATGAACTATGTGATATAGTGTGATCATAGAAGCACAGTTTAGCTTGTCAGGTACAAATGAATTGCTGGTAAGGAACGTGCAGCACACAAAACACCATCTCGACCACTTTATCGCTTTTACACATCAAAACCAGGCCACACTTCAACACGTTTCCACACTTGCTCTCACTCATACACACACACACACACACAGCCTCTACTTAACACCATGCAGCTAATCGGATTACTCTTGGAACAGGGTAAAGCATTGGCCCTTCATTTAAGCCACTAAATGTAAATTAATTCAGCTGACAAGTAAAGATAAAGCTACATATGGCAGTTTAGCATCTGGATTGTCAAGTTCCCTATTTCATTATAATGTACTGCATCAAGGTCTCTGTTACGTTCTAAAAGCCTTTCAGAGTTATTCTGAATTCTCTGCTCTTTGTAGTATTGCAAATATGTTACAGTGGGTGAGCTTTGACTATCAGAAATCTGACATTGATGCTCCATTCTCTTTAGTTAAATAATAATAATGATACTCCTTGCATCTGATGTAGCGCTTTTCACGTCCTCTAGACGAAAAAATCACACTACAGTAAAAGCCCGTTTATCCAGCACCCGATCAACTGTGACTTCCGTACAACCGGCATCGCAAAAAAAAGGTCCGATTAACCAGAATTTATCCGGAAAAATGCATTGACATTTAAAAAATACATATTTTTGTTTCTGCGTTTTCGGCCAAATATCCGGCACGGGCTTTAACCGGCATTGGCCAGGTCCTGAGGGTGCCGGACAGATGGGCTTTTACTGTGTACAGGGAATTGCAGGTCTTCCAGAGATAACCAAGCCAGAGGTGTGTCTGCAGACATACTTCCTGCATAAGTCAGTCCATTAATAAACCTCTTGAATCACACGAGCCATGATATCCCAATAGCCAAGCTCAATCCTGATGTATCACAGAGTGTGGGCATCGGGAGGCACCAATGAATAGGAATCCAGAGTGAGAATCCCGATTAACCCAATGGAATGAGCTAGACACAATTGTAACTCTTCAATTGCTGTCCTATGATAGGTAAACTCCCATCTCACAGTAGAACTGTTCTGCCTGGTTTCGGACCACATTCAGTGCTGCCTTCACCTGTTTGGTCACCACTTACCTCCTATTAATGAGCATAATATATAAAAAGCTAAACAAGCTTCCAATGTTGCCATCAGATCCTTCATGCAGGATAGCATATTGGAACTGCTGGTAAACAAGAAGCAATGAACATCTAGATAAACAAGTACTGTAATGAAATTCCAAGTGTTAATGTTTATGTTGCCACTTAGCAACGCAGTGTACAATGGTTGTTAAGAGGCGGCACTGAAATTAGCACAGACATGGACCTGGACCTATACCCCACCATAAAGTGAACATTATTATATTACAGACCCTATAATAGAAACAGAAGTTACAATCGAATAGGGAGAAGAATTCTGAAGTGTCTTGTGAAGCGTTACAAATGGTTCAGGCTTTGTGGTCATCATTTATGGGGTAATCTGAACCTTTCAATCAGATTACTGGCTCGTAATGACTCCCCAGTGCCCCATCCTACCTATTTATTGCATTGTAGTTCATTGTGCTTTATTGCACGGTTGTGCATGTGTGTGTGTTTGTGTAAGAGCATATAGCTTAGAGTGGAGGTCAAAAAAGTAACAGCTGATTGAAAAGTAACATAATGATCGATTGATACAAAAACATGATGACTTTAGGGATAGAAGCGGGAAGGAGGAAGTGAGGAAGACAAGAGAGCTTGGGGCGTTGAAAACAGTAATTTTAACTTTAAAAATCTCTTTCCAATTTTCTTCCCTTCTCTTTTGGGTTCTGTTACTCACTGGACAGTGGACACCCTGCTATTTTGTGAATAAATTTATATTATTCAATCATTATTCATGCTGGACTGTAATTGTCGGCAGGAGCTTTGGTAGAGAGGTGGGCCATTGTGAGGTGAGGTGTCAGTCTGCTTCAGTGGTAGCATTCTTGCTTCTAGATCAGAGGTCCATATGGGGACCTGTGGGTATGTGTGATCTTTGGATGAGATGTTAAACCAAGATCACTATGCATGTTGAGATGATGTTAAAGATCCCGCGACATGACGAAAGAAGAGAAGATTGATTGTATTGGTGAATTGTTGCGTGCACTTTGGCTGCTGGGTTTGTCCTGCATATACAAACGCAAGACACAATGGGAACCTATACTGGCAGCAGCCCTGTCTTTGGGTTGCACCAAGTCAATGTTTCCACAGAATGCAATCAATTAAATTTATTCTGTGAAGCGCTTTGAGATGTCTCGATGATGTGATACTAAATCAATTGCAAGGATTATTATTATGATAAACCACAGCATCAGTGGTGTACTAGCTAGATAGCAAACGCTGCCAACTGGGCCAAAGGGGGAAGCAAACATTGTTGAAGAAACACTTAAAAAGAATGTTTTTCATGTTACACACGACACCTCGCCATCAATTATTATTTGCTTCAGTTAATTACTTGTCGCTTCACTCGCAACAAATGAACTCATTTGCGCAGAGATTCGCCAATTCAAAAGCAATCTATGAATCTGATTTCTGCATTGTCTTTGGAACATATATAATGTAGCTTTTAAAAAACCAACAGAGTTTTAAAGTGCACCTGACTGCACAGTAGTAGACTTATGCTTCAGAGCCACTGCGGGTGAAATCTATAAAACTGTGAGTTCTTTGTATCACACAGCCAGCCAAAAGCATTTAGGATCTGGCTAACAAAGTTGAAAATGGAAAGAAATATGATGAGGACGTTAGACCAATAGATTATGGCTTTGAAAACTATTTACAGAAATCCATGTGTTCTGGCCTGGCTTTCTCCCCTCCCTTGCGTTTTGTCGCAGCCTGATACACCATAAGAACACTAGAACATAAAAACTTGCTTGGTTAAAGGAGGTTCAACCAGAAAGTATTGATCCATTCAAGAATCAATTAGACAGATTTTTGTTAGGAAATAATATCACAGGGTACAATATAAAGAATGTATAAAGGGAAAAAAATTAGTGACGGATTATGGCTTGGCATTTTGTTTTCCTGGGGGAAGTGGAGGGGGGGGGAAACTGGGTTGCTTTGCATGCGTGTGGACGTGTGAATGTAAAACAGTAATGGACAAGAGCAAAATCAACCTCAACACCAGTTCAAAAGCCCATTCGCTCCCCAACTCTCCCCGCATCGTACCGCAGACAGCCAGCTACCCACTTTTGTTGATCCTATTGACAGTATCCATTTCACAGTAGTTTTATGACCTCTGTTTAAATAAAAGCTTCAACAGAGTTATTCCTACCATTTAATGTTATAATTACACTGTAGGAGTCTCAGAAAAAGGGGTTGGGGGTGGGGGAGGGGTCATAAAATCCTTTTTGCTTTACCACTCTGACAGATGTTTATGTGATTATGGGTTAACTTTGATTACCAGAGAGAAAGGTCAGGACAAATAAGGGGACCAATTGTCCCCAGATTACAGTTCAGAATTCCTCCCATCCCAGAGAACAATAAGTGGGAGGAATGTTAAAAGGATCCTGAATAAACAAGCATTAAATTCTCTTTTTTGACAATGAGACGTTCAGTTAACAAAAGAGGTGGGATTTCGGATGGGGAGGGGTAGGGGCAAGAAATATACTTGGTTTAAGTGGCAGACAGATTTCTGTGAGAGGCAAAACCCATCATCAGTGTTTGTCCCCCCAAGTTCCCAGTCAGTTTATTTAATTCTGTGGCCCAGTCGGTTTTCAGCCGAGATTTTTTTTGGGAGTAGGCTGCTTTTGTTGTACTCCTGCTTAATGAGCTGGAAAATACAATTGCACTTTCCTAGCTGTGAAAGTTGCTTTGAGGGCATCATAAATTAGCTGCCGTGAGATACTTAAATTGATTTGCCTTTGTGCCCTCTGTGCAGTGCCTGTGTTCAGGCACATCCTCCCGCAGTCGCGCAGAGCAAATTGTTAAAGGATCAAAAGCCAGGCCATTTCAAAAGAGCTGGCCCCATTTTGACTGGGCAAGCAGCTAAAAATACATTGAACACGGAGTGTGAAGTCGGTATAAAAGGCCCCCATTATTCTCTCCAGGGCATAATGTTTATAAACGCTAGTTAATTAAGTAACATATGACCATTGGGTGCAAAAACTGCAGCTCTTGCAAAACATAAAGATGCTGCTTCCTGTTTGCAGTCACTCGAAAGTTTTCCACCCTTTTTTCTCTCTTCTTTAGCCTGGTTACCCCGATGTTGGGTGATTTACTAACCTGCATATTTTACAATGATGCAGCCCTGTGTTATGCATTGTGAGGCGCATGAGCAACACAATGGGAAAGAGGGGGTCTCCTGCAAATATTTAGCAAACTCGCCAAAAAAAAGAGGCACTTTATTTTCTCTCTTGCAAGCTTGGCACATGCCTTCTGTTACTAAGTGGCCTCATATTCAACAGCTCCTCGTCTCCTATTCTTCAACCCACTGGGTGCCCAGACTTACAGCCCTGGCAGCTGCTCTGGCCTTGAAAAGCTTTTTAGAGCCTCTCTCCGCAGGTGAGCCCTCCTGCCAAAGCAATTTCCAATCAAAGCCTCTTTCAGAACTTCACAAGCAATCGCACTTTGTTTGTGCCAGGCCTCCGAGTCGGCCTCACAATAGCCCCGGCTCTCACTAAATATGCAGATCATACTGAGAGGAGCCATTCTGCCCCGGCCTCTATTATGAGAGCTGATGGTCGGCGTGAGTTGCTGTGGTTCGGGGCAGGGCAAAAAAAACCTCAATTATTATTATACGTGCTAGGATGTGTTTAGTCAAAAGGTGTGGTGTTCAAGAAAAAGAGCTTTTCTGTCTTCAAAGCTTTCTGGCAGCCTGTAATATTAGTTCATTGCTATGCTTAAGTATAATTGCCCTCCTTTGAAGCCTGAGAGGACCAAATAATTTGCTCTGTCCTAAGGCTGTAATGGTAGCACCACCACCCCTGTAGCTACAACCACTATAAGCACCTCAGAAAGGCAGCTCCCATACTGAGCAGAGATAATACTGCCAGGCTGCTCTGTTGCAACTTCTTTTCATCCCCAGCTTCTTAACTTTATTAACAACAGCTTTACCATCCTTACTGAGAGCACTAAGTTGTGCTGACAGTGGCTTCACGCCGACACTGAGCGGAGGGGGGTGGGAGGGGGGGGGGAGCTGGCGTGGGGGGGAGTGGTATGTGTGCTTTGCAGTCACACTCCCTATTAACCGCAGCACACATCACCAAGAGATCAACACCAAGAATGGAAGTGCCACTTAGTTCCCATCTGGATTGCTTTCAATGCAATAAAAGGGAACCCTATGCAGTATCTTTGTTCTCTCTGTGTCACACCACCACTGGTTTGGTTGGAGGGTGTGCGAGCAACATCTAACTAACCAAATGATATCTATAACAACATAAGGCTTAACACCGCAGTCGTAGATCTCAGCACTCAGATGAATGGCTGTTTAAGAAGCAACTGAGTGGTTTTACAAACAACAGCAACACTGCATTTATACAGGGTCTTCACACGGGGCAGCGTCTCAAAGCAAACCCCAGCCACTTTCGGTTGATCCCAACCAAACCTTTTCCACTGACGGTTCGGCAAATCACTCGGAAGGAAAATGTTTCAGAATCATGAAACTTTTGAGAAATGCCGATATTAATACTTGCATTTTGATATAGCACTTTTCATGTCTTTTGGACGTCTCAAAGAGTTTTACAGAATATACAGTACTGTAAAGTAAATTGACTGTATATATGTGGGCGAAACATAGCAGCCAATTGCGCACAGCAGTGTCCCACAAACAGTCGTGGATTGAAATGACCAAATTATTGGAGGGATTATAATCCCTTTTGTGGAGGGATTATTATTAGGCGTGTGGAGTAAGGAAATTTGCCCCAGGTTTCGGCCTGGTTGGAATTGAACTCAGGTCTCTTGCTGGTAAGGCGAGTGCTCTAACCACTGAGCTACAGGACTCGACAAGTTTGTTTCCACCTGGTGCACTTGCCCTAGATATTCCTGGTGTCTGAAGCACTGTATTTCTCCAGCGCAGCCGGCTTGAGTACTTTAGATGTAAAGAATCAAGCTTTTTTCCAAGCATTCCCAGGTAAGTGAATGTATCGGCTGAGCAGCAGCTGTAGTGCTCCAAAGTTTGGAAATGAACACAGTAAGGTGTTTCTCCCAGATGAACAACAGCAACAAAATTACATTTGTTGTGCACCTTTCACGTCGGGAGGATATACCAAGTAAAGCAGGGAGAAAATTATTATGATAGGTTATACAGTACATTAATTTTGTTTCGCCCACAAAACATACAGTCAATTTGCTTTACAGTATATTTTGTGAAGCGCTTTGAGATGTCTCAATGACATGCCAAGGTGTTATATCAAATACAAGGATGATAATAATAAATAATAATAATATTAATTATTATTATTATTATCATAAGGAGTGTGATCAGAAAGAAACATATGTATCCCTGGTAAACATTGTGTTTTTATTCTGTTGGACAAAGCCACAACTAAAGGCTTTGATATTTTCTTGCCATGCAAACAAGTCATAGTGGGTGTGCAAAATTCACACTACATGGAAAACAGACATTTTTTCATTTCCTTTGCACACAGCATTGCTGGTCAAGACTGGAAACAGATCAAAAACGTGTTTGATAAGCAACCAGCAATGAGACATCCCCCTAGAGTTCCATGTAGCATTTCCATAAGTGTAATGTTACCTTAACCCCTCTCCAGTTTTGATGTAGGCTCTAGGCACAAGGAAACACTTAACAACATCAGCAACAACAAAATTATATTTGTATAGCAAATACGGGGATGGATGGAGAATCAATCAAATTCTTCTGTTTTGATAAAATAAACATTCCAGTCCAGTATCTGAGGCTTCTCTCCCTCCTCATTCCCCTTGAAACCTCTTCACAAACAATTCCTACATATCCCGCCACCCATCATCGGCTGGTGATTTCAATGTAACAAGCGGTTACACAGTACAATACACTGTACACAAATTGCACCAAATAACAAAATAGTGATGTAAGGGCTGAAAAGACCAGTGTGGTCTATCCATCTGAAGGATTGGAAATGTACGTACCATTTGATAGTCTCAAATTGCCTCTTTTCTCATAATAGTCTAAAATAGCTCCATCTGAATTATCTGCTTGGATTAAGAGATTATAACTAGAATCAGTGCTCCCTACTTGTGGAGTTTAAGTATCTCAAACAAATTATTTGGGCTCAATCTATTCTTTGAAGCAAAATTAGTGTTAGTTTCTTAATTGGTTCATTATGTTGATTAACCCAAAGAATAGATTAAGAAACAACCTCAAATTTTAACTCCATGTTTTTTAGAATAGCGAAAGCATCAACAGAAACTCCAGAGACCTTTTGTTTGCTTCTATGAATATTCCCACCTTCCACAGCCATGTTGCTGAACAAATTAAAATATTTCACATGCCTTGTACAATGCTATAGTGTATACAACTATATTCAGTTTTTACATGCACGTTTTCATGGTGAAGCTAAATTGGCTAGAACTGAATTCATGACTGCTCTGGATCCCAACCATAGGTCTGCGAGAGCTGTGTGGCAAGCAAAACTGCATGGAAAAGCCAATTACAAAAAGAAATTTTAAATGTACTGGTGCCAGAAATGCAATTGACTTGTTGTGGGATTCAAAAAATTTCAATTGCTTTTTTTTCTGGTACAGAAGAGTTCAGACGAATTGCCTGGAATTCAGTAAATTGCCATCTATTAGAGATACTGCGTCATTTGGATTAAAGTGCATTTCCCACGGCTGTGCATCCTGATTTAGATTGCTGACCGAACACTAGTGTTTATGCAGAGCAGATCTGGAGCAGCGTCCATTGAGTCACGCAATTCACTGCCAAATTCAAGCTTCCAGGAAATAGCACAAAATACAGCCAGAGTCAGCCACCAATTGAATTTATTAGGCATTCTCTCATTGCCACCTATAAGTTTCATATGTAACATGCCTTGGTAATATTATTGGACATAAGATCTTTGCAGATTCTTTGCTGCCTATCTACATCAACCCATGTTGACTAGTTATTGGGAATGATTGTTTTAGTAGTTTGATCACTAATGAGTAACCCTGGCCAGCTATGCCAGCTTGTGGTATAGAGCATTTATGAAGTATTCCTTCGCAACTTTACACAATTTGTGCCAATTTAACAAAATGCACATGGAATTAATGCCCCTTGCTCTCGTGAAGGAAATTCAAAGGAGATCTCAATTAGTTTCATGGAAAAATAAAATGGTTAGCTCAAGTTATACCCAGAGCTGAACATTTCTGATGCTAGGTCAGAAATTAGATCTTTAGGGATTAATGTGTCAACATCACCATCAGGTCAGCATGATGACCTGCAAAGTTGTGCCCTATACCGCTGGACTCAGAATAGAAGACCTGGACTTAGAGATGCTTAATTATTTTGCAATGACTTTGACATCTTCCACTTGCTTATGCTTCAGTGTCACTTCCAGAATCCAGCCTCTAATTTTATTTATGAACCCCTCCTTTCATTTTATTTCTGCCTCTATCTCTCTCTCCGACCTTCTCACTCGAATAATGCTCCTCTGGAGCACTTTGGAGCTCCTGTGGCTCAGTGGTTAGAGCACTTGTCTTGCAAGCTGGGGAAACCAAGCTGGGGAGACCTGTGTTCGAATCCAGGCAGGTCAGGGCGAAACCTTGGGCAAGTTTCCTTACTCCACATGCCTAATAATAATCCCTCCAAAAAAAACACAATAATAAAATTGGTCATTTCAATCCACAACTGTGTGTGGGACACTGCTGTGCGCAATTGGCTGCCACGATTCGCCCACAAATATATACAGTCAATTCACTTTACAGTATATTCTGTGAAGCGCTTTGGGACATTGATAAGATGTGGAAAGCGCTATATCAAATGCAAGGATTATTAATGCAGAGTCATGCTGGACTAGTGTCCTGTCACTATCAGCTTCCCTCAAATTCCTCCTTTTTGTATGCAAGAGCCTGAACTATGAACATTAGCAGATGTCAAAGTGTGGGATGGGGCATTGGAACCAAGACCAATTCTACCCTGTGTACACCCATGCACTTTGTTGCAGCTTTCACTGACTGCATTGTCACCTTAACAATTATTTGGCACTGACCACCCTGTCTGAGATCATCTAACTTAGCACAGGCTAACATTGAACCTCTGATTATCCTTGTGTATGTGACACAGTTTGAAGCGAGGCTGTACGTTTGGTAAATAAGTAGTTGGAGGAATATCGAATGCTCCTGTAACATAAATAGAGAGTCCGGGATTTTTTGTTTCCAAGTTAAAGGGAAAGCTGAGAACAAAAAGTGGAAAATCTCAGTTGCTAGGAATATTTTCTTAACTGGAGGGTAATTATTGACTAGAACGGGTTACCAGGAGAGTGAGTTGATGGCAAGAATCTGGGATTCCAGGGCACTTCTGACAACAGCACAGGCAGCCTAGCAATATCTGGAAGGACAGACCAGCCACTGGGGTCAGAGAGTCATCCCACTCAGATCCTGTTAACTCTGCAGGATTAAAGCCTCAATGGGAAGGGTGGTGCTGGCTGGATAAGCAGCGGGAAAGCTACAACATTATCAATGATAAGCTATGTAGTTTCACTGGTTCAACTCCAGCAATACCCCAATGCACTCTCTGGTGTTCTTGGATCTTCCCAACCTGTGCCTAATGCTTTCCAGAATTAGGAAAGCAGGATACATTCATCCAGGGAGAGTGTGCGTTTTCCATTCCGACAATCTATCTCTGGGATTTCCATGATGAGTGGGGTACATAGAAATCTCAGCTTGGTCTGGATACTCTTAAACATGGTGTTGGGTTTCCGCAAACACCCCGCTGGCCAATAATATTTTCTTTAAAGAACAACTCGAGGCTGTGGTGGGAGGACCTTAGAGAGAGTATTCTGGAAGGATAAGACCAAATGGGGCAAAGAGCTCTCTTTATCCAAGCCTCTCTCTCTCTCTTGAGAAAGAGAACCTGTGAAACATTTTGTGTATTCTCATGTTTTCCTAGAATCATATTACAGACAGAAAGAAGCTGTAGCCCAATCTCTCACAGAAGTAAATCAAAATTCAATGAGGTTTATATTGGTAACAAGGAGGGCATACGTTTTCTCTTTCAGATACTGATTGTGCATCGCCAGATGCTCTGGTTTTCCACTGAGGTTTTCACAGCCAAAACCGATTATTTCATTTCTTCCTCGATTTCCACATGTGTGCTTCTCACAGGACTCACTGGGCACCAAACTGGAGCTGAAAACCTAACTAAAATTGACTATGCTAATTAGGGCATTGAGGTCATTTCTCATACTGTTTACTGGAGATCTCAGCATTGTAGTACTTCCAACCTTCTGGTCTGTGTGTCTTAGTGCTGCACAGTGTCTTTATTCACTAGGCTATTGCAGGAGGAGCTCTGGACTTTGACAAATATAAGATTTGGAAATTAGTTACATATGAAACAAATAAGTTCACTGAGTCCTTGGCACAGCCTTGTGATGGGGAGTATTCATTTGCTGTCAGTAATGTTGAAAAACACAATCAACAATAAATTCATATTATATAACTCCTTTCACATCATGAGGAAAGACAACCATTTTAAATGCTTATAGTCAAATGCTAGTTTGACTCGAGACAATTCTGATGGCATCAAGTTTAGAGTTTAAAGTCACTGATTAACAAAGTGAATTTATTTTTGCCTATACAGTACTAATCAGATTTACCAGCACTGATTGGTGTATTTGACATGGACATATCTTACAGCTCAGTCGGTATCACAATGTCAGGCTAATGGTGGTAAATGGTGATCAACCTTGGCTCGAAAAATGTGTTGTCAAACCTCATTATCGCAAACTTGTAGAGACTTGTCCAACAATTCCTTTTATCAAGGTTCAGTATTTCATTGTTTGATTTATAAATGGAACTTCAACCAAGACGATAGAAGCTGCCAGTTATAAAAGTGACAAGATATGGTGATAATGAGTTTCCACAGTATCTAAAGCTTTATAGCTTTGTTAAATACCACCTCACTAGTCACTACAACGCAAAAAAATTAATATTGAAGGCAGTGGGACAGACTTCTTGAGTTCTCTTTGAGATCATTAGTTCACCAGCGCACAAGCAAACCAGCTAAAATCTGAGTTTTAATTTTGATTGGGTTCAAATTAATATTACACTACAGAACTGGATCCCTGTTCTCGAATCCATTTAATCCACTTGAAAAGTTTTTGATTAACCACATTTACGATACTCTGGCTGGCACAAATCAAGTAGATTTGGTTCCAATCAGTCTGTCAGCCGATACTCCAGAACAATAAAGTTACATCAGACAACGAGAAATAAATCTTGTACCAGTTTCTCTTTACACTGAGTTTCTTGTTGAGCATGGGTGTGTTTTTCATTGTAACCGAGCAAGAAAAATGCCTTTATTTCAAATTAATAATAAAAGACAGAAGCCACTTTGAATTCACCCGCAGGATATATGTCAGCATGGATATTTCCACCAATGTGGTTCCTTTGGTTTGTTAAGATCAGCAACTTCCTTTAATATTCCATTGGAAGTAAAAACATCATGAAAACTTTAAGCGGCAGGTTATTGCTACAGCGTTTTGTTACTCTTTCTGAATCCAACCCAGACTGGTGGCTGGCTTATAAAGCCCAATCGTGGAATGTTTGATCGGTCTCAATCCAGCTTCCAACAGGTGTGATTGTACAACATAAAACTAACCATATTGAGGCACTATTTCACACTAAGGCAGCTGCCACATTCAGGGGAGTTGTTGGACAGAGTTGAAAAGAATGGGGTCATTGCATTATTGAAAAGTAGAAGCTTTCCCTATGTGCCTAATTTGTGCTGCAACACAAAAAATAGTCACTATCCAATACCAGTTGCCAAAATTAAGCACTTTGACAATGTCTCAATATTTTGTAAAAAAACCCCAAATACTTTGTTTCCTTCCGATTTCTTCTACAAATTCCTGATGAGTGTTTAATTTTTTAAAAATGATTGATTTTGTCAACATCCTCTTACCTTGAGGAATTTCAAAATACCAAACTGGTCAACTGAACACCAGAAGGCTATCCAACATTAAATGTGCAGAACTAAGTTTCCAAGTCAATTATTTATTTAATGCATAGAGGGTTACCCAATACTGTGATCAACAACAGTGAATCACAGACCAATCAACATGGGCAGAAAATGATGCAAACTCTTCCGAAGCCAAATGCAAAAGTAACAGCCTATGCAATTAAGTCAACTTAGTCACTCGATTGAAGATGAAGCAATAAGCAAAGTGATTGCATGTGTGGTTACTAAAGATGTGTAGGTTATTCGTCTACCTTGGTAACCAGGGCATCTTATGGAAATAGTAGCTCTGATTGTCAGATTTGGCAATTGATATCAATCCTTGCATTGAAACAGCTCAAATCACAGTCCAATACGTTGCTGTAAAGTGTAGTTTGGGTTAATTTGTGTGGAGCAATATCCCACAAACAGCCATGAGATGAATGACCAATTTATGTTGGGGGATTATTGGCTATCACACTGGGAGCTACTACCTTCTATTTTCAAAAAGCATTATGGGATTTTTAATGTCATTGAGAACAGGTAGTCAGGACCTCAGTTTAATGTCTCACTTGGAAGACAACATCTCCTACAAAGCAGTAGCACCCCTCCCCCCTTCAAACCCCTAATTTCAATCATTCCATTTCATTGCCCCACTGGAGTCTCAGCTATGACTGTGAGCTCAAAGTTTCTACGTGAGTTTTAAATGTGAAACCCATGTGAAGGTTTCTGGCAGTGCAGTCAATCTAGGAAAGAAAGGGAGAAGATTCAAGGAGTCAAGGGTCAATGATGTGTGACCTCAATAACTGTGAATAGTTGAGACTTTGCTGGAGACCAAATATGTAGCTTTAATTGAATTTTGCGTCTTCATAAACTTATCTTCATCACAGTTGATCATTTACTTTATAATCATTTAGGTTCAAGCAGCAAATATTTAGTAATCAACAAATGTCTATTTTTGTAACTTCAGCCTCAAAGCATTTTAAATGATAGATTCTGAGAACATTTATAGTACAGAAGACCATTCGTTCTATTTTCAAAGTCTTTTAAACTTTGTGTTGCTTTGTGTTCTCAGTAGGCGTAAATTACATATACTGTACTTCGCTCCTCCTACAAAGAGCACAGTGCATGTATTCATATTTAAAAGGTTTGTAGGAAATAGTAGTTTGGGGTGAAAATATGCAGCTTTTGTGGAACTTTGCTGTGTGGGACATGGTTACTGAGTTTGCTTGCGAAAGACAATCATGTGTTCTTTGAAACATGACAATGAGGAAATTCCACTGTCAGATACGATTAAATTGAATCGAGACATTTGCTAGCGACCTTTAAAAATTATGCTTCCCAGCCTCCCATAGAATGTTTAAGGGCGAGTGTTTGGTAAATGTTATTTTTCCCAGTGTTTAGAAACAAAGTTTGGCAATGAGAATTACATAATCTCCCCAGAGAAGGATTTGTGAACTCTCTCATAGATGTTGGCAGGAAGCTGCAGTTTATTGGCTAATTTTAGGACACTGAAATAAAGAAAAAGGAATGAATGAATGAAATTAAGAAATGAAATGTGAGAGACATGGTCTCCTGCTGAGGTTTCCCCATGAGAGAAGTTTTGATCTCAGCTGGGCCACTAGAGGGAGGTGCTGAGCAAAGCCCAGCAGTTTCCCAGGAGGAAGGGGACATGGGAGAACCAGCCACACTGGGTTTCCAGCAAACAGGAGTCACCACTGGAGCTAGAGCATATCACTTACTGATTGTTGAGTCGCGAAAGAACTAGCTTGTGGTAAAATGAGAAAGAAAAATTAGAAAGGTTTCACAAAAATAAACAAATATGTCCTGGAAAATGCAACATTTTTCAAAAACAGGAAAGAATTCAGGCTTGAATGCTGTGCTGTGCTACACCGATCTCAGCCAGTGAAGCAGTTGTGGCATTACAATTAGTCTCAGCACTCACTCCTGGTTCGGCAGTGGAAAAATAGCCAGGGCTCCACTCCTGATCAGAGAGAAACCTGCTGGAAGGTGTGTGATGGTCTGCACAGTTGCCCGGTCCATTAAAGGGTTAAACTGATTCAGGGCAGTCACGGTTCACATGTACACAATGCCACTTTGGTTTGGTGTGGGGGCGGAGGGAGTTATGAGGTACCAATGGATGTCCTGCTCTCAAGGAACATATTCTAATGGAAGGAAAGAGAAAATCAAAGCCCTTCAGTAGGGGAGGGAATAAATTGGGCAAAACACAAACAAGACTTTATTCTTAAAATAAAACACAAAATGATCAATCCAGCATATTAACTCCCGACATAACAAAAAAAGAACTTTCAGTATGAAGATCAGGATGGAAG
This sequence comes from Hydrolagus colliei, assembly GCA_035084275.1. Lineage (NCBI taxonomy): Eukaryota > Metazoa > Chordata > Chondrichthyes > Chimaeriformes > Chimaeridae > Hydrolagus > Hydrolagus colliei. The sequence continues at coordinate 17,356,891 of CM068748.1, forward strand.
ATGATACATATACTGAGCTGGAGGCTTATTTTTCTGGAGAGCTATTGAGACCCACAGTGCTCAGATGTCTCTTTGAGCCTAGCATTTACCTGTTTCAAATCAGAAACAAGAGCTCCCAAATGGGTTTCTTCTATTATTCCCCTTGGCTCAGGCCTGGTACAAGCGTAAGAAGAAGAAAGGCCAAGAGTAGTCTTAAAGGCGCCACTTCTGATTACCTCAGTCATAAATATCTGGAAACCACACCAAATATGCTCTTTGGAAGTAACAGGACTACTAGACTGCCAATTACCCATCATAGGGAGATAATAGGTTGAAATGAAATTACATTGAACCAGCTAGCAAATTATATGCACTTAGCCCTGGATTTAATTTGGTCATGCCAAACCAGAGATAGACGAGATGACTTAAAGGTAAGACCACACATCAAGCTTGTCTGTTTGCCCATTGCAGATCTTTACATTTCAGTTTAATTTGGTGTATTGTTTTTCATATTTGCCAAATGCAAGATGCTTATGAAAAATAAGCATCTTGGCATTTCTCTATAGTCCTGAGGTAGTGCAGATCAGGAAGGACTCGAGTTTGATCAATGGCCTGTGTTGAGTTGACTGATCTCAACTAAAGCTGTAGAGGAGAATGTAGTATAGGTATGTTTTTTAGCCAGCTGGTTGTCTTGACACATGCGGAAACTCGTCATTGTACTCATGACTAACCAAACCAGACTGAGAGTTCCACATACGTACGTCACCAACAAATGGAATTTGTCCTGTATTTGAATTGCATTGTCTCACCCAGGAATACCTGTGGTGGTTGATAGGATTGAGCTGAGGCACCCTTTCCCCTTCGTCAAATATCACTCACTTTCTGGGTCATTGGAGCAAGTGCTACACGTCGCCAGCATTTGTTGGCATTGTCTTCGAAAGAAAAATAAGAATAGTTTTTTTTAAAGTCCTATCTTCTTTCAATTTTCCCTGTTTTTCTATCTCTGCTGTCTGGCAGGCAGATCAAAGACCCTGCACAATAATCCACTGGCCATTTTCATATCCTTTTGTTTTCAATCAGTGGCAATTGTGGGCCAGTCAAAACAAATTGAATGACATATTTCCTCTGTAAACTTGTAAAATAGCTGGGTACAGGCATACACAGTTTTAGCAGAAAGCAAGGAAACCGCATTAATCTCATTAAAAATTACAATAACAAGCACTTTGATTTGGGAAGAGAAATCTTTAAAGCTCCACAGGTCTTAAGGAAATTAGTTCTATGGGGCCATCCCTCAAACAGTTGATAATAATAATAAAATAATAATACTTGCATTTGATATAATAATAATCCTTGCATTTGATTTAGCAAATGTCTTCTAGATGTCTCAAAGTGCTTCACAGAATATACCGTGAAGTTAATTGACTGTATGTGTGTGTGAAAAACGCAGCAGCCAATTATGCACATCAGTGTCCCATAGACAGTCATGGATTGAAATAACCCTTTTTTTTTAGGGATTATTATTAAAATGTAATAATACGTCTAAGGTACCCCCAATAACAAGGTTGCTATGTTTAAGTGTTAAGGAAATAATAACATTTTTATTTGTGTATTTGTAATTTTTTTATTATCAGCTCAAGCACATGTAGATTTTAGTTGAAATTAGGTTTGATGTTATAATCTGGGTTTGATCTCCCCAAAATTATCAATGGTCAATGTAAATCAAGCCCTTTGTTATTGATTCTGTATTTCAAATTTGGTTCAATGAGACCCTCTCTCAAAAGAATTCTTCAAGTGGAAATAACGTTACTCTCCAGTTTCGGAGTCATCCTCATCATAAACTAATTCCACCATCTACCTCTTCTAGCCAAGTGAATATTAGCCTCAATTCTCCTGAACCTGAAGCAAAATGTGAGACACGTCGATGTAGCACCTTATCAAGTCTTTGAGATACTTAGAAGTGACATAAATGGGGTGTTATGTGTTAAAGGCCCAAGTCCATTAGCTTTGAGTTGACCACCCAATGAGCTCTGAAACTGCTGACCACTAATCGTGATTCTACAGCCCTTTGGTGTGTACCAGGTCACCGGCAAAGGATTTCTGATCCAGAAAATGAATTACGAAACACTAATCCAAATCCCAGCATTAACAGAATGGGCAGATATCATATATCTCGGTTACCATCAGCCCTGGTGAAATTCATCTTGTTTCTGGCAACAGATCTCCATTGTCTCCATTTCACTTGGCAAGGGCAGATGCATCTGTCACAGACTGTTTAACCTCCTCTTCGTTGGGAAGGAGTGGAATTGAAAACAGAATTAAAATGCTCCAGAAATATTGCAGCTGTCATCATTAAATTAGCGTTCGTACTCCTTCCTCAGGCAGTTTTGATCATGAAGAGATTATAACTACCCAACCTCTGGATGCTTGTCCAGCTGCTGTTAACTTTTATTTCAATTTGTTTTTGTTTCTTAGTGTACTTTGTAAAGCTATTTTCCAAACTTCCTTTGGTATGCTCCCTCCCGTGTCACACACCACATGCTAGCCAGGAGGATGGGGCTGTGTAAGGAACCACGCTGTTTATGGCTATTGGAAGCCACCAGAGAGATGCAATTGAACAACGCTCTCCAATGGTTTGCTTCCAGAATTCTCCTTCTGTGTGGAAGTACCTGAAGCCTCAGGATTTGGGAGATTTAAACTGTCATAGTTTTGCCCACAAAATAATCAAGTCAGAATCCACTTTACATATTCTGTGAAGCGCTTTGAGATAGCTCAACAGCATGATAAGGTGCTATATCAAGTGCAACGATTATTATTCTATATAGTTCTATGAATCGTGAACATAGGAATTTTCTACCTATGTCAACCGGATAATTGGGTTGAGCCATGCTGAGGGAGGGAGTCCTATTTTTTAAATGGCTCCTTATTAAACAGTGAATGTTGACCAAAACATCAATGGGACCCAAGAGTAAGGATGGATTGAGGCCCAAGTGTGATGGAGCTGAACTAACACTGACAATGATGAAGCTGTCATGTTGTGTGTGTGCCCACTCTCACTGCTGGGCTCCGTAATGCCTTCCAGCCAGATTCCCCTGAGAATGTCATCCACACTCAGTTTAAACAAAAGCATTCAAAACAATTTACAATGCAGACAGAAAATAAATACATTTAATATGTGTTAAAAGCTAATTACCACTATCTGTCACTGCTTCAGTCTTAAAAGTAGTGCCTATGGGGAGATTTGCCCTTTAATCTCACCCAGGAGAGATTTGAGGAGTTCATATTATATGGTCATTGGTGAGAGGAGCTTTTCCTTACACCTTTCTCATGGGATTTCCCACATTCACTAATTCTGGGAATCAGCTCCTTTCAAACCCCATGACGGATTATAAATGCGGTTTCATGTTGAGGGCTGAGTTAAACAGTGAAAAGAGAACAAACAAACGTGCTTGAAGAGAGGGGACTATTGGTATTTATATGTTTTGACTAAAACACTAAACAGTTTTGGGTGCAGTCACAGTTATTGCTTGTTAATTGAGATTGGGCCTCTGGGAATAATGTTGATGGGAAACGGACACGGCCACTTGGCATCATTACACACAGAACAGTATAAAAGAGGTTCCCATACTCTTTAAATAGGTTTATTTCAATGATATCATTCGGGTGGGTTGAATTTTGAGAATTTTAAGAAAATCTGATCCTCACATATAAACGCGGACCTGGGGGGACCACAAAACAAAGTCCCATTTTACAACCTTTCAACAAGAACAACAACTTGGATTTATAAAGCACCCTACAGAGGGGCAGCGCCTCGGAGTGTTTAACAGCGAGGAGCCTGATGCCGAGTTGGGGGAAAGAGGAGGTGTCCGTAAGCATCGTCAAAGAGGAAGGTCTTTCACAAAAATAATACCGCTATTTCTTTTGCAAGCCTGCCTCAAAGACTCAACTGAGGTGAACTTCAATCATGCTGCTGTCCCTAGTAATTCCTCTCAGCTAGCTTTCCGTGCAAATGTCATCAACACTTTGCGTTTGAACCGTTTCCTTAAAATCAATGGGATTGGGTGGGAGGGAGAGAGGGAGTAAAATGACTCATATTAGTCATAAACTTTAGAATTCAATTTACTTTCTCCTGGAGATTAAATTGACAGTATTTGCAAAGCAGAATGGGCAGGATAATTTATCCATATAACAATATATCCCTTAAAGCACGTTGATACGTCTCGACGTCATGATAAGGCGCTATATCAAATGCAAGGATTATTATTAAATCAGAGGCTAAAAAAAAGAAAATGTGTGTTGTACATCAAACACATGTCCTTGCCTAGAAACTAAATATAAAACACAAGTCTCCATCATGAGAAGCTCCATTATCAGCTAAGAGGACTGTTTGTTTGGTGGTGAATTTCAAACCATATACAATACTGCATTGCCTTGGCACCCAGCACTGAAGGGCATTGATCTTGGAGCTGAAATGTCAGTTCTCCCTTGAGGCCGGCCGGAGATTCAAAACCAGATGTGTCTTGGCAGGTTATAGGCGAGTGTTTACAGGATTTTAGTGTAGTAACTGCGGGGAGTATCAGACTAACTAGTATTTCCTCTTTCATAAGTGCTGTTAAGTGTGCAGTAATGCTGCGCCTTACCCGAATCTCTATCATATAGCGACTCTCTCTCATTGTAAATGTAGGAAGGATCTGGAGAAATGGATAAAAAAAAGATTTACAATTAGTCATTGTACTCGGAGGTGAATGTTTACATCGGAAGATCTAAGGGAAAGCAAACCGCAGCGCATCTCTGCTTTGCATTAGGCTGCAAGACGTTTCATCCTTCAAATCCCTTTCTTATTTCCTGAAATCACTTCATTTTTGTCATATTCTTCAGCGTTCAGTTTTTCTCTGCCAGACTGCTTCAATTAGCCTGATGGGTTACATGTGGCTGCTATCAGCAACTGGCATCTTCAGTGAATGGGTACCCGCAAACTGGCCTGTTTCTCAGCTAATTAACCAGCTCCAAAGGAGACTGACTGCTCTATAGGCCGGCGTCTTTCCTTATATATAAAGTTTCTTGTATTTTCAATGTACCCACTAAGAGTTTTACTCTGATCGAAATAAAAATGTAGAAAGCTTTGTTACAATTCCCAATGCACAGTACTGCGTTTCAGTGCTTAAATCTAGATTGTGCAAGCTGCAATAATAAATGAAAAGCCACTCAGTTTATTTCGAAGTGCCTATCTTTGTTTTACAGAGGCTGGAGGTAACACATACACTTGTTACCATGTCAGACAGACCTCCATCTTTACATTGTTACATTTATTAAAGTGACTATGTTTCTCATTTGTAGCATTCAGCAGGTTTGGTGCTTCCAGCGTCTGCTCCAAACCATTCCCATCCTGCCAGTGTTATCTAGTTGTGATTGGATGCTCCACTTTCCCTCTCCTTATCATCTTGGTTTTCGGAAATTCCACATGTTTATAAACATTTTATAGGTTTACCAATCTATTTTAGTCTCCCCAATAAAGGTAGCTAAACTTACCTTCCTGAAAGTAAAGCAAACATCCCCACAAATGTTCAAGCCTTTAAATAAATGCATCTTGGAAAGCACATAAGACAACATATTATATTGCTGGCGCCTTACTGTTATTGTTTCATCTAGAAGCTGCACATAGTCCTCCAGAGTAGTTGGTCACTCACCTCACAGCACAGTTTGTGGGACTTTGCTGTGAGTAAAGTCATTGTAGCGCTCACTGCTATTAACAATCATTGCATTCAACAGCGATCAGTGTAAAATTCTTTCCGATGTAACAAAAATCACTGTAAAACACACAAGCTCCCTCTTTCATTTTAAAAGATTGCAAACAAATTTCATATTCCACCATTTTTTTTTCCAAAGGTCTTGTTTTCAGTTCAGTTACATACACACACACACACACACACACACACATACAGTCAAAGGCAGCCCCACTTTCTTCTTTGAAGTTTGCCTCCTTCTTTTGTCACTGATGCCTTCAGTTAACACACATCCAATCATTTCTTTGCTGCAGACACACTAATATGACAGTACAGCACAGACAGGCTTAGGTGTCTTTACAGAACGTCTGCGATAAAAATAGTCTTTTATGCATTCTTGCACGCAAAATATTCAGTAAACCAGCCAGCCTTCAAATCACTACCTCACTCCATTACTTAGTGGCTCACAGTTCTTTTATCCATGGACTGTAATGTATGACTCAATGCTTAATAAATACTGTATGTTCTTGATTTTTATATGTACTAAATGGAAACACTGTTCAATAGGACATTAGTTATAATGTCTGGCTTACTTGTATTATCAGCTCATTATTTACCAGCTGGCAATCCAGTATCAGTAATATAGATTATATTCTCCCCCCCAGCCCCAGCTACCCTCCAATCGTAAACCCTACTCCTGATGAATTGTCAATAAGGCAAGTTCAGATGATATTTTACAAGTTTTGCATGTTTATTTGGTTTTTCATTTTCTACCCATTTTCATATACATCAACGATCTTCACCAATGTTGCCGACATGGGCGGCTTCTGAATCTAAGTTAATGGTGAACCCTCAAAGTGAACCAGTAATTAAAAATGAAGCTTCATTTATGAGAGAAACTAAGGGGATGGAGCACATTTGCTGTTCAATGTGTGGCGGGAATTTGTGCTTGCTTCAGATGTGTTTCGCCCACAAATATACACTCAATTCACTTTGCAGCAACTGTGAAGCACTTTGAGACATCTAGAAGATATGAAAAGCGTTATATCAAATGCAAGGATTATTATTATATGCAGTTGGCCCACGGTAAATGTGATTGGGCAGTGCTTGATTTTAACAGGATGAAAAGCATGTTCCCTTCCCCAGCACTGTTACCTCAACTTAACAATCAGAATAATTCATTGTCCCTGTCCTCAAAATGTGTACAATGTCCTTTAGCAGGGTGAATGGATGCAAATAGACTCAGAAAATATAAAAACAGCTAAAAATGTACAGACAGATATAGAGATCTGAATAGAGATGCAGGAGAGGGTAAGACACAGACATGGGGAGGGATGCAAATACAGATATAAAGACATGAATAAACATAAAGATGTACAGATATGTTTGGAAATGCAGACAGAAGTCTGGATTAAATAAGGACAAGAACTCAGACAGTTATCAATGAAATAGGAGCAATAAAGATCTGCAATGATCCAATGAACTGCTGCCAGACTGGCCTCCTCCTGGTCCTATACAATCCAACTTGACAACTGAGTTTGTGGGTAATCTACTTTATATGGGCATCTGAACATGGTTAAAATACTTTCTGGTACAAAATCCCTTTGAGAAACAAGCAGAAGGAGGCAGCACAAAAGTGCTGGCGAAGTCTTTCATTGTGACAAGGAAGCATATAACATACTGAACAAAGCCTGAGCAGAGTCATGTCAGAGACCATCAGCTCCAATGCTAAGCTCTCAGTCCTCTATGAAGAGAATGGCAGTTTTTCCACAACAGTTGTTGGCCCTTTGGACAGATCAGGCTGGAGGAATGAGATCAGATGATGTCGATAGGATGTGAATTCTGCTGATTGTTGGACCCATTCTTTTAATCGTGATAGTGGCTTGTTTAAGAGCAGTGGAAAAGAAATATCATAGCATGACCCTTCATGTAGAAATGACAGGTACAAGAATCTACATGGAATCTATGGCCTATTGACTGAGTATGAAATACTGTACATGGATTAAGCTTGTTAAATTTCTTAATTTGGATTTCATGACTTCCAGGAAGGAAAAAACCTAGAGGTGCTTTCTCAAGGTTGTGTTAAGTATTCTTGTGGGAGTTGGTAGCAGGAACTGTGATTTGGTGAGGCTGTCTTATGTGCAATCTCACCACCAATCAGCCTAGTCAAACTCAAAGCGCAAAGCTGGGTCATCACTAGTATTGGAAGGAGTTAAGCTGTCAGCATGGATGGGAGGGTGGGAGGATGTTGCCAGTATCAAATGCAACTCATATGCATTACCGACTTAGACTGGCAAATGTTCTTAAAGTTCTTCAGCAAATTTTAACATTTTCCTTTACATTGCGTAACAATCTGAAAGGCCAAGCGCTGGACCAGGGCTGAAAATAGAGAGAGAAAAAAGGAGATATTTACAGTGGTTTGATGATATCATTCTTGGTTATTAAAAGCCTGCAAATTGCAGGGCAAACTTTAAAAGGCATAATAAAAGGGATTTTTAAAAGTATGTACTATATTCAAAATTTCCAGGTCCCTTTTGCACTTTATGGCTGTCCCAACAACAAAGAAAAGTATATTATGGACCAAATAAAAACTTTAACAGAGCATAATTGCAGCAAAGCATTCTGATGTATCCAACTACATATTCTGATGTATCCAACTGCATATGAAACAGTCACTACACTATATAGAAAATTCTGTGAACCGTTTTGAAAAGTTTATGATGTAAGACGCTGTATCAAATGCATAGATTGTTAATAAGAAGCTTGTCCCTGAGATGGATCGAACAACAAACAGTATTTTACTGCAATCCCAACTGAGCTGAATGGCCTAAATAGAATAAAGCTGTTGTTTCAGGTTGCAACACAATACGTATCCAGTTGTCTGATCTTATTAATATGGAAATCTATGTTTTACATTGTTTCTGAAAACAAACGGCTCGCATTATAGGTTGAACGTTGCACATTTATGATACATCCCATTAATGAATGGAATATTCTAACATCTGCATTTCTCACCCAGTTTTACAATAAATTTCAAAGCCGCAACAATTCTAAAAGTTTTAGCTGCATCGTAATTCCTATGCAAAGGAGCAGGGAATAATGTTGTGGTTGCAATTCTGGCTTTCCTTCAAAGGCTTAAATGTGATTACTCTAGAAAAGCAGTGGCGCTTTCCAGCACAGCTTGTTAGGGAAAGGAGAAGTCAGCCTTTATTGAAGTGTTGTGGTACAACCAGTAGCAAATAAGGTAAATGGGATCATGCCATTTTTTTCCCATGAGAAAACAAGCCAAAATCCAAACACTACCATTCAAAGCTGTGGCGAAATACCACAGCATATTGACTCCAGGACTGGATCACAGTGTCTCATTATGGATTAGAAAACACGGTGCCATGATATTCACATTTATAAAATATGCTACAAATGAAACCTTGCCCTTGTTATTGTCAATTCAGTTTTTTTTTACATAAGTAACGCCACACAATGCTGACTTTTCTGGAGTCAAATGGCAAGCAAGCAAGGAAAAAAACACACAAAGCTTTGTGTTTTACATGTAACATCTTGTTATGGTCTTGCAGAAGGAGAGAAATAAAAGTCTCCCACTGAGCGACTCTTAAACATGTGTGCCTGCTTGGTCTGGTCATTTTGCCAATAGCATGAGTACAGCTTCAGGTTACCATTGGTGTCTTAGTTCAATTTGGAATGGCCAAACCGCAGGCTATTCTTTGGTCAGCTGGGTGTCTGACACACACGGAAACCCATCACCTTGCTTAAGAATATTCAAACCAAACTGAGGATTACATACATCCCATCTACGCATAAAAATCCCATAGATGGATTGTTGGAATGAAATGCACACTCTCTCCATGGAGGGAAGTACTGTATCTTGCTTACCTAATTCCAGAAAGTATTTGGTGCGGAATGGCAGGAGGCAAAGTGGGTTTTGGGGCAAGTTGCAGGCTTCAAGCAATGAGAAGAAAGATTGTCATGACTAATAAGAACTTGCACTTTTCTTGGGTGCTCCAAGAAGAATAAGGTCTCAAAACGCTTTTTAGCGATGGTGCGGAAATCCAAGCAAAGGAGAGAAGGAAGCAAGGAAGGGAATAGGAGGGAGGTGACTGACGGCACAGTCAAAGAGATAGGTCTTTTGAAAGATTTTGAAGACAAGGAGAGTTTTGAAGACAAGGAGAGCGGAAGGATTTTGAAAGGTAATTCCAAAACACTGGGGCATAGTGGCGGAAGCTAACTCAAAAATAGAGGGCTTAACTGAGCTCCTGATTATGATTGACTAGTATCACATGCCTGTTGCAGTACAATAAGCGAGGATAGGGAGCCTGCAGAAGTTTAATGAGTGGAATCTTTGTTGCTGCTGCAGTGTGTTTTGACAGTACTAACAACATGCCAAAATAAGGTGGGCATGCTATTTATTATTTGCCACACATATTGCTGATTGCAGAATGCCATCAAGACTTGTCTGGATAATCCCTTTCTGCGGTGCTTGGCAAGGCCACTTCAGCTTTCTATCTCCTGCCAGCCCCCACCACTCCCACTCACCTATAATCTGTGGAGTCCTATAGCTCAGTGCTTTGAGCACTCGGCTTGCAAGCAAGAGAACTGGGTTCAATTCCAGGCAGGGCAAAATCTTGGGCAAGTTTCCTTATTCCACATGCCTAATGATAATCTCTAAAAAAAAATTATAATTTGATCACTCAATTCATGACTGTTTGTGGAACACTGCTGTGCGCAATTGGCAGTCGCATTTCATCCACAAATATACAATCAATTCATTTGCAGTATATTCTGTGAAGTGCTTTGAGACATCTAGAAGATGTGAAAAGCGCTATATGAAATGCAAGGATTATTATGATTATTATTATTATCGCCAAACTCAGCTGGACTTAGAGATCTAGGCTGCTGTGTTCTCTCGGTTGTGTTTTTCAGTCCTTTTTTGTGAAATATTGCTGTCTTTCCAAAATATATTGTTCTAGTTTATAAAAAGCATCTGAAACAGGGATGTAAATACAGGAACCGCTCATTGTAGATCTAATAGAGTTTAGGACAAATTCCTTCATGCACACAGTAATCAATGTGGAACTCACTGTTGGAAGATGGTTGAAGCAAAAAAGCATTGACGTATTTAATTGAAAGCTTAACGCATGCATGAGGGAGAAGTTGATAGAGCAGAAGAGTGGGACTAGGAGGGGTGGAGGCTCGCATTGAGTATAAACACCAACACTGACTAGTTGGGGATGAATGGCTTGTTTCCATACTGTAATATTCCAAGTAATTCTCTCTGCCTGTTTGGTTTATTGCCTCAGTGAAAGTGAGGGTAGATTACTTGCCACTGCAGACATGCTGTTTTTCCTACTTCAGATACTCCATACCCCATTACTCCATCTATCTTATTTGCTTTAAAACTCCTTTTAATGATTCTCTAGCAGGCATTAGTTTGGGTCTCCCAGTTATTCTAATGCATTATGCATCCATGCCGAAGGCCGCAATCTGCTCGGAGGGTAAAATTGTTTATTAAAATAGTTCCTTAATGAAATCTGTGAACGCCAATTCAGATTTGAGATCAAATTACAGTCTTGAGATCAAGGACCAGCCTATAATTTACTCAGTCCCAGCTGTTTTCTATTTTATATAATACATATAAGATAACACTTGGACAGAAGAGCAACATGTCAAAGCATCCGATATTAGGCTGTGGTATGATTTTGAACACATGGAGATCACATTTGGGGGTATTTCTTAATAGGTTTTCTTATTAAGAAATCAGGTTAGAATTCCCAGGGGATGTCTGCTCTGGTATGAAATCCCATTGAAGTGGAGTTCCCGCGGGTCAGTGTGACATACATACCCATTATCAAGAGTCCTCATCCATGCAACTTGGGTTTCATATTAAGGAATCTCATTATGAAGTACTGAAAATTGCATCCCATTGTCACAAAATGCAGGGTTTGCCTTGTCCCTGGTTCCCATATGTAGACTATGTCACCAGTTTCTCTCTCCTTCTTCCCTTCTATTTTTAATGTACTGACTCATGCTGGGCTATAAAGGCCTTCGTTACTTGACTAGTGATATGATGGGAGGATATTCAGTTGCAGAAGAGCATCACAGTAGAGTCCAATCCTTCCCTCACCCAACAGCTGCAAACATTCTACCTGAGCAAAGCTGAGTGCTTTTTTGGTCAGTCAATAATAATCCTTGAACTGTATTTGATATAGCGCCTTATCAAGTTGTTGAGACGTTTCAAAGTGCTTCACACAGTATACTGGAAAGTGGATTGACTGTGTGTTTCATCAGCGAAACACAGCTGCCCATTGCACACAGCAGTGTCCCACAAACAGTCATGGATTAAGTGACCAATTAAAAAAGATTATATTAGTTTATTTTTGAAGGGATTATTACCTCCAATCAACCAACAACAAGATTTCTACTTACTCCTAGGCAAGCAGAGATGTGGAGTAATGTTTGTCTAACGTTTTAGCCTGCCTGAGAATCGAGCCCGGGTCCTCTCACTTGCAAGTGAAGGGCTCTAACCACTACACTACAGGACTCCATGATACCTTGATCTCAGGTTGTAATACACCTATTCTTACCAACAGTCAATTGAAATGCATAAGAATTAAATAGCTCTGAATGGCTGGAGACCCTGACTAATTCCTGCTGTCAGTAAGGTCTTCTGCCTGCTCAGTGGGAGATAAGCTGCTTTGATATTAAGCATAGTTCTGAAACCCCAGCAGGTCCTAACACTGAGGCACTGTTTATATTATTCAATCATTGGTGGAAAATTAAACAGTCCCTACGGATACCATTCAGATCTGAGTGAAATTGTTACTCATTCCAAATCTGCCCTTTAAGTAGCCAGCATTGGCAATATAAGACCTGCTATATACCTCTAGTGTTATTGTGCACTCTAATCTGTTGTACGTGAAAAGTATCCAACTGTATACTGCAACAAAAAAAAGCATTCACATTCTTGCTGTAAGCAAACAACATGACTAGCTGTACAGAGTTCAATTGAATGGGACAGAAAGGTCATTTATAATTATCAGGCGTCTTCCTTCTTTTGTTTCTTTTGCTTATTGAAGCGGATTTCTCCACAGAGGACCGGGCTGGAGTCTCGCTAGTAACACGGCACACTCTTTCCCTTCCACAGAGCGCTCAAGTGTTGCTCTGCTAATGATCTTTTCTCCCATTGCTTGTTTGCTGTTAGGCCTGTCAATCACAGGTCGTGAAAGCTGGAGACGGCGTCTGATCTTTGACAGCTCAAACAGCGAGACAACGATGGGAGCAGGAGAAATCTGCAGCCTCAAGTCTGCTGGAACACAACCACCCTGAGGGAGGACTGTAAAGAAGCTCATTTTCCCATCAAACAACTGCAGTACTCATTCTGGCTTTCTAGAGTCAAGGATTTTCATGTCAGGGTACTGGATATGCGTTTTTTCTCACCCTATTAAAGGTGATACATCAAACATCCATCAATGATAATTACATGTGAGACAAGCCTAAAGACTACTGGCATGGGCTGGGGTTTCAATAGATTCCTTTCACACTCGTTGCTCACTGGATGGGACGATAATCATCATCTGCACGGCACCTTCATTATAACTTGATTGTCTGGGGTACTTTGTAATAACAATAATAATAATCCTTGCATTTAATATCGCATTTCATCACAATCGGCCAAGATGTCTCAAAGCACTTCACAGGATACACTGTAAAGTGGATTGACTGTGTATTTCGTGGGCAAAATGTGGCAGCTAATTTGCGCACAGCAGTGCCCCACAAACAGCCATGGAGTGAATGACCCATGTGGGTACTTCCCAGCACAGATATACAGAGAGCAATCAGAAGGGAGAACTGACTGACTCTCTTCTCCTTCGCTTTGGATCTCAATTGTAGCACCAACCTAGGGCATTTTGCTTTTAATAGAAGAACAGCAATAATAATAGTAATCCTTGCATTTGATATAACGCTTCATCACATTGTTAACACGCCACAAATCCTTTCACAGAATATACTGTAATGTGATGGACTGTGTGTATTTTGCGAGCGAGTAGTATGAATTTGTGGGGGGTTTTCTCATTTCAGTTTGGTATGCCTAAGAATGCTTTATTTTGCCCGAGTGGCACACTTTAGTGCACTCTGACCCCATATCGAGAGCAATCACATTCTGCAGACTACCATACGTGGTGACTCTAGCATGAATGATGAACATAGAGTGCAGAAAATGAAGAGATCTGCGTGAAATCAGCTCAGCTCCACAGATACCTCTTGATGCCTATTGGCCTCCCTATCACACTGCTGTGGAGCGAGAGGACAGAGGATTTTTTTGTGCAGCACACAATTTGATTATACGCAAAGGGCTTCGTTGACTGAAACAAAAGCATCGTGAGGTCAGGCTGAGATCTCTAAAACTCGCAGGATTGTATTTTCTCCAGTTAGACTTGGCTGCCATTTCCTTCAGCTTCACAGATCAGTTCAAGTGTAGTCACTACCACAACTCACCATACCTGCTTTGACTGCCCACCAGCCCTCTATTCCACCTCCACTAACTAGGAGACCCGATGCCAAAAATGGGAGTGGCATTGCCTAGGGTGGGATGTGTGGGGTCAGGATGGAGCTGCTGCAAGGACATCACAGAATATACTGTGAAATGAATTGACTGTATATTTTCTGGATGAAACATGGCAGCCAATTGCGCACAACAGTGTCCCACAAACAGTCATGGATTGAGTGACCAGTATGTAATTTCTTTTTAAAAAAGGTAGTTATTACCCCCAGAAAAGTGATCTGTCGAGTAAGGAAAGTAAGGAAACTTGCCCAACATTTCACCCTGCTGGGAATCAAACCCAGGTCTCTCCCTTGCGAGGCAATTACTCTAACAAGGAAGCTACAATCTAGATAGAGAATATCAATAGCCAAACTCAATCCTGTGCTATCCCAAACCCTGACCTCTTGACCTGCATTCTCACTCCACACCCACACCCATTATTCATTAGAAACTTTTTCTCCTATCCCCTCTGTTTCTGAAAGCTGTTGACTTCTGTTTTGATCTAATGAGATACCTCACCCACATGTTCAAGCTTTGACAGTAATTGCTGTAGTAGAGGTTAATTTTATCCCCTCCCTAACCCAGAGGCTGTGCGGCCAATTGTACTATAGGGCGAGCTTTCTGTTAGACTATTTCTTTAAAAAATACCAAAAAGCATTTGTAAGAAGGGACTGTAATATGTATTTCACAATGAATGGTAAACACTGAAGAGCTTGCTGTACTACAGGGTGACTCACCCACTTCAATGTAGCACGTTCCACCCAAAATAGACCTCGGGCAATTCCTCCTGTGAAGAAGGGAAGGCCTTCTTAAGTCTTTTGCTCCAGTTTGCAGGAGTCCTTGCTCCACATGTTGCTGGGCTCTCTGAACTGCAGCTCACACTCCAGCTGGGACTGGCTGCCTTTGGTCACTTTTTTGCTTTACTTTCAGTCCAGGCTTTGATGTGTGACCCATCCTTAAAATGCAGCGAAAACTATCAGTGTTGTCGGCCAGTCCTGCAAAGCAGCACCCATTTCAATGAACTCACTGGTGAACCCACGGCATGTCTTTTACTCAATATTCTTGACCTAAATACTAATTCTTGCATGCATTGTGTGGCAAGAAATTTTGTCCGGTCTACACTTTATTTTCTTATGAATTAAGGTGCAGAGTTTCACCCACTCTCAAATAATAATAATAATAATTGACCAGTAAAAGTGACATTCGAAGGTCACCTCACAACCATCTAGAACTCACAAGTGTATGCAGATGGAACAGTAATCTGCTATACATCAAATATCATCATAATAAACCAACTAGATTGTACATACAGTATCATCGATGTGGCCATTCCATGTTACTACAACATACAAATAAAGAGCTATAGAGGAAGCATATCGACCTACAAACTGATTGTGGATGCATGTGACTGTACAAGACAAGCATAGTTCCTATAAGCATTAGTGCAACTAAGATTGTTAATAAAGCAATTCAGAAATAGCTTAACAAGACGCCTGATGTGCAAAATGTCCTACTCCTACTGTAAATAGTTATATAGGGAAATTCGAATCTACTAAGAAAAGTAACATCCATTCAAGAGTAACGTGGATATTGGTCTGGATGACCCATCGTGAAAATCACTTGGAAACTAACTGTATGGAATGATCTAAACTGCAATAACACAATGATAATAAAAATAATGAATAACACTCCTTGCATTTGACATATGTACCTTTCACATCAGGAGCAAGTCTCAAAGTACTTACTGTAAAACATTTTGTAGGCTTTATGATGAAGGCAGAATTAGCTCCCTAATGCTGTGGGTTGTACACCCATAACTAAACAAGTCTTTGTGAGAGTTGTTACAGCCTTTATCTAAAGCACAAACAGTAAAGATCAGCAAGCCAGATGGTTTGATAAATTTATTAACAATCAATCATCGAAAAGTGAGACCCACAGCACTATATTTTGATGGTCCACTGCAGAGAATACAAACTGAAATGGAGAAGCTGTTAAGCCTTAATTCAAGAATATAATAATATTTTCTGCATTTTTTATAGTGCTTGATCACACCATCAAGACATCTGAGATTGCTTTATATGATGTACCATAAAGTACAATAACTTTATTTGTAGGTAACTGTTTGATAATACCATGCAAGTATAACTTTTAAGGCAAGTGGTCTTACAGGCTAAGGCAAGGTGGAATTTGGAGACTCTTAAATCTCCTTTTTCTTCTTTGTATTGTTGAAACAGGAGCAAGCAACTGAGAGATGCATAATTGGAAGATGCACTGGGAGATGTGGGTGGGGGGAGGGTGGGGGAATGACATTATTTGCATGTATGATTGACTACAGAGGAATGCTTCCAACATGTGGGTGAGAGGTTATTGAATATGAACTGGCAGTGATGAAAATGAGGGGAACAGAGAAAGTGGTTTATGCCTCCCAGAGGCTCATTTGATAAATTCCACATGGAGTGTGAAAGTGAGTGACCCACGTGAGACTATGGGTTCCATCCCTGGTTGGTGCTCAAGATTGAGCTCAGAGTGCTTCCATTGGCCTTAGTGTATTTGAGGAGAGTGAAGGGGAAAATATCAAGCATGATTTGCAGCTCTGTTCATTATAGACTAAACCTTGTATTAAAAAAAAGAGTACTTGGTAGTACTCCAGTTTATTATAGTGGTATTCTCAGTCTGTGGGTCCTGGATTTAATCCAGCTCAGACTGCTGTTTCTGTTCCCTGTTAAGTGAGTTGATACCATCTTAACTTATTCCTACCAAGTGTGAATCCGCAGCATAAGAGTG
This sequence comes from Hydrolagus colliei, assembly GCA_035084275.1. Taxonomy (NCBI): domain Eukaryota; kingdom Metazoa; phylum Chordata; class Chondrichthyes; order Chimaeriformes; family Chimaeridae; genus Hydrolagus; species Hydrolagus colliei. The sequence continues at coordinate 17,373,931 of CM068748.1, forward strand.
CTAATAATGTGGTTTAACTTAACATTAAACAGGCAGTCTCACTCAGAGGATGGTTGGCATAGCAACTAAAATCATTGGAACTGTGGTAGAGCTGTTTTATGGATTTTACTGTGTGAGCTTGGCTCAGCTGGTAGCACTGTCTCCACTGAGTCAGAAGATTGTGGATTCAAGCACCACATTGGGACTTGAACTCACAGTCTAAGTTGACACTCCAATGCATATGTTGCATTTTTGGGGGCACCAACCTTTCCTTACCAGACCAGTCATTAAAATTGAGGTCTTTACTCCTGTGCAGGTGGACACTGAAGATCCCATGGCACTACTCAAAAAGTGAAGGGAGTTCCTCCCAAGGCCCAAATCCCCCAAATAAGAAAAATCAAATCATTTTCTTCAGGCTGTTTGTGGCACATATTATTATTATTATTGTTGTTGTTGTTGTTATTAATAATAATAATAACAATAATAATAATCCTTGCATTTGATATAGCACCTTATCTCGCCTTCTCAATATCTCAAAGCGCTTCACAGAATACACTGAAAAGTGAATTGACTGTATATTTGTGAGTGAAACACGGTAGCCAATTGCGCAAAGCAGTTTCCTACAAACAGTCGTGGATTGAAATGACCAATTTATTACAGTTTTGGGGGGGGACAGAAGAGTATTAGACGTGTGAAATAAGGAAACTTGCCTAAGACCTTGCCTTTTGCCCTGACCTGTCTGGATTCGAAACACAAACCTCACACTTGTAAGGCAAGTGCTCTAACCACTGAACTACAGGACTCCACAATGTCAGGACCAAGGCTTACCATTGAGAACAGACTGCAGGTTTGACCATATTATTGATAGAGTCAAGGGAGCTTTAGCAAGAGACCTCAAGCGATTATTAACAATCACAGCATTCTATACTGACTCTCAAAATTCTCTATTTCCATTCCAGATCATCCACCAACATCTCAGCTTCATTACCTTTGGAGGTTATAATTGTCTGCGCAGAGCCAGGAGACAGAGTGGGTGTAGTGTGCGTGAGAAATAGAGATGTCATAGTTGTGTGGTGCTGGGTGGTCCTATAGGGTTAAGGCTTAGTCACATCAAACTGTATTTTCATAAGGCTTTGTGGTTCCACAGTGTCATTTGCTGGATTTCTGTTGTTGCGTAAGACATGCTTGTGGTGTTATGTGTGGTGAGCAATATTCCGAAGACTCCAGCTTTTGAAGCCAATTGTAATTGGTCGAAGGATACTTTCCGATGATTTTTACACATTTTTGTAATGCAATAATGTGCTGGATGTTTTGGGGAAAACTGATTTGTACTCTAATCCAATATGAATTCAGCTGTACAGCCTTTCCAATCCCTTATCTATGGTGAATTAGCTGTTGTCAGCCAGAGGTGCAGTAGGTGCTTTAGAATTGACGTCAGAACCCGTGTTAGACATAACAAATCAACCAGAGTTTCCACTTCTGAATGTAAACCTTTTAAACCCTGCTGATGCTGTTGGTTTCTCTAAGGGCTCAGTTTGTAAATCCATTACTTAGTGTGAAGCTGAGCCCCACTGACCTGGAAGGTTCCCTTGGATCATAAGTCTATGCTGATCTCAGTTGGGATAAATGGAATTGTTGGCTGGAATCTACTTCTGGTTACCAAACCCATGTTGTGAGTCATGGCTGCACATGCCAGAGGAAGAGACAAACCAAACGCCTGCTTCTTGTCTTCTGTCATGAAGTGGGCGGTCAACCAACGCCTGGAAACAGCTGAATATAGGCAGTGCTGGAAGGGATAAACGAGCCATCCTTCCAATTAGAAAATCATACTGAAGGAAGCCTGATGTAGTGGCCTCCACAAACAATGATGAAACAGATAGAAATAATAATAATAATCCTTGCATTTGATATAGTGCTTTTCACATATTCTAGATGTCTCAAAATGCTTCACAGAATATACTGTAAAGTGAATTGACTGTACATTTGTGGGCAAAATGCGGCAGCCAATCGTTCATTCATTCAGTGCTTGGGGATTGTCAGAGGAGATTGTGTCAGGCAGACAGTATGATATTAATTCTTACAGAAAATACCACCAATATCCAAATTTTCTGGAAAAAGTTCCTAAAGTGTGTTGATTAATCTGAACAGTCAGAAAGAAGCCTATTGATGCACAGGATTTTTAGTTTTTGTTAATTACCTCATACGCTATATTAGCTTTGTAAAATACTACACCTGTTTAACAGAAGGAAGCAATTCAGAGGATTAAAATGGATTAGAGAGAAAAAAAGACAACATCTATATTATAGTTAATTGGTGACGTGTTGTGGGTAAATGGTGACGTGCTAAATACTATTCCTTCGTATCAAGCAGCTATAGCTCTAATGGGCTGGAATGTTCTATTTGATGAACTCTGGAGTCTGGGTGATCATGATCTGAAGAGACAGAATTGCATGTGCTTTGCTTTCGTGAACCATGTTACTTATACATACAGCAGTTGTTGTTTGATGTTATTTGTCAGCCTTGTTGAATATTTATTAAGGAAAGGACTCAGGAATCTGGCATTGCTTGCCAGCATTTCGGGATCTAGCAATTCGCAATAAACCCTTGTTCCTGCAGTTAGTAGAGCCAAGAGCTGAACAGCACCGCGGAAACTTAATGAACTTTTTTTCACCCTGGGATTTTTAAGCAAAGGTGTTAATAACTCCAATGAAAAAACATACCCATTTAGCCTGTTGCAGATACCTGTACAGATAGGAACAGCAAACGGTGCCAATCATCCCCTCAGAGGCTTTGCTCTGTGAAAGATCAGAGGTCAGAAAAGGTTAAGCACATTGTGTTATTCAATACATACTCCAAGTGCTTTACCTTTGAAATGTATCTTCTTGCAATGTTGGACCTTCTTACATGTCTACCAATAGACCCCATCAAGAAGACAAGCAGGAAATGTGACAGGCCCAACCAGCTTCTAATTTATTCACTCCAGGAAGTGAACTGTTCACACGAGTTGACCCGCCAAATCCCTTGCGATGCAATGATCCACGTCATAGATCATAGGATGGGAACGTCTCATCTGCCTTTCCCCTATATTGACTCTCTGTACTGCAGGGATTAGAAGAGAAAAAATATCACAAGAAAAATAAACGACTTTTTTCTTCAAAAGCCTGATGCCCTCGCCTGACATTCACACATGTGCACTTGACTACACTACTTCAGTGAGCAAATAGTAAATGTACAGGCTGCCAAGGATGGACATAGAAAGTGCCGATCCTTTCAAAAGCAAATAAGATAGATTTATATTAGGAAATAATATCACAGGCACAATATATACGTTTGGGACATGATGTGTGCATGTGACTGCCAGGATGGTGGAAGGTGAACTGGATAGACCTCAGTCTTTCTTTCGTCTAGCAATTATTATGTTCATATTGGTTTAATATTATTCCGTTAAATATTCCATTACAGTTTCTAGCCTCTGGTACTAGAGATAAATAGCCATGAGTTTTATATAATTGGAGGAGAACTAAGTGGTGGGGAAAAGTGTCACCACCAAACCTGAGTCTGTCCTGACTTGGCATTCACACACATTGGCAATGATTCCTTATGAACGTCTCTGAAACCATTTCGAATGCTAAGCTGCTGTATAAAAAAATCAAAACTCTTCCTTCACGGACTGTATCCCTAATATTTCTTCAGTGATAAGGTAATAATAATGATCCTTGCATTTGATACAGTGTCTTATCACGTCATTGAGATGCCTCAAAGCACTTCACATGATATATTATAAAGTGGATGTGATTCTGTTTTTTACAGGCACCCACAGTATACAGCAATCAAGTTAGAAAGGATAACACCAGTTGAACAGTTCTCGCTTCCAAAGCAATGGGAGAATATTCGGAGTTTGGGATAGGAGGTAGGGAGCGAAAGGAAAATAAAGGTTAGAATTACTGAGCACTTTGGGCATTACCTAATAATATTTGCAAGAATGGATCAAATCCAACTTGACTTTGGCAAATCAATTGCAGCATGATACCCGTACGTGTTAAATAGTTTGTACCCTAAGAAATAAGAATTTGATGCCAAGGCACTATCGCAGCTGCTAGCATTTAGTGAGGCACTCATGAATAGCTTTTTCAGAACTGATGCATTTACATCCTATCCCCAAGAGTACAAAAGTGAAACAAACCAGGAAGCTGGTAATGAAAAAACAGAATACCAGACAAGAAATAAGATCAAAGGCTTACCATAGACAGTCCCTCCTCCACTCATCGTGGAATCAATTCATACTTAAAGACTATCTTCCTTCAAACACCCTTCAAATGTTTTTAATGAAGTGCCCTGATTAATTTTGTATTACAGAATTACAAAGCCACTGTGTTATTTAGGTCTCAGATCACCCAGAAAACAAACATTTCTTCCAATTAGGTTTCAAAGTGTATCTCCATAATGAGGTGTTATTGATGGAAAGTCAGTGAGACACAGTGTCCGCTCAAAGGGGTAGGTTGGAGAGGGAGAGAATCAAAGCAGCCAGTGTAAAACTATGTATAAAATGCATAGTACGGTTGACTAAAGATCATGTTAATCTGGACCTACTGTTAACCCTTTGAGAATTGGGTTTTCATTTTCACTCTTGAGTATCGCCAGCCTGATTGTCACCAACTGCACCCCACAAGCTGATCAGGTCCAGATTTCTAGTTTGGATACTGGAACATTCAATGTATTAACGCTGGAAAGTGAAGAACGGGGGAGTGGGGGGAGAGGGAGGGAGGGTTGGGAGAGGGGAAGGATAGTGTCAATTTACTTTTAAATGTGATGCGAATTGGAGCTGGTTCTAGTCACATGGTCAGGTTGGGGATGCAGAATGACTATGTGAAGGCAAAAGGAACCTACCCATGAGGCTTTGTCCCTAGCCTCTTCCCCAATTAAAATTGAGATATTTAAGCACGAATAATAATAATAATACTGTACTTACATTTGACATACTAATAATAATCATAATAATCCTTGCATTTGATATAGCACTTTTCACGTCTTCTAGATGTCTTAAACCACTTCACATAATATATTGTAAAGTAAATTGACTGTATATTTGTCAGCGAAACGCAGCAGCCAATTGCGCACAGCAATGTCTCATAAACAATCGTGCAGTAGTAGCTGTAAAAGAGAATGTAACAAGTATTTGAAAAGAATACAAATCTGAACTGATACGGAATAAGGAGGGAGATTGGAGTTAAATGGTCCATCAAAGAACTGATCAAATGGCCTCTGTCAAAGTTATGATTTGATTTTAAACAATAAAAGCCAAAGGACTCCTGATAATAATACGTGCAATTGATATAACGTCTTTTATGCTGGATCTCAAAGCGTTTCACGGGATCTACTGTAAACAACAACAACAAAATTACATTGTATAGTAACTTTCTTGTTGGGAGGATGGCCCTAGATGCTGGACAGTCATTATTTCAGACCCGAGCTGGGGTCCAGATCGGGGAGGGTGGAGGGAGAGGAGGGGATTAAGGGTGGGCTATTGGACCATCGAAGAGGAAGGTTTTGAGGTGGGACTTGAAGGAGGCTAGGGAGGGGGTGAGGCGGAGGGTCTGTGGAATGGAATTCCAGAGGTTAGGTGCAGAGTGGCTGAAGGCTTGTCCACCAATGGTGGTGCAGGTGGGTCAGGGGTCATGGAGCAGGTTGGTAGGGGGTTAGGAGGTCACAAAGATAGAGTGGAGCGACGCCATGAAAGGTTTTGAAGGCAAGGACCAGGATCTTAAATTGAATCCTCTGGGTGATGGGGAGTCAATGGAATCCGGGCAAGAATGGGGGAGATAGGGTCACGGAGCTTGGAGCGGTGGAGGTCACGGGCCACAGAGTTCTAGATGATCTGCAGCTTATGGAGGGAATTGGGAAGGCCAACTAGCAAGGAATTGGTGTAGTTGAAACTGGATGTGATGAAGGCATGAATGAGGGTTTCAGTGGTTTGAGGAGTGAGATAGTGGCAGAGTTGGGCAATGTTGCGGAGGTGAGGGAAGGCAGAGTGGGTCATGGCTTGGATGTGGGGAAGGAAACACAGTTGAGGATGGAACAAGACACATAGGTTCCTGATTGGCTTGGTAAGGCAGAGGATGCAACCATGGAGGTTGATGCTGCCAGTGCCTTTTGTGTGAAAGTGCTGGCGTGAGCGAATCAAGTGGGCCTCAGTCTTGTTGATGTTCAACTGTAGAAAGTTAGCTCTCATCCAGGACTTGATGTCCAACTGGCAGTCTGTCAGACAGCAGCGGTCCTGGAATCGAGGGTAGAGGCAGAAAGATAGAGTTGAGTGTCATCCATGTACATGTGGAAGTAAAGTGTAGAGACTTCATTTTGTGGGAGGATGCTTCACATAGCAATTCTTGCTTGTTGTGTTTGAGTGATTTGGTCGCACTTTATACAAAAAGAAATGAAAACTGTGTCAAGGGGTGCCCTCGTTAATTCAGCAGATCCATCACACACAGCAGAGGTGTTCCTTACTGCTTGTCATATTGTCTCGTGGTTAGCATTCCCCTGAGTCACAGCAGGGAAGCTGGGATTCTACGGACAGTTTATTTGTCTTATTTTGTCTCGGCATTAATGTCTGGAATGCATACAGACCAGAGCACCAAAGCACTAGATTATTGAATGGCATAAGGGACACGAACATTAATGAGTGAATACAGTAGTTTGTGTTGCTTACGTTCAGGAACAGTTTGTAGTCATCTATACAACTGATGTTTTTTGGAAGGATTGGTACCAGATCGTAACCTTTCCTCGTGTTTGTGTTTTGCCGCAATTCTGTCATCATATTTTCCAGCACACACAATGGGATACTGAGGATGACAACTATATTGTCTGTCCCATTGCCCGCGTCCCCCTCCACACACACCACTGAAAGGCCAAGTCATAAATACTCAGCATTTGCTTCTTAAAGTTGTCTTATGCTTGTTTAATGTTTAATATTTCCTTGGGAGAAGTAACACAGATGTTTCACGTTGCCGAACACTTGATGCTTCAATGAAACCTGATTATGTAGCAATTATACATTGTTATTGAAGTGGGAAAACTTTAATAGGACAAGAACTTCCGGTATTCATTGGGAGTTGCTTCACTATCATGAAGAGGAGGATCTAATTACATGCTGTTTATTAAGTGAACAAACACCTACAGTTAAAGACATACTGCCAGTGGTCCAATTACGACTGGAAAATACATACACATTTATACACACACAAAAGCAGATTATAATAATGAATAGGAGTTGCATTTGATATAACCCTCGTGAAGCTGGACCATTTCAAAACACTTTGCGCAATGCATTACTGAATAATAATAATCCTTGCATTTGGTATAGCGTCATTGTCATGTTGAAAGGACATCTCAAAGTGCTTCACAGAATTTACTATGAAATGGAGTGACTGTGTATTTGTAGGCAAACGAGGCACCACAATTGCACATCAGATGTTCCCATAAACAGCCATGGAATTAATGATCCAGTTTATTTGGAGAATTGTTGGCTGGGAGAAAAGGAGAAACTCCCTTCTGTTTTCAAATAGTGTCATGTTATCTTTAACATTTTGATTTAATGTTTTACTGAGGGACAGCAATCCCAGCAATATAACACACCCACAGGACTGCACTGGAGTAGAAACTTGGACTGTGTGACTTCAAGTTCCGATTTGGGTATCAAGTCCCTCTTCGACCGCGCCTTCGGCTGCCCCACTAACTCTTCCCCTTCTCCCACTCTCCTTCCCCTTCCCCCTACCCCGACCCTCCCTCCCCCCACCCCCCCTCTCGGGTCTCGACCAGAGTGTTCAGCGCTTTGGGATGCCCTCCCAATGTGAAAAGTGCTATATAAGTGCAATTTTGTTGTTGTTGTTCTGACTCGGAGACGAGTGTTACCACTGAGCCACTCTGAAGCAGAGAGGCAAAGGCGGCAGCTAATGTGTACCAATTAATCCATTTGCATTGGGGAGGGCGGGGAGGGCAGGAAGGGGGAGATTTGGATGGTGCAAAGCTGTAGAATGAGGCTCAGCGAACATTATATTGTATTCATATAACTTTTATAACGACCTGAATATGATTACTTTCCCTGATATTTAGTATTTAAAACCTAGGCGGGCAAATCTAATGCTGCTCTGAGGCATGGACTGTCAGTTTTATTTTTGAACAAACTAAATCCTTGTTCCTCCCATAACTTTTTTTTATTTGAAAGCTATTTTTAACAACAAATATTAAACATTACACATAATATTCAGAAACTGGTGCCAATACCATGCACCAGGAATCTGAATGCATTTAGCACTTAGTATGTTGCAAATTCAACTATAAAAATAAATGATGATATCTGATTGTAATGAAAGTTCAGAGTGGTAATAATGGCCTTTGGAGCTGCTGTCTCGATGTAATAGTGTTTTTAACCCAACAGCTGCTTTCAATTCATTTTAAATTCACTGAAGCCTTGCGATCAATCCCACAAGCCGGCCTATTGTGCTCTGTATCCAAAAACTTGGTTAAACTTTTTCTTTCCCCTATTTTATTGGTTGTGGTACGGCTCCTGCAAGCGGATTCCCATCTTCAGCTCTTCCTTTGAAAGAAAGGTTTTATATGGTTTTTAATTAAATCTTCAACTAAGTGATTAAAGTGCCGTTTGATCAGGAAGAATTTTACAGTTTAATGCCCCTGGCTGAGGGCAGTAATCTGATGTACATTCCTGTGCCAACTTTGCGTGGAGTTTGCCCTTTGGGTAAAAACAATATGAGAAACACACTTTGTAAATGATACCATAGAAATTTGGAATGATCGGGCTATGCCTTAATCTCAGGGTTCACTTTTTTTTCCATAAAGTGAAAAGCTCATGTTTATTCCCGAGGTTCATGTAGCTGCTATCCATTTACTCCAGAACCACGAGGAGACTCTTAAGTGCTTGGAGATTTCTACTTAAAGTGTACCATAGACTTGGATCCGGTTCATGGAAAGCTTCTCCAAGTCTTTACCAGGTAATTAGTCTAACCTATTAGACTCAACTCAGCCAATCACCCCTTAAGAATCGTGACAAGAAGAATGTTACCACAAATCTGAGAACGGATGCTGCAGTATAACACTCCACAGAACACGATGATGATTTCTCATCTCCCCTCCCTCCCTCCATGTTGATTTCACATTTAATATTCTAGGCTGTAGAACGAGCACGGAGCCAAATGGTGATGTCTGGACATTTTTTTCCTCCCACAGAAAAGTTTTGTCCGTGTAACAAAGGGCTTGGAGGGTTTGTCCGACGACTGCTGGGTGTAGATACCATGCACAGTTGTCACTCACACTAGACAATTATAGGTTTCGTCCGTATGCTGTTCTGAATTAACTAATCTCAGCCAGCATTGTAGTTGGGGAATTAAAGTCGGGCTTCGTATTATTGGAGGGTTATGGCTGCTCGAATTTCTGCCCTTGATTAATACCCAGTCAGCTCTCTGATAACAATAATCCTTACATTTCCATAGCACCTTTCATATTGAGAGGACATCTCAAAGTGCTTCACAGGAATTGCTGTGACTGTGTTTTGTGGGCAAATGTGGCAGGCAGTTTGCCCACAGGAATGATCCACAAGCAGCCATCAAGTAAATGACCAGTTTTATCGAGGGGACTTTTGGCTAGGACACCAGGAGAGAGAAATTCTCTTCCCTTTTCAAACAGTGCCATGGGATCTTTAAAAGGCCACCAGAACAATCAGATAGGGAATGTGGTTTTAACCCATCTCTGGGTAGGGATGGGATGTGGCTTGGCTGTAACGTCAAAACACTTGCAGTGTAGACTCGCATGTGAAGATTGACTCCTTGGGTAAAGTAATGAGACAGAACCTGTGATAGTCAAATCTACTAGCCTGCGTCAGCAGCTTCCGGAGGGGAATGGAAGGGGAAACAGAGGGGAAGAAATGGAGAAAAAATTGGCAAAGACAAAAAGGTTAAAAATGAGCTTCTAATTGTTATCGCAGGTCAGCTTGCCAAGTAAACCGTAGTCATGTTTCAACCCATCTTAATTAATTACATTCTGAGCTGTGCCAAAAAAAATCCTTCCCAGCTGTGCTGCTGTTGAATCCATCCCAAGAAATTCTTGCTGGAAATATTTTACCTTTTGTGCCCTAAATTATAAAACGAGTTACCATGGGCCTAAATACCATCTTATTATCCAAATCGTTTTGCAAATTCTGAAAGGAATGGCTCGCCTGGCACGGTCCACAAATGGAATTTCAGACCCACCGTGCTTGAGTTTCTCAGGGAATTGTATATTAATATGCAAAATGGCAGGCAAGTTTCAATACTCCACACGCCTCTGTTTACCTAGTAGTAAGTAGGAACCTGGTTGTTAATTGATTGGCAGATCGCTTTTCCAGGAATAAATAATGGGACACCGCTGTGCGCAATTGGCTGCTGCGTTTCGCCCACAAATATCCAGTCAATTCACGTTTCAGTATACACCTCAAAGCACTTTGGGACATCTAGAAGAAGGCTTATCAACAACAATAACAACAAAATTACACTTGTATAGCGCCTTTCACATCAGAAGGACGTCCCAAGGCGCTGGAAACTTGTTATTTCAGATCCAAGAGTCCCTAGATTTCCTCAATAAAAATCAAACATGGGAACCCTAACCACAGCCTTGATTCAAATCAGCAAACTTACCAGATCCAGCAAACTGAAAATAATACCTAGTCTTAATCTTTGAGACCTTTTTGCCTTAAAATATAGTTGAGAAATTGTATAAAATTCTCAAAAGCAACCTTAATTTGGAAGTGTTATTTCTAAGCAGTTCTTGAAGAGAAAGGAGCTTTATACTGGCTCTGGACAGGTGAGAGGGTGGAACAATATCAAGCTAGAGTCTTTGTGAAGGAAAAGTATTGAGTAATCCCAGCTCAAGATGTTCAGTTGTAATGCTCCTCATAGTCAAATAGCCTGTCAGCACTTACTGTGTTAGGCTCACGCATGAAGAATGGGTGAGACGATGGCACAAACTAGCAATGGCAGCTGTGTAATCAGAAGGCTGAACAGATCTGACTGGTTTAGTCAGAAACATTCAATTAGGTTCCAAATTGACCAATTTGAAGCAATTTGGATTTAAGCAGAACTTTGGCTACATAACCCTTGCTCATGTTGAACTTTGACCCCTAAACGGTGACACCCAACACGTTACAGTGATTTTCTCTTTTCCGCAAACACAGTTTATGTTCCAGCAAATTTGCTTAATTTGCTGAAAACTCATTCACGCAGATTCAGCTGAGAACAAAACGCTTCAGAGCTGCAGGGTGTAATCATCTTGGAATACTTTATCAAGAGCATGGTGCCAATGTTCAAGTAACAATTCCCATGTGGTTTTCAGAATCTTTGTGCTGTTACTGGACTGAAATCAGCACAACAATAATAACAACAGCTTGCATTTATATAATGCCCTTCATGCAGTGTAGCTTCCCAATACATATACTGGTCAGATTAAGGAATGAATAACAAAGTCAAATTTTCACATTTCGGTAGCTTAACCTTGGTTGGGAACTCACCACGGGCAAAATCTCACACAGAAACACGAGACCACATGAAGGAAAAGCAAGCAGACTGGATGTTGGTTTAACATTCTATCCAATCGACAACACCTCCAACAATGCAGCACTCCCTCAGTACAGCACTGTGGGTGTCAGCCTGGATCATGAGATTGAGGCCTCTTATCGGACTTGACTCTGAGCTCAAGATGAGAGTACTTTAAGATACATAATGGTTCAGTCCTCAAGATGATTTTGTGTTATTTCACTTGTAATATAACAGAGTTATTTAGTATTTCACTAAACTGATTACATTTCTAAATGCAGATTACATAATTCCTCATCCAAATCATAGCGTATCTTTGGGAAATCAGCAGTGCGTTTTTCTAAAATATTCTAAACCTGATAAGTCAAATCAACAAATGGATGAATCAGTTTGTGCCTAATATGAATTGATGTGAGGTATAGAACATTGTCCTCTCCAAGCTATAACTGCTTGGAGATCAAGCCTCACTTTCTTTTGGGCTCCAACGTGAAATGACAATCTCAGTTTGATATTTAATTGAACAAATCAATACTGCAGTCACATATAGTTTGACACCAAGTGGAACTGAATTGACAATCTCATCTGTAGAAACCACAATAGTGTAGGAGATTTTAAAAAAATCCTTGCAGACATATGTTGAAGATTGGAGTGAAGAGGCATTGAGATTTCAAATGGGATTGCTTATTATGCGATTGAGCAAGGGCTCCATTCTGCAGCTAGAAATACAATATGGGAACTCCACTCCAGAGGATATGCATCAATGGGATTTCTGTTTTTTATCAACCCTGGGTTGCACCCAACCTATATTGCTGATATAAAGTGTGGAACATTGTGTTCCACAACACACGCAATCACTTAATGTGATTTGCATAAAGCCAATAGCAACACAAAACTGCTTCCAAAAATCAATCCTTAGGAAATCGCTCATACTTTTTTTTGACGCATTATTTAGTATTTTCACTTAGATTCAACCAATTCTAACTCCATACCAATGCTTCCCTCACTAGGCTGTTGGTGGTTGTCCCTTGAGATCCCAATACTGTGATTTCCTCTAAGACTCCTCCCTAAGGGGGGGAGGAAAAATGCTATGTGATCTGATATCACATTTTGCTCCATGAATGCAATTGGCATAAAAAAAATATTTTGGATTTGCTGATTACATTCACCGCAACAACAAACCCAATAACTTAGAGGTATGTCATTTGGATTTCTACACTCAAACAGTTTAAAGCTGTAAATTATCAAAAAAAACTCACCCCCTCATCTGATCTCCACTCTTGCATGGGTCAGATGACACAGCACTGTATGTGAATTATATTAAACAGTGTGGTTTTGCCCTTTGATTTACTAATGGGTTTGATCAATGAACTTTGTTTTAACCAATCTGGCCCTCCAGGCACCGGGAGGAATCCAGAGCAAACCAACGAGAAACTCAATCTGTCTTTTCCTGCCACACTCTTAAGACTCCGAGTTAACTTTTCTTCATGTCCTGATGTGCAGTACATTTACACTTCCGATCGCTGTATTTCTTATGCACCCGGAAGCCGTGCAACATGTTTTCCATTAAAAGGGACTTTGTTGTTTGAGGATTGCACATGTCCTTTGTGTACACACCCAGCTGATGTCTCACACATGCTCACAGAGTCACAGGAGACGGTTTACAGTCACAAGCCTCGCTCGCAGTGAGTGCAGTGGTATTGTTGTCTTGGATTGGGATGTTTACCATTACAACAACAAACAAAAGCCACAAATTGCTTTCACGTTGGGAGGAAGTTCCAAGGCACTGGAGTGGATAGCAACACGTTTGCACCCAAAATGGGATTTGGAGTCAAGAGAGGTGGAGCACTAGTGGGGAGGGGTATAAATCGGAGGATTATTGAAGAGGAAGGTTTCAAGAATGAATGTCCATATTAAACAAAGAACACCACAGGGTGAGATTGGGTAAAACCTCAGTTGTACAATTTGAGCCAATCATATTAAAACTCAGGTCATATTAATTGATAGCACAGAATACTTCTTTATTCTTTTACATTACGTGGCACACGGCTTGATGTTTTCCTGAATCATAAGACTGATAGAGCTTAAATTAAAGCCAATCGAACAAAAGCCTTGAGGATAAAGAAATCAATGCAAAAACAAATACAATAATCTAGAATGTTATTACGCGGATGGAAATTTACTAATAATAATCCTTGCATTTGTTATAGCGCCTTATTACATCTTCGAGACATCCGAAAGTGCTTCACAGAATATAATGTAAAGTAATTTTACTGCACAGTTTGTGGTTGAAACATGGCTGCCAATTTCAAAAAAACATTATCAACAAAATTTTGCTGTTGCTGAAAACGTACACGTACAAGACCAGCCTCGCATCTCAGTCCATCCAAATTCTGCTCCTTCCCAATCCCCTCATCACCATGGCTAGGATTGGGAAATCAACAGATGGCAAATTTGGGAACAAACACTTTCCCATCCAGCCTTCACTCCATTGTCGAGACCCGAGACTCGACTCTTTAAACACCGCACGGGTCCTTTCTGTAAATGTTTGTCCTGACACCGTAAGTTATTCTGTGTCAGCAGATGCTCTGTCCAGCGTTCTGCTTCATCACCTCATGTCACAGGATGCAGCCCACAGCAACATGTACAAAGCTCAGAAACAAACCTTACACCAGAGGGATTGCGGTGACAACAGCAGCTGAAATCACGCAAGAGCAGAGCAAAACAATCCAAGGTCGATTCTTGCAATAGTATTATACGACAGCATTTTTCCTTATAAGCTCTAGTGGTTAGTTTAGTGGTTAGAGCACTCACCTTGCAAGCGAGAGGAACAGTGTTTGATTCCCAGGCGGGTCAAACGTTAAGCAAGTTTCCTTACTCTGTTTACATCTGTTTACCTAGCAATGAATAGGAACCCAGTTGTTAGTCGATTGCTGGTTCATTTCTCCTGGAATAATCATCCCTTAAAAGCAAATTAATAATTTGGTCACTCAATCCATGACTGTTGATGGGACACCTTTAAGTGTAATTGGCTGCCGCGTTTCTCCCACAAAATACACATTCAAAATATACATTATTCTGTGAAGTGCTTTGAGATGTTTCAATGAAGTGATAAGGTGCTATTATTATAATGAATGAGCTGTGTTGGTGATTTATATTTAGCAGGCATTAAGCAACAAACAAATTGAAATCAAGCTTGGAATGTTATCATTTGTACGAGAAACTTTTAGTTTTCTCTCTCTCCCCACATCCAAAGAAAAGAACTGTTCAGATGTAATATTATTGTTTATTTATTTTTTGACTCAAAAGGATCTTGATGCTGTTTTATTAAACCAATGCTTTCCAGTCGTTGCAACAAGCCCGCTTTTTTTTAGCCAGCGTTCTACCCTGGAGAGTTGATTTTGTCAATGACACATAACCAGATGCAGTGACCGATGCCTGGGCTCCAGATGAGGGTTCAAGCCAGATAAAAGGTTGTCTCCTCTCAGATACCAAACTGGGAGGGGCGATTGTGGGCCTGGATCAAATATTCCATCTGTGCTCTTCCAGCAAGGACCCCTGGAAGTTGACACCTGTGTAGGCGCCAGCCTCAACTGCAATTATAGGATTATTTCACAGGAAATGGCACCACAGGCACATCTAGAAGTTTCAACTTCAATCCGCCCTTGGTTAAAATCAATTACTCAGAATAAAAGGATGAAGGACTACAAAAGCATGTTGTAAGTAACCAAATCTCTCAAAAGTGCATCCTCTGTTCGGTCCAATTAAGAGATCCCATCCCACTTCATGTTACCACCGCATAGCTAGCTGGCTGATTGAAACCCCAGTCAACACACAGCCTTTTGCTTCAATCTGTAACTCGGAAGGTAATTATCTTATGATCTTTAAACAAACCTGGGAAATTACTCATTAAATACTAAACGTAATGCTCAGTTTCAGGAACAGCTTTCCAGTGTTATAACATGGAGTTTCAGAAAGAATGTTTTTTTGTGTGTAGCACATTATCACATTGTAATGTCTCCAAGCTCTTCATAGTAATTACTGTCAAGTGTAGTGACTGATATACGGCAGTGATTTTGTTAAGCAATTTAATAATTATCCAGAACACCGAGCAGAACACCCTTCCCTTTTCGGACAGTATCACGGGACATAATCTTTAACATGTACTTGGTTTAAAGCCTTATCCAAAGGATGACAATTCTGACAATCTAGTGGAATTCCCCAGTGCTGCATTTAAATCTTACTCTGGGCTATAAGTTCAAGTCCCAATGTGGTCGTGTCAAAATCCAGAAATACATCACACTCACTCGAGGGATTTCGGCTCAGACACCATCTAGTGTGTTAGCCTGGCACAGTGGTAGCACTCTTGTCTCTGAGTCAGAAGGTTGTGGGTTTAAGCCCAGCGACTTGGAATTACTGTGTTTCACTATCCGTGCAAGCTGGTGGCCAAAGGCCAGTCCTATAGATCGTACTGTAAAACAGTGCTGTTAGATTACCTCTTGCACTTTTCCTGGACTAAAAGCACAAATAAAGTACGTCATGGCATCAAGGGTTTGCTTCCACAAGTGACCATGTTAACAATGATGGACTGAAACTCTGCTTCAGTTGTATGGGGTGGTTGCCTGCACACTCTCTCACTCAAGATTGTTGGCTGGTTTTGTGAAGCACATTTTTAAATTGATGTATTGCTGCATTCTGTGTCTGTCGTTACCAGCAACCATGGGTTTGGAGTGCTGCCTGCCGCAGTAGCTATAGTGCCAATCAGACATGCTATGTACACTGTGGATGGTAACCAACTATACAATTTAATGGTTTCTTATGTTTATAGCACTCTGTGGTTTTTAAACACAGCCCTAGATATAATTTGTATGTCCTTCATCGCCCTAATAATGAAGGATGTTTTAATTCAACGTTTTTAAGTTAAGGGACAAGAAAAAATTGGATTGCCTCAGCAAAAGGACAGATTAGGGCTTTGACGCAATGGGAGGACATTTTATAAGATACTCTTGGGCACTGCCATTTTGCTTACCAAATGACCACAAACCACTTTGGCCAAATTCGCAAATTGCTGTTTGCAAATAAACCTGCAGGGCTAACTTTAGACTACTTATGCTAAAATGTAGCAGCAGTAACAACCATTGTTGTAAAATTTGATATAAATACAGTACAATCTTTTGTCTTTGAATCCCAAATCTGGAAGCTCTTTTATATTTCCCTGCCTTGTGATATATGATGGCAGAATCTATTGTCTCAGTCACTACGCTTTACTCTGAAACCATTGTAGGCAATTTGGATTCCTTATTAAAGAATTCTATGAAAAATACTGCAAATTAGCTCGTCAACATAAAAAATCCTATGAAATAAATACTGCGGATTAGATCATCAACATTACATAAGTATGTCCTGCTATAGTATTAAGGAACAACAGCACAAACACAACAGAATAGCATTTCGGAGTGTAGGCTGGGATTCTGTGCAGGTCAAGAGGCCACAGTTGTGTATAGTAAAGGCTGAGTCTAGGCAAAAAGCATGGCTCGTATCTTAGCTGGCTGGCAGGAAATGTAGTCACAAATTAAAGTGTATTTTGCTTTCAGAGAAATGTCCGCTTTATCTGTCCTGGAGTGCAGTAATTACTTGGAAGCCTCAAAGAATTTTAAATACAGGGTTTATTTGTTTGTCTTATCATGGAAGAATGCACACTGTGCTTTTGTCAAGTTAAAAATATAATATACATAGAGTGTACCATTTCCTAGTAATGCTCTTGTGAGATAAAGCTCTTACAGTACTCCTTCATGATGAATTGTGTGCTACACTATCAATTAACCAGCGATTCAGTCTCTTCAGCCTTTCCCTGAGTTTAAAGGCAGTATGGTGCAAATTAGGAAGAGCTATCTATCCTGTGTCTGCTGTTTCCACCAATGTTTGCTTTTTTTTAATAGAAAGCTAAATAAAAAATAGAATAATTTCTTGCAAGATTCTCTAAATACTTGGTGAAACGTTTGATTACAAAAATACAGTCACGCCACTTTACAATAAATCCTGTGAAATGCTTTAAGATGTCCTCATAAAAGCATTGTACAAAAAGCAAGGTAGCGTCAAAGTATATTTAGTTAAACAATTTTAGTTAAACCAAAGATACTTTGATGAGAAGAAAATAAAGTTTGGACATTTAACTTGTTGATGTATACATAGCACCTTATCCAATGAGATATCATCCCTTGAGAAGTTATAGGAATACACTGAGTGACTTAAGTGAATTCAATGTGTTGAGATGAGAGTAAGCTACGTCGATAGATGGAGATCAGGTAAGTACAATTTACCAATTACCACTGGGTTTCTCTTTATGTCTATAACATAGCAACACTGCAAGTAGGGAGGACAGAAGGCAAGCTGAAGGGCTGATCTTAGATTTCCTGCAGAGTGCAAACATAGATGGAATTTTATGCAAGAAAATGGTTAAAAGCAGTCAGTTTAAGACTCCCAAATTGGAGTTGAAATAATAGGTATTGTTCTGATTGGATCACCACTTTTAATTAGACTTTAAAATTTAAAGTTAAAGTCTAAATTCTGAAACCAATCAGGAAAACCATTTAGAATTCAGCTCTCCAAAGGCTGATCCTGGATTCCGGGACGAAAGGGAAGGCATGGTTTTTGAAGGAATTGTGTTTGGCCCCAGATGTCTTTGGAATATCTTACACAGCAGTTATTCAATGTGCTATTAATATCCAGTGACAGCGCTTCAGCAATCTTTGTTCTTATTGTGCTGACAAATTGGCCAATTTGTACATTTTAATCCATCCCATCTCAGGTCATCAATGTGAAATGCTAACAATTTCAGTTCCTGTGTCTCGTGTAGACAACTCAAATGGTGTGCTTTTAGTGCATCCAAATCAGCAAAATTCAATGAAGCAAGCTGTCCACTGGACAATAAAAGAGGATTTGATTGTTCTTTCCATGTGATAGTATGGTTTGCATCTCCTTCTCTGATGGAAACAATATGTGATGAAAATGTTAAAAATACAATACCGGTATTTGCAATGTTCCAAATGGATATTTTGTTCCACGTTTGGGAAAATTGAGGGTTTTTGTGGAATTGAAGGCAAATAAACCGAAGGCTGCTCTGAACTTAAGGTGACATCTTCAAGGGGGTGCTTTTGTGTGTCCTAAAGTTGGGTTTCAGTATAAGATTCATGCAAGTAATACAAAGTCGTATCAACTGGAAATGGCAATCAGAAAACCTATTGAGATTTCATGAGATAATAAAGCACAATAGCAAAAACATCCACTTTTGAGAGTTTCTGAATGGGCCCATTCAGTAAGATTTGGCAAGGATTGCACATACTCTAAGATTGTCCAACAGCGAACATATTGAAGTTGCCAATTCACCGCCTCCTCTTCAGTTGATTTGCTCCACAATGGATCCTGACTTGTGTCTGTTCCTCTCCTGTGATTCATTCCTCAGGTTATTTGCTGTCTTGCTTGATGCAGAGGTAGAAACTGAATTAGAACTGAATGTAATTGTTGCCTGCAGTTATTCAGTACAATTTACAATATACTCTGTGGACGTTTCATCAGATGGACTCAAACATGTATAGTGAATTCCAACAGGACTGAGAGAGAAAATTCAGGATAGAAATCCAAGCTTGCTCCAATTTGATTCCATTCAATCCATTTAAGTGTGTGATGGGGGGGTGGTGGGGTGGGGGGTGGAGGAGGGGGTGAGGGGGTGGGAGAGAGAGGGCAAAGTTGCTGTTGAGGTTCAGATTTCTTTTTAAATGATTGAATTTACATTTTTCCTGGGAGAGAGAGAGAATCAACTAATAGGATTGTTGACGAAGGGAGAAGAAAAAGAACATTTTACGGCTTTGGTTTCAAATGCATGGCTTCAGATCCATTCAGATTAACTGGAACCAAATGGCGAAACTGATCCGGTAATGAGCAGTAGAATGGAGGGGAATAAGGAACACTTGTCCATCTCCGGGAACATTGTTTAACGAAATCAGGGAAAACATAAGGATTTGCTAAAGATTTGTTTTTTCAGTGTCAAGACATTGGACAAACAGAGTTCGGAACCCAATACTGAAAATATGCTCATAACATTTTGCTTTCAGACATTTTCATTGGCGGTGTCAGGAGTCTTCCTGAACCGCACCAGCTTTGAATATAAAGTGACATGATTGTATTTAGTTACAGGGTGAATTGGCTCCAATTTACTAAAGTACTATTAGAAATTATTACAGGAAAATAGTTTCAACGGAAATGACTCATCACATTTAGACTTATAAATCCCTTGGAGGAGTTTTACAATAAAGGATTAAGTATATAACTTGGTAATAAATTGGCTGCGCTGCCATTATAAACGCTAATGTAATATCTAACATTGTACAATTTCAAAGGCTCAATACCATAGGGACATACGATATTCCTTTATTAGTTTTGTTTAAAAAAATGCCAACTTTTTGTACTGTTTACACAGTCTGTCAAAGTGACTGCAGTTGAAATGATTGTGTTAGCCTTATTATGGCATCACTGTAGTTTGTTCACCCACTTGCAATGACAGTGTTAAGTGTCATTGTTAAGTGTGAGGCTTGTGATGATTCCGCCATTCAATGACTTATTGTTATTTTAGCAAATCTTGGTTCATGCTTTACAGACAATCAGATCTGAACTTATTGCTGCAAGTTCTTAACATACAAGTTGGCAAGATTATTTAAAAATATCATTGGATCTTTAGCGTTCATCTGTACAGGCAGGCAGGGCCTTGGTTTAATGTCTCATCTGAAAGACGGCACCTCTAACAATGCAACACAGTCCATCACTGCATTACAGCATCACCTTAGACCACATCCCAATTTGAACCCACTACCTTCTGATCAGAGGAGTGAGTGCTACCACTGAGCCAAGCTGACTCAGTGAACTTTTCTATAACTGATGAAAGTTAAATTATTGATTGAATTTATCATGAAAACTGCCCTTGTGAACTTGGATATTCGTGATGCTGAATTGGATGGTGGAATAATTACCCCAATGACCAATACGCAAAGACCTGTGTTCCATTGGGACGGGACCTCTTTCCTCGAAACTGTTCACTCGGCCAATATTCCTAGGAACAACACTCTCATAGACCTGCATTAAATGGCCAATGGTAGGTACCCTGACACAGGCACCAGAACAACCCTTTGAAAGCCAGTCATGCAATGCACCTCGCTTGGATGCTGTGGATCCACGAGCGGAAAGCAAATCACTCAATCGTTCATTTTCACATCTCCTCCCTAGAGTTCAAGCGCTCCGAGACGCCGTCCGGCGTGGAGGGCGCTATATAAATTGAAGTTGTTATTGTTGTTGTTGTAGGGAGACATTAGGTGCCATGACTATCATCCTGTTCTGAAGGAAATAAATACACAACCCTCCAAAAATTCGTAGAAATAGAGCGCACAATATGCCATAAATTAAAAGTGTATATTTTAAGGTCACCCCAGACATCAGCCCTCAGTTTAGATTTTAGTCTTATTTCCCCTAGGTTTGCATATAAAGTTTGCGGTTGGTGTGAACCTGGATGTAAGCTTTCTCTTCAGCCAACCAATAAAAGCTTATATTGGTATTGACTCCATGCACAAAGAGCACATTGTTCTGAATTACACCCTGTTTGTGCTAAAAATGTCTGATCCAAGAAATTGGTATGTTCTTAAAGGCTAAATGTTTTTTATCACACATCCTGTTTACAGTGAGAGACAAAAGGGATCATTTTCCATTTGTTAAACTCTGCACATAATGGAAATCAGTAAGATCAGGCTTTTGCTCATCTTGAGTAAGGGTGATTTAAAATTAATTTTAAAACTTTTTTTTGTGTGATTGTTGTTGTACCTGTTGGAGTCAGTGCATTGGGACTTCCTTCCGAAGTGAAAAGTACTGTACAAATGTAATTTTGTTTTTGTTGTTAGTGTTGAGTGCTGTCTATTACAGTTAGTGCAGTTATTTGTAAGAAGGGGCTTGTGCGAGATCAAAGTGATGTTCTGTTTATCTGTAATTCTGTAAGACGACTTGCAATGGTGGTGTATTAGTAGCATTAGTGCTTAGAAAGATCAAGTATTGGGATTATACCTAGTAACTAAGTGGGGAGATCTCAGGAGGAATATTTTCACACAGAGTTATTGGGATGTGGAGTGCCTTGCCAAGTGAGGACAAAAAGTCCTTTGTGGGTTTCAAGAGGAAAATAGATGGGTACATGAAGGTGAGAGGCTTGAAGGGGAATGGGGATAGGATAGGCCAGTGGGATTGAATGAACACTTTGCTTTGAAACCTGGTGCAGACTTGATGAACTCATTGGCCTCCTTCTGCGCTGTAAATTTTTATGATTCCAACTAACAGTAGCAAATATGCAACAACTTTCACAGAGCAAGAATTTTGTAAAAGCACAACACATACAAACAAAATGAGTTGCTTAAATTAATATTAATTATTAAAATGACCAATTAATAATTAGATCACAGTATAATAATCCTTACATTTGATTAAATAGCTTTCAAGTTGGGAGGACGTTTTCTCAAAATTTACTGTGAAGTGTGATGACCAAGCATTGTACAGGCAGATTATTAACTGACTAAAACTGTTTGTGAAGAGCATCATTCTCGCTGCTCCTTCGACTGTTTTCTGTGAAACTGAACTTGCATCTTGTGAGGCCTGTCCAAGTCAGCACTCAAAGTACCAGATCGGAACTTCTCTAGGGCCAAGTTGGAAGCAGTTGGATTTTCTTCCTACAAACAATGCATGGGTTTTTTTCAGGCCAATTTGGTCTCTGCACGCTTCTAAGATGATTCTTGTACCACATAAATTAAGTCACTTGTCTTGTGATGGCAACTATGCCCTAAACCTTTGTAACTTCCTCCCTCAACCTCTTCGCCTCACCCCCTCCTTTTCCATCTTCAGGTCGTGCTGAAGTCATTTCTCTTCGACCATGCTAATAGTCACCTTCCTCCTCCCACTGGCTCAGCCTTGGGCTCCCCTCATTGTGAAGCGCTCTGAGATGCCTCCTGACAAGAAAGGTGTTATATAAATCCAAGTTGCTGTTGTTGTTGGATAATTTCTCAAATCAAGTCATAAAACTGCTAAAGAGCCACCATCTTCAAGGGAAGAGTGTTTGGCAAGCCTTTTTTCAGGTGGCTTACAAGGGCACATGATGCTGACATAAATCTAGTCAAAGGGTATTAGTCACACCACTTGGATAAGTCATAACTGCAATAACAAAAACTCCATGTGATTTATTCTGGCATCTTTACTCCAAGTAACAATTGGCTCTCGCCAGCCCTTTAACAAATTGGACTCATAATTTGGGATTTGGGAATCATTTGATGATATCTGGCTTTTCTCAATGCACTCAAGCTTGGTAATTGGAGCAATTTGCATCTGACCGTCTCTTTGACTTTGAAATAAGGCTCAATTTGTCAATGAAGAGGTCACATAAAATCTGGCCAACTGAGTAAAATGTATAATGCATTTCAAGGCAAATCTGAAAGAGCTAAACAATCCATCTGTCTTCCCGATTCAGGGCTGCTTCCCAAATAATTTCCATGGGTGCATGCATTTCACAAAACTATTTCTGCAAAGCAAAGATCAGCGCTAAAAGAATGTTTTTGGGTGAGCTGCTTAAATGAGTTCAGCGGCTTTTTGCATTCCATTTTAAATTTCTGTCACCGCGGTTCTTGAATAAACAGAAGAGAGAAATATGGGAGATATTATCACCACATTCACCTTCTCACAACCAATGACTCAGTGGGGTTGAGATGACAGATTGCGTCGTTACACCTCAATAGCAATGTAACAAATAGTAATCTGTGCATTTACAACATTGATACATTGCGAAACACTTCACAGGGAATTATTGTCAAGCACATAGTGACTGTGTACAGGCAAATGTGGTAGCTGGTTTTATGTATAGAAATTCCTCTTTTTTGAGATTCTGAAAGCTACCATTTACTTTCAATTGGGGCTTTGCTCTATTTTGCTGAATGCACCACTGACCCAGTTTCTGAACTAATCCCATTGTTTACTGATCATCTGTTTAAACAACTTGCCATGATATTAAGATTGGAAATTAACAACAACAACATCTGCACTTAGATGGCGTCCTCCACGCATGGAGGGTAGTGCCTCAGCGCGCTTAAAAGTGGCATAGTCTGACTCCGAGCCGGGTGAGGGGAGGTGGCCGTAAGCATGGTCGAAGACAAAGGCCTTCAGGCAGAACTTGAGAGAATGGAGAGTGAGGGCAGGCGGAGGGATCGAGGAAGAGAGCCTTTTAACCCAGTGCAAAGGCTGGGTTAAAAGGCTGGAGGTGAGGGCTCGGTGCCATTTTCTTACAGCAAACTAGCTCTACCTTTGTGAAGTTAGGAATGCTCTGTCCACTGGAAGCGTAATGTCTGTCCATGTCATTACTGATAGCCAATTTTCCAGGCTCATTTTCCTCTTCAGAAGCACAAGAAACTCCCCAAAAACTGCTTCCAGCATTTCAACCTTGGCAGACAACAGTAATGCGAAAATGAGAAGTGAGCTTACAGGAATGATTTGAACCTCACTTCTCACTTTCCACTGCTTTGCTCTCCACTGAGTCGGAAAAGTGAGAATAATCACAAACATAGAGGAGCCACCAGGATCTACTTGCCTCTGCATATCTCTTTTCAGTAGATTTGGAGGAAGAGCCAATTTTATTTTCTTTGAATTTATTTTTCAACTTTTTTTTTCTTTTTGAAGAAAAAATAGCTGAGACTCGAGATCTGCTTTATTACCTAAACATTTACAGTGAATGATTTAATAGGAACCAGAGCTAGGGATGGTATGGCACATATTTGGGGGTGAAATTCCTTTCGTCACTAAGTGCAGCGGCATTGACTTGGAACTGGCCAGCTGGATCACAGTGGTCTTTTCTGGGCTGGTATATTCCTAAATTCCTATGATTATACGGACTGTTAATTCAAGAGCATTCCTGTACACCATCGTGGTTGTGGCAGCATTGGCTGATCTTTGCATGCAGATTGCACTCTGGACTGGTGGACTAGGGCTGCTGCTAGCAATGTAGATACTGACTGCACATCGGAAGAAAAGGATACTTGTGGGCATCTCTAGTTTGGACACATGAGTTAACCTCGAAATGCGGTCTGCCGTCCTTTCAAGAAAGAGCTGTCCGTCTGGCTCAGTTGGAATTTCCCCTGGTGTCCTGGTCAACAACCTCCTAGACATCTTGTTGCCCTGTTCACCTATCAAAATACACAGTTACAATTTCAGGTCTTTGATGGTGATCAGCCAATCATTCTGAACTGTCAGCTTGGCTCAGTTGGTAGCACTCTCACCTGCGGCTCAGAGGTTTGTGGGTTCAGTGGCCATGTTGGGACTTGAACTCCCAATCTAGGCTGAGGTTCCAGTGCAGTAATGGGGTTGTTGCATAGTGCATTGTTGGCAGTGCAGTCTTTCAGTCCATACTTTACACCATCCATCAATTCAGCTGGATGTTAAGCATCCCAAAATACCTCTGGCTCTTTCTCTCCATTGGACTCTCTCTCCTCCAAGCTGATGTCAAATTTACTGATCAAATCATTTCCGTGAAAGTAGCTGCTGGAGCATTGCACTACTTACTGCATCCTGTGGGGTTGGCTGGTGTATGTACACTGTTTTGACCTAATTTAAACATTCCTCAGCAAGAGCTTTAATTCAGATGGAGAGCTGAAAGCACTTGCTACACTAGCATAAGGACCCAGCATTTTATGCTGGCGGGATCTGGGCCTTAACTTTAAAACAACCTTTCAAATAATCATCGAGTAATAGGTCAACACAGCTGGAACCGTTAGACTCTACAAGTCAACACAAATGGTCCAATTTTTTGGAAGCTTACTTGTATTCATGTTTCTTTGCAGAAGCCAAATTTTACCATATGAGGGTTATGGTCCAGTGTATTTTGGAAACTAGACCAGGCTAGCGTGAGAGTACAAGCAGAGATTCATGGAAATGATTAAATCAAACAAACTTGTCAGAATCCAGTGCAGAGCTATCTTTACTCAGCTCAGACACAAGGATCAAAATGGGCCTATTTCAGGAATGGAACTGGGGTAGGGGAACTTCTTGTTATAATAATATTAATACTGACAATAATTCTTGCATTTGATATAGTGCTTTACCATGTCATTAAAACATCTGAAAGCGCTTCATAGAATATTTTGTGAAGTGAAGGGGCTGTGTGTTTTGTTATCTTTAAAGATTCAGAGGATAAACACACTGAGAACGCCTCGTCTATGCTGACACTTCTTCCTAGTTGTGGTGAATTCTCAGAATTGTGCTCTGTGTCCTAATACATGGGAAAGGGGAAATAATCATTCTTATTGTAGTATGATCGATTGCCGTGTGTTTTTGTGGCACTTAAGTAGATGCTGATTTTAGCCAAGGATCGAGTATGAGATGTGATGGCCTCATGGTTGAGATCACAGCTGACACTCACGAGCCAGCTTCACAGGTGAAGAAGCTAGCGGTAAGATACCACTGCACATGTAGCTGCCATTCAGCAAACAATTAGACAGCTAGGGTTCTTCAGTCTTGAAAAGAGATGTCTCAGAGGGGATTTCAGACAAGATTGTAAACAGAATTGAGAAAGTCAACTCAAAACAATACTTTCAAAAGTATAAAACAGCAGAACAAGAGGGACAGGTTTAGGGATGCAAAAGGATTTCAGGACAGACATTGGGAGATTATCAGAGGTTATCATAGTTGATACAGTATAATTTATATTGATATAGCACCTTTTGTGTTAGGAGAGCTGAAAGCCTCTAAGTACAACAAACGGAATGGGTTAATAGGAAAGGTGGTTGAGGCCAAGGACAATGGATGCAGTGTTTTTTTTAGCACTTTGGGACGTCCTCCGACGTGAAAGGTGCTGTATAAGTGCAATTTTGTTGTTGATGTTGTTAGGAGGATGTTAGAGATCTTTTAGAGATTTCTTACTTCTAAGAAAGCAAGGAAAGAATATAAGGGATTGACGGTCGGGTTTAAGGCGAAACGCACAATAGTGATAGTATCTGGATTAGTTCCAATATTATCAGCGGACATGGAAAAAATGAGTAGAATAATTGACTTCAATGAGTGGTTTGGCAAATGGCGTGTGCACAGGAGGGAATAAGAGAAAGTAAAAACATGTGTGCACATTGAAGAGAGTGTCCATCAGCAGAAGTAGAAAACAAAAAGGATCTGGGCACACATATTGATCATTTACTGAGTGTTTCCAGGCAACGAGAAGCTGCAAAAAACAGAACGAATTAAATACTACACTGGTTTGTGCCTGGATAGCATTTGACTGAAAGCTATGGAAAAAGTCATTCTTGCCATTGCAATTCCAATACATTTGAGATAGTGGGATCAAATTTGTCCTAAATTGGTTCTGTTAATGGCACCTTTTGCTCTGCGAATAATGGATCACAAATCTTTCCCTTTTCTGTTAGCTCTGCACACTTTGTCGGCATGGGATTTGGTTTCCACAAATTTTGTTAATACAGTATTCAATTTTTGGAAACCCAAAGTTACAATTGATGCAATAAATCCAGTTTGCGAATGTCACAGATTAGATTCCCATTGGGTGCAGTTGGGCAAAGTTCATGCAGGGCATGGAAAATTATAAAGGGTTTTCTTATTAAGGAATCCGGTTAAGAAACATCACAGGTTAGGCCTCTTGATTTCAATCCAATGTTTTCTTGGCACTTTATCCGATGCGGTCCACTATATCTATGGATACATGTCAGTAACTGTTATGTGTTGTGAATGTGAGCAGCTTGTGTCATTACTGGATTTTGCTTCCAAAAGCAGAAGTGCATCTCAATTCACTCCTTAAATGAGGAACAAAATTTGGATTCAGTTACAGAGAAGCAGTTCCAGGATTGTTTCTGTGTGTGTGTGTATTGATTGATTTGCTTTCTTATTTTGTAAAAAGATCACATACACATATGTATAGACACAGACAGCGACCAGATCTGCACAAGACCCAGAAATAAAGGGGGATATGGCAAAGGTGGAAATTCAGTCTCATTACATGCAGACACTGTCTCTGAATAGCTTGACCGATTCGTAAAGTCTATAGGGAGCGAGAGCTTGCAATACCATAGCCCTTTATTTGGCAGCTCTTCCCTTCAGCCATGACGGGGGATTTAATGTCTCTTTGTCAAGATTCTTCTGCTTCGGGTTTTTGTGGTCTCTTTGAAAGCCTCTAATTCAAAGCAGTCAGTCCTAATTGGCAGTCTTGCTGTTCCAGAAGGGCGGAGTATAACAAGCCCTGTACAGTAGTTACCTCCAGGCCTCCTGTAGCAGTTACCTGCCTGTCATCGACTGTCTGCTGTGTCACTGCAGCCTCTGTCTCACTTACCCTCCCTCCCTGCCAAGAGTCCTCCACACAAATTAGACAAAATTGCCATCAGCTGATGACTCTGTCATCAAATAGTGTACGTTTCAGCACCATCATTTATGATGATAAATAGCAGCAACTTTCAACAAAGGTGCTCATTACTCCTGGTGCCAGGTGACTCTGTGACCCAGACGGTAACTGCCGTGTCGGCAATTCAGAATGACAGCTGGTTGCTCTGAAGGTTGGAGGTAATTTCGCTGTAAACAAAGGGGTAGAGATATATACTTTAGATACCAGGACAGGTACAATCAAGACTTATCATACAGAATCGAGTCCCCACTGGCGCTTCTACTGAGAGACAATAATTGTGCTTATCTTTGTGTGAGTCTACCACCAGGAAAAGCTATCTTGTCTAGCACAAAGGAGGCCAAACCCTGCTGTTAACTGCTAATGGAAATGGGCTCATTGTAGAGTAACTTAAGCAACAGACTCAGTTTGTTATGTTGACATCAAGCCGATGTAATTGTGTTGATACAAAAAATGATTAGGTTTCAATGGAATCGTCAAAATGAAAAGCCAGCTGGAAGAAAGCTGTAGTCTAGGTGAGTACAGGTGGGTCTGCAGTCAGAATGGTAGACTCTCAACTGGGCGGTCCCTGAGTTCAAATTCCAGTCTTTGCTGACAATATGGATTAGACCTTTACCTAGAGGGAGGCTTTGCCTGTCTCATCTGAATCCTCTAAATGAAAGAGGGTGGAAGATTGTCTCAGGGAGAATGGGGAGGTAGCCTCTTCCTAGATTTGTCAAATAGCTAATAACTAAAACATGCCGTCATGCCTCACACATTGCAGGCAGAGAGCATTACAGTCTGTATATTTCAGTTACATTTCTAGCTCACAGACAAAAACTGTTCTATCTCAACTCTTTCAAAAATCCCAAAGTTAAGAATAGGACTTCACAGCCACTTGAAAGCTTAAATCTAGTACAAATATCATAAGTCATTTCTCTTACAATACAGTACTTCCAAACAAATTAATTTCTGTCTTTTTATAAAGATCACACGATTTGCAAATCTCTTTGCCACTAAATGCAAAGACAATTTATTTCTAAAGTTGGGATTTAGCATCAGACAACGAAGTTGATTCTCGATCGCAGCTGAAATCTGAGCAAGGATGATAGCTATGGAGAGTGTGGCACACTTGTGATTTTTTAAAACAACAGCAACTTGCATTTACACAGCTACTCTCATGCAGGGTAGCTTTCTGGAGCACTTTTTTAATGAGACACATCAAAAAGTCCAGCCTTGCTTTCAGAGCTCAGATCCTTGCAAATGGCTTTTAAAGCACTCGACCAATCTGTGATCATAAATTGCTGGTTGGATGTCTGATTGTTATGACCCACCTCTCGATTGTTTCAGTCATCCAATGCATGCAATTTTTGGTTGCTGGATGCAGCACACATATGGGAACAGAATACTTCATCTTGAAAAGGAAGCAGGGAAGTTCACATTCCACCAGAGGCAGACTATCTTAAAATGAGATTGACAGCAGCTGGAAAGGAGTACAAAAAGTGCACACTGATACCCACTTTCCTTGTCAATGAAGGGGTGATGGCAGCATGAGGATTCAAGACGGTTAAGCGAGAAGAAAGAACATTTAATATTTTAATCCTAGTGGTAGTTGGATTGCAGAGACTGTGGACTAGAGGCTCCACAGGCCAAGTGGTTTGGTATATTTTCAGCTTGTGCATTGTGACACTGAAATAAACCAACTGTATTATTACTGCAATACAACAAATATCACTGTAATGTTGGACTGTGTGTTGTTTGTGTTTTTTGCTGTATACGCATTGGGGAGGGGACTGCAGTTGCAAAAAGAGTAAACTTATTTTCGACCCCAAACTGCTCCACCGCCTCTGTGAACCAATCAGCACTCAAGGAAATCTAATTATAATAATACTTGCATTTGATAGAGCGCTTAATAATGTCTTCAGGCATCTCAAACTGCTTGATAGAATATGCTCTAGAGTGAGTTGACTGCATATTTTGTGGGTGAAACACAGCAGCCAATTGCACATAGCAGTGTCCCACAAACAGTTGTGGATTAAGTGACCATTTTTTAAATAACAAATTTCTTTGTATTCAGCTCCAAGGGTTAATAGAAAACACTCTAGACTCCAAACATCTCATGTTGTCAAAATTAAGATTGGGCAGAATTTTGGAAAATTCCTTTAATTCAATTTTAATTCAGAAGCACCTTTTCCGCAGTATTTAATCTTAATTTTTAAAAATTTAAGGCAGAGAAAAGAGATAGCTCGAGCCTCTGGTTCTCGCCTTGCACTATCAATGTCCCTCCTGAACACGTATCATTCGGTTACTTATGTGTGCTGCTGTACATCATTGCTACAGGCAGCAACACGGATTAGAGGCAGGACAGATTTTATTCTTGCTGGACAAGTTTATTGTTAAAACTGTGAATGATTTTAGCAGACCCCTGTATTCTTGCAACGGTTCAATTTCAGCAGCTATTTTCTCCTCTTGAATGGAATTGGACACATGCCCGCAAATTTTATTCTGTTTAATTTGTACTTTCAAAAAGCAATTACACAGCAGACATGTCGGTGGCTTATAATTCCCTCTCTTGATTAAAGCTGCCACATTTATTTCAACGGCCTTGCACGGGCCTCTTCCAAAACCATTAGTGTTGTGGAAAACCTAACTCGCATCGAGAGGAATGCTGAGTAAATGACACGTTTATGCACTGCTTTACAGAGGACCACAGCAGCTTTCAAACATTAATTAAGTGGCATCATACCTTTAAGGTAAATAATTGTAAGGTACTTAAAACAATGTGTAATATTGACCCTTGAAATGATCTTGAAACAAAGTTGTTGATAGAAACGTTCCACAGTCAAATTTTATTAGCACCTATTACAGGCAGGCTGGACAGCTGCTGCTATTTATGTGAATTACCTGATAAATGAAGAGTTTATGGAGACAGCTATTGGCAAAAAAAAGCCTCTCTTTCTACTGTATTTATTGGAGTTAGCAGGATAGCTTGAAGTGTAAACTCCTGTTGAGCGAGCAATTTATGCATAGACTGGAGTAGTCTGTTAGGATTACAGCCCATACCATTCATACTGCCTCTTGTAAATTGCCCCACACACGGGCCTTTAAAGTTAGACCTCATATTGTTGCAAAGGCGCAATTTAAACAGCTATTTTCTCTTCTTCAATGGAATTGGACTCGTGGAAACTGAGCTCAAACTCAATTTTGTACTAAATTAAATCTAAGAACTTGTAGTGTATTTATTGGCTAAGCATTAACTACAACAAATGACCATTTGTACCTCTGCAGCTCATTGCACGTAGAGAGAATGTCTTAAAAAGTTTGACAAAGAAGGAGCCTGAGCTGGGAGGGAGATGGTGGTGCGGAGTGGCCGAAGGCAGAGACAAAGAGACAGATCTTTAGATGGGGTTTGAAAGCAGAGGGAAACTCTTATAGTGATTAGTGTTAAATGCTTTGAGACATCTTCCTGATGTAAAAATGCAAGAATTATTATTGAAGGATTGTGATTATTCCTGGCCAGACATGTGTCAACAACAACAACTTTGATTTATTTAGCACCTTCCACGCCGGGCGGCGTCTCAGAACGCTTGTCCAGCACACTTTGCAGAGAACTGTTCTGTGGAATATCTACTTGTTACGAGTATACATTCCAATTCTGGTCATATTTCCAACTTTCAGACCTCAGATCTGTCTCAGCCAAAATACCTAGAATCTTATTGCATTAGAGAGCGGAATTTCATTCTTCTCTGCCCAAGAGTAGTATCGAAAGGGTGGTTCACATTTTGGGGAACATTATCTGGCAACTTTACCAGGTTTCTTCATATTCAGAAGTGGTTCTTATCTGGCCCCATAAGAATAATGCTCCTCTAACACGCTAGACCTTGGTTAAAATAATGGCTTTCCTTCTCATAGCATTTCGCTTCAGTTCTGAGATCATTAATAGCCAACTAGTTCTTGGTTACAGACCCTATCTCAGACACCCTCCTAGATGTTTCAAGCAAATCCTCCACATACTAATTGTGTGACACAGGCTTTATTAGAGGTTGTTGATTTATGGACTCTTTTTGGAGCTTAGTTCAACAGGCTGAATGGTCTTCTCTTGTTCTTTGTTACTATAATTTGCTATAACATCCTATTCTCACACGTGGTATAAGTGGGATCAGCTTGAACAGTTCAGTCACAAACAACAACAAATTACGTTTGTATAGCACCTTTCATGTCAGGAGGACATTCCAAAGCACTGGACATGTGATCAGAAGGTGGGTTCCAGTGGGTGATTTCAACCCTTTCCCTTTCAAGATATCAATGGAAAAAATACAGTGATTTCCAACAGGATTCCTTAATGATGAAGTTAGAAGCATGTTACAGTGATTTATGGGAACTCTATTCCGATACCATCTATTTTCAGAGCATCTAATGTGGAGTACTATAGCTCAGTGGTTAGAGCAGTCGCCTTACAAGCATGGAACCCGTGTTTTGAATCCAGGCAGATCAAGGCAAAACTTTGGGCAAATTTCCTTCCTCCACACACCTAATAATAATGTGTCGACTGTTTGTGGGACACTGCTCTGCGCAATTGGCTGCCGCATTTCGCTCACAAATACAGTCAATTCACTTTACAGTATATTCTGTGAAGCGCTTCGAGACATCTAGAAGATGTGAGAAGCGCTATATCAAAATGCAAGGATGATTATTATTATTTGTTATAAAGTTCTCACAGATTGTGTGACCTACTTGTAGTTACTGGAAGATGTCCCCACTTCATACAGACTTGCATTGAAAAAAAATGCACGTTAGATCCTGAATTTCACTAGCCGGATAAGAAACATGCTGTGCAATCACAATTTATGTGGGGCACTGTCCACATGTAGGTCACGAGCTCGATAATCCATTGAAACAACATGAAGTTTATCAGCATCTTTTACAGAGTTCCTCCCGGTGTCCTGGCCAACAATTCACCAGAATAAATTGTCCTTTCACTTCAGGTCTGTTTATGTTTTGACAATGCTGTGTGCAAATTGTCTGTCGCTTTCACCTACAAAAGAATCATTATACTTTATACTACATCCTGCGTAGCACTTGAGATGTCCTTCCGATGTGAAAGGAGCTGTATCAAATGTTAGGATTATGATTATTATAATTACAATGTTGGGAATATTCTCAATCACATTCTAAAAAGTATAACCTGCTTCAGAGCCTGGAGGAGCCTTAATCAACAGCTATACAAGGGATGTTGCATTCTTCAAAAAGTGTACTTGAAGGCAAAGGACAATCCTTCCTTTGTGGCAGCCAGTCAGAATCGACACGAAGGTTCTTTTCACATGGAACAACAACAACAACAACAACAAATTATATTTGTATACTGTATTGCCTTTCATGTCAGGAGGACATCCCATCACTACAGCTGGTGTTATTGGGAATCGGCGTCTGGTAGTGGCCAGATACTTTTACCCTTGAGGCAATAGAAAGAAACTATTCCTTTTAAGACAGAAACCAGCAAGTCGACCTGAGGTAAACACAATTTTACTTAAAGAAAGCTTTCTTTTCTCAATTCAGCCCATTCATTGTAGCATTTTCAGTTGGTAATAAAAAGGCCCCTCTGTAGTTTGCTTAATCTAAATTACTGACAATTTAATGTGAATTTGTGTGTCGTGTCCATTAGGGGTGAAAGAGTCTTTCTCTCTCCTGTCCCTTCCCCACCCTCGATCAACTATTATGAGATAGCAAGACTGCAGCCATATTGAGAATTACATTCAGAAGAGTGGTAGCAAATGAATGTTTCCAATAAATGCAACTAACATTTGTGAGTAACATTTTCACAGCTAAAGACCTTTCTCTTCGACCGCGCCTTTGGTCACCTTACTACCCCTGCCCCGGCTCGGTCCCGGGATCCGTTACTGTAAAGCGCTCTGTGACGCCATCCGGTGTGGAGGGCGCTATATAAATTGAATTTGTTGTTGTTGTTGAGTACTGTAGAGCCAAGCATGTAGGGAAGCACTTGCCCAAGAGTGTTTGCGACTGTGTTCTATGCACCCCGTTTCATTGTAACAGTATGTCTGATTTGGGTTCCCTCTCCCCACGAGCTGCTGCAATCACCATTGTTAATAACATAGAGTGCACTTAAGCAGTGAAGCCTAGACAATGTGTGTTGCAGACGATCTGAAATGCAGCTTGTGATTAGAGTTTTGTTTTGAAATGATTATTAAGGTCATGAGGGCTCCTCTGTGCAGCATAAAGAACTGTCTAAAGGGGCCAATTGTCATGGGCATTTGGAGCTAGCTCCTCGAAGAGATGAAAGACTTGATGTCGTTGTGCTGCATATAATTTGGGAAAATATATTTTCCAGAGAGATGCAACATTAAGATTGACAATTGCCTGCTTCGGAGGTTTTTGTGTGCGGGGTTTCTAAGGCGTGCAGAGGAGTGTTCTGACTCATTTACAAATCCTTTTCTACCCTGGCACCTCCCTGCCTTTCTGACCTGCTTTCTCCCCACTCGGCTACCCGTTGTCCAGCGCCTGCTGGTTCCGGCCTCCTGCTTGTCCCTCAACCCCTACGCTTCACCATCGGTGGCTGCACTTTCAACCACTAAGACCCGAAGCTTTGGAACTCTCTCCCCCAATCCCTCCACCTTGCTATATAAATGGAAGTTGTTGTTGTTGTGTTAGTACTGTTCAGAGTGATCCAAGTTAGTTTTCCACATTTATTTTGCCTAAGGCTTTTTGCCCTGAACAGCCTTGGGTTCTAGCCGAGGGTCATGGCAAAGTGCTTGACTGATGAGAAATCGAAGATTTATAATGAGCGACCACAAAATATCAGAAGCGCAGAGTTATTTTTCATACCAGTTATGATTATCGCTGCTACCCTGGTATACATCCAGCTTGTGGAATCAAACCTGAGTTTAAAGTACACGTGGCATGCGACAAGCAGAAAGTAATGTAAAGGGGGCTTTGATTTTAATAACATTCAACAACATAGATTCAAATTCAAAGAGTAGTGAACAAACAGCTTTGAACTTTCGTTTTCCCTTCATCTTCTCAAGCATCCTGCGTTTCAATATATCTCGGTCTTGTCATACAAATGGAGTGTTCCATCCTACCTTATCCAGTTGTTTCAGTAATCTAATTCATTCCAGTTTCATTCACTGAAGAGAGAAAAATGATCAGATAGCTTTTAATCTGGGGCCAACTATCCATATGAAATCAAATTCAATATCCTGTCAAATCATTACACAGAAGCCAGACTCAGATGGTAGGCTTTAATCACTGAGTCTCTTTACAAAATTAGAGAGCAAGGTATCCATTAAAGCCCATACAGTAATGGGTAGATTATCCATAGGCAGCCTGTCCCACATTACCATTGTGTAACTCTCCTCCCCCATTCCCCTCCTCCACCCCACACATTGGATGATCCCATGAGCTTCATGCCTGATGAACACTAAATGGTAGGCATTGTTGACGTCACAGAGACCTGTCTCCAGGGCTCATTCTCCCAATATCAAAAGTCTTCAATCTTCTCAAATTGAATCTCAGGTTACAATACAGGGTAGCTGGCAAAGTCTTAGTATGCAATCCTTCTCGGAATACCATTATAGTTCCCTCAGTGGTTTTCATCCCCATAGAATGAAAATGTCAGCTGGAAGGATAAGTAAATCCAAATTAGAACTGTGGGTAAGGTTGAACTTATCTTAATTATCGGGACATTTTTGAGTTTTTGTTATATGGTAGATGAAAACTTAAATTTTCTGTAAACCAACCTCGGCCTGTTTTATTAGGACTTCTTCCAGGTTTTACCCCATCCTGTCTGAAGATTTACATTCTGGGGTCTGGAAATGATTCACGTTTTGGCTGGCTGCGTCTCCGTTAATTGAAAGCAGGTCAGGCAGCAGACCCTTCCATTCTGCCGTGAATTAATGAACAGGTAAAACTGTCTCTATGGATATAAGGTTCTTAGCGATTGCTCGCTCACTCCTCTCCATACAGTCTTGAACTTTAGGAACAGGAGTACGTTTACCAGTTGTTTTGTGACACTGGAGATTTGCATGTTGAGCAGTAACAGTAGTCTCTTTCCATCTGTCGCTCATCCACAAAATACACAATCAATCCACTTTACAATGTATTCTGTGTGGCGCTATGAGGCGTCTCAATGATGTGATGAGGCGCTACATCAAATGTAAGAATTATTATTATTTATTGCTCTGAATTACACATTAGCATTCTCAGGGCAATGCGATCCCTAATATACTACAGCCTCCCACGCTGATATTCTCCCATTTTATTCAAGATCATAGAGCTTTTCAGTACCAAAGGAAGCTGTTCAATCCATCGTGACTGTGCTGTCTCTCTAGGCTGGCTATCCAATTGGTCCCTCTCCCCTTTCCCCATACTCTGTGACAAATTAGTTGCTGCATTCCCCTCCAAAGCACACAGAAACTGCCGTTTCATGTGTATTCTATGAAGCACTTTGGGACTTGCTCCCGATGTGAAAGGTGCTGTACAATTGTAAGGGTTATTATTATTATTTATATCATATTCAGATATTCATCTAAATTTCCTTTTAAAAGCTATTGTGCTTCAACCAATGTTTTCGGTAGGACATACCTTATCCAAATAACAACCTGTGCAACAAGTAGTCTAACTTCTCCCTCCCATAGTTAATTTGGTAATGATCTTAAAAATGATGTTCTCTAGTTAAAAACTCACCAACTATTTACTGCATCAAGATCCCTGATAATTATGAACACCTCTAAACTTAACAGATCTCTTCTAAACCTTCATTCTATTGAAAATGTCTGTTTATTTAGACGCAGTCACTGCCCTTAACAGTAATTACATGTAAAGCAATTCAATGAAATCCTTCATTTATTTGGGGGCTAAAAAGAATGATATAATAATATAGAACATCTGTCCTTTTTGATCCATTTAGTGAGCCATCTTCCAGGCATCCCTGCATGTTGCATATATTGGGCAAGTTTCCCTCTGTTTTTATTTCCCTCTGGTATGTAAAGCAATGGTGATCATGCTCCAAGAGATACTTGCAGGTGCGTGAGAACAAGAACGAGATGCAAATCAAAGGGATAGTGGACATCAGAGATGGAAGGAAAGAAAATAATGGTAGAAAAGAGTATAGTGAGGAACAAAAAAATCACAGATTCCCATTTCCATACAAAGTCAGCTGAGTATCACACAGAGAGAAGAGTTGATACCTTTATGGTAGTGGATAGTGGCAGGGTTGTAATTCAATAAAGAGGTTGGGTGAAATAAACCACAGGAGCCCAAATTTAACTGCTTTTGCTCTCTACCTGAACCCATGCATTAGATTCCTGCCTTAAAGTCTCTTGTACATAGCTACTTATTATCATTTATAATATGTACCAGATATTGAATTTTGGCTTAATCATTTTCTTATTGTTGGGGCAATCTTTCTCCGATGCAGAGCCTCTTGTCTCAGTTGGATTTGAAAATAA
This sequence comes from Hydrolagus colliei, assembly GCA_035084275.1. Classification (NCBI taxonomy): domain Eukaryota; kingdom Metazoa; phylum Chordata; class Chondrichthyes; order Chimaeriformes; family Chimaeridae; genus Hydrolagus; species Hydrolagus colliei. The sequence continues at coordinate 17,411,376 of CM068748.1, forward strand.
TACCACATTGCAGACAAGAAAGTCCAACATCAACTTTACCACATCAGGACCCAAGGATACATTGCTCTTACCCTGGCTCTGTTGGTAACCCTCTCATGTTTGAGTCAGAAGGTGCAGTTTTAGGCCCAACATCCGGGACTTGGAGCTCATACTTTAGGTTGACACTCTAGTACAGTGCTGGGGGCATTGGTGGAGGTACCGTCCTTTGGGTGAGATATTAAATCCAGGTATGATCTGCCTGGTCAGGTGTAAGGATTATTTGAAAATGCGCCAGGTAAAAAATGGTCATTCACTCGGCTGTTTATGCGACTTTGCTCCCAGATCTGCGCTGAGTTTGCTGACTAACTATTGTCAGACACTATTATTCGAATTCAGCGTTAAGGTATGTTAGCTGGCATGGTGGATTCACACAAGTTGGGGACATGGAAGTCTGGATTTGAAGTCTGTTAAGAAATATCAAAAAATCATCCACAATATTTAAAAAGAAATTTGAAAAAGGGACAATTCAAATACTGTACTGTATATTCTTAAATAATAAATAATAATAATCCTTTCATTTGATATAGCGCCTTATCATGTCTTTGAGATGTCTCAAAGTGCTTCACAGAATACACTATAAAGTGATTCAACTGTATATTTTGTAGACACAATGAAGCAGCCAATTGCGCACAGCAGTTTCCGACAAACAACAACAACAAAATTACATTTATAGAGCGCCTTTCATGTCCAGAGGATGTCCCAAGGCACTGGAAAGTCAGGTTGGAACCTAAGCAAGTGGGAGAGCAGGGTAGGGGAAAGGGGAGGGAGATTGTTAAAAGAGCAGCAGAAGGCATGATCAAACAGGAGGGTCTTGAGACTGACCTTGAAGGAGGCAAGGGGAGGAAGCGAGGCAAAGCGACTGTGGGATAGAGTTCCAGGGTGTGGGGGCAGAGAGGCTGAAAGCCTGTCCACCGATGGTAGGGTGGGTCGGATGGGAACATGGAGCAGACCGGAGCCTGCTGAACGGAGGGCGGGCAGGTTCATAGGGAGACAGCAGATCAGAGAGATCAGAGAGGGCAAAGCCATGAATGGCCTTGAAAGTGAGGACTAGGATCTTGAATTTGATACTCTGGGTGATGGGGACAGTCATGGATTTCATTTTTTCAAAGGGATTATTACCCCCAGAAAGCAATCTGCCAATTGACTAACAACCAGTTCCTATTAACTGCTAGGAAAACAGAAGAGTGTGGAGGAAGGAAACTTGCTGGGTTTTGCCCTGCCCAGGAGTCAAACTCAGGTCCTATCGCTTGCGAGGTGAGTTCACTAACCAATATGTTACAGGATTTCACAACCAAACAATGGAACCACCTGGGTATTTATTCAGGAACACCTCTTCAGAATCAGCAATGTACAAGTGGAAAAGTACATGACAGCTTTTTTAGAAATAATCCACTGGTTTCGCAGCCAAAGTTGTGGTCATTCCTGCAGATTCTCGCAAGCACACTGCAGTTTACAGAATTCTCCCTGGTAATTTTCTGAGGGCTGCAATTTGTGCACCACAAAATGTCATCTGCAGGAGCCCCCTCGGGTCATGTCCTTACATTGAAACATTCAGATGAAGCCAAGTAAATGTGATCGGTAGTTTCTGAAGAACGGTTAAGAGGTCGTAAATCAGGATGATTATGATAATAATAACAATGCTTGATTTATTATAGTGCCTTATCATGTCTTTGAGATGTCTCAAAGCTCTTCGCATAATATATTGTACTATAAAATGAATTGACCTGTGTATTTTGTGGGCGAAACACACCCAGCAGTGTTCCACAAACAATTGTGGATTGAGTGACCAAATTGTCATTATTTTTTTCAAGGGATTATTTCCCCCGAGAAAAATGATCTGCCAATCGAATAACAACTGGGTTCATAATTTCTGTTATGTAAGCAGAGATGTGTGAAGTAAGGACACGTGTCTAGGCTATCGTCCTGCCCAGAAATTGAACCTGTATCATCTCGCTTGCGAAGTTAGAGTTCTAACCAATACACTGCACGATTTATCTTCAGTACACCAATAAACTGGATCAGTTTGAAGGGATTGTCTAGCTTCATATTTGGAGTGGCATAGACATTGTAAATGGATGATTCTATGCTTTTGGCTATTTTGTCGGGATTCTGAAGACTGTGCCAGTTGACTGAATGATTGGGTCTATGCATTCTTTGTGCGCAGAAACTGTATTCCAAACATTTATTGTTGGCTAAGACCTTTGATCCAGAAGGAAGGTAACAAATATGAGATCGGCTTATGAAATAATACTTTCCAAGTCAAGAAAAAAGCCCTGGAGGTGTTGAGATTCTGGCTGTAAAATGCAAAAACGTTTCTGTGGAAATGAAAACATATTACAGACCTCCATAATCATCAAATAAAAACTCAGATGAAATAAAGTCAGACAGCAAGTATTTTCCGTATCCAAGTCACCCAAAAGGAATTAAACTTTAATGAAATAAATAGCCCCGTCTTTGGTTTGTGCTTCAAAGAAACAGTACTTTTCCCCGAAGTGGGGCTTATACTTCCAAATATACTTGAAAATGATCTTATTCATTCTGCCATCACAAAACAGAGAAGCTTTGAAAACGAGAGATGGATCATGTAGGCGTGAGGTTTCGTCTGTATTGGACAGGCAACAGCAATGAACCCACTCCGGCTTTTACATCCTTCTCTTGCTCATGAAACATGCAGTGACGATGTTGGGGGAGCTCATGCGGGCACACAACATATCAAAACAAAAAAGCTGGACCATTGTTTTTGTAATTTTCTTCCTATGTTGTTTCCCCACCCTCTAATTAGTGCTCCAGCAATGCCCTCAGTCAGGGTCACAGTGCCTGCTCAGTGTGACTCACCACACTGCCCGGAAAGGAGCTATTCTCAGTCTTCTTCTCTCTCACTGACCCCTCCCTCCACCCCCAAGACAAGATGAAATCAAAAATGCCCCTTTAGCTCTACTATCAATGCTGGCCAGGATTCCCATTCAAACTCCTGAGGGTTCAGCAAGAACATTAGAAGATCCAACGCTGAGAGGAACTGGTCTATTTAGATGTAAGCAGGATACTTGTGCTAGCACTGAAGTCCTATCATTTGGATGAGATTTTAAGTTGAAATTCCCACCATCCTATACTTTAATGATCTTATGATTGGAAGAGAGAAAGGTTATTGAAAGGTGTCCTGATTGTGTGGTTCCTTTCTGCCCACCAAATCAGTCAGTACATTTGACAGTAACTTCCTGTGAAGTGCTTTGAGATGTTTCAACTTAAGATAAGGTGCTTTAAAAATGTAAGTTCTTCTTTCTTACTGGAGAATACAAATACAAAATGGCCCAGTCTTTCCAATGGATGGAAGTGTTTCTTCCATCCTCTCCACAAACTCACACAAACACAACAGTATGGAGACGTGGAACAGAAATCCTGTGTTGACCAACACCTATAAGAAAATACCTAACCGAACACTTGATCAGGAATGACATTGAGAATGCTACCGGTTAAGGAAGGATGAAGTGATCCATGGAAGCTCCTTTGTGTCTTGTTTCCTTTTATTCAACCACACTGTTGGTCTAGAAATCATTTGGATCAATTTTGTTTGGGTGTGAATAGAGAGAGTGGCAAAGGGAGGGAAGGAAAAGGCTCTGAAGTTAATTACAGGTGTTTGCAACTCTGCTGATAGAGTTAAGAACAGCGAGATGACAACTTTTGACCAGGGTCACCTTGAAAATGAAACACATTACTTATGCTATTTACTACATAACCCTGGGCTGCAGCCATAGCTGTACTTGAAGCAGAAACCAGGCAGTGTGAAACAATCAGCGTAAACGCTACGTTACTGAGCAACACAGGAAATGAAAACTCAGCTCTGATAATTTATGAATTATCAAGATGCTGAGCTGAACACTGTACATAAACAGAGGAAACTCTCAATTGAGGGACCGCTTGCAAACTAACACCTCCCTCCCTGCTGGCCTTCTCCGGGGTATTGACAGCACAACTCAGAACCAGCTCAATCTTGCTCCATAAATCTTTCCTTTGCATTGCATTTAAATAGTTACAGGCAGACAATTTCTAACAAGACAATTTGCAGATAAAATGCACCCAGATGGGCTGGCACATTGTGGCTTACTCCAAGCCAAACTGCTCTTGAGTTCCCCACACTCCTTGTACAAAGAGACTTTTTTTTTTGCAAAATCAAGATGGAAATAATATGCTATTCTTAAGGGAAGAAATCCCAAGATGTATCGGTGCTTATTTTCTCCCCTTATAAATTTGGGAGTGCCATTTTATTCTACATTCCCCTCCAGGGCTCTCTCATTCTTTTTTCTGGTTAACCAAATACCACAGAAAGACGTGTAGCCTGCCTCTGGGCCTATATTCATAATATTGTGAGAAGCCACGGAAACCCAGAGAGAATGGGCTGTCTGATTGATTTTGCTTTCTCATCCCTTACCCCACCACACCAGCACCACATTTGCTCAGCACTCCCTCACAGTTACTCAGACAACAACAACAAAATTACATTTATAGAGCACCTTTCACGTCGGGAGGACGTCCCACGTCACTGAACAGTCAGGTCGGGACCCAAGCAGGGGGGAGGGGCAATGTAGGGGGGAGGGGAGGGAAAGAATTGGGAGGGCGGCAGAAGGCACGATCGAAGAGGAGGGTGTTGAGACCGGCTTTGAAGGAGGCAAGGGAGGAAGCTAAGCAAAGGGGCTGTGAATGGAGATCCAAAGTTTGGGGGTAGAGAGACTGAAAGCTCATCCACCGATGGTAAGCTGGGGTCGAGCGGGGGAAATGGAGCAGACCAGAGCCCGGAGGGGGTGAAGGTTCATAGGGAGATAGCAGGTTGGAGAGATAGGAGGGTGCAAGGCCGTGAATGGCCTTGAAAGTGAGGACGACAATCTTGAATTTGAACAACAAAAACAACTTGCATTTCTATAAGTGCCGCTCATGCAAGGTAGCATCCCAAAAGCGCTTGACAGTGATACCGGGCCATGGGGAGTGAGGAGATGACCCCAGGAAGGTTGAAGAGGAATGGAAATTAAAATCAATCAAATTGAATTAAAAATTAAACCAAACAGATGTCATTACAATCAGCAATTGAACCTATGCTCCATTTCTCGCAAGGCTTCGTTCAGGGGTTCCCTTTGGCATCTGTTCTTGAAATCAGATCTGCAGACTCAGTGAATCCAACCATTTCTGAGCCCAATTTTCATGGACTTTCCATCCTCGTGCTCACTGCACTCCAGGCGTTGCTTTAAATGAGGCTATTGTGCCTCTCCTTAACAGTACAATTAAACCTGCATCAGGCAAGCTGTGCACCAGCACACCATTCACTCATCAGTAGACCTCTTGCAAATAAGTGTCGTTCAAAAAGCATTTAACATTTACTGGCTCCAGGTAGATATTGGAAAAAAGAACAGAAGCAGGTTGTTAGCATTTTGAATTCATCGTTACTCGTGGCTGCTAAGTCAGTGGAAACTATTCAAAAGAGAACTGGATAAACACTATAATTATTTATACCCAGGCAGCGAAGCATTGAAGGGATTTGAGGAAAGAGGTGGAAAATGGGAACAATAACAAGCTGCAGGGGCTCAGAACTCAAGGGTGTTTTGTACTAAACATTTCCCAAGCCCATTACAGCAGAGGCCAGTTGTATCACTTTGTGTGATACAGGGTGTCTGAGTGGAGGATTGAATCTGGCTCTCATTCTGGTTTCACCAACACACCAGACAGTAGCAATTCACCAGTATGATGAGGGGCTAGCAAATGTCATGAGATATGATGAGCGGCAGCCACTATCTTGATATGTGATGAGAACGGGGGCGGATGAATGTTGCTAGATGTTATTGTGGGGGAAGGGGGAGGATATTCTAGATATGACTGTTTCTAGATATTTTTTCTGAATGAAACTGCTTCCTAAACACTCAACATAAAATTGAGAAGCTGATATCATGGGAAGCGCCGTTAAAATGCCAATGGAGAGGTCAGTTCAAGAGGAATCATAGACAGGCTTCAACCATTCATTATGACAAGAAATCGACAGGAAGGAACTGTCATCAAGATGCTTATCCCACCAGTGATAATTATCACATTACACAGATAATTGTACATTGTATGACAGCAGCACCAATGAATTGGAAAAATGATTCAATAATAAAATCACTAGAGATGTGGCTCTTTATGGAATTGAGGAATCTCACTCAATAAATACTTGCCCCTGTGGGTCTGTCTGTAAAGTCACTATAGGATTTGCCTGTTACAAGTTATTAGCCTTGTCTTCCCATTATAAATACGCATCATGTTACAATTCCGGCTACAATGAATTTGGACTTAAGGGAGGAACTTTAGAGCTAAAATAATTTCCGGGTTTTGGGAGCGTTCCAGGCATTTGTCAAGGAGATTCCAGAATCCTGACTCAGGACTGAATCCCATACAATGATGGATGCTTGTTCTGGGGTTAGGTGACTCAGGACAGGCAGACTAGTGAATAAAGTACAGCAGATCTGAGGGCAAACACCACCAATCTTGCAGACAGCACAATGGTCTTCACCAGCACTTGGCCTAACCCTAATGCCGTTGGTAATAGCGAGAGGCTAAACTACAACATGGAACTGGGATAAAGAGATAAAGGGATCAAGAGAAAGTTCTGGGTGATTTATCTGCTGATTGTTGCTGTGGTGCTGTTAGAGAGGAGACTACAAGCACTCTTGTGATCAGGAGGTTGGAAATTCCATCTAGCCTTAGCCTGTAAGACCAGTATTTAGATTGTTCAGAATTGTGGAAAAATCCTTATACGCAACTCTTAATTTGGAAACAGAATCTTCGTAGTTCATCAAAAGAATCAGATTCTAAATTAAGACTACGTTCAAGATTTTTCCACTCTTAAATTTTGTGACTCTGGTCTCACATGCTGCGTCAAAGTGGAATTCTGAACCTAGGATTTGGCATATAGTGTAGTGATTAGCACAAGGGAACCTGGGTTAGTTTTCCCGGCGGGATGAAACCTTTGGCAAGTTTCTTTATTCCATACGCCTCTGTTCACCGAGCAGGAAGTGGGAACACAGGTGTTAGTCGATTGGCGGATCGCTTTCTGGGGTAATAATCCCTAAAAAAAAAGGGTTATTCAATCCATGACAGTTTGTTGGACACTGCTGTGCGCAATTGCTGCCATATTTCGCCCACAAAATCCAGTCAATTCATTTTACAGTATATTCTGTGTTTTGAGATGTCTCAATGATGTGATAACGTGTAATATCAAATGCAAGGATTATTACATTAATTAGTATTACCTTTCCAAAAATATGAAGTACCCCGTTGCTCTTTCCCTTACTATTGATCTTGGTCATGTGCATTTGTGATGATGGGTTTCAGATGACTATGCATAATCACTGAAAGTAACAGGAATCCTTTCCTGTGCCTCAGTTACTTTATTCACGTGTTTAATTCTCGGTCGGCACTAAGATATTGGAACCTGAGCAGGGTGACACTGGATGTATTACATTTGGCCTCACTGCTGGGATTAAGGAGGATCAAATTAGCCAGCAACAAATTAGCCAGTATTAAATCAGTCTGGATGTGCCCAGTCTCTATCCAATAACCTCGGGAATCTACATGTGTGAGCATGCCAGGTGATGGCAGGATCAGGATTAGCTTTCAATGCACCTCTCCTCCTCCAGCAAAATAATGGAAATCAATGCTGGAACTTGATTAATGGCCATTCGGGTGACGTACTTGGAGGTGCTCATGGGACTGGAGGTTGCCCAATGCCCACGGAACTGAAACTAAACAGAAAGTCAAAACTGTGAAACACGTTCAGAACAGGTCAGAGGAAATGGATAAAGGAAAATTATGTAGCCCATCTGTCTATCAGGTTGTCATTCCCATCACCCTGTTCATTGTGTAGGAAAGCTACCAAACCAAGTGTTTCTGCGATAATAATAATAATAATCGTTGCATTTAATTTGGCATTTTTCACATTTTCTAGATGTCTCAAAGTGCTTCACAGAATATACTGTAAAGTGATTTGACTGTACTTGACTGTTCAGCGCCTTGGGACATTCTCCCAACGTGAAAGGCGTTCTATAAATGTAATTTTGTTGTTGTTGTTGTTGTATGTTTGTGGGCGAAATGCCTACAATGTTTGTGGGCGAAACGCCCACGATAATAGTAAGGAGCAGATTCCAAGCACTGGAGGGAAGATTTCTTTGTAGTCACTGCAGATTGCCTCAGTAATCTGCGTAATAATAATGATTTCCCCTCTCGGTGACTGTCCCACTGCACGGACCTTAGTTTACTGCACAAATAAAGAAATTATAAACAGCTGTGCTACTCATCAATGGAAAACTGCAATAATCCCCCCCCTCCCCCCCCCCCCCCCAAAACACACAAGCCCCCAATCCCTGTGGCTGATTCTTGTGTTTGCACAGCCAGGCTGATCAGTGAGTCTCCTCTTACCGATAGCTGCTAGTATCTCAAATACGATGGTTTTGGAGCAAACTCAATCCAATTTGTAGAGGATTCGGAGCCAGTGGATTTATCCCAATTCACATCTTAAAGAGGCCATGAGGATACTGGTTTGGGAAGTGGAAACATTCTTGTTTGTACAATCCTAGCGCTCTCATGAGGTTGTGGAGTCAAGGGGCATTGTTGGCAAAGAGAAGACCGAACACTGCACTTAGCTCAGAAGGGTAGCATGGAATGAAAGACGTTCAGTCTGGTTAGGGTTTCGAGGTCTGATAATGCAACAAGTAACACAACTAAAGCAGATAGTAGAAATATTGGAAAACACAGCCTAGGCTGACACTCCGAACCAGTGTTGGTAGAAGTACTTCACGTACCTTCGGAAGTTCCTGTCTGCTTGTTCAGATTAACGTTAATGATCCTATGGCACTTGTGAAAAGGGAAGGGGATTTCCCCTGGTATCATGGTCAACATTCCCCCAGATAAAATTGGTCATTTATTTCATCTCTGTTTGTGGGATATAGCAGTGTGCAAATTGGCTATCTTGTTCGCTTCTAAAATATATAGTGACCATACTCTACAGTAAATCTTATGAAGTGCTTCAAGATGTTTCATTGACGTGATAAGATGTCATTCCATGCAGTATAACTTTACTGTGGGTCCTAGGTCGAAAGTGAACAGTGTAGGACTGAGTCTGTGGAAAATCCCCACTGACACAATAGCAATGTTTTAAAGTTTATTTCTCTGAATGGATGTGGGATCTGTATTATTGTTTTTGTAACGATAGACAATAAAAATAATCTGCAGTAATAAAAATAATGTAGAATATTACCTTTCTAGAATAGTAGAATAGTGACATCTCAAAGCACTTGATAAATATGAGGGGGATTTGGTTTCAGAGAGCAATCGCGCACAACGATCATGGATTAAGTGACCAAATTGTTATTATTAGAAATTCTTTGAAGGGATTCTTATCCCCAGAAAAGCAAACTTCCAATTTACTAACAATTGTGGTCCTACCCACTGCTAGGTGAACAGAGGCATGCAAAGCAAGGAAACTCTAACGTTTTGCCTTGACTGGGAATTGAACACAGGTCCTCTCGCTTGAAAGACAAGTGCTCCAACCAATATACTACAGGATTCCGAATAGTGATGGCATGCTGTGTGTGTGACCCATGGCTGGCCAAAAGAAAAAAAGTTCTGGTGCTTTTGCTTTTTCACTTTCCATACTTTCACAATTTCCGCATCAGCAAACCTGCATAAAAGTAAACTATTCTCTCAATGTAACCACAATCAGTGCAGTCTGGATGCATTAGTTTTTATGCATGAGGACATGGTAACCTGCCTTTGTTTTGCATTTTTGTCTGGAGGGAAGCATCGTTCTCAACCTCTGTTTGTCAGTTCCCCTTTACTATTCTAAACACCTAAATCACTTCTTCACCTCACTCCTAGGGTAGATCTGCCAAAAGACAGTTTTATTAAAATAATTATCTGCCACTGCCCCCAAATAAATGTTTTCATTTGCTCAGGGGATGAAAGAGCAGAAACCCAAACATTTGTTCCTGCTTCTCTACATATCCTGGTAATAGACATAGCCCAGGTCCACTACATTTTACTGCATGAGATCATGATTGTCAAAGCCTGTAGAGGCAGGGTATTTTTTAAGCAAGAGTAAGGTTCGACAATCTATCATCTTGTATGTTCAGTTTTTGGGGGTTTAATTTGAACCACGGCCACAGAATGTTACAATTTATCCATTTCTAGATTGAATAAACATGCATTGTTTTACTCCCGACAATCCCACTGTAATTCACATCTGTGTTGCTGCGAACGAAGATCAAAGCTGCCTATTGACTGATACTTGGATCTGGGACGTTTGAGGACTTTGAATAAGAGAATAATTAATAACGTACAGTGGGTATCAGCAATTCCAGAAGAGCCACCATTAAAAGTTGTCAGCATCACCCAACACATAATCTACGGATCTTTTAAACATACAATTTCTGTATAGATACCTTTTTATTAAACATGGAATTATAACCCTCTGATCTCCATTCCCGTATCACTTTTCAAAGCAGTAGCTGAGATCCAGTGCACTTGATAGTATCAAACCTCACAATAAACTAAACCTTGTTTGGATCCACAAACTCCGCTCCTCCCAACATGAAAGCCGCTGTATACTGTACATGTAATTTTGCTGTTGTTTCTTGTTGGATGCAGTTTGCCATTTAGATGCAAATTGCAATGTTTGCCAACAAATATGCAGTCACTAGGCTTCACTGTAAAGCACTTTGAGATGTTTCAGCATTATACGTGCTATATCAAATGCAAAATTTACTGCTATTATTTATTATTAAATTAAACCATGCGACAATGGCCCTCTCTCCCTGTTCAATCTCCGGCACTGTCTCAGTAATGTGCTTTGAGGAGTTACCACTCTATATGAAGAGCACTACGTAAATGCAGGTTGATGTTGTTATTGTACTTCACAGAGACATGTGATCTGGACAGAACTATCTCCCACATGAACTACTCCTTGTAAATCTATATTGAAATTCCTGTGTTTACATTTCCTTGCATATGAAAAACATCATACTAATTTTATTAGAAAATATCACTTCTACACGTAGCATTGTCTGTCTGTCTGTCTGTCTTGCATTTATCCACATCAACATTCTGTTTCCCTTAAAATTTATTGCAGCCCACAAGGAAATGACCAGTACTTGTGATATTAATGTGTTGCTTTCAACACCTTTTTATGTTTACCTTTGAGGCAAGAACATTGGATTTAAGAAGCAGCTTGATGCTATGATGGGTGGCAGGTAGGGTGGGTGTTCTGGGGGCATGAGATCAGATGGTCCAAAGGGCATTATTCAACCAAACAAATCTTGTGATTTGCAAGATTGCAAGTGCAAGTTGTCACTAGTGGATGTTACAGATTCATTATTACTCCATTACTGTCTTCCCCAACTCTGATAAAATGCCAGCCTTTGCTTTTGGTTCCTTCATGACTTTGAAGAATCACATCCCTGCCTCTAGAACTAGATATAAACTGCTCAATGTCTCCCGACTCTCTTAAACACTGCCTACTCATAGTTATACAAAAACACACATACGGACGCCCTGCAAAACCCATTTGTTGTTTGCAGTCGTTTTAAAAACTATGCAAAACAGTTCGTAATAAAGCTGACAATTTTTAATGCTATAAGCACAGTATCATTTAATTGCAGCTCTAAAACTTACTGAAGCCCAAGGATATTTTACTTTTATCTGAACATGTATTACTGAATGTTCCCCAAATACAATCATCCGTACCCTTTGATACTTCCTTGATCACTGCTGGTTTCATTTATATCACTTTTTTTTCATCTGTTAATGGTTATCTTTATAGTGCCAGCCATCTGGTTTATTTTTTACCACTTTATTACATATTATTCTAAACATTTACATATTACTGATTGGGATTCAGTTTGAAAATATCATAAATCAGTTGTGATTTCCTCTGTTGGCAGCTTCTGTGTTTGGTTAGTGCTGGGAGTTCCTGTGCACGTCCAGGCTGCCAATGCTCCTGCAGATTGCACTAACTCTGGAAAGAGCGCTGGAGAATTCCTAGTCACTGGCGACCGCAGTTTGCCACTTTGAAGCGATGGGATTCAGTTGACTTGCTGTGTGAAGTGCTCTGAGACTGTCCTCCCAACGTGAAGGACTCTTTATCAATGTAACCTGGATTGCATTGTATTGATGCTGATTCTCCTCCACCAGGTTGTATCAGCATCACAAGTTCAATGGCATCGAACAAATAATACTAATGATTTTTGCATTTGATATAGAGTCTCTTCGCATTATTGAGACCTACCAAAGTGCTTCACATAGTATTGAAATGCGCCTCATCCGTGCATTTATTACATCTAGGCTTGTAAACTCCCTGCTTGTCAGCTTCCCAACTCTTTCCTCCACAAACTGTGATCATCTAGAATTCTGCAGCTTGTGTCCTCTCCTGCACCAGGTGCCATGACCCTATCAGCCCCACCCTTGCCCTGCTGTAGGACAGAGTTCAAAATCCTTGCCTTCAAAGCCCTCCTCTGCTTTGCTCCTTCATACCTCTGAGTCCTGCTTATGCCATATCATCCTGTCCACTCGCTCTGCTCAGCAGGATCCAGCCTGCTCCCTGTCCCCTGCCCTGCCCACCCCATCATCGACGGTCAGGCCTTCAGCCTCTCTGAAACTGCATCTCGCAGTCCCTTTCCCTGTTCCCTCCTTTTGCCCTCTACCCACCCATCCCCCCACTCCCCCACTGATCCCAAAACCCCGCTCAAGTCCAAATCCCTGACTGTATAGTGTCTTGGGATGTACTCCCAGCATATTTGTTTTTTGGAATGAAAGTACCTTGATCATTATAAAAGAGAAAGTTAACTAAACCCAAGGCCTCTTCAAGGTACTGACCTCCACAATGAGAAGACCTTACAGTCCTGCTAACCTCCTCTGCACTCTGGCCCTCTGAGAATTCCCTGTACTCGGATCACTGTAGATATCCTTCAAGTTGAGTGCAGAGAAAAAGTAAAGAAGTGGATCACAAAGGAAGGTGGAGAAAGAAAATAAGCCTTTCTAAAATTAAACTAACTGTTCATTGCTCTCAAAAAAGATTTCAAGATGTTCTTGCTCTTTACTGGGTTGGAAGTAATCAGCCCTCATTTCTATATTAACCAGACTGTACCGAATAATAGCATTTATGTAAATTCAAAGTCAGGTAGTAATTTGATGCTTTATTGTCAAGTAAATGGTACCAATATCTGCAGCAGTTCAGAGAGAGAATCCAGCCTTTGAGCTCCAACCACAACAAGCTCCTATTAATCAGAGCATAACTTATTCCCCAAAAGACAAGCCAAATATTCAGCCAAAAAATTAAAACCTGTCAGATATGACCAAACACACCCCATCATATTGTTCGGCAAAGCAGCCAGTGTTTACTTTTGCCTCTGATAAAACCTTGAAGCTTTCCAATGAAACTGGTAAATGTAACAATAAAAGCATTAGTTATAAGTGAAAGACAGTTTACGAATACTAATACCTATGTCCCACTCGTGCCCCATACATCAGCCCACTTACTGTGGCTCAAACCCAATGTTTGGCAATACAAATAGCAGTTGTTAAACAAAAGCAGAGCCTGTGTTGGCTGGGGGACAAAATTGGTTGAGTTTTTACTTGCGATCCCTTGTTAATAAAAACGTCTTTTTAAACAATCTTAGAAGTGCTTTTATTTTTCCTTTCCCCAGAAACAATACATACTTCAAACTAGGAAGAACACCAATGGTAACTCGGATTAACAACAACAACAAAATTACATTTGTATAACGCCTTTCACGTCTGGAGGATGTCCCAAGGGGCTAGATAGAAAAAAAGTGAAACTTTTCAAATAAAACCAAGCAACATCAAAAGCATAGATTGATGGTGACACCGTGATACTGTGATCTGATGCTATGAGCCTTTGGAGAGTAAAAAACTGTACCAAATTCAAAACCTAGAAATCTACAGTGCAGAAGCAGGCCCATAGAGTCTGTACCAGCTCACAGAGCAAGAAGATCACTTCAGTCCCACCACCCTGCCTTATCCCAATAACATTAGCAAACACACTTTGCAAGCCAGAGGACGGGGGTTTGAACCCCATGTGGGGCAAAATCTTAGACAAATTTCCGTACTCCACAAGCTTCTGCTTACCCAGCAGGAAATGGGAACACAGTTGTTTGTCGACTGGTGGATCGCTCTCCGGGAGTAATAATCCCTCACCCACAAAATGTGGTCACTCAATCCACCACGGTTTGGGATACTGCTGTTTACAATTGGCTGCTGCATTTCACCCACAAATTCACAGTTTACAACATATTCGGTGAAGCGTTTATTATTATACTCCTGTTCACTTCTCTCCGGAAAGCTACAATGGATCCTCCTCACCCACCCTATTTGGTAGGGTATTCCCCATCCCAACAGCTCACTTTGAGCTCACAATATTGGGGATATCAGTGTAGTGGACACTGTTTTGTTCCTAATCCGCATAGGTTTGGGCATTAGGAAATGGTTCCAATTCTGCAACAATATAGATGGATGAAAATGGCAGCTTCTTTGCTCTGCTTTATCAAGGTATCTCAGGCCTAATCTCAAAAGATCAGTGTGAATAATTTAGCTGAACAGGATGAATGGCCTGCTACTTTTCCTTTTTCTTACTGAGGTTCACAAAACTTTAACATTGTGCCATCTCTGGCGCAGAGACACCGCCAAATGATAGCTTTCCGTGGTGAACGAGTCAACAAGATTATCTGACAAAGCTGCTGCTTCCATTCGGTTTGGAAGAAGTGAAAAAAGCATTTTATTTGAAAGGAATAAAATATAGAGAGTTATTTTTCCCAAATGTTTTGGGGAAAATAGCACACGTTAGCTGAACAAACGTTTGCTGTCTCTTCCACAAAACCATTAGCTTCATCTTAGTCACACCTCTGTCATGCTCTAGTTATATCAGGCCAAACATCATGAGGGGAGGTCCACTGGTATTTTCTTATCTCAGAATATTTGTTACCGACTTTTTAATTTTGTGTCAAATGTTTTACAGTCTATGTCCTGGTACAATGGTTATTCTCATGAATGGTTAACACCACATGATGCCCCAAGTGAGGTAATTGTTTCTGCCTGGTTGGAAAGGTGTTTTGTCTTTCTCTTTCAGCTGATGCTCCTCTTTCTGGTCAGATGATGAGTGCTGGTGAGACAGCAACGTGTATCATGGCAACTCCAAAGGGATATCTAGTCCAGATGTGGGCCTCCAACCCACAACCTATTGACTCAGAGACAAGAGTGCTGGCAACTGAGCCAGCCTGAACTATGGGAGAAGCCACCTTTCTGCAAGGAGGAACATCAGAAGGAGAGAGCCTTCCTGAAGTATTGTTTGCTGCTTAGCTGAAAGCTTCCTTGAACAGTTACCACAAGCAGGGAAGAGAGTAAATAATTTACACACACACACACACACCTTCACTAACTTTCACACACACACATATATAAAACTATAGAACGATTGATGGGTCAGTTGGGAATATTTTTATTTGTTTTTAAACTTTGAGTAGATTCATCCAACTTGATACAAACACTGAAGACAAGGATTTAAGTTGACATGTGTGGGCTGGCTGGAAACCAAGATACTCCCGATCAGCGCTGCTTTATGTCTCACCAACATAATTTACAGAACACAAGTATTGTACATGTGGGAGTTGACAGGAGAAGATTAAATGTCATTGTGTATGAAGATGAATAAGCCATAGATCACTCCTTTATGCTGTAATTGCAATCGGCATTTGTCTGTAATGTCTTTGGCTGATAGGATTTCTCCATTATAACCATGCATCACCAAAGATGCTACACATAACATTGACCCTGAATTTCAGCCCACTTCACTGCAATGTCACATAGATAGATAAATAATATAGGGGTTTTTCTTGTTAAATATTTCACGAAATAATCTTAGAGCCACTGACTGATATTGCTTGTTATTTTCAGTCAATGTTTGTGCCCACTGCCAGTGTGGGTGCCAACTGTCCTAGTTACAAAGGATGGTGTTCTCAAGATTGATGTCAGTCACGCCATTCGTGTAGATTTATCAAGAATGAACCTCCAGCTCATTTCCAGATGTGGGGGATAGTTTATGATATTTCTTAATAATTCCAAGATTTTTTCATAAGCAAACTAAGTCAAGCAAATAGTAACTGCGTGTACATCATACCGACCTTCAAGAACGCTATTCCAATGTGATTTATTTGCAGAGTTGAGTTGCCTTCATGGGCTAACATGAATCCTAGCTCTCCTTAAGGAATTGTGTCAAAAATACTGCAAATTTGACCTTCTAGGATTGTAACACATGACCACGAAAGGTGGATGAGTCCAGGACAGTGGATTTATTTAATAAAAACAGCTTGATGTTGTGATGTGAGGACAGCAGGGCGTTTATTCTGGATGGATAATAATAATAATAATCATTATCCTTGCATTTGATATTGCATTGAGACGTCTCAAATAATACTTTATAATTATACAAAGAATATACTGTAAAGTGTAGTGACTGTGTATCTTGTGGTAGTGATTAGCTGGGCCAAAGGCCCTTCTTCACAGATCCAGACTAATTTTGTCCTACATGTGAGACACAGGGCAAGCTGGCTGCCGTATTCACCTATAAAGTACGCAATAAAATCCTGTGTAGCTTTGAGGAATTGAGCCTCCCATTGCAAAAGATGCAATATCAAACAAAAGGATTATTATTTATAAAAATCTGAAAAGGGAAATAATTTACATCAAGAAAAAACGGGAATGCAAAAATTGTACAGTAATAAGCATAATCCTTTAAGGCCTATCCTGAATTTAAGCTGCACTATGATCACCTGAGACTGTTTGATGTAGCCAATTTGGGAAAATTATGCTTCATTCCCAGCAAAGACATCTTCTTACACTTAAAAGCGCAGCATCCAACGATTATATAAAATACCTACAAGCAAATCATTATGCAAACTGTAATTTTCTTAAAGAGAGATGAAAGGTTCCCCTAAAATAATAATTTTGAAAGACTGGTTTCATTGCATTGGAAAAATAGATGTTTTATTTTGTAAAAACACTTTACACAGACCAAACTATCCGAAAGCTGGGTGTTCAACCCGAACGCTGTTTACAACAATAACTCTTGCATTTGATAATAGCGCCTTAAAATGTTGGTGAATCATCTCAAAGTGTTTCACAGTAGTTACGTAAAGGGAAGTGATTGCATAAGTGTAGGTAAATTGGGCAGTCAATTCATACATTGCCATGCCCCCCACCCCTAAAAACACACACACACACACACACATCCATGATGTGATGACCAATTTTATGAATCTGTTTGCTCTATCCCTCCACAGATTGACATTTTGTGAATGCCTGCAAAGACACATGCCATATGTCCAAATCATTGACTGTCCAGTACTTTGGGAAGTCCTCCCAATGTGAAAGGCACTTAACAAATTTAATAGTTGTATTAGTAATAATAATCCTTGACTTTGGCGCAATACCTTATCGTATCATCGAAACGTCTCAACCTGCTTCACAGCATAAACTATAAAATGGTTTGGACTGTGTATTTTGTGAGCGAAGGTGGCAGCCAGTGGCCCCACATCAATGTCCCACAGACAGCCATGGAGTAAGCAACCAATTTTGTTCAGGAGATTTGTTGACTAAGACACCCGGAGGAGAAACACCATTCTGTTTTCCAATAATATCAGGGGATCTTAAGTATCTACCTGAACAGGCAAAAAAAAAACACAGTTGTGTTATGTCCATTGCAACTCCCAATCCCCACCCCAGCAAGAAAACTCACATAGTCTAAGGTAACACTCCCGCGCACAGGAATGTTAGACTATGTGAGTTTTCTTGCTGGGGTGGGATTGGGAGTTGCAATGGACATAACACAACTGTTTTTTTTGCTTCCTTCCAGTGGACAAAGTGGGAGGGGGTTGTGGGGGGGGGGGGGGGTTAAAAACAAAGTCCCCCTCCACACTCCACTCCACTCCCCCAACCACCAGAACAGTTTTGTCTTAGTCCTGTACTGTAAGCGATTTTTACAAAGGGGCTTATTTCCACCACTAGATGGTGGCATTGACATCAGCAAGTCCCAGAATTACAGTAAAAACGCCTGCCCGTCCATATGGATTTCATATTTCAAAGCCCCGATATTTCTAGACGATCTGGAGCCATCCTTTATAACTCAAAGGAAACAGTTTGTGTGCTTGTCTGCCACTGTTTCCCATTTACACCAGTAGATCTTGGCTGGTCTCCAAGGGGAACTGCACAGAGCTTGTCACGAGGGACTGAGATAATTTGTTACAAACCTTTGGGAGGGTTTCATTTTGGAGAGAGGCAACAGGGAGCTGTTTTGCTCGCCTTTTAATTTTTAAAAATACACACACACACATAAATATATATATATGAGACAGACAGCGTTACAAGTCCAATTAAATGACATTCTGATCTCCCCCCCCCCCCCCCTCTCCCAATCCCTTTCCACAAATCACTGAATCCAATCCAAATCAAACCAGACGCCTCCACTTTAGTTTTCTCTCTTCATGTAAAAACAGCGACACATTGGAGCAAAAACAAAAGTTGCTGGCGAAGCGACTTGGGGGCAGAAACCCGACTGAAAAGAGTTTTTTTTTTGCGTTGAATTAACTTTCGACAGAGAAGCGAGTGGGATTCAAACCACAGCCAGGAGTCGCGCCTGGTCGTGTCCCCCCCCCCCCCCCACCCCCCACTCCCCCCACCCCCTGATCCACAAGGCGTGAAGAATTCACACCTCACGTCGAGTCCCCTGTACCCGACCACTCTGAGGTCTGGTCCCGTTGGGAGACGGCAAATGGTGGCAACTGTTTGATTTGCCGGCGTGTGATTGCTGCTGTGGTGCTGGAAGCAAAGGAGACAAAGAGGGGAGGGGGGGGGGGGGTTGTGTGTGTGTGTGTGTTGCATCTCTTCAACCCCCATTGCCCCCCCCCCCCCCCCCCCCCACACACACACACACTCCCGGGGAGGGCAAATCATATTTTTTTTTAAACTCGGTTGAAACATTTTTTCGCAATTTCCTGCAAAGTTGTGGCTTTGTAGGACCCCACACTTTCTCACTCTCTCCCCCCCCCCCCACCCTCCTCTCTCTCTCTCCTCTCTCTCTCTCTCTCTCTCTCGCTCTTGATATAATTATTTTAATAAACGATCACCTGCGGAGTTCAGGTATTGCTGGCGAGAGAGTTAAGTGCTCCGGGCACTTGCTTTATACACAAGAGTTTCAACTCGCGGCTCCCAGTCACTGCAAATGGTTTTACACTAACTTAAGAGTCTCAGACCCTCTTAATACGAAACAGAAGTCACTTCATCCGATAAACAAAGCTGCAATGTTGCTGTTATTCACTCTGCCGACTCGGGGACTTGGGGGGGGGGGGGGGGGAGTCGATACAATAACAACGTTATTAATGTTATTATTCTTTAAATGAATTGTCGAACTGCGGCTTTAAAAAGCCTTGCCTTTCACTTGGTTTGGAATCAACTTTTCACACACACACTCACACACACAGACAATAACATTAATAACACTATTGTGAAATATAATAAAATTACGCAAAATAAAATGATAGTAAAATAGTATCTATTTTTTAAGTTATACTTTCTAAATAAAACACTGGTTTGGGAAAGTTTTTTTTAAAAAACTCAACAGAGATACGACTTATAATTTGCTTTGAAAATACTATTTTAATAACTGATGACTATTTCTCGCACTGCGAATTTCCATCTCCCCCCCCCCCCCCCCCCCACACCAACCCTTCTGTCTTTTTGTTTTGCTGCCTCCACTGGTTGACAAATCAACGTTGAATAAAATTGCGAGTCGCTATTTTGCAAGGTTTAGGATTTATCGCGCATACACACACATATACACACATCAACCCAGGATCTGATTTGTCAGATGATCTTAAACATTGTGGGTTGTGGCTGCGGGGGGTAGGGAGAGAGGGTTCGGGCCGGGAACAGGGAGAGAGGGTGGGTGGGTGGCTGGGAAGCGATTTTATTTTAATCAGGGGCTGTCACAGAGGTTGCTCGGCTATTTTGGCAGCGTTTAAAAGGAATGGTCTTCTTGGCGCCAGCCTTACCGAAGCCCAGCTGAGTGCAGGTAGTCTGGGTGATGCCACAACTGGAGGTCAGACTATTACTGCAAATGCAACTCTCTGTTCCTAGCAGCGAGCAGACATGCATTCCTCGCTATAATCACATACATGTGGCCAGGTACCCAGAGCAGAGACATAACCCGCAGATAACAATCATTTTATTGCTGCAAATCTTAGCTACCACATAAAAAAAAGTTAAGGTAACTGCACTGTTTTACATTAGAAGCTTTTTTTTTAATGTATATAAAAAAACACACAAAGGGGTTATAAGGTTTCCTCTCTCCCACCCCCGCTTTAGAAACAAAAAGTCACCATAGCATAAAACAATTTAAATAAGAAAAGCAAAATTGTGATTTAAGGAAACCAAAGCAAGCTGTGTTATAGTTAAAGTGCAGTTACTTGGGAATCATCAAAACTGATGATTCCCAAGCCTGAATGTTGGAGACGTTTTTCCTTAGGGATACATGTAGGTTGTTGTAAGTAATAATAGTTTGTGGATAGAACGCCCTACTTCTAAATATAGACGCTCGCTCATGCTCCCAGTTAGCACTGCGCTTACTGTATTCCATTGTTTCAGCTTTTCATGTTGAATTGAGGAAAGATGTTATAATAATGAAAATAAAATTGCATTTGATATAGTACCTATCACGTTGGGAGAAGGTCTCAAAATTCTTCACAGGATTTACTGTGAAGTGTAGTGACTATTTTGTTCATGAACTGGCAACCCAATTGGGCACAGCAATGTTCCACGTACATTCCACGTACATTTTGAGCTGGAGGTGAGCTTCAGATGAGATAGTCTGAATCTGATTCCTAAAGGAATCCGAAAGAGTGACAGGAATATTCTTCAATAACCTTCCTTTGCAACAGAATGTAACTTTCTCGCTCCAAACTGGTTATTTTAAAAACTAGATCAGTAAAATGTGAGTTGAAGTTGTACCTATTGTGCTTCATCATTCTAACTGTGACATACTCAAAATACACACCACTGACTGTCTGTGATTTGGCTAAATACAGTATCTGCTCTCAAACTGCTATATGAGTAGATTATACAAGTACACATTTACAGAATTGATTTAATGAAGAATTGAAAAGAAGTGTGTACAATTCTGCATGAGGCAATCTGGCTTTGGGAGTAAATTTAATCACACCAACAAATTTACAAATAAAAAAGTAACTTTGGACAACAATTCGACAGATAAATCAAGCATTCACTTCACGACTTTGGGGCTTTTCTGTGTGTCTTTTGGGTGCCAGGTTTGCCAACAAACAGTCGCTATACCCAAAAGCAGTTAACTCTGAAGTGAGTTGACATGTTTCAACATTGCACACTTTATATGTGACGTCCTCCCGACGTGAAAGGTGCTTTATAAGTGTAATTTGTTGTTGTTGTGAGGATTATTGTTAAACATTCTCATTTTGATTCACTAAGTTCTGATCTAATGTACTTCATTGTGATTTTGTTGCAAAATTCAACTGTGAGTAATTTGAATAATGTAATATATTTACTGTATCTGGTTGGAATGTTACGATACAAGCAGATTGAGAGGAGAGAACAATAATTTGAATTTATTTTGTGCCTTTCATCTTGAAAGAACATCTCAAAACACTTGATAAATAGTAAAAATTGATCACTCACTTCATCACTGTCTGTGGGACACTGCTGTAAAAATTGGCTGCTTAGTTCACCTACATGTACACAGTGACAATTCAAAGTAAAAATCATGTGTTTTGAGACACTGTAACTAAGTGAAAAGGATTAAACCAAATACAAGGATTGTTATCATAAACATTGCAATGGACATCAACAAGAGATTAAATGATGTTGAACTAAGGTACTGTCAAAGAGGTAATTTTAAGGAGTTGTTTTAAGGCACAGAAAGAGAGAGAGAGAGAGAGAGATAACAAGGATATATGCTTTTGGAAGAGATTCCCGGATAACAGGGGATAAACTGCTGAAGACTCGGCTTGGCCGATGGGAAAAGAAAGTTCAAGGAGAATTCATATGTATTCAGATAATTATTCGTATTATTTAATTCCCCTCATCTTCTCTGCCTTAGGATGACTGAAGGTTACCCAATCTCTCTGGATCATTTTGCTTTTGGTTTTTCAGCTTGGTTTCTTGCTGTTTGTGAAACAGAAAGCTGAATCATCCATTGAGTGCCTTAAATATAAATCCTGTCGTCCGGCATCGGCATGTAATAAGGCCTTGAAGAGTATACTGTACTAACTAATGTTATTGGCAGAAAAGGCATGGAAATTTCGATTGAAGCAATGATCAGAAAGGACTGTTACATTAATGGGTTTCAGAAGGACCATTGTCAGAAATTAAAGATCTAATGGAAAATGTGACGTTTTTCCTTTGAGCACAATGACTCAAGTTTGAGGGAGAGAGAAATTCCTTCTCCGCTCAATCCCTCTCTCCCTCTTCGTCGACACAAAATATGCAGACATCTGTATCAAGCTAAGACAAACTGAACAGTGTGAGGAGCCTTGGTACAATTGACAGCTGTGGGAAAACCATATTAAACAGATATCATAAGGTCTCGTTAGGGGTAGGAGTTGGGAGGGGGTGCGGTGGGGGTTGCACAATAAAACTAACCGAACCATTGCCTTTTGCCATAATGTAAACTGTGCAAGGAAGTAGCAAAAGACGGAGATTTGGGTGCGCAGAATGATTCATTCCATTTTACCTGCGAAAGCGCTGGCAGAAGGCAAAGGAGAACGCCGCCAAAAGAAATCTACTCTTGAAAACGTAGTGCTTCGCCGCAGTTATGTTCACATTACTATCATCACATGGTGACCCCAGTTGCCTTCAGGCAAAGGACAATTTGAAAGCTCCAGATATCATTAATGAAGCTTCTGTTAAATGCCAGCTTTCATTTCAGCAGCAAGCTGTTTGTAGTTCTGACATAAACATCATGCATTTTGTTATGTACTGCTTGCTAACTTAAAATGGGCTGTGTCATCCTATTAAGGAGTCAAGATAATGGAAGAACCCCTGCTTTGAAAACCAAGTGAGCAGCTATGTAAAGGAAAAGGGGATTAATGCTTTGAAATGATATGTTCCTCTTTTAAAGGGGCACCGCCATCCATTAAAAATATTTTTTTTTGCAACAAAACAGAGACCTACTCTGGTTTCATTTAATCTGTTATCTTTTCAACAGTGGTTACAATGGAAATCTGCCGTCCTACCTTCAAAAGATGTGCTTTAAAACTCTCCCCACTCCCTCCTCTCCCATTATTCCCTCCTTGGTTTGGATACTCTTGAGGACGGTGATGTGGTTTCCGCACGTGTCAGACACCCAGCTGACCAAAAGCAACCATTTAATCCCACCTCCAACCTCTCCAATAGCCTGTTCATATTTCCTGCTGCTTATAATGTTACCTGTGCTCACCTCATGAAATTAAAATAGGAGAAGAACTGGTAAAGGGTAAGGTTTTCTAAAATGCAATGAATAACATTCATTATCACACTACACACTACAACATTATATCGCATTTACTGAGTATGGTTTGTGGTGCAGAGAAAGCAACTATAGGATGGAAGCACAATCTGGAACTGCTGAATTCCCTTCAGTCCAGTTCCCATTTTTATCGGAAATATGTTTTCATTTTGAATTTCAGAATTCATTCATCAAAACCAGAAACTGTTTTTAAACTTTGTAATTGTTAAACGTCTCCTCCTCCCTGCCCCACGTCAACCACAAAAATAGAGGTGTTTAATATTCTAAATGATTTGAGAAGGTTAGCAGACATAGCCTGTTTCCACTGGTTAGAGTTATAAGATAGTGACTGGGTGGGGATGAATCTAAAAGAGAATTTAAAAAGAACAACTTGACACACATTGTAGTGAAATTGTGGAACTCGTTACTTGAAGCCGAGGTCGATACTGTTAGTGTAGATGTATTGAAGAGGAAGGTAGATATTCACTTATGGGAGATGGGAATAAAAGGGTGTGGGAGGGAGTAGGGAGTGGGTGGAGACTCATGTGGAGTAAAAACTCATGCTGCACAGACTTCGTAAATCTTCATAAATACTAAAATCATTATTAATCGCCATCATAGGTCCTTCAGTTCACAGAGTATCTAAGCATACAGGATTTGAGAGTTGATAACTGTATCACAATTGACCACTTGTTAAAAGTCCAGATCAAAGCAAGGTCTAATTGATTTCTTAGCAAAAATCCTGTTTTCTACCGAGAGCATACAAAATGGGTTTGATGTGAGTTAATTATTTAACAAATTACATCCGCAGGCTTGTTGTGCTGCAACACTGCAGTTTGGTTCCTCTCCTTAAATGGTTGGCATTCAGGATTTATCTCTCTCTTCTCAACCTAAGAGTCATGCGATGACATTAAAACCAAGTATCACAAGGTTTCAAAGGCTCAGTGTGTAACTCTCCAAGGCAATTATGTGGTGAAAACCCAGGATAAAATACCCCTCTGCTCCTACCACAGGAATATTTTACCAGGAAGTATCAGACAAGATGAGGCTATTCAGACCATCAAACCTGCCGTCTTGCTGTCAACATTATGGACATTACCCAAACCATTTGGCAGGCTGAGGGAAGTGACTCACAGCCAGTCAAACCTCCAAGGATACAATACAAAGCTATGTGAAACATTTTCATGTCTCTTGACGTAAAACACTATGTTAATCGATCTAACACTGCATTCAACATTGCTCAACCCTGACCTATTCCATGAGTAACATTTCCATCAGTTTAATAGCACAGGGACCTCTCACCCACAGAATGGGTTTCTGCACGTGCTGGACTCCCAATAAGGCAAAAACAAATATGAGCTATCCTCATCAGTTTATTATCTCTAAAGCATCAGAAACAACAACTTGCATTTATATAGTGCTGGCGCCAAGCACAGGAAAATGGGGAGGTGACCATACAACAACAAAATTACATTTCACAGTGGGAGGAAATCCCATGGGCATGGTCGAAGAGATAGGTCTTAAGTGGGATTTAAAGAAAGGAGTCCTGTATCTCAGTGGTTAAAGCGAGAGACCTGGGTTCGATTTCAGGCAGGGCGAAACCTTGGGCAAGTTTCCATACTCTACATGCCTAATAATAATCCCTAAAAAAAGAAACTTCAATCCACTACTGTTTGTTGGACGAGTACTACTGTGCGCAATTGGCTGCTGCATTTTGTCCACAATTCACTTTACAGTGTATTCTGTGAAGCGTTTTGAGACGTCTAGAGGTTGTGAATAGTGTTATACCAAATGCAATTATTATTATTATTACTTTGTGTCCTTGTAAAGTGAGATGCCCCAAATTGGAAACTATTCTATATGCTCATATCTACGAGTTATCCAGGGTTAAAAATAATAGCTTTTGGTTTTAACTATATTCAATATGCTCTTCTATTAGATTTGCTTCAAGTTACTATTTCAGTCCACTTATCCCAATAGCTGAGTGAGAAACCATTCCCTGAATATGCTTTTTTCCAGCTTTTATTAACGGATACTCATTTACTGAGCCTACCTTGCAAGCTTTCTGTATCAACATGCAATACCTTGAAGTTATCTACCCCTCCTGGTTCTCAACCTTTTTAATTCTGTTTTTTTAAAGTTGATATACCAAATCATCTCTGTGAGTGAGAGAGAGAGAGAGTGAGTGAGAGAGAGAGAGAGAGAAACGTAGTACAGTTACCATAAACCACACACAGGCTCTGCTTATTTGAATCGCAGTGAGCTGTCTTACACCCCATGAGCTGAAACTTCAAGAAGCATATTGCACTGGCACAAGGGAATTGAAAAGTAAACATAAACTCTTCCCCCCGAACAGGGGGATGTCAGTGGATTCCTGCTTGTGCTGAACACAGACTGTGGCACAGTCGTCGATTTCTTATAACTTAGCAGGAGAAGAGTTGTAACTGCAAGGAAATTGCTCTGGGATTAGAGAGGATGCCTGCACAGTTGGAGTTAGGACAAAACCCAAAGAAAACAACTGAATACACAAGTAGAGTCTTACGTTCTGTAAAGGTCAGTAAGTGCTTCATTTCTCAGATTCTGTCCTGCCTGGGTCAGACTGCCAACTTTGGTATTGCACACTCAACGTTCCTGGTTGGTAGCATTCTCACTATCAAAACCTTGATTAAATCATTGTTATTTAACCCACGTGTCTTCAATGAGGTGAAGTTCAAAAACGTCTCTGTTT
The DNA here is from genome assembly GCA_035084275.1 of Hydrolagus colliei. NCBI lineage: Eukaryota > Metazoa > Chordata > Chondrichthyes > Chimaeriformes > Chimaeridae > Hydrolagus > Hydrolagus colliei. The sequence goes on from CM068748.1 coordinate 17,437,730, forward strand.
AGACAGCTATTTTCATTTGTGATCACTGTCGGAGTCTGTTGAAATCTCACGTTTCCTTTATATCAAGCAATCATATCTCAGTGCTCAATGTTTGGGAATGTGAGATTTCTTAAAGTATTGGTTTCTGAGAAGTGTAGGTTCTGCGATTTGTCCACAAAATACGCCATCACTTTACTTTACTTCTCATTTCTCGAAGACATTGTGGCACTATACCACATGTAAGGATTATTATATTTATTATCATTAATATGATAATGTATCTTGTTTTTGAGGATAATGCTTATTATTCAGAGGTACAATAACAGCAGCAAAATTACATTTGTAGAGCGTCTTTCAGATCGGGAGGTCATCCCAAGGCGCCTTTCATGTCGGGAGGAATACGGAAGAAGCCTTGCTCTTTCAGTGCTGAACAAACTCTGTAAGTTTGATCATAAACCATTTACAAAGTATAATATAATAATAATAATAATAATTGCATTTTCTGTAGTGGCTGTTATGCCAGGAGGGTGTCTCATAGCGCTTTAAAGGATTTTAAAGTGTAGTGACTATATTTGTGCAGTCAGTTTGCGTAGCGCAAAATCCCACAAGCAGCCATGTAGTGAATCTTGGGTTTATCTGGATGATTGTTTGAGCAGCAGCAGAGGATCTTTAATGTATTTAATCTTTAACGTCTACCTGAACCAGGCATGCAGGACCTCAATTTAATTTTTATCTGAAAGATAGCACCTCTGACAATACAGTGCTCAACCAACACTCTTCAGACTTGACTGTGAGCTCAAAGTCCCCAACATGAAGCTTCAACCCATAACCTCAGAGGCAAGAGTGAAATCAACTGAGCCAGACAGACAGATAAATGTCCAATTGTCTTGACCGTCTAATACCCAATATTTCTGATCAGAATGAGTAAATGTGTTAGCTCATGGGAGCAGATCTGTCGAAAGTGAATAAATGTGGATTCTGAAAGTTATCTTATGTTTATTTGGGCCCTGAATAGACATTTCAAATCCTTGCAGGATTTAACGACATTTCTTGGCTAACCATATTTATTTTTAAGTGTTCGCTTTTGGGTTACAGAAGCCAAAGAGTGGTCTGGTTAAAATTAGCCACACATCAGATTACATCACCGGAGAATCAACGCCGTCCTCAGGAGGAGAGAGAGAGAGAAGAGTAAATGACCATTAAATTGACATTGAGTTATTCCTATTGAGAAAGGATGATGGATCAAGATGCTAATTTTGTTGACTCCAATGCCCTTTTGGGATAGTAAGTAATCTCTGTTGACCAAAGCATGTTGGAATCCGAGTCATAATTTTAAAATACGTGCTAATGGTTGACAGTTCAAAAGGCACAATTTATACAACTTATAAATTGACAACTTTACTTTTAGTGGACCGGAGTTTGGAGATTTCATTTTATTTAAAGAAATGATGTGCTATAGAGCGCAGGCTATATTAATAGAATGTTGTTTAGATCTCTTAACAGCAAGTATCCAACTGTCAAATTTCTAAACTTAAAATGCACTGAAGCAGGCAGCGTCATATAAATGACACAAGGACAACAGCAACAAATTGCATTGCACATCGGGAGGACATCACAAGGCACATTTCCTCTTAATTAATTTCAGGAGATTTACAAATTCTGGATGTGATATTTCTGCCAACCCTAATCTTTGTAGCACAGCTATAATGTCTGCTCTTGCAGTTTAGGGGCTGAAAGGCTAATGCTGAGAAAGTGCTGCTGGTGACTGAAAGTGCTTTACCTGTGCTTGTGCCACTGCACCAAACATTAAGTGTTGATTGAAATGAATCCTGAGTCTCTCTGGCAATATCTATAAGCAACAATGTCAAGTCTGCATGACATGTTTAGTGCTCCCGGGCATAAGAATAAGATACCAAACTACATAGCTGCTTCGCTGGATGTATTTGGTTTGGCTGCTGAATGCCTGTGGAGTATTCTGCTGAGATGATCTTAAATCCTTATGTCATCCTTTTCTCCTTTAGTCTAAACAGCTCTTTACAGAAGAACTTTACAGATAAGAAACTGCATTGCCTTTTTGTTTCTTTTCTCCTTTGCAATATTTTTAAGCCTCTTTGTAATTCTCCCGTTCACTTTAATACTGTAGACCCCTTCCAACACGGTCTGCTACTCATCATCTGCTCATCATCCAAATTAAAACTGAGTTTTGCACTATTCTGCAGTGTTCTTAAATGTTAAGGTAAGATGGTCTTGGAGACTACAACATGGTGGATATTTTTTATTTCACTCTGTGGTCGAGATGTCTACATGAAGAGTGCTGTATAAATGTGAGTTGTTCATGCTGTGATATTTCCCAATGAGGAATCCAAGTTGTACAGTTGGGGACCCTTCCTTCTGTTAACTTGAAGTGAGGCCTCACAACTTGTGGAACGCTCTCCCTAACATAATCTATTTCCAGAATGGAGTGCAGTGCTTGCGGATCATCGGGAATTCTGACAGGTAAGAAATCCCGTGAGGGGCAAAACTCAAAATAGACCCCGATATGAGCTGAGAAATCTAGAAAACTTGGGAAATGTGGCAGAACCTCTAGGTTGACATGGTCACAGTGCAACTAAAACGACACAAGTGAATTCACTGAGCAAAATATCTATCAATTAAAAAATTCCAGCCAGTCTTAGTCTCTAAACCCATTTTACCTTAACGTTTAAGATTGTACAGAATTGTACAAGGTTCAGTTGTAATTTAGGAGCTTATTTGTTCTGTGGATTGCAGAAACCTGGATTCCTAATGAAGACTGGATTAAAGACTTTTTCTCAATTTCTTAAATTTTAAGCCATACAGGCTGAAATTACTGTACAATACAATTACCGTTTACATTTATTTCTTGTAGGGAATATGTCTCAGAGCCGTTCTGGACTGTAGGTGGAACTTTGAGCATTCAGATCAGAAGTTGAATTAACATGCGATTATCCTGCCAAGATCAAATCATTCCTAGAAGGTTTGCCAGCTGTAATTGCAAACCGATTGCTCCACAAGCAGAGACTGAGGTAGAATTGTAAACAGTTATACAGGAATATAAATGTCAGCTGCAAAAACCACAATCAATCCAATTGAGTAAATGCCCACTAGGGGAATGAAAAAACAAGAACCTTTCTCTCAGCCCCTGTTGGAACAGCTAATGTTCCAGATTCCTGTTAAACAGAACGTGCACTTAGACAACCACTGAGTACACAAAAAACGATTTAACCTATCTTTTGGTGCTTGTGGCGTGGCTATGCCACAATGTTCCACTTATCGCCAGAAAGTTCAGTCTAAATAGCAACTCTGCGTTATGATTTCTACACATAAGAACATAAGAATACCGTATAAGAATTAGGAGCAGGAGTAGGCCATTCGGCCCCTCGAGCCTGCCCCGCCATTCAATAAGATCATGGCTGATCTATTCTAACTCCACCTACCCACCTTATCACCATATCCTAATCCCTTTATCCACAAGAAATCTATGTCTTCGACCTTCTTCTCCTTACACATAGAAGTGTAGAAACTCCATGTGGATCTACTTCTAAGGGAGTCTGAGTCAAATGAGCATTTAATGAGTGTGGAATTCACAAAATTGTTAAATTCAATCTTAAATTTTAAGTCCATTCTTATAAGGACTTACAGAAAACTGACTTCAAAATTGAAGACTATTTGAGAATTTGACAAGTTTGGGGCGCTCTTTAATGCTTCGTTAATAGAGTAAATCTAGATCCTGGTGGAATTTTACCCCCAGGGCACCTGGCCACACTGGAAGAGTGTTGCTAAGGAGGAATGTTGCTAAGGAACATGCTCTGGTTTGAAGGTCCTGTTATGTTCAGTGGCAGATCGTCAAGGTTATGTAGAAACGGAAGACAGCAACAAAATCAGGGATGGGATAAGTTCACAAGCTTCATAAACACAGTTCCCAAAGGGACTGTGCTACATTCTTTATCACTACTGTGTAAAGCCAGCTTCCAAATTAAGACGGGAGTTTCAGAATTTTCCACAATTCTATGGGATTTTAAGATAAAAGGCCTTTCCAGGCTAGGACTCAGAGGAATTTCTGGTCCAGTCAGGCTTTGTAGGAAATTGCAAATGCTTTGTACATAGAAGCCACAGCACTTGAAGCACCACTGAAGGCCAAGTTGCGACCACAACAAAGTATGTTACCGAAAAAACTGTTTAAACAAATAGTCTTTGAAAGTTATAGCATTAGCATAAGAAGGATTAGCACAGTAAAAACTGGTCATTTTTTTAGTATAACCACTGAGAGTTGCGGTCTTATTTGTATCAAATGCTACAGTGGAGTAAGAGGCTAATTCTGTACTGTATTAGTGAATGCACTGCACGGTAGCGTCTCAATAGATCCCTCTGAATCTCATAAAATTTTACACTGAACTAACTTGCAGCCCTTTTCAGAAAGAGAAGACAAAATAAAATGTTAAGGAGATAAGGAGTCAGAGTGAATTGACATTTATGCTGTTTTATCCACTTTAAACTTCTCATTTCCAAGCCTGTATATGATATGATTGCAGAGACTTTTGGGCCACAATGGATGCTGAATCTCTACGGATCAGTACACAAGCAGACACTGGCCTGTTGGGCAAAAGTATGTTGGGCTTTTGAGCAGGTATGAAGCTAAGCTACACTGTGTTGCTAACCCCATCTCTCGTTCCTAGATCCTCATTTGGCTTCATTGATGAGAAGTCATTGTTTTTAATTTGTGCTGAATTAGCCTAACACTGCTGACATTTCCTGCCTTTTCCCAGGGTGTCTCTGTGCGGCATCCCATCCGCTTGCCCTCCTTTGTGTGCAGTGACTGACAGCTGGTGATCACAAGCAATTGTCATGCAGATTCCTGGGAGAGGCAGGAAAGTCGTCAGGCATTTGTCACAGTAGGGACGGCCTTGCAGATTGGGAAGAGGAAGGGAAAGTATTAACTCCTTAACCCTCCCCCTCCGGCCCAGTTTGCCTTTTCCAGCCAGCGTGGGAATGAAAGCACTTTGAGACGTCCTCTCAACACGGAAGAGGCTATGTGGATGTAATTTTAATGTATTGATATTTGAGGGAAGGAACAAAAAGAATGAGAAAATTAATAGCAAATACTTTGAAAGTTGGAAAGAAATGTAAAAACACCCTAAAATATAACACACTGTTTCCTTAAATTACTAATAAAACCTTTTAAGTTGGTTGTGGGCTTAGCTGATAATATTTGATAGCTTCAAGAATTCTTACAGTCAGTTCCCCAGTGAATATTTGTTCTGCAAATTCAGCATTACCTAATTTTACTGTTATTCAACAAGACTGAAGTGCATCAAAAGCAGCCAAAAGTTTATTAAATCTATTTAAACCAGACAAAATTGATTAAAAACACCAGCGAGTGGAGTACATTTCATGCACACTTATTGCAACCAAGCAACCCTTCACTGTGCCAGGAACTGACTGAGAACAGCACAAAGTGCCGGCAAAAAGAAAACAGGGAATGTAAAGATCAATTTAGCAAAGGTGAACAGAGAAATGTGTCACAATGTATTCTCAGGTGACTTGTTAAGTTTAAATATGGTTCTGCAAATTTTGAATAAAAGTCTACTGAATTAATTACGTTAAATGATCTGTTCTCACCTTTGCCTGATTTTGTCCGCCTACCCAGTAGTCATCGCCCCACCTCCATCTCTCCCCCCACACAGACACACAAAGTCTGAGACTCCAGCAGCAATACTGAACACTCGGGCTCTATTAATATGGCCAGACCACAATACAAGAGCTTCTAAAGTTGCACTTTGATGTTCTGTGCCTTGGAACGTCCTCCTGACATCAAAGGAGCTACATAAATGTCATTTTGTTGTTGTTATTGTTGGTCTGCACCAGTCCAGAATCCTGTATGGAAATCGAGTGACAAAGATTTTTTAAGGAAATTAGATTGATTGTTCAAAAATAATACTAATATGGGATTTGATGGAGAGCAAACAAGAGTGGGATTAGACTAGGTGACTCATGTAAACAAAATGAGGCCATCAAATGATATCACAGCGATTCACAGGATTTTATAGTAAAGTGTAGTGACTGTAGCCAATTGTGCACAGCCACAAACAGCCACGAAGTGAATGATCAAATTTTATTTTGGGGTTGGTTGGCCGGGACTTTGGCCACAGAATTATAAACCAAGATTGATTTCTGAGAAGCCCTGAAAGGTAGGTAGCTGAACAACAATCGTGGAACTAGGAGAAAAGTACGGGCTGCCTAATATTGAGACACATTTCCCCCACAAGCCCCCCACCCAGCAAGCTCACCCCAGTCTTTGATTCCGTTGTTGGGCGAATGGAAAGTGTAGGACATCATTCCGATGCATATACACCCTCCTCCATCACAATCACCATGTAAAATTGACAGCTGCATTTTCAAGCAAGTTACAAGTCTGTACCTCTGCCTTTTGGCCCTCCGGCTGTGTATTGTAAAGGCAACATTATTCTTGAGTGTAACAATTAATCACACCTCAGGGGAAGATGTCTTTGACCTAAACTGCTTCCTTACCCCCACCCCCTCCCCCCCCCCCAACCCTCAACATCCCTACCTTACCCCAGTGGCCCAGTGAAATTAATAATATTGAGATATTGTCATATCCTGCCTGTTGATGCTATGGATTTCATTGGAGCAGAGAAGGTGTCAATACCCAGTGTCTCACACCCATGGTTCAACAAGGTGGCAAAGCTTGTCTGTTTCTGCTATTTTACTTGAAATTCTATATTTTTTTTAAAAGAGTTCATGTATAATGAAGTAGCCAAGAGCACTCATTATACTGTCAGCTCCCAGCAGTAACAACCATCTAACACTTCAAGTAATTTGAAATGGCCCTAAGTGTTTTCTTGCTTTAACTTCAAAGAGTACAGAGAAGCTTTTAGCTTTTTTACAAATGAGCTGTACAGAGAGCACGAGAGAAAGTGAGTCTGAGTTTTTTTTATTACTGTGTAATTACTAGCTTCCAGCACCACTCTATTCACATACAATACAGGGAGTATTTTTTTGTCCTCTTTCCCTGTGGTTTGAAAGGAGATGGACTTTTATGCTAGTTACAAGATGGTAAATAAATATTACAGTAAGAGACAAGGTCATCGTGCTTTTCAATCTAGTTCCTATGAAGCTAACATTTTTGCTGCTTAAATCTATCTGACACTCGACCGAGACTTTGATAACAATCAGTTTTTGCGCGAAATAAGAGCTGCATAATGAGGATTATCAGGGCGATGTGGTAAATCGTAGGATTCAATTCTATTTGAAAGTGACCCTTTACCACGTGTTATCCAAAACTGACCCAAGAAAGTAGCCTGAGGGATAAATAAGAAAACATATGAAGACTATTTAGCCTTTATCATTAAGGATCTTTTCCCCTTGACTAACCAAGGAGGTTGGGACTTTTTTTTACATTTGTTCAGTGAGGTTACCAGCATGCAAAATATTTGAGTTTTGTTTAAAATCATTTTAATTTGTATCCAACCAGAGGAAATATTCAATAAATGCTCTTTGTTACAGAAAAGTTACAAGGCAGAAATGCCAAAAGCGATGGGAAATCAATCAGACGCACAAAGTTAAGTCACTGAGATTTAGTCACTCTCAAAGTGCTGGATTAGAATGTGATGAAAAGGCCTTTGACTTTCCCTGTATATAATTGAGATGTTTTAAACATCTTAAAGCAAGGTTTTATATTACAACAGCACCAATTTTACATTTACATAGCATTTTTCCCATTAGGAGGACGTCTCAAAATGTTTCACAGTAGCTGACATTGAGCTGTGTTTAATATCACAGCTCTTGAGTGACAACTGGCAAAAATGCCGAGGAGGCCTTGTTATATGTGGTTTTAGTCAAACCCGGAAAAAAACCCTTTATTAATATATTTGAAAATAATAATAATTGCATTTGGTATAGCACTTTTCACAACTTCCAGATGTCTCAAAGCGCTTCACAGAATATACTGTAAAGTGAATTGACTGTACCTTTGTGGGCAAAATGCAGCAGCCAATTGCGCACAGCAGTGTCCCACAAACAGTAGTGGATTGAAGTTACTTTTTTTAATGGATTATTATTAATGCATTATTATTAGGCATGTGGAGGAAGGAAACTTGCCCAAGGTTTCACACTGCCTGGGATTGAACCCAGGTCTCTCGCTTGCAAGGCGAGTGCTCTAACCACTGAGCTACAGGACTTCAGAGACTCTGACTATTGTTAAGGTCAAAAGTTTCTGATCAAAAGGTCAAGAGCCTCTCACTACTTAATGAGGCTGGAGGTCAAGAAAGAGCAAGGGATATCTAAGAGTATTTTAAATATACAGGTCTAACAAGTTGTGACAAATCAATATAGACTTAATTGAGCTGCATGGAATTTAATGTTAGCAGTCAATCTCTTAATGGAGATGTGGTACAGTTTATTGATCCACATCGTGACAAGCATTGGTTTTGTGTGACAGATCGATTTTCATTAACCAGTGTAGACCTGTCATTGCACCTTGATGAATACACCTTGGTTCTAATTGATGCCTCTTTTGGACATTGAATAGGTTACATTTCTTGGTTTGGTAAAGTGTACTTTCATCCAACTCTGGACCATTCCAAATTTCTGTCAATTTCTCTGTCTATGTGTGTACAAAACTGTCAGATATCTTGAGTTGGACTCTTAGACTGGCAATACATGATCCGAGATGCCAGTGTCTCGGATGGACACTGGCATCTCGTGTTTGCTGATTTTTGTTCCCTTTTAGCTCATGGATCATAACACTACAAATACTGCAGCAATAAAACAGCCAAGGTATCTATCCAGATAGGCTTATTCTAATTGGAGGTGGTTTCAATCCAATCTAATGTAACCCTGCTCTGTCCAATCTAAGGTGCATCTATGGCCCAGGTGAGAGCCGTACCCTTTGACCATAATAGTCATAAAATAGTAATAATAATAATAATCCTTGCATTTGATACAGTGCCTTATCACATCTTTGAGACGTCTCAAAGCACATAGAAACAAACATATTGGGATGTTCCCTTGGCCATGAGAAATGTTTGGTATTTGGAAATTTACCAATTTACACCGTTTAGATTTATGGAGCTATGTGACCTAGGGAGATGATATATGAAATAAAACAAGTAGATGAAGTGTCATGATATTTCCTAGTGCCGCATATTCCTCCTGCATTGATAAACAAAACTAATTTGAAGTGTAAATGGGATGAGCTGTTTAGAAAATGTTGCAGTTTGTGAACAAGATGGTGGGGTGGGAGGGGAGTTAGAATCTCATCAAACCATTTACACGATGAAATGCTTACACCGCAGAGAAGGTTATTCCATGATTATTATGTCAACCGTGAGTCAAGAATGAGTAAATGGAATTGAGTGAATAGTCTATTTATCAACAAAAATCTTTACTGGAAAGGGAGTGAATTTAAATAAATTGCAGTATGAGGTAATAGAAGCAAAAATCATTGGGGTTATTTAAAATACAATTAGATGCAGTGTGGGAAGGATGAATGTCCCAGAGGGGTTAGGGTTTCATCTCTTATCTTTGGTTCTTAAAACAGAACTGAAAATGTTATTCCTGCATAAAATGGCAGAGCAGAAGCATTCAGCGAAGATGTGTCTTAATGGTAGTGTGTAAGTATGATTGCCCAGTTGCCTGTGCAGGTGATTGTGTGGGATGGGGAGGGAGTGGAAGTTGAAAAGGGAATCATAAATGATCAGCTGGCAAAAGGGCATGGGTGAGCTTCACAAGTAATTGAGGTAACAGCATTGTGATTGTGTGGAATAACAGAGGAAGTGAAGGGAAACGCCATGGGATCTTTAACATTCACCTGAACAGGCAAACAGGAGCTTGCTTTAACGTCTCTAATCCAAATTATGATTCCTCAGAAAATACAGCACTCCCCAAATACTGCACTGGAGTGACCCCTAGAAAGAAAGTTTATAGTAGTTTTGAATCTGCAAACATGGAAATGGAAGTAGCTCATTTGAAAGTAGCTTGGGGAATTCACAAGGCTGAAGAGAACGAAGGAGTGAAAGAAAAATCTATATATTTTCTAAAAACTCCTCATCCCAGGAAATGTTAATCAAAATAGGCCTGGTAGCTCAGAGCTACTGATAATGGCATTCCTGTCAGGGCACTGTGCGTAGCATCTGCTAATTAAAAATGGAACACATTGGCATTCAGTTTAAAGTGTAAATCAGATGCAGATTGAATATTTTTAGAACAAACTTGTGTTGGCAAACGACAAATGTTTTCAAAGAAATGGGTGAGGGATACATTTTAAATCTGTTTTTCAAAAGTGTTTCCCTTCCCTCCCCACCCCCCACCCCAAAATGAAACACTTGTCATTTTTGCAATATTTATCAAAGCCAACAAGACCAGCTTTGCACTGTTTGATGATGAAACCTTCAATAGAAGGCTGTTCTTCCCAGGATTGTGTTGAAGCTCTCGCAAACCTGCAATTCCAAGTTTTAGTTGTGCATGCATTTTGTCTCAGAGTACAAATGGTGAATATTAAAATTAAGTCCACAATTTGGAAGCCAGTTTCGACAAAGAAACAGTTCAGAAATTAATTCTGAATTTAAGAATTTTGCACAGTTCTCCGTGATCTTAAACTTTAAGACAAAGTGGTCGAACAGGCAAAACCTGGGCAAAATCTTGCACGTTCGCCTATAAATATTTTGTCAGTTCCCAACTTCCCAACACAGTAAAATCCTGCAAAGCGCTTTGTGACATCTCAATTATGTGATAAGGCACTATATTGAATGTAAGGATTATTATTGTTATTGACTCTATTCTGAATCTGGGAGAGCATAGGATAAGATGAATGACTGTCTTCTGAGTCAAAATATTGGTTGCACAATGTTCACTCTAGCTGCAATCCTACCACAAGAAATCCACTTGGGATCGTTCAATGGGATATAAAATATATTTATCTGACGCAAAAATATCTGCAATAATAACATTGTCTACATGGGAATGGCATGCAGCGATGATCCCAAGATTTAATGCTCAACGTGATTCCAAGTTTCAATTGAAAAGAACATTGCTTGTTAATTACAGCTGATGACTGTATTACACATCCATAAGGAAAAACTTAGCATTGAATTAGGCGAGAGCTAATTTCAACCAGGCTCCCAGCGGAAAAGAAAGAAAGAAAGAGACTGGAACAGTAAGAATTGGATTTGTTCAAAGAAAAATTGGACACCCCCCCCCCCCCCCCCACCCATGCAAAGTCAATTGCACAATGTAATTTCAGCCTATACAGATCCCAGCTGGCGCCTTTGATAGGATGATTCATTATGCAGTTATTGTCTTAAAGAGCATTTGAAAACAAAGCAGCTTTTCACAAGACCAATAGTCAATGCTCTGGCCTCTAACCCAATCGAGTTTTCCAGCATTATTTGTGGGGGTAGAAATTCCACCTGGCTCTAGATTTACTCTATTAATGCAGCATTTCAGAGGGCACAGACTTTCTAAATACAGATTCTAAATACAGCCTTGATTTTGAAGCTAGGTTCCTCTCTCCATTCTCCAATGTAATCCGTGAAGATGCCAAAAATAGATATTATTGTCTGTTCAAGACAGAACAGTGTGCTTTGTATAACAGTGGGTGATCTCAACAAAGAGCCTGAATTTTAACAGTGGATATGTTATGCAGCACTGAACAATCTATTAAATATTAAAAACGGTGCATTATACAGTATTCAGCACCCTGGGACATCCTCTTGACATGAAAGGTGCTATACAAATGTAATTTTTTTGTTGTTGTTGCTACATAGCTGAGAATAAAAACATTATGGCACTGCTAATCATCAGGACCATATTCAGGTTAAATTCTGTCACCTGTTTAAACCTGTTCCTCCATTCACAGGCTGCAGGTCATCCAAAACTCTGCAGCCCTTGTACTATCCCGCACCCGCCTCCGCGACCACATAACCCCCACCCTCCCCATCCTCCTCAAGATCCTCGTCCTAACCTTCAAGGCCTTACACGGCCTTGCCCCGCCCTACTTAACCAATTTACTTTCCCCCTATAAGCCCACCCGGACCCTCCGTTCAGCAGGACTTGGCCTGCTGCAAGCCCCCTGCCTGACCCGCCCCACCATCGGAGGCTGGGCCTTCAGTTTCTCCGCTCCCACCCTGTGGAATTCCATCTCCCAATCCCTCCATCTTGTTTCTCCCCTTTCCTCTTTCAAGGCCGGTTTGAAGACTTTCCTCTTCGACCGTGCCTTTTGTTCCCCCCCGAATTCCTCGACCTCCACTACGTGTTTCACCCCTTCCCGAACACTCCCCTCCCAGTTCGGGTCACACGCCTCCTGTGCAGCGCCTTGGGACGTCCTCCCAACGTGAAAGGCGCTTTATAAGTTTAAGTTGTTGTTGAAACCTATTCTGAAACCTCTGCTCGACCGGCTCTGGCCCTCTGCTTGTCCTTGTGCGTATGTCCTACTTGTCCACATCGCGCCTGAAGACTTTCTTCCTTCAGCGTCTTGGGACGCCCTCCCAATGTGAAAAGCGCTCCACAAATGTAATTTTGTTGTTGTTCTTTGACTGTGACCTCCCGCCCTCAGACTCAGCATCTTGCTCCACCATTATCAAGCACAGGGAGATGCTACCCTGCATGAATGGCACAATATAAATGCAAGTTGTCGTAGAAACACACCAAGCTGAATATTGTCACCCAGACAGCAGCTGTGTCAATCAATCGTAGGCTGTTTCTATCAATCCACCTGCAATAGGAAGGGAATCTGAGATGTTCTTTATTGACCAGCCCAACGCTTGTTTGCTCTAGAGGGGGAAAGGAGAGCTCCCAGCACTCTTCCAGTAACTATTAATCTATGTTGAGTGAACTCTGTAGAATGGCTGGGAGGAGGCTATGGAAGCTGATTCAGTGGCCAGCATGGGAGCCTAGGACGTGATGTTTTATTCATTTAGAATATCAGTGATTTCAGTTAAAGAAAGGAGAGGACTGGAAAGTGGAAAGTGTTTATTAAGGATGTGGAGTCGTGTAGCTCAGTTGTTAGAGTACTTGCCTTGCAAGCAAGAGACCTGGGATTATTCCCAACCAGGAAAAATATTGGGCAAGTTTCCTTACTCCAGACATCCCTGTTTACTTAGCAGTAAGTTGGAACTTGGTTGTTAGTCGATTGGCGGATCACTTTTCCGGGCATAACAATCCCTATAAAAATAATAATTTGGTCACTCAATCCATGACTGTTGGGGGATACAGCTATATGCAATTGGCTGCCGCTTTTTGCACACAACTATTCAATCAGTTCACTTTACAGTATATTCTATGAAATGCTTTGAGACGTCTAGAAGACATAAAAAGTTCTATATTAAATGCAAGGTTCATTATTATTTCTTATTACAAGATGCCTACTCATTCTCACACTTGCTGGAAAGAACAATTGCTTTTTGCACAAGATGTGAGCTGTCTCTTTCTCTCTTGACACCTTTTCAAAGAGCAATGATTAAATGAACAGTCAGAGTAGTCAAGGAGTCAGAAGGATGAGTCAGAGCAATATTTTCCTGTCAAGAGCAAATTCTCTCTGGCTGCAATTGTGCTAATGGGGGCAAGGCATGCCAACACACCACTCAACAACTGTCTTGCTGTCTTCTCTAAATGCTGACTGCCTTTGTCACCAGGCCAGCCACTTTATAACATAGATTAGCTAAAGGCTGTGCCGTGGGCTTCAATTTGATTGATGACCAAAAAGGACACATTCCCCAGCAGTTCAGCTGCTCAAATTGTTGCAGATTAAGCAGATGTAGAAAGACTGCCAAAGGTTACAGCTCGATAGTCCAAAGGTTCGTTAGTCCGAAGCTTCCCCTAACCCTAACCCTAACATTTGGACTAATGAATCTTCAGACTATTGCACCAAATGTTCGGATTAACGAACCTTATTTTCGGACTATTGAGCGGTAACCATGGTAACCGCCCAGGGTATAGGAAATTTGTGTGTTCGGACTATCGAACCTTCGGACCATCGAACCTTCAGACTATCGAGTGCCCCCCGGCAGGATGTTCCCGTCAACCATTCCTTCCCAAGACTTGCACAAAGTAGCAAGTGAGAAGGTTGTTTTATAATAAACTCTAATTTGGACCAACACACTATTTATACTTATTTATATCTAAAACGGGCAGTGATATATACAGTACTTAGGTTGGATTAAACACACATCTCTCAGTCAAAATGTTCTGGGTTCAAGCCTTATGTCTTGACTTTGAACACATGTTAATGACACGTGACATCTGACATGGCATTGCAGTGTTGAGGGAAGTGTTGCATGGTTGAAGGTAACATTTTTGGGATGAGATGTTAAACTAAGGTCTTATCTACCTGTTAAGGTGGATTTTAAAGATCCCATGGCATTATTCAAAAAGGTGTCATAGTGTCCTGGCCAACAACCCACCAGAAAAAAAATGATAATTTGCTGCATGGCTGTTTGTGCGATATTGCGTGCAAATTGGCTGCCACATTCACCTACAAAATGTACTACTTCACTGTGTATCGTGTGAGGAACTTTCAGATGTCCTCTTGACAAGATACATCCCTATACCAAATGTAAGGATTATTATGAGTATTAAAGTTCCTTTTGGAGGAGATAGTATATGCAACATCAATTGGTTTGGAATCCATTCCACAGATCTTCTACTCCTGTGGGGTGAAAACCAATTGGATTTAATCTCTAATCTAACTCAAAGCACATTGAATTTCAGTTTATGTCTTCTAGTTTGGCCCTCATGGTCTTGGGGTCAAATCTTCTGGTTACATCCATCTCATTTGCTTCAAGTGCACTTACAATATTGAGAGCATGGAGACTTTCAATGAATGTGAGTCTGGGCCAGAGCACTAATTGATGAGGATATCCATTGCTCTGTGGGAACGTTTCAGTTGTAAATGCTCTGGTCATGATGTTGGGACTCCTGCCCATTTGTGGATAACAATTATTTTGTGAATAACCAATTGCTGATTGAGGTTATACATATTGGCTTTGTTTGGGTTTTCAGGGGCAAAAATATTGTCATTGGTAATTGAATGAAGTACAATTGGCCTGAATTTCACTGAGTCTTAGTCTATGAGCCCATGTTGCCTTAAAATGTAAAATTGTGCAGAATTGTGGAAAAATCTTAGATCTAATTATAGTTTGGAAGCCAGTTTTCCTTCCTTTGTACCGGTGACTTTCTTCATTTGGTGAAGTAAAATAAACTGCTCCATGTCCTTCAACCCACCCACCCCACCATTAGTGGGCGAGCCTTCAGCCACTCTTCCCCCAACCTCTGGAACTCCATCCTACAGTCCCTCCAGCTCATCCCCTCCCTGGCCTCCTTCAAGTCCCACCTCAAGGCCCTCCTCTTCAACAGTCCCATCGGTTACCCCAAATCCCTCCCCCTTCCTCCACCCTCCCCATATCCTGAGCTCAGCTCGGGTCTGAAACAATGACTGTCCAGTGCCTTGAGACATCCTCCTGATGTGAAAGGCGCTATACAAGTGTAATTTTGTTGTTCTTGTTGTTGGTGATGATGGTGGTGGTGGACATTGTAACAAATTCTAACCATCTTCAGGGGGATTCTAAAGGCATCATTTGATCTGTTACCACTCAGAATGCCGAGTGGAGCTTGGTGATACATGGCAGTGCCACAGAACAGCCCTATCACATGACGCTTGTTATATGTGGTTTTAGTCAAACCCAGAAAAAAATCCTTTATTAATGTATGTGAAAATAATAATAATAGTAATCCTTGCATTAGGTATAGCGCTTTTCACATCTTCTAGACGTCTCAAAGCGCTTCACAGAATATACTGTAAAGTGAATTGACTGTATATTTGTGGGCAAGACACAGCAGCCAATTGCGCACTGCAGCGACCTACAAACACTCGTGGATTGAAATGACCCATTTAGTATTGTTTATTTTGAGGGATTATTATCAGGTGTGTGGAGTAAGGAAACTTGCCCAAGGTTTCATCCTGGCTAGAATCGAACCCAGGTGTCTCGCTTGTAATGCGAGTGCTATAACCACTGAGCTACAGGGCTCCACTTGGGAAAACACCAAAGAAAAAACAAATGTTTTAATCTGCTTTTCAACGGAAACTGAGTCTATGGTTGTTTAAGGCACAGATCCCTGCACTCATGAATTATCCATATTGAATTGGGCAGCATGAGTTTTCACAGTACAACCATGAAGGACAAGCATGAAGCTATTACCAACGTTCGCAGTTTGATGAGATGGAATTGTTGAATGTAGAGCAGCGA
Source organism: Hydrolagus colliei (assembly GCA_035084275.1). Taxonomy (NCBI): domain Eukaryota; kingdom Metazoa; phylum Chordata; class Chondrichthyes; order Chimaeriformes; family Chimaeridae; genus Hydrolagus; species Hydrolagus colliei. Next base: position 17,453,986 of record CM068748.1, read on the forward strand.
CTCGAAAAGGAATAGATTATCCATGCCTTTGTTCCTCCAGAGACAAAGATTGAGAGTGAGAACAGTATGGCTCAGACCAATGCAGCACAGATATCTGCAACAAGGAATGTTACAGTAAAATCTATATAGAAAGTACAAGTACCGGTAATCAAATTCCGATCTGTTTCTGAAACTAATGTAACAGCACACCATTACCTCCCCTTGTAAGACAGGCAGGAAATAAATAATAATGTTCTCTGATAAAAAGGATTATACAGCATAATTTATTAGAATGCCCATCTGGTGTAGAGACTTTGTGGCCTGATCCACACAAGTAATTTCCAGTTAAAGGACTTTCAACTCCCACTTCTAAGAGTTTGACTGAGTTTGAACTTTCTCTGTCTTGGAGAGAAAAAAAGGGGCATTCAGTTTGGAGAGTAGAACTCACTAAATAAAACTGAGCAAGAATTAATCTAAGATGGTTCAAGATTGTCCGTTCACTTCCTGTCTGTTTGTGGGACATTGCTGTGTGCAAATCGACTGCCTATAAATATACACTTAACATGATACAGTATAGCATTGTGACATCAAAGACATTTTATCAAATGCAAAGATTATTATTATCATTCTGTTATAGACAGAACACAAGGTCATTGTAGTAGTCCTAGCTCCCCTACTCAGGACATCTACTTTAATCCCATTCTTCTGCATTTTTCCCCACTCCCTTTAATAGTACTTTTTTAAAGCAATTATCCTAGTCCCTTTCAAACATTCTGTGTGGCCATTTGTTGAAAGGCATTTTGCAGACACATCAAGCTTCTGTGTAAAAGTATTTTTCCAAACACCCTCTTTTACTTCTGTTGATAATCCACAAATGATTCCTTCTTGTTGCTGACCCAAGAAATATGACTTGAGTTGGGGTAGGCACCGTTAACGAAATCGATAAGTTTTTTTTAAAAACAATCAAGTCCATTTTGCAGTTCAAGCCCTGTACCCATTTAAAGTTCTTTCAATGAGCCAACAAAACAACTTGTATTTACATAGCTCTCTTCACACAAGCTAGCGTCACAAAACCAGATGGGGAATTCTGTAAATAGATCTGCAATCCAACATATGCAACACACTGAACGCTCAGTTATAAACCTGTAAAATGGTTTTATAGATAAAAGCTTTTTGCTAAAGGAGAACATTAGTGTCAGTGTAAGTATAGAGAGTGATGTGTCCCTAGACCTACTTTAGATGTTAACTGCTTCTCATTGCCTCTCACTTTGCTTCGCCTGGGGGAAATAGTTGGCCATTTTGGGGGATGGGGTGGAGGAAGACTTGAGCTTGAGATTGCTTTATAGCATGTCTGATCCATAATGAAGAGACAAGTAGCCTGGTCTGTTTGGACTGAGTGCTCAGATAGTTTTGTTTTCCCTCTACAGCCTGTGTCAGGCTAGCTCAGTTAGCACTCTTGCCTCTAAGTCGTGGGTTCAATCCCTACATCAAGAGTTGAAGCTAAATTGACTGTGTATGCTACATTGCTGGAGGTGAAGTCCTATGGAGGAAATGTTAAACCACGGACCATTTACCTATTCAATTGGTCATTATAGATCCCATGGCACCTTTAGAAAAGAGGAGGGAATTTCCCCCAATGTCCTGGCCAACAAACCACCCCGCCTCTGTGCCCAATGGACTTGTTCCTTCACAGCATGTTGTTTGTGGGACATTGCTGTGTGTAAATTGGAAACTGCGTTCACCCACAAAACAATAATTGCACTTTACGGTATATCCTGTGAAATCTTTTGAGACATCTTCCCATCATGAAAAGCGTTACAAAAATGTAAGAAGTATTGTTGGACACTCGTGCTGAACCATTGCTGAGCCAGGGGAAATGTAACACAATTTATAATCTTAATGATAAGAATTTTTGGGGTTCATTATTGCATTTTTAATGTAGAAAGTATGAGCAAAAGACCCCTTCTGTGTTGTCAATAATCTCCACTGAGTCATCCCAGATTCTCTGGTGATATCAGTATAACAATATCAATGTGGAAAATCACCAATGAATTCAACTGCAGAGAAAAACACTGAGAATAATATTCCTTGAATTTGATATAGTGCTTTTCATGTCTTCTGGATGTCTCAAAGCACTTCACAGAATAGACTGTAAAGTAAATTGACTATATATTTGTGGGAAAAATATGGCAGCCAATTGTGCCCAGTAGTGTCCCACAAACAGTCGTGGATTGAAATAAGCCATTTATTATTGTTTTTATTTCTTGAGGGATTATTGTCAGGTGTATGGAGAAGAAAACTTACTTAATGTTTCACACTGCCAGAAATCAAACCCAGGTGTCTCGCGAGGCGAGTGCTCTAACCACTGAGCCACAGCTACTCCACGAAGGCAGTTCTTTACAGCTCTGATAGCTTTCAAGACAAAGTCAATCATCTCACCTTAAGTGCTTCACGACTAATTGCTGACAAGTGTGGTGACTCTGTAAAGGAATGTAAACTTGGTAGTCAATTTGCTCATGAGATGAAATAGAAAGGAACACTAAATTACCCACAAACTTTTACCATGGGGTGAGGCACTCTTTTTCTTTCTCACCTTTGAATCACTGTTCAAACGCACTCTCCGTGTCCCGCCTTGTCAGTTCAGTTTCTATGTAGAATTTCAGCTTGGTACTTTGGAAAAACACAGCAGCCCCTTCACAACTGTGAGCCAACCAATAGCCAAGCAGATAGACCAAGCGTGTGTAAGGCACGGTAGGTGCCATTGAGACTAAGTTGCTGATGAATCTATTGATGAACTGCAGGTGGAAACCTGTCACTTTTGATATTCCAATACAGAAAGAAGTAGTGTTCATGGGGAAGGGGTGCAGTCTGAATTGTTCCTTAAGAGAGCACGATACAAAGATTCTGTGGAGAAAATGCTACATTAAAAAAACACATGAGGCCCATAACCTGAAGGGAGAACTGTACATTTATTCATTAATCAGTTTTAAAAATCAGTTATTAATCACTAGATCCATTGTGGCACTTAAACACCTGAAAGTGCTGGCTGCAATGTGAAAGTCACAAAATCTATCAACAGAGACAAAGGGGTGAATAATCACCGCATGTAAATCATGTGGAAATACATTTGGGCACAATTTGCACATGACACATAATGTGCCTGTTGCATTGTTAAATGAACAATATTACACAGTGACCGTTAGCCTGCTAAAATACCAAGACAAATGCCGAAAGAAGTGTCACAACAATATTACAACATTTATAATAAGTTATTAGAAGCAATCGTTAAGATTTTTTGACAAACAAGCACTACCTGCAGCAACTTAAGTAATAACCTAACAGTGGTGGGGGTCAGTAACCTCTACGAGTGATTGAATGCACTGTACACAAACAAATTCCATTAGCTGCCGGCAGGTCCAAATTAACACAAAGAGCATGACAAAAATAAAGCAAGACCAGTTATTTCTGATTCAAGTTGCATTTTTCAATCTATTCCATCCTTAAGCCTTTCAACACAGCTGTTGTTGAAAGGATCAAAGCAGATTTCCGTTCAATATGCTCAGCTTCTCTCTCCAGCACGTGGCTCTTTCAATGCCTTTCCCACATGCGTGGCTGCTTGAGCGACTGCCTTGCTTTGACATTATATTTGGCTCTCACTTATTTTCCCTTGGACTTGGAAAGTGTGCATGTTAACCCTATATAAATCCTGCCATTACTGAGTGTAACAACTCTAAAACTCCCCCCGCTGTAGCGCACTTTGACAGGGCCTCAAATATCAATCCTTGAGTTCCTGCAAATGACACATTGATTTTTACTCAATATTTACGTTTCGGTGAAACTGCTGTAAAATTAATTGATCACTAGAAAATATGAAGGGGTTAAATGGTGAATTTACTGCCCTGTTGCTTCTAGCCTGCTCTCAATCTCATCTGAGGGCAAAAAAAACGATTTCCTCAGTCAGTGTCCAATTTCTGGAGATCATCCACTAGAATAATTAAAGAGTCTGGTGTGAATGAAGCCGATTACCTATTGAGTACAACATTGCAGTACCTTTTCTTCACACAGGAGCACTCGATACATTCAAATGAAGAAAGCCCTTCGACACATCTGATCTCTTCTTTCCAGGACACCCACCCTACCATCACTTGATGTTGAATGCCCTCACTAGGCACAGTATATGCTGACTCCATGTACCATTTGCACAAATTCAATCACAGTGATACTTCAAAATGAAAATAACTCCCTCCTATTCAGTCTTTCTGACAATGACACAACTGCTTTACTCATCTGACTGATATTGATTAACTGCTCAAGATAACGCTTTGAGTGCCATTTACTCAGCTTTCCCCACTGGCTTTGGCATGCAATCATTTCCTAGAATGCTAAGATATGCTGCAGGATCTTCTAACATGTTCTTGTCCATATAGATAGTGGGAAAGCCATCATCAAGAGGACTACAGCAGTATAGAGAGAAGGTCTCCCCCCACCACCCTCTCATGGAAACCAAGGAAACAGGCAATACAGTCTAATCCTACCAACATCACCCATGTCCCAAAAACAAGTTTTTTAAAAAATCTGTCGTTCACCATACCATGTATTACTGTAAATACCCTAAAGGCAGTAGAAAACAATATTGGAAAATGAAACATTGGAAAAATTTGCATGTTTAACACCCGTCACAGGCAATCAATACAGTGCTGTAATACTGAATACAACACTGTACTGTAATACAGCAGCCATCACAGTGGTATTTGAAAGGCTGGTTTCTGCTGTTTATCTGTTTATACCCCTAGTCCAGTGGCTCCTTTAACTGGCAGATAAGGGGGCGATAATTCAAAGACACAATACTTTCTCTTGGGCAATACTGCCAATAATTAAATGAATGATAATCTTTCCATTTCATATTGCGCCTTATCACATTATCAAGACATCTCAAAATTACTTAGGAATTATTGTGCTGTGTTATGTTTTTTGTAGGCAAACATAGCAGCCAATTCGTGCACAGCAATGCTCCATAAATAGCTGTGAAGTAAATAACAAATTTTACTTGTGTGATTAACCAATTTCAAATGCACCTATGTGGGAGCAAGAAAGCATTTGCCCCCATCCCCCCTCCATCTACAAGATAGTGTATGGTACACACACCCAAACTAAGAGTTGTTTGAACGACATCCCCTTGAAAGTAAACCAGTACTGACCACATTTACAGAGCTGTCAGCAGCCCCAAATCCACTCGCTTCCCAGCTAGAGGAGGATGTGAGATATCAACAACAACAAAATTGCACTTATATAGCGCCTTTCACATTGGGAGGCTGAACAGTCAGGTCGGGACCCGAACAGTGGGGTGGAAGGAGAGGGGGAAGAATTAGTTGGGAGAGCCGAAGGCGCGGTCGAAGAGGAAGATCTTGAGACATGCATAAACTGGGAAGCAAAACCTATTTATTTGAAATATTACCAACACATCCACTATCTGACCTGAACTGCAACAGGAACCTCTGCAGAAGAAATGCTGAAGCAACGACTTCAATTGTCGAGTTACTTTTTTTTTTAAAAAGGTAATTAAAATGTTTGAATGAGCTAAATTGTCTAGTCTGTAAAATGTCTTTAGATCATACATAAACAAATGTATTTCATTCTTCCTGTGAAATTAAATGATCTTCCAAAAAAAAATCAATCATTGCTATGATGAACTCTATACGTTGCATAACACAGTGACGCCACTGTCTGAGATTTTGCCGTAGGCCACAATAATATCTACAAGAGTAATGTTAATGTCACTGATGTGGCAAAATCACAAACCACATGACAAGTATACACTGGTCTGTTCAATGGGAAAATCCAAGCAAAACAGCAACAACATTAATCATTTCAATGAAAGAAAGAGATTTGCATCATTTACACAATGCTGTTCCAATATCTCAAGCACAAATCGCGCACGTATGTTTTTAATCTGCAGAGTCTGATACAAAGAGATTCTAACCATTGCTGCCCATCTCTATCCATGTAATCTGTACTGGTCATCCCTCATTCTTTGACGATTGTTAACATATTTTGAAACTAAATGGGTCACTTTTCCATTGCTTCTTTTAATGCTTATTAAATCAGTATCATACTTATTTTAAGATGGTTCGGGGATGTGAGACTAATGATTGGGTTTGGCTAAGCCAAGTAAAGACTGCAAAAGCGCAGATCCAGGGATGAGGTTTTGGAAGCAGATCTGTGCTTGTTTCTCCATCAAACTGTCTCCAGCTGCCAAAGCCTGGATTCTGTTTCATACCTTATTCTGAAAAGCAATCTTTTATCATTATGGCATTGACGAAACAATGTTTTTTTTTTGGTGACTTTGACGCTTAATGATAAAGAAAAGACTTTGAGGTACTACCCTAATGATTGGTTTGGAAATCTACAAGTATAGAGTTTGAATAAAATAAGTACTGGAAAATGAAAGGGGCTTTTTCTTGAAGGTCTTATCTCTACAAGAAACGTCACACGTATCATATTCAAGTTATAGTTGGTGCGTGTTGCTTCATGTCTAGGGTAGCGACCAATAATAATTTGATCATTCAATCCACGACTATTTCTGGGACATTGCTGCACTCAATTAATTGGCTGCCAAGTCTTGCCCACAAAGTATTACAGTCAATTCACTTTACAGTATATTCTGTGAAGCGCTTCGAGACGTCTAAATGCTGGTGCGCTATATCAAATGCAAGGATTATCATTATTACATTCCTAATTTCCCCTACGCTTCCTACTGATAACCACACTGAATTTTTCAGGACTCACTAAAAATAACTTAATTGTTCACCCCTCCAAAGTGATGGCGCCAAACCAACCAAATTGAATTTTGTTGACTAATCTGATTTGGTTTTGATTCATGCAACCCCGAGGGGAAGATTTGTTTTTGTCTGTAAAGAGAACTACATGATGCTCGAGTATTCAGACCTTCAATAAATAATAATAATGAGTTTTTTTTTCAGTGATTTTCTCTTCTATTGGTGGCTGCTGTCGACTTCCTTCGACTTTGTTGAGTCTTTCAAGGCAGGAACTATGGGTAACCATGGAGACGACAGATCAGGAATGGTTTTCTTCGCTTGGCTTAGATGGCTGATCACTGTGTACAGACTGCCACGAGGCCCGACTTCCTGCTCTGAATAGTACATCTCCAGAGCGGCAGGTGTACAGTGCTTGTGCTGCAGAACGGAACAGAACAAAGTGTGACTGACCATTGCATTGTTTGCTTCAAAAAGTATTGAAAGATTTATATATGCATATACTGTATAAAGTGTGTTTCGCCCACAATGTGTTTACGGTTAATTTACTTTACTGTATATTCTGTGAAGCACTTTATGACATCTCAAAGACGTGATAAGGCGCTACATCAAAAGCAAGGATTATTATCATTGTTATACATTTAAATTCTCCAGTACATTTCTATTATTTGGGGGGATCAGCTGGATCAACTATACCAGGAAACCAGGCTGAGCGTAACATATATGCACACCACTTACACATGGAAATTTCCCTATGTCTGTAATGGAATGTGCACTCTCTCCCTTACATTTCCTGTAAATGGAAACTTCCTGTTTCCTAAGTATGAGGCGCGTGGTGGCAAGAGCCAAGGTTTGGGGAATCCAGAGTGTATGTTGAGGCACTGCTGGAGTTTTCCCAGCTGAAACTACATAGCTTGCCATTGCGAGCACTGTGGGGCAAGCTGTCCAGCCGCTTGTCCAACCTATCTATTTGTGTTTTGGCTTATCGTTTTAACAGAAGCAGAGTGCAAAGAATCCCCGCTCCCAGAAAAGTTCTACCAATGTGCCAGGCTGACTCATTTCCATTCTATTTTTTTTACCATTCCTATTACATATGTCGCTCTCATCTACCAAAAACACCCACTTCAAACAATTTAATTACTCAGCTCTATTTTTTGCTAATTGCTGCTTTGGTAATGTTGATTTTACGACTTACCCATCACTGCCCTGAGAGATTTCAGTGTATCTCACCACCACCCAATAAACATACTGTTTATATAGTCAATGTATCTCATCATGACCCAATAACTGTCAATGTTTGTGGCTATTACTTTTACAGCCAATGCACTGAGAAATGCCAGTTTATCACATTGCTGCCCACACAGGAATCATTTGATGCACAAGGGAGAAGTAGTTATTTAATCCATTGTATTTAACACTTTCTTCAGCATTAAACGTGGAGGTGGGAACTAGATTTCAAAGATGTGGAGCACTATAATTGTCACAAGGCCAAAATAGAGCCTATTGCGGGTTGCCATGGTGAATTGGTAACTTTCCAATAGGCTCTCAATGTGCTGCGTCACACTCTCTGAGACTCTCATTAAATAATCAGTACATTTCCTGTTCAGAGACAGCAATACATTGCTATTTTTGCTCTTCAACACTTTTCTACTCCATTTTTAGTTCCTCTGTAGCTAGCTTGTAAAACTAGTATAGTATATTTGATACAACCATCACACATCTGAGTTTAGCTTTTCTACGTCGAGAGATTTCTGAAAAAGAATGACTTCAATACTGAGGTTTGGGCAAGTTCTCTAAATGTATTTAGAATTTACCCTTTAAATGTGGCATTTGGCATTTGAAGTACTTGAGAATAGAAAGTGTTCTCAATAGCAAGAATGGGTCAATAGTTTCCTTTAAAGTTCAGACCAAGTCTGAACCACCATCCATCTGAACGGCTGAACATAACCTGATTCAAAGCCAAGCTTCCATTTTACCGCTGGATTAATGGTGTAATGTGATCCAAAACCTAGCCTTGCTGAACTGCCCAATTGAGTAACTGAAGCTTCCAGCCTGGATTTGTGCAGCTCTTTCAGCCTGAAGCCTGACGACGGTCATTGAAAAGAAAACTTGTGACCACATGAATAATGAGCCACATATGAAAAATAAAGCTGAAGGGTTTAGAAGGAAGAGATAAAAGTAGCTCACAAAATGATCTGCACTCCCCAGAAAATGGCAAATATCAGGTTGCAGATAGTGGAGTCTTGTAGCTCAGTGGTTAGAGAGACCTGTGTTTGATTCTTGGCAGGCCAAAACCTTGGGCAAGTTTCCTTACTCCACACGCCTGATAATAATCCCACAAGACAAAAAAACAATAAAATGGTCATTTCAATCCATGACTGTTTGTGGGACACTGTTGTGTGCAATTGGCTGCTGTATTTCACCCACAAATATACAGTCAATTCGCTTTACCGTATAATCTGTGGAGCGCTTAAAGATGTCTAGTAGACATGAAAAGAACTATCAAAATGCAAGGATTATTATTATTATTATTATAATAGGTTGTCAGAAAAACAAGATCTGAAAAGGTTAATGTTAACCATGTCGACTGACAATTATTTGGGAACTTTCTTTTAGCTGCAAATCCCCTACTTTGGACATATCAACATATCCAAGGCTTATTTTGAGCCATCAACACAGCCTTGGACTACTGCAGCTCACTTCCCTATCCCAAGCATATCAACTCGAATACAGGTTAACCCAAGGGAGATCTCACTTACAACTCCCACCCAGATATCTTGTGGGGGGTGAGGTATTCATTGTATTAACCTTGAAAGGGGTAAATGGGCACCTATCAAGATTCAAACCAGAAACTTGTTATTCCCAAGTCAACTGATAAACCAACAAGGATTGTGACACAGTTCATCTGTAAGCTTTCCCATATTATAGCTCCAGTTTACTGCATTTCTACAGTGTCATTAATCTAAAGAAGATTAGACTGTAAACTATATAGAGCAAAATATTAATAGAACCCTTTTATCATGTCTTGGATGTGACAATATAATTTGCTTCCAATTGAGTCATAATTCACCTTCAAAAACAGTCACAGTTTCCACACTTTTCAGAAACTCCTGTGAAACGCTCTGAGACATCCTTCAGATGTGAAAGCACAATATCAAATGCAAGGATTATTATTATGATAAACTAGCAGCACCTGCTGTTATCATGTTGACATATGGCTGTTTGTCTGATTGCACACTCTCCCTCTCTCTGTGTTGCCAGCTGTAAAGACAGACGGTGAAAAATGGGATGTTCACAAGCTGGATATGTAACCATGCATTTGATTCCGGCATTACTGTGAATCCCGCTTCTTAAAGGCAATCCAAATGAAATGGTCCAGACAACCCATGCTGAAATCCAATAACACTGCTACATTTTCCAGCATCGTATGAACCTAACATTGTCAGTGCCATCATATCTTCAAGACCGATAGCCAGAGATCAGCTCTGCAGCGCACACATACATGTCTCTGTAATTAGTTCCATCAAAGTCATGGCTGAGTGGCACAATCCATCATAAGCAATCCCAGTAGAAATGTGTCAACTACAATACAATAGCTATAATTTACTCAGCGTGTCTTTTAAAGGCTTTAGCTCTTTCAAATCTTGAAGCAAAGGTTCTTTAGAAGAACACAGATTATTCATTATTCAACCCATGTCTAGACATATAGCAAATTAAAGTATACAGCTTTTAAAAAATGCATGTGCAGGGATCAATTTGGTTGCTTTTGTCACATATCTTATTCCCAGCCTTTGTTCTTACTTTGGCACTGGTGCACCAGATTAACTAGTTCAAAGAATGCACCAATCCTGATGCTTTAAGAATATTGTGACTTTTGTTTTTATATTTTAAATAATGCTTACAATATATTTTACAGCCAGAATTTTCCAACATTCTATGCGATGTTGACTTTTAAGACAATGGTATTGTTTAGGGTCTCAAGTGCTTTCATATAGGATGCTTGTCAGGTGGCCGAGGTGAGCAGGCAAATGGGACGAGAGAAGACCACAGATGGAGGAAGGTGCAAAGGTGTGAAGGAATATTTAGGTAAGGGCGTGGATCTCCAAGTCAATCTGCTCGTCAGGGAACTGGGTGAGGCTAGCAAGGACAGGGGTGATAATCGAGTGAAGCAATCATCAACCAAGTCCACCCCAGAACTGGGATCCCTTGGGATGTGATAATTTTCACAGATGGTAAGTATTCACCACAATAGTTCATGAGAAGCAATTATTCCCTTGAAGGACATAATTTAAGAGGGTCACATAATAAATACAGAGACTGCGATTCTGCCTTTCTAATGGGAGAGTCTAATTCTTGTTTTTTTTTATCAGCTGGATGTCTGACATGTTTGGAAACCCGTTACCATACTTAAAAAAGAGTGTCAAAACCAGACTGGGAGTTCTATGTATGCCATGCACACATGGAAATTACTGCGTCTGCTAATGGCAATAAGCACTCGCTCCCCGCAGGGATGCATCCTGTTTAGCTAATCCTGGAGACAATTAGGTGCAGGTTGACGAGAAGAGGTTTTCAACGTTGAGGTTTACAAAGAAAAGATTTCAATTGGAATTTATTTTTGCGGCCTTGTACAGCAACGCCATACATGCAATTTATGAATTAATGTGATGAACGACATTCGTCTAATAAGCTGTCTTTGTTGACAGGTGTAATTTGAGTGACAAACAGAGCAAGTCTGCACTGTCTCCGATACAGTTTCATTACAAATGTCATAATAACCTAAAGGTACAGACTATTGAAGGGATTTTATGGGGGATTAGTGTCTCACACAGGACACAACAAGTCCTTCTTTGCTATGGGTTAATGGAATCAACTCACAGAGAAGGAAGTGTGAGTGGGTGTGACTGATAGAATGATGCAAGACCTCAAAGAACTGAAATAAGGCAAGAATACCACCATTGGACTTGAAGGAAAGGGCTTTTTCGTTAGTATTCCCTGAATGGCGGGAATTGAGTAAGCAGAGATTACCACGCACAGTCCATTCAACCGCTTACATATACAAAGGGGTGGGTGGCCTAATCCATAGCCCACTGAGATGCTCACAAGCAAGAGCATTTAATGGGAAGGGGCATTCAGTGGAAAGAGGTTAATCCTGTGCCACACAAAGTACTCATGGAGGGAGCTGCGGAGGGCCTGTGAAAGGCTGTATAAAGATGGGACACACACATTTAAAGATGCTATGAATCTATGGCCCAATCACAATGGAAGCCATATTTATACTCAAAGATTCTAATTGGCCAGATGCCAAGATATCTAACGTTATCTGCTTCAGCTGTCACTTTGTGTATTGTGGGGAAAGGAAAAGAGGAACTCCCGCTGTTTTAGGGACACTCAAGTTCACAATGTTTTTCATGTGCCAAAACAATAACAACAACAAATTGCACTTATATACAGCCTTTCACATCAGGAGGATATCCCAAGGTGCTGGACAATGAGGTGTTTGCACCAGAGCTTCAGGTTGGGATAAGAGAAGAGTGAAGAGCTAGGGTGAGTGGAAGAGGAAAGTTGACCAAAAGCATGGTTGAAAAGGAAGGTCTTGAGATAGGCCATGAAAGAGGCAAGGGAGGGGGCAAAAGGCAGAGGGGATTAGGAATAGTTCTGGAGGTGGGGGATAGAAAGACTGATGTCCGGATCCCCAATAAGTTCCTAGCTCATTTCAAATAGTGTAGTAATGGTTTTAACCATGTACAATATATACACAAAAATCAGACCATCCGGGCTAAAGGACCATCCGGGCCTTAATAAGGAAAGTGGATGTACATCAACTCATTAGAATCCCAGAGTTTGTAAAAGACTCAGCATAGAGTTTTACACTTACAAGACAATCAGACCAACTAGGTTGTGCTGTTGTTTATACTCCACATGAGTCTCAAACCCCTCCTATTACCCTCTATTCCTTTTTCTCACAAGGATGCACTAAGTTTTGCACTGAAAAAACATGATGTCCTTCTGGGCATTAGAAGCAGTCTTCACTCCCTTATCTAATTAAAAATTCCCATTAGAAATGGTTACTTATTGTAAAGTATAAAGTCAATAAATTGTCTTTCTACAGTAGCGCAGCCTTGTATAGATGCCCAGATACCATTAGGATCTGAGGGATTTCATATTGGGACTTAATACATCCAAGAAAGATTGTCATTCAAACTGCTCTCAAATCTGCCCCATTCAATCACCAAGTACCATTCCACAACTAGCATCAGCCAAAAAGACCACTACTGCATCTCCATTTAACATGGGCAAAATACCTCCAAGAGAGAGGGTAAAGCTTTCTTAAGATGAGTAGGTGATAGTTAACAGAACATACTACACTGAGGCTATATGAGACCTGTTATTTTCTGAGCTGTAAAATTTACTGGTGGAAAGATTTCGCTACCAGCAGCAACTATACAGATCTCCCTACTCTTAATGCCCTGAAATGACATTTCTCTTATTGTGCATAATCTGCTCTGCAGCATCTGTAAATCACAGGAAGCACATTGACTGCCAGCTTACCTTAAACACAAAACCCTCCGGGCAGCTTAACTGATCGTACCAGAATGCCTTGTACATGACAAGCATTAGCAGGCAGGCTAGGAACGCCATGGTAATAAGGATCAGCCCAGTCAGCTACAGGAATCAAAGGATATTTTACAGTAAGCAAGCAAAGTAATATACATTCATGACATAATATACATGGATCGACATAAGTGGAATTTTCCAGCAGGCAATGAGACTATTTAACCCATAGTGCTGTCTCTCTGAAAGAACGATCTGTTTCCACAAACCGACCCCTCTCCCACACCCTCACCCAACAGGTCCCCCACTCCTCCCATCTCAGACCTCCAGTCTTCTCTGTGAAGCACTTGGAGACATACTCCTGATATGAAGGCACTGAAGGAATGTGAATTGTTGTTCTTTCCATTTCCCCTACCCTGTTATCCTTTAGCACTTTTCTTTTTCATTTGTCTTTCATTGCTTTGCAGTTCATGGACTTTGCTTAATCCATCCTATTGGGTAACTTAACACAAATACAGAGCAAATCGTACTGTCAATGGACCGAGCAAGTCACCTTGACTTTTTCCGAGACTTCATCGTAAAGGTTGATGTTAAGTTTCTTGATGCCAGGGACATGCAGCTTCTTCTTCTTCTGCTTTTGCTGCAGCTGGTATTCTGTCCTGGTCTTCACAATCACCTGCAGTCAGACAGGCAAAGTGAGAATATCTCATAAAATCAAAGCCAAACAAGTGCGTGATATTTTTCTGTACTGTTCTAATTTGGTCACTGAGTCCACAACTGTTTGTGGCCCACTATTGTGTGCAATTGGCAACCACATTTTGGCCACAAAATATACAGTTCATTCACTTTACAGTACTGTGATTCGCTTTGGGACCTCTGTACGATAAGATGCCATTACAAGCGCAAGGATTATTTTATTTATCATTAACCCACGTCGCTTTGCAATCCAAATGTGACCAAACTGGTGAAACAGAAGCCAATGGTAATGACAGGGTAGAATCTATCAATGTCATACATGCCTAATCTTCACACAAGCACAAAAATTAGATATAAAAAGGTAAAGCAATATTGGGATGAATTTAGCACTGTATTTGATCTTTACCATATCGAATGTTTCCTAGACGTGTCGGACACAGTGCAACAACACCTTTCTCAATAGCATCACCCTCGAATTCAACTCATGGCACTTGACTGCCAGTTAATAGATCACCAGCTGCTCTTAATTTGTTTAAATAAAATTGCTGGTAACCTGCTAAACTGGCAATCGAATTTCCCTGTCTGTTAGTCTAGCCTTCAGATGTTGCCACAGGCTGGGGTGGACAGGAATGACCTTACCCCTTCGGAAAGGCGTCTGCCCCAAAACAACCACGAAAGAATTAATGTCCTCATTTTGAAAGTGTGATAGATCTCTGGATTTTCATGCATTATTTCAGCATTCTCACAGTCGAGTGAAATGTACCCAAGTGTGACAAAAGGGAAAATGAACTGCTGAGCAAATGGTGCGTGAATAACACATATGCTCCACTGCCGACTGCACCAGACACTCGGCTGTGCATTGCTGGCACTTTCCCAACCACACAATTCAATCGTGCTTCATATACAAGATGTACTGTGACTGAAATACAATGCATGAGGCTCACAGTCTCTAGTTGGCAGCCTAAAGCCCTGTCAGCTTGGCTCAGTAGGTAGCACTTTCGCCTCTGAGTGAGAGGGTCATGGGTTCAAGCCCCGGTCTGGACTTTGAGCTCACATTAGTCTGGTCTAGGCTGACACTTCAATGCAGTGCTGCATTGTTATAGCTACCATGCTTTGGATGCAATGTTCAACCAAGATCCTTTCTAGATGTTAGCATTGACATTAAAGATTACTATTTACAAAGAGAAGTGGGTTTCTCCTAGTGTCTGGCCAACAAGTGAAGTCCTGTAGCTTGGCGTTTAGAGTACTCACCTTACAAGAGAGTCCTGGGTTCAATTCCAAGCAGGGCGAAACCTTGGGAAAGTTTTCTTATTCCACAAACCTAATAATAATCCCTCAAAAAAAAATTGGTCACTTCAGTCCACGAATGTTTGTGGGACACTGCTGTACGCAATTGGCTGCCACGCTTCGCCGATATAAAAACAGTAAATTCACTTTACAGTATATTCTGTGAAGTGCTTTGAGATGTTTCAAAGACATGAAATACCCTATATCAAAATGCAAGGATTATTATTATTAACAAACCCCCAGATAAAATTATCCATGCACCTAATGGTTGATTGTGTACTGATTCAACATGTAATCACAATGAAACCCCCATTCGAAGGTGCGATCGCTCATAAGGTAGGTGCCCTGAGAACACATTTTTGGTTTTGGTGCATAGACCAGCCAGTTTACCATGACCTGCCAGTCAGCTATTCTTTAGTGTGGGAAACCAATGCACATGGACACCGCGCAGGAAGTGAGAAGTTGAATCAGATTTTAGTTCGTTTGAAGGAGTACACCATGTATTGGGATTGTGGGGAGGATAAGGCTAAGATGTTGTGCTGGGTTGGGTAGGGGTGTCTATTATCACACTGTGTTGGGTTTTAGGATGACAATTGTGTGTGGTGGTGGGGTGGAAGGGAAGGGGGCAGATGCTCAGTTCTTCTATTTGTATTGCTTCCTAGTTATGAACCATTTGAAAGCTTTTGCTTTTTTTTCCAATGTTTTCCACATTTTGATAAATTTTCTATTTAAATGCTGATTTTGGGGGTTATTTAATCATAACAACAATGCTTATATTTGATATAGAGCCTTGTCATATCATCAAGATGTCTCAAAGTGCTTCACAGGACATACAATCATGGGATATGGCTCAGATTAGTTGCTGATTTCAACAGCACAAGGAGGCTGAGTTACCTGCAGGAGAGGTAGTCTCAAACAGGCAGATGGGACCCCAGTTTAACATCTCTTCTGAAGGACAGCACCTCAGGCAATGCAACACCTCAACACCTTGGTGTCATTTTAGACTGTTTGATTTCAAGTCCTGACATGGGTCTTCACCCCACAATAATAGTGACTATGTGATTTTAAACCAAAGCAGCAGCTAAGTTGTACGTAACAACTATGAAGAGAATTACTAATCTATCTGGCGATTTGGGGACAAAGAAGACTCCCTTCTCATTTTGAACAGTGCCATGAGATCTTTTATGCCCATCTTTTATACCCAACATCTGTTGAGCATTTCAAGCAGAACTATAAAGATAGCCTCAGAAACGCAGATGCTGGAAATTTTTGTTATAAATATAGCCTCTATTTCTTCCTCCATGTATTTCCACGAATCCATTGCAAACCAATGTCTAACCTGTACTGCCTGATAACATTATGCTAATATCTCACATCCAGGAATACTGGCCCAGTTATATTCTACCTGATGTGACATCAAAGGATTTTGCACTCGCTGCTCATTTCAATGACACTAAAGAGACAAGGTGACACCCAACCTGCTGCTCCATGGTTCAGGTCAAACCTCATCCCCAAAGCCTTGTTTTCTTGTTTTCGTAATATCACATAAGATAGGTTTGGATGCAGAAGGCATTTTGCTGTATCAATTGCATCCTCCCAGAACTCCGACGCTATTGTTCCACGCATCATAGCATCAAGCTATTTCTTAAACAAGTCCAAGATGCTGCCTTCAGCCACCCTTCCCAGTTACCCCACTGCTGATATTAATGTGCTAAAAATACCTTCTCGGGAATTGGCTGCTGAAGCTGGTTAACATCAAGTGGGGTTATCAGGGGGATGTTATCAAAACCATCTTCTTCGCCCTGCACTTTCTGCGGCTTCTCAGACAGATTGTAGCCCGGCTTCACCATGTCTGATCAAGTGCAACTGCAGCAGTCTGGAACAAGAAACATATGATTATTGGGGGCTTCAACATAATGGATGACAAGGAGTGGGGTGAAGGGGATGGTTTATCTAATAGGAAGCTGAGTGCGAAAAGCAGCAATGGAGTGTAAAATAGCCTCTATCTGCATCACCCCTGGTAAAAGAAAATACTTTCTCTCAGGAATCCCACACATGCTATTCAGGATCTCAGCACCAAAGGGATCTCAGACTGGAGGCAAGATCTCATTACTCTGAGACCAGGGAGTGCCTGGAAAAATCGTTGTTTACTTTGGAGGTGATTGATTTTGGTCACAGTCTCGCAGCAGTCAGCCAGAGCATTTACCCGTTTCCAGCCTGATTTCCCTGTTATAAAGAAGTATTGAACAGTTTGCTATTTTTAGGGTTTAGCGTGTCAAAGACCCCAGGGTGAGAGAGAGTTCTTGCATTTTTACAGCTCGGACTTGTACTGAAAGGATTTTTGAGGACTTGTTACCAAGTCCACAGTTTCAAGGGGTCTATTGTTAGTGCTCTCTATTACAGGTATTTCACTTCTATCTATCTTTTCCATGCTGGATTTTGCTTAAGTTGTAAGAAAGAATATGCAATAAGAAATTGATTCTATATTGCTGATATCTTAAGCCTCACACAGGTTTTCACTAATGTGATTTCCACACAACTGCGATCAGCATTTAATTTTACTGAGACTACAACACAGGTAATAAAAGTGATAGGTCCTTGAGAGTGAATAAAAGGCTGTAATGTAATCATACAGTGAAGATAACACATGTAAACTACTTAAAATTTGACTTGCATAATGCATGATTTATTTTTACGCGTACAATGAAAGCTACAGTTCAATACTAGCTGGGTTGCTCCTTCCATCGAGAATTCAATACAATGATGTTCAGTAGCAGAAGTTCATACAATGGTGTCTATTGAACAATTGTTGATAAAAACAGGGATCATTTTTACAACCAAAGCAGCAAATTGCATTTATATTATATTTATATTGCATTCATGTCAGAAGGATGACCCATTGTTAGATTTGTGTCTCATGGAATCTCCCATTAAGAACAAGGAACTAAATGATTTCAGTGGGGGTTTGAATGACTGCCTGGATTCCCCATGATACCACAATGGAACAACGTGGACAGACATGCCGTAAAAAAAAGGAATTTGGTACTTAACAGGCTAAATGTTATTTTAGCCATGCCTAGAAACATGGTGGCCTCCAGCATATTTAGCAGCTGCCTCTGTATTGTACAGAGTTCATGCAATAGAGTAGTGGGGTGGTTTGCAAATTCTAATCCCTAATATTGCTCAGAATTTTAACTAGTTGCCTGTTTCCGACTCTCAAACAGCTGGAAATTGGAACAAGGCTTACCAAGGCACTTGCTCCACATTGGATCAGGCTGCAAGCACCATCAAGCTCACCAAGGACAAATGAATTACTTTAGCAATAGGGACCGAATTGGTTTTACATCAAAGAACGACAAAGAATAGTGAACCATTTTTGACAACTTCCAAATTGTGTATTTCCTTTTTGGTACATACAGGTCACTGCAAATAAAACATAAATATCTTACAGAAAGAGCTGGGTGATGGAACGAGCAAACTTGAATATTGTACTTCTACCCTGAGGCATAGGTTTAAAAATAATCAAGGCAGAAAGAAACCTTTATTCCTCACTGGCTGTTGATGTCTGTAATCTAACTAAGTTTGGGCTCCCTCAACCCCATTCCTAGTGACCATAAATCAAAAAACATTAAACTGGCCATAATTCAATACTAACTGTGGTTACACTCAATAGGAAATCTAGCCTAACCTAATCTTAGATGGAAGGCAAGTTCAGAGAGGGTAAATATAGGTACTATGCTGCATGCTACTGCTATAGGTCTTTTGGAGTTATAGTTTTTTTTATTTGCAATGCATTATAATCTGTACCTCATTCCGTGTCTAAACCCAATCAGAGGACATTTGAGTTATAAATCAGAAATTCTATCTGCCATAGCTGTCCCTGTCACACTGCATCAACATCAAACCCAAATTGCATTAAACTAATGGTTTCTTTAATTGATTGTCCGATCATAATTAGCTGTCTCCAATGTGCGATTGTTCAGCCTGGAGATCAATAATACTAGATACAGAGCTCTTGGTAACTATTGGAGGACTGAGAAAGGGCACTGTCAGGGGAACTGCAGACTTCATTCTTCACATTTATAGCCTATCAGGTTTTGTCTCATTTAGTTGGAATTGGCATAAATAGGCTATTCCCATTTGTTGGAGAGTCTGTAACCAGAGGAACACAAATATAAGGTAGAAACTGGGAGGAGAGTGTTACCTAGAAATCTCTGCTGGAAGATGTTCATATACTGTTGTGGAATGGGGACAGGATGGGCCTCAGTATGTTGGTTCACAAAAGAAAAATAAATAACTTGGGCGAGGAGACCAAGGGCAGAGGATGCCTATGGAATCATAGCTCAGTGGAAAGATAAAAAAAATTCACCATCCTTTTAGGTATGGGTGGATGGATGGGAGATAATTAAAGAAAACGTGAAGACATTTGATGTCTCAAGACCTACCTGTTTATAGACCATGATTTCACTATCTTCCCTCTCCCTTGCACCCTAAGCTAAATGCCAAGCTAGTACTATATCATTAAGCACGTAGGAACATCTTGCTGACATGAAGGCGGTATATAAATGTAGATTTGCATTATTTTGTCTTATTCCTGTTTTGTGTGTTCTCTTTCTTAGTTTTGTTCTGTGTAAGTACTGATAGAGACAGTAGAGTGGGGTGGAGGGAAGGGTAGAAAACATGCTGCAACTTTCCTCTCTACACCTGGGTTCCAGGGCAAGTATTAGACATATTATTGTCAAGTTCTCCTAGGTCTGGCAAAGCAGGATCGGACAAAGGAAGCGTAAAGCTCTCTGTGCTTCATGGCAGCATCAGAAGCACACTCTCTCAACAGCCTCTCTATGACACTAACACCAGCCACCCTCAGGAACTCCTGTGAATGAGACTTGTAATTTAGCACTAGTAATGTGCTGTAAGCATTTGGGGACACTATCCCGCTTGAAGAGTGGTAGATAAATGCAAGTTGTTGCTGTTGTTGCCGGCACCACTGATAAATGGGCTGAGACTGTCTCACTTGATTTCAAATAGAAGCCTCACAGTAACAACAGAAAGAGAACTTCACCACCATCATTGTTGCTAGGTGCAATCCCAGATACCACCGCACCTCTCACTCACCCTTAATTTTAACCCCAAATCATAGAATCCACATTAATGAAATGAGACAGGAATAGAAAGCAAGATGTCTTTGCTGTTATTTTCCACCTTGGTCTCTTTGCCTGGAAATGCATAAGTAACAATAGTCTTAAAACAGTACAACTAAAAAATAAAGATTCTGTACATGATACAGCAAATGTATTATGCTTTGCTCATTAACTTGTAGAAAAAAAAAGCATTCTTTGTATTATAAAATCCCACCTTCGCTTCAAAAGAAGCATAGTTGACTCATAGGTGACTGCAGTGAGATTCATGGCTGTGCAGTTTCCCCTTCCATGAGTCAGGGAACCATCAGTGAAGACCACAGGAAGGTCGGGTGGGGGGTTTGAACTGATGGATAATAATGTCACCAAATAATGCAGTTCTAAAATAAGATTCTGAACAAAACGGACCATTTTGATATCATTGTACTTCACTGAAAACAGTTGCATTACTTATTTGGAGTTGTTTAGATTGAGGATAACCGTCTTGTGAAAAGGCAGTGGGATGCAAGTGCTGAATGCTGGGCATTTACCATGTAGTGCCTGCAGTCAATTGCAGTATAACCATGACAAATCCCCACACCATGAGATTCTTAAAATTCCATTGCTTTAAACGTTCATGTAATTAGCTTCTGTTTGATGTGACAACGGCAGTTTATGGCTATGAAGCTTTGGCCTTTATTAAAATACCCCAGCGCTCAACGAACAAAGAGACGGATATTGTCTCACCAATTTATGCGGGCTGGAGATGTTAATGAGAGTTATGCTGGAGAGAATAGCTGACCTCCTTGTCAGTGCATTCTTTAATACTCACTCCCGCTGTTATCCTGAGTCTAGTCAATATTCAGTCTTCACAGTAATAAGCATGCCCCACATTTTTCAATCCATACTCGGGAGCTCATGACTATAAATTTTCCACGGGGGTGGGTGGGGTGGTTGTGAAGGGTGTTGATACTGTTGGCAGGTAGCGCTTTTTAACTCTTTAGAGGCTGCAGTGGCATTTCCCCCCCTTGTATCACAATGAATAGCATAAGAATTGAATGCCACGCTCATCCCCCATCTTTCCCTCCCACCTTTCAAAGATTGTTTCTTTTTACAGGTCACATGCCATCGTACATCCACCTCCAGCTGGGAGGAAGGGAAGCTTTGGGTCTTGAATCACAGTTAGAAGCATTAAATTGTGGCTCACATTTATATGAATCTTTTACACAGAATCACGGAATTGCTTTGAATCTGTGAAATGTACGCGTCAAGTTTGAACTGTGTGTAAAACATTGGCTCCCTTTTTGACCTTAACCTGAATAAATTGTCTATCAGGTCCCAAAGGCTAACAGCGGGACTCAATATCAACGCCATTGATAGGCATGGGATTTGAGGCACGGAGGTGAGCAGAGTGTGAGCAAGAACTAGAGACAGGCACTGAGTCAGGATTGTAATAATAATAATAATAATAATCCTTGCATTTGATATAGCGCTTTTCACATCTTATCGACGTCCCAAAGCGCTTCACAGAATATTGTGATGATTAAGTAGAGGAGATAATCAGGATATGGATAACCCAGGCTTGGCGGCTAAATACAGAGCAATCTAATTAGCTTCAACACTCCTGAGCTAATGGTAGGGTGCGGAGTGGGGGAAGGAGAAAATCAGATAGGATTACGTTTCTTCATCACTGCTCAGTGAATCTTGCTTGCGAGTGTGAATGCATGGAAATCAGCTGTGTGATCAAATGACCTGCCTGGATCTGGTGCCTTGGCTCAAGATTGTGAAAAAGACAAGGATCAGATACCAAAACACTGACAGCACCTGAGATACACACACAGTACATTTGATAGTTCGATGTGTTACATTCAAACTAGTGTTACTATCTTTCTCCCTAATTTAGAAGAGAATTAGTATTTATTTTCTTTACTGTGTTACACTTTCTACCACTGAATCATGCAGTCCAATCACAAAATATTTATTCTGCCATTTTGTCAACAAAAAAGCAAATACCCCATCAAATTATAACCTGTAATAAGACAAAGTGGATTGATTATTGACTGAGAAATGTGATTTTTAGTTATTATGATGCAGTCATGAATGGGTTATAATAATAATCCTTACATTTGATATAGTGCCTCATCACGCCACTGAGGTGTCTCAAAGCTCTTCACAGAATATATTGTAAAGTGTAATATAATATAATACAAATATTTACAGTGTATATATCGGCAAAACATGGCAGCCAATTGCGCACAGCAGCAGTGTCCCACAAACTGTCATGGATTGAGTGTATTTTGGGGGGAGGGATTACAGCTGGGTTTAAGGTATCCGTTAGGATAATATTTCTGTTTCAGGGGAGAAGGGGCAGCAAACTAATTTCGAGTTGCGGGTACGCAGGAGTCCAGAAGGAGAGGAAAAAGTTAAAAGTGAAATAAATGAAACCGGAAGCACTCTTGTTTTAACCCTCAAAGAGTGCAAAATGCATTTGCCCCAGAAAGGCGTGCGGGGCTTGACTGGTGAGGCGGCGCTGTTAATTGTTGGCTATCTTACAGTGGCTCAGAGCAACTCTGTTGCCTCCTGTGTGGTTGAGCAATGCTGCAATCCAAGGTGCAAGATCACTAGGGCACAGCAGGCAGGCGAGGCAGCACCGAAAAAGGATTTTTTAAATAAAAATCTGCATCATTATACAAAACGCTGCCTCGCAAACCACAAGATGCAGCCAATGTACTTAAACACAGGCAACAAACACAGGTGAGGCTGTATGTGTCATTGGTACCATCGTCATGTAACCAAAGAGCGTCCCGAAAATGTATGTACGGTAAACACGTGGGCGCACCGTGCACATCGGAGCACCTTTCCCGAAGCGGCTGGTGACCTTATCGGGGTGTCCGCACACAGGGGCGACCCCCGAACGTCCCCCCCAAAAATGTGTGCGGAGAAGAAATGGAGCTTAAACCACTGAATGTCCCTTATTTTTGGGTATCGGTTAAATGGAAAGTAAGATATTGTATTATTTCTTGGGGGATTTCTGTTACACCAAATATATTATTAAAATCAATATATATTTTCAACCCCCCCTCCCCCCCCACCCACCTCCCCCCCCCCAAAAAAAAAACCTTTGTCTTCAACAGCCGCATGGGCGGAGGCTGCTGAATGAATGAATTGAATGAATGAATGAGATACGATGATATTTGATCTCTATTGATACCGTTGTGGGGTTTATCTGAATGATCCGGCACAGGTTCAATTTGCTGGAACCGTTTAGCCAAATGCTGGTAACATTTAAAGCGGAAAAAACACACACACACACATCAGACTCTGTACAGACACAGCATAGGAAACACTCCCTCCCAGAGGTGGTCTCAACATTGAATTTAGCTCATCAGCCTCATGGTACAGATGAAGCTCTCACACAGTCTTTTTAACCGATGATCTATACGATAAACAACAATCCTCAATAGCAGCAGCTTTAGGCAATAATAACCCAAACATTCTCTGTCTTAAAGTTATTCAAACGCAGCCGATTTATTGCATTCTCCCCCCACCCCCCCCACCATACATCTACCTTCGTCGGTTTAAGAATTGCTAACATAGTGATGTATGTGAAATTGACCCCCTCACACACACACACACACAATATTTGACGCTACTTTACAAGAGATGGATGCACTTCGCCTCTCGCGTACCAAAAAGACTACTTACTCACTTCCCGGCAGCTGAGTTGTGTGTGCGTGTTGTAGGAAAGGTCTGAGGAATTGCTGATCTGAAAGCAGAGAGAGGGAGAGAGAAGGAGATGATGAGAGAAATCGTGTGTGTGCGTGTGTGTGTGTGTATGAGAGAGAGAGAATGAAAGAGAAAGAGAGAGAGAGAGAGCTGGTTGAGTCTGGTTGCCAAGGAGATGCTGTCAGTATTTTCTGGCTCTGCTGGTTTCCTGTGTTTTAAGTTACCTGTTAGTTTAGAAAGCAGTTCTGCCTCCTTATTGCACACACACACACACACACACAGCGAGAGAGAGAGAGAGAGGAAGGGCAAGATTATTGCACCTAAATTTGACCTTTACATCCAGGACGAATCAAGGCGTGAGAATGGTCGCCATCAGTGAGGGAGGACACTGCCCTCTATTAGCATGCAGGTAGCATCGAGGTGAAAGCTTGATCTAAGATGAATGTGCTTTTGCATTTTACATTACATTTCGTCCACAAAATATATACAGTCAATTCACATGACACTAGAGATTGCGTGAAGGCGATCCTATCAAACTCCACTTGATAAGGCACTATATCAAATGCAAGGATTATTCTTATTAATTGCTATTATATTACATGGAATTACACAGAGGGAATGCCTTGGTTGTTGTAAATGTATTGCTAAACAATGATAGATGGCCATTGGGATTAGAAACAAAAAAAAATCCACAGATAGATAGAGAAGCAGCTGTTGATAAATTGTATTTTTATTTGGCTGGACAGACACTTAAAGGTTTGTAGATGATCCCTGGGGGTTAATACAAATCATTACAACGTCAACTTGGATTTATGTAGCGCACTCCACGCCGGACGGTATCTCAGAGCACTTCCCAATTACGGATCCCGGGGCCGAGCCAGGAGGAGGAGAAAAAAGGTGACCGATAGCGCGGCCGAAAAGAAAGGTCTTTAGCTGAGACCTGATAATAGGAAGAGAGGGGACGAGACGCAGGGAGCGAGGAAAGGAGTTCCAGAGCTTTGAGGCGAAGTGGCTGAAGGCATGGCCGCTGATGGTGGAACGGAGATTTGGGGGGACAAGGAGGAGGCCAGACCCGGTAGAGCGAATTGTACATGAAGTACACTATATAACTACAAGTTGTTGTTCTACAATCGCAAACCAGTTAATTGTTTCAAAGCCTCTGCATACTCCCATATTTTTTGCATTTGATAATTGAGTACATTATCGCGTGATTGAAGCATCTCAAAGCATTTCATACACTATAAATACAGTAAAGTGAACCAACTTTTTTTGTGGGCAAAACATGGCAGCCATTTGCACACATTTCCAACAAATAGTCATGGATTGATTGACCAAATTGCTATTTTTTTTCAAAAGGATTATTACTTTCAGAAAGTAACCCGCCATTCGACTAACAACTGGTTTCCTACTTACTGCTGGGTAAACAGATGTGCATGGAGTAAGGAAACTTGCTTAAGGTTTTGCCCACTCTTATTTTTCAAAATCTAGATTCTCGCTTGCGAGGCGAGCACTCTTACTAATACTCTACGGGACTTCACTTGGCAATTCAACAAATGTTACAGCATACGTGGAGGCTAATTGGCGCAACCTGCCTGTACTGATGCCACCTCCTCTTCGCTGTAATTAACTACTCTAATCCTATTCCCCTGCATCTAATATTATCTTCATTACTTATCCTGTCGTTCCCGGGCTGAGGAAGCCGGATTGGATCAAATGCATTTTATTCTCCACAATTTACAACATGGTCTAAAAACGTACTATTTGTATTTATTTTAATGAGGAATCCAATTAGAATTGACCTGAGAGAGCTCCAATACAGATATAGTATATGTGGTGATGGAGTTCCTAGGAAATAACATGATTTATATTTGGCTTCCATAGAATGTTACAATATAGAGGAAAGCCATTTAGAGCAATGCATTGAATCCCATTTACCGTCATTTCCCCCATAACCCCACAAATTCCTACCTTTTGAATATTTAGCCCATATACTATATCTGATTGCGTAAAGAGTTATTTCGCCTCTAGAACAAGCTTGGAATCAGCTAGTGCTCCTTTCTCTGATGTTTCTAAAGGTCCAAAAAGAAATGTAGTCTTGATCCAGCTCTGAGTGTGCCCACAGCACAGAAATGACCATTATTTGGCAATCCCACACTCCATCCCCTGGCTCCATCAGGTACGGTCTAGGTCTCGGGTCTAAGATCCCAAACTCCAATGCCCTTATTCTATCCCTGACTCTGCGCCCCCATCACCAGATTCTGCACCCCCATCACTTCAGTGCTTGCCAGACTTCACTGACCCCTTATTGAAGATGAATAGTTGTTGTGGAAAACTGAATGTCACAGTGATGAAATAAGGATTCCTTTTTTTCCTGAGTTGTGTAGTTCAGCGCCACTGTCATGAAAACTGTGATGCTTCTGACCAGGTTTGATTCAATAAGAAAACTGAGGAGAAAGATCACACTGCATTTAACTCTACTGTCGAGTGGTGCAGACCCATGTAAGATGATAGTATGACCCATGCTACACCTGACTGCAGGATGGAGTAACTGCGGGATGGAGTTCCAGAGGTTAGGGGCTGAAGGCTCGCCCGCCAATGGTGGATAGATGGATCGGGGGACATGGAACAGGCCGGTGCCTGCCGAGCGGAGGGGGCAGGCAGGTTGCTAGGGGGGTTAGGAGATTGCAGAGGTAGGATGGGGCAAGGCCATGGAGGGCTTTGAATGTGAGGACCAGGATCTTCAATTGAATCCTTTGGGTGATGGGAAGCTTAGCTAGGCTGAACATTTCTAGAGCATGATGATAGCTGTAATTGACAGTGAATTATTTTATCTTCTGATCCTGGTTATTCATATATCAACATCTAGACTCTCATCTTCATCTTAGCCAATATTGTGTTGGCTTTTCTTTGTATTCTTGGTATTTGCAGCTTAGGTTTTGCAAGTATGCGCTTTTGGCATTGAACAGCCGTTAACACTGTTTGCTGTACAGAGTTTTAGTGCCAGAGGATGAAAACCATTTTATTTTTCAAGAAAGGACTCGATTTGAACCAACCTTCAAAGAGCCAGTCATTGCAAGGAGGAATGGAAATAAAT
Organism: Hydrolagus colliei; assembly: GCA_035084275.1. NCBI lineage: Eukaryota > Metazoa > Chordata > Chondrichthyes > Chimaeriformes > Chimaeridae > Hydrolagus > Hydrolagus colliei. Next base: position 17,481,210 of record CM068748.1, read on the forward strand.
ATGCCTGATGTGAATCATTACACAAGTCAATTTGTGCTCTGTTAAAAGCTACAAAGGGATGGGCGACCAGGCAAGCAAGCAGGGAAACATAAAAAGAAATCCTGTGGAACACAACACCCTTTTTAGAGGCTATTAGACCAGTCACTCTGGCAAGTACACATTGGTTTGATGGGATTGTTGTGTTCAACTAATGTAAACTCACTCTTCCCCCCCCACCCCACCCTCCACTCCAACCGAGGAGGCAGCTATGTACTGTACCTTCTTCTCTATATAATTCTATGATTCTATTTTGCAGGGTTATGGAGAGAGAGCAGGGAGGTGGGGTTGATTTAAATAGCGCTTTTCAAAGACCCAGGACTGACAAATGGTGTGGAGTAAATGTTTTGGGGGAAAGAGCGGGTGGACTGTGTTTATGATATTAATGTAAGTAAAAAGCCTACAAATTGCATTTTAGCAGATGCAAAAATTTAATTGTGGGAGTCTGCGTTCGTAAAACGAGACTATCTGAAGTCTATCTATGAAAACCCACAAAGTAGGAGTACGGATCTAAGTCAGTATTCAGACGAGATCAACAGACAAGACAAGCTCATGGTGGGGACAACATGATATTTTAGCAATCCTCTATTTTGTGAGTTTGCTGGCTATTAACATGAGGATCACAACATGTGAAAGGATATATTTGCCCACTGGTCAAAAACTCAGCCAAAACCTCCTGCCTTAAGGCAAGGTTTGCGAGATTGCGAGATTGGTTTAGATGAAGAAGGCACTTTGGCCAATCTGATCTCATCCTTCCAGAACATCCACCCTACCACCCACCTTCCCTTTACCACAGCATCAAGCTGCTTCTTAAATCAAAATCAACAATAGGAAAATAAAACTCTTAAGTCCATTTAAAAAAATTAATAGCATAATATAAATCAAATAACATCTAAATAATAATCCTACATTTGGTATAGTGCCTTTAATGTTGGGAGGAAATCTCAAAGCAGTTCACTACTGTAAAGTGGAGTGACTGTAGTTTTTGGACAAATGATAGGGGATAGTGGACTCATTTGTTTCTCACCAATGCTAATTTTCTTCCATCTCTTCACTCCTGAAGTCTTTTCATTCCTTTTCTCCTTTTATTCACTAAAAAGAGAAATCTTGGTTGAACAAGGCCAATAATAGCTGTAAAGTAAACCTATACTGTACCTGGCTCCTTCAGGTACGGTCTAGGTCTCGGGTCTAAGATCCCAAACTCCAATGCCCTTATTCTATCCCTGACTCTGCGCCCCCATCACTTCAGTGCTTGCCAGACTTCACTGACTCCTTATTGAAGAACAAATTGATTTACGACTCAATTTACACATAGCACCTCCCTGCCTCTCCTCCCTATTTACACCCCACTCCACCGTCCGCCATCTTCGCTTACCTGGTTCTGACCTCTACACGTCCCCAATCCCCTCCACTCCATCATTGGTGGTTCACCCACTATGCCTCAAATCTCTGGAAGAGTCAGCCTCAATCCCTCCACTTTACCCCTCCTTGCCTATCTTCAGATTGCAACTGAAAACCTTGCACTTTGACTCTGGTCACCTGCCCTCTCTCCTCAAGCTTTGCCACTGTTAATCAATGCCGCATGAAGAGCACTATATATATACATATACAGTATATATGAATGTAAGTTGTTGTTGCTACTGCTGTTGTAAGGTCTTTTGTGGCAATCACAACATTTATTGAGCTCCCTGCATTCCTGATCCCAAAGAATAATAAAATCCTGTTTCATTCACAGCTTTGTTATTTGTACAATTTGTTTAGGTGCAGAAACACAAATCCCAGGACAAGCTCTGAGCTAATCCTTTGAAAACAGTGTGATTTGATCATTCCTCTCCATATTGGTTTGGATCAGTGGTCCTGGCATCAAATTGAATCTTAGATTGTGAAAGCAGTGGCTCAGGAAGGAAATGCAGAGTGGGAGTTTGTTCCTGTTGTTGATAGTTGGAGGTAAGGCAGCTTGTTAGCACTGATCAAAATGGATTAGTATGCTTGCAGTATTCAGAGTGCCAAACTGTCGTGCAGCTAGACACTGAAGCAAGTACCCCGGCAATGTATTAAAATATATGAGGTGTGAATCATCCTGTCTGCAACTTGCTTTCTTTTCACACTGTTAGCACTGAACGGAAAATTGCATTTTGTGCAGTTAAAGTACTCTGGACCTCATCACTGTTGTACTGCTGCTTCCGTTGCCTATTAACAGATGCTAAGTATCATTACTCAAGTGGAAAATCACCAACATTAAACCCCCCAATGATTCAACGACCTAAAGAACTAAAATAAACTCAATATCAATTCAGGGTTCTTGAATGCTTCTATGTTTAAGGTAATGAGCTGCTATGTTAAACACATGTTATTTATTTACACATCATTATCTCTTTCAACCAATCATTGATTCAATGCAGTGCTGGCATTGTCAGAAGTGCTGTCCTCATAAAACTGAGGGCCTGTTCAGGTAGATGTTAAATGGTAAAAATGGTGCTATTCGTAGAGACAAGGGAGTTTCTCCTGGTTTCCTAGCCAATAATCCTTCAGATTAAATTGGTCACTGACGTCAGGGCTCTTTGTGGGACATAGCATTATGCAAATTGGCTGCCACATTCACCCACAAATACACAGTCGTACACAAGTACAAGTCATTCAACAGTAAGGAATAGTATCTAATGACTCCTGGCCTCGCCTCTTCCTTTAACCTATTCCAACTGTTAATTCCCCTCTGTGTAATCAATCAGAGCCACATGGGCTAAATAAACACCGTGGTCAGTGCAACAGGCTGTTCTGTACTTTTAATGTAACACATTAGTCTACGGGTATTTTACTGTTAACCCAAGCAAGGTTCAATGAGGTGTAACGCTAAACAGCAAAAGATGGGTCTGCTCAGCCTCAAAGAGAGGACAAGGTAATTCGGACATTAAAGAATACACGTGGCCCCCAGATCACAAGAGCACAAGAAAGGGATGGATGAAAAAAGCTCTTTCGATCCATTTGATCTCAGCCTCCCAGAACACCCACTCCACCTGCGTCAGTATTTGAACATATATAAAGGACTGTAGTCTCACAAAGCACACACAGATAAAGGCCAAACAGTCATATATACGCTTCCCTTTTCATTTGATTCTATTCGAGAGTGAATATGGGTCTCCTCTTCCCAGTGGCTCCATGAAGCAATTCCTCCCCAGCTGGATCAGCTGAGATGCCACCAGAATATAAAGGTTTTACCAAAGAATAGAACTTTATACACACCATGCAGTGACTGTGTCCTGCTAAACAACAGCAGCCAGCAGCTGTTTTGGAGAATCTATATTAACCTTTGATCTCCAGATAAAGACATCAATTAACTTTCTACTTCTGGTTAATACATTAGATATACAATGCATTCATTCAGACGTACTTACTCTTTCCTATTGTGTTGACAGCCTCCCTCACTGTCGCTTGGGAAACTTTACTTGTTTCTTCAAATAGCCTCTATCAAGTAAACTGTCTCAAAGTCCACAGACAATACTGAGCTATAGATGTTGGCACTCCCTATTAAGAATGAGCATTCAGTCAGCTCAATCACGTCTCAGGAGTCGGGCTTCCCCGCCACCTCTCTCTCGCCACCCCCCACCCCCCCACCCCACCACACCACACCACACCACCCCAACCCCTGACATACAAAGATTTCTTTATCTGCTTCACCAAACCCATTTTGTTCCCTATATCCTTCTCTTAGAAAGAAGCACAACACTTACTAGTACCTTATCGCATCCAAGTATCTGCAGTCAAGTGCAGGGAGTGTGTATGCAGGCAAACATGACAGCCATTTGCACCAGCAAATAGGCATGAAGTGAATGACTGATTCATCTGGAGGATTGTCCAACAGGACAGTGAAAGAAACTACCTTCTCTTTTCAAATGGTGCCGTGGAACTGTAACACAAAGGCAGGTCGAGAGTTATGTAACTCAAAAGTAATTGTGGGACACACTGGGCGCAAATTGCCATTTGTTTCTAAATACGCGGTAAAGCATTTTGATATGTTGCTGCAACATGATAAGGCGCTGTATCAAAATAAGGATTATTATTATGAGAACAATGGTACTTTTGACATCCCAGCACTCCCTATTCCTCACTGCAATGCCATTTTAGATTGAGGCTTTTCATATAACTAATGGTCCTGTGTGGATAGGTACGATACCGTATGCCAATAGCAAGTTTTAGGACAGGGGGAGTGGAGGAGAAGGACTGCTGGTCAGAGCCTTCCTGACTCTGCTACTTTAACCTGATTCTTCCCCCAAGTTTCTCCAGCACTGTGGCAGTTGTGATTCATGAAGGTTCTTTTGGAAAGCTAATCACAGCCTTGTGCAAGATCCACAGCTCACTCTGGAAGGGGCTACTCACAGAACCAATGGTACTCACAGAACAGCTGAGCCTGAAATAACAGTGAGAGTGCCACAATAGGCTTTGGTCAGGCACTGAGAGAGACGAAAACACTTGTGGTGAAAAACGATGATTAAAAAAACCAACGAACAGGTTTGGTGTAATTACAGGCTCCATTGCAAGCTTTCACACTACCGTATTGATCTGCCTTACAAATACTTTAAGTGCTCAATGCTGAATAAAGAAATGAAGTCCAGCTCCGCTTCTCCCACAGTATTGATTTTATTAATTGTACCAATTTGCTAGCATGCTGTTTCTTGTCTTCTTCAGGATCCCAGGAACATTTTTTTTTAGCTTTAATGAACTGATGAACATGATAAGATAATGAATGGCAACAGGCCAGATCCGTGCTGTTTGTCCCACTGTGTCGAGAACTCCAGTGACGCTGAACTTCAGTCTTTGTTGCAAGGGTCAATTGCCATAAAAATCTTCCAAGTGTCTCTTTTTTCCGCAGAGCTACACTCAACGTTAAGTAACGCCTGAAACTTACAGCTCCATAGGAAAGAGTTGACAATGAAGAGGTAAGGGGGGGATCTGCTCTGTAATTATTTTGCTGGCCCACAGTCAGAATTCAGTGATCCAGATTAATAATAATACTAATAATCCTTACATTGATGGAAAGCCTTATCACATTGTTGAGATGTCTCAAAGGATACTGTAAACTGTGTATACACATTGAAGACTGCACTTTTTGTGGGCAAAGTGCTGCACCTTTCTTCCTCCTTCCTGTGTGTTCTATGCTTAAGCGACTGGTGATTTAAAGAGACTCAGTGATGCTTTCGGCAGTATGGTGTGTCAGACCTGTGTTTATGCCTCGTGTACACAGTGGCTAACACTTTGCTGGTGGCACCCTGACAAAAGTCATAAAGCTAAGCTGTACATGACTCCAGGTGATGTGTATTATGCTTGTTTCATTTACATTTGGGAGGTAAACAAGCATTGAATGTCTGTACTGAACATCGGGGAATTGTGGTGATTCAATCAATAAGCCAATTCCCCTCTCCCCTCCCCTTCTCCCCAAGTTGTAAGAAAAAAAGGCCCAACCTAATCTCAGCAGCGCAGGCTTAAAATGCCTTGTTGCTGGCTGATCTGTCCCTGGGCTTTGTCTTAATATCACTCGATGGCTCCTTTAGGAAAAATTCAACGTGTAGAATTTAATGTGTGATTTAGCACAACAGGAACAGATCAGATATGCGGCAGGCCTAGTGTTAAAATAACACCTTGTGAGATAGTATGCCAGAAAGGAACACCAGCCTGGAGCAGAATGTATTTTGAGTTATTTCACACATTGCTAGTTAGTTTTGACCCAATTCAAACTTCAGCCTTGCCTGTCTTTTCACTGTGTTTTGATTGAATATTTGTGCACAGTAAGGTGAGGATCTCTGTGTTGGAGTTACCAGGGATGAGTGATTTGACCTAGGAGCAGACTGGAGGAACTGAGTCTTTTCACTAAAACGGAGAAGGTTGAGAGGAGACCTGATGGATGTCTTTCAAATTATTTTTTGATAGTCGATCGGGAGAGATTATTTCCACTAGATGGTGTGTCAATGACTAGAGTGCATCAATTTAAGATAATTAGCTAAATCAAAGCAGATTAGGAGGATTGTCTTTTTACACAGAGAATTGTTAGGAAGCAGATGCCCTGCCAGCTGTGTTGGTTGAGATAGGATACAGATAAGCGTTCAAGAGGTAACTAACTACATATCTGAAAAGGAGGAATTTTCAGGTGGAAGAGCAGACAAACAGTTGTGCTGTAACTTTCTATGGGGATATGGAGAAGCATGATGTTGTTTACATTGAGTCAGGAACAAGCACCCGTAGGCATATCTCAGTGCAAAACAAACAGTTTAGACCAGTGTGTTCAGAATAAATTGGAATTAGAAAATGTTATCAGGAAATTTTCCTAACTCTCCTCAATTTAAAAGATTCTGTGTGAAGCGGGGAGATTCATTACCCATCAGTTAAGCAATATTAACCATTGATTAATTGCCAGTCATCAGTGTACACATACCTGTAAATCATGTAAATCGATGAGAAGGCGTTGACATTGAAAGATGTGTGCCTACAATGAGCATGTCATTCCTGGCTTGCATGCCACAATCAGTTTCTAGAACAAATCGACCCCTTCCACAGCTCAGGGTTTAATTAGTAACTGATAATAACCAGTATGAACAAACTTGCGTTTTTATAGCCCCAATAAACATGTGAATGTCCAAAACCGCTTCACAGTAATTACTGTTGAAACAAGTTCATTGAGCTGAATGACCTCCTCCCGTTCCTGTTTACCTATGGTCTTATGTTCCTACTAATGTGTACTGTGGCTTTTCTTTGTTGCAAGCAATAACTGCAGCCATTGTAACAAACAGCAAAGTCCTACAGAGAGCCATGAGGTGAATGAAGGGTGGGCTGAGGCTAGGACACTGAGACTGGTTTATAAATGAAGTCATTCACTTCGTGGCTGTCTATGGGACATTGCTCTGTGCTCTGAGATGTCTCATCGACGTGGTAAGGAGCTGTATCAGGGATTATTATTATAGTATTACTGATCTTGGGAATAATCAATTAATACATTGATAGTTGGCCAGGACACCGGAACAAATTCCCTTCTCTTTTTAAATAGTGCATGGGATTCAATCATCTGTAGAGTGTGTAGGTCAGTTTATTGTCTCCTCTGAAGGATGGCTGAAATGTAATTTATGGCTGAAAAACACATAATTGCGGTCCGTAGACAGATTATGGCTCATTCCTTTCCAAAATTGTGCACTAACATTATATTTTATGCCAGGACCCTAGAACACAGCAATATTCCTAATTATCCCATCACATTGCAGTTTCTAAGTGATGGCTGGGGACTGGTCTCCCATTATAAGGTTTATTTCAATCTAACATTGACAGAGACACATTCTTATAATAAGTGCTGTGACATCAAGCAAATTTGGGAATTGTATTGCTCTGGTAAATCTTCAATCTGTTCCAGCAGAAGAATAAATATTTCAGGGTGTTGTCTCACTCAGGAGAATCAGGTGAATCCCAGAGATAGCATCAATGAACTTTGTCTATTTTCAGCTGAGCTGCTTTTTCTGCTTGTGATAAGGTAGGATTGTGCTTGTGACTAAATGTCACGCAGTACAAGCAAATTGTAGGAACATTCAAACTCAAGAGTGTAGGACATCTACATTGGGAAATTTCACTGCTGTCTATCAGTATCTGTGCAGTATCAAATGCTCTAGGACACTTCCCTGCCATGAAGGGTGCTATAAAATGCAAGTTGTTGTTTCACGTAAACTGATTGGTCTGGGAGACTCTGTTTATGTCTGTATGTCTATGCCTATAGTCACCTTCCCCCTCCCCTTGGCACAGCCTCGGCCTCTGCCATTGTTACGCGCTCTGAGACCTCGCCCGGCATGGAGGGCGTTATATAAATGCATGTTGCTGTTGTTGTATGTAAGAGAAGTGAGCGAAAACAATAATTAAATAGTGACAAAGACATCAGGGGACCTCACAAACACAGTGTATACCTGGTTCATTGGTACCATTTTGCCTCTAAATCAGAAGGTTAATGGTTCAAGCCCCTCATTTGGACATTAAGCTAATTTAGTCAAGGCTGATACTCCAATGCTGTGTTGTATTGTTGGACATGCCTTCCTTGTATAAGACGTTTTTAAGAAATGGGGTCCCTACTGCCTGTTCAGGTGGACGTTAAAGATTCTACGGCAGAACTCAAAAAGAGAAGGGAGTTTCTCCAACAATCACCAAAATTCATCATTCACCTCATGGGTAATTGTGGGATATTAGAGTGCATAAATTGGCTGCTGTATTCTCCCACAAAATGCATAGTCAATGCACTTTGAAGTAAATCCTGTGAAATTATTTGAGATGTCTCATTGACATATACAAAACGGCATTCATATCAAATGCAATAATTATTATTATAAAATATAACAACTATGTGTGTCAGAAAATGTTCCTGCATTGGCTGAAATAGCTGTTCCCTTTCAGTGCTCTACTCCTCGTGGTTGGATCAGTGCTCCTTCTGCAAACAATTATTGTCAAAGCAGCAGAGCCTGAGGTGAGTTGGGCCTTTTGATACTTCTTTCAGAGAAACCCTGCCGCAGACTAGAGAGAATAATAGGATGTCAGGGAGCAAATTCCAATCCAAAGCTCAGACGATAGACAGACAGTACACTCTGAACTATATGATCTATTATGGAAATTAAAAATTGATGCATTGGAGAAGACAACAACCGGTGTGCTCCAGCGTTAACTCTAGTTTCTTCTGGAGAGCTCAAACCATTACACTTAGGTCATATAAAATAGAGCCAGAGATTTATCTTCTTTGAGTTGGAGTTCAACATCTTTATTGTGGTCTGCAAATTCCACTATGGTTGGAAGAATCACTCCATGGCTGTTTGTGGGACATTGCTGTGTGTAAATTAGCTTCTGTGTTTGCCCACAAAACACATCGCTCCACTCTGCAGCCTGTTCAGGTGGACGTTAAAGATTCTATGGCACAACTCGAAAAAAGAAGGCAGTTTTCTCCAACAATCACCAAAATTCATAATTTACCTCATGGGACATGGGACATATCCTATTATGCACTCTTGCATGTCCTCCTGATGTGAAAGGTGCTATACCAAATGAAAGGAGTATTATTATTATTATTATAGACTTGCCTAATCTCTGCAATCTCCTTTGTTTCATCCCATTCTCTTTTCCAACACTGGTTTTCCGGCCATTCCGGGGAAAGAAGGCACCTCAAGCAAAGCTGTTGAATGAAGCAGAGGAAGATCGAGATTTGATCCATCACAGAAATCTTGATATTCCTCAACAGATATTCCTGGGAAAGAAAGTGGTGCTCCCGTATAAGCCAATGAATGAGCCAGAAGAAGACAGAGATATGATTCATCATGGTTTCTGAAATCAACCTCATGCTACTGGAGTAGGAGATTGCTTCACTGATTTAATTTGTTAATTTCAATGTACTTTAAATTTATTTTGAAGATTTATTTTATCTTGGGCGGAGGATGCAATGCAACTCTATTTATTTGATGCTTAGAAACTTTCTGTAAATCTTCATCCATTTCACTTAGGAAATGGCTTATGAAATAAATGCAACTTTTACCACAGGGCATCTAAATAAATGCAGTCACTTCACTTCAAGTAAATCATGTGAAGTGCTTGGAGATGTCCTCCTAACCTATTAAGGCGCTATACGAAATGCGAGTATTATTATAATTATATATAAACTCCATTGTTCCTAGGGCATTACCAGCCACTGGTAAACGCAAAATTGCAAAACAAAAGCTGTGTAAAGGTTGATCAATCTAATTTATGCTTTGAAGTTTCTGGTAATTGGTGCACACACCCAGCACTTATTGCGCAATGCTTATTGTGTGTGCAATGGCTATTTTGGTGTTTGAGCAACATGTGGCTTTCCTACCAATATGCCACCTGAATTACTCATGGGTATTAAAGATTACCTACATATAAGGGAACATTAGCTCAAGTGGTAACATGGGGCTTAAGCCCGCAACCTTCAGATCCGGAGGTACGCGTGTTCACAACTGAGCCAAGCTAACACCATCACACAAGCACGTTATCAGGAAATGTGTGGATTTCCCAAGCAGGTTCCTACAACCCGTGGACAAATTAAGCCTTTCAGCAAAAGTTTCATATGTTACAATATCCATCTCGCTTTATTTTGTTTCAGAAAGAAACTTTGCTCTACAGACCTGCTACAGATTTTCTCTCATTTCCACATTAACCCATCTGGCCTCGATACTTGTAGCTTCTGTGGTGATGTAAACCCTGTGGATAATTCTTTACTGATTCAAATAAAACCAAGGATTTGTGGTCAATCGGGATACTTTTTTTATGAAATCCTATCCACACGGCACATCAATACGTCTGTCACATTAGTCAGAAAGGAAATGCAGAATGAAATCAAGCAGGGTACAGTGTACTGTTTCTCTTCAATTCTGTAACGTTCTATGTAATTGTTCCTAAAGTGAAATTATTAAGGCCAGATTGAGCAGACATCTAACATCTAGCAACAAGGCTTCGCCAAATGTGAAGGGAACTAAACAGGATTCCTTTTTTTAAGAGAATGTTGCATCTTGCATGTGGAATTTTACAGCCCACCTCTTAACTATTAATCATTACAAACAGCGCTATAAACAGCCAAGAGGTGAACGATCAATTAATCAAGGGTCTTGTGCATTGGCATCCAGAACATCGGGAGAGTCTCTTTTTTTTAATATTACCATGGAATGGTTACTGTACGCCAGAACAAATAGACAGAATTTAGTATTTAATTCGAAGAACAGCACCTCTGATAGTGCAGCTCATCATATCCTCTGTGCGAAAAAACGTTTGGGGTCCCTAACCTAATCTTGCCTTTTACAACCTTGAACCTGTGCCCTCGGGAGATTCACATTCATAAGGCAGACTGATCCATCATATTCATCACTGCCATTGTACTCCTTGGTTTGTGTAATTGACAGTCACCGTCTGTCACCTACATTTTAAGGGATGCTGGGAATGGAAAACCAGGAAGCACAAATCAGACTCGAGTCACTAACTGTACCGTATGGGTTACATATAGTAGATTGTGAGATTTGAAAAACAGCGAATTGCAAATTCCAAACTGGCAAAGTTTGGCAAAAAGGCCGCTGATTAAAACTAATCTGGTCGCAATTCCTCCAAACCAGTGTTCGCAACCAAAGTTTGTGAATATGGTGCATTCCACAGAGTCCATAAGGATTCTGTGGGTCCTTGTGGCCTTTTTCATCAGATAAATGACTTGAGGCCTGTTTTTATCCAACAAGTCCCATGTGCGAGCACCAGAATGATGTTTCAACATGGTATCCGTTAGCATGACGTGTGTTTCTAATTTGCTAAACGCTTTTTTTTCATATGAAGATGTTGGTGCCTCTTTAATAGGAAATTCGATCATTGATGTCTCCAGTCATTACAAAGGATGCAAACGCGATTTCAGCTGCAGCACTTTATTTCCACATCAGGTCAGAAGTTACAAATCGCCACCAAATACACATGGTTTTGGATTACACAATCATTGCTGCATCGTGCACAAAGCAAGTTTACTGTTTGCTTAAATCTCAGCCGACGTTGCACTGTATTTAAACTTTACCTTTTTAGCACACAAATTAACCCACAGAATATAAACAACATCGCGGTGATCTGTTCTAATAATCTTTCAAACAGTAAGTGGTGTTGATATTAGGGGTGATCATTTGGTGTACCCATTATCAGCACACAACAAAATTCATTCCTGCTAGTAAACACCCGTAATAACCTGAATAGCCTCAGCCAAGCAATTCACTCAATCTACTCTACACTCTTTATATTCACCGCGCTACATTTTAACATCAAAACTAAGGATTTTCCCTCTTAAAGTATGTCAAGAAAGGACAAGAGCATCACTTTTCCTAATATCGTTTGCAGTTAACATTAATATTTAGCACTCATTTCAAACACTGGTCTAATGCATGGTGTAAATAGACCAACAGAGAGAACACAATTCATACCCGGGTTGTGAGTTATACATTCAGCGAGCAGGCACAGAGCATAAATCATGTATCTCATTATTCCTCATCCTGCAGCCACAAACACTATTTATTGATCACAAGCGCCAGTCACATTGACGCTGAAGGTTTTTTTTCTTCAATTTGTGGCTTTGCTGGTTCGATGACTTCATGGGATTTAAAATAATACTTCAGGCACTGAGAATTTAATTCTGGATTTCTGCTACACTCCCTTCCTCTCCATCCCTCTCGCCTTCCCCGTCTCATTCTTTCACTTGTCCTTTTTGTCAGTGGGAATCACACCTTTTTTAAGGATGAGGTTTCCGTACAATGCAGTTTCCCTAAAAAAAAAAACAGCTCAGTTACAACTTTTATATTAGCAGTCCCATGATTTATAGCACATGGGTGGGTCAACACAGTTAGCAATCTTCTCTGCTTGAGTATCCTTGTGATAAGATCTACAGTAGGAGGCTTAATCTCATTGATATTCGCACTGACCCTCTGGAATTAAACACCAAAAGTAAATCACGTGTATCAGAGTCATGAATGTCCATTTATTTGAAGAAGACACTATTTGTGTGACTTGGATTCCTTATTAAAATCAACTTTATGTTTTACCCTGTCATTGGGGACAGGCAGTATATATTTCGAGAAAGTCTCAAAACACTTAAAATGAGAGCATTGAATATCAAGTGGAGGAACTGGTGACATGTATTTAGAACCAACAAAATGTGTGGTCAAAGAGTACATTAGCTAGGAGAAAATGCGAGGAGGCAAAGGGAAGCAAAAAATGCTGTGCAGGATGGGATGGTCATGGCACCTCTCTTTACGACACAGAGCTGTCATGTCTCCAACTGGAGGTTCAAATGCAGGTACACACTCACCCTGTGGCCACCACAGCAAAAGCTTCCCTTGCTCGAGCGTAAAACGTGAATCTCTCAACCTTTTGCAGAGGTATCTGAAAAAGTCAAATGAAATGATGCGGGAATGGCCAGTGCACATTATAAGTAGTGAAGCCTACTCAATACTTAACATTCAATACTTAACGTCACATTCCAGATATCACATAAAGACTACGGTTAAATTCATCCACCTACGTTGCAAAAATATCTAGACAGCCCAGGCAAATTTTGGGCAACTTCATTATGACATGGTCATCTATGTCCACTATCTCAGAGGCTGAGTTATAAGTTATAAGAGAAGCGAGAAAGACAGTCAACTTCTGGGTCATCCGCTAGCTGCTGATATCACTTGCTGCCCATTGCATGGAATAATAATAATAATCCTCGCATTTGATATAACGCCTTATCACGTCTTCGAGATGTCTCAAAGCGCTTCACAGAATATACTGTAAAGTAAATTAATTGTATGTTTTGTGGGCAAAATGCAGCAGCCAATTGTGGAATCATGGCTCATGACATTTTATGAAGGAAATGATATCAGAGATGCTTACTGCACAAAATACACACGAGTTGTAAGCTAATGTGACTTGCTTATTCAGCCACTGTGATCTTGCTTGATTCTTCACAAAGACTTACTGTACGGTACTTCTTTTCCACCTCCCTCCAAATATCCTCACAAATCTTTTTCTAGATTCATGTCCTATTTAATCCTCCCAAGAGATCTGCCCACATTGCCAGCATTTGTTCCTCCATGTCAATAATTCTTGCAATTGATATAGCTCCTTTAACATTGAGAAAGAGCTCAAAGTACGTCACAGTAAAGTTTGGTGTCTGTGTACCTTGTTGGTGAACATAGCAGCCAGTTTAGCACACAGCTGTCCCACAAACATTAATGAGGTGAATGCCCAATATTTATTTGTAGGATTGTTGGGTAAGAAACCGGGGGAAACTCCCTTCCCTTTTCACCTGAACCTCGGCATAGCCAGGACCTCTTTTTAACTTCTCATCTGAAGGATGACATTTCCCTTACAATGCAACACTGGAATGATTGTATCAGTCCAGATTATGTGAGTTCAAAGTGCCTAGGTGGGATTTGAATCCATAACCTCCTAACTCAGAGGTGAGAATGCTACCAACAGAGCATCATAGTATTCCTTAATATTAATAAATGAGTAGGTCCTGAAGCTACCATCTGAGTAGGTGTTGAGAAGGGATTTGATATAGTTAAAAACTCATGTGGATGAGTTTCATCCCTGAAAGAAAATTTCAAGCTGTGGTTATGAGAATACCAAACAAGCTCTACAACCACACATAACTTAAACAGAGGACAAGGCTCAAATGGATTGTCAGCCTTGCTCGTTGCATTCGCTTTGGAAAGGACAGCACTCGTCAATGTAACTCATTATTAGGTTGATGTTAGGCCGAGGTGATATGATTTCTCAATCTAGGAATTATCCTATTCTGACTTTGTGTAACTTGTTAATTGAGTAAGATTATCATTAGTTTTAGCTCATGGCCTCCCGGCGTTTAATGTTACAAACTGGTCTATGGACAGAACTGTTGACTAACCCCCTTGGCATTGTTGCATAAATATTCTAAAGCTAGAGTACAGCATAACATTTGCATACTCTATAGGGATAAGAAAGCTACAGGCAGCACATTCTGACTTTGAATGAATGATATTATGTGGAATAATTCAGCTCTCCAGCTCAAAGCGTTCCCAGTAAATTGGTCCATCAAGAACAGCAATAGTGTTCCATCTGCAAAGAATTTATACCCAAAGCCAAAATTTGGCTCAATCTGACAAATGCAAGATGAACCCAGCCTACAAGGAATCTCTGTTCTGTAGAACTGAAAGCGAGTAGACTCAAACAATAAAGGGAAGATAGGGTGTTGAATCATTCATCAGAAATATCTTCTCTTCCAGAGGGGACTAACCAGGGAAAGTACGTGTTTTTTCAACTGTTCCTGATGCAAAGAGCATCAGCTTCCCTTATTGATCTTGCTTTTGGTACTTTACTCCAAAGAATTTTTGCTGCCTTTGAATCACTGCAGTTCTTTAGGATTATATGAAAGCAATATTTCTATTTGATTCCCAGAGCCTTATCACATTGAAACATCTGAGAATACTTCCCAAAATGAGTTACTTTAAAGTGTAATGGCACATAGTTACTTAAAGTGTTGTGAGCACGGCAGTTAACATCCAACAAACAAACAAACAAACAAGGCACATGAATGGTGAATCTTTAATTTGCTCTTTGGGTGAATTATTAGGTCAAGGGAAGAATATTGCCCACAAATACCAGAACTCCCTGTCTCCAAACTTCATCTGTGATGTACAAGGCAGTTTGGAAGCTAATGTGAAAAGTCATGGTCGGCAATACCTTGTCAGTCTCAGTCACCAACATTTGGAACATTAATAATAATAATAATCCTTCCATTAGATTTAGGACCTTCCATATTGAGAGAATATCTCAAAGCACTTTGAAGTATACACTGTAAAATGTGATGACTATTTTTTTTGTCAGGAGAATACAGTGACCAATTTGAGCACAGCAACATCCCAGAAACAGTCACGAAGTGAATGAACAATTTTACTTGGGGGATAATTGGCCAGGACTCCGGGAGAGAGAAACTCCCTTCTCCTTTGTTTCATTGCTTGCCGATCAGAGCCTTCGACAGAATTTTACTTCAAATGATCAATCAGGCAAACTTTAACCTCATCCGGAACTAAATTCCCCCCAAAAAAGGGTAGAAAACCCTTTGCACAATCACCGAGCGAGACTGTGTGGTTTGGGAAAGAAATGCAATGGGCCAAAGAGGATTAGCCAGATCAAAATTGAAAGCAGGGAAATACTGAGGGTATCAATGCACTGAAATGACTGGATACTCGCCCAAACCAAAGCTCACGTTACTCTCTGGCTGACTGTTGCCCTCCAAACTCATATTCCTCCTGAAAACCGTTTCTTTTTTTTCCCCAAAAAAATTCAACTCGCAGTTGCTAAGCAACGATCATCCAGCACCCTGTGGCAGCAGCTGAAAGGTGCTAACAACACAAGCAAAACATATTCCTCGGCGCCTGAAGTCGCACTCTGAGCTGACAGCTCTTCCAGTAGCTGTGATCAGTGGTGCAGATAAAGACATTGCACCTGTCAGATGTTAATCACCCAGGGAGGAGCAGAGGAGCCTGTAATACCAGTCACCTGAATCCGGCAAGAGAGCTGCTCAATGATGCGCAATCATTGGTGTAACACTCACATCTTAGGGAAAGAGGAAACTATCAATAAATAAAGCGGGCAAGTGCATTCCGCAAAATACTGTGCACCTAACTAACAGTGGACTTTAATATCAAAGACACTGAGATTTGGGTGTAATATACCTAATCTCTATTTGATAACAGAGTATAATAGAAACAGGTCTTGAAAAATTGGCTGCCTTGTTTGACCCCCAAATACAGTCACTCCAATTTACAGTATATTCTGAGAAGCGCTTTGGGACATCTCAATGCTGTGATAAGGCGCTATGTCAAATGCAAGGATTATTACTACTGTATTACTATTATATTGGGTCTATCAACTCAAAATGTGACAAATTGCCTCACAGAGAATTACTATCAAATGTACTGACTGTGAGCTTGCAGACAAACAAGGCAATCAATTTCCACACATTTATGAACATTCATGAAGTGAATGACAACAACTCGGACTTAAAATCTCATGATTCTGTGTGATGTACAGAGGATTCCTGCTGTTGAAACTATAGAGGCACTGTCAAGAGCTTTATGGATGCCAGTTAGTGAAACTAGGCTATGTGATGACATCATCAAATGGATGTTACATAGTCAACTCCATGTATCCCCTCAAAATGTCTGTCAAACTGAGATCAAAACTCTGTGTAATTTTCTTTCATCTGTTCTGAGTGGGGGAGGAATGGACTGGAGAGGCAGAAATGCTGCTCTTTTGTTTCAAAATTTCCTTCAGTTCAACACAATTTCTGAAGCCTGAACTGAAAGGACAAGCAATATAAAATGTTTGTCCGTCTCCCAGGGTCTAAATTATAAACCCTGAGACAGACCCAGCAATTGATGCCGCTATCTCCTGATGGCTCCGACTCCACAAAATTCAAACCCTTTTGTGTGTTGTGCTGTAAACTTCCTCTAACCTTGCTATCAAACAGCAATCTGAAGACGGAATATAGACAGGATCTCAATAAGTTTGATTGCTCCTTCAGATAACTCCCTAGCTTTTCTCTCATTCCCTTTGATTCTCTTTCTTTTCTCCTATGGCGAAAACAATCATTCCAGGCAGATTTAGAAATGTTATAAAAACAAACTAATTTCAGGACAATTCCCAAACACATTAGTTTCCTCCTCCTACTTTCCAGTTATAGCCTCACCTAAATAGATCAGATTGTGCAACATGTTAAGTAGATTTCGGTATGGAAGGATTGCTTGTAACTGAACCTATTCTGTTATCTACTTCAAGTTTAGTAGTTAGGTTAAATAAAACTGCGTTGGCAATAGCAAACAAAACTTATTGTTTGTTTGTCAGACTGGCTCAGTTGGTCACACTCTCACCTCTGAGTCGAAGAGTATGGGCTCAAGAACCAAGTCAGAACTCGGATGCTCTATCCTGACACTCCAGTGCAGCTGGGGATGTGATGCTGCATTGTTTGAGGTCCACTCTTCAGATGAGACATTAAATCCAAGTCCTGTCTATTTAACAAGTGGGTGTTAAATATTGCCTGGCGCTACTCAAAAGGGAAGGTAGCTTCTCCTGATATCCTACCTAACAATCCCCAGGATTACATTTATCTTCACTCCAAGGCTGTTTGTGAGACATTGTACAAACTGGCTGCTATGTTAGTCTACAAATATACAATCAGTGCACTTTGCAGTATAATCTGTGAAGCAATTTGAGACATCCTTCTGATTTGATTTTTGCACTATTCCAAATGTGTTTTTTAAAAATATATTATTAGAAGGAAAAATCTCTGTCTGAGGCAGTGACAGGGCTTTGGACCATCTCAACTCATTTATAAATGCTTGTGGTGGGGGGTGGGGGGTGGGGGGAGGGGAGGGGGAAGATTGCTTTTCTGCATTTATTGATGAATACTAAGCTACCCGAGTTAGTGAATAACACAAATAAGATCAATCTCATTTTTGGAGATCTACACCAATTCATCAGTTGGGCCAATGAGTGGCAGATGAAGTTTGAATAGACAAGTGTTCCCCTTCCAATGTGCATTAATGTATCATTGCTGCCGCTGCACTGAGGAGGGAGAAGAGGCAGCCACCATTACTGCGTAATGGGTCACGCTTGATATCGGGAGCCTGAAAAGAGCCAGCGACTGATTGAGGCAAGTCTACCTTTAAATGCGCATTTACCTCCAAATTACCGAGAGCCATTTTAGAGTTTTATTGAACCCGCCATTAAATTGTGAGCTATTTATGCGTCTGAAACGTACCAAGCCAGAGGGACATTTTTATAAAAGCAGAATAAAAGATAATGATGCAAAGTGGGTATGGAGTATTCAGAACTGCTGTTCCACATAGCATCTTAATGAACTGCTGCCAAAGAGTTTATAGTATGGTTATTATGAATCAGGTTACTGCAAGTTAACAGTAACTATAATATCTTTCTTTCCTCCCATTTATATTCACTCACATGAGGACTCTGCATTAAATTTACCCCAAGGTGACTCCATTATTGGAATCTGATTTATGTTGGAGGAGTCGTCTGCCAGAGAAGAGACTGATGATAATAATAATGATCATAATAATAATCTTTACATTTGGTTTAGTGCCTTATCACATCAGAAGAATGTCACAAAGCACTGCACAGGATTTACTGTGAAATTCAATGGAAGTATTTGTAGGCAAACATGGCAGCACAACTGCGCTCAGCAATTTCCTATCATTTCCACAGAGTGAGTGACCAATTTTAGTTGTGGGATTGTTGGCCAGGACACCAATATAAATCTCCTTCTCTTTTCGAATCATGGGAGTTGAACAGTGACATTAATGTCCACCTGAACAGGCCTTAGTTTAACGTCTCATTTGAAAAGTGGATAGAAAGAGAGGAGACATCTGACAGAGACTGGAGAGAAGGCTTCTTATACTTGTCTTGCACTGGTTCAAAGGTCCAGTTGTTCTTTGTTTCCATTATTTGGTCGTTAAACTTGATCATCAGGGTTACAATTGATCTGTGTACTGTTTACTTGTTTGTTAGGACTCCCAATAGTATGGGCTAGTTAATCGATCTCCTCCACACAGTTAATCAATACAGTCAAGTCACATGCCCATGCTGCGGAGAGAGGAGCTGCACACACTAGAAAACAGCTCAGTCTGGAGGGGAGATGTCTTTGTCAAACCAAGTCCCTGAAAGCATCAGCTCCCTGCTGGGATCATGGGGAATGGTAGCTTCAAGGATACTCCCAGCTGAGCGTGGGGTCGGTGGGGTACGGAAACTAGGATTAACCCTCCATTCCCTAGGCGAGATTATCCATCTACTACTCTGCTTTTACTCGCACACAGCAGCACTGAACACTGATAATCTTTATACTGTATTTGGTATTTCACCTTTCCCATTGGGAGGACATCTCAACGCATCAGGAAATAATTTAAAGTGCAGTGACTATATGATCTATGAGTGAACTGCCTTTACATGAGCTCAATGTGTCCCATAGTGAATCCACTCTCCTGTGTGTGCCAGTCTCTGGTCGGAAGTTTGTGGGTTCAGGCTGTATATTGGGACATGAACTTATTGTCCAGGGCAAAACACCTGCGCAGCACTGGTGGGGGAGTGCTACATTGTTGTGGAGATGCTGGCTTTACACGACGCACAGGTCTATAGTGCAACCACACTGCAAGTGTGGTTGCACACTATTCTGAAGTGAGCTGTAACAGTGTTTGCGTACAGTCGTGCTACTCTGAGGCAGAGCCATCAGTACTCAAGCTGGTCCAGTTACCTCACAGCCAACATCCGATAATAATTCCAGATATTTCCCCCAAATTGGAGTCTTGAGGCCTTTCTCCTTATCCTGATCCACCAGGTCCATCACCGCAGCCTGAAGGACACAACACAGGTCAAAGAGTTAACAGAGTCACCAGGTGTCAGGATTTTAGAACAAAGAACAACAACACTGTGGTATTTTCATCTCTGTCGCTGGCACTTTCATTGCTTAGCACTTTTATTCCTTTGCCACTGTCGTCAATTTGTAATGTTGCTTTGTGTTGACAAATGTTTATAGATTCTGCAGACGGAGCCAGGAAAGGGACTGACTGATCGACTGACTGGAGGTGTTGGGAGACACAGCTGCTGGTAAATGGAGGAGCTGAGAAGTGCCAATGGTTTAAGCAACAATGGTTTAATGAGAAACACAGGCAGGATTACAAGATTAAGAAAATAATGAAAAGACAATTAGGAGAAATCCAAGACTCTACTGACACCAAGGGAAACTGAATAAATAGGACCACGAAAAGGAGTCTTGTATAAGACCGGGACAAGTCCAGGTTCTTAAAAATGCTGATAGAATTTATGCCAAGTTCCAGGCTAGTAACTTGCCCACAATGGCATCTCATAGAGGTAATAAATGTCCACTTTGTATTAAAGTGACTGAATTCATGTTCCTCACTGCTGCAGAAGGCACTGAATAATGGATAGTCTAGGTTGAATAGTAATTCCCCATTCTTTTAAAGCACAATACAGCCCAGCTCTCCGAATTGCTTATTCCTCATGCCACTCTACCCCAGAACTCTAGAAGTCTCTCCCTCAATCCCTGCACATTTCCCACTCCATCCCCATTTTCAGATCATCCTTATCCTGCTCAACTGTGCCTGCAGTCAGTTAGCACAGTCAGACCCCGGCTTCACTGTTAAGCATTCCGACATGCTACTCTGTGTGAAAGGCACATTATAAACGAAGGTTGTTGTTGTTGTTATAATAATAGCTTCCCCATGTGGCCTAGTGCCTTGTGAGTAACAGCCACTAACACGGCACTCCAGAACACAAACTACAGAACTGGATGAGAATTTACATTTGGCTATTTAGAGCAGAGAGGCTTCAGATCACACTGGGTTAAATGTGGTGCACAGGAATCCTGTTATTCTGGTCAAATGTGCCCTACTGTGAAATTCAGTACATTGTGTACATAGCTCACACTAGGGATGACTTCTGCAGCTAATTAACACACGCTTATCTAAATCAGGATGATAATTAATGAGTGGTTTACATTGTGATAAAACCTTTAACAGGCTCCCTTGAGTCACTAATCATATCTCCATGATTCACCCCCAGGTTGGGGTGGTGGGGGGGGCGTGGCTGTAACTTGGCTATGCTCGGAGATTATCAAGATATTTTTATTTTTCCAAATCCTTCGCCAGGATGGTCAAACCTGATTCCTAAAATTAGGCCCCCAGTGGCAACTGCTCAATTATGTACTCACGCACACAACACATGCATTTTACCCTGCATAAAAGCCCACTCTCACCAATAGCTGGGGGCGTGAGGGGAGTGTTGCATTATTAAAAGTGTTTGTCCTTTCCACAAGATGTGTAAACCAAGTCAGGTATTGAAGATGGCATGACACTTATTCAAAAGAGAAGGGAGTTTCTCTAGACTACCAATCCTCTGGACTAATTGGCCATTTGTTTAATTCGACACAGTGCTGGTGCAAAGTATTCACTTCATTTACCTGGGCAATAATTAGGGTCCCACAAACCTACAGATTTTTCAACTGTGGAGACCATATTAAAAAGTCCCATTTTAA
The DNA here is from genome assembly GCA_035084275.1 of Hydrolagus colliei. Classification (NCBI taxonomy): domain Eukaryota; kingdom Metazoa; phylum Chordata; class Chondrichthyes; order Chimaeriformes; family Chimaeridae; genus Hydrolagus; species Hydrolagus colliei. Next base: position 17,502,874 of record CM068748.1, read on the forward strand.
AACACTGTGGGTTACCACAACACCAACAGCAACAACATTACATTTATGGAGCGCCTTTCGGGAGGACGTACCAAGGTGCTGAACCATCCACCATCAAGATCAGAGGAGCCCTTACAGTTTGCACTACATTACACACTTAACAGCACATTCCCGGACCAAGCTGTCGCAGTGTTAACCTCTGGTGATGTGTTGGAACCCGAATGGTGAGATCTCTGGAACAGGCTGCTTTTCACCTTCTTAAACTTGATCTAAGTCAAGTTATAGTTGCACTGGTCCAGGGAATAGATCAATGCATATGTTTTTCTCTGACTAAAGCACAGACTCTCATTTCATTAAAGCCTTTTGGAAATCAGGGAATTAATCAATTGATACATGCTAGTACAGCCATCATCATATGCTATAAGCTGCATTACATAAACAGAACAGCATTATTGGAACAGAACAGGCATCTGGTCCTCAATATCAAGTAAAGGATTGCAAATAATAATCCTTTGTATTTGATACAGCCCCTAATCAGGCAGGAACATCTTGAAGCACTTCATGCAATAAGTCATTTTGAAGTGTAGTGACTGTGGTTAGAAAAGGAAACAGGAATGGGATCGACTGGGAAATGTCTATAGAGGGAAGGAATCCAATGCTGAACAGTGGCTCTGATGAATATTCTGGGGATTTTGCTTTGATAATAATCTTGCATTCTTTCTGTGTCTTTCTGTTCAGGCAGGCACAGATAGTTGTTTATACTAAGTCTCACCGTCACTCAGTGCCAATGGGAAAGATCACGTTATTAACGTCAGACCTCTGCGGTGGTCGGAGGGCAATAAACCTGGTACAAATAATAACCCTCACACTAAAGTCATATCAATTGGGACCATACAATTAATATGACGTATGCAAAGTATGAGTTATGTCAAACTTGCATAGATTATAAACTCTTGAACAGGACTTGGTCAGATATATGACTCAGGCAATTATACAAATCAAACTTACGTGAGTTTTACTGTATAGAAAGAAGTACTGCTTTTTACAGTACAGTATCTAAACACATAGAACCATCACTAAGTGTCTCACAAGCAATTACCGGTACTGCTAAAGTGTAGTGATTGCATTCGTAGGAAAACTCAACAGCTATTCACAAGGTCATACACACACACACAGCCATGAAGCATGTAGCAAAGGACATCAGGGGAAACTCCTTTGTCTTTTTGAATCACGTTATACAGTAGGATCTTTAACATCCACTTGAGGAGGGAAAGAGGACATTACATCCAAACTGCAGCACTTCATCTGTATGTCAGTGTAAACCTTGAGCCCATGGGCTCAACCTGAGGCTTAAATCCTTAACCTTCTGACGCGGAGGCAAGCAAGTGAGTTAAGTGAGTCAAAATGATACACAATAATATAGGGACTGATTGCTGTACTCTGATGAAGCACAAATCACAGAACAACTCTTGATAAATGCACTCCAAAATCTTGGCTGCCTACATGGTAGCCCTATATCTGGGATCTGGTTACTCAATGCTAAATGTTTTCTTGTGGGGTGATGTTTGACGCTTGGCGGCTGTGACAATGCACCAACCCCAAAACATTTTTAAACATATTGAGATTATTTTCTTCATCGAGTTCTTTAGAGCCTCTGGCTGTTGGTGGAGCTGAATTCTCTGTTCAATTGCTGAGTACGTAGTGTTACCTCATTTAATGATCTGTGCTGCATTTTACCTGTCAATGAGACTGATCACAGCTGTGAATGCTGCAGTGGTCAAGGCTGATCAATGAGGAACAGGTTCAGGGCACTGGCTGCAGTTGGGCTTTTGCAAGCGCACACACACACACACACACTTGAACCTGTGATTCAGAGTCAAGCCTGGTTGGTGTACTCAGTGCTAAGCAACCACAGCTAAAGCTCTGCATCTCTAACTAATGGAATCTTCATTCCATAGATCACACAGCACGTCCTGGCTGTTGCATGGATGAGGGTGGTAATGCACTCACACTGAAAATCCCTCCACCATTAGTCTTAGTCAGCAAGAGCATTTTCTCTTAAAATTTAAGACAGCAGTTCTTAAATAACACATCCAAATTGAGATGCATTTAAAGAATTTTCCACAATTCAGTGTTCAGGTATAATTTGGGAGCTTTGAAAGCGAGGCTTGTCAGTTTCCAGCTGAGGAGATGTTCCTGGTATCATCAATTCCCCACTAATTATCAGCCAACTGATGTCCAACTTTGATGATCCTCCAAGGAGAGGGTGGGGTGGGGGAAATGCAGAACCTTTGAGGCAAGCAGTGCCTCAAAGGGGTCAAGCTTACAGCATTAGAAGGCCAATTCGTCCATCGGTCTTTTGTTGGCTCTTTGAAAGAGCAAGCTATTTATCCCGCTTCCCCGCTTTCTCTTTAAGCCCAACGAGTTGGAGTTCCACTCACAGGGAGAGAAGCCACACAACAGTGTGAACATGTGGAGGCTCCTACCTCACTTTCGTCTTAGTTAACAATTTCTCTCTTTCCTCCCCCTAGACCCCGAAGGTGAGTGGAATAGCAGTGCTGATGCCAGCAAATCACATGGCACAGGACCTGACCCAGTCCCACTGTAACACATCCTCCAGTTGTGCTCAAAGATTACAATAGCTGCACCTTGTAACCATTCCCTGGAGCCTGCGATCCAAGGCCACTTGTGTGGATCTTGTTATATAAAAAAAGAAAAATCTGCCTCAGATTTAACCACTGCAGGGAGCAAAATAAAAAGCTGCAAAAACGATTTCCTGTCACTCGTAGCATAAATCAACACTACAGTCCACACGTTGCTGACAAGCAAAAGGTCTCACAGCTTCTCATTTTCCTGCATGTGGTTTCTGCAACTATGTGCTGTCTTCTCAAAGCATCCACACTGCCATTAGACTGGAAGGATTATTTTCTCCCCTCCGCTGCAAATGTTTTGACATCATTTTCCTCCTACAAATTTCTCTACTCTGTTGGTTAAGGTGGAGAGAGGCGCAAAGATTCTCAACACAGAACACTTGTGGATTAAGTAAAAACAATTCTGTCTCTCTCTTCTCTGCCTCTCTTATCCACCAATCTCTTCTCTTTCTCCTCTCTCCCTTTCTCACACTCATCATTTTCCTCTTGCAATTTTTCCTCCAATGAACAACAACAAAATTGTACTTATAGAGCGCCTTTCACATCAGGAGGACGTCCCATGGTATAGATTCTTATGTCCCCACCCACATTTCGAATACTCCAAGCTTAAACCCAAACTGTGGTTTTGGTTCTTCCCAGAAACATTTTATTCTCCCTGCTTCTAGTTCATTGGCTCTTTTCCCAATTGCTATTCTTAAAGCAATATCCTACAAGGTTGTTTGGAACATTTAAAAAAAATGTATCATCCTCTCTCTGATCTCACATTGTATCTTACACATGGGCATATTTTTGGTGATCAAAAACCCAAACAAAAGAAGCAGTTGGATCAGTGAGGGAAGAAATTCCAGTATTCTGTTATAAGTCATGTTCATGTGAATACACTCTTAGCATATCATACACGTAGATAGATTTACAGCATGCACAATTCAAGATGACCCAAGATGCTGGTGGAGTAAATTAAACCAGAATGCTGCATTGTAACATTACCTGTAACCTAGATGCGATGAAGCCATTATGGAGTTCACCCAACTCATTCCCTCCCAAATACCTATTGAAAACACATTTTCATGAAAATGTTGCCCTTTTAAATGACCAAGCCCTTCAATCCTTCAAGTCTAAGACCTCCCAGGTAGATTGGTCCTGTTTCCAATGGTATTTGTGCGTTAAATACCAGCAGTACATCAATGCATGCTCTGTGGTCCCAAATCATGGCTATTTCCAATCTGCGCCTAATACTTTCCAGGACCATGTAAGCAGGATGCATCCCTCCATTCCAGATAAACAGAAATTCCCACACATACATGGAATTCTCAGAAATGTGGCTTGGAAACTACTAAACATATCCACAGTTTCCCACATGTGTCAGGCTGACCAATAAAAAATGCACTTAGCAGGATCAGAGAATTATATTTGTGCATCTAAATTATTTTTCAAAGTTTGAGTTTGTCTCAGAAATTGAAATCTTCTCTCTGGTTGGAAGGTTGTGAGTTCTACACCCCATTTTGGTATCAACTGATTATATATGCAATAATATATCTAATAAAATTGTAATTTTACAATACCAAATGGCACAAGTCAACTTACATAGTTTTCTTTTTACAACAATGTTCAAATTCAAAAATTAATAAGTAATTTATTGACTCAATCAAGAACTATTTGTCGGACACTGCTGTTCGCAATTTGCTGCCACACTTCTCCCACACAATATACAGTAAAAGCCCGTTTATCCAGCACCCTCAGGACCTGGCCAATGCCGGTTGAGTGCATGCCGGATATTCAGCCGAAAACACAGAGTTTTTTTTTTAAAAAAAATATGGATAAATTCTAGTTAATCGAAGGGGATCTTTTTTTTTGTGGTGCTGGTTATACGGAAGTTAAGGTTGATCAGGTCACGGATAAACAAACTTTTACTGTATATTCAATTCACTTCACAATATATTCTGTGAAACACTTTGAGACATCTCAAAGATATGATAAGGCTCTATGCAAGGATGCAAGGATTATTATTAGATTCAATTTGCCTTTATAAGAATGTTACACAACTGAAGGATGCAGAGTGAGAGTCATGTCTGACCGTACGCCATCCACACAACACAAGGAGAGAATGGTCCCCTCTCCATGGGAGAAAGAGCTTGAAAGTAGTATGGTCAATAGGGTTTGGGGTAGAGAAATCCATTGGTGTTGAGTGACCAATTATACTGTCATTAAGTGAAATGCAAGTGGTGCCAGGCTCCGACTGCAAGCAACCATAGCAGCCCTGCATTTGTGTCAGCAATGCATGCAACACTCCCCCCACCCCCCCACCCCACCCCAGCGCATTGTCTCAAAAGTGTGAGTTTGGCTCAGTTGGTGACACTCTCGCCTCTAGGTTAGAAGACTGCACGTTCTAAGCACTGCCATCTGTTCTCTTCGCTGAGTGCCCTATTGTAGCATCTGCTGCACCATGGGAACAGCACACACTAAGGCACAAACCTTCTTCACCAGCCTGGCATGTAGTCAGCACCAATCCCAATCTGTACGCACTTTAAAGACAGGCGAATGAACGGTGCGGGAGGGGTGGGGGTGGGGGTGGGAGGCGGGGGAGAAAAATGAGGAATGAGGAGGAGGAAGGACAGAATAAATGTAAATGCCTAGTTCACTATCAAGCATGACCATTTACTAATTCAGCTTCACATCCACTCTGTTGTCAATAAGAATCCTTGCGTTTGGTATAGCGCCTTGACACGTTAGAAGGACATCTCAAAGTGCTGCGCAGGCACTACTGTGAAAATGGAGTATCTGTTCATTTGTAGGCAAATGTGGCAGCCCAACTATGCACAACAATGTCCCACAAACTGCTATGAAATCGCCCATTTTATTTCAGGGGTATTGTTGGTTAGTACACAGGGAGAAACTCCCTTCTCGAATATTGCTATAGGATCTTTAATGTTAATAACAATAATCCTTGCATTTGATATAGCACTTTTCGCATCTTGTAGATGTCTCAAAGTGCTTCACAGAATATATTGTAAAGTGAATTGACTGTATATTTGTGGGTAAAATGCGGCAGCCAATTGCACACAGCAGCATCCCTCAAACAGTTGTGGATTGAAGTGACCAATTCCTTTTTTTTATTCTTGAAGGATTATTATTAGGTGTGTGGAGTAAGGAAACGCACCAAAGGTTTTGTCCTACCAAGAATCAAACCCAGGTCTCTCCCTTGAGAGGCAAATGCTCTAACCACTGAGCTACAGAACTCAATGTTACCTGAACAGGCAGACAGGATCTCTGTTTAATATCTCTTCCAAAGAATGGCAACTCCAACAATACACATCCCAGTACCGCAATGGAGTCAGTTTAAAGTACGTGAGTTCAAATTCCAACATGGGATTTGAATTCACAACTTTCTGATTCAGGCAAGTGTGCTACCACTAAGCCAAGCTGACACTCAAGCAGCTTTCCTTCGAAGAGTTCGCATATTTATTGCATCTCACACAAAATCTCCCAGCAGCAGAAATATTTGTCAGGAGCCTGAAGCAGATGTCGAATATGTGTAACCCATTTCACCAAGGCACTTCTTATTGTTAAGCTCTTATTGCTAAGTCTATGGTAAGGGTGAAATAAAGTTGAAGATTTATTTTACGGTTGGGAGTTTCCTTCTTTTAAGGATTCAGCACTGTTTATGCTAATCTGCAGTCTGACATTTGAGTATACCCTGTGGAGTCCAATTTCCCAGTATACTTACTGATCATCCAACAAGGACAACTTTCCTGAGCTCAGCTTCATTCTCATCTGAGACCTGACTGTATCAAGTGCTTTCAGCATCACATTTTATGTGGAGTCCTGTAGCGTATTAGAGCGCTCGTCTTGCAAGCGAGCAATCTGGGTTTGATTTCCGGACAATTTAAGCAATTTTCCTTCCTCCATGTGCCTGTTTACGCAACAATAAGTAGGAACCTGATTGTTAGACTACTGGTGGATAATGGTTGCTTTCTGGGGTTAATAAGTAGCAGGACAAGATGGCACAGTATCATGACTGCAACAAGTAGTTTTAGAACGGACACTTGGAAATATTTTAATAATAATAATAATCCTTGCATTTAATTTAGCACTGTTTCATGGATTGAAACATCTAAAAGTGCTTCACGGAATATATTGTAGGTTAAAAAAAACTTGGATACAAGGGCATCAACATCTGGAAACGGTTACCAGCCTGGTTGAAGCTAAGGTGTTGGATTCATTTAAGAATTAGCGTGATGTTGTAATCATGGATAAGGGTGGCCATTCTGGAAGTAAGAGATAAAGAGTTGAACCGCACTTCGTCATCTGAATTATTCTTGTGATGTTGTGAGCTACCCTCTGATGAACCTAATTTACTGGAAGACTTACTGGGTGTTTGATGTAGGTGTCCAATGGGAACAGCTTCAGAATGGCCTGCAGCAACTCCGGGATACCGAGTCCTATGGAGAAAAAAGCAAGAAAGTTACAACATACACGTTCACAGCCTTGACTCCTATTAGATTTCAAAGAATTAAAAAATTTTAAAGCCTCCATCCAAACAATACAGTCCTCAACAAACAAACACACAATCTCACTTTCTGTGGATTATTTTATTGCGTTTGGTTTTGAAGATGCTTTGAACTTTAATTACAAGGAGTGTAGCTTGAAATGAATTAGCTTCATAGCATGGCACACATATGTCATCCATTAACACGAGAATGATAATAATAATAATCCTTGCTTTGATACAGCATCTTATCATATCATTGAGATGTCTCAAAGCGCTACAAAGGTTATATTGTAAAGTGGATTAACTGCGGATTTTGTGGGTGAAACATGGCAACCAATTGCGCACAGTAGTGTCCCAGTTGTGGATTGAGTGACCGAATAAACCAGTGTCAGTGCTCATTGACAATACATTACATTGGATGTGATATTTTTCAGGCTTAACTGTTGTAAAATATCAAGCAGTTAATTGGTTAAAAATATCACAGCCGGGTCCAGTTCAATTCAATAACTGGTGTCAGTACAAGGTCAGCACATAGTTTGTTCTGTGAATCATATTTAAAAGCAATTGGATAAGTATTTGAAGTGAACCAATATTTTGAGAAAGGGAATTGGTACTAGAGCGCTCCCAGGGAGGAACTAGCATGAGGATAGGTGTCATTCATATAATGACTGCCTTCTCCGCTGCAATTCCTATAATTGTAAGAGTTTTAAGATAGAATCCCGCATTTGAGGGATATCTATAGCCACCTACGTTCTTAGTTCAACACAATCCCTCTCCATTCGTATCCCTACCACTTCCCATCAAACATAAAGTATGAGCAGGACAAACCATTCCTCTCAGTATTCCTTACTGCTCCCAGCCTGGCTGCGTTAAACCACAAGATGAAGGAGTACAAAGTTGCATGGAATCATTGTAATGAAAATGTTCGCACATGAAAAAAATATACCAACATGATCAGAGTAGCATCCTAATCTAATCGGTTAGGAGACATTTGTAGAGTCCTGCAGCTCAATGGTTAGAGCACTCATCTTACAAGCGTGAGACCTGTGTTCGAATCCAGGCAGGGCAAAACCTTGGGCAAGTTTCATTAATCCACACTCCTAATAATAATCCGTCAAAAAAATAACTTACACTATATTGGCTGTTTCAATCCACGAATGTTTGTGGGACACTGCTGTGCACAATTGGCTGCCACGTTTCACATCACAAATGTACAGTCAATTCACTTCACAGTATATTTTGTGAAGCGTTTTGAGATGTCTAGAAGACGTGAAAAGCACTATACCAAATGCAAGGATTATTATTCTTATCATTATTTGTGCTTATATATGAGATTAATTAATCTCTGCTACTACCCATAAGGCTGTGTGCAAACATGGTTGGATCTGTGCTGAACTAAACCAGAATGGAGCCTGATTCATCCCAGATCTGGTACACCCAGTCCAGCTGATCAATTTATCAGAGGGAAGCAAGGCCCATCTTTACTGCGGAAGTACACCACCTTGTGGCTGGTGACAGCCTGCCGCATACCCTTTCCAAATAAACATAAGGCATCAAAGGCCTCTTAAAATCCATGGGCTTTTGCTTTGTGTAGCAAGTTTGGATAAATTGGTGTGACACTCGCCAGTTCACCAATTGATGCTATTTCCAACAGTATTGTCACGATCAGTTAGGAGTGGAGCACTGGAGTCAAAGTTTAGATGATGAGCTGAAATTCTAGGGTGTGCAAAGTTCAAAAGAAAATATAAAACTTAAATGTTGGAAATCTGAACTCTAAGCAAATTAATCTAAGATGTTGGAGACGCACTACATGTGATAGAGAAAGATAAGTTAATAGATGAGACTGGCCCAGTTGCAATGGTAGCCTTGCTTTCTTTTTCAGATGCTAAGCATCTCCAATGCTCCTGAGATTCCAGTGGTTGCAGATCAGAAGAGAGATACGGATGAAGAAGGCCTTTTGTTCCATTTTATGTTGTACATAAGATCCAAATGGAAAGAGAGAATGTAGGCCAGAAAAAATGCTTTTTTGATATGTCAGGTGAAGCGGAGCATAGCTTGACATTTGTGAAGGGAAATTTTAGGACAGAAACCAGGAAGTATTTCTTTCACCTGTCATCTCAGCAATTTCACACTCCTCTTTGTGGCCGGTTGTTGAGCTGTTTTAAACAAGACTTTGGAGCATCACCCTCATTGTTGAAGACATTTGATGAGCAAATGCTAGATGCTATTTGTTTTCCCCCAATTTTCCCAAAGATGTTCCAAAGCCAATGGATCAGTGCAATCTCTCTGAATGGGATCACTCACCATCAGCTCTGACTTCGGTGGGACCAGATCGACACACAGAGGAAACAGGAAAGTTGCCATCGGCAAGAACTGAAAGACAAAACATCACAAAGTGAAACAAGATTCCAAGAGAAACACGATTCCAAGAGAAACACAATTTCGTGCAGAGCCCAGCGCTGGAAAATGCAGAGTCAGGAATGCGCAAGGATTGAATTCACTGAGCGATTCAACAGTTTATCTGTTGTGGTATCTTGAAACCAGCATAAGTGTACACAGTCAAATGCAATTTTCTGTAAGCAGATGTTCTGAAAGAGCAGCAATTGGGACATGTTCATTTCAGTCTCGCTTGTAAATCGAACCTTCAAGTGGGATTTCTAAATCTTTTACTGTTCGATGAGCTTTATCCCCTTATCCATTCTATAAAGTTTAACTTTCTCTCATCTTCATAACAGGGATGCTGCCCTCTCAGCTCCTTTTAAGTTAGGTTTGAATACAAGTAACACAGTGACGTGTTTCCGCTTGTGTCAGATACCTGGCTGACCAACACAAAGAAGACAAAATGGTCGCTATTGGTTATTCTGACAGTGATGATTCCTCATTGATATAAAGAATTGTTAATGATGGGTTTGAAACAAGGCCCAGGAATTCCTGCACAAAGGTACATTTGGGCTTAGCTGCGAGGCACCTCACAGCTGGACAGACTGCAACTGTTCAAGGCTTACAGATGAAGAATGGTCTCCTGGGTGAGGTAACACAGGTCTCTGGAGGGCTGTAATAATTCTTGTATCTGGTACAGTGTTTCTTCGTATCCATTGTGACATCTCAAAGCTCTTCACGGGATTATAGTATGAAGTGAAACAACTGTATTTCTAGGCAGACTGGGACAGCCAATTTGCGCACAGCAATGTCCCACAAACAGCCACAAAGTGAAAAAACAATTTTATTCGGGGGATTGTTGGCCAAGACCAAGCAAAAACCTGATCCCAAATAGGTTGGGAAAGAGGTTTGGAAATGGAGGAGTTCAGATTGTCTCACCACAAATCAGTATATCATACTCACACACAACATCTATGCACTGACAGCTTGTGCTGAACAGCACAATTTCCTAGGTCTAAATACAACAATCCCCATGACATATACTGTAAACAGAGCCACATCTCAGGTGAGCCAGGTAGAATCTAGTTGCATTATAATTGCAGAATGTTCACCCACAAGGTACAGTAATAATAATTATATTTGGTATAGAACCTTTCGTGTAGGGAGAACGTCCAAAAGCACTTCATACTATGTGTTGGGACCGTATAATGTGTGGGCAAATGAAGCTGGCAATTTGCACACACAGCAAGTCCCACAGATTGTCATGTAATGATGGAAGCATTTGCAATATCCTCCTGACTTGAAATCAAATGCAATGGTTATTATTATGACTGTATGTAATCCATCAAACTAATTTGGAAAAAACATTTCTGCATTAATTATGCTTTTGGCGCATGCAAAAAAATATTTTATTCTTGACCCACACTTGAATCACACCTGCAAGTTTCAACATACTGGTAAAATGAAAAGTTTCTAATTATTTTTTGGGAATGTCACTTCAATGCCAAATTTCAGATGAAAGGTTTTCGGAGCTCGGTTGCTTAGTTTCCGATTTAATAACAACCGTAGTCTAATATGTCATCTTCCGTGACAACTCAAACCACCAGAGGGTCGTTGTTCCAATCGCAGGGTCTGACATTGATGGATAGGATTTTTGAAGGTTCAGGGAGGGGGCGGTCCCATTAAAATTGCCAAGTTTTTTTTTCTGTACCTAAATGCATCAGCAACAGCGCATTCCGGTGTGGTTTGTTGTGTTTTTATTAAACTTCACTGTGATTAGCAAATGCAAAACATGTAGCAATAGCGGCGAGGAACGGTCAGGTGTAAGATCGGGACAAACACCAACTTGTTCTAAGCGCATTTTCATTTGATTGCTGTTGGGTGCTGCGTGCAATTGGCTGATGCATTTCTCCCACCAAATGCACAGAGGATCTATCCATTTTACGGTATACCCCGTGAAGCGCTTTGAGACGTCTCGACGATACGCTCAGGCACTCAGTGGAATGCAAGGATCATTATTAGTATTATTGGCAGCGGAGGAGCAAAGGACATGAGACAATCTAAAGTGAGGGCTGAACAACTAGTGCGGTGAGAGATTTTGCTGAATTAAATGGCTTTTTTTTGAGGGGGATGGGAGGGGATTTGCAGTGGTGTATGGGGAAGGAGTGTTTCATTAGCAAAAAACAAATCCTAACGCATGTTATACCCCGTACAGTATACAGTATATCGATTGCAACCTCATCATAACTACATTTCTGTCTAAGAGGGGCGAGGTGATGCTGCAAGTCGCAGTGTGGGTGGATGGGGCTGCAATGACGGGCTGAGATTGAAACAGAAAGTGGGGCTATTGCGGAAGTGAAGACTAACCCGGACCAGCCGACCCTTTCCTCTGGGTCTGTCTGTAAAGGCGGGTCTACCCTCGGATCCCGGGCCACTGGACCGTCAAAGGCAAATCAACTCGTAACTCCTTACCGATTTCATCTCCGTGTCCCATTTTAGCCAAAACATACAGCAGATCTGGGGATATGACGCTGGGGATTCCTTTCAATGTAACCATTTCCCTGCTCGCTGCTCGGCTTGCAGTGGGGAGGAGAGGCCAGGGTTTGCGAGGTGGCGCTGTTTGGGAGGAATCGCTCTCAATCATTCCCAGTGGAGAAATTCACAGTGAAAGTTGTACCAGCTCTAACCTCACTCTGCCTCGCTGGTGTCTGATAGCGTCCCCAACTCGGCAGTGGCTTATATAAGAGTCTTACATTTAGTTTTTAAAAGATCAGCCGGGGTTCCTGCGATTAAGATGTTTCTGATCAATTTGACTAATAGGATTGTGATTGGAGTTGGAGGCTGACTGATGACAAGGTCTGGCTCAGGTGTGAATGTCTCCCCCAACCCCCTCCTCACCATCAACAAGCCTAGCAATACTTCAGATCAGAACTCACACTTATGGGGGGTTAATGTAGGTTGACCAGGTCCCAGTGATAATTATATGAATACAGCCAGGTATCAGCCTGGTTCTATTCTGAGTCAAAATGTTTTGGGTTCAAGCCTCATGGCCAAACCTCGAAGTCACGTTGACTAGCCTGACGTTCCAACGCCGCGTTGGGAGCTTGCGTCATGGTTGGAGGTGGCGTCTCAAAGCGCTTCACACAATATATTGAAAAAGTGAATGGATGGACTATTCACAACGGACAATGAACTAGAGACCTGTAGCTCAGTGGATAGAACACTCGCCTTACAAGCGTGTATTGTTCGAATCCAGGCAGGTCAGGGCGAAACCTTGGGCAAGTTTCCTCACTCTACACACCTAATAATAATCCCTCCAAAAAAAACAATAATAAATTGCTCATTTCAATCTATGACAGTTTGTGGGACACTGCTATACCCAATTGGCTGCCGTGTTTCGCCCACAAATATTCAATCCACTTTAATCTGTGACACACTTTGAGATGTCTAGATGAAGTGAAAAGTGCTATATCAAATGCAAGGATTATTATTTATTATTATTTTGTGGACAAAATGCTTCAGAACATGCTTCGTACTTATTATAGGCCTCAGTATATGTAGTCAGTTCATCACTGCCCAAGGCAAGCTGCAATACTTTGTTCACCACTGAACTAACAAACTCCAGCACATGTAAGAAACATTTATTAAATAGGAACACATCAGGTGTTTATGTTTTCCTCTTGACTTACATCAAGTCAGTTCATCTTCAATTCTGTGGCCCTTAGCTGAGGTGAGCGGATCAAAGGGCTGGTTTTAGATGCATTTTTGTTGACTCCGAGCAGCTGACAGTGGACTTCTGTATTGGCAGCAAGTCAATAAAACACGGCCTTTGAAGCCAAGTTCCTCTTCTGCTGAGAGCTCTCAGTGGGCTCATATCCTGATCTATGTCAACAGTTGGCATCTGCCTTCTTCCCTTGGAGTCAAACAGTGACGAGAGTGTTATAATTGATTGTGCAAATAATTAATTTATTGTCGCAAGCAGCCGTCAATCAAAACCTCACAGTCTTTTTGCACCCAAGCCAGCAGGCCACCCATAAGGGAAAACAATGGGACCGAGTTGTGATTGGCCGACTCCATAATTTTGGCACGTTGTAGTTTATTAGCGAAGTCAAAGCTGGTACCCGTTTGGTTTGTATTGTAGTTCTGTGCAACTTGTGCAGAGATTCTGTACTGCATGTTTAATGTGAACCTATTCTCGTCAATGTGACCGCGGGATAGTTTTCTTTTCCAGGGTTCCTGAGCGGGAAATAGCAGCGAGATACCATGCTGTCTGAATGTGATTTCCGACACTTTGTAACAGTTCCTTTTGTAAAGTCTCATTGCGAATAAAAACGGGACAAATCTCGGGAAAGTGATTGAAACCGAGTCCCAGTTTAACCTTAGCAACACGATCAATGGCAGGATCACTGCTGCTCTAATTTTTACCATGAACAGTTTCACAGATGATTTGGGATGTGCAGAATGTAATTTGTTCCCTGCTGTGTGAAAATGGTAATTCTGCCAATAATGGTGCTATTGGAATTATTATATAATTGTAATGATAATGGCATTTGATATTGCGTCTTTTACATCGAGATGATATTTCAAAGCATATCACAGGATGTTTAGTAAAGTGGAGTTACTGTGTGTATTGCAGGCAAATTAATATTAATATCACTGTTATCAGTAGTAGTCATCTTAGCCTCATGTTGTATTAGATTAGTTGGTAGCTGGTAGCACCATTCAAGCCAGGTTCTGGCTAGTGGAAAAAGCTTGGCATTCGTGGGAATCTTCTCTACCTCACCAATAAAAAGGGATCAACATATTTTCAAGTCCAAAGGGGGGAGAAAATTGACAGAGAAGTTTGCTAACTATCCCCCCAGCCCTGCCACACACACACATGCTTCAACTCTCTAATATAACCAACAATTGCCTTCCAGCCAACACTTATATAGAACCAGATTCCAAAGTTCTTGCCCAGGGCTGAGCCACATGCTTCATAAGTGTACATGTTAGAAAAAGATAGAACAAATAATTCAACCCCAAAAAAGGAAGCTGCTGACATGTAGATTTACCGCAGAAAGGTGGGATGTTTTGGTCTCAGCTTGAGTTATGCCACATTCATAATTTTGGTCATCGCTGGAGTGGGAAAGGTGTGGGGCAGACACATAAAATGTTGTTCGATACCCTTTAATAAAATAAGGACTATTTAACAAGGACTAAGCATAGGGGAATCAGGAGGTAGAAAAGTAGGAATCAAGGAGAACTGACTGGTGGGATTTTGGTTGGATTGTTTGACTTGTATCTTGTGAGTTTAGGATGAAAGAGTTTTCTATAAGTGTTGAGAACATAACTAAATATCAGGGGGAAATTCCTACAATAATCTTTAGTCAGTTTCTGATCCCATTTCATCCATTAGAGTCTTTTATGTTCTTGTTTTTGTCTTGCAAATTGTACAAATACTGTTGAATAATTATAAAACTAGCTATTCAGCCAATATTTTCTACTTAGCTTTATTTCCATGAAGAGCTTTCTGCATCAGAAATACATGATTACGATAAGACTGCAAAGAATCATGTGCTTAAATTCAGCTCGAACAAAGACTGGGACTGGAAAGTGCAGAATGGAGAGGATTCATGAATTATACATAGAGTGCACTGCAGGACTGCAAACAAACCTCATTACTAAACAAACTACTAAATAATGCATAGGTCCTGGATCTCAGAGGTAAGAAAAATGCAAAGGTGGTGGTTTAGCGATAACCACGGAGCCTGGCATATAGCTTATAGCCTTATTATATACAACAACCATTTGGATTTATGTAACATCCCTCACGCAAGGAGGAAAGCAAGTCCTGACTCCTATGGTATAAAAAAGTTTGCGAGGCTATGCAGAAAGAGAGTAGGAGTGGGATTAATTGAGAGGTGTTTCAAAGCGCTGGCATAGGCTATAGGATTCTCTGATTCTATAGCCTTGAGTGGGCATGCATAGATTGGCAGTAATAATAATCCTTGCATTTACTGCAGCACCTTATCACATTATTGAAACATCTCAAAACGCTTCACAGAATATATTGTAAAATGGATCGATTGTGTATTTTGTGGGTGAAACGCAGCAGCCAATTGTGCATAGCAGTGTCCCCCAAACAGTGGAGTTAACTGTTTTAGTTCTGAAATCCTTTGCCTGTAAATTCACTGACATTGGAGCTGATATAGACAGGCAGTAACCCTCAGGACAGAGAGAGGACCATTTATAGATGGTGTCCTCAAGTCAGACAAGACAAAATGACAGATCACCTCAAACTCTGAAACTGCACCTGGGAATAGGGGAGGTGTATAGGGTTAAGGTTCGTGTGAAGCACAAACGCCAGCACAGAGCAGTTGAGCCAAAGTGGCCAGTCTCCATGCCGTATGGCTCCACAGAACAATTTGATTTAACAGAGGCAGCCGTCATCATCCCTACATCATTATATCCAACATCAGCGATAAACCTCCCACTGACAAAGTGCCATCGAAAATAGGTTCAGAGCTCCCCCGGTGGCTTAGTGAAGAAAGGCACCACCTCTTTTAAGGGACCAGTTAAAGGACTGCAATTGGCTCAGTGGCATGTGTGTTATTACTCTAGTCACTGCTTAGTGGTCAATGCTTCAATGTGTGTACGTGCAGACATTGGGTGAGGACAGGATGGGCTTCAGCCATGTTGCCCGCTCATTAATTATAGGCTTTGGGGTGAGATACAGTTAATTCTCATGGAACTCTTCCCAGCATCAGTTGGTGCCTTCAGCAGAGGAGGAGGCAGGACAACCAGCAATTAAAATGCATTCAAGTCAAATCCATTTGCAAAACATCCGCAAAAATGTTTCATTACATCACTTACCACAAATAATAGATTAGGCAAAAGTCATATCTCCAAATGTAAAGCTAGTTGTGATTCATAGTTCAGGGAGTGTCTTGTTAACTTAACAGCAGCATTTTGTGTTTGCTTGTTTGTTCATTCTCTCGTTTTCTTTCTCTGCATCTTCTTTCCCTTTCTCGTCCTATTCTCGTTTTCTCTCTTTTCACTGCCTCCACCTCTTCTCTCGCACATTGCGCCTAGTCTTAATTTCTCTGTTCTGCTACACATTGAGAGAGGACATGATCCAGGTCTTTATAATTACAATTAACCAATGCAAATGTCCCTATAGGACATAAATTTAAAATGGAAAATCTTCATGTGGCAATAGCAATTAGAGGATTAATAGTAATCCTTGCATTTCATGTAGCGCCTTATCATGTCATCGAGACATTTAATAATAATTAAAAAATAATTCTGGCACAAACAATTTGGTTGGAGAATTTGAAAATGCTTCACGGGATTTGCTGTAAAGTGTAGTAACTGTGTAATTTGTAAGCAAATATAGAAGCCAATTTGCACACGGAGGTGTCCTAATGACTAGAACACATTAGATTTGTGCAGGGTTTTCATGTCGGGAGAATGTGTTGGGATGACAAACAGTCATTAAGTGAATGGCTAATTTTATCTGGTGGATTGTTGACCAGACACTGGGATGGCATGGGATCTTTGCCATGTACCCGATCAGACAGACGGGACCTCTGCGAAACATTTGGAAGGACTGACAGTGCAACCCACTCCCAGTACAGCACTGGAATGCTAGTTCAGAGTGTGAGCTCAAAGTCTCCACAATGGTACGTGAACCCACAATTTTGTTGACTCGGAGGTGAGTACCACAGACTGAGCCAAGTTGATACCTAAATGTATCGCCTCAATACCCAAATGTGAAGAAATATCCCGCCTACAGAATAATGCTCAGAATCCCGACATCAATTAAGCACCAATTAATTCCTCCAAAAAGCACTTAGCAGAGCGATCTGCATATTGGAATACTGTGTACCTAAATTTGGACTGATATGAGCAAATATCCTTCTAGTTTCTGGGTCTGCATTTGGTGGGTGGGTTAGCTGTGTAGATGGAAGGAAGAAATCACTTCAGAAACACACATACACAACATATTCGATGATTCACCTGCGTTGCCTTCCTTATAATCGCTACTCTTGCGATTTACTGTGGTAATGATGTTCTCGTGTTAAAATACTTTCTTTTAAATATAAAAATAATCTTCATATATTAAGCACAATGCTTTGCTGTACATTTAATAGGTCGGCAGCAAAATACAGTCCCTTTGGAGGGCAAATAAAATGATCAAAAGGGGAATGAATCTTCGATAGAACTTTGCAATTGTCACCTGTGCAACCTGGGTTCAAATGCAGTGAAACTGATGTAGTGTTTGCTTTGTCAAATCAAATCTAGACCATGACAAATGCGGTATGTGAAATAAACGTTCATTTGGATATCTTTCTCGTTGAGGAGTGGAGTTTCTCTTTGGCTTGGCGTCAATGCTTCTACACCTGTTTCTTAAATGTACTAAGGAATTATCTGACTACTTAAAACCCGCACCAAGCCCCGCATCCCTCATCTGTTGGAATACCCCAAAAATATAGCTTTCTTAACAAAAACGTCGAACGAAATATATCCGCAGTAATCAGAAGAGAAACAAAAAATAAAAATCTCGGCTTGGGTAAAGCCTCTGGATTGAATCTATTGGAACTTTTACATAAAACTGCGGGGTGATTGGGACACGGCTTTGGAGACAAACTATAAATAAGATTGTTTTTCCTTTAAAAGCTGAATAATGATATTTAAGTGATAGGTTCTGGCCAGATTAATCAATCAAGCCAGTTTGGAGCCCGACAATGTAATTCAATAATGCTAAAGGGGTTTCAACGTGTTCCTTGCAGATGGGCAAAACCTATGGCTTGGCGGACACTTACTAGTGCAAACCAGCAATAAGAACTTGGAAGAGAATGATTGATTATTGTGTATTAAAGTATAGTAGTGTACGGTATATTGAACCGGGAGCTCGGCTTTGCTATTTTGCTGTTAGTTTCTAAAAGGTAAGGAAGGCATCAACAGACTTCTTTGGACGAAGTGAGTGAGAATTCTATTGGAGGTGGGGGAAAACTGCATGACTTTGGGGAAAATATATTGATCAATTTTTAACTTAGTTGACTGTCTAACGGGAGCGGTTAGAATATAAAGAAAATAACCACGCGATCAAACTTATTTAACTTGGGTTTGTGTGAGCTTGGCTTCACCCTGCACAATTCATTATATAGATAAAAATTGGATTTAGTTATCAAATAATTCTATTGGGTCGTAAAGAGTGTTACCCGAGAGAACTATTTGGTAGCTATATATGATACTAGATATAATATATATATATATATATATATATACATACACATATAAAAAACTTGTTATGTAACATTATCACAGCACGATTGACTCTCACGACTGCAAACACTGTTAATTTATCTTTGAACCACGATCACATAGGGTCGCTGGGCTTCAGAGAAACTCTGGACTATAAATCGAAGGTCTTTATAATATATGTCTATTAAATTATATCCTTGCATTTGATATAGCGCCTTATCGCGTCGTTGAGACGTCTTAAAGCGCTTCACGGGATAGACTATAATGTGAACGGACGCTTTTGTGTGCGAAACGCTCACATACACACAGGGTGACCAAAGCGTCGTGATGACTGCACTATTCTCTAAATAAACATCATAATCTCTTTAAGACTTGTTAGCCATTTATAGTGTGTTGGTCGCCCTGTATATATGACAGTGTGAATGCTTACCGTGGTTTCATTGACAAAGCGGTCAGCCGGACAGCCAGAATAGGTGACACTGGTGGAGGCTGATGCCATTGTGAAGGTAACACAGAGACACAGAGAGAGAGAGAGAGAGAGCAGAGTTTGGTCTGTGTTTCTGGGGGGGTGCGGGGGGGGGGGGGGGGGGGGGAGTTGGAGGATGATTTTTCATACCATTTTGAGTTGTGTAGTTGGTGTATCAAATTAAGCAACGTAAAACAACTTTTTTTTTTTTGGGGGGGTGACAATTGTAAAGAAGTTAAATATATATTTCATGTGGATTGTCATGTTTTTACCAGAGTCCGATGGGCAAAGTATGTATTTACAGCCAACATACATACAGCAAGTTGCAGACACCATTAAAATCGTCGCTTACACAAGCCCTTGTCATAACAGTTTCAGTGAATTAAACATCCAGCCACTTCAAAGAGACCCCACTCCCCTCCCGCTCTGTTAAAAAAATTGTGATGTTAAAGTGCTCCCCTCTTACATGATTATTTATGCAACGTTTTAAATCGCTGGAAACTCTCTGGAAAGTGTTTTATTTGAATCCACGTGAGATATGCGGGGGAAAAACGGCGGATTATAACGATGGCCATTTGAACGACAATGTGTGTGGTGGGGGGGGGGGGGGGCGACTGAATGAACTTTATATGTTTTGCCCACAAACTATACAGTCAATTCACTGTATTCAGTGTATTCTGCGAAGCGCTTTGAGACGTCTAGAAGACGTGAAGAGGCGCTATATCAAATGCAAGGATATTTATTATTATGTTTCAATTAAATGTTTACGGCCAGTCGATAAGCAATTCATTTTTAACAATTCTGCACCATCTACTTGCTATTGACATTTATTGCAAATTAATATATATGAAACATCAATGCGAATAAAATTATTGCTCTTGTTTATTTTTAACTCCTGAATGTATGTATTTATTAAAGCCGGGTTTCAAAGTTCTGGAAATCCATTTTAATTTTTGTGAATTGCTGTGAAGGTTTTCTCAATATATATATACATATAAAACTTTCCAGAAAGTCCTAGGGATGAAAGTTATGAATATATGTGTGATTAAGGGAATGAAATATCATTTTTTAAAATCTGCTTAAAACAACGTTGGAATAAAATCGCTCGGTTGCTGCATAAAAATGATACAGCAAATCGCTGGGATCTTGGCTATGTCTTGAATTATTGTGCAAACAGTTGGACACAACGAGGCAAACAGAAGCAGTGAATTGAATCCCAGATAGAGCAAATATTGCAGGTATTTGAAATAGACCCACGAACAATGTAAATAATAATAATAATAATCTTTGCGTTTGATATAGTGCCTTATCAAGTCGTTCCGACATCTCACAGCTCGTCCACAGAATATATTGTCAAGTGGATTGACTGTGTGTGTTTGTGTGTGTATTTTGTGGGCGAAAGGCGGCCTCCAATTGCCCCACAAAAAGTGGTGGATTGAGAGTCACCAATTTCTTTATTTTTTGTTGCTTCTTCTTTTGCAGAAGTTTGAATGCCGGGCGACATTTTTGTTTGTTTGTTTGTTAGTTTTATTTTTTTAAATAAAAAGGGGCAAAGTTGTATGTTTAATATCTCCGCTTGAGAATATTTCAATAATTATTCGACTAATTTGTTGCAGAACTTGCCCCATTCATTCTGCCACGGGATCCCTCTGTTGTGCGGCGGATCTATAGCCCACGGGGGCCGAGTGTGTGTGTGTGTGTGTGTGTCTCAGGCCATAGCTCTGCAATTTCCTTTGATGTCAGCTATTTATCAGCCGGGGGAGCTGGCTATATTCGCAGTTATCGGTCAATTACACCCCCACCTCCAAAAAAAAACACTTTGCGCGCAGTTCTGACGCTCTGAGAATGACAATCACACGGCTCAGTTCCCCCTCTGAATAGCTGGCTGTGCTTTAAAAAAATACATTAACAAAGATCATTGTTTTTGTGTGTGTGTGTGTGCGGGGGGGGGGGGGGGGAGGCAGACATTCAATTCTTATTTTGCGTAAATATTTCCCTTCCCACACCAACTCCGCAGTTCATTCTTATTCTTATCATATGTATTCTTTTACCGCGTTAACTTTTGTTTGCTTGATGTCTCCACTTTTTTTTAAACGCAGACGCACTGTGTATATTTCCCCCTCTGTATCGCTTTGCGGTGTGCAGGTAAAATATTTATTGCACCTAGTTTATCCCAGACACTTTTATTTGTTGGTTTGACTGGTTTGGAAGAACTCAGACTTGTAAGGTCAGCGAGTGGGGGAAACAAACTGTCGAAGACTTCTGACGATTAAATTAGTTTTGCTTTAAAAAAGGATAGGAAACAAAACATCTCTCAGAACGCGGAGATGAGTGTTGTGGTGCTGGGAGCAGGTGTGCTGCTGGACGAATGTTTTGAGAAATGCTGCAATAAAATCAAGCATCTGAACTCCAGAGCAGAGAGACCTGGGTGTGAGGGAATCTGCACTGGCACAAGGAATAGCATGGGAACTTCAGCCATAATGTGCAGCGGCAACAGGCACTGACTGACTCACTGTGTCAACTAGTAAGGTCGCCAATGAATAATCAAAACAGCCAGTGGGGGGGGGGGGGGGGATACGGTCACGCTTCTCAAATAATGTCCTCCTTCGGAACCCCCGATTTCATAAGAATGTAGGATACAGTTTACAGCCCCTCCGCGTTTAATTCTAAAGGATTTCGGGGAGGGGGGAATGGGGGGAGGGGGGATTGGGGGGAGGGGGGGAATGGGGGGAGAGAAGAGAAGCGAGCGATAGCTTTTCAGATCGGCTCACGATTGTTTATCGGTCATCTTGACAACGAACGTTTTTTTATGCACAAAAAACACAAATACACACACACAGCCCGGCGAGGTTTCAAAGCATTGAAACCCGCATTTATGCGAAAGCGTTTCTCTGCTTAACAGAGGGTGTGTGTGAGTGTGTATATAAGAGGTGGGAGTGGGAGGGGGGGGGGGGGGGGGGAGGGGGAGAGAGGATAATTTGCTGGATAAATAATGCCTGTCCCTTTTTTTCCCCCCAGACAAAAAGGTTGTTTTGTTTCTCGCCCCCTCAACCCCCCCCCCCACCTCCCCCCCCCCCCCCCCCACACCCCACACCTCACCCCCAAGTAAAAAACCACACCGTGAAATAATTCCCCCCAAACGTGCAGCTGTTGCTGATGCATATGGTGACTTTTCTTCTTTTTTTCTCTCTCCCCTCTGCTATGGAGGAGGTAATTTAAGGGAATGTTTTGCTCTATGTGTGTGTGTGTGTGTGTGTGTGAATAAAGTGCATAAGCATCGCAGCTGCAATGTGGAGAGATGGAAAGACAGATAGAGAAAGAAGAAAAGAGCACGGAGGAGCCAGTGCTGTCTGAATGTGCTCAAAGCCCTATTCTTCGGCTGGGACTCACGCTGATGTGCCTTTGGTCCAACTTTTCAAACGCGTTTATCACGCTCTGAGGGGCAGACACAGACAAAATGTAACGTTTTGCACCCTTTCTCTTCTCTAAACGCTTCAATTTGAGTATACATTTATTATTTTGACCTTTAGCTAGCAGAGGCTAAACATCAAAGCCACACGATTCATTTTTTCAAGAAAGCTTTGTGATTTTGCTCAAAGGGGGGTGGGAGATTCACTCCCTTAAGAATTCACCTCCCCCTCTGTCTCTCTCTTCTCTCTCTCTCTCTCTCTCTCTCTCCAGAACCTCCAGTCACTGAAAACGTCGGCTGTGAGATGCATTTAAAAAAATATAACAAATATTTTATGTTTTCAATATATTTTTTAAATTAAAAACGACGGTTTGTGCAGCGTGGAAAACAGGGAGGACCCGATATTCACCGATATCAAGGGTAGAAGGAAAAGTGTGTTTATTTAATCGCATCAGCTATAGTAACTGGGTTGAATGGTTGTATAGGGATGTGGGGGGGGGGGGGGAATGCACTGAGCGTCAGGAGGTGAGGACATGTGGGAGCCGTCATGTGTTGCAAATATGGGTGTGGGGGGGAGTGAAGGGAAGGTGGACAACACTTAGCGAATAATATTACATTAAATGGTAAGAATATTTGCTAACATCAGTTTACTGGATCAGCCTGCAGTAAACCATCCCGAAAATCCAGCTCACGTTCTTGAACTTGAATCCACTTTTCCCTGTTTCTTTTTAATGAATTAAAAATGCGACTATTTGGCACACTAACGCCGCGCATTTTGTTGGGAGCTTTTTGGAAAAAAAAAGCCAATTTGTATATATATATATTCACAGCTGTCATTTCTATGTTTTTTTGCCCCCTGCCTGTGCAGTATTTGGAATTGTCTGTGGTCAATAGAGCCAGAGAATCCCATTGTATCCCGCCTTCACTACAATCCAAGGGATTGGTTTCTGGCTCCTTAGTTACTTCTCGCTGTTTTTATATACTGTATTAAAATATCTTATCACCCAATGTTCGACTGGCTGTAAGCAAATGTTCGGGGAACAGACCACAAAACGTTTGGATCAATCTGATCCATGTTTTCAGAAGCAACAAACTGGCTGGCTGGCTGGTCGGTAGCCGAGGCT
This sequence comes from Hydrolagus colliei, assembly GCA_035084275.1. NCBI lineage: Eukaryota > Metazoa > Chordata > Chondrichthyes > Chimaeriformes > Chimaeridae > Hydrolagus > Hydrolagus colliei. The sequence continues at coordinate 17,526,620 of CM068748.1, forward strand.
TTAAACAAGGAACAGAAAGCGAATAGGGAGACATACAGATGTACAACGTGTTAAATCGGCTTATGCACATAACATACACTGTACAGTATATACCATTTAGAGAGAACGAGGCGCGCACACACCCCAGTGCATACAACACAGTAACTCTTGATAGACTCCATAGGAATACAAGGATTTGTTAGCGGAAAGGAGGCCAAGGTCTATCCATCCTGGCTGGCAGTTGCATATCATGTCCCAAACAAAAAAAAGTACTTTATCCCCAAATATTATTTCCCAACAGAAAGCTATCTCCTGAGCTCAGAGCTCCATTGCAACAACCGCCTTTGCAGCCTCGACAAAGTCTCCCGTACAAATTGTAAATTAGGATTTATATATATATATATATATATTTATTTATTGTGTGTGTGTGGTGAGGAGAGGGGGAGGACGGGGGGGAGGACGGGGGGGGGGGAGGGGGTTCCTAAGAAATGTCTGCATGGTTCAGCATTGCTACCGTTCAGATTAATACACAATAAACAACGCCATAGGCACAGAGTGAAAACTATTCCAAATCCCCTGTGTTAATAACTCTGCCTCGGGCGACACTGCATATCTTCAATAGAGTGCAGTGGACTCCTACATCAAGAATGTGTATGTTTAAAAAGAGTGATGATACGAGTTGCTACTCAGACTTTGACTTTGGATTCCCCTAAGAGTTGATCTTGGGACTTTGTTCTAGGTTTCATCTGAAAGTCTGCCTCACATAATAAACATAATAATTCTTGCAAAACGTTTTTGTCTGAAACAAAAACAGAGATTGCTGGGAACACTCAGCAGGTCAGGCAGCATCCATGGAGAAAGGAGAGTCGAGTGAACGTTTGGGGTCCACCACCCTTTGTTAGAACTAAACAATAACCCTTGCATTTGATACAACGCCTCATCATCTCGTCTAATTGTCTCAAAGCTCTTACTGTAAAATGAATTGACAGTACTTTGCGTCAAAATGTGGCGGCCAATTGCGCACAGCAGTGTCCCACAAACAGTAGTGGAGTGAGTGACCAAAATATTATTATTTTATATTCTATGTGCTGTCCTTTTAGGAGAGACTGGAGAATGTCATATCCATTGTTTCCCCAGTTGTCTCTGACCATGGAACACTCATATGCAGTTTAGACAGTCACTTCTGCTGAAAAGATGAGGTGGAGTGATTGGGTCTTTGACAAAATAAACCAAATAAACCCTCATCTTGGAGCAAACAATCAACCGCCCTTTACTGTAGTGAAACACCAATTTAAACTTTTGATAGACTCCCCAACCTTAAAGAAGATATACTGCGACGTAATGTATTTAAATCGTATTATTGCAGATTGTATTAAATAGTATAACAATATTGACATTAAAGTATTTCCAATACTGGTCATTGATATACATTTCCCAGACAAAGGTGCCTGGGCGTTTGTGTTTGACGATTTGAAAATCATATCATTTGGTGATGTTTTATGCGTATTTAACTGTGTACTTTGTTAAATCTTTTCTTAATATTATGTTGTAAAAAAATTATTATCACTAACCAGTACTGGGGGTAGAAATATATATATATATCAGATTAGAAAACACAACATATGGATGGCAATATAATGATTCTTGCATTCGATACAGAGCCTCATCAACTAATCTCGTAGATGTTGTTGCAACCCCTAGGGTTTAAATGAATTATAAAGCTTGTCACCTAATTTGGGACGGAAAGCAAAGAAATAGCGAAATAAAGTGACAGAGTAAAAAGGCCCAGAAATAAGGAGAGAAATAAGAGGTTAGAAGGCAAAAGGTAGAAACTGTCCCAGTTGTTTCCACTGGAGAAAGTAACAAGTTGAGTGATGGAAATGGTTAAAGGCAATTTTCTACCAGGACAAGTGAGACTTGGAATTGTGATAAAGGAATCAGCACATGCTTAAATCCACCCAGGACTGTGTGAGAAATGCTTGAGAATGTCACTGGGAACAGGAATCATCAAAGCAATCAACAACAGGGAAACACAAAATACAAGTAAGGTGGGGGGGGGGGGGGGGGGGGTAAGGGAGAGAGAGACCCAAATACATAGGTTATGAACAAAGACAGATTATAGGCAACGAGAGAGAGAGAGAAACTGAGTGCAAGAGTGAAATCGAGAAATAAATATGAACAGAAAGTTCTAGAAATTATTATTTTTTATACACAAAAGACATTTGTTGTAAAGTTGAGGTTACACACTCGGAGAGAAGCACCGAACAATGTAAAGTCTGAGCTTGCAATAAATAACCAAATGAGTTAACAGTAAATTGTAGGAGACAAATACATTAACTTTCGCTGTGAGGAATAGATGGGATCAGTGTATCAAACAGAGGCAGGTTAGGACGCCCTGGTGAATGTCAAGCCGTAAGTTAAGCAAACAGTGTATTATGAAGCGAAGCAAATATTCTGAGGTCGCCAAGGGTTTTTTGCTGACTGGTGTCTCCAACCGCGTCGCCAAGTTAATGAGCTCTTGGTAACCCATCATTATTTAACATGTTTATACACATATTTATCTATATATATACATACGATGTTGACTATACGTAGTTTATTTACCGTTAATATACTTTCAGTTATAAGTAACTTTGGACTTAAACTTTTGAATGTTACGTTCAAACTTTGAAACAATAAATGTTGTGAAACTGCCCTGGTTGTCTGTAAATAAAAACAGAATATTTTCTCTATTTGTCTGTGGGCCTGCAGATCCCCTATCTATAAATTGGAATCAGTCACATAAGTTTTGAATAACGCTCCCTGTCTCTTATCAGCACCAAACGGGTTAGAGCACAGACCAGAGCACAGAACTTCATCCAATGCATTAAACTCTGACATTGGGCTACAGACTAAACTACTTAGTAACGTGTCGGGGCGCGGGGTCATTCCCTCATAAAGATTACGATCTGAGAGACGTTCAAAAAAGCAAAAGTGACTTAGAAACACTTCCAGCTCCCACCTTCACCGCCTGTAGATTGGGCATTGGGAAGGTCAGGCCGTGAGTGGAATCTCACCGTCAGTTAAATGGCAATATTGGGAGAGTGACTGGGAGAGAAAGAGAAAAACTCATCACTTACATAAAAACACTGACAGGCATCCTTCAATCGCTTTGGTTTCTAGTCAGAACCACCCCCCCCTCCCCCCACCGTTAGTCTTTATATTCAGTGAAAATTTGCATAAATTGATGTGTACATTATATACTATATATGCATTATATACCATATAATACAATATATAAATATAATGTGTTGTGTTGTGCCAAGTTAAAACATTCGTCGTTCCATTTCCACTATAATAAACTTATGATTTTTTTTGCATTATTTGTTCAATTGAAGTGAACGGTAATTAACCATGTATATATATGTATATACATATATAAATGCAAACAGATGACACTTAAATGGAGGCCGCATATAGATACACCCATAGTCAAGACCAGATAAATTGCGAGAACTACACAGAAAGATATACACATACTCCCTGGATAGATACAAAGGTAAAGCTGTACTGTATATATGCACATACAGTAGGCACAAATATATACAGTATATACATAACAATAAGATCTAGACAAATGCTATGGGTAGTTAAATAGAGATCATGTATGTAGACAGATAGCTAGTATGTACAGATCGACAGGCAGACTTTCTGAAATTATATATCACGTTGTTGTATTTCTTACACAGCAAAACGACTATTATCCTGTATCTGCTCGCTAGCATTGGGACCTGTTATACTGTTGATTTTGCTAGGGCCGTGGAGGGCTACGGCATAGGAACAGTATAATGTCTGTGGGTTAGACAGGGAGATTTAAATGTGATTCAATCGCCCCATAATACTGCCTCTTCTCCCTCGGCACAACTTTCTTCTGCAACTGCCGTCTGCAAAGTTAAACCCAGTCACTCCCTCCTCCCTCTCTCTCTCTCTCTCTATCTGTCTCTTGCCTCAGGGAGAACGAGCGAAAATACTGTTTAAAAGTACATCTGACTTTGCACGAAAAATAAATCAGGGACACGGGTGGCGTGGGGGGGGTCTTTAAAGTACATATTTGCTGGATGAGACTCTCATGCGACTTTTAGATTGAGACAAGTGCACCTCATTGAGTTTAGCAATGTAACCAACACACATCCGTATTTAACTCGTAAGTTTTACAATGCAAACAACTCGCCCTCTGTTTACTCGCGAGTTTAACTGTGCAACTGACTCGGTGTTTACTCGTAAGTTATACAATTGGTATTATACCAAAATACACTGTATTTACACGCGGGTTACCAGTGTAACTAACAAACCACCGTGTTTACCGATACTAGTATATCGATGTGACTTTTTTTTATCGACGAGGAATCATAATATTTTTCTCGAGTCCAGCTATTTTAACCGAGTTTCTTTTTAAACTGGACAATTTAAAACCAAACAAAAATCAACACATCTGGCTGTCAATTCGGCTCTTCTCTCAATCTCGCCGTGTGTACAAATCTGTATCCATCCCTCCGTGTGACATGTTTTAGTATTGCAAAGTTAATGAAATAGGAGATGGATGGAGCAGGGAATGTGGGTGAGTTAAATAAGGCTGGACATCAAAACTCCAGTGCGGGACCTGACACCAGTGTGAGATCTAAGAGTTGTCAAATACACTCCTCTTGTTTTGTTAGTTTTCCTGTTAGTTTTCCTGGGTTTAATTAACGCTTTGGGTTAATTATCAATTCAATTAACACCCAAAGCTCTCACTGATGTGGTCTGGAACAGGGTTAACCAGCGATCAAGTGGCTGAGGATGTTTATATACTATATTACAAATATATATATATATATAGATAGATATGTGTGTGAGTGTGTGGATGTGTGGGTGAGTGTGGGTGTGTTAAATCTTTCAAGCAGCAGTCATCTGCAATAGCAATCCCCACACATCAAACCGGCCATCGGAATAAAGAGATGACAAATGCGATTAAAACAATCCGACCTCACGGTTCATAGCGGGTTTAATCGGCTCCACATGATTTTAATCGTTCCCTAAAAGAAGAAACAGTTTGAGCAACAGCATAGACGGTACCCACTCGAGAGGAGAGGAGAGGAGAGAGGGGAGGAGAGGGGGGGCAGTTATGATCTGAAGACAAACCGAGTTCCAACGATTTTTAAAATATCTAAATGGAAAGAAATAATAATAATTGGATGCTTTCACGTGTGATGATAGTTTATTCGGGGCGCCTAGCTCCGAGCTGCTGGGGGAGGGAGGGAGGGAGGGAGGGAGGGATGGGAGGGAGGGGGGAGAGATTCCAGCTTGTAATTTACCAATTCATTTACTTATTTACTTGGTGAAGCATTGCTGCCCTCTGTTGATGAAAATGACTAAGCGGCGGATGAGTGAGGAAGTTAATGCTCTCTCCTTCCCCAGCTCTCACTGAATGAAAACCCTATTCAACGCACAGTGGAAGTGACCGGGGCTGTATTTTATTTACTATTTGATATCGCACTCGCCACGGTGTTCGCAAATGATCCATTAAAGTCAGTGCCGTCCCCGCCGAGAGTTTTATTCCATTAAAACAGTGAGTCTCAATGCAGGAAGTTCCTTGCTCTCCACTGGTTGCAATGTTAGATTTTTGTTTCTCTGCTCCCAGTTTACACAGCCTTCCCTCCTACAAAGGTCGGTCGGTCATTGAACAAGCGGTAGGGAAGGTCAGGAAGTGTTGCGACAAGTCAAGCAGGTTGATCATCACTAAACGTGATGATTGTATTATTGCCATCCACATTGTGTTTACCGTGGGCATTTTAGGATTAAAAAAAAAACATTTATTCCGCGCGGGATTGCAGCGGGACAGCGATAATAATAATAATGAATAATTCTTGCATTTTATGCCTAAAACTCGGTGGCGAGAGAGAGAGGGAGGGAGAGAGAGAGAGAGAGAGAGAGAGGTGCACAGCGTGGATCATTGAATTGCAGTTATGTGGCATCGACGCACAAACTTTCTTACCTTTTGAGAAACGAAGGAGACATTGGCACAGAGAGGATCAGTAGCGGCTGCAGATCAGACGCCGTGAGAAGCGATGCTGTAGTTAGTATAACCTCCTTCCCCTGTCTCTCCGAGTATCCGCGCAGAAGGCAGCCCACCTGCCGGTCTGTCTGTCTGTCTGTCCTGGACTCATCCCCCCCACCCCCACCATGACACTATTGAGAAGTGGGCAGAGATAGTGTAACAGGCACCTGTCTGTGTGGACTGACGGTGGTTTTGGCCGCTCCCTCGCCCGCTCCTGTTGTGCTCGCAGACTCTCAGTGCAGGGGCTGAGCCGGACTGAGAGGTTTCAGTGGGATCCCCACCAATCGGTCTCTGTCTCAACAGGAGTGAGTGTGGATCTCGTCAATTCCATGTGATGGAATCTCGACAAAGCAACGGAATAGGAAAACAATCCTACTCTATATGTACTGTATATAAATACACGTACTGTACCGAGTCTTATCTGATCTGCAAAGGGACCGCAGGCAAACAGATTAGATGTTATACATCGTTTTGTACAGTGTACTCATGCAGTCCCATTACAGGTTAGATTTGGGTACATTTGTATTTACTTGATGTAAAGAGTTGCGTATTTACATTTACAGGGGAACACATCTTATAATATAATTCATGCAGGATGAAAAATGGTGAAAATCTAAGATGTCAGGGTGAAACTCAAAAGGTTTATTTATCCTCATTCTCCCCCCAAAACTTGGATCTTTACTGTCAGTCTGAACAATGCACCTTTATAGCAGTCAGAGCATTAAAAAAAAGAGTAACGTTTAAATCATTTATACCTTTGAAAACGATTTAACACGACATTCATATTGTTGTCATTCTTGAAGGGGTCTTGGTTAATTTTCTTTTTTCTTAACCAGAAAGTACGTTTTGGGGATTGTGAAAAAAAGCAAGGATTCTTCTTATTATTATTATTATTATTATAATTTGTGTTTTGTCTTTCCATGTGTGGTTTCACCCCCTCACCTCTGTTGACTCGCTTTCCCCCCCTGTGTTACAGTTCTTGCCTTACAGGGACAAAGGAAATGCTGTACTAAAGAAGACCCAGTTCGTCTCCCACCGTCCTGACAGTCGCCTGCACGTATCATGGATTCAAACCTTAATGTGTCACGAGTCTCTCGTGTTCACATTAAGCTCACGTCAATGACAATAACATGATCTCAAGCCTTGAGCTTCATTTCGTGCCAATGGGAACACATTGTAATGTTGGGAGAACACTGGAGCAATTGGGAACAGGAATTCCAGTCCCTTGGGACGTCCTCCCCACATGAAAGGCACTCCATAAATATTGTTTTGTTGATTGTTGTTGTTGCCGATGGGGACAGATTGGTATTATTGTTGACTTGGAGACTGGAGACCCAACGAAAAGCATTTTTTTTAAATGATAGGCCAGAACACAGCTGTTGTTTTTAGACTGACATTCAGTGTCACTGACTTGAAGCACACACACTCCCATGTGCTGTGATTTACAGTGTAACCTGCTGCCCTAGATCTGAATCCCCTACCTTGAGGATGACTCTGAGGTCATGGTCTTGGCTGAATGCTAGGGAAATAGTTGTTTTTTTGGTGGCGACCTCCTTCGCACAAGATCTTAACCAAGATCCCATCTACCGATTGAGGAGGACAACAAATAGAAAAGAGAAGGGAATTTATCTTGTGGAGTACAGGCCAACAATCCCTCAGTTAATTGGTCATTCATCTCCTGACTGAGCAATATTATGCTATGCAAACCAGCTGCTGTGTTCCCCTACAAATACAGTCACTTGTTTTCACATAAGACATTATATCAAATGCAAGCATTATTACTGTGATAATGCATGTAAATCCTTTCCCTCCACCTTCCTTGCTCCCAACCCCAGCAAGAGTCTCAAATACTGACTATCCGGCACCTTGGGACATCCTCCCAACGTGAAAGGCGCCACACAAATGTAATTTTGTTGTTGTAAACATACATGTTTCAGCTCTTAAATAAAGCAAGATCCTATTTTAAGGGGATCACGCTTTATTTACAAATTGGAAAAGGAATTCCAAGTTAGACAAGCAAGTTATTCAGTATCGGTTCATAAAAGCTTACAAATCTCACACAAATGGTCTTTGATAAAATAGGGCCATCTAGTGGCAATTGCTTTATCTGCCGCCTCGTCTGTGCGGTATACTTTATGGGTCTTCACAGAAATTAAAAGTGTAGCAAATTCCTTGACCAATTCACACTTTAACACAAACAAAAATTGTATTTATATAGCGCCTTTCACACCAGGATATCCCAAAGCCCTGGACAGTCAAGGATTTGCAAAAATCATTGGGTTTGTGAGCCACTGGGCCCAAGGTGTAATTTTTGTTGCCAGGCTTCATATGAAACACCTTCACCTTTCTCTAGGAGGCGAGTCCACCATAGCAGACACAGGGTGCAACAGTACAATCAGGAAAAGGAATGTGGTTGGTGAGCGGTTTGTAAACGCAACACCTTCAAGTGGGTTTATCCCAAGTGTGTTGCCACACTTCACACATCAGCTAATGTGGCCTGGCCGGAACTCATAAAATTAGGAACAAGAGGCCAGAGCTATTCAGCCCACAGACCATTCCACCGCTCACATACTGCAGCCACCACCCTCAATAGATTTACTTTTCAAGCTTTTCCAATTGTCCCACAAAGAAAATCCCCAACTGAGTTCTCGTCTGCAGATTTCTGGGACAATGTTATTGTTGTTTGAGAGGAGCAATAGGAGGATATTTTGTAAGCACATTGTGACATGGATCTGGAAGCTGCCCATTTAAGATAAAATGCTGAAATTCCTTCTTAGGGAATTTTAAAAACTTGAAAGAAACACTGCTCTGGATTGTGAGGAATTTTAATAAAACGGTTTCTGGGTGCAGCGCTTTCAAGCCTATTAACTTTACCAAAACTATCGATTTAAAAAAAACTGCCATTTAGATTTTTATCTGTTGAGTTGAGACAAACACTATTAATGGTACATTCCAAAAAGAGTCAGCATGTTCTGAGCTCACCGGGTTATGCATGGAATGAAATGTACAAAGTAAGTCTGGTACAATAATCAATCATTCAAACATTTATCCCAGCAAGATTATAAACAGCCCAATTCCTTCTCAGAGTTTGACCATAGTATCTCACGCCAGTTAACCTTGCCTCTCGGTTGGCTGAGCTCCTGTGCCATCTGAAACCAGCTATCTTTTCATATTTTGGGGGGGTCAGCCAAGAGGCTGTGGAAGAAACTCAGAAACTGGCGGAGTTAAGTTCATGAAAGAACATCACGTTGAATTATTTGCTATGAAGCAACATGCTTCAGGAGGCTTCTCTGTATGATCACTATGTTTAAGAATATCCAAGATTAAGATGCATATATGCCACTTCCACATGAAAATTTCCCATATCTGCAATGGAGTGCGAGCGTGAACCCTCTGCCTGGGGGGATGCACTCTGCTTACCTAATTCCAGCAAATATTAAGTGCAGGCTGGCGAGAGCTGAGGCTTGTGGACAGCAGAATGTGCATCAGTTACTGCTGGCATCTAACCTGCTAAAATTCTATTGCTTGAGCACTGACGATGTTGTTGTCTGGCAAACTAGTGAGGACCATCCTCCCTGATGGTGGTCTGTCATGGTGGAAGAAGTCCTGCATCTAAGAGACTAAGATTATGAGGAGAGAGAAGGCAGAGCCATAATGTTCATAAGAAGTTAGGATGTAGGTGATACCATCCATCATGAAAGCTGTACCATCTGAGCTGCGCTATTCTGCTGGGCTAAGCACTAACCCTACCCAATGTATAAACAGGCAGATGTGTAATAAGTAATTATAGAAGTATTTATTTTTATTTGAAATTGTAAGTTTGATGCTCTGCTTTCATTGATTCGACCGTCCAAGATGAAAGATTTTCCTTTGCCTTTTTACAAAATTTTTTTTTTTATCGGTCTCTTCAGCGAGGCTAGCAATGCCATCTCCTTTGCATCACTGGTCACTGAACTTTGCCTTCCTCTTCTCAACGAATGCAGTCATTCCTTCCTTTCGGTCACTCTGAAACAAAACATTTGTTAAAGCATCAGCTCAATGTCTCGGAAGACAGGGAGTGTTGCATTGCCAGAGGTGACATTAAAAGCACTACTAGAAAAGGATTGTAATGGGGATTTCTCCCAAGCTAACAACCCTCTGAATAAATTGGGTCATTCACTTCATGGCGGTTTGTGGGATACTGCTATGCAATTATCGGCTGCAGCATTTGTCGACATTCTCTGTATAATATATCCTGTGAAGCACTTAGAGATGTCTTCTTGATGTAAAATGTTATATCAATTGTATGAATTATTATTAATTTCTTATAAATTGGGTCATTCACTTTATGGCTGGTTGTGGTTCAAGGTTGTGGATATCCCGCACCCGCCTCCGCGACCACATAACCCCCACCCTCGCCCGTCTCCACTGGCTCCCCATCCTCCAGAGGATCGAGTTTAAGATCCTCGTCCTCACCTACAAGGCCTTACACGGCCTTGCCCCATCCTACTTAACCGATCTACTCTCCCCCTTCACGCCCACCCGGACCCTCCGTTCAACAGGACTTGGCCTCCCCTTCGTGTTTCACCCCTTCCCAAACACTCCCCTCCCAGCTCGGGTCACACGCCTCCTGTGCAGCGCCTTGGGACGTCCTCCCGACGTGAAAGGCGCTATATAAATGTAAATTGTTGGTGTTGTTGTTGTTAAATAGCCTTAAGGGCTCACCTACCAATACACAGTCAGTACATGTGAAACAATTGAGGCATTTAGTGTTGTATCACGTGCAAGGAATCTGTAACAAACAAAGATATTGTAACCAAAGCAAAGCTCACTTACAGTGGCAAATGTTGAGTGGAACAATCTCTTCTCCAGTCGATTTCCTTCTGCTAATGTTAGCTCATAAGCTGAAATAAAGACATGCAAACACACACGTATGTAAACCCATAGAATGGTTCATTTTTCAATGGTTAAAATACTGGAGGCCCCAAACTCCATCTAGTCTTGGCCCACATGACTATTTTGTCTCAAATTTTAAGGAATTGTGGAAAATGGCTTAATTCAATTTATTTGGAAGCCAGTGCTTTTTAAGAACTGAAGAAACCTTCCAAATTATGTCTGGATTTAGAATGCTTCCGCCTGAAATTAAACAGGGGTGGAATTTAGGATCTTGTATCATTCAAAAAGGCTGCAGTTTTCACCAGTGTCACTGTCCATTTGATAGCCCCCAAAATAAGTAAAGCTAAAAATAAATAGGACACAAAAAAATCCAAAAATAACCCAGCACATTTTCTTATTTTCATCTTTTCCAACTTATGATTTAGTTACAGCCAGTACAACCCTTTGTTCAATCACACACTGGTCCACAATTAAAATAATGTAAGGCAATATAGGCTCCAAATTCCCCATTGGCCACTCTGAACATATTTAGCAAAAAAAATGGAAAAAGATCCAATAAAACAAGTAAAACCCTCAAATTACATACACACACATATACATATAGATATATATATATTATACTAGCTGTACCCAGTGCAGCTTTGCTTGCAACCAAAGGATCCAATATGGAATGTAGATTGGCACATACAGACAAACATTTTTTCTTTATACATGGCTTATAGTCAGTTGGGAGAACTCTTGTGGGAGGACACCTTGTTGGACTGCAAACATGTGTAATGAGCTCGTTCAGGTCATTGCTTTGCTCTACTTTGTTGCACAATACATTAGTCGTATAGATGTATATCTCTAGAAGGGTATGTGATTTCCTCTGTTGCTACTTTGTTGTAGAATACGATGCATACCTCATTTTTAGTGCTTAACTGCAGCATTTTTAAAATATAGCTCATCAATGATAGGAGTTCCTGAAACAAAATAAGCCCATGGCACTCCCCTGTGCAAAACCTTTCCAAGGAGTATTAATCATATCTCTACGTCAATTGGTCAATTGACGTCAATTGGTTATTGCGTTCTTGGCGGACGGACAGACAGACAATCACAGATATTATTATCTGTCTTTATTAGTATAAGATGTAGGGCAAATCAGAAGTCCTTACTTATGAAGTTTTTAATTATTAGTTGTGTTTTTTTAAAAAAGCAATATCTGTCAAGAATGTGCATCTAATACAGGAGATGTCTTTCACCACATTTTTGTCACTGAGTTTATTGATGCATAAACATCTGTACGACAAGCAGTTTGAACATCTCGTACAGATCTGCAGGTAAGGACTTTTGATTCACTCTTTATATATATCCCCAGTGTGGGAGGATATATACAATAAAAACATACTTGCAAGTGAGCACTTGCTATGGGCTTTCTGCCTACCAGCATTGACTGCCTCCTTCGCAATTGCAGAGATCAGCTTTGAGTTGTTGGCTATTTTCTCTCCACATTTGATGGCCTCTTCAACCACCTCGGAAACTGGGAACACTTTACTGACGAGGCCTCGGAAACAAGTCAACAAACAGCGATTTTTAATTGAAAGCCACATGGTTGGCTGTGCTTCAAAAGAACATGTGCTACCACAGGGAGGAATACCCTGAATCATTATTTTAAGGAAATCACTTTTGGTTTGCTCCCGAGAAAACATCACCAACACTTCACGCTTAACTCATGAGCCACGACAAAAATTTGGAGCCTTTTGACACCCTTTAATTAACATTAGTCTGTGTATTTCAAACAATGTAGATCACAGAGCCACTGAACCTTCCACAAATCAGTCTAACCTTTGAAATGAGCTTGGTGCAGAAACCCTACCATTAAATAATCTTGAGCTTCGGATGTCCTCCTGATGTGAAAGATGCTATACAAATATAATTTGTTGTTTACCTTATTGCATTACTTTAGTGAGCAGAGAAAGGTTCAGCTGAAACAATTTTTGTTAAATACTATACAAGAATACTTCTGAAAATATAGCACCCATACCTGCCTCTTTGGCTGTTTGAGCTGTGATTCGGTCTCCAGTGAGAACCATTTCCATGGCGAGTGACTTCCCCACTGCTCTCGTCAACCGTTGAGTCCCACCAGCTCCTGAACCACAGGAAACCATTGGTGTCTTTAGTATTGGCTTCCACCAGTGCCTTGTCACCGACAATTGAACCACTCGCTCTTGCCGTAACCCATTCCCTCATCAGGATGGTTTGTGTTTTAATTAACAGGGAGGATATCGCCTTTACTGTTCACGTCCCCGGTGAAATAGTTTTCCTGAACAATTCTAGTATAGATCTCAGTAGATACACACCACTGGTTTGATTTTAAAACAACAACTGTGATTTTAATTATTTTTTTAAAAAATGAAAGGTCATCTTGGCAGCATTCACCTCTGGGGCAAGAAGGTTATGGGTTCCAACCCCATATTGGCACCTGAGCTCAGTTTAAGATGACACACCAGTTTGGTACATTGGGAGTGCTGCACCATCACAGATGTTGCGCTTTGGAAGCAATATTAAACCTGACTACTGTCTGTTTGTTCTTCAGATAGATACCAAAGATCCCACTACACTATTGGAACAATTGGAACAAAGAAGGCGATTTCTCCTGGTGTCCTAGCCTCAGATTAATTGCAATTTTTTCCTGTTTGTGGGAAATTGCTGTGTGCTGAATCCCACCGGGAAAGCCAATCACTACACTTTACAGGAATTACTGCAAAGTACTTTTGAGATGTTTTGACATAAAGAGGTGCTATAAAAATGCAAGTACATTTTTTCCTTGAATGCAGATTGACATTGGACGAGGTCCACCAAATTGCAAGAACATCACGACAGCTGTAAAAAATGACATTTTACAATATATCAAACAAGATACATAGTTGTATCCAATGTTCACCCATTGATCTGGACCTGATCTTAGGAACGCACGGAAGAACAGGAACACGTTGAGCCTGTTCCACCAGTTTAACTTTTAATCTTTTATTCCTGGTGACCTGCCATTTCACCACAGCGCTTAATACCTCTATCTAATACCAAGTATGTGTGTCTCTAACAATAAAAAACCCAGCATTTTGCAACTGTACAATGACATTCAACTTGGTCTTCAATGACTGAACTACTGACCCAAAAGAGGGTGGCGGGATGTAGGAAGCCCCAATAGAATGATCATTGCTGCAGGAGTTCAAATGCTCTAGTTGGGCAATCTCTACTATGTCGTAATATGCTCAGCCAAAGTACACAGCCAACACATCTGTAACCTTCACAGTACAATCTCAGCACTGATGGAAAGGTCAAAACAAGAATTCTACAGCTCCAGCTGGTTGTACGGTTAGAATAGTGCAGAAGGGAGCTCACTGACTGGAATATGTAGTGGATGATATTTATTCAGTCATTTATTGGTGCAAAAATTTTTGGTGTCACTCTTGCCACTGGGTCAGATGATTATGTATTCAAGCCCCACGTTGGGACTTGAGCTCATGGTCTTTGCTGATACTTCAATGCAGTAGTGGGGGTGTGGTGGGGGAGGGGGGGGGGGGGGGGGGGGGGAGGGGGCAGGGATGGAGTTTAAAGGGAGCCTGCATTGTCGAATGCAATGTTAAATTAAGGGCCTGTTTTCCTATTCTTCAGATAGGCACAAAACCCCCCATTGTACTGTTTCAAAAGAGCAGCCTGTTTACTTTTGATCATATTACTGTATCAGCAATGGTGCTGACCATCCTCAAGCTATACACAACATGGCCAATTTAGAACTCATGGTGTGAATCAACAACATCTTACATTTATATCGCACTCCTCCTGCATGGTAGCGTCCCAGAGCACTTAATCAACTGCACAATGACGGGCAAGCCTCAAACATGCCAGGCAAGCCTTGAACATGCCAGGCAGCAGATGCTGTGGAGCAGTCAACTAATCTCAGCACAGTGTACCAGTGTACAATGACTGAACCAGTGTAAGGCAATGCTGCAATAATCCACAAAGCGTGTTTACCTGGGATAGTCCCCAGCAAGATCTCCGGCTGCGCAAACTGTGCCTTTTCTCCTGCGTAGATGATGTCACACATCATAGCCAACTCACAGCCTCCCCCGAGCTGCAGAGAACGCATAAAACAACAACAACACCAATATTACATTTGTAAACCGCCTTAGGTCGAAGCTTCTCTAATCTTGCTGATAGCTAATTTCTCTAACAGTGAGGATCAGACGTGTCGCTCTCCTCTGCACTGGCTCTGGGGCCATTGCGCGATGTAATCAAATAATTTTATTTTATTCTCCAAGCCAGTTGCTGTAAAATTGAATGAACATGATCTGACTTGTAAAATGGATACTTGGGTTTCCAGTTTAAGCATTTAGGGGCAAGCAATGAAGATGGAACAGACAAATAAGCAACTGGGAACAGGGATAAACAGCACCAGGATGTAATGACTTGCAACACATAAAGTTCAAATAAAATTCCTCATCTACTTCATGGCTGTTACGACTACATTTCTGTGTTTGCCAATTGGCTGCTGTGTTTGCCTAGAAAATACACAGTCACTACCTTTTACACTACATCCTGTGAAGTGTTTGGAATTGTTCTCCCAACATTGAAAGGCTCTGTACCTCCCGATCTGAAAGGCGCTCTACAAATGTAATTTTGTTGTTGTTATTTTAGGATTAATTAGTGTGCAAGTGGCAAATGATTGTGCGACGCATTCACATAACGATATGTCATCACTCACAGCAAAGCCATTCACAGCAGCAATTATCGGCTTTTTAGCCAACGTCAACTTGTTCCAATGAGAAAGGAAGTTTCCACTGTAACATTCCTGGAACGTTCGATCCTGCATTTCCTTGATATCAGCTCCAGCTAGTAATACAACAAATAGAATGGGGATTCAGGCACAAACACAACACACCCACACACATACATATACACAGATACACACACACACTTTCCACACAGCACATTAGCAGATACTGTGAGAACACAGCCCCCACTTGTACATAAAATTTCAAACAGTGCAATAATAATCCTTGTATTTGACAGAGTACCGTATCAGTTGCTTGAGACGTCTCAAAGGGTTTTACAGAATATACGGTGAAACAAATTGACTATATATTTATGCATTGCAATGTTCCATAGATAGTTGTGACATGATTGACCATTTAACATTTTTTGTTAAAAAAGGGATCATTACCCCCGGAAAGCAATCCAACAATTGACTAACAAACAGACTCCTACTTACTGCAAGGTAAACAGTGGCATGCAGAGTAAGGAAACTTGCTTAAGGTTTTGACCTGCCCGAGAATCAAAACCTGGTCCTTTCACTTGAGAGGCGAGTGGTCCAACCAATAAGTTACAGGACTCTGCTAAACACGCTATAATGGGGAGTGTCTTCATTTATGCATTCATTGTGTGAGCATATGAGCAGCTTGTATACTCTTAAGCACAGTGATGGGTTTCACAGATGTTGACAATAAATCAGCTGTGATCCCATGTCCTGAACAGCTACCTGCGAAGGCTCTTTCACTGCCAGTGAGAACGATGGCTCCTATCTCAGGATCATCTTCAAAGGTGTCGACAGCCTGGTTCAGCTCTCTTATCAGCGGGTCGCTCAGTGCGTTCATCGCTTTTGGCCGATTCAACTGAATAAGGCCCACATTCTGTTTCTCCCCTTTCTTTTCCACGATTATGTGTTGATACTGGCTGCCTTCAAAAAAAAGAAAAACAACATGCAGCACATTACCACATTTTTCTTTTTACTGTAACCTTTCCCGCTGGTTGTGTAAGAACACTCTTGCCAATATTAAATGCAACAATCAGTTTGTACGCAAACTTCATCAGGCTAGTTACCGATTAACAAATGATTCATCCTGTTTAAAGCCAACACTAAGTCTAATGGTTAGTGAAGGGGGTTGCGAATGGACAATCTTAATGGGCTACTTATTAAGTTGGTACGGAGCTCTCCAAACATAAGAAACGCAGAGCCACAGAAAGTTACAGGACTCTGCTAGAAAGGGTCTGGCAAGTTTCCACTAGGCTTTGGGGAGAGGAGATATCATTTTTCCTGATTGATATTGGCTGCACAGTTTGCTGAGTGATTTTTTAAAATAAAAGCTAAACTATTTTAAGAAAGAGTAGAAATCATAGAACCGGGCATAATAATAATAATCCTTGGATTTGATACAGCACCTAATCACATCTTTGAAACATCTCAAGGAGCTTCACAGAAGATACTGTAAAGTGAATTGACGGTGTATTTTATGGTCGAAATACGGTAGCCATTTGGCACAGCAGCATCCCACATCTGTGGATTATTGTTTATTTTATTACCCCCGAAAAAGCGATCCACAAATAAACCAAGGTTTCTACTTACTGCAAGGTAAACAGAAGCATGTGGAGGAAAGAAACTTGCCTAACATTTTGTCCTGCCTAAGAATCGCATGTGGGTTTGCGAAGCGAATGCTCGAACCAATATGCTACAGGACTCCACAAATGATGATAAAATAACAATCCTAGCATTTGATTCAGTTGGCAAAAAGTTGTTAATATGGGGACCGGTGTTGAAATGGTTAACTCGCTTATGTTCTCCCGTGTGCCGAGTTTGCGAAACTAAGTCACAAGATTCTCCTTTGAACATATGTACGTAAATGAAGGTTGGACCACGGTCGACCCTAATTGGTGCGATTCAAACCCGACCCTGTAACTGGCGGGAAATGTATAGCCATTTTTACTGGCTCCTCAGAATACCATGTGACTAACACGCTGAGTGTCATTGGTTAAACTGCCAACAAAGAATGGACTAGACAAGCGCAAGCACGAGGTGGAAACTGACCCACAACCGGGGAATTAACAACGGCCAACCCTTGCATCTAACCATTCTGATTTCGAGTCTGGTTATTAACAAAGTCTCGAAAAGCTTCCCAGAATTTGTTTCTTCTGTGAAGTGTAGTGACTATAGTATTTGTCGGCAAACACGACAACCAATCTGTGCACAGCAATATCCCACAAAAGGCGAGAAGTGAATGGCCAATATCATCTGGAGAGACTTTAGCCAGGACACCGGGAGAAACTCACCAAATATCTTTTCGAACAGTGTCACGGTTTCAACATCCACCCAAACCAGCAGACGGCACCTCAGCAAAACATCTTGTCCAAAGGATCAAGAATCACACTCGTGTCGGCCCCAAAATAGGGCTTCAACCCACAATCCAGTGACTTTGAACGAGAATGTTGCAGACTGAGCCAGACTGCCACTAATGCAAGCTTTGCAGACCGTATTGTTAAATCATTTTCAGGGCAGGCAGATTTATTAGTAATAGAATGGAAAACATTTTTTTCCCCAGATTCCCTTCTTACTCCCAACACCGTTAGATGATGGACACTGTCTGAATCATCCAGCTGTCTTGCATTCAAATCGAAATGGAAAGCCTTCTAATGTAATCACTTTAAAACAGTCCGTAAAGTGCAGGAAGGGAGCCCATAGGGTCCTGTGCTTCTGTTTCAAAAGAAAAGTCAGATCAAGATCACAGGAGTCTGACCGTCCTTTTGTAGAAGATGTACTGGAGATTACCGTCATTATTTTTGTCTTGTAGAAATGTAAATTGGTGAGGATAAAGACAGACTTCCATCTGTATTTTATTTTCTTAAATGGGTTATTTTGATCCATCGCTAATGAAGTCCTGCAGTGCTTAACACAGAAACATAGCATTTTCCATAATTTGCAAACTCAAAAAGCAAGCTACACCAGCCTGGGGTGTGGAGGGGGGTGGGGTGGGGTGGGGGGACCTGAGGCTAAGAGAGAGTACATGTACAGTGTTGTAAATGTATTTCAAAGTCAGTTTTTGTGAACACGGTTCAGCCTGGCCCAGTAGGCTTGGAGTCTGCTTATCCCCCACAGAACCAAAGTACAGCTTCGAATTTTTTAAAATAATCCTTGCATTTGATATAGCTCCTTAACACGTCATGGAAACTTCTCAAAGTGTGTTACAGAATATAAAGTATCACGCAGCCCGGCCAGAACAGTATTAGATCAAACTCATGACTGCACCCAATTTTCCTTCCACCACACAGATTAATTCGCTCTGGAATTTCATCTGACCCATTTTCACGACTAACCAGTTGTTTACATCAAACACTTGAAACCCTCATCTGTGCCTTGCTGACCTGTCACCCTCACATACGAGATTTGCAGCACAGAAGAAGCCCTAACCCTAACCCACTCTCTCATCGTTGGGCTAGCATTCAGTTATTATGCCCTTGTTATCTAGAGTTCGCTTTCAAACCTGCTTTGCCCGTCACCTCTCCTCCCTCACTCTCCTTGCTTTCAATACTCTCCTAACACCACCCCACCCCCACCCCCACCCCCCACATTCTCTCGGCCACTTTCTTTTAGTGGATATCTTACAACTCCCTTGTTCGACTCTGAGATGTTCTTTCAAAACAAAGCAAACAGCTGAGAGTGCAGTAATAATATAATAATCCTTGCATTTGATATGGTGCTTTTCATGTCTTCGAGACCTCTCAAAGCGCTTCACAGAATATACTGTAAAGTGAATTGACTGTACAGTATACAGTACTTGTGGGCAAAATGTGGCAGCCGACTGCACACAGCAGCGTCCCACAGTCGTGGATTTAAATGACCAATTTATTGTTGGTTAATTTCTTTCGAGGGATTATCGGGCGTGTGGAGTAAGGAAACTTGCCCGGGAGTTCGTCCTTCCTGGATTCGAACCCAGCTCTCTCGTTTGCAAGGCAAGTGCTCTAACCACTGAGCTACAAGGACTGTCCACACCCTGAACAAGTGCGGTCAAGACTTCTGAGTACCGGATGACAAAATCAAGATGACTGAACCAAGAATTCAGCGCAGCACTGTAGGATGTTATTAAATGCAGAGAAACATTTTAAACTGTGTTTTTTTTAAAAAAAATAGGCTGATATAACTTAGCAAACAGAGGAGTTCATCTGATGTTGGTAAAGATCTGCACCATCATCACCATAATAATAATCCTGGCATGTGTGTGTACATTGTACAGCTGGAGCTCGAAGGTCAATGTGACTGTGTGAGGCTCAGCCAATGTGAGTGTCACAGGCCCTGAGCGGGTCCTGTATTTGCACAGCGAGCCTGAGCCTGAGCCTGAGCCTGTGCTGTGTGCAGAGGGAGCCCCGGCTTACCTGCGCTGTGGGCTCTGGCTGCAGTCAGCCTGACCGGCAGCGCTTTGCTGATCTGCAGTAAGCGGGCAGCTGCTCTGGACTGGGAGGCCATGGCACACACGTCTGTGTTGTGCTGGTGTATCTCTCTCTCTCTCTCTCACACATACTGTGTGGGGGAGGGACTGGCTGCAGAACACTCGCGAGAACTCCAGCTGCCAATCTCTCTCTCTCTCTCTCTCTCTGCTCCACCTCCTCACTCACGCTACGTGTTTGTTGTCTCTCTTGGCAACCACACCCGTTGCATTTTTGACGTTGCAGATTTTCACGTCTTCCAGACGTCCCAAAGCGCTTCACAGAGTATACTGTAAAGTGAACCGACTGTATACTTGTGGGCGAAGCGCGGCAGCCCCTTGCGCTCCGCGGTGTCCCACACAACAGCCGTGGATTGAAACGATCCAATTTATTACAGGTATTTTGGGGAGGGATTATTATTGAGCGTGTGGAGTAAGGACACTTGCCTCAGGTTTCGCCCTGACCTGCCTGGATACGAAACACAGGTCTCACGCTTGTAAGGCGAGTGCTCTAATCTCTCAGCTACAGGGCCCCACGACAACAACAACAACAACAACAAGAAAATTACCTTTGTCCCAGAGCACTTGTCAGTGGTAGAGCAGATACTGAGCTGGAGGGAGGTCACAATACTAATAATAATAATAATACCAGGGATAAGCGGGTACAGCTACCAGGAGAGACTTGTTGATTCAGGACTGTTTTCTCAATTCAGGACTGATTGGCTCAAGCCAGCGCCTCCGCACATCGGGCGCTGCCAGCCTCAACATCCAAGGCTGCACTCTCCACCTCACAAAGCCAATCAAGAACCTCGGCATCACGTTCGATCAAAAACTTTCCTTCCTCCCCCACATCCGCGCCTTGACCGGCACCGCTTATTTCCACCTGCGCAACATTGCCAGGCTCCGCAACTATCTCACCCCCCGCGCTGCCGAAACACTCGTGCACGCGTACATCACCTCACGGCTGGACTACGGAAATTCTCTCCTAGTCGGCCTCCCCAGTTCCTCCATTCACAGGCTGCAGGCCATCCAAAACTCTGCAGCCCGTGTACTATCCCGCACCCGCCTCCATGACCACATAACCCCCACCCTCGCCGGTCTCCACTGGCTCCCCATCCTCCAGAGGATCGAGTTTAAGATCCTCGTCCTCACCTACAAGGCCTTACACGGCCTTGCCCCATCCTACTTAACCGATCTACTCTCCCCCTACACGCCCACCCGGACCCTCCATTCAACAGGACTTGGCCTGCTCCAAGCCCCCCGCCCGAACTGCCCCACCATCGGAGGTCGGGCCTTCAGTTTCTCCGCTCCCACCTTATGGAATGCCATCCCTAAATCCCTCCGTTTCGTCTCTTCCCTTTCCTCTTTCAAGGCCGGTTTGAAGACTTTCCTCTTCGATCGTGCCTTTTGTTCCACCCCGAACTCTTTTACCTCCCCTTCGTGTTTCACCCCTTCCCAAACACTCCCCTCCCAGCTCGGGTCACACGCCTCCTGTGCAGCGCCTTGGGACGTCCTCCCGACGTGAATGGCGCTCTATAAATGTAATTTGTTGTTGTTGTTGTTTTCATCTGATCAGCTCAGAGGTATAAATTGTGCATTTTGAATCACCAGAGGTTAAAAAAAAGCTTCCAAATATTTTACACTCGAGGAATACCTCTACCCCCAAACAAATCCTGAAGCTAGGTTCCCAGTTCCGCGTTCCTCTCCACCCCCCCACCACCCACCCCTTCCCCCCCGAACCCCCGCCGCAAAAAACAATACAGTCAATTCACTTTACAGCTTATTCTTTGAAGCGTTTTGAGACGTCGCAACAACGTTAGGTACATCAAATGCAAAGATTCATTAATATAATAATAATAATAATAATCCTTGCATTTGATATAGTGCTTTTCACAGCTTATCGACTTCCCAAAGCTTTTCACAGAATATACTGTAAAGTGAGTTGACTGTATTTTTGTGGGCGAATCCTAATGAATCAATACTGAGAAGTGGTGTGTGTCTTTGTGAGCGAAATCTGAAACGAAGCCAGAATATATCAGAAAATTTCAGAGCGGCACTGAGAGCAACCTGGCATGAGGGGCACTCTGCAACATAAATGGAAGTTGATTTTGTTGCCGTTGGTGTTATGCTTGCAAAGTTCTGCTATATCTGCCCCTCCACCATTCCACACGCCCCTGTTTACCGAACAGTAAATAGGAACCCGGTTCTTGGGCGATAGGCGGATCAATTTCCAGGAGGTAATAATTCCTCAATCTACGTCTTTTTGTGGGCCACTGCCGTACGCTATTGGCTGCAGCGTTTCACCTTTATAATATACGGTCAGTTCATTTCACACTATTTTACGTGAAGCGCTTTGAGACATCCCGAAGACATGAGGCGCAATATCAAAATGCAAGGATTATTGTATTCTTACATCCTCTCCAGGGCTGTGATGCCTATTTTACCTTCAGACTCCCCCACAACTGGATGCAATACTCCCAGCGGCAGACAGCCTCGGAGTAGCTACGCCGAGCGCTTCGCCGACACGAAAGGCGCTTTGCTTACAGATGCAAATTGTTGTCCGCGTAATAGATTAGTAGAACAATTACCCACCTAGGGAAGGAAACCATATATTCCCCACATCCACAGCAGTGAAGAACAGAGAGGCAGGAGTGACCTGTTAAAATATTCACGTGCCCACTTGCCTCAATCACAACACAACCCAACCCTTCCTGCCTTTTTTTTCCTCCACTGTTTCCCATCGTCTCCTCAGATTCCCTTTGTTATTGTGCGTTTTAAGATTGTTCGATTTGAAAATTGTTTATTGGGTTTATTTAATATAAACCAGCTTGTAGCTGGACAGAGATCTGAAAGGAGGCGTTTGGGAGACAGCATTCGGCAGTCGACGCTGTCATCACCATTACACACACAGCGTCGGATTGAGGCAGTGAAAGCCACTCTGCCGACACACACACAACACAGAGGTGAGTACAAGCCTTAATTTCCAACATGTAATGTGCCGACGGCAAGGGATGCTCAGAGAGGTACGTCTGATATCCTTTGTTTTTAATATTTCTAAATATAAATAGTGCCTGGAATGTAGTGGGAGAAAAACACTCGCTTAATTCCTCAAACAAACCAAAAAATGGCAAAAAAAAGATCAGCAAATAAAACGGCAATGGGGTCGGCAACAGGCTGGTGATAAAATGTAATGGATATTTTTTTTTTAACGGGTAAAACACAGATGACTACCAACGCCGCCTGTGCTGGACTGAAACAGAAATTGCCATTGAGAAGGCGAGGCAGGAGCTGAATAACTGGAAGCTGGTGAAACGTGGGATCACTGGCTGTGGGTGGGGATGGGGGAAAGACATCTTATATTGTTACTGACATCCATGGACTGTGTATATGCATTGCACAGAACTGCACTGACTGGGTGTGACTGTGGATGTGCTGATGAGCCAGTGTGAATGTAGGAAGGATGGCCAGTGTGTGAGATCAGTGTGTCATTACCTGTGTGACAGGTGCCAGTGTTATTAACGCTGAGTGAACTCGTGTTATGCTGATCGGTGTTAGTGTTGTACACAGTGCTGGCCACATTATTTATACAATCCATCAACGTCCACCCAATATTTCAGTGTTTATTTTATGTGCTTGGACAGCACTCCTAAAACATCCAGGGCCATGACAGTATTCCTGGCATACGTTAATTCAGCTTCCCATACACAGATGAGCTGAGCTCCTTGCAATGCCATTTGCATTCACTGCTGTAACCATCTGCCATTGCTAATTTAATAAAAGATTAATTTAAACCACCCACATACAGGGAGGTACTGAATACGCTTGTACGGTGGCTATAACAGTGCTCTTCCTCTCTCTTAGTTGACAAGCAGCACATGAACATCTTTATCTTGCTGTCCAACACCCCGAGTACTGTGCCTCGAAACATTGCAAAAGAGAGATGAAAGAGTTCAACTGTCAAGTTGTCCACATTTAGATTGCTTTGGTCAAGATTACACAAAGTGCTAAATCAGGAGAGTTCAGCGATGAAAGAACTTTAAAGAAGTGGCAATTATAATTTATCCATCTTATTCTGTATTGTTTATATTATTCCCAGACTAATGTTCAATGTCACGGCCGCTTAATAAATAGTTGGGTCCGAACACATGAATTGGAGTATAACATAGACAAATGCATTGCCAAGTTCAACCATACATCTTGTCCCAGCCGATGAGTTGAAAACAACTGGCTCTTTATGGGAACAGCTGTACCAGCCAACAATTGCAAGCCATTTTCATAAATGAAACAGTCTTTATTTTTTTCTAAACAAATATTTTCAGCTTGAAACAGTTTTTAGTTACCTTTTTAGTCTTCATTCCTCCTCTCCGCACTTGCTCAATGGGAAAGATTCCATATTTGGCAATAAATTCACATTGTCTTCATTGCAAGTAAGGATTATGTTGTGAATAAATTGGGGGCAATAAAACAGAAAGCCACAGCTTCCTATAGCAGAAAAGCAACATGATGAATTATGCTTTGCTTCTAGTGACCAAATTCAGAACTAGAACATAAAGTGTCTCTACTGCATGACATGAATAATGCTCCAGATAAATGCGCAATGTTCTTCACCTAAGATAACATTGTCCTTGTCTAAAGTCCACTTTTTCTGTTTCTTTGACCTTGTTAAATGTAGCTGTTGTCTCATCAGTCTGTCTAAGAATTCCCTTCAATGTGTCCTATTTTCTGTGAGTCACTTGTATATCTTGTTTCATTTTTGGCTGTTTTTAATTATTTCCACTTTGTGTTTCAGGCATGAGAAGGCATCAAATGATTTTACGTTGAGGGTAGAGTAGTCTGTGTGACATCACAATGATTGCGCAAGTGAGAACCTATGTGATAAGTAAAAATAAAAATCCCCTCCACAATAACAGTAGATGTAAGTATAGAGAACAGCAAATATCAATCGAGCAATTTGCCATGTTTAAATGCACCCTTTGGCATTCAATTATAATTGTGGCTGTTAAATGTATACCAGATACATATTGGTAGTATCTAAAATTATTATGCCAGGGAGGTCCGTTCATGATCTTGGGGAATAGCAATGGAATATGTGATATTCTGCATCCAGTTTCAAAGTTAATACAATAATCAATTGTGTACATTGCTCGTACAGACAGCCCCAAAGCACTAACTTCCAACCCACTAACCGCACTCAACCATTCCTCAAGTGTTTGCATTGTGTTGACTTAGACACAGTTGTTAACTTAAGAGTTGATCGAGTAAAAAGCCAGAAGCAGAATCGGACATGACATACACAATGCCAACAACCACTCACCTTGAACTATGCATTCTGCCCAATCTCCACCTCAGTCCTCAAGTGTTAAGACTTTAACCTTTCAGTAATTCATAATCTATTGCCTCATGCTTTGCAACAAATAGGAAGTTATACCACAACTAAATCTAACAGGTTTCTTAGAAATGCATCTATTGACCTCACTGTTGCCAGGCTGGGGAGATAATCAAATCTTTTTTTCAGGCAGTTAGGTGTCAGACGTATAATAATAATAATCCTTGTATTTGATATAGCGCTTTTCACATCTTATCGATGTCTCAAAGCGCTTCAAAGAATATACTGTAAAGTGAATTGACTGTATATTTGTGGACAAATGTGGCAGTAGGGCCCCACAAACAGTTGTGGATTGAAATAACCAATTTTTATTATTGTGTTTTGTTTTGGACTGATTATTATTAGGCATGTGGAGTAAGGAAACTTGCCCAAGTTTTCACCCTGATCTGCCTGGATTCGAGCACAGGTCTCACGCTTGTATGGCTCTAACCACTGAGTTACTGGAGCTCCACATACGGAAACCCATAACCCTGCTTAATGAGTATTCACACCAGACATTTTTGTGCGTCTGGAATGGAATGTGTACCTGGAGGGATGCAACCTTCTCAGCTGCCTCCGGAGAGTATTTGATTCAGACTCGCTAGAATCAAGGCTTGGGATACTCCGGTCCTGGAGTTTAATCAGATAAAACCCCTTCTGGCAGACCCCTACAGCTTGCCCAGTTTAGGCCATGTTACCTGTTAGGTCTTTGGCTTGCAGAGTTAATAGGAGCCAAGTGGGAAGAATTCCTGCTCCTCGTAATCAGTCTGCCTCTCCTGCCCACAGTTCCCCCGATGAGCCCTATGCTGTCACCAGCAGTCCTGTAGAGTACTATGAACCCGCCTGGCTCAGGAACTGCACTACCGAGCCCACCATGGAGGGTAGATTTGATTCTGATCTTCCGTTGCCAATTGCGTTACCTTGGAGCCAGCTCAGTTGCTGCCCTCCCCACCCTCCCACCTCAATTAAAAGCAGCAGAACGATTCCCGATTCCTTCCTAATGTTCCTTCCTAACAAACTCTCAATGCCTAGGTCCTTACGTGGAGTGAACACTTTGGACGAGGGACCAGAGAGCTGCCTGGAACCGTGTGACCACATGAGAGCACGAACGTTTGAGTAGAAAAGGGGAATCATTTTGGGGGAAAAGGTAATGTTATAAATTCTACCACAGAATCACATCAATAACTTTTACGCTACAGTCACTTATCAACTTGCACTTATACATCGCGCAACAATGGGCAGTAATTTTGAATTGCCAATCAAAGTTAATCTCTCCCCAGATTGTCGGCTTCTTCACCATGAACAGAACAGCAGTGACGTGCTGGACTCTCATCCTGTTGGTCGCGATCTTCTGCGAAACCGTCACCGCCAAGGGAGGGAGAGGAGGGGCCCGAGGTGCAGCTCGCGGATCATCCCGGGCCTCCCGCGTTCGCGGGGGTAGATACTCAAAATACTCCAGCCGCAGATCTTACTCATCCCCTCGGAGATTGGTCACGGGATCCAGGCATAGGCCTCGCGCGGCAGCATGCCAGCTTGTACCAGGAAGACCTGGCTGGGGCAGCTCAGTGGGTTACATTAGTCAGTACTATCCCTCAGGCATGAACGGGACGTCTGAAGGAGGCTCCAGCTACAGCATCTGGTCCTCTATAGCCAGAGCCCTGTGGTATTCTTTCAGCACGCCATCCGTGTGCTCCATGCTTACTCTGAAATGTTTCCATTTCTGAAACGTCCTCTAGTTAATTAGGAAGGAATCGGTTAATCATAGCCAATTCAAACCTATTTTCCAGTAACCGTCACTCGATGTGAAGTCCCTTCACATCTTCGTTGGGGATCATACTTTTCATTGTCTTATTAGACTTAAGAATTTATTATCACTTTCACCCAAAGGAATGTTGTTCCTCTTACAAAATACACTGCACTTCACAGGATATCTCATGATTCGCTGTGAGATAACAACTTGTACTCATATAGCCCCCTTCACACGGGGTAGCATCTAGGAGAGCTGACGTTCACCCAAAATGAAATGCGTTACATTAAACACAGGATTACTATTATTATAATATGACATTGGCTTGCAGCATTGAATAGACTTAGATAATTTAAGACTGTATTTCAATACATTTCCTCCAAGAAAATTGAAGCGTATAGTATAGCACTAGTTAGGTCAGATGCACCAAAACACGTGCACACATAGCACTGCTTGCTCCAAGTCACTCTGCTACAATCTCAGTTGCACTCACTGGAGACTTGGATTGTTGATAGAATCTGGTGGTTCCTGCCTTCATCAAACGCCACTTCAACATTGGCAATGCCTTCTATTATGCCTAATTCAAACAGTTAAATCAGGCAAATGCAAAGGGAGCTTTCTACCTTACTGTTAAATGTAATTTTTTGTTGTGGTTGCACCTGTTCTCAAAAATTTAATTGACCTCTCAGTATTTTTTAACAAATTATTTCAATGTGAATCATGAGCAAACTGAACAATGTGTTGTCAGTATGTCTTCACTGTAGCCTGTCTAAGCTCTATACAGAGCAATCATGGTGAAAATGTAATGTGTTTTGCTACTGCAGTACCTTACAAGCAAAAATGTACAATGTGCAAGAGAGGGTTTGTGGATGAAGTAGGTTTAGACAGTGCTTTGTGTTCTTTCTCAATGTATATCAATACAGTATATTTATATACAGCAGTATAAAATAGTGTTTCATCAATAAATTATTAAAATGTAAAAGAACACGGCACATAAAGAAATTAAGTATCTGGTGTATTGAAGTGCTTTTTATTGTGTTATGCTGTACGGTACTTTGTTTAATAACACTTTATTTCACCTGGATATATTTTGAATGCATGAAACATTTGTATGAAAATAAAATCTTTTTTGGGTTAATACGTACCTTGTGAATAAAATTTAGTAATAATAACAGTGGATGAGGATGTTGTGATACAATTTATTTTGTCAATTCTTAATTGCTTTATTTCTTCAACATTTCTTTAAGACTTATTAGACATTGTAACGGTATCATGACTAGTCACCCTGTATAAACCTAGAAGGCCAATACATGGGATTGATGATAGACAAGAACAAGTGAAAATACAGCCCCTCATAAGGTCATAGTTCAGAGATCCCTCCAAACCAATAATAACGTACTGTTCAAACAAAAGTATACTTTTTTTAAAATCATAATTGTACAATTCTCTCAATCAACACGGTTTATTAAGAAAGGCAAATTGGGTTATTTCTCAGACATCTCATTGACATGTGTAGCAACATCATGTTGCATATTTACAAACTGGGCAGCTTTTTAAAATGATTTTATGCAATACTGCCGTAACTGGAGTATGTGATTCAGAAGTCTGGAGGCAAGGATGCTCAATTTACCACTATCCACCGTGTTCAGACGTACATGACATAGATGACACAGACACTTTCTGCACAGGTGCCACAGGTCATTCACCTGAAGCATTTTGTAAAGTCGACTGTTCTCCAAGCTTTCAAAGGTACGTTATCAGTCCAGCATGACCTTTCCCAGCTCTCCTTTCCTGAAGGCTCTAATGAAGTCATATGCAGCTGCAGTGTAGTTTGGAATAAGGACCTTTATATCCCCTTGAAAAAATTACAGCATTTTCAGTCAACTTCAATCCAGTGAATTATAATTATACTCTGGTAATAATGGCTGATGTTTTTGCACTGATTTATCACACCGAAGAGCAGAATGTGTACATTATCTCAACTGAAACAAATATTTTGATAGCAATGAGACAAGATCTAATAGAGAACAGTAGAACACTGCTTATGTACAACAAAAGGTGAAACTGCACAAAGTCCTGTTTAAATAGAGCATGAATGGGATGAATACAGCTTCCATTTCAATGATTTAATCACTTTGGGATTATGGTTACCAAGGATTATTTGAAATGTGTTTTTAATCCTCCCTTTTAATGTGGCATGAATGGTTTGGGTGTTATACTGTGAGTGTTTGAATCAAGGTCTTAAGGTTACAACAGGGACTGTTAAAACCATTGGTCACCCAATGGATCAGCAACATTTGAGGTTTGTACGAAGGCTCTTTCCTTCAGTTGCTACATATTCACATGATCCCAGGTCCACCGAATGTCCTGAATTTGTGTGTTTTCAATCATAATTCTTACAGCACGCTGGAATATCTAAGTGATTTCCGACCTCACTTGTACAAGACATAATTGAAGCTCACATTTTAAACTGCCTGAGGTCAGTAAACAGCTGCATCGCTTAAAATAAACCGAGAGCTGGGTAAATCACGAGGGTCGAATGTAACTCTTTGAAGATTACAGTCATGTTGCTGCTCCATGATAACATTAGAAGGGGTTATTGTTTGAGTTTAACCACTTTCGTTTGATGTTGTTCCACACTTACAGGGAGATAGTTTCACATCACATTCCAATTCTTGAAACTATTTTTCCTCTGAAGGGGCTTCAAACTTATAAACACATAAACCCAGATCACATAATAACACTCAAAGTGCCTCCAGCTCAAACAGAGCAATGTAGTGTTCGCACGTAGTTTTTCACGCTTCTTTAGCTAATAGATTTTGATGCTTCATATAATCAGACTACACAATTAAAATTTGCAGATGTAATCTGTCACTAGTGGTGCTGTCTTTTAATTTATTGGCAACTTGTTTGTTGTTAAGTTTTACGGTCAGTGCACGTAACTCCAGGGTTACGAGGCTTCATGTGTCTTGTGCTTATTCAAAAGGGCAGAACTATGGCAGTTTCTCACCTGCCTTCGCACTATGTCCCTTGATACCCCTATGTGGCAAAAATACTATTTCTAATAGTAATACACCTTGAGGATAGGTTTGGGACTCCCGCATTATCAGAGAAGCCATTATCAGAGAAGCACAGTCAACTTACCAACACCAGTCAGAGCTTTTATTTTCTGGGTTTTGCCTAGATTTACTGCAATTTTTTTAAGCACCATCTGGATATCATCGCAGGGCTCTCCAAGCTGGTACCGTTCCACATAACTGAAAGAAATGAGGAATGAAACTATGAGGTATGGATCTCAACTATATATTGAAAATAACTCCACTCAGAGGGTAGTGAATTTATGGAATTCACCACCTCAGAAGACTGTAGATGCTCAGTCCTTGAACATTTTCAAGGCTGAGACTGATAGATTTTTGAAAAATAGAGGGATCAGTGGATATGGAGATAGGGCAGGTAATTAGAGTTGGTAGAAGATCACCCATGATCTTATTGAATGGCGGAGCAGGCTCGAAGGGCTGAATGGCCTAATCCTGCTCCTAATTCTTATGTTCTTATGTTCTGAAAGCCAGAGTTACTCAATTGGCAAATACAAGGAACCGTCTTTGGTAGATTGTTGACATGCATGGCTTTTTTTTGTGAAATGTTTAATTCTCAGGTCGCTGAACTCCAAAACACAAGAATTTATGAAATAAAATTACAAGTCTCAACCTAAGTGAGAAAAACAGCAGTTCATGCCCATGCTTCTTTTCTGCCGTGTGAAAATGCACAGGGAAGAATAATTATTATTTTTGTTAGATAAAGTTATCAACGGATACAGAGCAAAGGTGGGTAAATTGAGTTGAGGTCTAGATCAACCATGATCTAATATAATGGCAACAGGAAAGGGTGGAATAGCCTATTGTTACCATAAACCACATTTAGAGGATCTGCAGGTTTACCCCCATTAGAACAATCAAACAACTCCAGGGCTACTTCAGTCCAGAATACAAGCCATTCTTACATACAGAAACTTGGTTAATTCACCATCAAAATTTGCGTGCGTAAGTGTGTTCACCAGCTTTTGAATGTGACTCATTACAATAGTATCTGTCATAAACAGAGTGCTTTGTAAAATAATTCTTACTCAAACTTCTGTTGTTTATTGAGGGTAAAAAGCAGATAATCGGCAATTACGTCTTCTCCTACCAAGTGATCCAATATAGTTCCTAGGAAGAAATGTTAAAATGAAAAACGGATTCAAGCACAATACATTTAAAGAAACATTTTCATGAAGAGATTTTGTATAAAATGGAACGCTTTGCAGTAAGTTGTTATTATCATGGAGTCCTGTAGCTCAGTGGTTAGAGCACTCGCCTTGCAAGCAAGAGACCTGGGTTCAATTCCAGGCAGGGCAAAACCTTGGACAAGGTTCCTTATTCCACCCGCCTAATAATAATACCTCAAAAGAAACAACAATAAATTGGTCATTTCAATCCACGACTTTGTGGAGCACTGCTGTGTGCAATTGGCTGCCACATTTTGCTGACAAATATAGAGTCAATTCACTTTACAGTATATTCTGTACAGTACAGTAAAAGTCAGTTTATCCGGCACCCGATCAACCGTAACTTCCGTGTAACCGGCACATCAAAAAACAAGATCTGCATTCGATTCACCGGAATTTATCTGGAAAAATGCATTAAATTGTTTTTTTTTTTTTTCTGCTACTAGTGCCTGAAGGTGGCACTGCTGTTTTTTTCCCCCTCACAACGAGTACAGTACGATTACTTTTGAATGCTGCATTAGGGTGGGAGAGAGGGAAAGAGGGGGTAGGAGAGAGAGGTGGGAGAGAGAGAGGGTGGGGGAGTTGATTAATTTAGATGGAAAATGAGAGGAGTGGAGGGGGGTTGGGTTTGGAGCCATTGAGATGATAGACTGACTGACTGTGTGTGTGTGTATGTGCATGTGTGTGAAAGAGAGAGAGAGGGAAGGAGGGAAAGAAAAAAAACCTTTGATTGTGTGCTGTGTTTATAGTCTGTAATCGATATTTATTGCTTTATTGGTAAGTATCCATGCAATATTCTGTTATTACTTAGTCTATTATTAATATGGTATGTTTTAAAATATATATATATATATTTTTTAAATTTAATTATTTTCTTGCATTTTTGGCTGAATATCCGGCACGCGCTTTAACCAGCCTTGGCCAGGTCCCGAGGGTGCCGGATAAACAGGCTTTTACTCTATTATTATTATTATTATAACCAGCAAACAAGTGCAAAAGTAAAGGTGCTGAACCTACCACAGAGTGCCAGCTTCATGCCAACTTCCACATTTTCTATGTGTGGTGAAAAGACACCGGGTGTATCTAATAAATACATGAGGGGTCGATCACAGACCTGCAGAAACACACACCATCTATCAATACCTATTGTGAATTCACTGGAGGACAAGAAAAGGAGACAGAAAAGTACTTGTCCCAGATTCAGCCAGCTAGCCTGCTCCAATTTTGAGTTCCAAGCCAAGCGACCATTTGCATGTGCTTTCAGGCTGAGATGAAATTAACTATTAATAGGGAAACAATCTGAAGGCAGAGTTAATGAAAACACTGCACTGCGCTTCCAATTGAGCTCTTCGCCCACATAAACACAGTCAATTCACTTTACAGTACATTCTATGAAGTGCTTTGGGAAGTCTAGAAGACGTGAAAAATCCCTATAATCAAACGCAAGGATTATTATTATTGTTGTTGTTATTGTTATTAACGCTGTGCACTTTTACATTCCTCCTCTTCAAATATTTAGCAAATGATTGTCGCTTACTGCCACTGGAGGCTTCCTTTGAAATATTAATACTCCCGTCAATATTGGAAGCTGGGTATGCCAAACATTTCCTATCAAGTTAACAACAATTTCTATTTTAAATGTTTTAAAAAAACAAAAGGTACATTTGAAAATGTGCCACCAGTTCCCTTGTTGGCAATGACATTTGCTGAATTGCGTAGATGTTGAATTTAGATTTACCTGAATCTTTGTCAACACAGCTCTGGTAATGCCTGGTTCCCCACCGACCCGTGAGGCTTTCCCTGTAAAAAAACAAGACAGACACATGACACCAATCTGCCCCACACACAACATAGTGCACTTATATCGCACCCTCCATGCAGGGTTGCATCTCAGAGCGCTTAACAGTGGCAGAACCTGACTTCGAGACAGGGGTAGGGGGAGATGGCTGTAAACACGGTCAAAGAGGAAAGTTTTCAGGTGGGACTTGAAAGGGGTGAGAGAAGGAGCAAGGCAGAGGGACTGAGGGAGAGTACACAGCTCCACATAGAGCACACACTTGCTTATTATAAGACACAAGATTGCAATGCAATGCAGATTCCTGCTACTAATATCACTAATTTCAGCCACTGAGATAGGTATCAAGGAATGGCTAATGTTTCTACTTAGAGATTAACAAAGGTTTAACAAAGCGAGTTAACACTCAAGTGTAGTACTGGGGAGTGTAAGCACTGCATTGTCAGATCTGCCACCTTTCAGATGAGATGGTAAACTAAAACCCCGACTGCCTGTGTGTGTTAAACATCCTGTGTTACTATCCAAGCCAACAAATCCTACAAACAAAGTCTCCACACGTGAATTACTGTCAAGTGCTTTGAGACGTTTATAAGGTGTTATATAAACATAAGTTCTTACTATTGTTAATGATGAATCCCTCACAAATTCAAGTGAATTACAATTGCACAATGATGAAACAGACATGTCACACCTTTCTTTAGATACATTCTTCGCATGGCGTTAATGAGAGACGACTTGCCCACATTTGGCACTCCAATCACCATTAAGCAGAACTCCCAGTTCTATGGATAAATGGAGGAAAATGTTCAGTGTCACGCCAGCCTTCAAATGCATCAGAGCTCTACCTACAAATAACCAAGAATGTATGTCCCAGGTGTGTTCATGATAACTCAAGAGCACATCCCACTGTTAGTGCAGTGTTGATTTCATAATTGTACCATTGTAAATTATCTATAAATTTAATGCATCCAAAGTGCATTGATTTAGTATAGTAACTGTTCATCCATCAGAATTTGACTTTGCAGATAGCAGCATCTTAGCATTCTCACCTCTGCCCTGTGATACCGATCACTTTCCTCTATCAGCTCCAAAACAGTAGGAACTATCTACCAAAAAAGCACAAATTACATTTGTATAGCACGTTTCATGTCAGGAGGATATCCCAAGGTACTTAACAGTCAAGGATTTGTACCTGAGCTGGGGGTTGGGATCAGCAGGATGGAGGTCAGGGAGGGTGGGCGTAGGAGGGTGACCAAAGGTGCAGTTGAAGAAAAGGGCTTGAGATGGGAGTTGAAGGAGGCAGGGGAGGGATGAGGTGAAGGGATTGTTGGATGGAGTTCCAAAGGATGGATGGGATGGGGACAGAGAGGCTGAGGCTCGATTAGTAAAACACAAATCTCGGGGAAAATCATTTCACACAAAACTGGTTCTTAATCTGTGGTATTTCTCAACAGTATTTCTTAATAAGGAATTGTGAGTCAGGTAAACGAGAACACTTTGCGGCAGTTGGAAAATCCATGGGAACTCTGGTCTGTTGAGTTTCTGAACCAGTGATTGACACCAGAGTAATATTGGTGTCAGATCACATGTTTAACAGTCAGAGGCGCTGGGAAGCTTATATTTGTATTTTGAATGAAATCAGAGACATCTTCCAACATATCATTCTGACCCATAGGTCTGTGTCCCACAGCCCACAATGTGGTATATGAAATATTAGCTTTAAGAAAAATGTATCTTCAAACTCAGATCAACTGCGTGATAAGAACTTACTTTTTTCACATATTCATCGCTTTGCCGCCGGCAGTCTGCGAAGAGAACATTTTGTATGTCTTGTTTTTCCAACTCACTCAGGATTCTCTAGGCAGGCAAGAAACAAGAAATCATCTCCATGTGGTAACTTATTGACACATTTCCTTCCACTTTCCCCTCAGACTGTGCACCTCGCAGAGCTTAGAGATTGAGCCATTCTATAACAATACCTTTCTGCGCTTTGCAATGATTGCCTCCATTCAGCATCTAATTTTGGTTAAGAACAGAAAATTCCCTGCATGCAGCATATCACGGTGAATCTGCATTGTACCACTCGGAAGCACATTCACTTTCTTTTAATTATACGGTATTTCCTTGACCACTCTTTGGACATTTTTCCCCTCCCCACCCCCTTCATCTCCTACTCCTAGCTTGGATGCTAGCACTGTCAGTGCTTAGCGACGTCCTCCTGAGGTATCAATGTAAATTGTATTATACTGTACTGCTTAATAGTATTTTACAGAAATAGCTGGATGTTGAGATTCCTTTGGTTAAACAGGGATGATTCAACTCACAAGCTGAGGTTGCTCTTGATAAAAGTTCTTACCCGTTTATTTGTAAGATCAGCTAAATCCATTTTGTTCAGTACAAGAAGATGTGGTTTAATAGCCAAGTTTGCTTGAAACAAAGGGTTACGGCCGGACAGAGGAATGTGTTGTTAAAAAGTCAAGGACAAATGCATACATAATAAATGAATTACTTATATAATAAAGTAAGAATTTACAACCATGAAGG
Source organism: Hydrolagus colliei (assembly GCA_035084275.1). Classification (NCBI taxonomy): domain Eukaryota; kingdom Metazoa; phylum Chordata; class Chondrichthyes; order Chimaeriformes; family Chimaeridae; genus Hydrolagus; species Hydrolagus colliei. The sequence goes on from CM068748.1 coordinate 17,562,492, forward strand.
CACTGCCAATTAAACTACTTTCCATTAAAAAATTAACAATTTTCATCAGCAGATATCTATCTCTAAATAATAATAATCCTTGTATTTTGCATTGTGATATGCGTATTATCATGTCGTCAAAGCGCCTCACAGATGAACACAGCAGACAATTTGTACGCAGCAATGTCTCAAATCAGTGGATTTGTGTGAACTAACTAATTGCTTCAGGACTGCAATTTACTTTCCAGTAAATCCATATCAGTTCAAATTACAGTACACACGTTCAAGGTGCTTTCAGGCAAACAATGTTGAAAACAGTACAATAAGAAAAGGATATCCTGGCATCATGAACTTCAATAATGCAATCCACTTTTTTCAGACTGCTCTGCATCTTTTTAAGACCTTTTATCAAAGAATACAAAAAAATCCAGCAAACTTCAGTAGAGTAAAAACATTTAATTTCCACACTCGAAAAAAATAAACTAAATTCTCTCATTTCAATTGCGCTGTCAATGGAAGGCAGTGAGAGTAAAGCAAGCTTTAACCCTGACAAGTCTTACATCCTTACAAGAAATGGTTTTATCGGAGACACAAAAATGTATCCTGGGCCTCAGAGAAGTACACCTTTGATTGGGTTACATCTCACACACAGATGCACATCTTATGGTTTTACCAAATTACATTTGAGCATAATTGCTCTCATGTATTCTTTGAATGACCCATCACCGTGGTTTTATGTATGTAACCAAAACATGGACATTTTTTCACATCTGGAATTGGATACTCACTCTGTTCCTAAAGGGATGTCATTTGCTTACATTTTTAAACAATTCCAGTGAGTGTGAGTGCAGATTGGCAAGAGACGATGGCGTGAGAACCTGAATAATAATCCTTGCATTTAACATACCGTCTCATCGCATCTTCAAGACACCTGAAAGCGCTTCACAGGATATACTGTAATGCAAAGTGTGTTTCGTGGGCAAAACGCAGCTGCCAGTTTGCCCGCAACAACGTACCACAAACAGCCATGGAGGGGGTGACCAATTTTATTCAGGGAATTTATTTGCAAGGGCATTGAGAGAGAGAGAGAGAGAGAGAAGGTGCCTTCTCTTTTCGATTTGTGTCATGAGATCTTTAACATCCACCTAAACAGGCAGATGGGACCTCGGTTTAATCTCTCATCCAAACAACACAATTCATCTCCAGCAATGCAAAGAAGTGTCAGATTAGACGATGCCATTCCGATGTGGAGCTGGAACCCACAACCTTCAGACTGAGAAGCCAGAGTCAGGCTGACACACGAGTGTGCAAAAACAGCTTTCTATCCTGACCACATTCCCTCTCCCTTCCCCTCCCCCATCTCTCCCCCTCCCTACCCGGGCTCTCACCCCTCTCCTCGTGTCTCTCTCCCCCCACCTCCCCTCTCCCCGTGTCTCTCTCTCCCCTCTCCGCCCCCCTCTCCCCGTGTCTCTCTCTCCCCTCTCCCCGTGTCTCTCTCTCCCCTCTCCCCCCCCTCCCCTCTCCCCGTGTCTCTCTCCCCCCCCTCTCCCCGTGTCTCTCTCCCCCCCCTCTCCCCGTGTCTCTCTCCCCCCCCCTCTCCCCGTGTCTCTCTCCCCCCCCTCTCCCCGTGTCTCTCTCCCCCCCCTCTCCCCGTGTCTCTCTCCCCCCCCCTCTCCCCGTGTCTCTCTCCCCCCCCTCTCCCCGTGTCTCTCTCCCCCCCCCCTCTCCCCGTGTCTCTCTCTCCCCTCTCCCCCCCCCTCTCCCCGTGTCTCTCTCTCCCCTCTCCCCCCCCCCTCTCCCCGTGTCTCTCCCCCCTCTCCCCTTGTCTCTCTCTTCCCTCTCTCCCCCCTCTCCCCGTGTCTCTCTCTGCCCTCTCCCCCCCCTCCCCTCTCCCCGTGTCTCTCTCCCCCCCCTCTCCCCGTGTCTCTCTCCCCCCCCCTCTCCCCGTGTCTCTCTCCCCCCCCTCTCCCCGTGTCTCTCTCCCCCCCCCCTCTCCCCGTGTCTCTCTCCTCCCCCCTCTCCCCGTGTCTCTCTCCCCCCCCCCCCCCTCTCCCCGTGTCTCTCTCCCCCCCCCTCTCCCCGTGTCTCTCTCCCCCCCCCCTCTCCCCGTGTCTCTCTCCCCCCCCCCCCCCCTCTCCCCGTGTCTCCCCCCCCCCCCCCTCTATTCTCTGACTGTCTGTTCCTGGCCTCCCCCCCTCTCAGTGAGTCCCACCTCTCGCCATGTGTCCCGGGAACCACCTGGCCACATCTCTGTTGCCGAAGTCGAATCTCTCCCGGACCCGGAGAGCAGCCAGCGCCGCGCGGGAGCTCATCACCCCGGGCTCGGGGCACAGGCGACAGCGGGGACCGGGGCCGCCTGAGCCTGTCCTGGCCACGGGTCCCTCCCACTGTACCTTCCCCCAGCCCGGGCCGGTGTCACAGCGAACATCCTCCCTCCTCATCATTAGTTCCCGGGTCAACGCAAACAGGAGGGGAGAGAGTGGTGGGGGGGGGGTTGAGGATCAGGAGGTGGGTGCGGAGGATCAGGAGGGGGGGGGGGGGGGGGGGGGGGGGCTGAGGATCAGGAGGGGGAGGGGGGCTGAGGATCAGGAGGGGGAGGGGGGCTGAGGATCAGGTGGGGAGAGGGGGGGTGGGGGGTGCTGAGGATCAGGAGGGGGGGGGTGGTTGAGGATCAGGAGGGGGGGGGGGTTGAGGATCAGGAGGGGGGCTGAGGATCAGGAGGGGGGGGGGGTTGAGGATCAGGAGGGGGGCTGAGGATCAGGAGGGGGGGGGGGGTTGAGGATCAGGAGGGGGGGGGGGCTGAGGATCAGGAGGGGGGGGGGGTTGAGGATCAGGAGGGGGGGGGGGCTGAGGATCAGGAGGGGAGAGGGGGTGTGGGGGGTGCTGAGGATCAGGAGGGGGAGGGGGGCTGAGGATCAGGAGGGGGAGGGGGGCTGAGGATCACGAGGGGGAGGGGGGCTGAGGATCAGGAGGGGGAGGGGGCTGTGGATCACGAGGGGGAGGGGGGCTGTGGATCACGAGGGGGAGGGGGGCTGAGGATCACGAGGGGGAGGGGGGCTGAGGATCAGGAGGTGGGGGGGGGGCTGAGGATCAGGAGGGGGGGGGGGGCTGAGGATCAGGAGGGGGGGGGGGGCGGCTGAGGATCAGGAGGGGGAGAGGGGGGGTGGGGGGGGGGCTGAGGATCAGGAGGTGGGGGGGCTGAGGATCAGGAGGGGAGAGAGTGGGGGGGGCGGGTGGTTGAGGATCAGGAGGGGGGGGGGCTGAGGATCAGGAGGGGAGAGAGTGGGGGGGGCGGGTGGTTGAGGATCAGGAGGGGGGGGGGCTGAGGATCAGGAGGGGGAGGGGGGCTGAGGATCAGGAGGGGGGGGGGGGGGGCTGAGGATCAGGAAGGGGGGGGCTGAGGATCAGGAGGGGGGGGGCTGAGGATCAGGAGGGGAGAGAGTGGGGGGGGGGTGGTTGAGGATCAGGAGGGGGGGGGGGGGGGGCTGAGGATCAGGAGGGGGAGGGGGGCTGAGGATCAGGAGAGGGGGGTGGGGGCTGAGGATCAGGAGGAGAGCGAGTGGGAAGGGCGAGGACATCAGCGTTTGATCCAGGGAAAGTTCTTGGTCAAGAAGTGGGATGAAAGAGGCTGAGGTCCTGGGGATGGTGGGGGGGAGGGATAAGGTACTGGGGTGATAGGGCGAGCTATGAGCCGTGGCTGGCCGGGGAAGGAATGGTGGCTGAAGCGATCAGAAAGGGACTGCCGTGAATGAACTGGAGTGAGGTGGGATCAAGGGGGCGGCTGCGGTCGCCATGTCAGGACACGGGGTTGACGTCTCAGGGAATGCCTCATTGCCCTTTGAACCAGGGGTGATTGGATGTGAGGTTGAAGCCTAAGCCGGCTGCAAATTTGGGGATCAGTGGCAGAGCCGGATGAAGTTGTAGTTGTGGGAAAACGCAGAATGGGTTATGGCACAGATGTGAGGTTTAAAGGACAGCAGAGGGTCAAACAGGACACAAACTCACAATTACGGAGCACAATTGGCTCAGTAAAGTGCATCCGTGAAGGGGGATGAGGTGTGGGGCTGAGAGCCTGGTATCAGGAGGCAGCGCCTGTAGTGTGGAGGCGCTGACGAGAGCCAACAGGATAGCCTCGGTCTTGTTGACATTCACTTGGAAATAGTTAAGTGCTCAACCAGGACTTGATGTCTGAAAGACAACTCACACATGAAAGTAGGCGCTCGCATTCTTGTTTTGGTGTCAGGCCCACAAAAGTTTGCGGGGGCTATTCAGTATTGATCCAGGGTGATCTTATGGATTGAGCCTCGAGAGACTTGTCAACCTGAATTCCGCGGAATGAAAGCCAAATCTAAGTGTTCAGTAAGTCCCAAGAAAATGTACAGAAAAATCAGCTTTTTTGAAATTTATTTGTGACCAAGAGAAAACATTTGTATATTGTGTGCAAAATACAAGTTCTTAACTGAACAAACAAAAAATAATTTCTCATGCAGCAATTTTAAGCAGCCATTCATTGATCATTAATTATAATAATAAATTTCCCACTTCAATCCATGATTGCTTATGCGACATTGCTGTGTACAACTGGCTGCTACATTTCACCCATAAAATCTAGTCAATTCACTTGAAAAGTGCTATAATCAAATGTAAGGATTATTATTATTATTATTTACAGTATATTCTGTGAAGCACTTCAAGACACCTTGAAGATATGATACTATATTAAAAGCAAGGATGATTATTATTAGCACTGTGTGTCAGCCTGGCTCAGTTTGTAGCACTCTTCCCTTAATAAGGTTGTGGCTCATAAGTCTGTGGTTTAAGCCCCACCTTGGGATGTTAAACTCACACAATCTAGGTTAATATTCCAGTGCTGGGGACTATTCCTGTTTAGGCAGACATTAAAAATCCATAATCTATAATTAGATTAAATTTCTTCCAACGTCCTGGCCAACAATTGCCCAAATATAGCTGTTTGTGGGACATTGCTGTGGGCAAATTGGCTGCCTTGTTTTCCTATAAAATACACATCCACTAAATTTTGCAGTATATTCCATGAAACCCTTTGAGAAACCCCTCTGATGTGAAAGGTTCTATCATAATCTTTGCATTTTTGTATCAAATATAAAGTTTACTTACCATGGAGGGATTGATATTATCTTAGATTTGTAAAAGCATTTTTTGTGAAGCATAAGCATCGGCTGAGCATTTTAATTCCAACAACATTAGAGGAGATTTACAGTATGAAAAAACAATTAAATTACGCAATTTGGAATTGGTGATTCATCATTGGACTTTTGAACTTACAGCTTGCCAAAATAAACAAGCAACATATACAAAAAAGGCCACATAGTTACCTTACTCTTCCCTGTTACATTGTAGGAATATTTAAAAACATTCTTGAAACTATTGTGTACTAGCTACACAAAGCCCTACAGTCTACGGATTTGAATTTGTTCCCATGGAAATGAAAGAGTAATGATCGATTAGTCGGTCTGCTTCCCTCCATCCTGACTCCAAGGCTCCGTGAGTGGTAGAAAAAAATGTCCGGTGAGTTGCTTCACCAGCAAAAAGCACCTGTAAAGGCTGAAAAATTACAGTTCTAATGTTATTAAAAGGTCACAAAAAAGCCCACCACTGAAATTCTAATTAAAAGATTATTCTACAAATTATATATTTGTTGGTGAAGAGAGACAAGAACACTGTTTACTTGTATGATTTTAGGTTCTTTCTGTTTTACCGAATAATTAAGGCAATTAATTACAGGGTACCCAAAATAATACACTCTCTACAAAAAAGAATTCTGTTCAGTACCTGTGCGTTGGTTGATTCAAATGGGAGAGGTTGTGCGATGATATCAATGTCATTTCCAGAGCTGCCAACTGCCTTGTAACTATAAGACCCTTTAGTGTAAGGCTCACTCTGCCATTTTGATCGTATAATATTCTTTGGTAGAGGTATTGATGGATTTCCTAAATAAAATCACAAGTTACATTGCGGCATGCTAGAATACATTCTTGAACTCTTGTAACTCAAGAGTAATGGACACTGTACCTGTAAATCTACGCAACAGATGTGTCAAACAAGTTTTGACTTCTAAATCAGATAAGGTCTCAGAGAATTCAGCTTCATCCCCAGTAAGCACAGCCAAAAGGACATAACCATACCTGCAAATAAGAGGAATTAAGAGAATTGAGAAACTGAGAAATATTCAATGATTGTTACAGCAAATCAATTCTGCAAATCAACACAACTGAATTTAACCCTTTGGATAACCAGCTTAAATATTTCAGCAACGCAATAGCATTTTTCTGTAGGATTTAATAATATATATTGTAATAATAATGATATTAAATCATTCCTTTAATTCATACATTTCCTGAATTCCAAACAATCTTCTGATGGGGACAGAAAATCTTGGAAAGTGTACTTTCTATTGAAATACTCATTTGCTCAAGAGTTTAGAATCAGGAGACTCCAGATTGACTTTCAGCCTGGTCTCCAATAAAGTTCTAGTATTTTAAGTTTTCCCCTCACCAGTCATTTTGTGACCGAGGTGAAAAATCATACTTAATGGATTCCTAAAACCCAAAAATTATACAGTACTGGTACTGCATTTCATAAACCGACAATATACCGTTGTGAACACGAAACACACCTTTTGAGACATCCTCCCAACATAAATGTAAACTTTTTTGAGGATACATCTTTATAACTAAGGGTTTTATGGCTGTTGGGAAAATGCTTTGAACAGAACGTAGTTCCTTCAGACTTGTTCCTTTCCAAGTGAATTCACCCATAAAGTGATGTCTTCAGTTAAGAACCTGGACTCGTTTATTTCACATGTGTGTTTTCTACCATGTTTCCACTAGAAAAATACTGCTGCTTTACTTTGAAAAATTTAAAAAATTATAGCAAAGGATTGTGTGAAACCAGAAAGTTCCTTATTTTGAAATATTCTCCAAACCTATACAATCAAAAATCTCTTGTATTCTTTTCTGTAGGAAATGCTACCATTCTTTAAAGGGTTAAGAATATGTACTAATATTATGTACTGATATGTAATATGTACATTAGTGTACATTAGTGGCTAATAATTTCAATGCGATGTTGGCACATTATTTACACAGTAATATAAACTGTTAAAACACATAATTACTTTTCTGCAGGCTGAAGGATAATGAAGACAGAAATCTTTCTGAACCAATCATTTTCCAAATCTGGCTTCAGATTAACCAGCGGCGACTCATCCTCCCAGACCAATCTGATCATGTCATCTTCCGGCTCCCAGAATGGCTGCTCAAACTCAATGAAGATTTTGTTGTTTAATCCAAATCCCATTTTTTGAATGGATTGAATTTTATCGGTGGGAAGTTGAGGATGAAAAAAAGTCACATAACGTTCCTTCAGGAAACCTAAAGAACAAATAGCATTGAGTAATTTATCCTGGAGTAAGCATTAAACTTATCGAATACTTGTTCAAACATGGGAATTATAAGTTGAACATCACATTAACAAAAGTAGGAATTTTTTGTTGTTGCAATTTCACTCTATCAAAACAGTTGAGCTGATAATTTGCAGAAGATAAATGCCTGATAATTACTTTTCTCAATGAAAAGGAGACAATATATAAGTCAGGTTCTTCATTATTATTGACGCACACCCATCCCTCCTCTCCATTTATTCGGTGTACAGTATTCTGTGAAGCTCTTTGAGACATCTTGAAGATGCGATAAGGTATATCAAATGCAAGGTTTATTATTTATATAGTGCCCTTCACAGGAGGTAGAGTTTCAAAGCACTTAAGACTGTACAACTGCAAAAGGATGTCATTCAGTTTAAATGGGGGTTAATACAACACAAACATTCTGCACATGAATGATTTATAATGATTATACAAATACTGATATTACTTAAATCAGTTTTTTAATTACTGTATATGATTTATGTGTTCTGCACATTCTAGGCCTTCTGAACTGAACTCACCTGATAATAAAATAAATAATCCTTGCACTTGATATAGAGCCTTGTCATGGCTTTGAGATGTCTCAAAGTACTTCACAGAATATACTGTAAAATGAATTGACCGGATGTTTTGTGGGTGAAATGCAGCAACCAATTACACACAGCAGTGTCCCACAAACAAATAAATTATTATTCTTATTTAATTTGTTTTTGTTTTGAAGGGATTACCACCAGACATTTGATCGGCCAATTGACTAACAACTGGGTTCCTACTTATTTCTAAGTAAACAGTGGTGTTTGGCATAAGGAAACTTGCCCAATGTTTTGCCCTGCCCGGGAATCAAACCCAGTTCCTATCGCTTGTGAGGCGAGGGCTCTAACCATTGAATCATCAGCGGAAGATCCCTATTTTTATTTTTCTGACAGCCACAGAAAGAATTGAATCATTTATTACCTAAAGCAACGGTGACTATAACATGATCTGCTGGTATAGTCTCGCCATTTTCACACTCCACCAGAACTGGATAAGAACTTTCCATTGCGTTTGGTCCTTTGAAAGATCCATTCCAATGGATGCACTTCACTGGCTTGTTGTAAGACACAATGTTCTCGGGCAAGGATTTCATCATTGCATCAATGAGGGTTGAAAATCCACTAAAAAATTGTATGTAGAAATGAAATGTGAGTACACAAACACAACACACCTACACATACAGAGTAATTATAACCTACCCACATTTGAAGCAAAGGATCAACACTTCAAAAATTCTACTCACTGATTCAATGTGCACAATTACAATGTTCGCTGAACAGAACTATAATGTATGCAAAAAATACTCACTGAAGACAGAATTATAATTTACAGTATCAACTCATAGAAACAACAAAAACTGCATTTGTTTATACATTGGATGGTGTAGGGTAAATAGACAAAGGAGATGCACATCTACACTATTCATAACTGTAGTTTCCAAATTTCTCTTTTACTAATTTCTTCTCTTCCCTGCAGTAAGATGACTGGGAGAGTTGATGGATAGTGTTGTTAATTGTAATAAATAAGCTCTAAGCCCACACAGATCAATGCAATTCATAATTTCTTTCGACACATACCCAGGAAAAACACAATCAATTCCAGGTAATATCCTGTATTCCTCAACGCTTTCGAACCCAACCGCATCCAAGCTGTGGGACCCGAAAATACAACACTCCAGTTTGATGTGCATATTAAACATAGCAAGTTGAAGCTTGCACTTTTCTTCATCTTCTTTCCATTCCTTTGTGTGCTGAGCGAGTTTACATTTTAGAAATTCGCCCAAGCTGGGGACCAGTGCCTCCGTCGATTGGTCTTTGAGATTAATAGAGGAATATAGTTCCGTTGCGGGATCTGTTATTTCTGGTCCAAGCCTCTTCCCTGAGCTGGAATAAAAGACTGACTGACCAGGTGGGTACCCATCCGATTGCACTGCCTGGTTCTCCTCGGACATCACTTTTTCATCCAGAAGATTGTGCTGGCAGGCCAGCTGAAAGACAGCATTCTGCGCCGAAGGGCCATGGATCCACTGTGCACCAATCTCAATCATGCCTTTTGCTGAATGGGTATTTGAACATAATAATAACAATAAATCTTTCATTTGATATAGTGCCTCATCACGTCTTCAAGGTGTCTCAAAGGCCTTGAGACGTTTGAGACACGGAATATACTGTAAAGTGAACTGGTGTGTGTGTGTTTGTTTGTTTATAGGGATTATTACTCCCTAAAAAGCAATCTGCCAATCGACGGACAACCAGGTTCATATTTACTGTTAGGTAAACAGAGGAGTGTGGAGTAACATTTGTGTAACGTTTCGCCCTGCCTGGGAATCCAGCCCGTGCATTCACTTTTTATTTTTAAAAATATTTTGTTACTGACAGTTGGTTATCATCCCTTTGACTACAAACTGACTGTCTAGGAATTGAACAATTGTTTTCCATTACCATGCTCGTGCCCCATGTATCCGGTGCTGAAGATTGTGCTGAAACACATTTTATCTTTTTGGTTAAAATAAATGTAATTTATTTTAATAAATTAAATTAAATTGTTTTTCTAATTGTCTCCCCACTGGTAGATGCCTCTCTGATCCCGGTCATATTGGGGTGTATGTCTTGGTCAGATAAATTAGTCCTTCACTTCCTGGCTGTTTGTGAGACATTCCTATTGTTCAATTTATCTGCTGAGCTCAGAGCATAGGTACACAATCACGACAATCTATAGTAAATCTTGTTGAAAGGTTTTGAGGCGTTTAGATAATGTGCTCCATCAAATGCAAGGATTATTTATTGATATGTTCCCTCTCCATCCCCAACATAACTTTACTCCCAAATAATAATAATCATTGCATTTGATATAGCGCTTTTCACATATTCTAGACGTCTCAAAGCGCTTCCCAGAATATACTGTAAAGTGAATTGACTGTAAACTTTGTGGGAGAAACATGGCAGCCAATTGCACACAGCAGTGTCCCACAAACAGTCGTGGATTGAAATAACCAATTTTTTTTTTTTGGATTATTATTAGGCATGTGGAATAAGGAAACTTGCCCAAGGTTTCGCCTTGACCTGCTTGGATTCAAACAGATCTCACGCTTGTAAGGGGAGTGCTCTAACCACTGAGCTACAGGACTCCATATAAGAGACAATTGAAATGAGCTGAGCAAATTATTACAAAACAAAAACAGAAGTTGCTGGGAACATTCAGCAGATCAGGCAGCATTTATGGAGAAATGAAAGTAAATCAACATTTGAAACTGGGTTTGGAAGTCAAATACAGAAAAGGTACCTTTACAGTTCACATCTCCTCTGACCAAGGCATTGTACAGGAACTTAAGTTTGGGGGATGGTTCATTTCTGATTTTAGTTCAAAAAAAAATGTGTTACTCAAAAGATAAATTGGGAGTGAGTGAAAAATGAAACTTGATATTCAGATGATGTTATTCGATTACTGCAAATCACAGTGATGAGACTTATTGTCCATTGTTCATGTGCGAGGACAGAGCGACGATAACAGGAAATAATTATAATAACTATAATAATAATTTTTGCATTTGATATAGCGCTTTTCACATCTTATCGACGTCCCAAAGGCGCTTCACAGAATATACTGTAAAGTGAATTGACTGTATATTTGTGGGCGAACATATAAACTAGCATTTATATCGCACCCCTCAAGCAGGCAGACTTGACTGTGGAGGAACACTGAGCTGGGAGGGTAGGGGGGGGTTAGCGGGCGGTGACCGTAGACACTGATTAAGAGGAAGGTCTTCACGCTCGCCCTGAAGATGGAAGACGAAGGGGGCAAGATGGAGGGAGGGAGTTCCAGAGCGTAGTGGCAGGTCACCAACAGTGGGACTGAGGTCACACGAAGCACAAGCAGACACCCCACCCACCTATACTGTAGTTACAACTCTCACCCTCCTTAGCCCTTTCCTCTTGTATAGTTCCCAAAAATAACTCTGACCCTCTCACATCAGCCTTAAATCAAAGCAGATCCCGCCTTCCTCCCCGCTGATTGGCCCCTGGGTACACCCCTTTGTGGCGCTCGCGGTCCCTATTGGTGGCTCGGGCTGTCAGTCAAGTCAGTCAGTCAGTCAGTCAGTCTCTCCCTCACCAAACTGGTGGCTGTGGATGCGGCCCCCGGGGCGGCCGCTCGCTTCCAGCATCAGGACCTGTACCTGGTCACCGGCTGCCAGTCTCCCGGCCGCCGCCAGGCCCGAGATCCCGCAGCCCAGCACCAGCACCAGGGGCTTCCGAGCCTCACAGTTGGCCATGGCCGCTCACAGTCTCTCTGTGTCTGTGTCTCTCTCCTACGGCAGTTGAACCTTGGACCGATCGCTGCCTCCGCACCTCAGCACTGAAACGTCACCGTCTACGACAACTCCTGGCTAATCAGTGGGAGGCGTTTACACCCACACTCACACACAGCCATCACACTGCCTCCCCCCACCTCCCCCAATCTCACTGCCCCCCCCCCCCCTCCTCCCCACCTCCCCCAATCTCACTGACCCCCCCCCCCCCCACCTCCCCCAATCTCACTGCCCCCCCCCCCCCTCCTCCCCACCTCCCCCAATCTCACTGACCCCCCCCCCCCACCTCCCCCAATCTCACTGACCCCCCCCCCCTCCTCCCCACCTCCCCCAATCTCACTGCCCCCCCCCCCTCCTCCCCACCTCCCCCAATCTCACTGACCCCCCCCCCCCCATCTCACTGACCCCCCCCCCCTCCCCCAATCTCACTGACACCCCCCCCCCTCCTCCCCCAATCTCACTGACCCCCCCCCCACCTCCTCCCCCAATCTCACTGACCCCCCCCCCCCACCTCCCCCAATCTCACTGACCCCCCCCCACCTCCCCCAATCTCACTGACCCCCCCCCCCCTTCCCCAATCTCACTGACCCCCCCCCCCTCCTCCCCACCTCCCCCAATCTCACGCTATATCAAATGCAAGGATCATTACTATTATATTATTATTTGAGGCATGATTAGGGACTATATCGAATGCCTTTGATATCAAATGGAAGGATTATTATTATTATTACAGCAAATCCAACCACTTTTATCTCCCATTTCCCAATCCCACAGCTTTATTCCCTATGCTCATTGCTTTACTCCCCCGCCTGTTTACTTAGCCATAAATAGGAATCCACTTGTTTGTCATTTTGGCAGATCACTTTCCGGGGCTAATAAACCCTAAAAACAAATTGGTCACTCAATCCACAACTACTTGTGGGACACTGCCATGTGAAATTAGCCGTGTGCGTTTTGCCCACAAAATACACAGTCCATATACTTTGCTGTAGGGCGCTTTGAGACGCCTCAATAACTTGATAAGGTGCTGGATCAAATGCAAGGATTATTATTATCATGATCTCATTGTTCTCCAATCTCCCTGATTAATTTCCCATTCTCACTGCCCCGCAATCTCACTGATTTATTGAAGAACTTTCTTGCTGGTAGGAAGAAGGCCTTTTCACAGCCAATGATATTCATCTGGTAATAAACAGAAATAGCAACACTGCTTGATAAAATAAGATAGTTTCCAGTGTCCTGGTTGATATTCTCAGATTAAAATTAGTCACTCACTTCATGGCTTTTAGTGCAACATCGTGCAAATTGATTGCCACGTTAGCCTGCTGAAAGCATGGACATTACACTGCAGTATATCCTGTGAAGTGCTTTGAGACATCCTCACAATGCAAAAGATATTACAGCAAAGGAAATGATTAAAATGAATGGATTATGCCGCAATTATAAAATTCACTGTTTTATTTACCAATTTCATTGGTCTGCAATCACACTGTTATTTGCATCTTAGTCTAAAGCCAATATCCCGATGATATTAATCTGGTTCAATCTTGTTCCTGCTTTTCTTCCCCCTGCCTCGACCCCTCCCCTTTTGCTTCTTTACCCCCTTTTGCCCCTAGTCCCACTTCCGTGACTGATTGTGGGACACTGCTGTGCGCAATTTGGCTGCCGCGTTTCGCCCACTAATATACGGTTACTTTTCCTACTATTCTTCATCCTGCCCTGATCCTTCCCACCCTGCTCTTGTCCTACCTAACTGTACAGCGCCTTGGGACGTCCTCTCGACGTGAAAGGCGCTATATAAATGTAAGTTTTGTTTGTTTGTTTGTTGTTGCTTTAACGCTTTCAGAAATTAGGAACAAAGGCCAACCTGCGATTTAAAACTTAACCAGCAAACTTTATTCTGTTTTCGATTAAAGTAAAGCAGTTAGAAGAAAGGGTACTATAGTGTAAGCAATAACTAATACAAGGCACTTTTACTCGTTTGCTGTGCTTCCCAGTTCATACATCATCTCTATTGCTAAAGATAGTGTAGGTAGTTTTGATTGAAAATGCAGCAACAACAATAACAACTTGCCTTTAAATAGCACCCTTCAGAGCACTTGCACAAACATGAAAAGCAGAAAATTGTTTAATTTGCAACAACACAATAATCACCTCAGACATCTCCATAAAACAATGATGAACTACAAAAAAATGTGACAATGTAGAAAATTATTATTTTCCATTTGTTTAAAGTTTGTCCAGAAATTCCACCTGGATCAAGATTCACTTTATTTTCCTAGCAGTCCAGACCATTGAGAACTTTTAAACTCAGTTCAAAATTTTAAAGTCGGTTTGCCTGTGATGAGAAGAATTCATAGAAAGTTAACTACAATATGAAGGCTGAAATCAACAATTTGCCATATGCTGGACAATGAGACTCTTGGAGAAAACAACAACAACTTGAATTTATATAGCGGTTTTCATGTGGGGCAGCATCCTGGAGAACTTGTAATACAGGTACCCCGCCCCAACCGCTCCCTCGACAACCGCGAAACTCATGGTTTGCTAAATGAGACAACCCATGCTAGCCACGTTATTGCTTAACCCTTGCTTATCCACGGGTTTTAACACTAACACTAGCGTTTGGCGCTAGACCCAGTTGCATCAACCAGCTTCACGCTAGCGTCTGGCACCAGGACTCGGTTACGATGTTGCAATCAACCAGCGAGATGTCGCTTCTCTCTTAGGATTAAAGTAAATCTCCGTTGATTTCTCCCTCTGTCTGCAGATCCTAGCAGCCAATGCACCCAAACTTACTCCTCCTATCCCCATAGTATGTATGCGTTTTTTTGTGTTTAGTTCTACGAAACGCGAACTTACTCTCCCAATCCCCATGTTTCCCACAGGTCCCTGCATTTTCCAACCGCGAAAAAGCAAACATACTCCCCCATCCCCATGTTTCCCATAGGGCCCTGTATTTTCCAATCGCGGTTTTACCAACCGCGGAGGTTTTCAGGAACGTATCCCCCTCGGTTGGGGAGGGATACCTGTGTAGTAGAGTACAGTATAGCTAGACGAGACCCAGATTGCTTTTAAAAATCCAGTGTTTCTGCCCAAAGCCATACAACCCACAGCCGAGCACGATTAAGCAGTTTCACCATTCAGACGCAGTTAATGAATGAATCATGTGGATATTAAACATTTGCAACATTATAATTCACAGTTTAATGTTGGAAAAACATTCCTCCTGAAATGTACATTCGCGCATATAAACACTTGCTTCAAAATGAAACAGTAGCTTGGTTTACCTTCAACACAGGATAATTGTGGTAACAGAAGACTGTACAATCTTTGAAATGCAAAAGCATTACTCAACAAAATGCATTTTATGTGCAATAATATTAATAAAGAGAATTAAAAAATAATTGATGCCAACAAATGACAGAGATGAGAAATGACATTGTTGCAGGAGTTATCACAATAAAAGATGTATTTCTAGTTTTGTTTTCCAAAAAAAGATTAAACCAGTTGCTCTTTGGAATATGTGAAGGCGCCAATCCTTCAAACATGATCTTCAGCGTCTGTGTAGTGTTCTATCTGCTGATGGATCATTGATCGCAATGCACTATACCTTTAAATGAAAAAATAATCGAGAACTAGTATTAATCTTTGTGTATTTTCTATATCTTTGATAACACAAAAAATAAACACAGTCACTACACTTTCCAGTACAGTACTGTATATCCTATGAATTGCCTTGTGCTAGCCTCAACCACCCTTCTTGGTAACTTGTTCCAATGTGATAGCTATGTAAAATGCAAGTATTATTATATTTTCAACATTACATGCATTAAATCTAGTTACAGTGAAGTTAGGCTGGGAGAGGGTGGGGTGGGGGGGGGGGGGGGGGAAGCAGAGGCAAACCCAGCATTTTCCTGCACTTGTAATTTATATTACGTTGGGATTTCCATTTTATTATCTTGTTACCACTGTGGAGAGAAAATTATTTCCCTTGTTAATGGAATTGTCTTACCCGTTACATTTATTCTATGTTGTACATTTGTTATGTGAAATTGACACATAAAATAGACTGGATGTACAATTTGACAGTAATCAAATACAGATTAGTGTTCAGTTAGCCTATAATAATTACATGACCAGTTTCTTCATTACCCGTTTGGGAATATCCTGTTGTGTCACTCACAATTTCTTGTTTTCTTGCTCAAAACCAATCAAAGCAGCAACTATAAACTGCTGAAAACAATGATACAGCTTCCCTGAACTCTCTCCTTAAAATTAGTCTCACCAAGACAAAAGTTCTTTAAATCTAGATCTAGAGAGGTTTGAATTTAAAAGACCTTTGATGTATTTGATTCATTTTGCTTTTATGTCTTCCAACTAAAGTTTGAAATTGTTGAATGACTTCAATGTGCCAGCCTCAACCACCCTTCTTCGTAAACTGGTTCCTGCTATTATAGCTCACCATTGTGTAAAGAAATACTTCCTGGTGCCTGTCCTAAAATTGCCTTTCACATCCCTACACTTGTGGTCCTTTGTCCTACTTCCATGACATATCTGAAAGTATTATTATGTAGCATCTTGTAGGGCTCAGGGCATTTTTAGGATTTAAAGAAAGTTGGATGGGGGAAATGAGATGGAGGGGGAAAGGGAGGGACCTCCAGAGGTTTGGAGCATAGGAGGAGATGACAGAGAACCTCAGTTAGCTGAGTATACAGGCTAAGCAATGCAGTGAGGAAGAAGATCACAGAGATACTTACTTTGTGGTCAACTTAACAATCTCTCTTTCCTCCTCTTCCTTCAGTTTTTCAACAAACGTATCGAGGACTGGCATCTCAAACTTTATGTACTGGGCGACCTTTAGGAAGAATTATTTTAAAGAGTGCAAATTAATGTTACCATCAGGCACGAAACAAGGTTTAAAATTTTCATCCACAAAATTTACAATCAATTCACTTTACAGGCAAGGATTATTGTTAAAATATCATCTAGAAATCAGTATAGAGCTTACATCACAGGTGACCTCTTCTCCAAGGTCCTTCTCCATTAAGAATATCCTTGCTATTTTCTCACATGGTCCATGTAGAATCCTTGACACAAGCGGATGCTCTGAATCTTTCAGTTTTGTTTTTTCTGAAACCATAAGGAAACTTTTGTTTACATTTCTTCTCTGATAAATACATACAAGGAGTTTTTATAACAAATGGAAAAATAAAACATATGGAAACAGAAGTTTACTGCAGTCGGTGAAATAAGTGTTTCATGACAGTAGATCTTGCAGATCTTGTGCAATGATATTTTTCTGGTAAGAGTTTCAATCAATCTTTTAATTCAAATTCAATGAAGTCATTCACTTCATTGCTATGTGCAAATTGGCTAAGGTACAATATCAAATGAAAGGATTTTATATATAATTCTCTTTTTGTTAGTTGTTGTCATCCTTGATCAATAATAATAATAATGTAATATTTTGTTTTATCATGCCATTGAAATGCCTCAAAGCACTTAACAAGATTTACTGAAAAGTGTGTGTTTGTAAGCAAATCAGATAAAATATTATCAAATTTTGTAACACTTTATAGTTAGGGATTCATAACCCTATGAAGACTGAATTTCTCAATACAGTATGTTGCGTATTGGGAATGTTTACATGTCCTCAGCTCGGGTCTGAAGCAGTGACTGTCCAGCGCCTTGCGACGTCCTCCTGACTTGAAAGGCGCTATACAAGTGTAATTTTGTTGTTGTTGCTACTAATTAATCAGTCCCACATGATCTATGTTCAACAACAATATATGTGCATGTGGACAAAAATCTTAAGATTATATTGTTCTGAAATGTAGCCATCTTAACTAAGTGCATACTTTTTTACATTGGAAACTGCACACATAAGGTTACTTTACTTGTCACATATTTGTCATGATGGTGAGTTAAAATCAAATTTGTGTACTTGTGTATACTGTATACAGTGGGATTTTCATGTGATTAACTGACTGTTAGATTGTGGGTTGATTGCTACTGTAGTAGCCTAGTTAGTTGATTGCAAGCTCTCTAAATCATAAGGTTGTAGGTTCAAGCTCAACATAAGGACATTGAACTATGGCATTGAACTACACCGCACTATAGTATTGGGGGAACATTGTGTTGTTGGAATGAAAAATTAAAACTAGATCCCATCTGTATATTCAGGTGATTATAAAAGATCCCGTGGCACTATTTGAAAAGCGAAGGGAGTTTCTCTCAGTGTCCTGGTCCACTTTGCCCAGATAAAATTGGTCATTTGCTTTTTACGGCTGCTGGTGGGTCATTATTGTGTAAATTGGTTGAAACATCTTTTCAGATGTTCCGACACAATAGGACTATATCAAATGCAACATCTAATAGTAATATAGAAATTAAAAACTTCTGCTTTTCAGTTTGGTTACGTATTAGCACCCTGCAATACTTTATTCATTTTGACACATGTGAACTTACCTCCAGTTTCATGTACAACGTACAGCGCAAATTCATCGGCACTGTTTTCCACCTGTTATAAAACAAAAGTGAAATAAGTGGTGGGAAGTGGAAAGAGCAAACAGTGACTGCAGGCACGGCCTCTGAAGGATCAGGGGTGCAGAGCAGACCTGTGTTAGCTGAACAAGCGAGGCAGAGGAGTGGAGTCTGAGCAGGTCAGAGAAGTAGATACGAACATAAGAAATTGCTATGTGAAAAAAGATCAAAGTCCATCCAGTTTGCCTTCCACCATCCTGGCAGTCGCATGACATGTCGTGTTCCAAACTATATTATTGTATCCCGAGATATTATTTCCTAATCAAAATCTATCTTAAATTTGTTCTTGAAAGAATCACGTCCACCATCTGGTTCTGTTTCTCCATAGGAAGCCTGCTCCATATGTTTACTACTCGCTCACTGAACTAGTGTTTCAGTAGATTTGTTCTGAATTTACCTCCAGTTCAATCGCAGGCTGTGTCCTCTGGTCCTACTGTTCAGTACAAGGTAGAACAGCTTAGCCTGGTCCACCTGAGAGGTAGAGCGGTGCTGGGGCATGAGGGGATGATAGATGTAGAACAGTCTCACTCACCCTAAATTTATTCAGTAGCAGATTCATTACTTGTGGAGTGGTCATAGCACTGTTCACTCGGACGTTGGTCACAGACCCATAAGCTGGTGTAAAGACAGACGTCTGTGGATCAGAAAGCAATGCAGGGATTATTATTAAAATAAAATAGTAGAAAAACTTAAAATCATGTGTATCCGCTGTAAGATTGAAGAAAACGTCCATCTCCTAGAGTAAATGTTAGGTTGTAGCACACTGGTTAGAGCTTTCGCCTCGCAAGCAGGAGGGCCTGGCTGTGATTCCCGGGCAGGGCTAAACGTTAACCAAGTTTCCTTACTCCATGCGCCTAGATGTAAGAAGCAAATCAGCCGTTAGTCAATTGGTGGATCGTTTTCCGGGGGTTAATAACCGTGAATCTACGACTGCTTGTGGGACACTGCTCTGTTCATTTGGGTGCTGCGTCTCACCCACAAACCATCGAGTCAATTCACTTTACAGTTTATTGTGTGAAACACTTTGAAATGTCTCGATGATGTGACAAGACACTATATCAAAATGCAAAAATGCAAGGATTAATGGTTGTTCAGACCTAAATAAGTCAAACTTCTCCAAATTGTTGACTGTGGGTGACTGCCGAGATGTGATGTTTTTAATGAAGCCTGCAGGGGGCAGTGATTGCTTCCTTTACAAAAAAAAAGGTTGTTTTCTCATCCCTTTTAACCTGCCTTGGATTCATGCTGTTGAATAAAAAGCCGCTTGAAGCAGTTACAAATGAAGCGTGCAACTGTTCCAACTACCGCCCAAATCCCTCATGCTGAATTCAAGAACTTTCCAATCATAATTTTAAGTCTTAAGTCCTCCGCTCAGCAGGCTCCGGCCTGCTCCATTTCCCCCGAACCACCCGCCCCACCATCAGGCCCTAAATTCTAGAATTCCCTCAGCCTCGCTCCCTCCCTAGCCTCCTTACCCTCCTCTTCAACTGTCCCATCGGTCCCCCCAAATCCCTTCCTATCCCTCCACCCTTCCCTATCCCAAACCCAGTTCAGGTCTGAAACATTGACTGTCCAGCGCCTTGTGACGTCCTCCTGACATGTAAGGCGCTATACAGATATAATGTTGTTGTTGTTGTTGTGAAGTTTAGGGGCCACAAGGAATTTTTAGCCTTTGTGGCTATTAACCTGGTTGAAGCATGTGTTGCTCTCTCGCAGTACCTTGTGATTGTAAAAGTGCCCATTGATGGAGAATCTGTGGCGCTTGATGCGTTGCCTTTCCCCTGAGGAACGATACTGAACCCTTCGCTGGATCAGAGAGCTGGCATCACTTTTGGTGCGCATCAGCTGAGGAATCTCCTCGTCCACAGTATTGCCATCAGCCTCTGAAATGAAGAGAGTGAGAATTCTCAGGTAGATGGCAGAACAACAACAGCAAAACAACAACAGAATTACATTTGTATAGCACCTTTCCTCTGTGATGGAGTCCCAGAGAGAAGGGGGGGTATTGTCTTAAAGATCATCTACTGATGGTGGCAGAACAAGTGGGGGTGGGGGGGGTGGGCAAGGAGGAACACAAAGTGGGCTAGTGTTAGCTGAGCAGAGGGAAAGTCAGCCCTAACATGTTGCTTTCCTCTCCGTCACACTGACAATAAAAACAAATCAAATTACAGCTTGCGCTCGGGTTTCCAATTTGGGTGTATGCTGCCTTCTAATTTCACAAAAAAACCTAAAGAAAATAGATTAGAATAATCCTTTCATTTGGTATAGCACCTTATCACGTCATTGAGAAGTCTCAAAGTATTTAACAGAGTATATTGTAAAGAGGATTGACTGTGTATTTTGTAGGCGCGGCAGCCAATTACACACCATAGTGTCCCACAAGATTGAGTGACCACATTTTTTTAAAGCAAATATTACTCCTTGAAAGCGATCTGCCAATCTGCTAACCACTACGCCACAGGGCTCCAATTTCATCTCACAACAAACATAAACAGTGCTCAGTATCAGGTCTTAGTCAGTGAAAAGGTTGCCTGTTTTGTTTTATCTTTACCTGTGATGCTGTTAGTCATTTTCAGTGATGTTTCATCCATGTACGTTGGTTCACTGTCTCCTTCTGATGCACTGGCATTTGATGCAGTCTGTGATGGGATTCCTTTTCTGTAAAGGTCAGAGCATTATGAAAAAGTCAGAGCATATCTAATAATCCATTCATAAGGAAGACCAGGCTGAAAAGACTTTACATGTTATCAGATGTAAAAGTTTAATATTTACCAGTCTCATATTACATACTACAAATGTCTGAATACAGTACTACTAAATACAGTAAAAGCCTGTTTATCTGGCACCCGATCAACCGTAACTTCCGAATAACAGGCATTGCAAAAAAAAGGTTCGCATTCAATTAACCGGAACTTATCCGGAAAAACACATAACATTTTTGGGGGGGGCGTTTTCGGCCAAATATCCGGCACGCGCTTTAACTGGCTTTGGCCAAGTCCTGAGGGTGTCGGATAGACGGGCTTTTACTGACTACTAAAAACACAATCTCACATAATACATTGTGAAACCAAAACAAAATGGAATGCATACAGTGTCAAGCGCTTCGGGACGGTCCCTGACGTGAAAGGCGCTGAATAAATGTAAATTTGCCTTATCTCTTTCCTCTCACAACCGGTGTGTGAGGGAGTGGGTGGAACTACCTCCGTCGTGCTGTCTCTAACTGTCTTTCAATCCCATCTAAACACGGACTTTCGCCTCCTTTCTCTCTTTCTCAGCATCCAAACTCATATTTGTCAAATGTTTTGAGACATTATATAGGGATTATACAGATGCATGTTTTCCTTGTGTATGTAAAACTGTGGGTGTGAGTGTACATGTATATCCAGCGCTTTGGGACATCCTCCTTACATGAAAGGCGCTATACAAGTGTAATTTTGTTGTTGTTGTTGTATGGTGCGATGCAGTGATAATACTGTACTAATCCTTGTGTTTGATATAGTACTTTATTTCGTCATTGAGATGTCTCAAAGTGGTTCACAGAATGTATTGTATTGTGAGCAAAATGTAGCAGTCAATTGTGAAAAGCAATGTCACACAAGCAATCATGAATTGAGTGACATTTTTTTTGGAGGCATTATTATCCCCGGAAAGCAATCTGCCATTGACTAACAACTGGGTTCCTACTTATAGCTGGATAAAATATAAGAGTTTTATAGTGTAAAAAAAACCTTTCTTTTTGATGCCTATTTTAATATAATAATCCTTACATGTGATATAATAATCTTTGCACTTTCTGAGCTGGTTGTAGGATGTTTGTGAACACTGGATTGTGATCAGGACGGCTCTTATTATTGATATGATTCCTGGGAAGTCTGAGAGTGTGAATGGTTCCATAAACCTCAGCTTCTCAGCGACAATGAGATCATTACAACCCCAAATTCTTCTGTTCTCTTTGTATTATTTAAGAGAACATAAAACCTACATCAACCTCAAGGGGCACTTTGTTTCACTCTCTCAAGAACAAATAATTTTTCCAGCACCAGGGGCTATTTCAAATTCTTGCAATACACAACTACATTTCTGGCTTTACAGTAAATTCTAGAGCTCAAATGTTAGGCACTCGGTGTCCAAGGAACATTGTGCACTGTTGAGGCTTTGTTTTGATCTGAGTATCGTAAGATAATGATGCCCTCAAAGTATTGGAAAATAGGTTGTGGGAGCAGATCTGTCTGTCAGAGAGTGTTTGTGACCAATTATGTTATTGTCTGCAACTATGTGTGGTACACAGAGCTGTAAGAAAACATCAACTATTTGCCTCCTAGTGATCGCCAAAAGCACTTCTGTATCAAACCAGTCAAAGACCAGTCTCGGTTAGTTGAGGATCCATTTCATTGAGTGGCTTATAATATTAATCCATGTATTTGTTATAGCCCCTTGCCATGTCGGAAGGACATCTCAAAGCATTTCACAGGAACTACAGTGAAATGGAACTAAGAGTTTATAATGGGATTTCCTATGCAAAACCGGGAGAAGCTTAGCTCCGGAACAGTTCTGATTTCAGCGAAGTGCACAGATCTCGTATCATAGCAGACAGTGTTATGAAAATAAAACCTTAATTTATATCTGGAAACAAGAGCTTTAAGATTCCCTCAGGATTACAGAGTGAGGTACACAAATCCGCAGGAAATCCAAACTTCCTCCTCTCTCTTTCTTTCTCCCCTCCCCCCACCACTCCTCACAACTAGTTCACAATGTGCTTGTTGTGGCACGTGTAAGGCACATGAACAATCTGTCTGCCCTGGACTCAGAAATACCTACTAATGCTTCTCAGTGTGCTGAAGAGATGTACTGTATTTAACACCCTCACACACAGATCCAGGAAGGGGCCTGGAGATGCTTGAAAGCTTGGAGACCAATATAAACCCTTCACTTTCCCAGAATGTTTCTACCTCAGGCTGTGTGGACTCGTGTTTTGGTGCTGTGCCCTGCTATTAGCTTTCTTGTAATAATAAGTTTAATACTTTTAAATTGTAGATTCACGTTAGTTACCAGGTTGTAGTGAATTCCCAAAGCTTCCTCCTGCAATAAATCTCCAACCATCACCTCCCAGAGGAGACAATGCTCAGAGGGTATCTGCTGACGCGCTCAGACATCCGCACAGAGCTGCAGTCCCCAGATGTCTTCCTCATTCTGTTCCTCATTCTGTCCATCTGACTGACTGACTGAGTGACGAACAATCTTTGCATTCGATATAGCACTTTTCGTGTTTGGAGGACATCTCCAAATTATGGATTTCACTACAAAGAGCATTAATCAGGCATTTTGCATGTGAACATGGCAGCCAATTTGCTCACAGCGATTTCCAACAAACAGCTATGATGTGAAGGGCCAATTTTTAGTTTGGGGAGATTGTTAGCCAGGACAATGGGGATAACTTCAAAGAGCACTGTGGGATCTTTAGTGCCTGATTGTATAGCAGACGAGACTTTGGCTTAAATGTTGAAGCTCTTATGCTTTACTCTCTTTTGCCTCCTTATCTGCGCAGCACCTCCGCAAATCCTGGCTGAGAACTTATCACATGGGGAAAGGCATTGAAGCAGCAAATGCCCTCCACCAGTGTGTCACTAATTTCCATTGTAACAATTGCTCAGTATAGAAAGAGATCAGACGCACGGCTGACCTGTATGTGCGGGATGGTGATCCTAATTGCCACGGTTTGGAGGCTGAGAAATTAATGCGTTCATTGTCATCTTGCATCTGAAGTCTTATCGGTCTTCTGAGACCCCAGGATATGTTCAGTAGCCCCTCAATGATCAGCTCCCCATCTTCCTGCAGTCAAGGCAAAAACAGTACTTCAGGTAACCATGGTATCATCTGCCATTTGCAACAATACTTTCAACTATCTCAAAGGCTACGGATACACCTCACAAGTTGGATATTAATAACAATCACACTTGAAATACTGTAGAGCCCGAAACGCCTCAAAGTGTAAAAACATAGCTTTTTTTTGTAGTTACTTTGTATTTCTAGCAAACACTGTAGTCAATTTGCACACAGCAAATTCCCCACAATGTGCCATGAAATTAATTAACAATTTTGCCAGGGAGAATATTCGTCAGGACACTGGGAGAAACTCTCTTCTCCACTCGAATAGTCCCATGAGACCTTTAAGGTCTACCTGAACAGGCAGATAGGACACAGGTTTAACATCTCATCCAAAGGACCACACTTCCTACAGCATAGTTCTCCTCGAGCGCTGCCTTGCAAGGTAGGCCTACATTGTCACCTCAAAGACAAAGGATTGTATAGAAGAGTGTGGAGAAGCCCCAATGAGGCTTGTCAATACACAAATGGCTGGCGAAAGCAGTTTCCGATTCCTTGGGGGGCAGAAAATAAAGTCAGCATGTTGATCATTTGTTATGAATCAGAACCCAACTATCACCACCGATGTCACTTGATCACTTACTCCCTTCCTCCACTTTCCAGCCATGCTTGGCAATAACATTAATTTGACATTAAAAAATCTAATTTCAGCAACAGCATTTCAGGGAGGGCAATAATCATTTCAAAGATAATAACAATAATAATTTAGTCACTCAAACACCTACTGTTTGTAGGAAACTGCTGTGTGTAGTTGGCTGCAGTTTTTTGCCCACAAATGATACAGTCAATTCACATTACAATATATTCTGTGAAGTACTTTAAGACATCTAGATGTGATAAGATGCTACATCAAATGCAGGGATTAGTATTATTATTGTACTCACTATTACTATTGTACTCACTATATCATAACAATTTTTCCATTTTGATAATATTGCCATTCACAACGGGAGGTTACAAACGGACTTTGACTGTATTAACTGTAAAGTGCAGTGTAAGCCAACGCAATTGACAGCAATTGTCTCCTGCAGACTACGTTACAGAATGGCTGCAAAATGAACTGCGAAAGCTGGAGTTTTTCACTTGGAAACCACTGTTGCTTTGCCCCTCAGGGGAGTGTTGCTGTGCACACTTAACATTATGTTTACCATTTGTGTAATTTTCCAGGGCAGAGATTTGTGATTTTAATAGATTATTTATTTTTGCTTGCTCTCGCAACTTTTAATAGCTCAGCCTTGTCTATTTTTGGATGGGAAGTTGAGTCATTACCCTAAGATAAGACTTTAGCAGTATTTTAAACATGAACACAGTCACGCCTAAAAGCAAGTCACTTGTTTTTTTCAGCTCCTCAAGAAATAATGAGTCCATGCTTTGAGAAGATTATTTATTGCAAAGTCCACCTGAGCAAATAAACTGTCCATGTGTATCTCAGAGTTTATTTTTCTCTCGAGCACCGTACAGGATAGGTTTAGATCCTATCTATCACATACTGATTGCTAAAACAACATTCATTAATAATTGGATTTCCCCACTATAAGTAGGATTGGGTCTAATATACCATCCCAAGAAAGGTTTGGATGAAAATGACCCATCGACCTAATTGATCTCATATTTCCAGAATATCCACTGTTTCTTAAAGGAATGAAATATCCTGGCCTTAACAACCATTTCTGGTATCTCATTCTACTTGTTATTTACCTTCTGGGTAAAGAAATATTTCCTGGTATCTGTACTGAAATGATCTTTTACAAACATCCTCTTATTCTGATGCCTTGGTAAATCTGGATTCCCAATCCCATACCTGACAAAGGTTCCCTCAGATAAATGTTTTCAAGCCTGAGGGAGCTCTAGCTTGTATAAATATTTCCATTAAAAAGTACATTATTTTAGATGCCATAATGGTCCAAATTTAGCTTCAAAAGGGATCAACAAAACACCTTATTTCAATTTAAATGCCTTTGAGATGAATTCCAGTCTTATTGATAGCATAATAATAATAAATAATAATAATCCTTACATTTATATAGCAACTGGATTCTTAACAGTTTGAACTGCCAAGAATCACACCCACTTCCTTTTCCATTTCCTTCTCTGACATTTAAATGGACATCCCTTAATTGTGTGCAGAGGTTTCCTGTTCTAAAAGTGTATTATCTAACATTATCTGTCCTATTTACACATACTATATATTTTACGTTCAGTACATTTTTAGCAATCTTGTGTTATTTGCTCTCAGTAACTATAGGGTCTCTGGATGATGATCAGGAAATGGGACCTTTCCAGGGAAAGTTTACGGATTCCACTCCAACAATCTATCGCTAGAATCTCCATGTGTAGGTGGGATGCAGGGAATTCTCAGTTTGGTTTGGATACTCTTAAGCATGGTAATGGGTTTCCACATGTGTCAGGCACCCAGCTAACCCCCAAAAATATACTGGGTGAATCAAAACTTACTCATACCCTTGTTCTGAGACACCGTCCAACATGGAGGGTATTATATAAATCGAAGTTGTTGTTGGTGTACTCATAGGTCTATATGAGATGTTCAAATTGCATACCGTCATCTCTGGTGGAACTCTGCAGACATTCCATTCTCGCCATTGAATGTCATTGGTATAAAGATGCACTGTTTGTGGTAACCCTGGCATGACCAGCTTTCACAGTTCAGACTGATCCCTCCAGTCCTTCTTTTATGAAAATAATTTAACACTATTCAGTATTCACCTTATCATGCCAAAATATCTCAGTAAACATCTTCAGTAAGTAAATCTATGTCAGATGTAGTGACTGTTTTAGTAAGTATTGTGGCAGAAAATGTTTGCACCAATAAGATTAGATTATAAATTGTTGCACGAATGCCTTGAAGAGGCTCGTTTCAATCAATTGACTCCAACATAAATGTTGAGCATCTGAGATGAACACTGGAAAAGCTGCAAATCCATCCCCAGGCATTGAAATCTGAAATCCATTCCAGATTTTCTCACCGCCACTCACCGCGGTGTGTCCTTAAAGTCACGGTGGAGCTATATTTAGCTGCTGCAATCACTGAGTAGCAGATCTCTGGAGGAATGTAAGCAGAGCACATCTATTGCTTGAGGCTCTGCGGATGGCACTGTGGCTATTCACTGTTATATGACAGCTGGTTCACTTCAGAAAATGCACTGTGCTAAACAGTTGCCTTCTCTAAAACAGCAGCATTGCATCTGTCTCAATCACGGTAAGACCAGCCTCAAATAATAATCCTTGCATTTGACAATCCTTGAACGTGTCTGTATGTGGGTAAACTGAACCAATTTCCTTTCATTGTGTTTTTCTTTTAACGTTTGTTGATGAATTGGAGTTTCACATTTATTATCGGGTGATATATTAAAGCCTGGCTGTTTTATTTTTAGATCTAAAGGGGGCAATTAAAGCTAAAATGCGCTTGACTACCCGCAAAGCAATTCAGTTCTTAGAAACTGGTTAATTATTGCACAGAGTGACAGATATACAGAATACATGGCATTTTCCTAAATGACACATTGAAGGTCAGCAGCTAAATATTTGTTTAAAGGCAATCTAATTGGTACTAAAGCAATAGCTTTCATACAATTAACCTACTACTCTGTTATTGGGAATATTCAAATGCTTCACACTGAACGCAATGTATAATAGACCCATAGTTTGTGGTTACTGCATTGAAATTTCTAATGAAGCTCAGCTCATTTATTATTCAATCCATTTTGAGAACAAGACTTGATGCTCAGTGTCAAACCTGATAGTAGGGTACTGACTGAACACTCACTGGCTGTGTTATTGCCAAACACAATAGGTGGGCACACAGCACCGATGTATTTCTGTACATCAACTGATCCCGCTAAAGGAAAATTGGAACTCACCTGAAAATTAACCCTTAACGTGCCAGACTCCAACTGAGTTAAACCAAGAGTTCCTGACATTTCTGCGACGTAACAACAACAACAACAACAAAATTACATTTATATAGCGCCTTTCACGTCAGGAGGACGTCCCAAGGCACTGAACAGTTAGATAGGTGCCAGAGCAGTGGGGGGGGGGGGGGGAGGGGTCGGGGTAGGGGGAAGGAGAGTAGAAGAATTGACTGTTTCAATATCTTAATGCTGACCTCTCTGGGATGCTATGTTTCTAATAGTTTCAACACGATTGGAACTTTTCCAGTTCATAATAATCCTTGCATTTGATACAGTGTCTTGTCACGTCTTCTAGATGTGTTAGTTGTTTCTTGTTTCGAGATGTGTTAATTGTTTGACCTTGGGCATTTGTGATGGCGGCTGGAAGAGCCATGTTGTTAAATCGATCTTGGCTGCTGTTCAACTGGCGACAATATAATAATAAGAATAATCCTTGCATTTGGTATAGCACTTTTCATGTCTTCTAGATGTCTCAAAGCACTTCACAGAATATTCTGTAAAGTGAAGTGAATGTATATTTGTGGGTGAAATGCGGCAGACAGCAGTGTTCCACAAATAGTCATGGATTGAAACTGACCAATTTATTATTGAATTTTGTCGAGGGATTAATGTTAGGGTGCAACTTTAAGGCAACTTTCCTTACTGCACACGCCTAATAATAATCCCTAAAAAAAACAGAATAAATTGGTCGTTTCAATCCAAGACTGTTTGTGGGACACTGCAGTGCACAATTGGCTGCCGAGGTTTCACCCACAAAATATACAGTCAATTCACTTGATAGTATATTCTGTGAAGCGCTTTTTGATGTCTACAAGACGTCAAAAACGCTATATCAAAATGCATGGATTATTATCATTAGGGTATGGAATAAGGAAACTTGCCCAAGGTTTCACCCTACCGAGAATCAAACCCAGATCTCTCGTTTGCAAGGCGAATGCTCTATCCACTGAGCTACAAGACTTCATGCTGCTCTTCGCAGGCAGTGGAGATGGTAGTGAGGACAGGGAGAACATGTTTCAGAGATTATCTGGGGGATTGGGGAGAGCTGGGGGAGGAGGGTTTAGGGGAGGAGATCAAGCCATGTCATGGAGTGAAAGAGAGAATGAAACAAACCCAGCAGATAGCAGTGTGGATAAACTGATTATGATTTCCAGCTCAAGCCATGATTTAATGTGTGGCATTCTCTGCTTGACATTGCTCACAATGAAGGTCCTTGGTCTCTGGTAGAAAGCTGCCAACCACGAGACAGGTCGCTTCCCAAAGGAGAAACTGTCAAGCTGTTTAACGCTGATGGGATAATTTTACGCCCTAGCTAGTTCCTGCAATTGTGCAGGAAGCCTCATCATGTTGACTTATTATGTATGTATTTTCAATACTGTCTAACAATATTGTAGCTTTTGACTGAAACTCATTTGGCCATTTGAAAGCAAAAAAATGGAATTTTATTGTTGTTAAAAGCAGATAAGGCTTTAACCCTTACATTTACATCCTAACCCTTACAATACACTGGCATTAAAGCCTTAAACCCTTATACCGAAGTTGTAGTTTGATACTGTATATACTTGCACTATTAACATTTCACTGGCATTAAAGACTCACACTGTCTGGTGTAACCCTGTTAACAATTGTACTGACATTAATCCTTGCCCTGCCCATCCTGGTTTGAGCAACACCTCCATGGCCATTGACTAGGGTCCTGCCTGTTTTCATGGGGAATCAATACCATCGCTTGCTTTCACAACATCTTCTCATTCATTCAAACATCTCTCTCCGCCATCTATCCTTCAATGTAAAATGGCTTGCACTGCAACAACCTCCATGACATCACTTGTGATTAAGCTGTTTAATGTAGCTTGATCCTCTTCTTAGCGGATGATTGATCCTCGACATCGAATACAAACTGATGCAAGGTCACCTCTTGGCCACCTTCTTGACCTAGTTATATTCTAATGGATGACAGCTGTTTCTCACAGAGATCACCACTGGATTACTGTTCAGTCTGTGGGTTAATTAAACTATCTGTACTGGTTCGATTTGCACCCATGTTTGGAGAAAGGCTGGAACTGTAGGCTTCCTTACTACAGATTCAAACCCTCATCACCCCTTCCCCCGCCTATGCCCCCAGACCATCCACACATGATCCCTCACAGAAAATAAGATATCCACATGACCAAAATCCACCTCTGTTAACCCGAAGAGCAAGGCCACGAAAATGGGTAATATCCATTCTTCTCGCAAGTGAAACTCAGTAAGGCCCTCAACGTAAGCATAGGGCAGGAATTGCATCAAAATTAATGTGAGGCAATGTCTTGCTGTACGTACAGCCAAGCCTAACCAAAAGTGTTCTAAGAATTTGAACAGCTGAATCCATCATTTTCTAAGTGATTTTGGATGGAAGCTTCCTGACCAACAATATGTCACGTGGAAATGAACAACAATCCCTACACAGAAATGACTATTGTTATCCTTCACTTGGCTGGAAAGAACAAAATCCTCAATTTAATTGGCATCACCCACTCATGCCAGGTCCACCACTTTGCCTGATGTTCTTGGATGATGGACAATTGGAATACACTGGTGAACATAGTGAGCGAAGTGTCTCAATCTCATTGCTTGAACGCTGATCAGAAAATTCAGGAGTTGAAGAGTTAAAAATTACTTTGGATGATGGAGTTTTATTTACACAAGGCTTCTGGGGGTTTAAGACGAATGATGTGATTAAGATTAAGTGTGTCTGCTTGCTTCATTAACACTGCGGGTTCCCAGGAAACAGCAATGCCTGCTTTACAGGTGGCACATACGTGATGCTGCCAATCTCTGCTTCTGTATTCCAAGTCTGTACAACAGTCCCAGTATTTATTAATTCAAGGCAGGCAGAAGCAGCAACAGTAAAAACACGGACCTGGAGTAGGTGGAACAAAGAACTGCAGGGAACAGGATGGGAAAGCTGTCTGTGCCTTTCAGTCGCAGAATAGGTTTCAGACACCCAAGGACAGCAGTTCAGAGACTTAACAGCTGTCATTGAGAACCCTTGGTTAGTGGGGAGGCTAAACACCTGGCAGTGTTGTGACACATGATCATGATCCACCCACTGCCCCCCCCCACCCCAGCCCCCTGGACGTACACCTAACGTGAAAGGTGCTATTCAAATGCAATTTGTTGTTGTTGGATTCGTTCAGGGAGGAGCTGGGCAGGAAATCTAAGTGAAAATTTGAAAGGCCAATAAAATTGGTCATTCATTTCGTGGATGTTCGTGAGATATTGTTATGCGCAATTGTGCTGCATTTCATCCCCCAAATCCACAGTCAAATCCACTTCACAGTAAATCCTGTGAAGCACTTTGAGACGTTCTGATGATGTGATGAAGCTCTATATCCAACGCAAGGATTATTATTGTAATAATACAGTCACCTCCATTATTACCAGTGTGCTTACACCAACTCCTCTGAATGCAAGTTGATGCCATTTATTACAGGTAAAGTGCGTTGGGTCAGTCATTGTATCAATCACCAGATCACCGCTGGTGAGACTTTACTTGTATCATACAAGCCATTACGCAAGTGGGGCTCGAACCCTAAACCTAACTCAAGAGGTGTGAGGGTTCCAATCTGGTCAGATTGACAACCAGCTGTGGTTTGTTGCAAATCAACTAACTGACTCGCTCTTTGTATTTCCAGCTGGGATAAGATGAGACAACTGCTCCTGGTGGACCAGATGCCCACAATCTTCGAAACCTTTGATGAGTTGTATCACCACGATCCCTCTCGTCGAAAGGAAAAAGAACGCCCCACCGAGCGCTTCCCTCCTCAAACCCAAGATGACTACTTGAGATCAATCTGCCACCTTGCCCAGCCCACCTTCCTGTGTGAGGCAGTCTCCTGGAGCCCCAGCCCGGCTCACAGATTCCCGAAGCTGAAAGTCAACCTCAAGCACCAATCCAACCCTGCCTCTCCTGTCACCTCTCTGAGGAACAGCAATAAGGGAAAGTGCGGGGCGGGGGGCTTATCTGTGGACACGATCGCCATCGCAGTGGACAAGCATCACGGGGCTCAGGGGCCAGGCAGTAACATTGACCCCCTTGCTTGGCTCTTTGGGGAGTCGTGCAAAGAGAACCACCAGGACGGCAACCAGCAATGCACATGGCAACGTTCCCTCAGCAGCGCCCACCTCAGGGAAGACCATCCATCCACAAGCGCTCGCTCGCAGCGCGTTGAGCGCATGGCCCTGGCGGAAAATAAGAATCACGAGAAGCGCGCCAAAGCCTCGCTGCTCACCTACTGTGTCGATCTGGTGAAGCAAAAGCACAGAACTGCGGATCTGTACTCACACGGCCAATCACCAGCAAATTGGTAGACTGCTGTTACTGCCGGCGCTCGGGCGTAAGAAAAAAGAGGCGGACGTTTCTTGATCCTTTGCAAATCTACAAACGCATTCAGAAGTGGAGTGAAATGGACAATCTCTGATAAACGGGGACATTGGTTTCATGACAGAAGTGCTTTGCGTTCGAGGGACCGGTTGGATAATGGGTTGAGGATAGATGGAAACAGGTGCAGCCAGATCGGTGCTGGTGGGGCAGCTCTGCTGAGACAGAGTGTGGGGGAAGAGATGGCCAGACCCTGGACGGAGCAGTGGGGGAACCTGTGCTCGGCTGCCCTGGGAACGTCTCTCCTAGACTCTGGGTGGAGAAAGTACAGTGTGTTGATTATACGCATTACCATCTCTCAATGGTGATTTTGAGGGTCAGAGTTTCACCAATGTGATTGGGCAGCATATGTCTGCCCTCAAAGCTTTCAGGTTGAGAACATGTGATTTGGCTATTTGCCCATTGCCGATGTGGGATTTTATCCCAGTTGCAGAATAATTCACTCTGTTAAAAGAGCGATTCATTTACTGGGTAAGAAATGAGAGAGGGGTGAAGGTTCCTCTGATATGCACACTCATGCCTCATCGTTGGTTGTTTGTGTGGGTTGGCACTGATGTAAAGTACTCTACATACACAGCACTCAAGTCCTGCACCTCGTGATGAACACAGAGAAATTCACCCTTGTTGCAAAGGGGAATATTCCCAGAAGGGTTAAGGCCACTGTCATTACAGCCTGGCGTAGGAGTGATAGTTGGTGGAGGGTGGGTGGACGAGGAAGGGGACAAAGAGGGAGGTGGGTGAGAATCAAAAAGCATCTACGTAATAATCCGTGCATTTGATATCGCGCTTTATCACACTGTCAAGATGTCTCAAAACACTTCACGCGATACACTGCAAAGTGCATTGTGTATTTAGTGAGCGAACTCCCCCATGAAGTAATCACTATGAAATTTCATTGGGCTCTGGAAAGTAAACGATGTATTAGCCAAAATGACTCCTTATTAATTGCTGTGTAAGTTCTCCCAACTACAGTCTTCTGGTAAATTTTATGTGCAAATGCCAACCAGTTAAATAAATTGTGTTCTGATGAAGGGTCGTGGACCCAAAACGTACGTTAATCCACCTTCCTTTCTCCAAAGATGCCACCTGTCCTGATGAGTGTCCCCAGCAATTTCGGTTTAAGTGGAATACACGATTTGACCACTAGATGGCGCCAGTTAGTTGCAATTTATCATGAATACAAATGTCGTGGGAACAGTTTGAACTTTATGTTAAAAGGACAAATCTGGGGGATTTTCTTTGCAAATAAAGAACCATTTATCTTTGTGTACTTGCCTACGCGGTATGAGGCTGTGCACTGCATTATTGAGAAACTTTTTTATACCGAAAGCATTTATCCTGTAAGCTAAGCGTTACAGTTCTGTTGCCAAGAAGTGTCAATATGTAATATAAACTGGTGATTGTCATAATAAAATGCCACTGTCAATATTTTGTTGCAACAAATAAGCCAAACAAATAAATGCAGTAACTTTATAATCCTCTGTGTCTTGGTTGTTAGCCTTTGTGCCTGAGTCACACACTGGTAAGAAATAACAAGCAAGACACCAGTAGTTTTCAAACAGATTCTAAGGCATCGTTCTTGCAGAACACAGCCCACTGAATAAGGCTTCTCAAAGCGGATGAGCTGGACCCGATTCCTACTGTTTCTGGGGGTAAAACCAGGTTTAGCCTCTCTTAGCCTACCACTAGGTGGACACAGAAACTCTATTTCTGTTTGGATGCAGCTCAACACAGCAATGGACATTTCTTGCTCGTCAGAGAAATGTCAACTGAAGGAGCGAGCTGAGGACTGATATTGCACTTCTCTTTACAATGTACACTTTGCATCGCTTGAATGTTCTTTATGGCTGAGTAGGGTCCGGCGGCATATTGAAAAAAATAGATATATCGGAAATATCGATATATCGTTCCCGACAATATATCGATATATCGGTATATATCAGTAAAATGCGGACTTTTTCAACTTACCTTGTCGATATCCGAATGCGCGCGATATCGGTATATATCGATATGGGCAAACCGATATATCGATATCGGAAAATTTCCATATCGACGGACCCTATGGCTGACCTTGTCCTACTCTCTTCCTCTGCCAAGCACGTACACTGTTTTCTGAAAGCAGAGTTTTGATCCCTAGTGGCGCATCCGAGTGGTCAGTCTTTACAGATGACTTCTGACAGCAAGTGTCTGCAAGACATCACCGCCCAACTGAATCCTGTTGTCATTTGACATCCAGCGTTGGTTGTTGTTTAGGTGGCGATCTGTGGTGGGAATTCTTCTCCTAATCCCAGCGATACTGAGGTCAACTATATTGCCCCTTATTTACACAGATGGTAATTAATAGCTGAAACAGCTTATAATAATGATAATAATCCTTACATTGGGTGTAGCATCTTTCACATTGGGAGGACACCCCAAAGTGTTTCATTGGATATACTGTAAAGCCAAACTGTACACAGTAATGTCCCACAAACAGTCATGAAGTGAGTGAGGAATTTTTATTTGGGGAATTGGCGACCAGAACACCAGGAATGCTTCTCTTTTTGAATAGTTCCGTGGGGTCTTCAATATCCAACTCAACAAACACACAGGACCAGTTTTAAGATCTCATCTGAATGATGGCATCTCATATCACCAGGTTACCAGGAAGGGGTTAAGTTCAGGATGCAGGATTGACTCCGTTTTAAAAAAAAGTTTATACTATTACACTAAAATGGTTGGGTGGCAATTCTGGATGGGTGAGATGAAATGGGTGAAAGGGCTTTCTGAATGTGATCTAATGCTGACCTGATCGGTTGACTCAATAGAAAGTAGGATCTAAAACTGCAACCTACTGTTCTCAATGTTCCATTGTGCAGTATCTTCAATGCTCTGAGATGCTGCTAGGGAGCTATATAGATACAGGTTGTTGTTGCTCCCTTTACCTACTATGCTATTTGAGGGCGATGCAAAGACAAGATATATAAAACCATGGGGTGAGATGAGATGTAAATTAAATGCTGTGAATGAAGCCTGCTTGACTGCATGACTTGTCTTGTGTCACCCATTCATTGATTCATTCATTCATTCATTCATTCAATGCATCATAATGTGATTCACTGAAATTACAGTAAGTAAATAAAAAATAGTGCAGACTCATTTTTTGCATTCCGCAAGGTTTTAGTGGGAACTGCCTCAAATCATGCCAAACATTCATCATGGTCTTTCACAATAAATACGTGTATCATTACTCAGCATTTAGCTTATTGTGCCACCGTAGCTTCAGATTCAGTGTTATAATAATAATACTTGCCTTTCACATAGCACTTTATCACATCTTTGAGATGTCTCACAATGCTTCACAGAATATAAAATGAATTTGTGGGCGAAATGTGGCAGCCGATTGCCCACAAACAGCCGTGGATTGAGAGGGATGTGAAATAAGGAAACTTGTACAACGTTTCGAGCTGCCTGGAGAACAAACCCAGGTCCGCTCACTAGCGAGGCCAATGGTCTAACTACTAAGATCTAGGACTCCACAAACTCCCTATTCTGCCAGTTGAGATAAAATGGCCAGAAAAGCTTTCTTCATCCAAACCTGTTATGATCATTGTTGCTGGTGAGGATTGCTGGTAAGATAGCAAGTGGAAACATTAATCAAATGATTCAGTGAAACTGCTTTGTGTAAGTATGTAAAATTGTGGTTCAGATAATCCCCTTTCTAATCTGTTTAGCCACAATCTGTTGAGCAGTTCAGTTACCACATTTGGTTTCAATACTATTTTTGGAACACCGTGATTCACAAGTCCCCCATCATAAGCATTCTTTTTGGAAAACTAATGAAACAAAATGAATATTAAAACAAAAACTTCACCCCAAATATGGCATCCAAAATTACAAAAACTAATGCAAAGGCTAAAACTGCTTTTTTGAAACAAAAATAAGGTCTTAGCTCTGGCAAGATTAGCAACAACAACAACAACAATTTACATTTATATAGCGCCTTTCACGTCGGGAGGACGTCCCAAGGCGCTAAACAAGAGGCGTGTGACCCGAGCTGGGAGGGGAGTGTTTGGGAAGGGGTGAAACACGAAGGGGAGGTAAAAGAGTTCGGGGTGGAACAAAAGGCACGATCGAAGAGGAAAGTCTTCAAATCGGCCTTGAAAGAGGAAAGGGAAGAGGCGAAACGGAGGGATTGAGGGATGGCATTCCATAAGGTGGGAGCGGAGAAACTGAAGGCCCGGCCTCCGATGGTGGGGCGGTTCGGGCAGGAGGCTTGGAGCAGGCCAAGTCCTGTTGAACGGAGGGTGCGGGTGGGCGTGTAGGGGGAGAGTAGATCGGCTAGTGAATTGAAACCAGACAGAGAAACATGGGGAGGAATTTCCCAGCCTAGATTAACTTTATTAATTCACCATTTCAGAGTGCCCAGGATTTGGCAAATTCTTAAATCTTCCTTTCATTTTGAAACCATTGTTTTCTGTAGGTTTGTTTCCTGAACTGAAGAAAACCGGCGCCACAATCAAGACTGATTTGCAACAATTTGCCAATTTTCATTCACAAATCGAGTCAATTCACTTTAGAGTCAATTCTGTGAAGTGCTTTGAGATGTCTCAATGTAATGATAAAGCACTGTATCAAATGCAAGGATTATTATTGGCAGTATTATTAAATTCTGTATGATGTAAAATACTAAAGGTAAACCTTGCTGAAAATTCTCTCCAACAAAGCATCCGCAAACCCTTGGTAGTTTTAGGTTTCTCTTCTTGATTTTTTCCATCAATGCTTTTTGTTTGATATTAAGCAAGATTGCCTCTGTTGATGTCATACTGTCTATTTTTAGAATTTTCATAATGTAACAAATGGTTACCATCCGCATGGTTCTGGTAACCACGAGGTGAAAGGAATAATGTCAGCATACTGCATATAACTCACATGTCAGCATTTGCCCCAAGAGATTTCCCTGTCTCTAAATCACCTGATTCCATCCATCTCCTGCTGTCCCACCCCTTTGTGGCACAAACAAGTCAATATTTCCAGATGAATGTATACCATGAGACCTGGTAAACTTGTCACAAGATCACCCGATCACAAGATTGGTTTGCACGAAGAAGTCCCTTCATTCAGCCCATCTGATCGCATCCCTCCAGAATACCCCATTCTACCCCCCATTACAGCATCACAACACCTTTTAAATGCAGTTTATCATGAAAGGAAGTTACAGAGAAACAGTTTCAATACGAACTGTGGATATAAGAATTTGCCAAATCCTTGGCATTCTGTTGTGCTACATTAATAAAGCAATTCTAGACTGGGAAATTTATCTCTGTATGTTTCTGTCTGGTTTCCATTTTTTTTTTAATGTGTCCTAGTTTCAACATTCCTGGCAACCTATTCTAGTTGTTCATTACTCTCTGATTAAAGAAAATATTTATTGAGTTTGTTCTAAAGTTGCCCCCTGCAACTCTAACCCAATCTGCCTCGGTACATCCAAATATTTTTCTGGGTTTACTTTTCCAATGCCATTTAAAATTTGTATGAGGTCCCCTCTGAGATGTGTTTTCTCAAATCATCACTTATATACATCACCTCTGCTGCTGTAAGCAGGATTGAAAGTACACTTAATAATAACATCTCAAAACGCTTTATAGAATATACTGTAAAGTGAATTGACTGCATATTTGTGGACGAAACGCGGCAGCCATTTGTGCACAGCGGTGTCCCATATAAACAGCTGTGGATTGAAATATTATTGCTTTTTTTTTGGAGGGATTTTTATCAGGAGTATGGAGTACGGAAACTTAAACTCCTCTTAAGCTCGTAATGCACCAGGAAGCAGCTGTACCTAGTTATTTTCATTGTAACCATCACTTATTTGATATGGTGCCTATAATGTCACAATATTTCAAAGCGTTTCCTAAGTAATCACTGTCAGGTGTACTGACTGTGAATTATAGGCCCACAAACAATCAACGAGTGAGTGACCAATTAATCTGGAGGATTGATGGCCAGGACACCGGGAGAAAGTCCCTTTTCAAACAGTGTCACACTATGTTTAATGTTCACCTGAATGGACAGATGAAACCTTTAATGTCTCATCCTAAGAACAGATCTCTGGCAATGCAGTGCTTTCTGGTCTTCCACCCTCCACAGTAGATTTGAATAGCTCTTTTCAAACAGCCAGCATGATCACAATGGATCGAACGGGCCTCCTTCTGTGCTGTGTAATTCTATGACTACTGCACTGCCAGCCTGGGCTGTGAACTCAACTCGAGATGATGCATGAAACCACAAAGTTCTCACATAAGAGGCGTGAGTGCTACCAACTGAGTTAGATTGGCAAATTGTCATCACCGAGTGGTGGATTGAACATAAAATGAAGATGACACAGAGCACTGATGCTGCAGAATCAATTCTTATGGAGAAATTGCAACAAATACATTTTTGGGAGTAACTGCACAGTCAGAGCTCCCCCCTGTATCTACTGACCCTCAGCAATGTAGGATGAAGGAGATGCAATTAGATTCAGTGGCTCAATGTGAAAGTATCACCAGTACAGGTTAGATAGACTGAAAGTTTACAGAATCATAGAAATGAATAATGCCATTCGAGTCTGCACAATCCCATAGAGCAAGGTCAATCAATCCCATTACCCATTGCCCCATTTATTTTCCTTCTTGAAACTGACTACCTTTCCCACCTTACCTAGCAGGATCCTCCACACCCCTATCATTAGCCGTAATATTCTACGATTCCCTTTCTGTCCCAACCCATTTTGTGAGTAAGGGCTCAAAGGTATAGGAGATCACTTTGACCTTGATCATCAAGAATTCAATCGAAGTAAGTCAACCATGAAAGTAATTCCCTATGAAAGCAATTTTGACACTGAGTAATATGCTGTGTGTGTGTGTTTCAATTAGTTACACAAATACCACAAATTCCCCCAGTGCTACCATCATCCTGGCAGAGTGCCTGCAACCAGGGAGGCCTGGTTCTATAACAAGCTGCTTTCTGCACCCCATAATAAGTGTTTGATATAGCGCCTTGTTACGGAGACAAGATGTCTTAAAGCAGTTCACAGAATATATTGTAAAGTGAATTAACTGTATATTTTATGGGCAAAACACAGCAGACACTAGCACATAGCAGTGTCCCATAATCAGTCGTGAATTCAAGTGACCAATTTATCTTTTTTTTAAGGAATTATTACCCTCAGAAAAGCGATCAGCCAATC
Source organism: Hydrolagus colliei (assembly GCA_035084275.1). Taxonomy (NCBI): domain Eukaryota; kingdom Metazoa; phylum Chordata; class Chondrichthyes; order Chimaeriformes; family Chimaeridae; genus Hydrolagus; species Hydrolagus colliei. The sequence goes on from CM068748.1 coordinate 17,602,263, forward strand.
GACTAACAGCCAGGTTCCTACTTACTGCTAGGTAAACAGCGGCAGAATAGGATATTGCCCAACGTTTTACCCTGTCTGGGAATCAAACCCAGGTCTCTCACTTGCGAGGCGGGTGCTCTAAAGACTAAGCTACAGGACTCCAATATCCTACATACAACCAGGAACATTCTTTTTCTGGCAAAAACACCTCTTCCTATGTACTCCTGTCCACAATGAAGACTGTGGACGCACATCTATCACAGAACTCTCTGAGCACCAGTAGCAGTGTCACTAATCATAATCCTGCCTCCCCGGCCTCCCCCTCAATGCTCCCTTATTGGGGTTGGTAAAGTGTTTGAAGTGAAAAGCTGTCACATCAATGATAGCTAAGAAAGTATTTGGTGATGCATAATAAGCTATGGTTTCTGCGGTGAGGCAGTGTCTACATGACACTGGCTTATGGCACCTGGGTTCTGACTTGATCTCCATAGAGCTGACATCCCTATTATTAATAATTATACAAATAATAATAATTACAAATGATATAGTTGGGATAATGACAAAATGTCTCAAAACACGTGGGCATAAACCATGTCAGATGTAGTGAACATGTCAGCCATAATGTGAACAACATTTATCTGAGGCACCAAGGCACTGTGAGAAACTCCCTTCTCTTTTGGAGTAGCACCACAATCCTTCTGACAATACAACATACTTTAGCTCCCAGTATTCCACAAGAATTTGAGTTCAAGAAACAATGTGGAAAGTCTTTTTCCAAGTTGGTTATGTTGGACAGGAGGTCAGCACCAGGAACCTCATTCAAAAGTTTTCCAGTGGGCCTCCGGGAAGCCGGAATAGTCCTCCCTCATCCCAGTGATGTCTGCTGCAATCTGTGAAATTCAATGATCTTCCCCACCTAGTGAATGGCTTCTATGGGTTTTTGATCGAGTAGAGGTTGCTTTAGCAAAGCTCTGAGAATTCAGAGCAGACTGACATTGTGGGATGGTTAATTAATGAATTAAATATATTATTTCACAGTTATCAGTAAACCGCTGGAGAAATAAACCTTGTCCAAAATAGGATATCTTGAGTTGCGGTCAGTGAAAATATGTTTCCAGCCTATAAATTACGAAACCACTAGTAAGGCATGAAGGAGCCTCGGTTCATCTTGAAATTCCCCATAACTATTTTTTAACCACAGTTTCTGAACAGCATTAAACTGCAGTTTTTTTTTAAAAAAAACACTTGCTAATTATTTATTACTGAAGTGGATAAACTTTCTCTTTCAAAACAGTGACACACTCACCTCTACTTTTAATATCTGGAATACACAGTTATTTCCAACTAATGCAAGCCAAAGTCCTAACAGGTAGGATTATCCTTGCTGGACAAGCAGCTGGAAGCTTGTCAGACAGTGTTTTTAGTGGCAACCAAGTTCTCTTGCTTCTCTCACTTTCCACATTTGAGAGGAAGCATTTCCATATATGGGCGCAGCCTATAACAAGTACAGTAGAAGAGAAAAGCCGTCCAAATTTTAAGAAGCTGATGACAGGACTTATTCCCCTGTTGCTGCAGTCATTGACTCCATATTCTTACAGTTTAGCGTTCTTCTCCTTTTTAGCCAGAATGAAACTATTGCTCCACGAATGGCTGTAATTCGATCTTGCGCAACCCTTTATTAGTGCAGTTTCCCAGTAGCTTGATAGCAAATGAGCAATCCTGGCAAAGCTGCACAGTCTTTTCCTCTAAACCCACAAGCGTCTTCATTTACAGTGAAGTAAATTTCTCTCAACGGCAACTCGGGAGAAAGGGTCACAAAAGCACAAGATTGGTTTGGATGAAAAAGGCTCTTCTGCCCATTTGCTCTCATACTGTAATTCCAGCTCCCATCAAGATGACCCTGGGCTCAACTGTCATTACTGGCAGGCTGTTCCACTCATAAATATTGTGGCCAGTCTTCAGGAAGAGATAGAAAATTGTTACGTGATTTATTAAAGCATTTTATACAATGCCATTTTTTTAAGAAACCTCATGGGGTTTGGTGGGGAAGAACATTTTAACCAGGTCAAAATCTACTGTGAAGCATCCAGAATTTGGCAAACTCTTAAATATAGCCTCTTTTGTATAAAATAAATAATAATCCTTGCATTTGATATGGAATATAATATAAAGTGAATTGACTGTATATTTATGGGTTCTATAAGTTTCTTTCAAGAACTATGGAAAACCAAGGCGGTTCCAATATAAGACTTTAAGCGCTCTGAGACGCTGTCCGGCGTGGAGGAATACATAAATTGAAGTTGTTGTTGACTAGATTCAACTAATCACCAAATTCTGGATGCTCTAAAATGCTAAGAAAATTGTATAAATCTCGACAACTGTAGAATTTCTCCTCAATTGTGGGTTTTGCTCCATTATCCTATGCTTCAGAGAAAGGCTCCTTTGATTTATAAGAAACCTCAGGCTGTTCTGAGGTCAGCTTCAAGCTTGGCATCAAGATCTGCTGCTGTTATCCTATCCCTTGTGAAGGGTGCTACATTAATGCAAGTTGCTGTTGTCGTCAGTGGAAGCCATTCTAAAAATAATTTCTTCTTTAATTTATCATTGCACTTTCTGTGCATTTAGTTCTGGGTTTTTTTTTGCAGCAAAATAAACATGAATTGCATTTGTGCAGTTTGATTGCAAAAATAATAACATAATAATAATCCTTGCATTTGATATCGTGCTTTTTACGTCTTCTAGATGTCTCAGAGCGCTTCACAGAATATACTGTGAAGTGAATTGACTGTATATTTCAAAAGCATTTATTTTCAGTGTCAAGAGTTTTCCAATTGCAAGAGTATACAGTAGGCAACCCAAACAGACAGTAGTCTAGACAGAAAACTCTTTGGACTCCAATGCAGAGTCCCATATCGAGGTAGGACCACTCAACATGTTAGGGAGTTGGCTTGCAGTGCACATATATTCTTCCAACTCTGCCTTCAAGCATTGCAGATCTACCAGCTAGTCCAGCCCAACTTATCTCCACTCCTATCTCTAAAGGATAGTTGAGTCATTGTGCTCATCTCATCAACCAAGAAAGAGTGAGGGGCTGAATGGACCCAATCGCTGTGTGTAATCGGCTGCCGTGTCCTGCCCACAAAACAGATAATCGCTACAGTTTACAGTACAGTACTGTATATATTTTGTGAACAGCTTGAATCTAAACACCACCTTTGGGTTTCATTAACACACAGTTTTTTTCCCTTTCGGATATTTGTTTTACAACATGGACAGATGGAGAAACCGTGAGCTGAAGTGCCTGACACCTGACACTATAGCTCGCTGGTTAGAGCGCTTGCCTCACAAGCAAGAGAATGGGATTCAATTCCAGGCAGGTCAGGTTTCCAAAACCATCCACTTTACAAAAGTTTCTGTACACCATACACCTGATAATAATCCCTCCAAAAAGAATAAATAATTTGGTCATTTCAATCCACGATTGTTTGTGGAACACTGCTGTGCGCAATTGGCTGCCGCATTTTACCCACAAATATACAGTCAATTCACTTTACAGTATATTCTGTGAAGCACTTTGAGACATCTAGAAGACATGATAAGGCACTATATCAAATGCAAGGATTATTATTATAATGGGATTCAAACTTAGAACCTTACAGTCTCAACCAAGTTAACTACGAGGTCCATTAGTTATGCGAGGATGCCATAACAAATCTGGGATTAGGACTGAGATGAGGAAGAATTTATTTTGATAAAGAACAATAAGACAAGAACTAATTTAAAGGAATTAAGAGAGAGATAGAGAGATAAATAGGGAGTAAAATCATATTAAGGGATACAGTCAGAGGCAGGAAGGTAAGATAAGGGGAGTTGTAAATGTGGACCTTGGGTGGGTGGCAGAGTAAGCTTGAGTGAATTGTTTCCTTAAATGAAGATATCAAGCCAGTTAACATTGCCATATGTTGTGCCATGTGGTAAAAGTAAAATGGAATCCAAAATGAGGGAATTTCCAATGACTTTCTGCCCAATACTAGTGAGCATGAATTTCCATTGCTTTATCAATTGGAGACAGATATTGTCCCAATTTCGCTTGCAGGAAAAATAAAGATATTCAAAGTTCTAAACATTTTCAGATTGCCTCAGATATTGTAGAGTAGACAATCCTTGAAAGCTTACTTTGTTGATGGAGAAGTTGCCAGAAACAAGAGGGACAGACAAGTATAAAAACACATTCAAAACAAATTAGGATTATTTAGTTCTAAAGAAAGCATTCTTTAGCAGAAAAGAGCTTTGATGATGGATTAAATAATTTAGGGCTGGTCAGTTTATGTCTCACAGAGTGGGGCAAGTTGCTTAATAAGATAAAGAAAGTAAACTCAAAACTGCAATAGTTTCAAACATGTCAAGGTGGGAGGACAAGAGTTCATAAATTGAAGTACAATTTATGTAAAAAACATGAAAAAAAAACGCCTGGGTATCTATCCTGAAATTACCAAATGCATGTGTTTTGGTTCTATTGTCTTGGCATATTTGAAAGCATTATTGATTTAAAATGTAATACCGTTAAACCTTGATAATACGACATTCTGAAAGCAGGCAACTCCCTAAAACCAACAAGATTTCAAAATCCATACAGTATTAAATTTTTTTCCAACGTCCGGCAAATCCCCCCAAATTCAGAACAGCTGCTTGCTGTTCACGCTGGCGTCGCTCTCTTCATCCAGCGCAGTGGGTGGAGCTCAAGCATTATTTTGGCTCCAGTAATGTGTTTACTGCACACTTGGTGTATGGGGCGAGGCTTCCCCACCCATTTCTAGGGCAGGTTTTTAAACATTGGCAAACTCAAAAATCCAGGTGTAAGTATGCCCAACCGTGCCGGATTATCGAGGTTTTACTGTTAACCTCTATAAGGTGTTCTCTATGACACCTCCTTGCAAGATTGAAAAACTTTTCTGATTGTTGATCGGAACATTAAACCCGTCGTAGAGACACAAGGCTCCATGCATTCTGACACCATACATACACGAGCATATACTGTCTTACCATAATGTTAGGATGTCTCAAAGCACTGCTTTAAGAAAATATTGTAAAGTGAATTATGTGGGCAAAGTGTGGCATAATAGTGTCCCACAAAATGACGTGGGTTAAGTGACCAATTATTATTGTTTTTATTTTCTTGAAGGATTATTATCAGGCATGTGGAACCAGGAAACTTGCCCAAGGTTTCACCCCGCAGGGAATCAAACTCAGGTCTCACATTTGCAAGATGAGTGGCTCTAACCACTGAGCTACAGGATTCCAATTAGAGGCATGTGGAGTAAGGAAACTTGCCTAAGGTTTTACCCTGACCTGGAATCAAATCCCAGTCCTCTCATTTGCAAAGCGAGTGCTCTAACCAACAGGACTCCACATTGAAATAGAGCCTATTCTCAGAATGAATGGAAATAGTTTTTTCAACTGTAGTGACCGAATGAACAGCATAGAAAAAAAGCACATGTGGTTTGGAAAGAATGGCATAACATTTCATTGCAAATGGAAGCACGTGCGGTTTGGTTCCAAATGATCTGTGGAAAACTCTTCACCCAACTGATTATCAAACTATAGTGTATTGCAACGACTGGTATAAAATGTGATCCAACGACTGGTATAAAATATTCAGAAACTCAGCGTTTTTAAAGGCCAAAGGAAGCTGAGAGGCGACTGGGTTCTCCGAATGAGGAAGCTGTGGTGAGAGTAGAAACAGAGATTATTGAAAAGTCTACAAAGTCTTGAGATGTGAGTACCCTCCAGGATTACCCTCCTTCCTTCCACAATTCATTCACAAGAGCCCCCAAAGCACTGGATTGAGGTAGTAGAAATGACCAAATCTGAACGGCATCATTTTAGTTTCATCCTTGCACTTAGTGTAGCACTTTATAATCCTTATCAATCCTTGCATTTGATTTAGCACCTTATCATGTTGTTGAAACGTCTCATTCACCTTCACAGATTATATTCTAAAACAGATTAACTGTGTATTTTATAGGCAAAACATGACAGCCAATTGCCCTATTACATTGTTCAGATATCTCAAAGTACTTCATGGTATTTCTCTGTAAAACGTAGTGACTGTAATTTATATTAAATTTAATTTAATATATTTGTGCACGACAAAGTCCTATAAATAGCCATGAAGCCAACAACCAGTCTTACTTGCTGAGATTGAGCTAAACGTGTCTTTTGTAAAATAGACTTGCAGAAAACGCAGAAGTGAAAATATTTTGAAAGTAAAGAAAAATGTTGTAGTTGGTCATTTTCATTCACGTCTTTTCATTCAGATACATTTTTGCAGAAGGAACTCAGTGAGACCTAGAATTTTTTGGTTAACCGAGAGTCTGACACTCGCGGAAATCCATAACCATGCTTAGGAGTATCAAAACCAAACTGATAGTTCCGTGTATCCCATCCACACATGGAAATTTCTGGATATAGAAATGGAATGTGCACTCTCTCCCGAAAGGATGCATCCTGTTTACCCAGGTCTGAAAAGTATTAGGTGCCTGTTGACAAGAGACAAAGCTTGGGGACCCCAGAGGGTGCGTTGTGGTAACTGCTGGAGTGTAATCAGTTAAACCTCATAGTTTCCATTACAGGCATTTATTTCAACAACAACAATTGATATTTATACAACCCCCCTCACACAGGATAGCATTCTCAGAGTGCTTCACAATAGAGAAACTGAACTGGATGGAGGGGGTGAGGTGACCGTAAGCACAGTCAAACAGGAATGTCTTCAGGTGCAGCTTGAAGATGTGGAAGGAGGGATTGAAGGACATTAACTCCACCGTCCCCTGCAGGATTTCATTGACAGTGAAAGGTGTTGGCCCCTGCAAGTGGTGTGTTTGTATGGGAGTGAACATTTAAGAAGAACTGTGTGTGTGTGTCTTGGCTCATGTTGATTTTCCATGAAGTAACTCTTAAGGCTGTTGCGATTGGAAATTTTTGCCAGAGAAGCAAGGATTGATTGAAAAGGTACAAGAAACTTTAATCATGTTGTCTAAGAAACTACAAGGGATTGGGGCTAATATAACAGAAATAAACTTTTCTCTCTTGTACTGGAGTTTCAATTCATAGTTTGGCCACAAATGTAGAGTCAATTCACTTTACAGTACATTCTGTGAAGTTCTTTGAGACATCTCCGTGATGTGATAAGGTGCAATATCAAATGCAAGGATTGTTATTGTATTATCATTATAATTAAGTTATTATTATCATTATAATATCAGATAACACCAATGAATAATTGAAGGCAATAGGCCAAAAATGAGTCAACTGAACTGATTTAGGAGCCAACTTTCAGTTCCTCAGTTTATGGGCATTTACAAGAAATCAGTTGCAGAAACATGCTAATTAATGCTTTGCTCTATCAGTGAGTTGCCTTCCCCACACTGCTTCTGCACGTGGTAAGCTGTGAGGAACATATGCAGAGCGTAGTTTAATATATAGTTGGGACACAACATCTCAAGCGACTACCAGCATGGTGGAAAGTGGATTGGATGAACCTTGGTCTTCTTCCGAGCAAATCCTCATTATAATAATCTGTGAATTTGATATAGCCCTTTTCACATCTTCTAGATGTCTCAAAGAGCTTTACTCAATACACTGAAAAGTGAATTGACTCTATACTTGTAGGTGTCACGCGATATCCAATTGCGCACAGCATTGTCACACAAACAATCATAGATTGAGATGACCAATTTTATTATTTTGGGGGGAGAGATTATTATTAGGCAAAAGGGATTGAAGACACAAACTGCATTTAATTTATGCCTTTAAGTAAGCTCCTTTTTTTGGTTTAATGTTAGTAAGGACAATGAGGCTTTTGTTTATCATATACAATTTATACAGCAGTCTTCACACAGGGAAGACATCTCAAAGGGCTTGGCAGTGCTGCAGGGACCCAAGCTAAGGGTGGGAGCTGTGGGCGTGGAAAGGAGAAAGATGAACAAAAACATGGTCAAATAATTACATTTTGAGACAAGCAATTACACTTGTGTAGCGCCTTTCACGTCAGGAGGACGTCCCAATGTGACATAAGATTGTAGCCTCCTAATTACACCCAGGGATTGTTTGTTTTTACATTTTCATGTGCACAGCGCTAAACTGCCAAATGACTAACTTTGGAGAATCCTGGAGATATCCACACAGAGCACACTCGCAGGTCTGCCCTGTGTGTGGAAGTGGTGGCCAGAGGAATAGATGGCCATTGCATGCATACACAAGATCTCCTACCTCACGTTGTCTCAGCTGGAAGCTCTTCCCTTCCTGGTAACAGTTGTAGGTTTTTAGGAACATTAACAATTCAGTCCTAAATTCATAAAAGATAAGCTTGTTACTAAATGGAGACACAGTTAACATCCTCTAAACCAAAACGTGTTTTTCAATCTTGCTCAGTTGGTGGTCTCTGAATCAGAAGGTTGTGGGTTTCAACCTCACATCAGGATATGGAGCTCATAGTCTATGTTCACACTCCAGTGCAGTGCCGGGGAAGCACTTACTTTAGATGAGACTTGAGACCGAGGTCCCTTCTGCCCCTGTTCAGATGGATTTTAAAGATCCCACTGCACTGTTCAAAATGTAAGGAAACTTTTTCCCGGCGTCCTAGCCAACAATCCCCCAAATAACAACAACAACAATTAATTTGTATAGCGCCTTTTACATCGGGTAGACGTCTCAACGCGCTTCACAGAATATCCTATAAAGTGAATTGACTGTATATTTGTGGGCAATATGCAGCAGCCAATTGTGCACAGCAATTATCAGGTATGTCAAGTAAGAAAACTTGCCAAAGATTTCACCCTGACCTCCCGGAAATCAAACCTGGTCTCTTGGTTGCAAGGTGGGTGCTCTAACCATTGAGCTACAGGATTCTTGTTGAGCTGCTAGGTCCCGAAGCCTAAATAGAATTTGTCATTGACTTCATGGCTTTCTGTGGGGCATTGCCGCTCACAAGTTGGCACCAAACACAGTCGCTACACTTTACAGTAAATCCTGTGAAGTGCTTTGACATGTCCTCCCAAAGTAAAAGCCACGCTACAAAATGTAAGGATTATTATTATTTATTATAATGCAGATACAATATAAAACATTCAACTTGTAACTTTCAGGGTTCCAGCTGATGTGTTTTTATTTCAGGCAAGGGAGTAGAGATAGCAATATACATTTGCAAACCCGGAATCATTATTGTCTTCACTATAAACCTACAATAAAATATCATCAGGCAAGTCAGTTGTCATAATACAGTACTTTGCATAATGTTAACTTCTAATCAAACTTGGTTTGACTTTGCTAAAATGCTGCTGAGTCATTTTGTTTTATAAGTTAATAATGATCAACCTTACTGAGTTTTTTTATATCAGGAGGATGTCTCAATGTGATTTATAGCTTTTACTGGAAGACTTGAAAAGCATTACGTATATCAAATGCAGGGATTATTATTATTACTGCAAAGTGCAGTCATTGTATTTTTATAGGCAAATGCGGCAGCAATTTGTGCACAGCAAAATCGTACAAATAGCCACGAACTGAGTGACTCAATTTTTGTTTGGGGGATTTTCAATCATTAAAACCGGGAGAAACTTTCCTCACTTTTTGAAGAGAGCCATGGGATCTTTATTTGCTCTGAGATGAGACGTCGTCTGGCGTGGAGGGCGCTATATAAATCAAAGTTGTTGTTTTTTAACATCTAGTTGAAAAGGTACAGATAGGACCTTGATTTAACGTATCAGCTGAAGGACCATTCATCCGACAACGCAGCATTATCCAGCACTGCGCTGCGCTGTCAACCTGGAGTGTATGTTCAAAGACACAACCATGGTTTCAACCAACAAGCGTTTGACTCAGAGGCAAGCATGCTGCTAACTGAGGCAGACGAATATTTAACTCATGTCTTTCATTGGTTGTTTCATGGCCCAAACACCCACCCAAGCAAGGTTGAGAGATCCTTGAAGGGAAGCGATCTTCATTTAACACAGAGAAATACGTGTTCATACTTACTTGGAAATACATTTGTCTTCACTAATTTTAACATAGGAAGTTTGTTGATTTCCCTCCATCACTTTTCAAAGTTTCAGACTCACTCACGGAAGCAGACTCTGCTGAAACAAAAAACGTTAACCTGTGAAAACATTCCTTTGTTGAACACTCCCTCCCATGAATGACCAAAAAGCAATGTGAAGCAGAATCAGCTAAAAATACATTTAATTGTAGATCATGTTCATTTGGAGCTGGAGGTGGGGAGGTGGGGAGGGGTGGGGGCAGCCGGTGTCTGACACATGCAGAAACCCATCACCGTGCTTCACCCAAACCAAGCTGATAATTCCACACATCCCACTTACGCTTGTAAATTCTAGAAATAGATTGATGGAAAGGAATGCACACTCTTTCACTGGAGGGACGCATCTTACTTAACAAATTCTGGAAAGTATTAAGCAGTTGGGGTAACTGCCTCGAGTCTGACCGGCTAAAACAGCAATAGCTTGTCATTGATAGCTCTGTATGGCAAGCTTTCCCACTGCTGGTCCAGCTAGGACCACCCTCCCCATTAGGGCTTTGGCTTGCAGAATTAACAGGAGTTGAGTGGGAAGAGTCCTGTGACTGGTCAATTGTCATTGAAATTCATTGAAAGGCTGGAAAATTAAAAGGTTTGTACCAGATCTTGGTACAAGCTAATCTTGGACAGGCCCTCAAAAAGAGAATGAAACCTTTCATGTCAGAAACAAGTTCAGGCTTGTTCCATGATCTAATCTTTACAAAAGTAATTTTGTTGATGTAATCTAAACAGAAATTCGCTTCCTTTTTATCAATGAAGCAATTATTTTTGTTTGCTCAGTCAGGAGTCTTTACACCACTGCTGTAAAAGTAACTGAACTCGTTAGATTTCTACATTAACAAGCAACCTATGCATGGCAATTTACTTATGTCTGGGATGGAATGCACACTCTCCCCCCGGACTTAATTCTGGAAGGTATTAAGTGCCGACTGCAGAGAGCTAAGGGATCCTAGAGTGCGTTTTGGGGGTAACTGCTGGAGTTTAATCAGTTGAACTCACACACCTCGCTAAATGGGAATTCTCTGGCAAACTTGCTGCTGCTTATCCATTAAGGAACCTCGGCATCATGTTCGATCAAAAACCATCGGAGGCCGGGCCTTCAGTTTCTCCGCTCCCACCCTACGGAATGCCATCCCTCAATCCCTCCGTTTCGTTTCTTCCCTTTCCTCTTTCAAGGCCGGTTTGAAGACTTTCCTCTTCGACCGTGCCTTTTGTTCCACCCCGAATTTTTCGACCTCCCCTTCGTGTTCCACCCCTTCCCAAACACTCCCCTCTCAGCTCGGGTCACACGCCTCCTGTGCAGCGCCTTGGGACGTCCTCCCGACGTGAAAGGCGCTCTATAAATGTAATTTGTTGTTGTTGTTGTTGTTAAGGGCTTTGGCTTGCAGGATTAATCAGAGTTGAGATGAATACCCACACCTGTCATGAGTTACTGGATAGAAACCAGCAGGGTTGATTGAACCTGCAAATATCTACACTGGCGATACTGCAAGGCCAGTCTTTATTACACCACTGCAAAAATGAAAAAAGTGCTTTGTTCTAAAATGAATTTCCTTTTGCACAAATCAAGGAAGTTATTCATTAACCCATATCTTGCAAAAAATGAGTCATTTAGGACCTGTCTGGTGAGATACTCAATAAGATTCTGTCGACTGTTTTTAATCTTCTAATAAGACGTGATACACTGAAAGACACAGGCATTACACTAAGGCTTACCAATGGAAACCAACATTGCCAACCAGGGAACAATTCCAACAATATGAAACATGTAAACTCAAATATGTTAGTTGTAATGTTACTTAATCCACAAAACACAATGTAGATTCAATCAATCCTTTAATGCAAACTTTACAAACAAACCTCTTTCACACTTTCTTTCAAATCTGCAAATCACTCTTCCCAGAATCCTTTTATATTTCCACCGTCCATATTCATTTGGCACTTGTTAAAACAATATGCAAAATTAGTGATTGAGAATGTTAGTTCAAATAAATGTGCAAGTTCTGTGATAGCAAAGTTTCACAAATATCAATGAGATGAGAAGCCAACTCATTTCAATTTGGAAGTATAATTTTAACAAGACAATTCTTGCATTTGACAGAATGCTTCACAGGATTTTTTTACTGTAAAGTGTAGTCACTGTGTATTTTGTGGCTAACATGCCAATACATTACATCTTGTTACAAATAACTTTAACATATCCAATAATTTATTGTAAAAAATCTCTCCCCACTGGTATACACCTCTATGCTCCTAATTTATGGACTCTCTTCACTGGTTGCCCTTCAGGCCTGTCCATTCCCCCTCCCCTGTTCACATGGCATTATCCAAGTGTGAGCCTTGGCAATGAGCGTTGATAGGTCAATCAACTGTAAAGGGCTTGACTTTCCCTCCACTTGGCTGCTGAATGGGGAAAGAACTTGTGTTTTAATGAACTCCTTTTTAAGATTAATCAGACTGCCTAGGCCAATATCTGAAACCACTTTATATAGAGTACTGTATTTAATCTGTTGCACCATCTGGAATGAATACAGCTATATCTGTTTGTAATAAAGTCAAGTAAAAGGTCAATTGAGAGCAAGAAAACTGCAGTCTGCACTCATGTAGTGTAGCCAGTAATGTAATATTCAGCCAGATCTGACAGGAACTGTACAGACTATGGACAACTGATCAGAAGTGCCCACACAAATCAGAATCAACACTCACAGAGGGAGAAAGGCCAAAGTGTTTCAAAGGCCTACATTGAGACATTGTAAACATTACAGCAAAGTATTACCAGTCATATAGACATAAAACTGATAGCATTAGATTTGGATGTTATAGATTAAAATGGCTAATCTTATTAATGTTTACTACAATAGTGCAGTATCTGAACTGAGTTCATGGTTTATGGTTCTTTTAAATTCTGAGTGGCTGGAATGAATTGATTTCTTTCAATTGAATTTCCAAAGTACAAAGGGAAGTGGTAGAGTTTGAAATGGGCTGCAAAAGCTGGCAACACAACCTCGAAAATCTTTGGTGTGAAACTTCTTTCAAATATGGCTTAAATGTATTTTATAGAGCACTTGCTTTGCAAGCGAGGAGACCGGGTTAAGATTCACACAGGGTGAAATGTTGGGAAAATTTATTATCATATTACTGTATTATTAAAATACCATGAATTACTTTAAAGCAAAGTGATCGTTATGTAAATGTAAACCGCTAAAAAAAAATTAATTTTTTTTTTATTTGTGAAGGGAAGAGCTGGCAAGGCCGACGAGGAATAAAGAGGAATAAATGTGACGAAAGCATGGGTGAGGGTTTCGGCAGTCTGAGGGGTGAGGCAGTGTCAGAGTCTAGCAATGTTATGGAGGTGGTAGACATTGCCAACAATATAGCAATAAAAAATAATCCTAGCATAAACAGGATTTACTGTAAAGTGTTGTGACTATTTTGTGGGCAAATGCAGTCATGTGTGCACAGTAGATGTCAATAACATTTCCACAGTGGATGTCAACAACATTTCTGCCCAAACAAAGGTTTATAGGGGGCCGAAACTCAACTCACTCAAACTGATTCTCCTCTCCCCACAATTTCACATAATGTATGACTTCTCTTGGCGGGAATTACTAGACGGCCCATTGAGATATTATGATCTGATAAGGTACTATAAAAAGTACAAGTTCTAGTTTCATGGATTAGATGCTCTTGCCATATTCTTGCATGAGAGCTACCTTTGTGTTGACTGCCATCAGTGTCCTCAGTTCTGTTGTTGTTGATATCAATTTGACGATGGTCTGTCAAAAAAAAGTCCCCATCCGATTAACCGGATGTTATCTGGCACAATCGCGGTGGCGTATTTAATGAATCGATTGTCGCATGAGAGTACTGTACAGGTATTTTGGCTTGCCGCTAATAGAGCCTTAAAGTCGCACTGATGTTTTTTTCCTCGCGTAGAGTCCGCCATTTCAGAAGTTATCGATAGACTGTACACTTCTACCCCAACATCATGGCTTCAAACCAGGCATCTACCAGCAAAGATTATTTTTAGGTGAATTTTTGGGTGAATAACAAAGGTCTGTTATTATTTAGTCTATTATTAATATGGTATGTGTTAAAATTAAAAAAAAATAGTGTTGGTGTTTTGGTGTTGGATCCGACCGAATATCCAGCATGCATTTAACCGGCATTGGCCAGGTCCTGCAGGTGCCGGATAAATGGGCTTTTACTGTACTTTCACAAACTCTCACCTGCTGATGACCTAAGGATATTTACATTAGCATATTGATTCTGTTATCTTGTAAAGTTTGGATTCTGACCCCAGGCAATCTATAGAATTCTTGCATCGTGCCACTATTTAAAACCTACGGCTAGATTCTTTCACTTGTATTAATAACATACAGCAATTATTATTTGTGCAAAACATAAATTACTTTCAATTCATTTATCTTCTCCTGCTCTGCAATTGGCTATCATACAAAGTGTGGCTAAAGGTCACAAAAGTACAGCCCACTCTAATACGTATCCCACCTGTAACCTGGCAATATATAGCAGCAGTAAACCAGACGTTTCAAAAAGGCACGAGTGAGTGGCTGTCAGTGTGCTGAATTCGGTGGAGGTGCAACCAACGTAAAACATTAGCATTGCTTTATCAGAATATCTGAAACAGCTACACAGGTTTGTTCATTATAAATTGAAATGCAATAATTGTTGAATAGAAAATATGAATTTACTAATCTTTTCAATACCACTTATGTGTTGGCAAGAAACGTTTTGTTATTTCAGCGTGGTGTTGCGATTAGTAGACAGTGGGTTCCTCGATTCCAGCCAATTGGGTAACGTCAACAAGGGTCAGCCGTCTCCAGGTACCCTTCGTCTTACAGTTGGTCTATTTGGTGTTTGGCAGGTTATAGTTTGACCTTCCTGACTGATGAGTTTGTGTGACTTAGTCACCAACTGCGAACTTCAATACCCATTCATAATAGTAATAATAATCCTTGCATTTGATATAGCACCTTATCATGTCTTTGAGACAAACTCAAAGTGCTTCACAGAATACACTGTAAAGTGAATTGACTGTATATTTTGTGTGCAAAACATGGTAGTCAATTGCGAAGAACGGTGTCCCACAAACAGTCATGGATTGATGACCGATTTATTTATTTATTTTGAAGGCTTATTACCCCCCACACCTCCTTCCTGGAAAAGAGATCTGCCAATTGACTATCAACTGGGTTCCTACTTGGTAAACAGAGGCAGGTGGAGTAAGGAAACTTGCCCAATGTTTCACCCTGCTGCGAATCAAACCCAGGTGTCTCACTTTCTTGGGAGACGAGTTCACTAACCGCTGAGCTACATCAATGTAGAATTACAATTGTGTTGCTCATGTCATAAAAAACATGAGTTCATGTCATAAAAATGCAAAGTTCAAGATTCCATTTTTTTTCTTCGGTACCACAGAGACCAACCGTGAGCTGCAAATGGATTTCAACTATCGGATTGCAATCCGTGTGATTGTGCTTCTGAGTGCATATGTCGCTCTCGGTGAGTAACAGATTTCTCAGCCTGTGTATGAAAACTAACAGTGTCGCCTTTTGAGTATATTAGCATCCTGTACTAGGATTTTAAATATCTCAAAATGTTTCACACGTTGAGATACTTTGAAGTGAGCATTTTTAGATTGTCCCAGTGGCTGTTATGTTCCAATAACCTGGTAGAATAACAGGAGTTGGAAATTTGTGCTTCAGAGTTGTATAGATTTCCAGACCAAAGTGTATCTTTACTCAGAACGTAACCAATCACTGGAATAGTTTTTTCAGGAAAGGTGTTAAGAGGCCAGAGCATTGGAGTAACTGAAAAAGCAGCTTGATGCTGTGATGTGGAGGTTGGTGGGGTTGGGGCAGACGGGGGGTGAGTGGTGTGTTCTGAAGGGATGAGATCAGCTTGGCAAAAGGACCTTCTTCATCCAAACTAATCTTGTAACTTTGTCATCAAGTGACCTGACAATTTAACTAACTTTGTGAACATTCCAACCTATTTCAGTCGAACCTTCCAACAAATGTCACTGTTCCAATTGGGTGACATCTGTGGATATCAACCAGGTCAAGAGCTACTCCATAATTCATGAAACACACACTTGTAAGAATCATGGACTTCGGTAAGTACTAACTCTGGCCATTGCTTTCACCATGGAAAATGGTAGTACTGTAGATCCAATTAACAACACCCAACCTCCCCAACACCCTAACACGAAAATTCCAAAATATTTGGATGAGAGAAAGTAAATGGCAAGGCTATGAGGCTGGAGCTTTGTCCTTAAAATTCCCCCCAATTTGCAGCTGTTAAAAGATGCCAAAAAGAAATTGTGCATATTTTTCAATGGTTTCCATTACTCAATAGGATGTTAACTCAATAGATGCTTTAACAAATTACAATTTGGTGACCACAGACAAGCTTTGAGATGCTTGTTTGAAAAGCCAGCAGTTGAGCCAAACACAACTCCAAGTTCTCCGGCCAGAATCTTTGAGTACAGGGAAGACAGACAAACATTTGGTGACTACTCCACTCCCCCATTCACCTGCCCCGCTCTGCCACCTACCTTCACTAATTCTCGGCTCGACTATGGCAATTCCCTCCTTGTGGCTCGACTACGACAATTCCCTCTTCGTCAGCTTCCCCAACTCATCCCTCCACAAGCTTCAATCATCCAAAACTCTGCAGCTCATGTCCTCTCCCCTTTCCTCACTCCTTCCAGGCGAAGTTGGGCGAGGCACTTCCACTCTTCCCAGTTTCAGGTCTCAGCTAAAGACCTTTCTCTTCGACCGCGCATTTGGTCGCCTTTCTACCCCTGCCCCTGGCTCGGTCCGGGGATCCGTTATTGTGAAGCGCTCTGAGACGCCATCCGGTGTGGAGAGCGCTATATAAATTGAAGTTGTAATCTGATTGTTCTGATGAAGTGTCGTGCACCCGAAACTTTGACGTACTTTAACTTTCTCTATAGATGCTTTTTTAACCTGATTGTGTTTCATTTAATAGAATCCAGTTGGAAGGGAACACAGAAGTTTGCTTTTATCACAGAAAGTTTCCTGGAAAATGGCTACAGGTTTGCGGAAACAGGTCAGTTCAAAATAAATTTGTCTTGCTCTGCAGCAAACTTGTTTATATAATAATAATAATCCTTGCATTTGATATAGTGCTTTTCACATCTTTTAGATGTCTCAAAGCGCTTCACAGAATATACTGTAAAGAGAATTGACTATATATTTGAGGGTGAAACGCACAGCAGTGTCCCCACAAACAGTCGTGGATTGAAATGACCAATTTATTATTGTTTTATTTGAGGGATTACGATTAGGCATGTGGAGTAAGGAAACATGCCCAAGGATTCGCCCTGACCTGCCTCGATTCGATCACAGGTCTCACACTTGTAAGGCGAGTGCTCTAACCACATAGAGATACATAGAGAGAGGAAACCATTCCTTCCCCAACACCATATATCTCCTAATACAGCCAATAGCATGTTCAAAGAGGTACAACCTGAGATAGGGCTTGAATGAGGCCACGGAGCGAGTCAGAGGGACTCCAGAATAGAATTCCAGAAAGCACAGTATTGAGAGTTTTAGTATTAGTCCTGTGTTGAGATATACTAATATGAAGCAAAATTATTCATGGATACTTATTGGAACATTACTAATACTAATAATGAAAATTACTATCTATGATTACTATCTATGAATTCAAATGGCAGAAATAACAATTTTGCACTCAGTCTGACCCAAGCTGGTTTGTGTAAGAAAACCAGACAGTCAGTGGGATGTAAGGACAAAGGGATTGGGAGTCTTGAGACGGGAGAAGACTACCACAAACTGATAACATTGAGGCCTTGCATTCCTTGTACTACAACAACAAAATTAGATTTATAAAGCGCCTTTCACGTACAAAAACTGAGAAACAACTTATCCTCCCGTAAATATCCTTGGGAGGAAGGGAGCTGTCTGGTATTGAGAACCAGTGAGCAGACTCTGTAAAAACTCAATTACAATATCTATAAAGAACGAAACATGATCAGATAAACAGGTTTTTCTACAAGAATGTGTAAGGGTCGAGTACGTGGCAGCCCTAATTGGTGAAAACGAGGGGCAGATCCTTGGGGCAAAAAGGTATAACTGCCTTGATTTGGAGTAGTTGAGTTGCAGACCCAGATGCACAGAGACAGTTGTGACTGACTGCTCCGAAACTGGTAGTATAATTTTGTTACTTGTAGTGATTTTATTATTTTACCAGTTTTGTTGGCTTTACTTTGATTCGTAAATCTCTATTACACCATATTTGGAATGTCGGGACATTTTTCGAACCTCGGGATCAGAAATCCCAACCCATGTATATGCTTAATAATCTTTACCTTAGTAACACTTTTCTTTACTCTTTAATCTTTTCTCTAAAGATTTTACACTGAGTTTATTGTGCTATTCAAAGGCTTTACTTAGCTTTCAACTTCCGATTTATACAGTATAATACATGTACACTGGGAGGAAAGCTCATCAGCAAAGTTAAAGATTAATATTCCTTTCACTTCTGAATTTTGTTGCTGATGATCAGGGATGTCTATAAACTTCAGCAGTGTATCTGCTAATAATCCTGCCTGTGCTCATTAAGTAATTGGAACCAGACCATTTACATAGAGAGAAATAAATGATGGGGTTTGGGTGAGGGAAGCTGCCCTAGATGGTACTGTACTTGGCAGCAAAATTAATGTTAAAATAATGGATAGTTCAGCCGAACAAAGCACAGAGTAGGTTTGAATGCCATTCTGCCCTCAAGCTGCTCATTTCAAACAGGCCGAGTGTTCCTGAAAAATCCACCAGATAAAATTGACAACTTACATCACAGCCTTTTATTTGGTACATTGCTGCGTGTAAATTGGCTTGTTTGCCTACAAAATGCAGTCACGGAACATTACAGAAAATACTTTGAGCCATTCTCCTGACATGAAAAGCATTATATCACATGGAAGTACAGTATTAGTACGAGTCCTGTTGATAAATGTGTGTGTGTGTGGATATTGAATAATTGCAGATAAAGAGTACTCCTCTTTTCAAACCCTTTTACAGTGCAGTACATTGTTTTATTTCAAATACTTCTCAAATTCTTTATCTTTTTTTTAAAAGACACAAATTATGTGACATTTTGTGATGTGGTTTGTTTCAGGAAGAGAAAAAATCAAAACCAATTGCGGAAATGCCTTGCCAATATTTTAAGAAAAGGTGTATACACCATCTTCTGATCTTCAAATGGAAATATGTGATGCATTCAAACCTTGCATGGGTGGATTTAATGTATGCAGAACATCAATCAGCTACAGAATGATAGAACTAGATTTTTTTTACGGTTAATTTACATATCAATTGCACTCAAATATGATTACTTATCAATGGTACTGATGCGAATCAATATATTAATCAGTTGTATAAATATACAGTGGTAAGTGTCTGTACCTACTTTGTCTTCAGACCTAAAAATGAATAAAATCACTTTGAATATTATTTGTTGTACTGTACTTTGAAACATCACAAATTGGAACGTAATGTCCAGATTAGACAGTGGCTGTAAAATGCTCATGAGGTGAACTACATCACATTAAATTCACTACGTTGAATCAGTGCGTTCCCAATTCTATACCTTTGGACTTCTGTGCGGTTCTTACATGTTAATATAAATTATCTTCAAATCAACTAGAAGTAGAGCTGGCACCAATAGCTATGTATTGGAAAATCAAACCCACAGCTTCGTCGAGCAGAGGTCCATTGTGTCAAACATCAGACCGACCCATTAATTCTAGGCAATAAAAATACTGTATTACTCAGCCTTTAAAGAGTCTGAAACACTACTTGTTATGCTGTCAAGACACTCACCCCCCCATCCCCAATGAATGTGTATTGTAGTTCTCCGGCTGGTAAAATCAAGCAGAAGTAATTCAGTTTTATCAAGCAGATATCAGTTGCTCAGAAATTGCTCACTTTCATTGTGTAATGCCATGCTTAATATTTAATAATTTCACATTGTGTCAGAATGTAAACCCACTTCGGTAGCGAAGGGTTAATGGAAAACTGCCGTAATAATAATAATCCTTGCATTTGATATAGCGCCTTATCACATCTTTGAGACATCTCAAAGCGCTTTACTGTATATTTTCCCAGTAATATTTTATAAGGAGGAAAACTGATTCAAAGTGCTTTCTCAACGGAATTTATTTTATTACAGTATTTAAATTAATACGTACAATAATTAATAGAAGATAGTCCCAAGGCAAAAAGCTCATGACTCAGCAACATGAGGCATTATAGGATCACTGTGCTAGTCACCATCCGCAGGCATTTCAGTTACAGTCATAGGACATTCACTCCTGGCACACTTACAACAGTCTGGTTTAAGGTTTGGTTTATACACCACCCTTCACACGTGTCAGTATATCAGTTTTGTAACAACGGGTCTGTTTGTGCAGCATTTTAGAGCATCCAGAATTTGACCATTTTTAAAATAACAAACTGAATTTTGAAGCTGGTTGTTGAGGAGCAAGCATTTTTTACATATAAGTGAGTGGCTTTAGTGTGGACTTACTTGACTAATCTTCCAAGACTCATCCACTTGCAAAAAAGGAAAGAAAACACTTTGCGCCTTTTTTGTTGTTCAGTTTTATGTTGTGAACCATGAATTGCCCTAATGCATGTGAATATGTGTTGCATGTTGATGGGAAGCAAGGGATTTCTGTTAGATAACCTTTAAGAGGAAATAGAGGACATCTTCCAGCTGCAAAAACTGAGGCCAACTCACTGAGGGCAGAGCAGGGATCAAACCAAGCATCTTCCCTACAGCTTAGCCATCAGAGGCATTTTTAAGACTTCAAATTACTCGGTCAATTTTTTTAGGAGGCCCGTCACTGATGGTGAGTTTAATAAGTGCACATGCGCAATTTTATTTTTTACAAAAATTAACTTTCGGTGGGTGCGATGCCTCTTTAGGCGGACTGCCTGCTCCGCAGGGCTGGGGAGAGCTCTGGTTTTCGCTATACAGCTATTGAGCAAAAGACAAGAGCACAGCACACTCAAATCCTCCCATTTCGATGAATTTTTGCATTACTTTAGGGGCCTGCAATAAATATGAGGGGCACCGACCAACATTAAAAACGCCTCTGGCAGCCATGTGCTGAGTGAACTCATCAAGTGTCTGGAAAAGCAGTGAGAAATTCCATTTATTGGTTCAAACTCATGTCTGTAAACATCTGGCCGCAATGTCTGACGTTTCCTCCAATGAAAGTAGTTTAAAGTGAAATGATTTGAACACTGGGATCAAGGCTCAACAGCAAATCCTGGCTGAAAGTTTGATTTCCCCGAAGCACAAGCTTCACAATTGCTCACTTACGTCATTCCTGAACTATCCAGTAACCGCAGGAACAGTCCTGCAATGATCAGCGTAAGGGAAAATATTATTCTAGAAGAAAGTGGTGGGCGAGGGAAATGGAGAGAACTTTCGCACGGCAATCTGGACTGGATATGTCCCGGTCAAACAGCTGCGGTCTTGTGACGCAATCTCCAATGAAGCAGGAATACAGCCCAAAGTTCACTTGATTTTCGATAGCATTTTGGAATGACTTGAGCAAGTGAGGTCAATTGTATGACGGTTCATTCCATCCATTGCTGATTTCCTTTGATTTACCTCTGGTCCATTTCAGGGAATTCAAATACAGTACCCTGCAGTTGAACTAAAAAAGATCTGCACTAGAGTCTATGGCCCAATGCACAGAAGAATGTCATCTTGAGCTCTCAACGGTGTGACTCAAGCTATGTGAAGCAAACCTCAACTTAGCTTCCAGCATATCCTGGAATTATGATTCATTATTCAGCCACTAGAGCGACCACACATTCAGCTACAGTATATTGGTTGGAAACCTGTCAGCATGGCGTACCTGCCATTATCTCCGATCACTTCCAAACTAAATTAATCCTTGCATTTGATACACTGTTTGCACCTTTCACATCGGAGTACAGCTCAAAACGTTTCAAAGAATTTGCTGTAAAGTGTGGTGACACTTAGTTGTAGGCAAGCACAGCAATCAATTTGCACATGGCCACTTCCCACAAGCAGTTAGAAAGTTGCTTAACTAATTTTTAATCTAATTTTTCATTTCCTTATCAATTCGAACAGTGCCAATGGGATCTTTAACGTCCACCTGAACAGGCATGCGGGACCTCTGCCCCGGGCTGAAAGTGTGAAGCCGAAAGGTTGGATAGAGACACTTTGTGAGATCGAAAGAAACTTTAAAGACGAGAGTGAGTGTCAAAAGCATAAAGGTATTCAGTTTACCAGAATTAAAACCCTTCACCCCATGAAGCAATTAATCTGTCCAAAATGCTTTTACATACAGTCAATTAATTTTACAGTATATTCTGTGAAGGGCTTTGAGACATCTCAAATACGTGAAAAGGCGCCTTGGGACGTCCTCCCGACGTGAAAGGTGCTCTATAAATGTAATTTGTTGTTGTTTTGTTGTTGAGGATTATTCAGGATTATCACCATCTATTTATTTCAACTGTGGCCATTTAAGCATCTGAGATGTTACCTACGTGAAAAGCTTCCTTAGTTGTTACAGTTAATGTCAAGTCCAAGAAAGTGAAGTCTGCACACTGAACATCAGAGGCACATCGCCTCGTATTATATTACCAGGTGTTGCAACAAAGCTGAGGAACGCTTCTTTCCAACCAGCAGTAGCCAGCTGCTTTGACACTTCTACTGCTCAGTGGAATTGAGTGATAGGGATCAGATAGGGAGGGTGTGAGTGAAATCCTATGAAACCAGGTGAGATGGAGCAAGATCGTATCAGATTTAGTGAGATTGTGGGAGATCAGGTTTGCGATGCCCTCCTGTGGTTGGTGAATCATATGTGATCCAACACATCCTCAAATACTCAAGTTTCACGTTGTTGGTTGGATTACTCACAGCTCTGTGCCTCGGCAAAGAATAGTGGCATTGTAACACAGTCAGCTACATTCCAACCACAGACTGATCTCCAGACCATAAGTCTGATTGCACAAGCATTCAAATTTCCTTCCCCCCCACACTTACATACAAGACTGTGTTCCGCTGTCGCCTCAGGCCTGGAATCCTGACCTCATTGGCTTAAGTAAACTGCAGTTTTTTGGTTTTCCAAGCTGTTTGGTTTACCCAAGCTTTTCAGAAACCTATAGCTGCCTCACAATCCAAGGTGACATGCCATTTCTGGGAAACACTGCATTCAATGGGGCTGCCTGCCTACTGAATAGAATCAATGGAATCAGTACATCGAGACTCTGTCTCCTAGTTCAGGTGGATGTTAAAGATCCAACGGAATGATTTGAAAAGAGAAGGGAGTTTCTTCCACTGTCCTGGCCAACAATCTCACAGCTAAAACTGATCAATCATTTTCTGACTGTTTGTAGGACTGCTGTCTATAAATTGGCTGCTATGTTTACAAACACTGCACTAAACAGTAAATTAATATGAAGCCATTTGAGATGTTCTGTTGTTATAGGCACTATATCAATGACAAGAATTATTATGAGAGCTTCAAGGACAAGTTGGAAGAGATGTAAACAGAAAATTTATGGTTATGATTCTAGTTAGAATAAGAGAGACCTTGTTTATCAATATTCTATTGTGAAGGTGTGACAGTACCAGACCATGCAACTACTGTTTATTAGGTGCATTTAGGAACAAAAGTCCATAAAGATCTGAGGAGCAAGTGCTTGCAATAAGGAAACAATTAGTTTTAAGTGCAAGCTCCTACAACACACCATTCCCTTCACGAGTGCAGATGTATGTCTCTCTCAGTTCAAAGGCAATAAAGTCACATAGAGAAGTACAGATGCAGAAAAGATTATTGCAGCCAACTAGTCAGTAAAGAGTAAAGCAATCACACTATCTCTCACAATCCTCAATATATTTATTTGCCAAATAACTAATTAATTCTCTGCTGACATAATTTGCTGCTACTACCTCCCTGGGTTCATCAATCATATACTGACTACTCTCTTCAGTATATAATAATAATAATGATCCTTTATTTGATAAAGCACCTTATCATGTCTTCGAGATGTCTCAAAGCATTTCATAGAACATACTTTAAAGTGAATTGGCCGTATATTTTGGGGGCAAAACAGCAGTGTCCGCTAATCAACTAATAAACGGGTTCCTACTTACTGCTAGGTAATGAGGCATGTGAAGTAAGGAAACTTGCCCAACATTACATCCTTCCAGGAATCAAACCCAGGTCTCTCACTTGCGAGGCAAGTGTTCTAACCATTGAGCTACAGGACTCCATATAAAGTAATTATATGGGAACCATCTGTTCACTTCTGAATCCAACTATGCTCAGAATACACTAATGGAGAGATGTATATTGAGTCTTAAAATCTCCTCACTTTGTTCTTACCCCATACATAAACCTGTTACCCCCAATGTTTTTCTCTCAGTACATTGACCAACAACTGAAACATGTGGAAAAATGATCATTGTATTTAGATGTACTTAATTGTATTCAGTACAATGTTGAATTGTATTTCACATCTAGAATAATAATAATCCTTGCATTTTGATAGAGCGCTTTTCACATCTTCCAGACGTGTCAAAGCGTTTCACAGAGTGTACTGTAAAGTAAATTGACTGTATATTTGTGGGCAAAACGTGGCAGCCAATTGCGCACAGCAGAGTCCCACAAACAGTTATGGATTTAAATGACCAATTTTATTATTGTGTTTTTTTTGGACTGATTATTATAAGGCATGTGGAGTAAGGAAACTTACCCAAAGTTTCACCCTGACCTGCCTGGATTCGAACACAGATCTCATGCCTGTAAGATAAGTGCTCTAACCACTGAGTGACGGGACTAATAATCCTTGCATTTGATATAGTGCTTTTTCTCATTTTCATGGCAGATAATGATCCATCACCGTGACATTATGTGTCAGTTTGCTTCAGGTGGCAGCTCTCTCACCACTGAGTCAGAAGGTTGTGACTTCAATTGCTTTATTCATGCTCCACATAGAATTCACGTAGACTGACACTCCAAAGCAGTGCTGGGGATTGTTTTACCCTCTGGCTAAAGAGAAACTGAATTTGCGATGCTCAACCTGTGTCTACTTGTTCCAATGCCTGGGCGCATCCGAAAGGAAAAAGAGCAGGTTTTATCCGGTTAGTGGAAGGGAAGGTTTAATGAACTAAATGACCCTGCCTCATTCAATGCCTAACCCTCTTTTCCAGGCTATGTGGTTTTAGCTGGTTAAACCCTAGCTGTACCACAAAGGACACTGACCAAGCCTTGGTCTCCCCATTCTGTACCTAATACTATCCAGAGTTAGATAAGCGTAGTGCGTCTCTCCAGATAGAGAGAGAGTGTGCATTCTATTCCAGACACAGTGACATTTCTAGGTGTAGGCAGCATTTGTATGTGGAACTCTCAGACTGGTATTGATACTCTTAAGCGTGTGGATGGGTTTCCAAGTGCATCAGACACCCGGCTGACCAACAAAAAAAATACCATCAGTCAGAATACCTGGCTTGGCTATCCGGATGCGCTTCAAAGGTTCAAGTATACAACTGAGTGAGCTTTACATTGAACATATAACTTTTTGTGAAATTGTTCTCTTTGTATTTAATCTCACCGATTGTAACGCTTGGGCATTACCTCATGTGACTCACGCAGAAGATACATTTTAAATCATCTGAATGGTCACCCCCATTAAATCACATTCTTTTCCTGTGACTTGCAATCGTTCATGTGTTTCCCATTTTGACACATCACGTTGCTAAATTTACAGATTTTTTTTGCACCCAAATCAAAAAGCTGCATCATTTTCTGGTAAATGGCAACAGGCATTTTGCTCCCAATGATTCCATTTACACATTCACGCATTTGCAGTTTGAGGATTAGAATGATTTCACTGAACAGGCTGCAGCATATGCTGCAAACAATAAATGTCATGTCAGAATAAACTCTTGGTGCCGTTTGAAACTCCTGCAGATTGTGGTTCTTGGCTTGAGTCCAGATAGAATTTCCAGCATTTCGTCAGATGAGTGTGCGGGGAAACCATGTGACCGGAGCCACACATCTGGCCACCCGAGCTGCAAGTATAAGTAATCTTCTGAACAGCACCCTGTCAGATACAAACCCACAACAACCAGTGAAAGGGTTTCAGTCGCTCTACAGAACTTAAATCAGAACTATTTCACCAGTGTGGAGAAGAAAGTCAGAGAGTAGGATCAGAGACACAGGATCTGACAGAAGACTCATCACTAAACAACCGACAGTGAGTTAGCTACAATTATTCTTTAACAATGCAAAAATTAACCTCGAAATACGTTTGCTTGTGCGCTATGAGTTACTCTAGGTGATAGGAGTTGTGTGGGGGGGCATAAGGGAATCGAAACCAGTTGTCTCCTCATGGGCTTAAGTGTGTTGCAAATATGGCGCTTCCTTATTTAGTTAAAGCTGATTTGCAAAGGCAATAATAAAAGCAGGTTTCAATGAGGTCAGAGCTGTTTGTATGTACCAACTGCTCCTTAAACAGATATAGGTGCACGTGAATGTTTTATTGTCCTTGTTGAGCGTTATCTTTTGTTAAACAGTGCTATAATAATAATCCTCGCATTTGATGTACCGCCTAATCACATTTTGGAGTCATCTCAAAGAGCTTCACAGAATATATTGTTGCAGAGTGAACTAAGTATATTTTATGGGTGAAACTATAAAAATGCAAGTTGTTGCTACTGAACAGTAGATATTCAAAATGATTTTTTTTTTTGCCTTTTAGGAGAACCGACGAAACAGGCAACAAAATGAACTGCAAATTCCAGATTGCGACCCTCTTGGCTTTGATAGTGGTCTGTGCCCACATCCCTGAAGGTGAGCAATACATTTCTGACCGTGTAGCATTAGTTGAGCTAAAACAAACGGCAGTGAGTTTGCTTAAGAGATTAAAAATTAAACTCTGAAATTATCGGTGAGCTCATGGATGCATTTTTTGGTTCTCAGGAAGTGCCAACCCGCGATGCCTCTGCCTGAATTTCGTTGACTGGGTGCCAAAGAAATACCTGAAAGACTTTTTGGTCATTCCAAGATCATCGCACTGCACACAAACCCAAATTATGTAAGTACTGTACTCATGTTAAAGTGCCAAATCTGATTGCTGCTGCTTCAATCCCCCCGCCATCCATCTTTCATTATGGGCTGTGCGACAATTTTCACTATTGTAAGGGGGAGGATGTCTACACAGTGCTGGAAGCAGATAGCACTCTCACAGGTCAATGCTCCAGCCATAGAATGCAGACTCCAGGGACCAACATCATAGAGACTGCAGGCAGCAGTTGAACGCAGAGTTAATGTTTTGCACATGTGCTGCAAACTGATCTCCATAACACTAGCCATTTAATTGACACATTTTTACAAGAGCAAAAAGGGAGACAAAGCGAGTTACAGTTGTATGTGAATTATTGGTCTGACCTTTCTTCCTATCCCTTCTCCTCCAAACTTTCCCTCCCGTATTCATGAAAATAATCTTTGCAGTTGATATAGCGCCTTATATCTTTGAATCATCTCAAAGCGCGTCACAGAATATACTGTAGAGTGAATTGACTATATTTCATGGCTTCAAAACTGAAATGAGACTTTGTCTGAAATGAATGGAAACCAGTGAGATACATTCCAAGGGTGCCATGAGCGCTGCCCAGCTTTAAGAGACATGCTGGAGAATACATAATTAACCCATCATCTCCCTTGTTTCCTTCCAGATTGACGGTAAACTTTAGAGGAACCATAAAAGAAGCATGCCTGAACTCCAGATCAGATCAAGGCACAGCTTTGGTTAACTGTTGGAACAGGTGAGTTTCAAATGATCTAGTTACGAAAAGAAAACATACGGACATTAATGGTCCAATAATTCAGCTCCTTGGATAAAACAGATTGATCAGCCCATTCTTCACAGTGGTTGTAACCTAGGCTGCTGCAATGCAAAATAGGCGCCAGTACAGAAATAATGAATGTTTAAAAAACCCACTGGTCTCATGCAATATGTGGGAGATAAAGGGGAATGGGAGAGGTTAATCTGCAGTTTGGACAGAGCAGATAGTCTTACAGTATTTAGTCCTATATGTTCCCTATATGTTTGTATTAATGCTTGCCTTCCACAGCTGTTTAGGAATCAGGTTAAACAGAACTGAATAAATTACATAAGTGTTATTCCAAAGCACCTTAACATTTCCCTCGTTCATTTGCTGAATGGAATGCATTTGTACCCCAATCTCAGATTTCAACCACCTCTTTAACGGTTACAGTAAAGGGAAAGTATTACAGTGAATTTGTCAGATAGAGAGAGAAAGAGACACACTGCAGATCACTGCTGTGATGTAGCTATAATCTTTAACAGAATCAATGTACACCATAAATTGCAGTTGCTGCAATACAGTAACAGTACAAGGGAATGTCACAAAAGATGTTTAGATGAAGAAAGCCCATTGGCCTAATTAGATCTCATCTAAGCGTCTTCCCTTGACAGCACCAAGCTGATTCTTAAATTAATCCAGTATCCTGGCTTCCACCGCAATCCCTGTGTTCCCAATGCTACCATTACCCTCGCTGTAAGGAAATATATCCTACTGTTTTGCCCCAGACAACCCTGAATCTGCAGCTTCTTGACTTGCTGCATCGGGGCAGTTGAAAGAAAACAGTAACTAAACGTTAAGTACTAAACTGTTAGATACAATGTTAATGGCAATATTTTCCTGGGGATAGCGACACCCAATAAAACTACAAGCACCATTTTCTTTTCCAGGATCAACAATGAAATTGGGAGGAAAGAGGAATGCATTAGAACATTAAGGAGAATTCGGAACCCGAAATAGAACAAAAAACATCAAATGGACTGACATGAAGAGGTCCACATCACTGAACCACAGTCCTCTGCAGAGATCAATCAAATGGGCCATTAAACCCTCAAGTGCTGAAATTTGCATTGCTGCTCACAACAGTGTTGTAAAGCACTCGAAGGTTACTGAAGTTCCAATAAGTGTCTACTTCCTTTCTAACTGAGCATCATTTAATTTTTAACCCTTTGTTTGTATTCAATTTAAGTTAATATTTAAAAGAAAACTAGCTACTGACAAAGATATTTTATTGAATTTCCCGTGGGACACTTTTCGTGGATAGCAAATAGTTTTACGAATTCTCTTTTGCTGCAAGTCAGCAGTGTTGCTTTAACATTAATTAGCTGCAAAAGTTGACCAAGTGAATGTCTGCTTATAGTGTCTGGAATTGTTTTCATATACACATTTAAAAACTATTTGCAAGACATTGTAAGACTATGCAACACAGCATTGTGAAGATCTGAACAGATTGTGTGTATTGTAGTTGGCGTTTATGAACCAATTCATTGTAGATTATTCCAAACTGGGAAGTATTTATAAGAAGCCTTAATTGTATTACGTCTGAAAAGCACTGTGTTTTGAAACTGTTCCGTATTTTCTCTTTTTATTTAAATATTTTATAATAAAACAGTTCTATGTTATTTTAAATACAGGTACTGTACTTTTTTTAAAAAAAACATGTTTTTGTGTAGAATTTCAACATTATTGCTACTTGGCACTGTTAATTGTTGGTGAAATGGACCTGGTAACATATCCATTGTTCTGAAATAACAGTCCAATATTAGGAATTAAAAATCTATATATTTAGTCTTATCAGAATTTTCCTTTTGTAATAAAAATTCAAAACTGAATAAATGTGGTGCCGATTCATTTCTTTGCCAACTGATAAGAGCAAAAAGAGAGGTCTTCCCTAGTTCACAAGATTGGTTTGAATGAAGAAGACGCTTTGGCCAATCTCATCCTTCCAGTTGGCTGATCTCAGCTGGGGAGGCAGGACAGAGCTCCATAATTGGGCTTAGTTCAGTGCCTGTTGCTAGAAGTGAGGGGAAGAAGCGTGCCTTTAGCATTGGATAGCAGCTTGATAGGACAATGTGGATTGTCGAGAAGAGCAGAAAGCGGGGAGTGAGTTGAATTTGTTATTTCAAAGCAGTCAAAGAGATAACCTTCATGGAGGCTTTTGAAGGCAGGGAAAGTGGGCACAAAGTCAAGGGATTTGGAGAGTGTTGCAGAGCATGTGATGATAGTGGCTTAAAGTTCTGGGACAGATGTGTCCACTCTGAATAACACACATTGTTAAATAGTGATCACAATCAGAAACTCTCGTTGATTTAATCTTCTTCCCTCCCATTTTTCCTAACCTGGATGACAATGAGGGCAACTATTATGCCATTATTATTGCCTGGTTTAGATGTCAGCCTAGCTTAGTTGGTTGGAACTCTTGCTTCTGCGTCAGAAGGTTGTGAGTTCAAGCCACACATCAGGACCTTCAACTCATTGTCAAGATTAATAAAGTTCTGGAGGAGCGCTGTGTCATCAATGTCCTGTCCTTTGAATAAGAAGTTAAACCAAAATCCCATCTGCTGTTTAGGTGGATGTTAAAGATCCCTTTCACTACTTGAAAAGAGAAAGCAGTTTCCCCTGGTGTTCCGGCCAACATTCCCACAGATAACATTTGTACCTGCTGGAGGGACATTTCTGTGTGCAATTTGGCTGCTGTATTTGCTTATAAATACACAGACAGACACTGCACTTCACATTGAAATCCTGAGAAGCGATTTGAGACCTCTTGACATGTGTAAAGGACTGTTTCATTTCGCCGGTACATTTCGCCCACAGCCAATTCACTTTACAGTACATGCTGTAAAGTACTGTAAGACATCTCAAAGATGGAATAAGGCACTATATCAAATGCAAGGATTATTATTACACATTAATATCACTAGAAACTAGATTGAACTTCAGGAAGGGCCTTCTTGATGTGTGTGGAAGTGGTCTGAGGACTAATTTACCTACACAATACTGCTCTTTAAGAACACAAAAGCCATGTTACTTTAGATTATTACATTCTATGTTCTTAGTATTCCTGAGCATCCAGATATGGGCAAATTCTTAAATGCAACCAAATTTAAATCCAGTTTTATGTAAGTTTGTTTGAAACAGTAAAACTTACATTTATATAGCTCCTCTCACGTCAGGAGGAGGTCTCAAAAAGCTTAAAAAAAGCACTTAATTTCCATTCAACAATGTCCCATAAACAGCCATTCGTGAATGATTAATTTTATTTGGGAGATTGTTGGCGAGGACCCTGGCACTTTAAAAAAAATTTGAATAATTTGATCACTCAAACCATGGCTGTTTGTGTACGCAATGAGCTGCATAAAGTATACAATCAATTCATTTTACATTTACAGTAATATTCTGTGAAGTGCTTTGAGATGTCTGAAGAATGAGATAAGGCACTGTATCAAATGCAGGATTTTTATTATTATTATGTTAACATTTTAATGCATCAATCTCTTCTATTCACTGAATCCAGATCATTGAGATGGACAATGTATAGCTTTAGCTTACTGCAGGTATTGCCTTCATGAAGTCACAATTGTTCCCTGTGTTTTAGACGTTGTGCGTGTTTTCCTCTGCCAGTTAGAACTCAGTCATTTGTGGCTTCTTAAATAAACTTTTGGCGCCAACCACTGTCCACAGAAACCACTGAATTTTTAAAGCAAACAAATTTCGTAAATATTTGTGGGTGAAACACGGCAGCCAATTGCGCATGGCAGTGTCCCAGAAACAGCTGTAGATCAAAGTGATCAATTTATTATTGTTTAAGCATTATTTGTGTTTAGGGGTAATGTGAGGTTGGTCAAGGTGGAGGAGGGATTGAGGCAGAGAGTGACAGAGTTTCGGGATGCGGTGGCTGAAAGAGGGGTCTCCAATGGTGGAGTGGATGGGATGAGAGGCAGGATGGAGCCAGCCAAGTGGGAGGTGGCAGGCAGAGGAATGGGGTGTGAGCGGGTTGGAGCTACGGAAGGCGAGTATCTTGAAAAATTGACACCGAAGTAAGAGTAATAAGAATAATTATCCTTTCAGTTGACTGGGACTCCATTCCACAGTCCCTTCACCTCGCTCCCTCCCTCGCCTCCTTCAAGTCTGGTCTCAAGACCCTCCTCTTCGACCGTGTCTTCTGTTGCCGTCCCAACTCTCTTTCTCCCCTCCTAACACTCTCCCGCCACTCCTCCCTATCTTGCCCCTCTCCCTTGCTCGGATCCCGAGCTGACTGTTCAGTACCTTGGGACATCCTCCCGAGGTGAAAAGCGCTCTATAAATGTAATTTTGTTGTTGTTGTTGTTGTATATTGATATTTGACATAGTACCCTGTTGAGAGATCTCATTGAGAGATCTCAAAGCTTTACAGGATATACAGTAAAGTGTAGAATGTTTTGTGGGGCAAACGCAGGAGCCAATTTGCACACAGCGATGTCACACAAACAGTCACGGAGTGAGTGATTCATTTTATTTGGGGGATTGTCAGCTGGGATCCTAAGAGAGAAATTCCCTTCTCTTTTCAAACAGCACCTCAGGAGAACTTGCACTTCCATGCTAAACAGGACAAGGACAGGGAGAGAGAGGTTGAACATCTCACCTGAACGACGGGAGTCGTTGACAATGCAGCTGTTGAACAGCAACAACAACTTGGATTTACACAGAGACCCTCATGCTGGGTAGCGTCCCAGAGCGCTTGACAGTGGCAGAGCACAACGTCGAGCCTGCTGGAGGTGACCAGGCTATGGTCGGGGGGGGGGAGCAAGATAACACGAAAGAGCATTTCTCTCTTTTGGCAATTTGCTGGAGTTTCCAATTCACTTTCGTTTCATTGTTATGAAAGTGCATTAGAATACATGCAGACAGGGGAAGTCCGGACTCTGAACAAAGCACACTAGACTTCTCATTCTCTCCATGATCACAAACTGAGTGGGCATTGTTCCCACTGGAATTTCCTAAAGCAGGGCTGTATGTAAACTGTCAGCCGGGGACATGTTCTCTCTTAATACTTATTTTAAAAAACTTTCATTAACTGCCTAGATTCACTTTCCTTTCGTGTCTGTTTTTGTGGAATCATTTGTGACTGTTTTTATTGTGCCGACACTCGCTTTGCTTAAGTATTCCTTATGTGGAAACCCATCCCACACTCCCCTCGCCTTGCTCCTTCCCTTGCCTCCTTCATAGCATGACTCAAGACCCTCCTTTGCGACCGTGCCTTCGGCCGCCTTCCTACCTCTTGCCTCCTTCATCTCAACCTTGCCCCCATCCACCCCACCATACTCAGTGTCCTTGCTCGAGACTGGCTCCTTGGGCACTGCTGACATGGAAGGCTCTCTACAAATGTAATTTTGTTGTTGTTGTGTTGAAAAGGAAATCATATGGCCACCAACACAAAACCAGCTTGCTCTTTGTGTGTGTATATAGAGACAGCAGAAAGTACAGTCACAATGTGTTTGCAGCTCCACACTATCCCAGTGTTTCTGTTCCCACCCTCCCAACAGGGAAGAGTCTCAGAAGAAATCTTTCAACAGCACTAGGAAGTGGAGCCATCACAGGTCAGTTTATATTTATTTTCACCTGGGGGCATTTTACTTTAGTCTGAATATCTGAGCATTCGGAATATCTGGGTTGTCTATAAATTAAAAGTTTAACTATTCGGAGTAAAGAGCATTTGATCGGCAGTATGTTGTGCATAGGACTGATCTTTGAATGCTTTGTCAGTGATAAAATGCTTTGTGTGAGTATGAACAAACTCAAGGGTCGATATCCTTGCTTTGCTGCACTTGTAAGGCACCTTACAGTATAGAGCAAGTCTCAGGCTTTCTGTTGCCCACTGACTTTCAACTGGAAATCTGTTCGCCCACACTTTGTCTGAGTAGTTGTTAATGCCACAAACACGTCCAAATCACAAAAGCTCTGTCAATTCACGTGGCGCCACAGTCAATACAGAGCAGCTAGAAATCCTGTCAGTCCAAAAAACATGTGTCGTAACATCTCGTGTCAGCCACCAATCAACACTAATTTCACACCACACACACTCACTAACCTATTTTCCTTTCAATAACAACCTCCAGTTTGATTTCATAATTTTCTTGGTCTTTTATAGCACCTGCCCCACCAGCTGTCCCACAACAAAATGAGTTGAGTGCTTAGACAGCAGTGTTATACCTGTCACAATGCTTGGAGGGTGAGTGCTTGTGAAAGCTATGTTTGTTTTGTCACTATTTAAACCAGTCAGTAGATGGGGAATGGGTGCTGCAATGTGTAGCACAGACCATAGGTTTCACTGTGTTTCCCTTTCAGTCAAAACTAGCATGGCTCCACGGAGGTGCCGTTGCCTTAACATCATTGATAGCGTGCCTCCCAAACACATCAAGAACTTCTTTATATTACCAAAAAAACACCGGCTGCACACACACTGAAATCATGTAAGTACTGTACTGTAGTTTTCAGGTATCTATCACGCGTGATCCCAAAGGATCTCATTAGCTAGGGGAATGTAACATTTATAGGATTTCCCACTTAAAGCCTGTGGTTTAAAATAGATCTTTCCCAAGGAATCAATTTCAGGATTTAACTCCAATAGAACTTCTAATACAAGCAATTTTTTAAATGTAATCATGTGAACATATTGCTATAGAGGCTAAACAATTAGAAGTTATCAGTAAGTAAGCAATAACTTGCATTTGTATAGCACCTTGTCACATTGATATGTCTCAAAATGATTTACAGCTGCTATAGTTTTAGTTAAAATTGATCTGTCCCTGAATGATACAACCACCCCCTCCCTCCCTGACCCCAATCTGTGTCCCAAATGTCAAGGGTGAGTTGGGGACTTGAGGTTATCAGGGTTGGTCTCACTTTAGGGTCACAACATTTAAGGTTGCCCTCGATCAGCTTCCAAATTAAGGCTAAATTTGAAAAGATTCTCAAAATTTGGGGGTGATTTGTTATACATAAAGGGTCTTACAGGATGGGGACCAGGTGGAATTTGGGTTTCTTTGTCACTAAACTAAGTGGGTTCTGATAATTAAATGCTAAGGTATAAGTTGCTGAGGTCTGCCCAGTCACTGCTTCATTCATACCCTGTCCATCCTACTCACAGTAGTTTTTTTTACTCAGTTACACATGGCCCTGTAGAGATCAAGGCTTTTCCCCCCCTTGTTACACGTGGCTCTGTGGAGGTAAACAAAGTTTACACTAAGCAGAATTCTAATAAATATTGGTATAGCGCTAGCATTGACTCTGTACACAATACTGTGCAGCGAGATCAGGGGAATGATAAGGCAAGACAAATACAGGAGGGCAGGAATCAA
Source organism: Hydrolagus colliei (assembly GCA_035084275.1). Classification (NCBI taxonomy): domain Eukaryota; kingdom Metazoa; phylum Chordata; class Chondrichthyes; order Chimaeriformes; family Chimaeridae; genus Hydrolagus; species Hydrolagus colliei. Next base: position 17,637,618 of record CM068748.1, read on the forward strand.
TCTTCCCAGCCAGAGTTTGTACTTTCCCTTTTGCAGAAGGTGTTGACAACCCACAACTTTCCAGAGGGAAGAATCGAAAGTTAAATTGAGCCGCATAGTGTAACCGGGTGTGTCACTGCCACAGTAATCTTTGGCAACTCCGTTCTCCATGCAAACATTGCTCCACTTTCTCTCTATGTTCTTAATATTAGTAATACTGTAATAATAATAATCCTTGCATGAGACAAAGTGCCTTATCACATCATCGAGGTGCCTCAAAGGGGCTTCACAGACTATATTGTAAAGTGGATTGACTGCGTATTTGTTGGCAAAACGTGCCCAATTGCATACAGCAGTGTCCCACAAACAATCGGGGATTGAATGACACAATTTTTTGGGTGAGGGATTATTACTCCTCTGAAACAACCTTTCAATTGACAACTGAGTTCCTACTTACTGCTAGGTAAACAAAGGCGTGTGAATTAAGGAAACTTGCCTTAGGCTTCGTCCCACCCTGGAATCGGAGCTGGGTTCACTGCGCTACGGGTCTCAGCAACTTCTTGGCACAGCATTGCTTTGCATTGGGAACTTCCAGCCTCAGCAGCACAGAGCCTGGGCCAAAACAAACCGTATGTTGAAGCTGCTCAGACCCAGGAAAGACATGCCTGGTGCAGTATTCTGAAAAAAAATCCAGTGACTGGATTGTGGGGAATGCGGCAGCCAATTTGGAAACAGAAGCCACAAAGTGAATGACCGATTTTATTTGGGGAGTTGTTGGCCTTGAACACCAGGAGAAATTATTCTCATTTCAACAGTGCCACAGAATCTTTAATTCCCATCAGCACAGGTAGATGGAACCTCAGTTTAGCATCTTATCCAATGAATGGCACCTCCAATAATGTAATAATAAGCAGCACTGCATTGGATTGTCAGCCTAGACTATACGTACAAAATAGGTGAGTTTGAAAATAGAGAAGCATAGGTACTTGGGTACTGGAGTGTGATGAAAAGGTGGGACTATATGATTAAAAGATCTGTTAAGATCATATAAACTGGTGGAGCAGGTTCACTCCACTACAATGGGTTGAATGGTCTCCTCCTTGTTCCTGTTTTCCCCCTTTTCAAGAGAAGGGAAATATTGGGAAAGAGAAGGAAGTTTCTCTTGGTGTCCTGACTGACAATCCTTCATATGAATTTGCCACTCATTGACTAATTCACCTCATAGGTATTAGTACACCTAACTGGTGTACCATATATATATAATTTTGTTGCTGTTGTTGTTATAACTGCAATTTGTTGTTGTTGAAAGGCTGCCATTGTTAGCCTCCAAAACATTTACTAGATTTACAGTAAAATCATGTAAAAATCACTTTGAGACATTGCAATGTGATAATAAAACAAGTTGTATGTTTTGCAGGTGTGCCAATATAATGGGATTTTACAAATACACACTGAGGTCTAACCTGCCCAGTATTTCCTTACGATTTCTTAAGAAGGAAGAATTGAATTTCAAAAACATTATACATTATACATGCTAAACACTGCACTGTTCTGTTACTCATTTAAACATATTAATTATTAGCTAACTACTGAAGGCCTTTACTTACTGCTCGGAAAACGGAGGTGTGTGGAGTAAGGAAACTTGCCATAGGTTTTTAAATTGTGGGACAACTTCACATTTCTTATTAAGATTTACCACAAACTGGGTTTCATCATCAAACTTGCATCACTTCCCAAGTGGAATAACTTGGCTGGAATTTGTTAAAGTTGAACCTTGTGGGTTCAACACTGCTTTTGAAGCTAGCAAATATTTGGGCCATTCAAACCTGTTAATGTTTAATTCATAAATTAACATTTGCCTTGGAACCGTTCGCAATGATCAAGGAGGGAGGGATAGTTGTAAACCCAGCCATTCCTTGCTGGGACAATGTGTTACACGAGCTCAGTCTGTGGCCCAATCCATATGCACCTATTACCCACCCTACACCCATGCAACCTCATTTTCATCCTTTGGATGAGAGGTTGCATCGATGTCCCATCTACCTGTGCAGGTGGTTGTTAAGTATCCCATGGCACTATTCGAAAACAGAAGGGAGTTCCTCTCAGTGTGCTGGCCAATAATCCCACAAATAAAATTGCTCACTCACTCCATGGCTGTTTGTAGGACATTCCTGTTCACAAACTGGCTACTGCATTTTGCCCACACAGTCAAAACCACTTCAAGGTAGTTTGATAAGGCGCTAATCAAATGTGATAAGGCGCTATATCAAATGCACAGATTATTATTATTATTATATTTGGGGGATTGTAGTGGTGCCTCACATGTTCTACTGGCTCCTCTCTTGTAACAAACACGTTGGTATTCAAATTGCATACATTGCATATGAACAACAAGTTACAACTTCATTTTCAATTTCCAGATTAACAGTGCAGATGGAGGACAAAGCAAATTAAACCCGAAAGACGTCAGGGCAAGAGGCTGCTGGTGTGATGGCAAAGGTCAGTGTAGTGTTGAAGCAGGCAAGTGGGGGGGCAACACTTAAAGTTAATCAATGTTCAGTTGAGGAAGGAAGTTCCAGAGGGTAGGGAAGAGAGAGTTAGTTTTCTAACAAATCTTTCCTGAGTACACAAGGGAAAGTGAGAGAAAAACTGATGCTGAGTAAGATTTGACTTGTAGTGCCACACAGTGGACAGTGGAAATAAATGCACAGAAACTGGATTCAAGCTCCCAATGCTTTCCTGCACAAAAACAGGACAAGCCATGAGGTGAATGATCAGTTTTATCTGGGGGAATGTTGGCCAAGAACCCATGGAAGGAAGAGATCAAGGTTGAATAATGATTAACAAATATTCGGCAGATTTTCCTGGGAATCTGCCTTTGGGATTCGAGGAGTGCGAGTTTTTATCTGAAATTGGGATTGGGATGTGGTGACTACTGCTGGAAGATGTTGGCTGACAGGTCATTTGGCCTTTGCTTGTTCGAGGCTGTCTTGTGTCACTGTAAGGGCTGCACAGAATCACACAACTCGAAACTAACCGGGTGACACAGTTGTTGTTTTTTGGCAGGATTAGGATTACACCCAAACAGAAAGCAAGACTGCATTAGAAGACTCAATAGAAGCTGTAGAGAGAACAGAAAGGGACGCAAAACCTCCAAGAGGCCACAGTCCACACTCGAACAGCATTGAGCTCAGTTGGTGGCCGACACTGACAAAGCCAAAAAACTCTAGGACACAAACCTTATATGTGTTTTACGGAAAAATAATCCAGCCACACACCACACATACCATGTGCTCTTTGTAAAATGTGGAACTTCACTCTGGAATAAACGTTTGGCTCCGATGTTTGGCGAAATACATATACGATACATTATGTTTATATAACATCTATCACTGCAGGCATTTACATGCCTGGCACGGCATCCAAGGTGGAGTGTATTAATAATAATAACGTCTCAAAGCGCTCCACAGAATATATTGTAAAGTGAATTGATTGTATATTTTGTGGACGAAACACGGCAGCAAGTTGTGCACAGCAGATAATATGTATATATTGGTTATATGCACAATACTATATGTACAAAATATGTTAAAACAGTACTGTATGTAGAGATACTAACAACTGTCTTTGGGACCACTGCAATGCCAAAGAAACTTTGAAACAACAACAACCTGCATTTATATATATATATATATATATATATATATAGAGAGAGAGAGAGAGAGAGAGAGAGAGAGCACCCCTCATGCAGGAGAGCGTCTTAGAGCGCCTGACAGTAGCTAAGCCTAACATTTAGATTGAATTGATACACACTGGAACAACACGGTTAGAATGTCTACCACTAGGACTGTATAGATTACAGATTATGTATATGGGAAACAACTGTGCAGAAACAGTTGATATAACACGGGAGCTTTATTACACAGATGTGTTTTCCCTCTGCCGGGGATATTCTCATCACATACATTGTGGCACCAAGAGATAGCAAGGAAGTGGGTGGCTCTCACTCAAGGCTGTTGCCAGTGATGCTCAGAGTAATGTTGGGCAATGTGCTAGGGTTGCTTTTCCTTCTGACTTTTTGTGAGGAAAGAGAAGAAGGGAAGACATGCAACATAAAAGCTGCTGCATGAAAGTTCATGAAAAGGTTGATGAAGAGATAGGTTGATGTGCGGAGTCCTGTAGTTCAGTGGTACAACACTCGCCTCGCAAGCGAAAGACCTAGGTTTGATTCCTGGCAGGGCGAAACTTGTGCATGTTTCCTTACTCAACGTGTCTGATAATAATTCCTCAAGGAAAAATAGCAATAATAATTTGGCCACTCAATTTGAGACATCTAGAAGATGCGAAAAATACTATATCAAAAACAAGGATTACTATTCTTATTATTGATGACCTCCATCTTCAAAAGGGATTCCGAGTGCGTTACTTTCATATGTCATCACATTTTAAAATGTTCACTTTTTACCTATTATTGTGTGCAAACAAAGAAAAAAGTACAAATTGCGCATGTTTTATGAAAATAAAATTGTTTTGGAAAAAGTCAAGTTGCTACCAGTAAAAAAAAATTAATTGAAAGCTTTGGTCTGCGAAGGACTGACTTAGTTCTGGGTTAGAAAAGAACAAGGAATGGTGAAAGCACATGTGTAGAAGACTTGAACGCGCTATATCAAATGCAAGGATGATTATTATTATTATAGAAACGGGTAGGAAGGTACAATCAAGCCTGCAACAGCTCTTTGAAAGAGCTATCCAAATCATCCCACTCCCACTCTTACCCCATAGCCTTGCAAAGTTTTGTTTTTCACTACCTATCCAATTCTCTTTCAAAAGCAACTACAGTATGGACCAGTCTTCCAAGCAGTGTTTTCCAGATTGCAACAACTCTCTGCATTAAAAAATTCCCCTCTTCTCCCCTCTGGTTCTTTTTCCAATTCTCTTAAATAAAGATCTTAAAATATAGTAAAATGGTAATAAGTAACATTATTAAATGCAACAGTAAAGAAGGGGAGTGGTGGGGTAAAAAGATAAAAAGAGCAATAGTTTATTTAAATATTTAAAGCTGTATACAAAACTCCTTTTGATAGTAACACGATTATTCTTTATATACAAAAACCTCTCTGGGTTTACAGTTGTAGTTGTGCAATTTTGACCTAAAGGCTACTCACTGTCTGCCTTGGTTGCAGACTGAAGTAACTTTAGCTTCTTTAAACAGTACAGTTACATGAGACTAATGGATTCAGCATTATCTTGTGTCTCACAAGATTCAGCTTGATGTTGTCAATGAGGCCTGGATTCATTTTGCATGCAGTAACCAGCCCTGGGAACTGCGCACCTTCACTTCAAAGTTATAATCATAAAAATAATAATCCTTGCAGATATTGCACCTGATCACGTGGTCAAGATGTCTCAAAGTACTTGACAGGATTGGGCAAAATACACTTATACAGGTATTTTTATCAGTTTCAGTGAAGTCTCAATTTACTCAATGCTAATCCGACATGCATATCTGTAAATACATGTACAGATAAAGGAAACACTGAACTATAGATTGAGTTCATGCTGCGTTGTGCAGGACAGGACTTCAGGAGTAATCAGATCAAAGTACAGCACTGTAACACGAGCACCCTGCTTTAAGCGACTGTCTGGATGACAAGACAATTACTTTGTGTGTAATATTCTCGTGTAAGATGTTTATTATCAAATGTAATTGATAGACCTGTCACAAAGCATGACAAAGAACGCAATCAAAGAGCGTCTCTAACTTCAGTAGCATTGTTCAGATGGAAAGAACTGCTCTGTGTATTTTGTTGCAACGCTGAAAGTCACCATGCTGTTGTAAGAGTGATTAACAGAATGAAAAACAGCTTGAAAAACAGAAACCATATACATGTGGAACTCACTGCGTCAGACCCAAATAGAGAGAGAGAGAAGCAAGAATCTGCATTCAGGTCACAGTTACATGACACGTGTATGCAATCAATTTGAATCTTAAGTAATCATTTCAAGAGTGGAGCACGAAACAAAATCAACACCCACTCTATAACCAGCAACCATTGAAACCCACAATCCACACTTGATTCAATGGCCGTGTAGTATAACTAGGTTGTGCTGTTCACCAGGAAACTCACAAGGAGTTCCTGGTACCCGCTATCCACCTAGTGAGAGCTCAAACTTGGACCTGTTGGAAGTCAAATGACTAGCCAGTGATTATCCTTCAGGGTGGTGGTGTGGGGGGGAAGAGAGAGAGCAAGCAGGGTCTCTACAGAGCTGAACTTGCAATTGGATATCAGAAATCGAGTCAACCCTCTGGGGTGTCTCTATCGTCTGGCTCCTGAGCCAGGCTGTTCTGCTGTAGTCCAGAGCACTGCTGATGACAACACAGGCAGCCTGGCTCATTGGCAGGGCCTGGAGGGGAAACGTAAGTGCATTATGAAATGCTGTCTGTGTTGTTTCTTTCGCCCTAACAGACCAAGTAAACATTGGCAAACTTTTAGTTTTCATGTAAACATGCCCTGTTGAATTCAGTCTTGTTTTGGATAAAACACCTGGATATAATAACTATCCTTGCATTTGATATAGCGCTTTTCACGTCCTCTGAGCCATCTCAAAGCACTTCACACAATGTATTCCACAGTGGACTGACTGTGTATTTTGCAGGTGAAACACGGCGGCCAATTGCGCACAACAACGTCCCACGAGCGGTTGTGGATTGAGTGACCACATTTTGGGGGGAAGGAATTATTACTCCCTGAAAGTGATCTGCCCATCGACTAACAATTGGGTTCCAAATTATTGCTAGGGTAACTGGAGGCGCGGGGAGTAAGGAAACTTGCCTTAGGTTTTGCCCTGCCTGGGAATCGGGATCCCTTCGCTTGCGAGACCAATCATGCCAACCACTGCGCTACAGATTTCCAAAGCATCAGGAATTTTTGGAGACAAAACATGTTGTGTCCCTGGATTTGGGTTTACAAAATATGGCTATCTACCAGTGCACTCGGCTTCTCTGCATTGTCGAAGAGTGGTGTGTGTGTGTAAAACACAGGGATAACATTTTCTCTTGTGTGTGCTGTTAATTAAACGAGATCCCGGCTGTCAGTCCTCTGGGAAACTCCTCCACACCTGCTTCCTGGCATCAGGGTGGGAAGGTTTTCAATAAGACATTTCACACAGCTGAGGCTCAACTAGGCTCCCCTCCCCTTTCCTTCAACCTCCACAAAGAAATAAAGAAAAAGCTCCTTAAATTACTGGAGAAACCCTCCCAAATTGAACTGATGACCTCCACAAGCTGCTCAAATCAATGCAACACGGGGCGAAACGATGAGATCCAACTGCCCATTCTTATTTCCAATGAATGAGATTTTTTTAATATATATATACTGTATATACACACACACACACACACACACAATAATGCATTGAAAATAAACCTGGATACATTACTCTGCACAGACAATGGGAAGGGGACAAGCTGACGGTGTGAATCTGAATTCCACGGGTCATAAAAGATCTAATGAAAGGACACGCTCTGAAGGGAAGTGGCCATTCACCCATTGATCGTGAAAACAATCCAGCAAATAAAATAAACCCACTGGCGACTTCACTGTTTGCTGCGTGTACTTCACAGGGGCTGGTACACCACAGCAAACTTGTGCGCTTTCCTAACACTCCAGCCGCTCTCACCGACACTGGGCTGCGGCACAAAGTTGGGGACCGTGAGCTCGTCCATGTCCATCGCTTACCATCTGAGTTCGTCCGCAAGCGACGAGAAGCGCCTCTGATGCCAACAGCCGGCGTCTCTCTCTCTCTCTCTGGGAAGAGTTCCCGATGGCTGGTGGTGAGGAGGGCAAAGCAGTCAGACAAACGTGCTGCCTGCCACTGCCTGCCTGCCTTGCCGGGTTTGATTGACGTGCCCGCCAGCCACACAGCACGCGGACCGGCCGCCAGCGCCCACCTGTGTACCAATCAGCAGGCAGAAAGGAGAGGGGGCGGGAAGGTCCCAACCAGGCCAAGCTTGGTTGAGTGGTCATTTGGAACACACTGTAACTTTTTTTGTTGCAGCTTTGATACATCACATTGTTACTCAGGGCTGGTCAGGATCAGTCTCGAGATCACAGCAAACACAGCGTAAAAACACTCCCCAACAACAACAAATACAATACTTACTTACACACCGCAGAGAGAGGCTGATTCAGTGGATCTTTCCCCACCACCCTTTACTGTGCATCCCCCCCCCCCCCCCCCACTCTGGTTTCCCGGCGTTGGAAGTGAATCCGGGCCACAAGCTCCTGAATGCCCCACAACAGCTGGTCTTCAGACCCTCTCCTGGGAATTGGCTCCATGTCAACGCGGATGTGATATAACGTCGCCAAAATAATCACTGCCAAACCCATTGTTAAAAGTATCTGGGAGGGGAGGGGTACAGACCAGTTTAGATCAACGCTACACGAGTTTTTTTTTCTCTCCCTCTGTAGGACTTTAAAGTTTTTGGTGCTACAGATGTTTTTGTTGTTGCTTTCTGTTGTCATGGCATTCAATATACATGAGATATCCTGAATTGAGAAGGACTGTATTTAATTTGCCAGTCTTGTAACACGCACTCATTATTGTATTAGCACCCGGAATAATCATTTTCTTTCCCACTGCATTAAACATGTAATGTGCCTGCAGCCGTAGGATCTTAAGAAATCTTGCGTCAGAAAACAAGGTCAGAGCATCTAGATGCTCAGCTCAGGATTAGAAATTGCCACCTTTTGGTGGCTTTGTCTTGGAGAGAAGCCGTTAACCTGTGGGTTATCTATCACTAAGTAGGAACTGGTTGTTAATTGATCGTCGGGTCACTTTCCTGGGTTAATAATCCCTCAGAAAAAAAATCTATGATCATTTAATCCACGATTGTTTGCAGGACATTGCGGTGCGCAATTGGTTGCCACGTTTCACCCACAAAATATACACTAGTCAATCCACCTTATAATATATTCATTGAAGAGCTTCAAGGCATCTCAACAACATGGTATGGCACTTCGTTAAATGTAAGGATTATTATTATTACAGTCCAGGCAAATTTTCATCCTTTTTAAAAATCTGATGGGTTAAATTCTTCACCCTCTGTGTTTCCCATTAAAAATTTCCAGCTAAATCTACTCTGTATTATTGATCCTTTTGTTACTCAGTCTTTATAGAATGGCTCCAAGACTCATCAGAGCCTAGCAACATGCCTCAGGAACTGTGCCCTTCTGACCCACTTATTTACTTTTGTGCAATGGTAGGTAACATCCTTCCTCTCCAGAAGGAAGGACATCTCAAAATGCTTCAAGGGCTTTTACAATAAAGTGTAATGACTGTGTATAAACTGACATATCATACAACATCATAAAATATGTGATTTTATATGAATAAACACAATACAGGTTACATGAGAAGAAAATTTGTTTCAGTCAGTGGCTTAGTTTTACAGAAAAAAGCAAAATGAGAAGTGTGTTTGAGTTGTCCCAATAAATAGCAGATCTAACACATCCTCATAGTTGAAAGTGTATGCATCAAGTTAATATTGTGTGGTCAACATTAGTTAAGAAAAAACATGCATTCTTCCAAACGAGAAGTCAGCAGAAAAATGTTTTGAAAATCTCCCAATTTGATCCAATATGTAGCTGAGCCACACAGACCAGGTGGGTCCTTGGGTTGGTTACTCTGTGCTGGGTTAGTTGATCTTAGCCGGCGTAGCAACAACAACAATAATAAAATTACATTTACAGAGTACCTTTCGGGTCGGGAGGACATCCCAAGGTGCTGAACAGTCAGGGATTGCAGTGGGGACACTACATGGGCCTCAGCATCATTTCATCATATTGAAAGAACAACAACACATTACATTTGTATAGCATATTTTACATTGGGGGATGACCCAAAGTACTGAACAGTCAAGGATGTGCACTTGAGTTGAGGATTGGGATCAGGAGGGATGGAGAGCAGGTAGAGTGGGTGTAGGAGTGTGATTGAAGGCATGGTTGAAGAGGAGGGTCTTGAGATGCACCTTGAAGGAGGCAAGAGAGGGGGCAAGGTGAAGGGACTATGGGATTGAGTTCCAAATGATGGCGGCAGAAAAGCTGGAGGCCTGAAGCCTGGTGGGGCTGACAGGGTGGGGGATGTGGAGCAGACCAGAGTCCCCTGAGCAGAGGTAGCGGACAGGAAGGTAAGGGGTTACAGAGGTAGGGAGGAGCAAGGCCATGAAAGGCTTTGAAACCACCTTTCGCAGAAACACCAACTCACATTTATATCGCGCCTTTCACTAGAACCTTAGTCTGCTTCGCTTTGTTTCACAGAGTTTTGTGTGAAGTGGAGTGACAGCCTATTTTTTGTAGACAAATGTAGCCGCCAATTTGTACATAGAATTGTTGTTGGTAGCACCTCTCAGTCATAAGGTTATGGGTTCAAGTCAGGACTTAAAGCCCATGGTCCAGACTGACGCCTCAATGCAATGTTGAGAGAATTGTTTCTGTTCCTGATCCACAACCATGTATAAATTCTCCTGCCATTACACACCCACTGTATATACAGGATATTTGAACTTGAACGCTTGACCATCTGTCTTAAAACCCCGTCATTTCTGAAAGCTACTCTTGAATTGTCGTCTTGTGCATCCACCTTCCTATTCATTGAATTGTAAAGATGGGTTGCTAATGATAGGAAGTGGCTGTTTGTCATTTTCAGGCGACTGTGTGATCCATCGTTTTCTTGTGCTATATTTACAACAAAGAAGTGGATGGAGACAGCAGGTGGCACAGAGCAAAGTAACACTTTCTATTGATTCAGAAAACATTGTGTGTTTTGAGGTAGAGAGTCAACCTGAAATGTGTTTATTACCAACACAATTCCCCAGTTTCTGCAGGAAACTCTGGCGGTGTTTCATAGGGCTTCCCTTGTGTTAACCTAGCGAAAAGGAACAGCACGTCCTTTACCTGAATATTATCATCCTCCAACTGGAGCAATTGTACATACAAGGTGTTTGATGAAAGGGACACATTTGAGGAAGATGAGAGTGGTAGCAAAATATGTCTCTTTTTAAGCGTTTCGCCCACAAATATACAGTCAATTCACTTTACAGTATATTCTGTGAAGCGCTTTGAGACTTCTAGAAGATGTGAAAAGCGCTGTAACAAGTGCAAGGATTATTATTATTAAGTATTTATGAATCTGGGAGATAGTGATTAATATGAAAACAGAACACTGGGAATCAACTGCCAGAGGTGTAGCACACAAACCCAAGGTTATTAGCTAGATACGATATTGACTCTTTCATCACTGTGACTCCGTTTTTTGATACATTCATTTAAGTGCACAAGAGAGCAGCTAGGAGGATCTCAGGACTACGCTGTGAATAAAAGTAGGATGAAAAGTGTGGAATAGGAACCAAATATGTTCACTAAAGTTTTCCAAGCTTGTAAATAAGTTTGAAATTGTGGGGCCGTGAAGCTGAATATGTGGAGTCCTCCATTTTTAGAGTAAATGTTTCTCTGGACAACAATAATAACAAGAACAATTACAATAACCAATTGCATTTATAACACTTTTCTTATTGGAAGGTGCTATATATCTCTCTGGTACAACAAACCAATGGAAATAGGGCCTGATGATAATTCCCAGAGTTGCAAAGGGTAATTTCATTAACAATACTTTTAATGGATTTCCTAATAATGATTTGAGATTCCTTCCTGTAACCTGACATACATCACACAAAACTCCAGTTATCTGCAATCTATTGTTTGCGGTGGAATTTCGTGAGTCAGATAATATGTTTCATATATGTAACATGGCAGGAAAGAATTGCTCATCACTTGCAGATCTAGAAAGGCTGTTACAGTATTTCGGAAATTGGAAGGGTTAATAAACGGACAGAAAAGCAGAAGTCAGAACTGTTGACTCAGCAGTAATTACTGTTCGGAAGCTCATTATTGGGCAACACACACATTCTGGAAATCTTTGTTTCAATAGGCTCAGAATGGAGAGTGTGTGAATGAAGACTGCTTTTTTGCTTGAAGATTTCTCAGATATTAACCTAATATCTGTCTATACAAGATGAGCACAGATGAAAAGGCACTAGACTAGCATCATTGGCAAGCAATTAAAAATGACACTCCCACTCCACTAAGGCCCCCCACCCCATGACTTTCTTCTTCTTCTGAGGTTTGTCAATTATATAGTAATACATTGTACATCTCTGGGGGATTTTGTTCTGTGCCGTACAATTAAAAACAGATTTTAATAAATACATATTCCATTTAATTTATCTTTCTCCAAATAAATCACACCTGTCTGGCAGAGAGCCAGGCATGTTTAACCTGGAGTCAAGCCATGGGCAGTGCTCATAGGCAGAGTAGGATGATCCCAGACTACATTAACAATAAAGTACTTTAAATCTCAGTTTATTTAGAGTTGCGTCATTTATTGGAATCCATCCAAAAAAGTCTTTTTTTTTAACGTTCGGCTTTAAGTACTTTTTAATTCTTTTTCTTGCATATGTGAACAGCTATTTGGCTTTTGGGCAGGGTTGTGTTTGGTTATTCCTGCACCTGACTCATATTATAGACCAGTACCATCATTGTAAAGATTGGCGTGGAGTGAACAAGCATCGGTTTTCTACTCCCTATTCTGGTCTGAATCAACAACCTGGCAGTCACACCTCCTGATTCCTTTTAACATGAAGGGTTGTGAATGGAGTAAATTAACCTTGTTTTTAAATGTTCACTCGCTCAACTCCTCTCAGGGGAGAAGAGCAGTGTTCCACAGATACAGAGAACAGATGTGCCGAACAACTCCACTTAGAGGAGAGGAGTGGAGTGCGGTGGAGAGGAGGGCTCTACTCAGAGCAGATCAATTCAGAACCTAGAACAACAACAAATTCCAATTACAGTAAAAGCCTGTTTACTCGATCGACCGTAACTTCCGTATAAACCGGCATCGCAAAAAACAGGTCGACATTCGATTAACTGGAATTTATCTGGAAAAATGCATTAAAAATGTTTTCTATTAAAAATATTTGAGAGGCGTTTTTGGCCGAATATCTGGCACGCGCTTTAACCGGCATTGGCCAGGTCCTGAGGGTGCCGGATAAACAGGCTTTCACTGTATATGTTAAATTATTGTTATATTATACAGTAGTTGAGCAAAAACAGAATGACACATAGAATACTACTCACTGCAATATAAAGGTGTGCATATGCCCTGGAGAAGACCAATGTGAGTGATCCCCAGGATTGAGCTATGAGCAACAATTAGGCAAGCTACAGCTCTACGGTCTTGAGAGAAGACAACTCAGAGGGGACCTCATAGAGGTGTATAACATATTGAATGGGATTGAAAGAATAAATCCAGAACAATATACTGTGTTGGGATGCACAACGGCAGACCAAGAGAACACATGTTTAGAGTAGTAATGGGCAATTTCAGTACAGATTTTTCATTATTTAGAGGATAATTAATAACTGGGACAGGTTACCGGGATTCATTTTTAAAAACAGCTTGATGCTGTGATGGAGGGACAGATGGACGTGTGTTCTATGAGGATGAGATTGAAAGAAGCAAAGGGCGTTCTTCATCCAAACCAATCTTGTGATCCCAATACCTTGGGGGCACTGAATGTGTGGCCTCTCTGTTAATGCTCAGCATAGCTGGGTATAAATATTTGTGATTCTGCGCTATAAACATCTTGCCACTTCAATAATAACACAATTTGGGGCCCTGCAAATACATTGATACAATCAAGAGCTGGACATGGAGACTGAAGAGCAATGGCACTGTTTGGTTCCCAGTTCGCAGTGCCAAGTGTAAGACTTACTTGAATATAATGGGTGCTTTGTCGGATGTTTCATTCTGTTCCATTTCTAGACTCTCAGTCTCTATTGGTATAATCTTGATGACGCATTCCTCAAATTGCATGAGCTTTGTCTTCACTGCTGGCTTTGTGCCGGCCACTGAGTGATCAACCTGAGCCTTCGGACCCTCTGACACTGCCGAGCTATGGAGATTGCTGAGCTTTAAGATGTTACGCAAGTAGGCCACCAGCACTGTCTTTTTCTCCTTGACATCGCTCTGGAAACTGTAGATCCGCTCTCCTTCCCTGCCACTACTGGGCGAGACCGCGCCAGTCACATAATCCCCACAGTGACTCAGTCGACCAGCCTCACACTCAGGTAGCTCCTTTTGAAAGCGTTTCCGCAGATTCAGAGCAAAGTACGCCAGTCCGCTCACTACCAACATGGTGCCTAAACCAAGCAGAGAGTTACAGTCAGTATCTGTCGTTAACACTTACATATTGCCAAATGTTAGATGCAGTAACAATGTTATTGTCAGGACAAATGGATGGCAAGTCTGGAGTAAACGGGGGACCCAAGAAATTATACAGAACCAAAAGAGATTCTTAAATACATCATCATTCTACTGAGTTCTGTCTCTCTGTCCAGCTGAATGGGTTTCTTTGCCAAATAACTGTCTGACACAATGTACTTCTACCTCCTCTGAGTTCTGCATTCTATATCAATACAACTGTCCAGGTGACACAGTTAACTCTGAACAACCTAGCATTATGTTGTAACAATTGTAACTCATCCACAAAGTGAGTCAGTACTCTTTGCAGTATACAGTATATTCTGTGAAGGGCTTTGAGACGTCTCAATGATGTGATCAGGTGCTTTATCCAATGCAAGGATGATTATTAGTTCAGGGCTGGGAACTGGCTGATGTCCGACCGGCCACTGACTCATTTGGGAAGCAGTCCGTGGAACGAGGAAGGAGGTGAACATACATTTTACAACGAAGATAGAACAAAGAGTGTCGGACTCACCGGGTATAGTCGCATGCCAAATACGAACTGGGTGCAGGAAGCAAGCCACAGACAGAAATATGAATATGACAAACTTCTGTAAGCCATTCGGCCTCACTGTTTTTCTCCAGAGTTTGCACAGCTTGCTCTCGGCTTTACCACATCCAGTGCTGCAGAGAGACGTACAATCCTTCTCAGTATTCCAGCTCCAAAAGCTTGCTTTCTGTGCTAAAAGTTGCCCCGCACAATCCTAAATCAGTGAGTACTGATTGTGCGATAAAGCAAAGTGAAACAAGCCATTCTCCATCTAAAGGACTCAGCTACCCAGCCACCAGCGGAAACAGTTTCTCATTATTTACTCCCTCATACGCTCTCCGTATAATTGAAGTACTTCATCCCTGCGTCCCTTATTATGAGTAAGTTTTGCAAATTGCTTTAATTTCAAATACCGTGTGACAGATGTTGCCATTTGTGCAATGAAACAATGAGCAGTGACAATGAACTGCCTAAGAGCGTAGGCGCAGGAATAACATTCAGTCTGTATGAAAGACGTCCTACTTACAGGGAATGTTGGACCAGGAAAACATCCACAAAATACGAGCCTTCCAAAAGGATAAGAAATACGCCCGAAAACCTTAAGATAAAAGGAAAGGATAACTGATTCACTTAATCTTTGTTGTCTATTCCATTTGAACCATCACAAAGGTGATATTGAGTGCTGTACTTACAGCAAGTACACAGCCAACTTTGTGAACTGCCCTCGCACTGCCGTATCGATCCCCACTCCCAGCAGCACTGAATATCAATGAGAGAAAGAAAAACATCATAGGATATTTTGTTCCATGTTCCACCAGTTTCCTACCAACTCAATTCACACCAAAGGATCATTGGATTCCTGTAAAATAATGATTACAGCACTCGCCTCCCAACCAGGCAGGGCAACACTTTTGGCAAGGTTCCTTACTCCATATATCACTGTTTACCTAGCAGGAAGTAGAATCCGGTTGTTAGTTGATTGGCGGATTGCTTGTTGGTGGTAATAATCCCTTAAAAAAAAATCTGATCATTCTATCCATGACTGTTTGTAGGACACTGTGTAGGTCGCTGTGTGCATTGACTATTACATTTCGCCCACAAAATATATATTCAATTCACTTTACAGTATATTCTGTGAAATGTTTTGAGACATCTTAAATAAGCGATAAGATGCTATATCAAATGCTATCATAGTATTATTATTAACATGGTTCCTCATAGATCATCATTTAGTAGGTGATAATAATCCTCACATTATATTTAGCATTTTATCACGTTGTCAAGACATCCCACAGCATACTGCTAAAATCCATGACAGCTGCAATCAGATCTTGGAATTTTCAACAAAAACAATTTGCATTTATATAGCGCCCTCCATCCCGGGCGGTGTCTCAGTGCGCTTCACAATGGCAGAGCCCGATGCCGAGCCAGGGGGAGGGGGAAGGTGACCATAAGTGCTGCCAAAGAGAAAGGTCTTCAGGCACGACCTGAAGATGGCAAAAGGGTTGAGGGAGGGAGTTCCAAAATTCGGGGCATAGTGACTGAAAGCATGGCTGCCGATGTTGGAGTGTAGGATTTGAGGGACAAGGAGTAGGCTGGACCCAGTCGAGTGGAGGCAGTGGGTACTCCTGTGAGGAGAGAGGAGGTTAGAGAGGTGGGGGGGGTAACACGTGGGGGTGGGTACCACGAAGTACGACATTTGCGGTACAAAGTTTGATGAGGATGAGAATGTGGGCGACGGAGTTTTGGATGAGTTGAATTATGTGAATAATAAAAGAGTGGAGGGTTGACCGAGGAGGGCTTTGGAGTAGTCCAGCCAAGAGGTGACAAGGCTGTTTCCAACAGCTAAATGGCAGAGTATGATCAATGGAAAAGTGTGTTGGTTTAAGAAATTGATTCATAAGGAAACTGTATTACAGCTGCATTGTTTTGTTCTGAATGAAGAGAGAGGTAATCTTAGCAAATACGAAAACAGGAACAATTCTAGGGTATGGGGAAAGAGCCAGCGAGCAGAGAAGGTTTGGCATTGCAGACGCGGCACGTTATTATGTCTTTCACCATAGAAACAGAAAAGAGAGCAGAGCAGGTACCATTTGATAGAAAACCAACTCCAGACATCCGCGGCTCACTTCCCAGTCACAGATTGCAAGAGGCACAGATAAGCAATCACAACAACTGCAGCAGCTCTTTACACAAGTTAATGTCTGAAACATGTCAACATCCACCACCAAAGACTTTCCTGTGCAGAAACAATAGCTCCACAGCAAAGCACTGAAAATCACTAAATGCTATTTTTTCAGGCACATTGCTGATACTGTACCAGGCTGACATCCCATTACAGAGCTGGGGGGGGGGGGGGGGGGGGGTGTTTGCATTTTTGGAGATGCCACCCTTTGGATGAGGTCCTGTCTGTGCCTCATTAGACGAATGTTAAAGATCCCACAGAGGGGTGTCCTCGTAGACAATTCCCCGTAAAGAAGCATTGGTCAATTGCGGGACGTTGCTGTGCGCAATAGTGGCTGCTTAGTTTACCTAGAAAATACAGAGTCACCACACTTTACAGGAAAATCCGATGAAGTGCTTTGAGGCACTTCCACGGCGTGATGAGAACCTTACTAGGTTCTCCAAGTGTCTCAAAGTGCTTCACAGGATTTTGGTATAGTTCAGTGACTGTGCATTTTGTATGCAAAGGTTGGGGAATTGTATTGAGCAAGAATATGAGGTTATGGCGTAGTGGGCTTTATACCCTAAGAGGTAGAATATAAAAGTGAGGCGATGATGTTGAATTTATGCAAAACCTTTGTTAGACCACATTTGGAGCATTGTGTCTTCATAAACCTATTTGTTTTTACACACTTACACACTTTACATCGGGGGCCATAGCCCCAAATTAGACAGTCTGTGATTAAATGATTCAATCTGTGGAAATGAGCAGAGGGCTAAACTGATCTCAGAATTAAACACGGCTCGATTTCAAATGTTGTTACATTGCAAGCACATCCCATCACTATACAGCGCGATTGTTGTTACAGTGTGAGCTCCGCAATAGGGAATCAAAGAACTTATTGACTTTACTGGAACTGGCTGTACGGTATATGAATCGATTAACATTTTCTCATAAAGAGCGCAAAATAAAATTTAACCCCCCACCAACATGCCCATTGACCGAGTGTTGTAGCTTTGATCGACGTGTCGCTTACCTGATGCAGTTGAAATCCCAAGTATTCTACAGGTGTATTCCAGCCCCCTCCAAAATCTTCCAGCATCCATTTGGTTCATCTCGCACCATTTAAAACGTTTTTCTTCTTTTGTTTCCCCCGCACACTTCCCAAAAAATTAAACAAGCAACGTCTGCACTCAGGTGCCTGATACCCAGATGCCCACAGTTGAGGAACTCCTCTTCGTTCACCTGTAAAAGCAGAGAATAGCCGCAAATTCTTCCAGGCTCCAAAGGCAATGTCTGATCTGTCCTTTCCCTTCACTTACTGTGTTTTGCAAACCAGGAATTCAGTGGTGCGTGGGGGGGGTGGGGTGGGGGTTACCTATTAAGGATTGGATTTTGCCACTTTTAACTGGTTCATACTCCGTCCTCCCCAAGGTTACAGAAACTGTACTTTGCAATATGTTTTCTCAGTGCCAGGGCGTTTAATCATTGCCCAATAATGGCACCCTCTGGCCAAGCTCTTGCTCTCAGACACGCAGTGAGTGAATAAAATCTTTCAGCAATTGTTGACTAGGTTTCAGAGAAGCTTAAAGTCTGCTAAGAGTCACAAGAGGCTTACGTGTCGAACAGTTCCCTTTATTGTTTCTGTTTAACGTTTACTTTTCAGGTTTGCGACACACACGGGAAAAAGCAAATGTATTTATGATTTACCTTTCTGCAATCGATCCTTGTAACAAAGCTTTATCACCTTGGACTTTCGAATTATGCCCTTTTCTGTTTCCAATCCGGGGTTATTTAGTGACAACTTGAAATGTAATGTTTGAAATTTAGAAGCCTATTAATGTATTGATCTATGCCCAGGGCAGTTATAACAAATAAAGAATAATCCTTGTATTTTGTATAGTGCCTTATCACACATTCCAGGCATCTGAAAGTGCCTCACAGAAAATACTGTAAAATATTGGTCTTTCAGTTCACAGCTGTTTGTGGGACATTGCTATGAGAAAACTGGCTGCCATGTTTCCCCATAAATACAGTCACTCCACTTGACGGTAAAACCCATGAAGCGCTTTGAGACATTCCAATGATGCAATAAAATGCTAAATCAAGTGCAATGAGCAGCAATTAATTATCCTAAGAGAAGAGTATTTGCTGATGTGTAATGCTTACACTTACTCTGCATAAACTGCTTATATAGTCAAGGCTGAAATCACTAAACAAGGTCCTTGATCAACATCGTTCAAGAACAACAAATTGCATTTATATGGCGTTAACGTTAGAACTATATAGACTAATGTTCTGGAGCTCTGTATAGTGGCAAGGTTGGTTGGTGAATAAAAGAGGAAAAATGGTTGAAAAAGTACGTTTTCAGGTGGGATTTAAAGACAAGGTGAGGTGGAGGGATTGAGGCAGAGAGTAGCAGGGATTAGCAGCCTCATTTATTTTCTCCTTAGTATGCATGCTAAGCGACCAGAAATGTACTTCATGAAAAAGATGCTGTATTGATTGCAAATTGTTTTGGCAGTGGAGTTGATGTGTACTTCTTCTGCTCAGATAACCTGCATTATCCAACCCCTTTTTGTTTGTTTGTGTCCCACTGTGGTTTGGTGGTGAAAGCAAGTATTTACGAGAAAGGATTATGCTTGTACTATGCTTAGAAGGGCTGAGTTCATTCAGTGTTTAATCTCGTAAATACAGGAAGTTATTATAGTGGAATCCTAACAAACACAAATGAGTTACTTGCCAGCAAATGATGGGCACAGCTTAGCCTTGTCATAATCTACAGATAAATAACATGGTAATCCTTGTACCACGGCCCATTTAGTCATTCATTCAGCAGTGAAATCTGAAAACAGCACAAAGCACTGTATAAGAAAGCTGGCTGCAAATACAACAAGTAAAGTGTGCAGTTAAACTTCCTCAGGGCCTCGGTTTGTAAAACCACCAGATAATAATCCTCACAGTTGATACAGTGTCTTTCATGGTTGGTCGGTGTCTCAAGGAGCTTCACGGGGTAATCTGTAAAGTGCAGTAACTGTGTGTTCTGTGAGTGGATGCAATGGAACAGAACTGAGAGATGCAGACCCAAAGGCAATACCCTGTCCCTAAAATGTGAATGCTGGCCACGGACCATAGCTGGAGATGCTATTTCAAAGCATAGGGGGAGAGGAAGGTGGGGAGGGGGTGGAGGAGAGGGTGGTAGTGGAGGGGTTTGGTCTAAGTCAGCTCAGGCACTGTTTCATAGATCCTTAGTAAAGAGGAATAAAATTAAAGAATTAATAAGATTAAATCTTCTCCTATAGTGACTGTATTAACGGTGGGATTGTTAGAGTAAAGAACACACAGTAATAAAAATAACTTCCTTTTGATGCTATATTGTGAATTGCATGTAATTTGTTGGCATTATCTCATCACTCTTATCACACAGATAATTGCTGTCCACTCTAGTGAGTGCGCTATTGTAAGTCAGATAAATACAAATAGGACAGAGGGTCCGAGCAGACGAGTGGTGATGGAGGTGGTTGTAAAGGGTGGGAGGTGCATGACTGTGAAGGGATTCCAAGGTCAGAACCAAGAATCTGCTTTATTCAGAACGTGCTCTGAAGATTATTTTCATGCTCAGACATTCACTATTTCCGGATCACTGGTCATTAGAAATACTGATCGGGTAAATCTCGGGATTACAGTATGGGGCACAATGACACAGTTTCAATGAGCAGAATTTGCACCTGCAAAACACAGTCACTACACTTTATAGTAAATCCTGTGAAGTGAGGCGGTTTAACAATTAATAATCCTTGTATCCAATATAAGGATTAATCTAATAAAGGGATCAAATTACAAATACAACATGGATCTTACTGAACCTTGTTGGATAAACCTTTAAGAGTAAAGACAATTTATTGTCAACCAACAAAAGAAGAACAGGAAATATAAAAAAGAGATTCTGGGAGAAACACTTAATGGGTTCATGGTTGTACTATTGGAAATAGAGAAGAAAAGAGTTATTTAACACACCTGTGTTGTGGATTGAGAATCATTGCAAATCTGGTTGGCCACACCAATGCTCTGGGTAAAAGACAGAAACGTATTTGGGCTAGAGTCCAGATCTATCAACTGATATTACAGGGAGGAGTGGAGACTAAACAATGAGCTCTCTCAGGGAGCTGGTACAGACATGATGGGCCAAGGGTCTTTTTCTGTGCTGTAGATGTCCACAGCTCTTTGTCCTGGCCCTCAACAGTGCAGGACCCCAGCTTCACCTTCAAATGTTTGCTTTGTGCTGCACTTTGTGTGGCAAATCATTCTGATTGATCAGTGTTATTTAACAGTGACTAGTGCTGGAGCCCAACATACCGCACCCTAAAAAGCCTTAGGCCATTGAATGGACTGATCAGAAATGTTAAGGGACCTTTTTGTATGTTACATATAAAAATAACTAACTCTTTAATGATGTTTAAAACAAAACCAACAGTTAGCAGAGATTAACCACACACTCACTTAATTGGATAAGAGGATTTCAGCCGATGCCGATTTGCCATGTGTTTGTTTTTAAACAAGTTAGGATCTTCAGCGTGTGAGATTATTTCTCCAAAATAAAACACAGGGTAAGTTAGAGCAGCACCAGCCTTGTGTGAAACCAGCAGGCATGGGGTTGCGATTCCAACAGTGGTCTCGACATTCTCACAGATGAAAAGACGAGGCAAGAAGGCAATCTAAGATGACGCTCCTATGGAGTGCTGTGTTGTTGCTGCTATGCTTCAAATTAGATGTTAAATTTAGGCCCCAATTGCCTGTTCAGGTGGACTATAAAGATCCCATTGCACAATATGAATAGAGACGGGAGTTTCTCCTGGTGTCCTGGTCAACAATATCCCAGATGAAATTAGTCATTCAATTCAAAGCTGTAAATGGGGCCATTGCTGTGTGCAAACTAGCTCTTGCTTTTTGCCCCCAAACTATAGTCACTCTACTTAGCAGTAAATCCTGTGAAATACTTTGGGACATCCTCCTGACGTGAAAGACATTATATCAAACGCAAGGATGACCTTTTTTTGTACAAGGAAAGTATCAGGAATTCAATGCAGCCAGATTGGAATTTGAAGCTCACAAGCTCCCCTTTGTGGCCAGTATGAGTATCCATGAAGGAATGGAATAAAATATAATAATCCTTGGCATTTGGTATAGTGCCTTATCATATTATTATTTGGTGGCCAGATAAAATATATACAAATGTTTGAGTTTGCAATTTAGGTCTCCTGATCCTTCATATGATATCTAAAGTTGAACATACAAAATATTGATAACAAAATCACCTTAGACCATGAGTTCAACTTCCCAGTGTGGGGGCTTGCACTGATAATCTTCAGACCCAGTGGCAAGAGTGCTACCAGCTGAGACACTCCAACACAAATTATTGCACACCTTTGAATCTTTGTGTGACTTGGGGTGGCCAGCCTTTTTCTTTGGGTGCCTTGTCGTTGCCCATTGTTGGCATTGGCCAGTCTTCCCTGCATATAATAAGGACTTCAGTTCTTCAACAGTGTCCACATTCTAACCTGTGGACCCATTATTTAAGCAAGATGTGCTGATCATTTTGACTCAGCGCCAGCAGGAAAACATTGAGAGGTATTATCTCTGCCAGAGAGTAAAGTCTACTGCTCTGGATTTCCTTAAGGAACACAATCACCCCTAAATCATTCAGTCTTTCTCATTTGTGGAATGAGCCAGTTGCACTGTTCTCCATTTCAGTACTTGATATCTGCTCTGTGTCAGGATTTAATATAACCACTGGGTTGTGCTATACCCTTGGACAATGAACATTGAACTTCTCATCAGATCTTCAATTCACATTATAATCCTTGCATTTGATACTCATTGAGAGGACATTTCACATGATTTATTGTGAAGTGTAGTGACTGTGTATTTTTGCAATATGTTACAGGGGAGCTCATTTTTTTTAAAGCACCTAATTCTTCAAAGTTAGCTTTTGTTTCAGAAACTACTAGTCCAGGATCACACAGAAGTATTGGTGCAAGCTGTGCTGAAATGTAACACGTATAATGCCAGCACCATTTGTGAGCACCAGACCTGAGGTCAACCCTTTCTTGGATTGAATCCCATCTGGTCTCCTCAGAGGTTCTCCATTTAACCTCAGGTGGGTGTCTCAACATCCCAGAGAGGTTTGCAGTAATCCAGGTCAAAGAGATAAAAGATGACTTCTATTTTAATAGTGGCTATACAGTACAGTACTTCAAAATATTTCACAGTAATTGTAAAGTGAAGTGACCTTTTTATTCCAGGCAAGCAAAGCAGCGAGTCCTCAGGTGAACAACACTATTTTTATTGGGTTGGCCATGCCCCTGGGAGAAGCTGTCTTCTCTTTTCATTGGGATCTTTAGTGCCCAGTTCCCAGTTCAAGCCAGATGGGAGCTCAGTTTAACATTTCATTCAAAGGACAGGACCTGTAGCAATGCAGCGCTCCACTAGTGTTACACTGGAACTAGTGAAGTGAGCTCCAGAATGAATGTGAAGTTTAAATCCTAACAATGAGTGTGAACCAATTAAGACAAGGTATTTAGACAAGTTTTCAATCACACTCAATGTGAAGAACATTTGGGGAACAAGTACCAGATTTGTTCTTGTATTATCAATTTTCTACTAAGGAGTTCATATTATTGGCCAAAAATATGAGATGGGTATTTCTCAGCTCGAACTCACAGGCACGAGATTTGAGTGGCAAATGTTTTTCCCCAGTTCAATTACAGGCTTTGGGAAATGTAATGCTTTGACTTCTGCCCAAACCCCACTTACATTCTCTGGGAACAGGCAAATCAGGTGTGCTCCTCCCACTGCCACCCCTCCACCATTCCCCCACCCTGTCAATCAAATGTAAGGATTATTATTTAATCATTTACCCAAGGGAGAGATAGCACACTTCGCTGCAGGCAAACAGAAACTCCATAACTATGAGCTGGAACTGGAGATTCTGAAGCACAGCAGGGGCTATCAGCACATATCAGGCTTCTGGCTGATGGGAATATCTATAACTCTCCAAATTCTTTGTACACACAACATTGTGTCCTTGCTCTGCTAAGCATCTCTCTTGGCCATGCCTCCCTATGTAACACAGTACTGTTCTCTCTTCTCTCCTGACATCATTGTAATATCACAACAGAAGCTACCTTTGCCGTTTTTATATCAAACAATTGTGACCAAGCATGATTTAGATTTGTCTACCGTGATAATCAAGAATTAATAAACCTTGCGTTTGATATAGCACCATTCACATTGGGAGGATATCTCAAAGCTCTTCATACCATTTACTGTAAGGTATAGTGACTGTATATTTCGTAGGCAAAAATGGCAGCCAATGCAGGTATAAGTAAAATTATGTAGGACGAGTATTTTGAGTGTGGGCAGATCAAGACTCATCTATAAATTGAATAAATCAAGCAACCTTGTTTTGTATTCCTATAATACCTACAGCCATGCAATATTACCAATGGGACAGCTTATACTATTGCACACATATGTGCCACTTCACACATGGACCCCACTGCAAATGCTTGAACCAATTTAGCATACACGTTCTCTGCACACACTCGCCAAAGTGGCAGTCAAACACATGAATCAATTTGCTGTAACATTTGAAACGGAGAAAGTATTAGAGACATGTTTGTAACAAATGAGATGAAATTTATGTAAGAAACATAATGCATGCATACACACTCTGCCGGCAATCTTGACTAATAATAGTAATAATAATCTTGGCATTTGATATAGCACATTTCACGTCTTTTAGACGCCTTAAAGCACTTCACAGAATATACTGGAAAGTGAATTGGCTGTATATATGTGGGCAAACCGCAGCAGCCAATTGCACACAGCCAGGTCCCACAAGCATTCGTGGATTGAAATGACCAATTTATTATTGTGTTTTTTGAGGGATTATTATTAGGCATGTGGAGTAGGGAAACTTGCTCAAGGTTTCGCCCTGCCTGGAATTGAATCCAGGTCTCTCGCTTAAAAGGTGAATGCTCTAACCACTGAGTTACAGGACTCTGCTCCAAAATAACCTGTTTCCTGTTTCCAATGTCACATCTTGTACTTAATTTTATGTTTAAAATTCATTATCAAGGATACTGAGTCAATGAGGTGCCAGCTTCCTGTACCAGCTTTGGACAGCAAGTCAGTCCAATCAGGGAGTTTTCAGACTGGCTTAGCTCCAACCCAGGAAATCTCATTGTTTCCTGGTCTTCAATCTCAAAATAATCCTTAATACTGTAATTAACTTCTAAAATAAATCAATATACAGTAATAACCTGATAACTCATCGCCTTAAGGGAAAGGGGCTTTGTGATGCGTTAGCTGTAATTTTGTTGTTGCAGAGATTAGCATATGTATAAATAAATGCAGCCAGAATATTGACAGCATAATGATTTAAGAGGTGATGAGTTATCAGGGATTTAACAATAATAATAATACTCCTTGCATTTGATATAGCGCCTTATCACATCTTTGAAACATCTCAAAGTGTGTCACAGAACATAACGCAAAGTGAATTGATTGTATATTTTATGGACAAAATGCAGAAGCCAATTGCATACAGCATTGTCCAACAAACAGTCGTGGATTGAAGTGAATCAATCAATCAATCAATCAAAATTACATTTATATAGCGCCTTTCACATCAGGAGGACGTCCCAAGGTGCTGAACAGTCAGGTAGGGACCAGAGCAGGGGGGGAGGGATCGGGGTAGGGGGAAGGAGAGTAGGAAAATTGATTGTATATTTGTGGGTGAAACGCGGCAGCCAAATTGCGCACAAACAATCATGGAAGTGGGGCCAGGGGAGAAAGGGGGAAAAGAGGGTAAGGGAAGGGAGGGAAAGGTGGGGTGAACATTGTATTTGTAGATTTTGAAGAAATTATAACCCCCGGAGAAGAGATCCATCAATCAACTAACAAACGGGTTCCCATTTACTGCTAGGTAAACAAGCATGTGGAGTAAGGAAACTTGCAAAACATTTTGCCCAGCTGGGAATCAAGCCCAGGTCTCTCGTCTGTAAGGCGAGTACTCTAACCACTGAGCTATAAGACTTCAGGTTTACTCTATAATGATTGTGTTTCTCAAAATATTGAATGAACGGTCATTGTATTCTGAACTTAAAATAATGATCTACATTAGGCAGCGCCTTTCCTTTCAGTAGGATGTCTGCAAATGTTTCAAACAACTGACAGGAGATCCCGAGTTGGGGGAGAGCTGGGGCAGAGAAGAAGGTGGCTGAACAAAGTAGTTCAAATGCCTTCAGGTGATGTTATCAAGTGGGAGCATCTGGACAGTGAAATGAAGAGGTCTAAGGATAGATACAGAGGGCCCTGAGGAATGCCATGTGTGATTTGTGCCGGGTTGAGACGAGAAGCCGTCGGAAATAATTTAGAGACACTAGGATAGATAAGAAAGAAACCAGTTACAGACTGAATCATGGAGGTGAAGAAGGGAGGACTGAAGCTAGAAAAGGTAGGAATGGTCCAAGGTATCAAATGCAGTGGAGAGATTTAGGAGGCAGAGAAAGCCATAGTTGCTGTTGGAGAGAATATCGTTGTGACTTTAAACAGAGCAGATTTGTTGCTGTGAGCCAGGCAGAAACCAGATCGGAGAGGCTCAAGTTTGTTTAAAGAATAATTACTTGGTCAATTCCTTCCATAATATTTTTTCCTGACATATAGTTTTAGCAGCCTTCCTCCGCTAAGTTACCCAAGTGGCCATTCTTCATGATAAATGGCAGGTTAATCAACAATGGGGAGCCGAGCCCAACAAAGTACTGCCCTCACTAGAACCTCACCCTCAATTATGAGTTCAAATATGTGTGCGGGGTTTGAACCCACAACTTCCTGTCCCAGAGACAAGAGACAAGAATCTTACCGACTCAGCCAAGCCGGCACATACATTCACAGCTAATGGAGCCCACATTCACAATATTTATTTGGAGTGTCAACGCTTTGAGACTTGAAATTGCACAACAATATGATATCTATGTAATTGGGTCCCAATGCACAGACTTACCTTGCGCCAAAACTTCTCAA
Source organism: Hydrolagus colliei (assembly GCA_035084275.1). Classification (NCBI taxonomy): domain Eukaryota; kingdom Metazoa; phylum Chordata; class Chondrichthyes; order Chimaeriformes; family Chimaeridae; genus Hydrolagus; species Hydrolagus colliei. Next base: position 17,664,698 of record CM068748.1, read on the forward strand.
CTGTCCACTTTGGTTACAAATGGGGGCTTTCTTGTCACACTATTGTCTTCAGCTTTGAAAGATATTTTTGTTTCTCCTGATACTCGGAATGTGACGTACATGGTACGAGGCATGAAGTGCTTTGATGCTTCCAGGCAGGAAGGTCTGTCCACTGTTTCTGGCACACGCACACCACCCTGCTCGGGAGCAATGACAGATCAATGCCTAATAAGTGTGAATGGGAAACAATATCACTTTTCCCGTAGGGTTTATCTTCTGGAATCTCCCTGAACTCACAAATTAAACAACTTTTGATTGTGGCATGCATTTCCTTAACAAAAAACTACTGTGCCAACTTGCTCTTTAAAAACCCAAGTCGTTTGTTAGGAAACAAAACACAATGTCAGCATACCAGCAACTTTTCACAAATGCTTACACATGAATATAAATATATATATAGATATATAGAATATATATACACATACATCTAAAATATTATAGTCCGAACTGATACCTCAGTATGATGCTGGGGATGGTGAGTGCTCTAACCACTGAGTTACAGGACTCTATGTTAAACCGAGATCTCATGTGGGCCTCTTCGGGTGTGTGTTAAATAGCCCACGGATTATGGAGAAGGATATTAGACTCTCTACATTCGATATAGAGGTGGGGTGGGGGTTATACTGGTTATGGAGAAGTTGCTGTGGAACACATTTAGAGAATGGTCATCAATCAGATAATACTTGCATGTCTCAAAGCACTTCACAGGGATTACTGTAATGTGTGGTGACTATATTTTGCAGGCAAATATACAATAACAGCAAAATTACATTTGTAGAGTGCCTTCCACAGGCACTCTACAAATAGAGGGTGTCGCAAGGTGCTGAAATATATAGATGCTCTATAAAACCCATTCCCGGATAGAGAATTCAAAGCCACCTTAGTGCCATGCACTACTCCTTTTAATTACCAGGATCTAGGTGCAGGACTTTTATCATTAGATAAAAATAAAAAGTTTTACGTTCAATGGAGTTGGAGTGCGCCGTTTGCATTTGGCACTCATAGCCAAGAGCTAGTATGAGAGAAGACTGAGAACACGACATCCCAGGCCGATGGCGCGTCAACAAAGCTCTTTATTACAGCCGGGATCTTTTCCAAAATGTCCTGGAACATTAAGACAGACATCCTTGTTTGTTGTTATAACATCACAGCTTTGCTCTATGAGTGCCAGTATTTGTAAATTGAATCGCTCCAAACCCCATTTTAATGATGACCTGGTTCAGATGCAGTGCATTTTTTTCACTGAGTCTCACCGTTTTGGGGCCGTTCTCAAAACAAAAGCACCAATCATTTTGGGATCTCGTCACGATTGTTTGCCACTTGGCCACACAGCGCTGTGTTTGTGTTCTTAAAAGAACCACAAAAATGTATAAAATTCGACAGATTTCAAAAAGAAATCAAGACCCAAATGACTATAGTAAGTCTGCGGAGAGATGTGGCATATTTCATTGTCATATTTAGTGAGTTTGCTGGATAGAGGCAGGAGGCTATAACCCATATTTATTACAAGATTAGCTCGGATGAAGGAGGTTCTTCAACCCATCTAATCTCATCCTCATGTGAAGTCCTGTAGTTCAATGGTTAGAACACTCGCCTTACAAGTGAGAGACCTGGGTTTGATTCCAGGCAGGGTAAAACCTTGGACAAGTTTCCTTACTCCACATGCCTGATAATAATCCTTAAAAAAAAATTGGGCATTTCACCAATTTACTGTTTGAGCACTGCATGGCCAAGTGGCAAACCATTGTGGAGAGATCCAAAAATTATTGGTGCTTTTGTTTTGAGAACAGTCCCAAAACAGTGAGACTCAGCAAAAAAAATGCACTGTATCTGAACCAGGGCATCATTAAAATGGGGTTTGGTGCAATTCAATTTACTTTCACTGTTTGTGGGACACTGCCGTGCACAAATTGGCTGCCGCGTTTTGCCCACAAACATACAGTCAATTCACTTTACAGTATATTCTGTGAAGTGCTGTGCAATGTCTATACATGAAAAGCGCCACATCAAATGCAAGGATTATTATTATTTATCTTTCTAGAACACCAATACTACTATACCTTGCATCACAGCTTTTTAAATGAGTCGAGTGTTCTCACCTCAACCAGCCTTCCTGACAACTTGTTCCAGTTGTTGATTACTCTCTGTATAAAGAAAAACTGTCTGGTGTCTGTCCTGAAATTGCCCTTTAAAACTACAAGCCAGTGTCCTCTTGTTTTGCTGCTTTCGTGCATCCAAATATGTTGATCCGGGTTTAGTTTTTCTATCCCTTTTAAAATTTTACGAGTCAAAGTTGTAATAATGGCACGACTGGTTGTGATGGGAGCAATTGGCAGGGGTTGTAGATTTTTGAATTATCAAAATCCTCGAAATCCTCATAAAACTGAGATGTCTCAAAGACGTGAACAGCGTTTTATCAAATGCAAGGATTGTTCTCATACAAAGCTCAGCAACATCTGGTCATGGCAGGAACTGTCAGGATGCAATTGTATTTTCATAACACAAAGCAAGATCAGTAATTGTCAACCAGTACTGAATAATGTACTGTAAAACTTGGTAAATGTAAGATATGGCTTGGCTGCGATGCCCATATATAGTCTGTTGACTGAGCCACAGTGCCACAGAGGACAGCCATATCATTCCGAGTGGGTCATAAATTCCCACCGTGTGAACCTCAAAATGCTTGGAATAATTTAAACCGTTAGTATAATTTAATCAGGAATTGTTCATGTAAACTTTTGACACAGTTACTGGAGCTCTTGTGTTACAAATGTGACTTTGCGCTGACGAACCTCTGCTATTGTCAGTGGAGACCTCTAAGGCCAGTAAATTGAACCCTGATTAAGGCTCATTTGCAAGTTTTGTACAATTTGAATAAGGATTAGGTTTATCAACATAAACACAGCTGCTGTACTTTGGGTGTAAATGTTGCTTTCCACAGAAACAAGAAACATATGTGAAATAGATTGACATTTATAAATTGCGTTCCATGGTTAGGTGACTTTAAGGGGAGTGAGGGAGAGAGCTAGAGAGAAAGGTCTTCAGAGGGATTCAGTCCGAGACAGCCAGGTAAATAGAGGTCCGTGGAGTAAGGAAAATTGCCTAAGCTTTCGCCCTGTCCAGGTATCGAAACCAGTGATTTCGAGTGCTAAAACCAACAGGACTTCACAATTTCAGGCTTTGAGTGAGATGTTGGATGTCAGTGAACAGATTGGGCAGAATAAAAGGACATAGATCCTGCTTTACAGTCTCTAGGGTTCAACCCACAGTGGAAAATGGTTACACTCTGCCAGAGAGCGCCTGGGGGTGATCTCTGAAGTTCCTGTGTTTGACATGAAGTTATTTACCGATATCATCTTTAGCTGTTTCCGAAATGTTTCCCTGGATTAAACAGCAAAAATCATATGGGGGTTCAAATCGTCGCCGATGGCTTGTAATTTGACGTTAGGAGTTTTGCTTTTTCATTGTTGAAGCCACCCAGTGGAGTTCTTTGAGCTGTTTGAGCCGGGCCTGTTTCAAAACACAAGGGTTGTGATGAGTCTCACAGCCTTGTGTCTGACCTGGTGTCAGCCAGTGGGGATGGGGGCAAACGCGTGATTGACACCTTGCGCGCAAGACTTATTGCTTGTGCAATCTGGGGACTGCAAATGCCTGGTTCTTCATGCTACACAGCTCCCCCCACTCCATCTCTTTCATTCCCATCACCACTTGCATGAGCCGTGCTGTGTGTTCAGGTGGGCAGCCTGGTCTCTGTGGTGCATGTTAAATTGTTACGAAAGGATGGAGAGGGACGGGGCTGTTGCTCTTTATAACTAGAACGTTGCCTGTTATTCTTCCCAGACCGTTGCTGTGAGCGGAGCCAAAGACAGATGACGCAAACTGAATTGGCAGATTCTGACTCACTGAGCTCATGGAGACTTACGTTGCTCTTGCTTTTGAGAGAAAAATCCAGTGGGCTCAAAGTGTCTTATGGTAAGTTGAACAACTTGAAATTTGAGAGAGAGCAGTCCTAAATTCAATCTTACTTTAATCATATTATTTCCCCAAATTCTGCAAGATCTTACATTTGGTTTCAATCCTAAGAAATTGGGCATCTCAGGTGTCCTCTATTTGCGTGTCAGCCTGGCTCAGTTGATAAGCAATTACGTCCCTGAGTCAGAAGGTTGTGGATTCAAACTTAACATCAGGACTTTGAAATCATATAATCTAGGACAATGCCGGGGCAGGATTGCATTGTTGAAAATGCAGTTTATTAGATGAGAATTTAAACTGAGGTTCCATCTGTCTGTTCAGAATGAACCTCGGAAGCAAAACAGTGCATGAAGACAACCTTCCAAACCAGAGAAGCTTTAAACATCCCATTAAATTAAAATTGTTATGACCTAGAATAATTTAAAAATAAAGATGGGGAAGAACTCAGTTGGGATTGAACTGAATGCTTTCCTTCACAGATTTGATATATTCTAAGGGAATTGTTTTATTTTAATCCTTCCCTCCCTTTTCCGCATTCCCACTAACTCTATTTGCAAATCTCCCCCAGTATTGGCAGCCCTGGTTCCCATAACCCGCAGTCAGCCATACTCCAAATAGCCAACAAGATAGCAGTGTGGAGGGGCTTTGATTAATGTCCAGAGGCCTTTCTCATTGAGATCAAATGCGATCTGTGTCAGGTAAGGTCAGGGAAGGTGTTTGGGTTGTTCTTAAAATACTATAAGTTCCCAGGCTAAAACTAAGTGGAATATGGGGAGTTTGGTTTTGACTTGGACCTTAGCATTTTATTCCAGCCATTCCACAAAAGCATTTGGAGAAGCTATTAGTCAGATTCATGGAAAATCTTGGCTCTCTGTGCTATGGGAAAGTGAACTGATTGCCCAAATGATTGAGGAAGAACAAGAGATTCAAGGTATAACCATCCACATCCATTGGATGTATTGGGTCTCTTGCCATCTGCAATTTGAGGCACGAAACCAGGTTCATGAGCTTCTTTTATTTTGATCACTGGAAACCCCCCTAGCCGAGATAAGGCTTCCAGGTTTAACAGGAGCTGAGTGGGAAGATTTCTAAGATTACAGAATATGCTGTAAAGTGAATTGACTGTATAGTTGCAGGCGAAACACAGCAGACAAAGCAGTGTCTCACAAACAGTCATGGATTGAAATTATCAATTTATTATTGTACATTTCTAGAGATTATTAATAAATGCGTGGAGTAAGGAAACTTGCCCAAGGTTTCACCCTGCCTGGAATTGAACCCAAGTCTCTTGCTTGCAAGTTTAGTGCTCTAATATTCACTGAGTTACAGGACTCCTGTTTGTCAAGATGTCTCTAAGCGTTTATATATTAAAATATTGTGAAATGGATCAACTGTATTTTGTGGGTGAAATGGGGCAGCCAATAGCGCAAAGCAATGTCCAATAAACAGTCATGGATTGAATGACCAAATTTTTCCCCTGCAACGTGTAGTGATTCTCCAGGCAAAGTCAATACTGGGCTGACCCAGAATCATTGTCAGCCAAACATTAAATGAGGCAGCCCTGATGACACCTTCTGTTTGCAAAGATTCTCCTGAGTAATTGTACATCCCATTTGCTTCCACATGAAAAAAATTATCTGACATGGAACTCAAACTCACAAACCCTTTGACCCAGAGGTATAAGTGTTACTTACCATGTCAAACTGACTGAGGCGTCGGCATGTTGTATTTTTGGGTGTGTTCATTTTCAGAGGGAGCTAAAATGTGTGAGGATTACATTGGGGTGGTATGAATGAACATCAGTGTAAAACCTACTCTTGCGGTGGGTCTGATTTATAATGTGCGCAGCCCATAACTCGACCTGAGCTACATTCCACAGGTCAGTGTTTTTCTTGCTCTGTGCAAGCGCAGCTTCCACCTCATTACCTCGATTTTACAGCGAGCTGCAGATGCCTGAGAGATCCAGAACATGCACCTGATGAGTTGCTTTTGAACATCGTATCAAAGAATGGTATCAAACCAAGTTGGTATCTTGAGGCAAGAGACCCAATCGTTATCACAATACGAAAAGGTGCCGTGTTAAATGCAAGGATTATTATCTCGTTGATGATGGAAACAGTCAGCCTGACAGAATTTGAAGCAAGTTTCTTTTTGGGGGTTTAGAAGACTTTTTACTCAGCTCCTGTTAAACCTAGAAGCCCACAAAATATACAGTCAATTCTCATCACAGTATATTCTGTGAAGCACTTTGAAATGTTTCATCGATGTGATAAACCACTATACCAATTGCAAGGATTATTATTATATTATTATTATCATTGAGTGACCTTATATCAAAAACAAGAAGTTCATTATCTTGGCCATGGGTAGCGAGAAATATGATCGGATCAGCAAGGTTGTAGTCCACCGAGGTCTAGATTCATTCTATTTTTGTACCAGTTAAGTGAGCAAAATCTGACAAATTTTAAAATTTTAAAACAATTTTTTGAAGGCTCTTTTAGGAATCCACAGAAAACTGACTTCAAAATCAAGACGGAATTCAGTTAGCCATATTCTGTATATAATAATAATAATCATGATGATAGTAAAAAAAACTTGCATTTAGCATAACACCTTTTCGTATTATATATGCCTCAAGAAAAAAATAATAAACCGGTCATTTTAATCTAGGACTGTTTGTGGGACACTGTTGTATGCAATTGGCTGTTGCGTTTCGTCCATAAATGTGCAGTCAATTCACTTTGCAGTATATTCTGTGGAGCACTTTGAAACATCTAGAAGACGTGGAAACCGCTATATCAAATGCAAGGATTATTATTATTTTACAATAAATTCATGCAGACTTCTATATAAATGCAAGTTATTGTTATAAAATTTGGTCATTCACTTCAAGGCTGTTTGAAGGCACACTGCTATGTGCAATTGGCTGCTGTGTTTCACCCACAAAATGCACAGTGAATCTATTTTACAGTACAGTATCCTGTGAAGCATTTTGAGACATCTCAATGATGTGATTAATCGCTATATTAAATGTGAGGATAACAATTATTATTATTATTATTATTATCCATTTGTAGGCAGACAATTGCCTACAAATGCACTTAAATACTATTTTAATAGCTAGGTCCGAGGTAGAATTTTACTCAACGTATTCTAGACACTGGGCCTGTGGAGAGTTGTGGGTACCTGGAAGCTGTGGTATGCAAAATGGAGCAAGAATAAAGTTTTGTGAACTTCTGCTCCTCTCATCTGGCTGGTTACAGAGCAGGTGGCGGCAATGGCCTGGGACCGGGGGTTTGCATGTCGAGTCTCTGGGCTGCAATAATCTTTGAGCTTCAGAGGGAAAACAATTGTACCCAAACACTGTCGACAGAAACATTCAAGAGTTAATGAGTTTAAAAGTTCCTCAATGTGAAACAACACAGATCAGGTTAGTGTCACCAAAAATGACAGGCAATGGGAAAATTCCAGTCATGCTTCTCTAACGAGCTCACAGTCCTTCCCCCGTTGATATAACAAAAGCAGAATGTAGAGTGATGGGCAAAATGACAACTAAATGCATTTCTGTAGGTTTAATAGTTCCCAATTGAAATGGAATAAGTAAACGAGAAACTGCCCTCAGATTTCATTGCTCCCTCAGCTCTTCATATCACCTAGTCAAAATGGCCATGAGGCAGGATGGAGGGGGGTCGTGGGTTGGAACAGAAACAGAACTTGAGAGCGGGGATGCTTTTCCAAGACTGGAGCCTTTTATCATGGAGTGGGAGCTCAAGGCCCAACATGGGTCCGGAACCTGTAGCCATTTGACCCATAGACGAATCTCTGCCGTTTTCATTTTAAATAGCTTCCTCGACCATTGTAATTCGGTGCAGCTCAGTTCTCTCCCTCCAGCTCCATTCTGCAGCTCACTGACTTCTCCACCCTAAAGGAAAAAAAACGAGTCTTTTAAACTATCGAACTGATTACTTTTCATGGTTTTTCTTTTTTGCGCACTTCACTTCAATTATTGAGCTGCCACAGAAATCTATAGAGCATAGTGAGGACTTGTTCAACACTACAAGTAAAACAACATCACAGTGGAGGCATTATTTGTCAAAATCACTGGATCAGGTAGTTTCAAAATAAATGCATTTTTCTTATTTTGTTTAATAGCTGTCAGCCGTCAGGTAGTAATATTCTTGCCTCTGAGTCAGAAGGTTGTGGGTTCAGGACTAACGTCAGGGTTTCGAACTTGCTATTCAGTTTGCAATTCCAATACAGTACTGAGTGGGTGAGGGGGGGGGGGGGGGGTGGGGGGGGATTGCATTTTTGAAGATGCCATCCTTCAGATGAGACATTAAAGCGAGGTCACATCTGTGCTTGTCAAATGGACAGTGAAGATTCCATGATGCTCTTCAAAAAAAGAAGGTGCCCCGGCCAACAATCCCCCAAATCAAATTGGTCATTCACTTCACGGGTGTTTTTGTTGGAAATTTCTGTGCGCAAATTGGCGACAATTGGCAAGTTTGTCTACAGAATACACAGTTGCTATACTTTATAGAGCTCTGAGACGCAGTCTGGCGTGGAGGGCGCTATATAAATCGAAGTTGTTGTTGTAGTGAATTCCGTGAAGTGCTTTGAGACATCCTCCTAACATGAAAATCATGAAAATCATCCCAGCAAATCACAGGTTGATTAATAAGAATTAATTATCATTAAATATTGTTATTAATAATATATTTTGAGTACAGAATGCAACAGAAGCAGCTAGTGGATAAGTGTGTTGTGCATGCACCTACACATACACATATGTACACACATACACACACAGAAAGTAGCAGAATTTCCAAGCCATATAATGGATAGATGAGCTGCTCACGCAGTTAAAAAGTAAAAGTCTGTTTCCTGGTTAGATCTCTCTCCCTCCTATTGAATTTAGAGTAAACATTTCAGTTGGAGGAGGTGGGTAGGGGGGGAATTTACTGCTGCCTTACCTTTCCGCTCATCTTGTTCTTTGGCTTTCATTTCCTTTGGATTAACACCTCCCCACATCATTGCTCCCCAGAAAAATGTTCACAATACTCGGAAGAGTAACAAGGAACCAGAGTTGAAGTGTTAGCTGAGGCTGGTGGAACCATATCTCTCTCCTTTGCGAAAGCGAAATGTCTCCACATTCCAACAGTTCTATTCTATCTCTCAGCAGGCCTGTATCAACAAAATGATCTATTAGGGTGGCTCTATGTTATGGGTGGCCTGGTGTTATGGTAAAATACAGCCTCGAAGAGAATTTGAAGCCATAATTCAGCTGGAAAGCTTGGTGTAAAAATATTATGTGATGTAGACTCTACTCCCATGTTAATTTCGAACCAGTTCCGACATGAGGGCAATGTCCCAGAGCAGCGAAGGGACCCTATACATGTCTTAGTCAATGTTCTGACCATCCATCATTCACTTTAAACACATACAGATATTTGTTTCCATTCACACAAAAATACTGTGGTTGTATTAGAATGATTTAAACTGGCAGGTTGCAAGGGCTTTAATGCTGTATTTTGAGATGTTTCAACAACATAAGATGTTATATCAAATGCACGCATTATTATTATTATTATTGCTATGATTTTGATTATTATTATAACCAGCACAATGTGTGCCAGAAACCTGATGTCCAAAATTACCAGGATTATAATCTGTTCTCTTCAACACAATCTTCAACCTTCCAGAGATCTCTTTTGCAAAATCCAGGGGGATGAGTTGCATGGTGAATATTAGGATTTGCAAAGCTCTGAAAAGCACTGAAATGCAACTAAACCAATCTCAAGTCTTAGTGTGGAGTCCTGTAGCTCAATGGTTAGAGCACTCGCCTCGCAAGCGAGAGATCTGGGTTTGATTCCTGGCGAAATGTTGGCCAGGTTTCCTTAATCCACACACCTCTAGGAACACGGTTGTTAGTCGATTGGTGGTTCGCCTTTCCGGGGATAATAATCTTTCAAAAAAATAATAATTTGGTTATCGAGGGATATATCTGAGACAGAATTAAAAGTACAAAGTGCTCTGAAAGGTTTTGACGTTAGCAAGGCACTACATCAAATAGTTTGGGTTATAGACTTTACTCTCGCCTTTCAAGGATGCTATCTGACTTCCACTGTCACTCACTCTCTACCCCCAACCGTTCCCACTGTCCAAAATCCATTATCGCTACAAATCATCATTGCTCTGAAAGCCGAGGGTCTTAAATTTTTCTACAAACATCTTTTCAACATCTTGTATCTTTTCGCTCCTCAAATTGGATCACGACGAACCATCGGGTTAAATAGCACAGAAAAATGAGAAACATATTGATGACCTGGAATAGCATGGCTGGATGAGGCCCCTGAGGAACTGAAGAGGGCTATAATTGCTGGAAATTACCGCGTTTCTCAGAGAGCAAACGTCTTGTTTCGAGAAAAGTAAAATGTTGCATGAATGGTTATCATAAATCACCTAATGGCAGATTTAAAAATAAATGAATGGGTATTTTACTCTCCTTCCCCCACCCACTCCCCCCTCCCCCCACACCCTTCCCATCCACCTCCCTCCACCCCCGCCAATAATTACAGAAACACTGAACCAATATGCCTGTTAGTCTTTAGTATTGGTCCCTAACAGAGCTTTCCCTCCACATAATCATTACACACAGCAGGGAGAAGGTAAAGCATCTACTTGCAAAATACTGGAATTAAAAACAAAAACACCACAAAATTCATTGCACCCTGAAACACTTGCGGGGAAAACGCGTGTTAACTATTTAACTGCCAGGAATGCCTGGAATTCCTGTTGCTTACAGTGAGAACTGGCTCACATTTATGAATGGTCTCACTTTGATGAAAACCATTGCATGTTTAACGGTATTTGTTCAGCTGCTTTTTAAAATAAATATCGGAAATCCTCAGTTACATGAGATGAGAGATTTTTGCTAACTAAAAGTTTCTCCTCCATTCGCAGTTTAAGATATATATTTATTAGGATTATTAACACAACATGAATTTTGTTTGAACTGGGTGCAATCCAGGTCAATGTTTCTAGCCCACTTGACACTCTGCTGAAACTTGTTAAAATTCGTAATTCTCATTAGAATCATTGCAGTGTTGTTGGTGCTGGAATTTGGTTTGAAGCCAAGTGTCTTTATTACTGCTCCATGCAGGTCAGGTCACAGACTGTCTAAACCTGGGCTGGATGTTGAGCAAAACACAGACTGTACACAGAGGTCTGTTTCACGTGTAAAATAACTGGCAGTATTTTTACTTCAAAGTTTTTTTTGTTAAAAAGGCAGCAGAGAGCACTGGTTTTCAAACATTTTCTAAATCGAGAGGATGTAATAAATAAAATATGGTGAAAAAGTGCGCAGGTATTCTCTCTGCTTTGTGCCCTAAGCATCTCACTGGAGAATGCAGTGCTAGAATTTTAAGTGTAAGGATACGAATGTGGATCCGCACTGATTTTCAACATGGTTTTCAATCAATTTAAAGGAATCTAAGGTGATTGCCACCGATGTGGGTGAAAGCTTGCGGGTCCCCAAACATACACTGGTCACACTTCAATGGAATATCTCAGGTGGTTGAGTGAACGTGTGTAACTAAAGACTGCAAAGTACTTCTCCAAAGGAAATAAATCTTAAATGATAAATAAATAGTTGTTTCAGTTGATTATAGCGCCCCTCCCGTTGTGAGAGCATGAAGGTGAATGTCATAACTAATTTATATATAGCAACTTCCCCAAAACAGACATGAAGTGAATGTATTTTAATTGGGGGACTGTTGGCCAGGAAAACAGGCTTCTCTTTTGATATCTTTAACATCCCAATGAACAGACATATAGGACCTTGGTTTAACATCTCATCTGAAGGACAATACCTCCCACAACACAGTACAACAATAATAATTTGGTCATTCAATCCACGACTGGTGGACACTGCTGTGTGCAATTGGCTACCGTATTTCTCCCACAAAATACATAATCAATCCACTTTACAATATATTCTGTAAAGCACTTTAAGACATCTCAACACTGTGATAAGGCTCTATATCAAATGCAAGGATTATAATTGTTTTTATTATTGAAGTGTTGGCCTATGAGTTCAGGCTTGAAGGCACAGCCATCTAACTCAGAGGCAAGAGTGACTACCTACTGAGCCAGGCTGACACTCTGCGGGAGGTAGAGGTGAAATTTATATCGCAAAGTACCAGTGATGAAATTTGAGTAAGAGTGTTTGATTTATCTCCAACTCTTTGGAGACTGTGATTCCATTCAGGTTGTGTGATCAATGTGGGAGAGGACATCTTTCGAGGAAGCTGGTAGAGAGATTGCATTTTGTGCAATAGTTCAGGAGGGGGAAATCCATCACTGGATATAGTGATGCTTAAAAGAAATTGAACTGAAATGTAAAATCCGCTGTAATCGTAGAATGCCTTACAGAGGGCAGAATCCATTTCAACTTTCAAGAAGGAACTAGATAATTAAAAAAACGAGTGAGCTGCATAGATGTGGGAGATTGAACAGATTCCTCTTTCAAAGAGCAAGCATGGACATAATGGGCTGAAATGCCTTGTTTTGTGTTGTAAACTTCTATGGTTCACATTGCTTCAACGCTTGTGCAGCCAGGACCACCCTATCCTTTCGAGCTTTGGCTCTGACAGGTGAAGGTATATCTACACCTCCACGTAGACTTACCTGCCTTCAGGTTGGCTTGTCACCTTTTCTCAATGCAGGTGGACCCCCATTTATTCCATACAGGAAATAGTTCTACTTCAAAACACTGTATAACATTTACAAAGAATGTACAGCATGGAAATAGACCACTCATCCTCCACGTAAATATTTACTTGTTCTTTGCTCCCTCCCATACTCTTCTATTCCTGTCACACCCATCTGAAGGTCTAGCTTCCTCTTGAATGCATCTACATTATCTGATTTAACCACTGCTTCAGGCAGTGAATTCAACAATCTAACTACCCTCTGGGTTAACTAATTCCTCCTAAATTCTCGTTTAGATCCCCCAGTCACCATTTTATATTTGTGTCCATATCAATCTCAGATAAGTAAAGGAAGCATAATAAACTTGAACCCAGAAACTTCAAATTCCAAGTCCAGTGCTGAACCCACTGAGGTATTCAGGACAACAAATAAGAGCTCAGTCAGCCCGTGTATTGAGTAGAAAAGCGTCAAAGCCACATGTAGAATTATTACTTTCTCCTCGCACACCATCAGTCAGGCAAAGTTGTGAAACTTGCAAGAGCAAGAAATCTGGACTGAAATCTGAAAATATCTGTTGCTTGTGGTTTTGTTACACAATCAAGTTTCAATTATTTCCCCACTACCCCCCAAATGTGTTATTTTCTTCATGAAATATATTGTAATCTCTGACTTTTTTTTACCCCATTTGGGAATCAGCAATTAGATAAACCTACAAGCTCAGCGTTAAAGTCCTCCCCCTCTTAACTCCCCCTTTCAACTCCCCTCCCCCCACATCAGTGCCAATATTTGCAGTCAAACATACAAACACTCATGTTTCCTGGACATCCAAGATCATCTGCAGGGACAAAACTCTATCCCAAGCATCCATACATTTGAGCACCATTGAACCCCCATTCCAAATGATTGTGTTATAACCCATTGCACCAATAAATCCTTCAGTTGGGATAAGGGCCAGTGTAATCAATAGGGAATAATCAGTCTGAGCGAAGGGACCATAGCAACTCTGGCGCTTCCTCTAGTTACACAATGATGGTTATTTATCTTTTATCTAAACACGCAAGTCTCTAACACCAGAGGACTTGACGCAGAGGGATATGTATTTCTGTCTAGTATGTATTTTCCGTGCTACTCGGGTAAGAGATGAGATGAAATTCACTTGAGGAGAGAAGGGAGGAAGAGAAAGCGAGATCAGATTAAATTAGCAGAGATCAATGAACAATCTGGAGAATTTGCTTGATTAAGTTTGAGGTACAGATAATGATTATGTTGAGTTTGCCAAGAGGGATTGATTGGATGGGGGTGAGGTCCATGGTAAAGGATGGATTCTCCGTGGGCTGTGGAAGGATTGGCTCAATGAGCTGAATGAACTTTCCTTGTTCCTTTCACAGGTCACAGCAAAATGATCATTCCAGGGGATGCTTTTGGTAACATAATGGGATAGAGCAGCTACCTTTGACAGATCAGGAGTCAGCCTGGCACAATTGGTAGCACTCAAGTCTCTGAGTCAGAGGGTTGCAGATCCAAGCCTCACATCTCATATCAAGACATTGAACTCATAGTCTAGGCTGACAGTCCGGTGCAGTAGTGGGGGAGCATTGTATTGATGGATGTGCCTCCCTTCAGAGGAAGGTTCTGTCTGCCTGTTCAGCTGGACGTTAAAGTTCTCCCAGCACTGCTCAAAAAGAGAAGCGACTTTCTCCCAATGTCCCAGGCAACAGTTCCCCAGATAAAATTGGTCTTTTTTTTTTCACAGTTTGTGGGACATTGAGGTGCATAATTAGCTTCCAAGTTTATCTACAAAATACGGTCAGTGTACTTTACAGTAAATGCTGCAAAGCGCTTTGAGACATTTGGCAATGTGGTAATATATCAAATGCAAGGATATCAGTCATCATACCTTTCAACAAGTATAGTATCTGTATGTAATCTGTAGAGCCTCCTGCACAGCTCTGCATTATGTTCTAGGCTAACTGTTTAGAAAGAGCAGTTTATAAAACATATGGGAACTAATGACCACTAAAATGTTTACTTCAATCGTGTCTTTACATTTTACTCCAAACGTTTTCCCATACCTGGTGTTGCACAAACTGACTACTGAAGATACCATAGAATAAAACAGATGATCTGGGATCTCTCCAGTTTGTAGTCCTGTCATTCATACAATCACTGATATATCTTACGCTGAAGCAGCTCACCCTTAAGTTCAGAGGACCACAGAAAAAAAGTAAAAATTTGGGAGGAGACTTTGAAATATGAATGGATAATAATCTTTGTATTTGATATTGGTTTATCATGTTATCGACACGTTTCAAAGAGCTTCACAGAATATACAGTAAAGTGAGTTGACTATATTTTATGAGTGAAATGTAGTAGCCAATTGTACACAGCAGTGCCCCACAAACTGTCATGGATTGAATGATCATTTTTTTTAAAAAAGGATTATTACCCCGGAAAAGCAATTCACCAATCGATTGGATTTTTACTTACTGCTAGGGAAATAGATGCATGCGGCGTAAGCACATTTGTCTAAGGTTTTGCCCTGCCTGGGTATCATATCCAGGTTTTCTCATTTGCAAGGTGAGTACTTTAACCAATACGCTACAGGAATCCACAAGATGAAGCTTACTGCAGGAGTGCATGTGTAGAGTGCTGGAGGCAGGGGAACGAAAGAACATGCTAATCTTGTCTCCCTGATCTACAAGGCTGGTATTTAACTCAATGAGCATGCACAAAATAAACTAAAGTGAACTTGGCTAGTTAAAG
This sequence comes from Hydrolagus colliei, assembly GCA_035084275.1. NCBI lineage: Eukaryota > Metazoa > Chordata > Chondrichthyes > Chimaeriformes > Chimaeridae > Hydrolagus > Hydrolagus colliei. Next base: position 17,680,184 of record CM068748.1, read on the forward strand.
AAATGAGATGATGAGCTGCCTGTTTATCAGGCACTCGGAGACAGATGTCAGTTTAAAACTGGGCTGGATGGATTCCAAGCACTGGAACAGAAGTGCAGATGTAATTACCTCACCAGCTGTGATGTGCTACCAAAATGGTATTCCCCATTCATCCAATAAAAATTTGGAATGGGGGTGGAACTTGTAAATGGAGTAATACATTTAGCTGCAAAGTATTTAAATTTGGGATCATTCAATCCTGCTGTGGCCAAGCTGTGAGAGCTGAGAATCGAAACACCCTCCCACCATGAACGTCAAAACTTGTGCTTTGATCTCCCTCCTGATTGGGATAGTCTGCATCAACTTGTCGTGTGGTAAGTCAATGCTGTATTGGTGCCACTGTGATGTGACAAGCATCTAATGCACTGCATTGTGGGGATATAATATTTAGAACAAGAATCCTTGCATTTAATGCAGCGATTTTCACGTTTTCTAGACGTCTCAAAGTCCTGCATAGAATTTACTGTAAAGTGAATTGACTGTATATTTGTGGGTGAAACATGGCAGAAAATCGCACGCAGCAGTGTCAAACACAAACAGTCGAAGACTGAAATGACCAATTTATTATTGCTTCTTTTTGAGAGAGTAATATTAGGCGGGTGGAGTAAGGAAACATGCCCAAGGTTTTGTCCTGCGTGGAATTGCACCTAGGTCACTCGTTTTTGTAAGGTGAGCTTACAAACCACTGAGCTACAGGACTCCACAAAATGGAGGGATTTAACATTGTTTTTATAGATTTGCTCAGTGAGAAGGAATAAACTAGGGATTGAAAATGTATTCAGAAACTCATGTGTTCAAACTTTGTTCATTTTTAATTTGAGTTGATTTCGATTACAATAGGTGATGATCGCACAGCCTGAAAAATAAACATCGCTTGTTTTTCTGCCCTTGTGAAATCTTCCTCAGAAACTCTTAAATGCAAAGCGGTAGAAAATGAGGCACAAATGTAACTGACACCGTGTGATTAGACACCAAACCTTCAACATTTCACATTCAGTAAACATTCAGAGTTCTTGAAATAGTCATTGAGTTCATGTTTAGAATACAATATTGCAACTGCGTTTGGAGGCGAGAAGTAATATCATCGTAAAGTGTTTGCTTTTTCTATCCGTGCTCGTAAACTATGTTTTGACCTTTGTCTCTCTTGAGAACGCAAGGAAATTCTGTTACCATTTTACGGCAATCCAATATTTATTGGTGGCGTTGAGCTAACAAAAGAGGTCAATGTGTGAATTCTGTTGAGTGTAAAGAGCAGATAGCTCTGTCCTGGCCGATATGGCAAATCAACAGAAATTTAAGCTCTTTCCCCACTTTCTCTCACAGTTTTCACTTTGTTTCTGAAGGTGCTGACTTTTGCTGGGATAAAGTTCCTGGTTGGTTGGACATCCTCTGGTACCAAATATGGTATAAAATGCCTATTTTTCCTGTTGAGAACAGACAGCCAGAGTAAAAGAGTAAAAGACCATGACATGTTCTGCACTCAGCCAATGTAAACCCCCTCCACACACACACATTTCCAACAGTGGTCAATTGGCAATGATAGGAAGCTCGGGTTATCTCCTTCCAAGCCCTGGACTGTTGAGGTTCGGCTGGGATCAATGAGGATCGAAACTGGGAACATCTTGGTCTTTATGGCTCAGACTCACGTTGTGCGTTTCCCCACTGAAACATTTCATCAGGAGATGATCATTTTAATGGGGCAGTGGCATTTACAAATATTACTGTGACCACATATTGTAGTTGAAAACAGGGTCTACTGTTGTCTACTATTGTCTAACAAGTCTACTGTTGTTACTTCCATGGTTCCGCATGGTTCCTGGTTTGTACAAAATTGCATTGGTTTCTCACTTCTTCTGACAGATCAGGGAGAACTACTCCCTCAGTGTTTGCGAACGGTTTAATAGTTGACACGACCCAGGAGGAGCAGCCAGTCAATTAAGTTTTCTGCCCTTGTATCCTGGACGTTGTCTTGTGATGTGCATGAATAGCAGAGGTGAGGCTGCTCTCCACTCACATCACAAGCCAAAGTTCAGAATGAACAAGAGTTTGCGGCATAAATCAAAGTTGTGCCATTGCCAGCTGTGCCAGATCCGTGCCGCTGGCACCACTTGAAGTATAAATGCATGTCTCTGCTTTTCTTGCACAGTGCGTTGCTTAGTACTGTCAAGGTAGCAGTTATTAATGCTTTTAAGAAGTGAGCGTAATGTTTCAATAACATTCAGAAACTCTGGCAAATCCTCCCGATGTGAGAGGCGCTCTATAAATGTAGCTTTTTGTTGTTGTTGTCTCTTGGAGAATTAAGTTCCTCAGAACTTATCTCCTTCTATTTCCTTACACAATCTTAAATTCATACAATCTTATCCTTAAATACAATACACATTTATACAGTGCCTTTCCTGTCGGAAGCACATCGCTTTGAGACGTCGATAAGATGTGGAAAGCACTATATAGATGTAAGGATTATTATTATTATTCTTATCTCAAAGTGCTTATTATTGATGGATGTGTCCCAGAGCCAAGGTGGGGTAAGGAGGGGAAAGATGACCAAAAGCATGATCAAAGACGTTTTGAGAATCCCTTACCAAAGTTTAAAACTCTGATTTTAAAAATTCCTCAACCCGGAAAATAGTAAGTTAACAAAACTTTTTGGTGGGAGGGGAGGTAAAACCTAAATTGTATTTAGATTTACTCCATTAACATAACATTTTCAGAGCCCCCAGAATTTAGCAAACAAGTTAACTGAGTCTTAATTTTGAAGCCTGTTTTCTGTAGCTTCTTAAAATAATTTACATTAAACCAGCTTCAAAATTAATGCTGTATTTAAGACGCTGTTAAATTCTGGACACTCTCAAATTGCACTTTAATACATTAAATCTAGATCCCAGTGAAGTTTTACCCCTACTATTTCTAAATTAAATCTCAGTGAGTGGCGCCTGACATTTACACACAGCGCTGAAATTCACACACCCTTGACACATGTATGTGCACTCTACTTGAACATTCACTTCATATCAGCTAGCTGAAATTATATTCAGGCGTTGACATACAAGGAAGATAAAGATCTTTTCCTGGGGAGACCTCAGTGATGGTTTTGGTTCACTTCCAGTTGAGTAATTGATGGAACGGGTGAATTATTGGGTTGCAACAAAATGGAACAGGGAAACTATTGGATTATAATGGAAACCAATGCCCTTTGCACTCTATCTCATGTTGCATATTTTATCCTGTGGAAGATGAATGCAAAGCAAGTTCGAACTGCAATCATATTTACTTAAAGAACACCCAGAAATCATCTCTTGGCTCTATTCTTTATTGTAAGTCAAACATAGCACATGGTGCAGGAAATCAGTCTTTGAAGGGGGTTTCATTTGAATTGATATACCAGATGTCCTTCAGACACTCTGAGACTGTGGGTGGCTCAAGGAAAGACAATAATTATTTTTGGCCAATTTCTGCCAATGTTATGTCATATAAGTCACATAACTTGATATGAACTACTTTTTAATAGCGTGTGTTAGAACAGATGTTCATTTTAATGGCACAAATGATGAGCTGAATCCTCACGAGGAATCCATTTATTAAGCATTAGGAGTTTCTGAAGGGAGTGAATTGCTTTAATCCAGAGGTCAAGGTCTGTAATATTGGAGAATTCACAAAATCTCATCAGTTCTACCAAGAAAACTAAATGATACAATGTCAATGCCGTAATAATAATCCTTGCATTTGATATAGAATTTTACCACATCGTCGAGACGTCTCAAGGCAATTCACAAGAATTTACTGTGTATTTTCTAGGCAAATACAGCAGCTAATTTGCCCACAGCAATGTCCCATAAGTAACCAGTGAAGTGAGTGACCAATTTTATTTGGGAGGTTGTTGGCCAAGATGCCAGGTAAAACACCCATTGGATAGTGCCTCAGGGCAGTAGATAGGCGAACAAGTGACTGTAATTCCCTCTGTATTAATTAATACTGCCTGCAGAAACTTAAAGCTGCAAATAACATTCAGCGTACAAAGGGTTAATGGTTATTATATCACATAAAGACATGGTTTGATTTTTTTTCTTCATGACCCCTTAAAATGAAGTGTTTACTTTTTAAAACTGGGCCTCAGACAAGTGACATTGATGAATCAACTTTAGATTCCACTCTTTGGGCTTGGTTCCAAGAGGGGTGGCGGGGGTGGGACTCACAATCTGTCAGAACCGTGTACAAACATGAAATCCTTAACACAATCCCTAAGGAATGACCTGCAATGCGCTCCTGGAGCCGGCCATGAACTTGGGATTAGCACAGATACGATAAACCATTGAGAACATTAGAGTACATAATGTGCATTCCACATGCGATAGACTTGTACATTGTAGAATTGGGCTTCGCCTTGTGTTGAGCAATGAGCACTTCCCCCGTTTCAAACCAGATTTGACAGCATCAAAGGAACATCCAGTTTTTGTCCTCGACTGGTCAGCCACTCTGTGTGAGAGGAAACAGTGACCAGTTCTGACGAAGGGTTGCAGACCCAAAATGTTGACTCATTTCGCTTTCTCCATGGATGCTGCCTGACCTGCTGAGTTTCCCCAGCAACTTCTGTTTTTGTTATCAATTGCTGCGATGCTTTCAGTTGAATGGCTACCTGGCTTGACAATCAAACTTCTAAGAAGTGCAAACACAATAGTATCAAATCACTGGCACTGCATAATAATGTTTGCAAACCATTAGTTCATCTCCGCCTTTGGCAAAACAGATGGTTTCATCTCAGTCCTCTTCTCTCAGATCCCTCCTACTGACTACTGTGTTCATTCTACCAGCCTATGATCTCAACAACCAGTGTGCTCCAGCGTGAGGCAAAGGGAATCTTACGCTCTCTCCCAGAGCCAGATTAAGGGATCTGAGGGCCTTAAACCAGATCAGGTTTGGGTGCCCTCTGTACTATGCATGTAAAATATGCAACAATACCTTTTTTAAAAGACTTTCTGCCCATTGCATCTCCAGTTGCTCCATAGCTCCCACTCTTCCTCTCTTCCAGTCACTCACCACCTTCCATGAGGTTGCACGAAGCATAAGGCAGTGTGTCGAGCCATGGAATGAGATGCAGTGCGAAAAGTAAAGGGCCAACCATATTTGGGGCCCCCCTCAGACCTTGGGGACCTAAACTATGGCTCTGTTGTTGTAGTGGTTAATCTGACCCTACTCTCTCGTTTTCAGACTAGACATTCTGAAACACTGATTGTAATATGCAGAAATGTGTTCCTCTGAGGAACTAAAACAAATAGACCGGAGCCTTTCCTTAACAAAAATAACTTGCATCTCAAGAGGCAAACAGGTCAAACGCTTCACTTTGAAAGCATCGCCCTCAACAGTGCTTTCAAACTCTCAAAAATATTGATATGTAGATGAATGCAGAGAAGCGAGAATATAATATCGTTTTTCAAGATACGAGAAAGTATTAACTTTTACACGTTCGTTTCTAAAGAATTTTGCTCTTGAGGCTGACACAGACCAGAATCTTCAGGGTCTGTATGGATCAGCTCTACAATGGGCAGTGCCACTATCAATAGGCACTAGGGGAGACTCACACTGGTTATAAATCAACCAGGGGAACCTGGAGTATAGCTCTTAAGAAAAAAGTTGGCAGACAGTTCAGATTTAATTACCTTACACAGCAGGCAAAGAATTTGTGAAATAGACGACACAGGATATAGATTGTGTCAGCTTTATTCAGGAGGGAATTAGGAAGGTATTTGGTGAAGAAATCGATTTGAGAGATGTGACAAGAGACTAGGGTTGGATTTTTGGGGTTCAAAGTGTGAGATCAGCCAGAAGGTCTCTCGTGCTCTATATTACTGTATTACTGTCCAAGTCAGAGATTGAGATAAAATTCCATTCTGCAGTATATTCCTGTAATGAGAAACATTCCTCTTGTTAAAGTCTATATTAACAATCTCTCCATACTGAAGCCTGATCAGAAAAAAGCATTGCATTTGGAACTTGGAAACTTAATTGCACGCAGATACAATTTTACAACCCAGTGTTCTTCGTCTCTTACAGAAAAACCATCGTCCATAAGCTACAGGTGCAAGTGCAGAGGTGGCACCACCCGACTCCACCCAGGAATCATCAGGAAACTGATCTTCCTGCCAATTCCAAACTGCCCTCCACAGATCATGTAAGTTTTTATCTCAGCCAGAGTTAAACCTATTGTCACCAGTGTAGTGTGCATTGTCAAAGATGTTGCTGTTCTCAGTTAAATGCAACTTTTTGATATCATCAACTTGCTTTTGTTGCTCTGGCGCTATCCTGAAACCTACGCTCTCCGTTGTGTGAAATTGACTCTTTCCCCAAGTGTGCTGTGCACAGCCACAATACCACAGTGTGTGTCAATTTCACAAGAACTCACAGCATGTAAATAAATGTACAGACCAGAGTGCTCTGCCATTACACCTTCTCAGTTTCACACACAAAATAAAACATTTACCAACAGCTGTTTGTTGCTTGTTGTGCCTACAAAATCCAGAATTACTACACTTCACAGTAACTTTTGTGAAGGATTTTGAGAATTCCTTCCATATCCATGGCAAGGATTCTTCTGTTATAATTCAGTTGATTGACTTGATAAAAAAAAGTCTCCAGCGTCAAAATAAGCACAGGGCAGGTACAGGGCAATGCATGACAGGGAGTGCTCAGTATTGTCAGAGGTGACTTTCTTTGGATGAGATGTTCAACCCTTTAAGTCTGTTCTAGTCGATGTTAAAGATTTGAAAAGAGAAGGAACCTCTGGCAATGCTGAGCTCCCTCCTGGCATCGTGGCCAGTAATTGTTAGTCAAACTGACTCTCATACAGCTGTTTATGGGATCTTGCTGAGCATATTGGCCTCAAATACATAGTCAGTGCTCTCAGCAGCAATGGCCTGTAAATTGCTTTGAGGTACTTCAACATTGTAGGGGTGAAATCAAATTGAAGGATCATTATTCTAAGGTCTATCTGCTTGTCTTATAATACAATAATAATCCTTGCATTTATTATGGAGTCTTTTACATTGTTGAGACATCTCAAAACACTTCACAACATATATACCGTAAAGTGAATTGACTGTATTTTTAAGGATGAAACATCCTACTCATCAATGTGTTCAATAGTCCTACAAACAAAGGATTGCCATTCTGTAGAAAAAGGAACAGGTAACTAAGTGTCACACATACTTTTCAGTATGTGGGGGACTCCTCAGTAATTTCCAGGCAATGGTAATGTATGTCTTTTATGATTCAAGCAGACAGCTCAGTAATTATCATTTATGGTTCCTGCGTTCGGGTTTGAGACATTGACATTGAAATCAGAAACTAGATCTTACAACCCTGCTTTTGTCCAGTCACCCAGGAGGTAGATAAGAGGCAGTGGACAAACACCAGACACCATAATGTTGACATGTTACAGACCAAATACTTGCCAATTGGCTGGTTACCAGACTTCCCACTTTCACACTTCCTGGACATTTCCTGATTGTTTGACAATAAATGAATCATGCTTGCTTCTGGAAAACTGCCACACACGCAGCCACATGATATTGCTCGCATAGTGTGACGCCTCTATATTTGGTGATTGGAACCCCTTTTTTTAATGGAGTAAATATGCTCTTTTGGACTATTTGCTCATAAATGAATATAAAACGTAACCTGAGCAGTTGAGCATCGAACATAGAATGTTGCTTGTTCAGAACGGTAACTACATCAATCAATATTACATTTATATAGCGCCTTTCATGTCGGGAGGATGTCCTAAGGCGCTGAACAGTCAGGTAGGGACCAAAGTAGTGGGGGAGTGGTTGGGGTAGGGGGAAGGAGAATAAGAAAATTGACTGTATATTTGTAGAATTTGTATATTTGTAAATACTTAAAAGTAGGTGAGACACCAAGGTGAGAGGAGACAACTCCCAGCTCAATTAGAGCAAAATCCAATATGGGAGAAATTAGAAGATAAGGTATAATAAAAAATATTTTTGCATTTGATATAGTGCCTTATCATGTTTTCGAGATATCTCAAAATGCTTAACGTGTGCCTGTGTGTATTTTGTGAACAAAATGTACATAGTACATGGTGTCTTTCATTTAGAAGAATGCCTCAAAGCATCTAGTATAAAGTCTAAAAACTGAGAGAGTCATGCGCAGAGTGCCACTGTGGATGGATGAGGACATTAAGAGTTATGAGGATAAGATGCTTCTCTCCTTGGTTGCTACTATAGTAAACAGATACAGACTAAACCCATTCCTCAGATAGCCTTCAGTGACCTCTCACTATCTCAGATAGCTGTTTCTCTGTACCAGACAGTACAGTCGTCAATGTTTCTGTTGTACACGGTTTAAGCTTATGTGGATGGACACTTTACACATGCGATAGCAGCTCCAGACCAGAGAGCTGAGAACCTAATTTGCACAAAAACTTGACAAAAAAAGGTATCACCTTTGTGGGCATAACCTCAAATAATTAGGAAAAATCAATACTAACTTTCTTTACTCAAACCAATAATAAATAATCCTTCCACTTGATATAGCGCTTTTCATGTCGGGAAGAAGTCTCAAAGTGCTTCATAGGATTTAACTGTGCGTGTTAAGTGTATTAAGTGTGCATTTTGTGGGTGGAGATGACAGCCAATTTGCACCATGCAAAGTCTCACAAAGAGCCATGAATAACCAATTCGATTTGGGAGAGATTGTTGACAAAGCACTTGGAGAAACTCCCTTCTCTTTTTAAATAGTGCCACGGGATCTTTAACGTGCACCTGAACAGGAGAATGGGAAGAGAGAATCTGATGAACATGTGTCTTTGTCAGTAAGAGAACTTCCCTCCTGCTCCGTTGCCCCAGACTGCGGGTGATTTCTTCCACTTTTAATCTTCAGCACAGAGCTATAAGGAGCTGTCCTGCAAATGGCAGGTGATAGACAGCTACATAAAAACGGAACCCCCAAGCTCAGAGGTCATGTCAGAAAACTAGTCTGTAGCCTCCTGATTATCAACACAGAACTCTAGAGTATCAAAAGGTTGAGATCTCGCACGTGTAATCACTTGCTGGTAGGGCATTTACCACTCCTATGTAAACAGAAAGGTTGATGTAACCGTTAATAATACTCGTTGCATTTGATATAGACCTTATCAAGCTGAAAAATCTCGAAGTGCTTCAGTGTTTTTATCTCAAGCGATTGTGTATTCAGTAGGCACGTGTGGTAGCCAGTTTGCACATGAAATGTCTTATAAACACCCATAGTGAATTACCAATTGTTTTTTTAAATCTGGGAGATTGTTGGCAAGGATGCCAGGGGAAACTCCCTTGTCTTATTGAATGGTGAATGAATTATGAAAAATTCTTCAATTCAGTAACTTTTGTATACTTAAGAATTCAGAAAAACAGCTGCTAAATTAAGAGTGAATGTAAGAATTCTGTTACTCTGCACAATCTTAAATTTTAAGACAAAATGGTCTTACACGCTGAGAATAGGAGAAATTTCAGACCTGCGGTGTGCTGCATGAGGAGGTTGTTCATTGATGTTCTTGAAAGATTTACAAATCCAAATTTCTTTGACTTCATAATCTCCTCTTCAACAAAGAGGCCTAAAGTTGCCTAAAGCAACTTAAACCTCTTAACAATACCCAAGACTGAATTTACTCTGCATTATGTTATCTTACAAGCTGGCATTTTTTCCGTCTATTCCAGTGGCTCAGTGATCAAAAGCAGAAGATACCCAGTTGTGATATTTGTACGACCTGAAGACAGTACAGTATTTGTTTGAGATAAAAGTTGTGCAAAGGGAGTCAACTTTCCCACTCTTATCAATACATTGCCCAGAGTCAAAAATAAGCACTGGGATCATTGCAAAGGGCTCATCTGGCAAGGAAATATTTACCTAGCCATTCCATCTCCCAGCATGTTGGCATTAGAACACTTTTGTTTTGCTCTATGTCTCAAAGAATTGTTTATTTGAGTTGACAATAGGGGTTTGTGGATTTTCCTTTTTGTTTGAAGGCTTTAGAGGGCCATCAAACTGGTAAGGACCTTCACTGTTGTTTATAGTTCAGTAGGAAATCCTGGGTGGTGGTTTATAATGCATTGCCTTCAGTGCAACCGCAAGCCATCTTTCCCCACAGTCCACAAAAAGAATCAATGAAACAATACCCTCATTGAATTATTTCTGCCTCACCGAACTTCCACGTACAACTACTAAAACTGTCATCCTACTTTTTTTAATATATGTATGGTATTTAATATAATGACAATCCTTGCATTTGATATAGGGAGATGTCTCAAAGCACTTTGTTGGAATTGCTGTAAGATGCAGTGGCTATGTATCCTGTATCCAGCAGTGTCTCTTTACCAGCCATGAAATGTGTGCCCAATTTTATCTGGGGGAATTGTTTGTCCAGACACTGGAAGAAACTCCCTTCTCTTTTCAAATACTGCCAAGGGTTCTTTAACGTCCATTTGAACAGGCAGACGGGACATTGGTTTAACATCTCATCTGATGGATGGCACTTGAGACAATGCAACCTTTTCCTAGCAATGTATTGGAGTGTCAACCACAACAACAACTTACATTTGTAGAGGGCCTTTCACATTGGGAGGACACCGCAAGACACTGAAAGTGTAGTGTAGACTTTGAGTCAGAGTAGTCAGAGTAGTCTGTGAGGTCAAAGTCCCAACATGGGGCTTGAACCCAACACACTCTGATTCAGAGGCAAGAGTGCTACCAGCTGAGCCAGGCTTCAGTTTTCGAATAAACGTTCGACTTTGTGTCACAGAACTAAAATACTGTACTGTAAACAGGACCATCTTCTGTTTGTTTAAATTTGTCCAGGATATTTCCTCATTTGAAACATACAAACAAAGACCATTCCTTTGTGGTTTCACACAGCTGTCACTGGGATCAAACAAAATTGTGCAGTGATACTTTAAGCAGGGGCAGACAAATGTCTGGGTCAACACTTTGAGACTCTGGGAGAGTAGAAACAAGGTTCCTGCAACCAATCTCAGACATTGTGTAATCAACTGCAACAACAGCTTACATTTCTACACTTCCCTTCATGTAGGACAACATCTTGGAGTGTTTCAACGTAGTGGAGGTTGGAACAAAGGAGAAATGGGAGATGGAAGGGTTGATGACTATGGGAACAGTCGACGAGATAGATTTTAGTGGAAATAATAAGAATCCTTGAATTTGATATAGCTCCTTGTCATGTTGGTGAAACATCTTAAAGCACTTCACAGAATATATTCTGTTGCAGACTGCTACGTACTTTTATTTTTCATCAATTATGAATTGAGCATTTTGATGGGAATAATTATTGTAAAATGGAAGAATAACTTCCATAGAATTATTAGAGAATACTTTCTAGTTATTGCTCATTAGCAGCGATCACACCATGTACAAATAAATAATTGTTTCTTCATTAAACTTTGTGAAAGGACAGATTAACTGCGCCTGTGTTTAAAAAAAACACGCACCCCAGGTCAGAATAGGAATGGTTATTAATGAATGACTGAAGTTATTGAGTGTGATAACAGAATCATTACAGATTGCCTTTTACAGTGTAACCCGAGTGAACAGAAACATCAACAGGAATTGTTTATTTAGAGTCAAAAGTCACCCCTTAGGGAGGATGAGGTTCAGTATGAATGCACTTGGAGCAACTCAACTCTCGTGTCTGTCTAAAGGTTTGTGAAATTTGAAGCAAGAGGAAAATCTGACAACAGTGCTGCTCCCTTGCAGTAGCTGTGAAGTGGTGATCATTTGTTTGTTGTCCCATTTAAAATAATGGTTTCAAAGATTTCATGGATTAAATTCCTGGTTGGAGAAGCTGGAAACCCTTTGGAACTCCATCCCACAGTCCCTTCGCCACACACTCCTCCTTCAAGGCAGGTCTCAAGACCCTTCTCTTCGACTGCACCTTTGGTCACCTTCCTAACCCTGCACAACCTACCCTGCATCCCTCCTGAACGCAATGCCCTACTCGGGTCCAAATTGCTGATTGTACAGTGCTTTGGGATGTCCTCCCAACATGAAAGGTGGTGTATAAATGTAACTTGTTTTGGAGTTTCCTTTTGCCTGGACCAAACAGGACTTGCCACATTGCCTGTACCTCATAATGAACCTAAGGCTCTGAATTAATACCACCACCAAATGCTTAGCAAGTCTACAAGGTTGACTAAACAGTGAGCATCAACTGTAGGGACTTTTTAGAGACATGATGTGTCTGCTTCCGGTTGATCTTCCTTACACCCCTTCCTACACTGAAGCAGTCACTTCATGCTGGAATATGGGCAGCACGATTCATTGAGTGCTTTGGTCAATTAAGCATTCTTTGTGTGTGATAGGTAATCTCATTGAGTGGGTATCTCAGTCAAGTCCAATTGTGCCATTACATGTGCACTTTCCATCATGGGATCAATGGATAGCGATAAGGATCATGACCAATGGTTGTTCTTTCCCCCCCTCCCTCATGAATGCAGAGGCCAATGTCGCTCCAACACAGCAGCCCCAGTTTAGATCGGAGAACGCAACACTGCCAACAAATCAAAGCTGAGTCTTTCCTGCTTTGCATATCCCTGCAGTTTGTTGTGCAGTATGTTGCTCCCTCTCTTGCCTCCTTCAAGCCATGACTCAAGACTCCTTTTCGACCATGTCGTCACCCCTCCTCCTACTCTGCCTTTCCTCATCCCAATCTCCTCCCCACACCCCCTCCCAGCTCCAGTCCTGATCCCTGACTGTTTAGTACCTTGGGACGCCCTCCCAATGTGAAAGGCACTTTACAAATGTAATTTTGTTATTATTGACACAATGAATTGCATTCTTTAAATCCAATCTCTTACCACAATAAACACAAAAATTCATCAACATGTTTGCTGTTTTGTTTGACAGAGCCACTCTGAAGAACACTGGAGAGCAAATCTGCATTCACCCCAGGACAAGATGGCTGCGTTCCATAAATTTTTTCAATCTGTAAGGTCACACAATTGCTTCATCAACTGCAAAGTACTAACAGCTTCAATGTGCTTCACTTTGTACTGTTATTTGAACTTATCTTGAACACAGTAAACTCCTGATAACACATCACGCCAAGGGAAAAGGGCTCAAAGGGGCTCCATGGAGTGGTGAATTAGGCATGTGTACAACAACTTGCATTTATATAGTGCGCTTCACCATTTTCAGAGCGTTTAATGTAATACATACCTACATAATACATTAATAAATGCAGACGGAATATTGACAACATGATGATTTAAGTGTTAGTGACAAGTTAAGCCAGGGTAGAATTATCAGTGGTTTACTGTATTACTATCCAGGTTGAAGGTATTATACATAGTGAATAGCTATCTGTCACTGAACCAACCATGTTTTACATATGGCTTGGTTGAGGTCAAAAGCTTGTTCTGATTTATTTTTTCCCCTTCCCAATTTCCTCTCTTCTTTGCCTCAAGGCTCTGACCCATGCAGATGTATGGTTCAACAACTTAACCATCCTTTAGTACCTTGTCCAACCGGTTATTTTTCATGTGGGATCTCATTCAATGAAAGTTGGTAGCTTATTCAACCAATAAGGGAATGAGGCATGAGATAGCCAATGCCAGATTTAAATGGGTGTTTGGACTGAAGAACTTCTTCAGTCAGATGGTAGTGAGAATGTGGAACTCACTGCAGAAAGCTGTGGCTGAAAACGAACAGCAAAGTATTTAAGAGCAAATGTTATGCATATGTGAAAAAGAAGGGAACAGAAGAGTATAGGAGAGGAGAATAGGAAGCTCATGATGAGTCCGATGGACTAGTTAGTCTAGACTAGTCACTACCTTCACCTTGCCCCCTCTTTTCTCAGTTTCAGGTCCCAGCTGAAGACCTTTCTGTTCGACCGCGCCTTTGGTCACCTTTTTACCCCTGCCTCGGTCCCGGGATCCACTATTGCGAAGCGCTCTGAGATGCCGTCCGGTGTGAAGGACGCTATATAAATCAAAGTTGTTGATGTTGTTGTTAGGCAACTGGCCTGTTTCCATTCTTTGTCATTCTAAGTCATAGGAGGCATCTCAGCCAAGTCTGATCTTGTCCTCTCCCATAGATATGCACATTCCAGAACGGCTTACGGTACAGAAATCAGGAGGGAAGGAGGTTAAAGAGCCATGGCTGCTCTTCCTCTTCCGTAACCCAGGGCTGGCTCAGGCTAGTCATATCACTGTTGACCTTTCCTCATCTGAGATCATCTAACTCACCATGCACCAGGGAATAAACATGTGTCAAAAACAGAAATTGCTGGGAACACTCAGCAGGTCAGGCAGCAACTATGGAGAAAGGAAATTCAGTCAACGTTTCAGGTCCATGCCCTGTTCGGCAGAACAGAGGAAGGGTTGTGGACCTGAAACATTGACTCACTTCCCTTTTTCTATAGATGCTGCCTGATCTGCTGAGTGTTCCCAGTTATTTCTGTTTTTGTTTCAGACTTCCAGCATCCGCAGTATATTTTTTTACTAAACGTTTGGCTCCAGGCTAGCGTGAATCAGTTACACTCTGGTCGTTGGCTTCAGCAATTGAGTTCTCAGTGAAGCCCATTACAATTGCTTTGAAGACACAATCATGTTACAAGATTTTTGAATCCAGATATTATAAAATGTATAGCCTTTAAATGAGCCACAAGCTTCTGATTCAAAACTGAAAGAATGGGCTGGAATGGATCATAAAGATTATTTGGGCCGTGGGAATAGTTTCATAGCCTTTACCTTGCTCCCCACTATCTGTTGTTTAACAGAAGATAGAACACTTGGAATGTTTAGGAACGCTTGTTAAAATTCTATGGTCTCTTGCCCTTTCTGGGATCGCTCCACAATTTTATCGGAGTGCAGTCCTGCACTCCAAGATTTACTGCAGATTTACTGAAACGATGGGAGTAAATTCCATCCAGAGTCATTAATATACACATGCCATATAACATATTGATGTATTGGCATGGCTCCTTGACTCGTTTTATGTTCTATTGCAGAACAGTCTAAAAATAGATATAGTATTACAATAATCCTAGCATTTAGTATAGTATCTTATCACGTTTTCGAGGCATCTCAAATTGCTTCACAGAATATACTGTAAAGTGAAACAAAAACAGAAGTTGCTGGGGAAACTCAGTTCTGACGAAGGGTTGTAGACCCAAAACGTTCACTCTTTTTCCTTTCTTCATGGATGCTGCCTGACCTGCTGAGTTTCCCCAGCAACTTCTGTTTTTGTTTCAGATTCCCAGCATCTTGTAGTATTTTGTGTTTTGATACCGTAAAGTGATTTGACTGTACATTCTGTTCCACTAATAATCGGGTTCATACTTACTGCTAAGTAAATAGAGGCGTGGGGAGTAAGGAAAATTGCCCAATGTTTCACTCTACCCGGGATTCTAACCAAGATCCCATAGCTTGCGAGGCAAGTGCTCTCACCACTGAGCTACAGGACTACAGTATTAAGGGAAGGCTGCTTTTAATATTCCCTCACATCTAGATCTAAAGGAATGTTATTACTTTTGTTCTCTTTCTGTAGTCGGATGTGAAATCACAGCACTGGGGAATTTGTTTGTAACAAGGCTTTACCCAACAAACATTCTTCTTTGTTTTCAGTGGGTGTGTGCGTGGAAACAAACAGTTTCCAAAGTGGATTGAGACAGGAAGCATTTCTTTACACAAAGTGTATTAGCACCTGGAACAGGTTACCAGGAAGGGTGGTTTAGGCCAGGACGCTGGACTGATTTCAAAAATCGGTGGAGTCATGTAGCGTATTGGTTAGAACACTCAGTTCTCAAGTGAGGGGAGCTAAGCGGGGCAAAACCATAGGCAACAATAAAATTACATTTATAGAGTGCCTTACATGTCAGGAGGACGTCCCAAGGCGCTGAACAAGGATGGGACCCAAGCAAGAGAGAGGGGAAGGGTAGGGCGGAGGGGTGGGAGAGAGTTAGGAGGGAGGGGAGAGAGTCGGGAGGGCAGCAGCAGGCACAGTTAAAGAGGAGGGTCTTGAGAATGGCTTTGAAGTAGGCGAGGGAGGGAGAGAGGCGAAGGGACTGTGGGATGGAGTTCCACAGCGTGGGGGCATAGGCGCTGAAAGTAGGGCTGGTCGGGCGGGGACACGGAGCAGGCCGGAGCCTGCTGAATGGAGGGGGCTGGGAGGTTCATAGCGGACAGCAGGTCGGAGAGATAGGAAGGGGGCAAGGCCGTGAATGGCCTTGGAGGTGAGGACGAGGATCTTGAATTTGATCCTCTGGGGGAATGGGGAGCCAATGGAGTCGGTCGAGGGTGTGAGTGATGTGGTCGCTGAGTTTACTGATGTGGTCACAGGTTTACTGACTTAATTTGCCTCTGTTTACCTAAGAGTAAGTAGGAACTTGGTTGTTAGTCATTTGGCGGATCACTTTCCTGGGAAATAATTCCTTGCAAAAGATTTTAAAAATTATTATTATTTGGTCACCCAAGCCCCAACTATTTGTCAACACTGCTGCAAACAATTGGCTGCCATATTTCACACACAAATTATACAGTCCATTTCCAAATATATTCTGTGAAATGCTTTGAGACATCTCGACAATGTGAAAAGGTGCTATATCAAATGCAAGGATTATTATTATTATTATTATAGAAACAGCTGTTGCTGTAATGGGTTAGGTTGTATGTTGCAGGACAAAATCAAATGGTCCAAAGCATCTTTTAGATCTAAAATATATTTTGTGATCTTGAGAACAGGAGGCCCCAAATTCTACCTAGCCTTAGCTTCCAAGACTATTTTGTCTTAAACTTTAAGATGGCATAGAGTTGTGGACAGTTCCTCAATTCAATCTGAAAACCAGTTTTCCACAATTTCTAATAAAAAAGCTTCCAAATTAAAACTGAATTCAAGAATGTTCCACGATTCTGCGCTATCTTAAATAATAAAATACAGATGCATTTCACACAGCGCCTTTCAGGCCAGGAGGAGATCTCAAAGCATTTACAGATTTATTGCAAAGTTTAAGCACTGTATTTTGCAGGCAGACATGATCGAATCAGTGCAGAGCAATGTGCTAGAAACAGCCATGAAGTAAACAATCAATTGTATCTAAAACAAAAACACAAAATACTGCAGATGCTGGGAATCTGAAACAAAAACAAAGGTTGTTGGGGAAACTCAGTGGGTCAAGCAGCATCCATGGAGAAAGGAGAATCAATTGTATCTGTTAGATTGTTAGCCCGAACAACAGGGAACAACAAAATCCCTTCTCATTTTGTACAATGCCACATGATTATAATGTCCACCTGAATAGGCAAATGGGATCTCGTTTTAGTGTCTCATCTGCCGGACAAATATTTAAGAAAATGTGGTCTGTCTCAATGCCCAACCCGAAATAAAATGTCAGGCCGTAGGTGTTTGGAAGCTTGATGTCCCATGGGTGGCAGTTCCCTAATTTCGCTAATCATAACCAGAAAGTGAGGAGACACATTTCATCCATGAATAAATTACAGGACTGGAGGTCTAACGTGAAAGTTTTCTGGACATATTGTTCCTCAGAACAAGGATGGTGAATGGACAAGGTGTATTTCTACTGCTTAGATTACCTTTCTGAAACTACCTTGGGAAGTGAGCTCCATGTGGGAAAAAGTGAAAGTTACACAATTCATTTGCCAAAGTTACTAACTTGCAGCCTTCAGCTACACGTTAATCAAAGTCAGCGCCAAGGCTTCCAGACGCAAACACTTTGCCATATGCTAGCAATAGTTTCTGACTAAGAAATGCTTGGGAATTCAGCACCTATAGTAGCTACATGAATCTCGGGGAGGATAAGTTAATGCTCCACAGAAAATATTTCTGTGTAAATAGTCAAATCATATGCTACAAGTTCGTTGGGATCAATTTAAATGTTTCTTTGTTTTATGCTATTTTGTAATAATAATTAGAAATTAGCCCTCAGAAAACTGTTGTCTGTGCACTGTGTACTATTTCATAAAGCCACAAAACCTATCTGGTTTCCGCCCTATCCACAGTACAGAAACTGCCCTGGTTAAGGTCACAAATGACATCCTAACCGCCTGTGACCAGGGCTCCCTCTGCCTCCTCGTCCTCCTTGACCTGTCTGCTGCGTTCGACACAGTCGATCACACCATCCTCCTTCAACGTCTTTCCTCCCACCTCAACCTTCAAGGCACAGTCCTTGAATGGTTCCATTCTTATTTGACCCACCGTTTACATTTTGTTTCTTCCAATGGCTTTTCTTCAAACCCCCGCACAGTTTCCCACGGCGTCCCTCAGGGCTCTGTCCTCGGTCCCCTTCTTTTCACCCTTTACACGCTCCCTCTGGGCGACGTCATCCGCAGACATGGGGTAAATTTCCACATGTATGCGGATGACACCCAGTTGTACCTTTCTGCCTCATCCCTCAACCCCCAGACGATCGATGTTCTGACAGCATGTCTGTCCGACATCGAAACGTGGACGAGGGACAACTTTTTGCAATTGAACGTGAATAAGACCGAGGCCCTCCTGATTGGCTCAAGCCAGCGCCTCCGCACATTGGGCGCTGCCAGCCTCAACATCCAAGGCTGCACTCTCCACCTCACAAAGCCAATCAGGAACCTCGGCATCATGTTCGATCAAAAACTTTCCTTCCTCCCCCACATCCGCGCCTTGACCGGCACCGCCTATTTCCATCTGCGCAACATTGCCAGGCTCCGCAACTATCTTACCCCCCGCGCTGCCGAAACACTTGTGCATGCTTACATCACCTCACGGCTGGATTACGGAAATTCTCTTCTAATCGGCCTCCCCAGTTCCTCCATTCATAGGCTGCAGACCATCCAAAACTCTGCAGCCCGTGTACTATCCCGCACCCGCCTCCGTGACCACATAACCCCCACCCTCGCCCGTCTCCACTGGCTCCCCATCCTCCAGAGGATCGAGTTTAAGATCCTCGTCCTCACCTACAAGGCCTTACACGGCCTTGCCCCATCCTACCTAACCGATCTACTCTCCCCCTATACGCCCACCCGGACCCTCCGTTCAACAGGACTTGGCCTGCTCCAAGCCCCCCGCCCGAACTGCCCCACCATCGGAGGCCGGGCCTTCAGTTTCTCCGCTCCCACCTTATGGAATGCCATCCCTCAATCCCTCCATTTCGCCTCTTCCCTTTCCTCTTTCAAGGCCGGTTTGAAGACTTTCCACTTCGATCGTACCTTTTGTTCCACCCCGAACTCTTTTACCTCCCCTTCGTGTTTCACCCCTTCCCAAACACTCCCCTCTCAGCTCAGGTCACACGCCTCTTGTTCAGCGCCTTGGGACGTCCTCCCGACGTGAAAGGCGCTCTATAAATGTAAATTGTTGTTGTTGTTGTTTATGAAATAGGTATAGCCAAGTTGTACATGATTGACACAAGGAAAGGAATGAGTGATCAAAGCACTTTGATATGATTGATACCCTGTAAACAGTTTCTAACGAAAGCCTCTGTTAACTTACAGGAAATCCAGGATGTAAAGCTCTCAAAGTGATGTGTTCATCCCAAGCTCAGCTGACGCCGTTACATTAAAAGAGTGGTGACCTTTTACATTCCACCTTCATTTACCTAGTAATCAGCTTCTGAAACAAGAGGGTAGAGACAGCACCTGAATGTGTGTGGCATCACTTGATGGCATACACTTTTAAGGCCATTGTCATTATCACCTGTATCAGCCTTTTGACCTACGTCACATTGACCTCTGCTTCTTCTTGTGTGACACCGATTTCTACCCTATGGCAGTAGGGATAGCGTCAAGCATTTAAAAGCGCTTGTGGTTTAAGGCAAAATTAAGAGGGTTCACTTGCTGGGGGCTAGATTGAAACTGTGATTCCACCTTGTGGTTTGGATAGGATTCAGAAACTGAAGGAGTGAAACTTTAACTTGCTTCCAATTGGCTGCTCTCTGTGCACAGTCATTCCATGGCAGCATCGAGGCTGCCCCCAAAGCAACACCAAAGGGCAGCAACCAAAGCAATGTTCACACCTTGTCCTAGCCCGCAGATGCACGCTGCTATTCTAAACTGTGTTGCTATAGTGCAAATTATATCCTTAAATATGTTTCAAGTATATTCAGATATATTAGACAAAAAGCCCTATTATTTACAGAGAAATAACATCAAATAATCTATAGGCTGAAATCTCCATCCCCACCCATCTCAGAAGGATTTCCAGGGGTGCTGATAATGGCTCCAGGATGCTGAAAGCAATCTGGTGTCCCACTTAACTCATTATGTTGGTGCATTCACCTTAAGACAAGGCCAAAGTTGGAACCATTTCTTAGGCAGCTCCTGGCGCCATGTGGGAAGTGACACATCAATCCCTGAGAACAAGAAAAGGAAATCTAACAGGAAAGGTCAACAGAACAGAAGTCAATGGCAGATCCTCAAAACATTAATACAGTAACTGGTCTGAAAACTCCTTGATTTGAATGAAAGGTTAACTAACCTCTTGTGCCTTCCAGACACACAGATGTGCGTGCATAGTGCCAAAGAATCCAAAGTATATTTTCCTCCCCCATTCTGTACTTTCACATGGCCTGCAGAAATATTCTGAGTTAATTTCTTTCAATCTGATAAGATAAGCTTACCGGTTTGAAAATTGTGAGTGGTGAAGGTTTGGGAGGTGAGATAGGGATTAGAAACTCTGAAAGAGTTTGTAGGGGATAGAGAGTGACCATCACTCTTTTTAAAAAATTATATACAAAATAGATTTTAATTGCAATTTTGCTGCAAGAAGATCTGCATCAACAGCCTGTTGCTACTTATCATTTTTATAGAAGCATAATCTGAATGTTTCAAGTAATTATATCATAGAATACAAAATACTTCAATAATATTTCAACTCTAATTAATTTTTTTAAAAAACTTACGATAAACATATAAATGTGAATGTAGTGGTGGGGTAAAGAGAAGAATGCCTTTATTTAGAGCAAACAGAATAGCTTGAATAGAAATTAAGTTACTTTAGGAAAATAATCTATTGAGCCTTGGGCGAAAAATATAATCCACATGTCGTTGTCATATCAATTGTGGCCTGCATTATGGTAGCCACTTTCTCTCTATTACCTAATGATCTGCATCAGGTATTGATTCTGTCCTTGAAAATTCTGCATTGTTTTCCCCAAATATTTGTTGCAAGGTCTGTTATAATTAGTAATTCCAATGCCTTACAGTCTGACGCCGCTCATGAGTCAAAACAGCTCATTGTAGCAAAACACAATGTGGTTCTGAACAGTTCCCTGTGCTGTAATTCTTTCTAAATTTACAATGCTTTGCTGGCGCCTCCCATGAGTTCCTCTTTGCTTTTGTTCGTTCCTGTGGCTGATTTCCTGCTTTGAATCTGTGATTGTTGTAAAGGAATGTAACAATTTTGGGAGCGTTGTGATTCCCTTACCCACAGAAAGGTGTATTCAAAACCCTCAATGCTGCAAGATTCCATAAAATGTGAAGAGAGAACCAAAGTTGGTGTATATGAAGCTTTCTACCGAAAGGCAACTTTGATTTTATCATGAATTCTATTGCTTGCATTATTTCCTTGCAGTAGTTATGCTAAATAAAGTCATCTAAAATGATAACGGCTTTCCGTGCCTTCCTTCACAAATAATAATCATAATAATAATCCTTACCTTCGGTGTAGGGCCTTTCAATTCACAACAACAACATTTATATAGCGCCTTCCACTCCGGACGACGTCTCAAAGCACTTCACAGCATTCACATATACAAGTGCAGTGACTGTGTGCGTTTTGTGAGTGAATGCGGCAGTCAATATGTGTCCAGCAAAGTCCCACAACAAGTCACAAATTGAATGACCAATTTTATCTTGGAGAATTGTTGGTCAGAATACTATCAAAGAGTTCTCTTTTCCTTCTCTTTTCAAATAGAACAGGCAGACAGAACCTCAGTTTGCCACTTTAAATTGAGCAACAACATTTATCTTTCAATCCATTCAAACCCCATTCAATAATAACTTAATTCTAGCAAAAATATTCATTTTTTTTCCCACAAGTTATCAGTAGCATTATTGTTTCATGACTACATTACAATTGCATTACTGGGACTGTTTCCATTTTCCTTGTGGTCTGTGCTTGTCTGGTTCTGTCTCCAGAACACTCACTCCATCAAAGAATATTGACTGCGAGTTGTTGAAGGTTTTGCTTGACTCTGTTCAATGTCCTGGGAGCACACATCTTTGATAGGTTCTGATGTTAACTTTTTCCTTCCGGGTGCCATTCTCAGTGCACAAACTTGTGATACTGTAAAATGCATGTCTGCCTCTTATCTTGATTAGATATGAGTGATTGCACAATAGTTTCAGTACTTTGTATTGAGTTGCCCCCAAAGACAACAACAACAACAAATTACATTTATAGAGCGCCTTTCACGTCGGGAGGACGTCCCAAGGCGCTGCACAGGAGGCGTGTGACCCGAGCTGAGAGGGGAGTGTTTGGGAAGGGGTGAAACACGAAGGGGAGGTCGAAGAATTCGGGGTGTAACAAAAAGCACAGTCGAAGAGGAAAGTCTTCAAACCGGCCTTGAAAGAGGAAAGGGAAGAAACGAGATGGAGGGATTGCGGGATGGCATTCCATAGGGTGGGAGCGGAGAAACTGAAGGCCCGGCCTCCGATGGTGGGGCAGTTCGGGTGGGGGGCTTGGAGCAGGCCAACAGAGGGTCCGGGTGGGCTTGTAGGGGGAAAGTAGATTGGTTAAAGACAATCAAGTTCCAGCTAAAACCATTTACTTTATGATTCTCAAGCTTCGCTTGCTCTTACATTCTTTGGACGGTTCTTTTAATGTACAAACACCTCTCTTAACTGGAGACAGAACTCTCAGATGTCACTCTCAAACATTGTGCAATGGTCAGTAGAGTCTCCAGTTGATGGGTGGCTGAAGCCTCTACCCCTATCACAGGAATAATAATTATTCACAGGAATCTTACCTTTGCTGGGATTGTTCTTGTTTCGATTCTCCACGGCTGTTTGCGATGCTCTGTTTGGTGGAGTCCTGTAGCTCAGAGGTGAGCAGTCATCTTGAAAGTGAGAAATCTGGGTTTGATTCCCAGGAGGTCGAAATGTTGGGCAAGTTTCCTTACTCCACATGCCTCTGTTTACCTAACAGTAAGAAGGAACCTGGTTGTTAGTCGATTGTCGGATCAAGTTACCGCTGGTAATAATTCCTTCAATTCACTAAATCCATGACTGTTTGTGGCACACTGTTGTGCACAATTGGCGTGTTGCCACTATACATATATATATATATAGTCAATTAATTTCACAGTATATTTGGTGAAGCACTTTTAGATGTCTGGAAGAAACTGAGTCTTTCTTATCAACTGAGCCACTTGTTTTACTAACAATTTCTTCTTTTATAATTATTCTCATTTGTGAAATACTTCAAGCTCCTCTTTGAGGTCCCATATAAATGTAAATTTGGATTTGCATGCTCACTCTTATTCTGAAATGCTTTGGTTTTCCTCAATAACATTTTTTGTTCATGCGGAAAACCAGCACCATGCTTAAGAATATTCAAACCAAACTGAGATTTCCATTCCCACATTACACACAGACATCCCAGAGAGATTATCGGAATGGAATACTCACTCTCCCTGGAGGGATGCATCTCCTGCCTACTTAATTCCATAAAGCAATAGGTGAAAGTTGGCAAGAGCCAAGGCTTGGGGACCCCAGAGAGTGCATTACAGTGCTGCTGGAGTCTAACCAGCTAAAACTACATTGATATTTAGCTATGCCATTGATATCACTGTCCAGCAAGCTTTCCCACTGCTTGTCCAGCTAGGACCATCCTACCATTAGGGCTATGACTTGCAGGGTTAACTAGAGCTGAATGGGATGACTCCCCGCCCCCACCCCCTCAGTGAGTGGTCTGCTGTTCCAGATCCAACTATAAACACATTCATTGTCCTTTAATTATCCCCTAATTCAGCGCAGCCTGGGGCTGGAGCCTTTTATTTTAACTCAGAGCTCCAGAAACCTGGAGGGGTGAGTTAATGTAGCATTCAAACTAGAGCACCGTGATTCACTTTGTAATATCCTGTGGATTATATTACCCACCTGGGAGGCACTGTTGAGTTTGTACAGGGCACTGGTGAGACAGGACTTGGAGTACTGCACGCAATTTGGGGTGCCTCATTACAGGAACGATATATATTGGCATTGGATAGAGTACAGCACAGGTTCATGAGAATGATACCAGGGGGGTTAAATGTTAGTGAAAGGCTGGGTTAGTTGGGAATTTTGCCCACAAAATATATTCCTGTAGCTCAGTGGTTAGAGCACTTGCCTAACCACAAGTGTGAGACCTGTATTCGAATCCAGGCAGGTCAGGGCAAAACCTTGGGCAAGTTTCCTTGTTGCACACAGCTAATAATAAACCCTCCAAAAAAAACACAATAATAGAATTAGTCATTTCAATCCAAGACCGTTTGTGGTGGCCCTGCTGTGTGCAATTGGCTGCTGTGTTTTACCACAAATATACAGTCAATTCACTTTACAGTATATTCCGTGAAGTGCTTTGAGACACCTAGAAGATGTGAAAGGTGCTTTATCAAATGCAAGGATTATTATTATTATTCACTTTACAATATATTCTGTGAAATGCTTTGAGATGTCTCATTGATGTGATAAGATGTTATATCAAATGCATTATAATATATTTATTATTATAATAAATGCAAGGATTATTACTATTATGCATTCTCTGGAATTCAGAAACCTGAGGGGTAGATTGATCAAAGTGTCTAGAATTATAAAGAGGACAAGGCACATTAGGTCAGTGAACAATTTATTTTCCTCTGGTGGCTTGATTAGTTACACAACAGCAACTTTGATTTACTTTGATTTGCAACTTTGATTTATATAGCGCCCTCCACGCCGGACGGCGCCTCAAAGCGCTACATAGGGACATTGGTTCAAAAATGTGGTAAAGAGGGTTAGGGTAGAGATGAGGAAAGTGCTCTAAGTGATAAGAATCTGAAAACATGGTGCCAGAAAATCAGAGATGAGAAATCAATTGAGGGATTTAAGAGAGAGGTGGGTAGACGCCAGAGGATTAGTAATACCAAGGCATGTGGTGGGAAAGTGAGATTTATGGATATTTGAGTCCTGTAGTTCAGCAGTTGAGCACTTGCAACCGAGAGGGCTGGGTTCGATTCCAGGCAGGACAAAACATTGGGCAGGTTTCCTTGCTCCACACGCCTGATAATAATTCCTCAAGGAAAACAAACAATAATAAATTGGTCATTTTAATCCACGACTGTTTGCGGGATACTACTGTGTGCAATTGGTTGCCGTGTTGTGCCTTCAAAAATACGATCAATTTGCTTTACAGTATATTCTGTGAAGCACTTTGAGATGTCTAGAAGACGTGAAAAGCACTATATCAAATGCAAGGATTATTATTATTGTATTTGCGTGGGCCAAGGAATACTCTGTGTAGGAGCTGAATGGCTTTCTGTAACTAATTTTCTATGTTCCTCTGAATTGCTGCTCAGTAATCACAAGGCATGTTAAACTCTCCAAATGTGGTTCTTCACCATAGGAACTCCGTCCAAGACTGAGCACATCAAGCGGACATGCTGGGATACAGTTGACCACACAACAATAGTGGTAGAGAACAATTATCCTCACAGGAGCATTTAATTGTTGTACTTACTTACTCCAACTGGATAGTTCAACAGGATCAATAAAATAGGAATTTGACCCCTGCTGACAATATGATAGGACCAAACAGGAATTCAACAAAAGCCTTTAGCTGAAACAGACAAATGTTATAAATGGTAAACAGTACTTGAGGTTGTTCCAATTGCAATTCCATGTAATTCCTCAGTTAGTAAGAGAGTTATGTCTGGGATCCTTAAATGCAGCTGTGAAATAACATACAGCTGTGGAAACCCGAAACACGACTGCACCGAATCCCAGGGTTGTATCATTGGAATTGTGAGGTCAATTCTTCAAAGAGCATCTCTCCTCTGGGCTGTCTCCCCTCTATATCAGTTCCCGTTTTAGGTATTTTCCGAGCAAACATGTCAATCAAAGCGTAGAGGATTGTAACATAAAATAATAATCCCTGCATTTGATATTGTGCCGTTCACTTCAGGACAACATCTTAAAGTGCTTTGCAGGATTCAATGTAAAGTGTAGTCACTGTTGATTTTTCAGATGAATGGAGCAGCCAATTCACTGGCAGTAATGTCTCACAAACAGCCACAAATTGAATGACGTGAAGTGAAGCGAAAGATACAAGTCTCTTATTAACTAAAGTTCACATTAAATTGCACAGTGAAATGAAATACCAGCAAAGTTTCCAACACTGGAAAATAAATTATGGTCAATAATTCACTGGTATGTCATGAGGAGTTTCAGACATTTATAATAATAACCCTTGCGTTAAAGCGCTCATAGCACTGAAATCTCTCACAAGTGCTTCACAGGGAATTGCTGTAAAGTGCAGTGACTGTGTATTTGTAGGTGAATGCAGGGGTCAATTTTCACCACAGCAATGACCCACAGACAGCCATGAAGTGAATGACTCATTTTATTTGGGGGGTGAGGGTTGCTGTTCTTTTCTCTGGATTGGAGAAGATTCAGAAGTGACCTGATCGAAGGCTTGATGATAATGAAGGGCAATGTTAAGAGCAAATAGTCCGAAATTATTTTTCACTGGTCAACGGGTTACCAACAAAAGGAAGGCAAGAATTCAAGACAATCCCAATAGCATTAAATGTGAGGTGAGAAAAGTATTGTGCACAGCAGAAGGAGTGACTGGACTGTGGAATTCTCTGCCGCAAACCGTGTTAAAAAGCAGAGCATTTAATCATTCTTTTGAAGTGGAATTATGTGGAAGTTTGAATAAGAGGAATATTAATGGGATTATGGGGAGCAAGCAACTGAATATGATAATAATATTAATAACCCTTTCATTTGATACAGAGCCATAACATGTCCATTCAAAACATTTCACTGGTTGTACTATAAAGTGTAGTGACTGTGGGTTTGTCTAAAACCCTCTTGGTGTAACACAAAGTAACGCTTGAAAATCTCTTATCACACTTATAACTCGGTTGGTCGTTTGAAGCAAACTCAGCACTGACTTGGCTTCAGGTGAATTAAGCTGAGCCTCAACCAATTAACAACAACAACCTCAATTTATAATGCATCCCTCATGTAGGGGAGTGTCCCAGAGCACTTGAGAATGGTGAAGCACACCACTGAGCCGGGGGTCGGTGGCTGTTGTCACATCGAAGAGGAAATTCTTCAGGCGTGACCTGAAGATTGCGAAGGATGGGGGCAACAACGTTAAGTGACAATCCAGCTGGTGTAACAGTTTGTGAAATATAATGCCTGGAACAATAGGCTGGAAATGGTGACAGCAATTCTAAAATTACTGTATTCCAACATTGAGTAAATAATTGGGCCCCTAACTTTAGTGAGGTTCAGCTTTTGCCAAAGGAAAGTTTTGTGTAAATGGTACTTGGACGCAGAGGCTACTGTAAGGCAGGCCAGCAAAAGGACTTGTGTGCAGAGACAGAGCCTTGGTTGAGGCCAGGAATAGAGCATATTAAAAAAGGGGGGAAACAAATGAACAGGGGCAATCAAAATTCCCTGGAGAAGCTTGGGCTGTGAACAAACAGCGCAGAGGAGCAGGCAGAAGACCTGAGGTCTATTGAGGAGCGCATAGTTCTTAAGCAAGAATCAGCAGTGGGGCACGATGTGATCAAAAGATTTCGAGCTACGATCCCCTCACAATCTATGAAATCACATCCGGGCATGCAGTGCAGTGCTGAGGGTGTTCCGTTTTTTGGCTGAGACATTAAACTGAGGCTCCCTATGCCTGTTCAAGTGGACATTTAAAGATCCCATGACATTGTTCAAAAAAAAGAGAAGGGATTTTCTTCCATGTCCTGGTCAGCAATCCCCCTCTGTATAAAATTGGTAAATTGACTTCATGGGCTGTCTTCATGGGCTGTCTGTGTGCAAAATTAGCTTTCACGTTTCACCTACAAAATACAGTCACTTTACATATATCCTGTGAGGCCGTCCTCTTGTGAAAGGTACTGCATCAAATGCAAAGGATTATTATTATTATTATTGGGAGACTTCCAATCTCAGTAACCCAGCACCACAACCTTGACTCTAAGCAGCAGTTGACTAGAATTTACTGCACAAGATTAATAATAATAATCCTTGTATTTGAGTTAGGGCCTTGTCATGTCATTCAGAAGTCTCAAAACACTTCACAGTATATACTGTAAAGTAAATTGACTGTCTATTGAGTGGGTGAAATGCAGCAGCCAGCTTCAGACACACACGTAGCTCGGTTAAGTGGGGGGAGGGGACAATGGTTCGTGATAGGAGTGTACCCCCACCCTAGCTAATTATTTTTGTTCTCCTTTTCCCTGAGGCAATAGTCTCCAGTGCAATTGCCATCAGTTAATTCTTCAAACAAACAAACAAACACAGACAGACAGGCAGATAGTAATTTATAATTCACGACTGTTTGTGGGACACAGCTGTGCACAATTGGCTGCCGTGTTTTGCCTCTAAAAAAATGCTCCAAAATACACAAAATTGGCGGAGGGTTCGCTTACAAATACAGCCATTCCATTTCATAGAAAAATGCTGTAAAGAGTTTTGAGGCATCTCTAGAGTGTGATAAGGAGCTACATCGAATTCAAGGATTACAGGATTATAAAATACCAACACCCTACGTTGTGAAGAAAATAAACGATTGATCCACAACAAACAAAATACACATAACTTCAAATGGAAATAAAACACACACTAAACATACTACATTTTCCAGTTGAATACAGTACTAGACTGTGTTGAATGGCTGCCAAGACAATTTTCTACATTACATATCCTGCTTGTTCTAAAATAATCAAAGAGCCTGGTTTTCAGGTTAAATTTATTATGTGCAGATGTCGAGGAGCATAACTGATAGTTTATGGAAAACACATAGCTGCCAAAAGTCATTGGCATTGGTAAGACAGGGAGAGTTTCTCAAGTAAGATGTGCAGCAAATATGGGAAGATGCTTTCTTTCTGTACAGTAGATATCAATTATTTTGCCTGCAGAGGATCTTGTGTCAGATTGATCTGTGCTCTCATTAAGTATGATAGAAAGCTTCCAAAATAAATTGGCACTGATACAAAGAGGTTAATGTCACTTTTTGCAGGGGAAACATAGAAATGCATACAAGTGCAGAAGATTGATGACATTAGGTCCTGTGTTGATGCTAGCTCCTTTGGCTATTTACCATATAAATTTATATTAATAATAATATAATCCTTGCATTTCATATAGTGCTTTTCATGTCTTCTAGTCATCGCAAAGTGCTTCACAGAATATAAAGTGTATATTTGTGGGCAAAACATGGCAGCCAATTGCACACAACAGTGTCCCACAAACAGTCGTGGATTGAAATGTCCAATTTATTTTAGTATTTTCGAGGGATTATTATTAGGTGTGTGGAGTATGGAAACATGCCTAAGATTCCGCCCTGCCTGGATTCGAACACAGGTCTCAAGCTTGTAAAACAAGTGCTCTAACCACTGAACTACAGGACTTCACAATTAAACAGCACCTTTCACAAGAGGAGGATTTCCCAAGATGTTTATCAATACTGGCTTGCAACCCAAACTGGGAATGGGAACAGAGGGGGTGGGAGGGGAAAGATTCTAATCACAGTTCCCTGTCTCTTCCCCATAATTCTTATGGGTTCTTCCTCTTCAGATGTTTTATTTTTCCCCCTTTTTAAGGTTATTGTCAAAGATCAAAAGAATTCCAAGATGTGGATCATTTTTATGGCTAAATATTACAGTGTAGCAACAGGAGAGGGCAGGAGCAGAGAGGTCATTTTACTCAGAGGCCACAACCACAACTTGTATTTATATAAGATCCTTCCCCACTGTCCCCAGTTCGGGTCTGAAACAGTGACTGTCCAGCGCCTTGGGACATCCTCCTGACGTGAAAGGCGCTATACAAGTGTCATTTTGTTGTTGTTGTTCACGCAGAACAGCCTTCGGAATGCTTAAGATGGCTTGGCAGGAACGTGGAGCAAGGGAGCCATCCTGTTGGCAGAAAACTATCTAATGACAAGCACCTACACAGCACCAAACAATAATAATAATCCTTGTCCCAAAGTGCCTCACAGGGTTTACTGCAAAGTGCAGTGACTGAGTGTTTTTAAGACAAAAGTGAAAGCCAATTTGCAGTGTCTCACAAAGAGCCATGAAGTGAATGCCCCCACCCAAATTATCTGGGCAGATTGTTGGCCAGCCACGGGGAGAAACTCCCTTCTCTATTTAAAATGGTGCCATGGTATATATAATATCTACCTACAAGTCAGACAAGATCTTGGTTGAACATTTCATTCAAAGGACTGCACTGCCACCAATGCAGCACACCCCCAGCACTTCATTGGTTTATCAGCCTGGACCATATGAGTTGAAAGCTCCAACTGTGAAGATTGAACCCATAACCAGCTGACTCAGAGGCAAGAAATCCACTAATTGAGCCAGACTGTTCTGCAGTTCAGAAACATTTGCTGTATGATTTGGTTTCTGAAAAGCCATGTTTTTAACATGGAAGTAAAGCATTGAAACAGATCCACCCTATTTACAAATATGATCATGGTTATATAGCTGGAGCTATATAGATATATGGACATATACACTGTATGTCCTAAACTGACTAGACATGTTTATAACAGTTAGCTACTCCATTACTGAATTGACCATGGCAGATGGAAGTCAGTTGCTGGTACATTTTCATTCTTACAATTGTCCTGACTTTTACTGCAAGTGATTGCATTCCAAATCATGTTTTATTGCTTTCGAGCACAGATTAAAAGCGTACACAGATGCTAACGGAAAGAGAATATTACAGCTTTCTAAATAAAAGTCCATTCTATCTGACATGCTGCACTTCGTTGGACTCAATGAATGAAATATTGCCAATATTTCTGTAGTGCAAAACTCTTTGACAGTGCAAATGCAAACAACCTGAAGTTGGGGAAAAAAATGCCTTAAAGATTCTGATTAAGTGTAAACGAAGGGCCTACAATCAGGCTAAGGTTACATTATTTATTAATTCAGCTGTGGTGCAGTTGCATCAAGTGCCTTTTGGCAACGGAGGTCCTTAGGAACCAAAGCTAACTAATTCATCACAACATACTTAAAGGAAAGTAGAACAGAAATGAAAGTGGCTTAATATCGCCACCAAAGTCGTATCTTACCTGCTGCTAAAAACAATTTGAAAATTAGCACAGAAACAAAATATCGGATTTACGCTTCCTTCCGTTTTATAGCGGACACCACAAAGTACATTGGATACACCTAGTGAACAATGAGGCAGGGAGTCAACAGAGTGACATAAATGGCAAAATCCACAGGCTCTAAGAGTTCAACTCATCATCTAAACTCTGAGTGCGCAATCGGTACTTTATATTAACTTTAAGATAAGCTATAAACAATTTATTTCGGTCAGCCGAGAGTCATCACCATGCTTAAGAAAATCCAAACCAAACCAATTACAAGGTTTGGGGACTCCAGAGTACGAATTGGGGGTATTTGATGGAGTCTAACCAGGTAAAACCTTAACTCTCAAGTAGTACACATCTTACACACAGCAATGTTTTCTTCTTCCATTTCAGCCCATTGTTATAACTCCTCTGACCGAAATTGTTGACTTGGTGCCAACTCATTGCATTGTGAATTAATGTTTGCCCACATTTCATAATCATTTAGTTGCATGCATTTCATATTTTTTTGACAAGGTGTTTCCTAGACGTGTGGGTAGGAATCCAGAGATTGTAGAAACAAAATGAATTTTAATTATAATTAACAATATGACTATATCCACTCATGTATGAAGGAGCAATATTTCATCTGACTTTATATATTGAAGCTCAACCTTTCGCCTGTATACTCCTCCAAGACTCTAACCTGCATAAATCATGCTATATAAATGTAAGTTGTTATTGTTTAGTACCCACTGCTCCCATTCTCTGTTTACTTGAGATCTTTTAGGTGAAAGGCATTCTGTAGATGGAGGTCAGATTGTAGTCTATGAATACAATAATTACAATTGAATATGGACTAAACTTGTGCTTCACGAGAAGCTGGATCGGCTCCACTCAAACTCATTGCATTTCATTCAGTATCTTTATATTCAGCAGAGCTATGTCTTCATCCAACACTTTCTTGTGGACTCAAACCTAGGTATCAGCCTGGCTCAGTTGGTAGTATTCATGCCTTGGAGCCAGAAGATTGCAGTTTCAAGTTCTTCGCCGGGACTTTGAGCTCATTGTGTGGTCTGACAATACGCTGATGGGCGGGAAGCACTGCATTATCAGAGATGCCGCTCTTCGGATGAGATATTAAACCAAGGCTTGTTCAGGTGTATAATAAGGATCCTCTGGCACTATTCTATTCAAAAAGAGAAGGAAGTTTTTCCTGGTGTTCTGGCGAACATTCCCCCAGATAAATAAATGTTCTTTCACTTAATGGCTGTTTATGGGACACCGCTGTGCACACATTGACGGCTGTGGTCACCTTCAACTCCACCTTATGGTAAATCCTGTGTAGCCCTTATCATTTGTATGATAACAACAACAACAAAATTACATTTATAGAGGGCCTTTCACGTCGGGTGGGCATCCCAAGGTGGAATATAATAATAATATCTTCACATTTGATATAGCGCTTATCATGTCTTCGCAACATCTCAAAGTGCTTCAGAGAACATAATGTGAAGTTAATTGACTATATATTTTGTGGACGAAAGGCAGCAGCCAATTGCACGCAGCAGTTAAGTGGTCAAACTAAATACAGTCTACTCGGGGTATACATTCCACATTTTCACAGTCATCCACGTGGAAAAATGTTTTCAGATTTGAAAAGATATCATACACACTAACCTTATTAAATGTAATGATTATTATTATTATGTACTTTGATCTAATTGCAATCATTTGTATCCAGTCAGAAACAGCCATATGTTACACCCACTGATAAGGATAGTGCAGTCGTCCAGTGCTGAGAATTGGGATTTCATGATGGAATCAATACCTCAATGTGAGAGGCTAATATTTTTGTAGTGAGTTTAAAATGTAACAAGAGCGAAAACATTCTTTGGAAGCATTTGACGTTTGTTTAGTTTATGTGCAGAGAGTATGTACTGGAGTGTTCAAAAATAAATCTGAACAGAATGGAAATTATCCAAAAGTGACTTCTTACTGCTAATAATGGATGGGACTAAGGGGTATTGTTCCCACACTCACCACGGACATTGTAAAATGGTCTGATCATAGTCAATATTCAATAAAGTTCCAGCAAGATATTTGTTTCACACAGTGAAATTTGCAGGACACGTTATTCACATAAAGTCCAGGCAAATTCTTAAGAGTTTCCTATCGCAGTGTGCTTCCCAGAGCATTCACCCACAAAATATCCCGAAGATGTGATAAGGCACTATATCAAGGATTATTATAGAATACAATCAACGCAGTTGTACATGCTATGAAGCTCTTTGAGACATTTTCCCGATGTGAAAGGCACTGTAAAATATAATTATTACGATAAATAAATGAAAATGCAGCAAACAAGTGATAAAGATTTGTTCTACTATGTGGTGAAATTATTATTTATTTTGAAGTGTCAGTTTTGAGCTTGTTCAGCTGAACGTATATTTCCTTTCAACAGTGGAGAATAAACTACTTTCGAGTTTGCTTCCAGGCTCAGCAGCAAGCACTTTAGTGTGAATGCAGAGTAAATTTGTCATGGATAGGATCACAGAATCCACCAGGTCTGCCAGACATCGTAAGGTTTATTGAGATCTAGTGAGGAGATAATCACCTGGTTGGACTGAGCATCAAATGATTAAAAGCATGACCACTGACTGAGGTAGGTCAGTAGATTATGTTTAGAAGCACTCACAAATTTAATTCAACTAAGACTATCTACAACTTATTCTATAACTTTGTCTTGCACAAAGAGCGCTGTATAAATGCAAGTTGGTTGTTGTTGTACCATTGCTCTTGTGATCATGACGAGGCCTTGTGATCATAACGGAGTCCTGTAGCTCAATGATTAGAGCGCTCGCCTTATAAGCGAGAGACCAGGGTTAAATTCCAGGCACGGCGAAACCTTGGGCAAGTTTCCTTACTCCGCCCGTCTGATAATAATCCCTCCAAAAAAATTGGTCATTTCAATCCATGACTGTTTGTGGGACACTGCTGTGCGCGATTGGCTGCCGCATTTCACCCACAAATATATTCTATTCACTTTACAGTATATTCTTTGAAGCACTTTGAAAGGTTTAGAGATATCAAAAGTGTTACACTGTATAAGTGCAAGGATTATTACTATTATTACTATAACAGACTCGGTTTAACATCGCATTTGACAGTACAATGCTCCCCTGGAAGATCGGCCTGGACTCTGAGTCAAACATTTTTTTCTGGGGCTTGAGCAAACAAACATCTGACTCGGAGGCAAGAATGCTACCAACTGAGTCAGAGCTGTAAACTTTGGATTCAGAAGCGAGAGTGCTACCAACTGAGGCAGACTGACTCCTGTATATTTGGATGTCTGCACTGTCCCTCCTTGACCAGTGTGACATGATTTCTCACTCCAGCTATGCCAATCAAACAAACAACAAGCAGCTGTGTACATTAAGCTTTGAATTCATTAGTTGCCAAATCCATACGTCTAAAACTTTTCTATTTGAGGCTCAGTTAATATTACAACTTTTAAGGACCACAATACTGATACAGTCAACAGGGAGAAGATGTTACCCCGTTCCTTCAAGCTTGGACCCAAACTTAACCTGTGATTTAAGAGGACTGAAAGGTGATTATTCAGCTCTCTAATTATGCTTCTGATCTGGAAAATGTAACATCTGTAGACATTACAATGAGGAATAGGTTTAGAAATGATACTAACATTGCTGCAGCGGAATTGAATCCATTCCATTGAAAACAAATCCAAGACACTAAACGCAACTGAGTCATTCAGCCGTGCTTTCCAGCGAGAGGCAGCTCCACACAAAAAAGCAAACATGTCAGGTTAATGTTCCTTTTAAGATTAATTCCAAATTTCCAAGTGCATGCTCTGAATTAAAATGCAATTTAGAAATAACTAAAATGCATTCCCTACAGCCTGTGCCAATCAATTTTCGTTAAGATTGAGTTTTTGCATTTCAGACAATCCATTTCAAAAGCGCCAAGTAACTAGAGAAAGTTGTTCTCCCATAAAACTTAGTCACTACGCTTTACAGTAGATTCTGTGAAGTGATTTGAGACATCCCCCTGACATGAAAAGCATTGTATCAAAACAGAATCATTTAAAATATATATTAGAAAGTGGAGAGGTTACACCAGAGGAAAAGATGAAGTGACGATCTTATTGACATTTTCTGGTTACAGAAATAAAACTTTCACCCACAAAATACAGTCAAAATACACTTTGCTATATATTCTGTGTAGTGTTTTGAGACTGGGCGTGGGGGGCGGGGCGGTGGGGGGTCGAGATGGGTGGCTGGTAGTCACAGTCTTCAGTGCAAAAAGGATGACCAGCTTAGATTTAAACTTACTTTAATTACTTTCTGCAGTGGTCAAGATGTGGAGTGGTCTGGTCAGGGAGGCAGAGAGGATTTTGGTAGTGTTGACAGCTTGATGAGGGGGTTGGTTAGATTTACGATGGCAATGGGGATTGAAGGGCATGAGAGATTGAGAGCAAAAGGAATTCTCAAAGTGGACTTGCCCAGGTGGATCGTAATGAGCCTTTATGGTATATATCCAAAGCTCTTTACAAGTATTCTGCACGAGTGTCACAGGAACCGAAAAGACAAGAGTTTGATTTCCCACCTAAAAAACATAGAGCCATCCCAGTCTCAACTGATATTTACATCTGCGCTCCCCAGATTATAGGACCTTGGCTGGGTTGTGGTGGTGGGGGGGGTGAGTTTTATTACACTAACAGCAGGAGGAGGGTAAAAGAGAGAAGAATATCTAATTCTCCAGGCTCGTCTTAGTTGGATCAATCCTGATCGCTTTGGGTTTCATCCATAAAAGTAGGTGTGGACAGTTGAACACAGCTGGGGAGGATAGCATGCATTTAGGAATCGTGTGCAGTCCTGTAGCATAGTAGTTAGAGCACTTGCCTTGCCGCATTTCACGCACAATATATACAGTCAAATCACTTTACAGTATATTCTGTGATATATTTGTGGTATATTCTGTCTCAATTACATGATCAGGCGCTGCATTAAATTTATGGATTATTACTATCATTAATAGTAATAATATCACCTTTCCCTCCCTCTCCCCCCTTACCCTCTTTTCCCCCTTTCTCCCCTGGCCCCACGTCCGTGACTGTTTGTGGAGCATTGCTGAGCGCAATTTGGCTGCCGCATTTCGCCCACAAATATACAGTCATTTTTCCTGCTCTCCTTCCCCCTACTGCGACCCCCATCCCACCCTGCTCTGGTCCCTACCTCTTTTCCCCCCTTTCTTCCCTCTTTTTCTTCTCCATACCTCGACCCCTCCGACCCTGCTCTGGTCCCTACCTTGGAACATTGTTGTATTCTGTGAAGCGCTTTAAGACGTCGATAAGATTTGGAAAGCGCTATATAAATGTAAGGATTATTGTTATTATTAATACTCAGGCATGGGGTACTGGCCACATAAATATTTCCAGTTACACATCAGAGTCCACGACAACGTGTGGAATGCAGTGTCTAGCGACACTCATTGGAACGTGTTGTAAATGTCATGTACAGTTCACACGTGTTGGCCCTGAGCCGGCTCAAGGCTACATTGTTTAAGTGGGCAGGACCGCAAAGGGAAAGGACATTGAAGTGGGATTGTTTCACTTTTCCTGTTTAAGCAGAAATAGATTAGAAAAGGGACGGCAGTAAACAAGACTAGAAATGGCAATAAGCAGCTCAGGTGAACAGCAATTGATCAACTCAATGTAGGCTCTCTGTGGAGTGACCTCTAGACTAGAGGGAAACTAAAGTGGTCACTAATACCAGCGAACATTCAACACTTGAATTAACCCTATGAATGCTCCGAGGCATTTTGAACTTTCCAACAAAATTAAGTTCGAGTGTAACCAACAAAAAATGTTCTCCTCTAAAGCGTCGTTGGAAAGTGGAATTCGAGAAATGCACCCAGTGCATAAAACAACAACGCAGTTTATTTATCCAAAACATTCTGGAATAAATTAAAAACAAACAATTGCCACAGTTTAGATCTTGATGCTGAGAATTGCCTTAAAAAGCCATGTTCCCCTTTCTTTTAGAATCAGGTGTTATAACTATGTTTTAGCCTCTTTTGATGGATAGAATCAATTGAATATTACCAACAGGCACATTTTTTCAAGAACATATTTGAGCTGTAGGAGCTGCCACCTCTACAAACCTGATACAATTCCAAACCAGCGCCACACGTCTAGCCCAGTTACCTGCTGCTTGAAGTTCTGCTCTGAAATGCCAAAGTGCGTTGCTGCTTGTTCTAGAAACGGCTCCACATATAGCCTATGGCAGTTTTGAGCGTCTATGGCTGTATAGCCATATTAGGCTATGGAGTCAGTATGGGAAAGTTATATTCTAATGAACTCTATATTAATAACTATAAATTATCTCTTGTGCCCGAGGGTCTTGCTTGTACCGTCTTTCTCTGACATCAAACATGACGCTTACACGCTATTACATAGAATCGGTTTTATTTATTCTCAGAATATTGAAACCTGCAAGTTCCATATTATGACCTGCAACATAAAAAGTGACCTTTGTTCGGTGACTTATATTGCTGTACTACACTAACCCACAGCAGCAGGGGGAAAATGCATCCCAGCTGCCACGTGCGATTTGCAATGGCAGAATTTTAAACTAAATATTTAACCAAAATCAATATAATTTGAAAACATTATACAGGTAACATTATACAGGTACTTGTTTGAAAAAAGAGAAAAATGTCTATTTACTTATTTGTTCCTTTTTTTGCATAACGGCTATTAATCACAGCAATTGCACAGCAAAGTGGCGGATTTTATTGGTTTAGAAGTATTTAATTTCAAGTTTACAAGTGGTTTAGTCCAATAGTTTACAAGTGGTACATTATAATAGTTTAATGAATAATTGTATGTTTAGAAAAAGATTTCAAGAGCTTAAACATTTTTTTCTAAAGTTTAGATTGCAATACGATATATAAACCTATTTTACATTTAATAATACTTCTTGCATTTGATAAGCTCTGAGTATGCCTCAACGTGATTCTCACTTTGAGTTTTTCTGTAAAATGTAACAAACTGTGTTTATACGCAAATACAGCAGCCAGTTTGCACACAACAATGTCCCGTAAACAGCCATGAAATGATTAACCTGTTTTTTAATCTGAAGGATTGTTGGCTAGGACATGCAGCCAAACTCCCTACTTGTTTCAAATAGTACCATGCCCTTTCACATTGACCTGTACAGCAGATGGGACCTTGGTTTAATGTTTCATCCAAAGAATGCCACCTCCAACAATGAGAGTTCCAGCATCGCATTGCAATGTCAAAGTCCAACACTCAAAGTCCCAACACAGGGCTTGAACCCACAATTCTTTCACATAGAAGTGAGACTGCAATTAACTGAACCAGGTTGAAGTACCAACTTATTTGACCCTATGAAACCGGCCATTCTGATATGAAATGTCTACAGCGTCTGATGCTTAAGAAACAAAGTGCATTTCATTTTGAGATTTTATTCCTTGAAAAAAAATGGGTCACTTCAATCCACGACCCTTTGTGAGACACTACTGAGTGCAATCGGCTGCCGTTTTTCACCCACACAATATAGTCAATTCACTTTATAGTATATTCTGTGGTGCTTTGAGACATCTTGAAGACGTGAAAAGGCGCTGAATCAAATGCCAGGATTATTATTAGTTCTTCTTATGTTAGAAGTTCAGAATGCATTTAAATTGGTGAAATAAAGTGATGCAACGTTAAATCAGATTGTAGGAATATTTTTCCCTTTGAAAAACGTAGAATTACCGGTACATTTCTTAATGCTTCTGACTTCTCTGTTTACTCTTGTAAAACTCTGTTATTTCATCCACAAAATACACACCCACACACACAGAGTCAATCCACTTTGCAATACATTCTGTGAAGCGCTTTGAGATGGCCTAACGACATGCTAAGGCGCTGTTTCAAATGGAAGGATTATCATTATTATGATTGCCACACCACACTGGTGACCCTCGAGTTACCAACCTTGCCCGGTGACCACTGTTCACCTTCCCTACAGTGAGTATGAGCCGATTGCTCAACCACAGGCGCTGTTTGCAGCCGAGCTTGGCATGTCTCCCTACACATTGTCTTTCCAACACGCGGTCACTGGCGATGGACGGAAGGAACACAACAGCCAATCTCCCCTAACCCGTTGCTGACTCCAGTGCCATTCTGGTCAGGGCTGGGATGAAATCTGGAACATGTCAAACGTTTCTGTGCGGCTCACCGCCATCTCGCACCGCGTACTTTAAAACACTAGGAAATCCTCAGAATTTACCCAGAGATAGAGGAAAAAACTTTAGCTCATCGGCCAAACAACTTCCTAGATTCATATTAATTCACTTAATTAATATTTATTGGCTGTACAGTATTATTCGAAGCATCACTGCAGCATCAAAAGCCAAGATCATGTGCCAGGGAGAGCTATAGTGTATTTTAACGAGCACACATGTGTGTAAATAAA
Source organism: Hydrolagus colliei (assembly GCA_035084275.1). NCBI lineage: Eukaryota > Metazoa > Chordata > Chondrichthyes > Chimaeriformes > Chimaeridae > Hydrolagus > Hydrolagus colliei. Next base: position 17,720,005 of record CM068748.1, read on the forward strand.
TGTTCTGTGGGATCCCACTTCACTAAACAAAAGGTATGCCACGATCTGCAAACCGAAAAGGTCTCTGAGGATTAAGGAAAGGATCATTACATCCTGTCTAAATTTCCAGCTATTCCCCCCAGCCCAATCACGAGGCAGAAGGAGGAGTTTTTGTTAAATATAAATACAACCCAAAAAGCACGTTGTTTCTACGAGAAGGATTCTGGCTAAAAAAAAAGTCTGACTGCCGAGTTAACACAAACACAGCGAACCAGCCATGAGTCTGAAAGTGTGTGCAGTGACAGCTCTCCTCCTCGCTGTTCTGTGTGTCAACCTGTCGCAGGGTAAGTCTTGCTGAGATTTGAGGGGTTGGGTGAGTGGGTGGGAGAGGAGAGTTGGAAGAGAAGGCAATGTATTTGCCTCTCTGGGGGGTATTTTGAACTGTTGTTTTCTTGATTCTATTGACTGAAAAGCTGGGTGGTGAGGACCAAGCCGACTCTTTACTTTCCCCCCCTCCCAACGTGGGGGATTAAAGTTTGAAAAACTTTCAATAGTTTTTAAATTGTTGCTGTGATAGAGCAACAGGCTGTCACAGGCTCTCTCTCTCTCTCTCTCTCTCACACACACACACACACACCCAGACACACACACACTCGACCACACATAACTTCCAACTGAACCCACTGTGACTTATTGTAGGCTGTTAATGTCAAGTGATGTTTTGAAGGGTTGTTCAGTGGGACCAGGCTGTCCCGTGCACATCAGTGTTGACTTTTAGTTTAATGGGAATTTTTGCACTTTTTTTGAAAGTGTTTCAAGAATGCCACAAGCGTTTTTAATAGCAAAGCTTGAAACAAGAAGGCTATGAAGGCAGTTGTCAAATGCTTTGGGCTGTTATGGTACAAAATGCGCCTGGCAGCACTGATGGCACACACACACACACACACACACACGTTACAAGAGCAGTTCTGTGTGGTACACTGTCCACCTGAACTTTTGTTCAAGACAAGTCAGTGTATACGACCATCACTAACGCAGTTTCGCATCTGTTCTGGGTTAAAATCCACTGGTGTGTTGTTGGCGAGACCTCACTCACTTCATTTGTGCTTCAGTGTGTGTGTGTGTGTTGTATTTATTTTTTAAAAACTCACCTGGTGCCACTACATGAAACTGTCCAGGAATCAAAATGATTACAATCTGGCTCATGGGTTCAGTCGATTCACATCAATGTTGGAATTCTGCTCTAATGTACAACACTATGTATGTGGCTGTGTATCTGCTCTAATGTACAACACTATGTATGTGTTACACACCAACCAATTTGCAAGTGGGATGAGTCAGTAAATAGTGGGGTGGGGTGGGGGGGGGGGTGGTGGTGGCAGATGAGCTTTGAGGAAAGACAATCAAATCAATCTATTTGCAATCAAATCTGAAAAGGAATCAAATAGAGTCTGTGCCAAATCACAGAATTATACAGCTCAAAAGGAGGCTATTCGGCCCATTGTGTCTGTGCTGGTTCTTTTAAAAGAGCTGTCCAAATCAACCGCACTCCCCTGCTCTCTCCCCATAGCCCTGCAAACTTGTCTTCCCCAAATAATTATCTACTTCTCTCTTAAAACTTATTATCCAGTGGACTTCCACCAACCCTTTAAGCAATGCATTCCCGTTTAAACCTTTATCACTCCTTATTACTTACTGGTCATTCACATTGGTAATAAGGCAGTGCTGGTGCGAAATAACTGTTAACATTTTACATAGTTCCATTGACTTCATTACTCTACTGACCTTTTTGTCCTCACCAATGTAGTGTAAAGGAAAGCTGTGCAACCACAAGAGTTTAGATTGATAGAAATGTGTATTGACGCCCAGACAATACATGTTACAGTAAATTCTGCCAACAACAACTTGTATTTATATAGTGCCCTTCGTGCGAGGATATCTCGGGAGCGCTTAGTGCTTTGAGACATCCTCTTTATGAGAAAGGCACTATATCAAGAGAAAGAAATATATTTTCTTGAATATTCCAGCCAGCGAAGTAATCTTTGCCAGTTACTGATTCCAAAAAGCTAACTTGGGCTCCGTCATACAGTAGAGTGAGGGTGAAACTCCAAGCATGCTACATTATGCCCGTACCATCCTTCGACTAATAATTCTGTTTGCTTTTCTAGAGAAACCGTCTGCTGTGCTGAATAGATGTATATGCAGAGGTGGAATAGCGCACATCAATGTGAAAAACATTAAGGCTCTGCAGATTATCCCCATCCCGAACTGTCCTCTGCAACTCGTGTAAGTACTTTCATAATCTTCAAGTACAGTACTGTATATTGAAAGCAGCTGAAAGTTTTGGCGCGCACTGTGCATTACTTGTCAGCAGTACCTCTTGACCATGATCGAATCATTCTGCCTTCTGTCTGTCTCAATAATCGCTCTCTTTAACCTCTTTCAAATGGGCATTGCTCACACAGGCTTGGTAGTGAGGTCGGCAGAGTCACAGCTCAGGATGAACTTGGCCTCATGTCCTTGTATCCACACACAGTGATGAGGAGTGAAAATTTCTGGTATTTTTCCCAACCGCTTAAACCAAAGTGCTGAGACTAATTGGAGTGCTGTTAACACCTCCATGTCTGCACTGTTAACACTATCTGCTTAGAATCAGCGAACATGGCATATATTGGCCATACAGTTTTGCTCGGACTATCTAGCCACTGGATGGACTGACTGAGCTTAGGGAATTTATAAATTGAGTTGTTACTTGTCAATATCTTGCAGCCCGAGTCCTAGATTTTTATTAAACCACATAAACAAATTTCATTTTATTAAGATCTCGCAACCAAAATCCACCAGAGCTTGTGTGACTTTAACTAGAATTATTGCATCCACTGAGCAGCTAAATTACACCACAGTAATTGACTGTAATCTGCTTCATACACATCGGGGAAGTAAAGGACAGGCAATATATACAATAATAGGGACAAGCAAAGGAGAGAAAACCTGGAACCAACCAAATCTCTGCGTTGCTCTGGGCTTTATTCCAATACAATATAAATCTGTCCAACTCTTTCTGCTTAAAGTAATTGTTCCGATTCAATATTAACACAAAGGACACCTTTGAACTCTACAAATGTGTACTATATTGCCTAAAGTTACACAACACAGAGATTCCTATCTAGAAACCTGTGTATGTGGTTAAAGGGGGACATGGTAAACAAAATGCTTCTCTCAAGTGATTCTGTTTAAGGCTAAGTCACCTTTCCAAGCATGTTCAGACTAAATTCCTAATAAGGCCAAAACATTCAGCAAACAAATACATTTTTATTCATACTGTCAGAAGCTGCAGTCCCCAATGAGGTGCTACATTGTTATTGAAGAATTTGCCCAAAATAGTGATGGACAAAGTTTAGTTACCTTTTTTTTAATTAAAAAATTTACCATCATGTTTCAGTGCTGGGATCAGAAAGCAACAGTGCAATGGTTAATATTTCTGCTACTGGCAAAACAAAGTATTGGGAATCTGTATTTAATTCTGATAATAGTCAGAGCCCTATGATAAATTTTGACCTGATTGTTCAGTGCCTTGGGACGTCCTCCCGACGTGAAAGGCACTCTAGAAATGTAATTTTGTTGTTGTTGTTGATGGACCAGTCACTTTCCCACATTCTTACTGTAAGTTTGTGATTTCAGGCAAAATTGATTTAACGCTCCACACACCTGTTTACCTAGCAGTAAGTAGGAATCAGGTTGTTAGCTGATTGACGGATCACATTCCAGGGTTAATAATCCTTCAAAAAAAAATGCACATGTGGTTATTCAATCCACGACTGTTTGTGGGACATTGCTACCCACAAAATAAACTGTCAATTCACTTTACAGTATATTCTGTGAAGTGCTTTGAGACATCTCAAGGAGCTATAGCAATTCTAAGGATTATTACAGTATTAACGTGAACTGCTTTGTGCAACTGCTGCTCATGTGAAGAGAAAGTTGAGGAGAAACAAAACATGCAGGAGTGAATTGTTGTTGAAGCAATGCTGTGACACAATCTCACAATGTAACCGTTTATTCCATGTTAATGCTGTTGATTTCTATTACAGAGCCACCTTGAAGAATAACCGTAAGGTCTGCCTGAACCCCAAGTTGAAATACCTTTGGAAAAATAGATTCAACAGGTCAGTTCACAAATTCTTTCAATTTAAAAGAAAATCACAGGCTTGAAATGATATTTTGACTGAAATGTGATAGCTTATCGGACGGTGAAAATAATCATTTTTATTATTTTCATTATTTTTTAAATAATTTTGGGGGGGCTCAGAAATGTTGTGGATTTTAAGAATACATATTCTACAATGTAATACAATTTGTTTTGGGCTGATATGATTTCTTGCGGCAAAATACGGTTTGTGTAATTCTTTCTTTTTTGATTGTTAAAAGATTCCCATGGAAATTAGCACCAAGTGATGCTGAAGTTGAAGCTAGTTGAGCGGAGTTTAAGGAAATGTACTTATTCTCCCCCGGGTCTGGGAGTGCTTGATGAAGGACCCTTTGCGTCCAGTTTGGAACAATACTCAGCAGCAATTGCTGTGCACCCAATTCCACCCTGACTTTAAGTTTAACTTGAAATGAACTTGGTTAATGAAGTCTGTATTGACGATAGTATCATTTATTTTACAGCAAATCAAAGATGCAAAAGAGACAATGAAGAAAGCATCCAGCTGTCTGCCGCTGACCAGACTCGGCGCATAAAATCACGCCACACTAAATGCTGTGTGTGTGTTCATATTTAATGTTTTCTGTCAACGCTTGCCTTTATTGCTTTGAGTGCTGCCACACACACACTCTCTCGGTTACATTAAATGCTGAGTATAGCTAGCTATCACTTGCTGCTATCAGCGAAGTAATCTGGCATCTTTTGTCCCTCGATGCATTTTATTGTACAATCCATGTAAGGTGAGCTTAAAGAGTTAGTTCGAATCACGCCTGCAAACATCTGAATGGAACAAAAGTACACGGTAGGGAATATTGCTTTGCAACATGATGGTGCTTTTCTGAACATTAGCAAACTGAAGTGTCGCTGGCAGCACCCAGTGGCAGCAATAAAGCATCTCGGTGGTATAACAGCTTTGAGCAGAAAGCATAGAATGAGACAGGTCATTCAGCCCATCAAGCCCAAATCCTTCCGCAGACCATCCAACACCCACCTTATGTTTTGGGGGTTCATTCTCTATATCCCCAATATCTGGAGGAGTTGTGTAGCCCGGGTTAATTGGCCTCTACTTTTTTTTCCCCCTTCATGGAAGAGTCTGATTTGTGCTCTTGTGACTCCGTGACTGAAGTGGGTCAGATGGACTCACCAGGCAGGGGTCAATGTGAACCTTGTCTTCTTGCATTGCATGTCCAACACAGTCTCATCAGACCATGGGGGAGCCTCTCTGGGTAATTCACACCCCCAAATAGTAGCATTGGCAGAAACCAAGCATTAGATGTCTAGCCTAATGGCCGGGAGGGAGAGAGGCAACAGATTCAGAGGACCAAAATTATTATTTTTTTAACAAGTTGAAACTCGCTACAACTCAAACTCCCACTATTTAAAAGAAAACAGGCTGACTTGTGGCAGCTATTGTTTTGGAGCTTTGTGAAAAGCTTCCAGTAGAATAGCTTGGCTTTTGTTAGCTCTTTATTATACGTGCATTGGCATTCACCAACCTTTCACTGATTTTCCCCAAATTACAATGGCTACAAGGAAGGACCCGTTGTGTGTCTGGGTGTGTGTTTGTGTATCCGTGTGTTGTGTGTCTGTGTGTATCTTTCATCGCAACATCCCATTAAATGTGAAAAGTTAAAGGAGCAAATGGCTTTCATGAAAACAGTGTTTCGCCAAGCCTGCAGATTTTGTACGGAGAAGGGAATAAAAACACAGATGCATTGATTTGGTTCCAATTTTGTGGAAACCTAAGCGCATGTAGTTTATGTGTTGTGCCTGTTCTTAGATAATAACATTGGCCAAGCACTTTTCCATGAAGGTAATCCTTTTTTAAAAAAGAATGTAAGCGATGAAACTATAGTATCCACATTCTATCTGCTGAAGCACACTTTTATTGACTACTTTTTTATACATATACTGTACCTTGTAATTTTTTTTTTACGGAATAAACGTTTTAATTACAGTCTCTCTCTCTCTCGTATCGTGACTCCATGCTATTACTTGTATTTTGGTTATTGTCCACTCAGTGAATCAGTTAATGCTAAATATCCTTTGTGGACTTTTGTGACTGAAGTCTGTTGTCAGTGTCTAGCCACATAATAATCCTTGCATTTGATAGAGCGCTTTTCACGTCTTGAAGACGTCTTAAAGTGCTTCACAGAATATACAGTAAAGTGAATTGACTGTATATTTTGTGGGAAAAATGCGGCAGACAATTGCCCACAACAGTGTTCTACAAACGTTTGTAGATTGAAGGGACCAAATTATTATTGCTTTTCTTCTTGAGGGATTATTATCAAGCGTGTAGAGTAAGCAAACTTGCCCAAGTTTTTGACCTACTGGGAATCAAACCCAGGTATCTGGCTTGCGAGCCAAGAGTTTTAACCACTGTGCTGCAGGGCTCATGCGGATAATGTTTAGATGTACCGGTACTCATTATTCCACATCAGTGGCAACCACCTCTCTCAAAATATGTCCAGTCCCACAATGAACATCAATTCAAATACATGCAGTATGTTTTATTGGCAAGCTGCTTGTCTGGCTAGGACTACCCTAACTATTAGGGTTTGGGTTTGCAGGAGCTGAGTGGGACAAATCCCTACCACCAGTGACTGATCATCTTCTCTAAATTGTTCCGATGAGCCAGCCTGGCTGTGTTGTCATCAGCAGTGTCCTGGTTCAAGCGCCAGATGAATGAGACCGCCTCAGAAGGTGTTCTGGATTCCAAAATTCCATTGCCAAACCTGTCACCTGGCAGCCAGCTCAACTCTAAGGAGAACCTGCTTACCTCAGGCTCACGGAGGATGGTGACTTGTTGGTCTTTCGACATCTAACAAACACAGGTTTGAACTCTCACAATGGCAGGTACCAGAAACCCCCTGCAAGTTTTCTGGTGTCCCATCATGTAAAATACGACGGCCAGATTTTCTTCCCAGTAATTTTGTTTTTTAATGGTTCCTATAAACACTCACAATAAACCCAGCTCCGTGTGAAAGCCTACACATGCCATTCCCCTACTGTGCCACATTTGGGTTCCATGCAAGTCCGGAGGCTCGGTTTTCTGAGGGTTTTGTTAGGGTCACATTGCAAAATGTCAGCTATGCTCAGTGAACTGATCTGGACATTTAATTCCAACCCCGTTCCATATCCGTTTTGGGAGTGATTCATTGTAGATCGCAATCAATGATCAAAGCTCTGAGCTGTGGGAGGAAATTGCCGTGTAAAGTTCAAACAGCTTGAATTTTGCAAGTCAGTTTTCACAAGACATTAGATCATGGTTAGTGCCTGGAAACGCTTCACATGTACACTTCTGAATCTCACCCCAGTAGAAGACATGATGACAATTTGTTAACGTTGCACTGAAAAGCGTCAAACAAAGAAGAGGTTATTTAACCCAATATGTTTGTTAAGGTTAACCTGTAAGTAACTGGCTTAGCACCTGGAGAGAAGATACCTTTGTGGAGTAGGAGAAAATGCACAAGTGGAAGATGCTACACATCCACTGAGAGCATTTACTGATGCAGAATAAAAGGAAAGCTCCAGTGCTGAACACTGAGCTGTTGAACCAATATACTGATATACTGAGCAGCTGGGTTGTTGTGGTTGATGGAGCTCGCAGAGGTTGGATGGGATGGATGGAGGGATCTAAACACAAGTTCTTTAATCAGTTATTATTTGAAAATTTGAATCAACGCAATATTAAACACTGCTGTTCCACATAATCAGATTGTCAGCCAGGCTCAGTGCTAGCACTTATGTTTCTGAAGGTTGTCAGTTCAAGTCTCACGTTGGGACTTAAACTCATACAGTCTAAGCTGACACTTCCATGCTGTGCTGGGGTAGGAGCTTTGAATTGTTGGAGGTGCCATCCTTTGAATAAGACATCAAACCAAGGTACTGTCTGCCTATTCAGGTGATGTTAAAGCTCCCATGACACTATTTGAAAAGAGAAGGGAGTTTCTCACCACAAATACAATTGGTCACTCACTCCATGCTATTTGGTGGACATTGCTACGCACAAATTGGCACAAATTGGGTTTTCATATACACAATCATTCATTTCACTTTATGATAAATCCTCTGTAGCTTTGGGACGTGCTCCTGACCTGAAAGGCACTGTACCAAATGCAAGGGTTATTATATTATTATATATTATAACCATTAATAACTGGAACCTATGCCCTTGGATTTAATTTATCGTAACATCCTCACTGCAAATGAATCCATCAGTTCACAACGGCAATCCAGGCACACAAAGTACTACACCAGGCACTGAAACCCATCAACCAAACCTGACTGGTTCTATCATTATCTCACATCTGTTGAACGCTCCCCAAAAAAATCACACAGAAATGTATACACCTGCAAATAATTTTGCAGTGGGTACCAGATATATCAAAAAGAAAAACACTCAACATTTTGTTCCACTTTGGAGAAAGTGTTTTTTGTTAAGACTTCTCACTCAACAAGTTAAATTTTGAACTCCTTCTTCCCTCTCGCCCTTCTCCCCCTCCCCCTCCACCATGGGAACTTTTGTGCAACCTATGCATGTTCGCTGATTTCTCAGTAAACACTGCACTACAAATATATAGCGCATATGATAGATGGCAATGGTGCCCCATGTTGGTTAAGCAATTCTTGAATCTCTACAGAGGTTCAAAAGTTTGGATAAGTTAATTAATCACGGCTGTTCTTCCAAATAACATGCAATAAATATCATACACAGAACTCAAAGCAAATTTTTTTTTTTAAATGTCCTGAAACTGTAGAGTTCAGTGTGCTGGAGCACCACATCTTAACCTTTGTCTAAATTTAAGAGATATAATTGGGCTTTATCTATATGTACCACTAAGTTGGAGTCTTGTAGCTCAGTGGTTAGAGCACATACCTTACAAGTGAGAGACCTGGGTTCAATTCCACGCAGGACAAAACCTTGAGCAAGTTTTCTTACTCCACATGCATAATAATAATCCCTCAAAACAAATTGGTCATTTGAATCCATGACTGTTTGCACAAATGGCTGCCATGTTTCACCCATATCTACAGTCAATTCACTTTATAGTATATTCTATGAAGCGCTTTGAGACATTGAGAAGACTTGAAAAACTCTATAGCAAATGCAAGGATTAATTTATTATTATTATTATTAAGTTTTAACAAACCAGCTGAATTCCCCATTCCTCCCAATGTGGACACTTCTGACACATAATAGCTGAACAATAAGCTACACTCGATGATATTGAGAATGTCAAAACAATGCCACTGGGACTTAGTATGTGCAGCTGAAAAGAGCTTTACAGGAAATTGAAAAAGCAATAGAAGAATGATATTGACTTCCAGTTTCAGTCTGTGTAACTTTGGAAGAGGGAAGAACGCTGATCATAAGTCTCTGGTCAAGTCAATGCAAGGCAGACGGTTGTTTGCCATGCGTTGGGAAACTCTTTCCTCTACGCTGAAGGGTGTAAAGGCAGCATTATTGGCCGCTGGATTAGAACTTCAAGGGTTTGACTCGTTCTAAATCTTGTCTCCCCATCAATTGTTTCACCCCCACTCGCCAGTTTTCTCTTCTCACACTCCTCAAGTGGAAAAAAAATGACTCTTCCCAATCTCCTTCCAATTACCGTCGATCAAATGCTCCAAGATGTTATTCTACGTGAAGGTTGCTGTATAACAAGATGTGGAAAGTGCTATATCAAATGTAACGATTACTATTATTATATATGATTATTATAAGTGTTACCTTTCCCAATTGGCATAATTCTTCAGTGTGATTCGGCATGAGTGTCCGAAATACAGTAGAGCCCGACGCTGCTTTACCTGGTAGTCACACCCACTCACACACAAAATATAATAGAGCTCAATCCCGGTCTCCCCCGATGTCCGCACACACACATACTTATACTCTATAACAGAGCTGAATCTCAATCTCTCCCACACATGCACTACAAATGAGCTCCATCATGCCTCAATATTCACAATGCATGTGTCAGAGGTATCTTTAAATAACAGTCAGGGGTGAGTTTTCTGGCAGAATGTTCTCCTTTAACCAGGAGCTCAGCACCTCATTGTTCTGTTATTTCGGGTGAAATTAGTCAATTTAGCACAGACCCTGGGATCTGTTCAATGACTCATTTACTCACAATAAAATCAGGTTGCCGCCCTGTTGCATTCCCGAGGAAATATTGTACTGAGAACCAAATGGCCCTGACTCAAACATGAGCAACATATTTATTTGCAGTGGAACTATTGCGACTTATTTTACACAATTATCTCCAATGAATTGGTGTAATAAGATATTTGCAAGACCACTTCAAAGCAAGTGGGTAATTCATCAGAATACAGTCCTGCAATTGTTTTGATTGAATGTGAAGTTAAGTACATATCAATAAATGTACCAGGTACAATTCCAGGCAGTCTATTGAGAGGACTGAAAAAATTGGAAACATAGTTCATAATTATAGCCTCAGATACTCAGGAGACCGGTCTCCATGTACAGCAGAGCATATGGTCTCAATACAGTATTCACCACACACGTACTGTAATATATAACACATGCCTATCAGCGTTACGTTTCCCCTTGCAAATAAATAGGACCAGCATCTGCACAGACCCAATTGTCGAGAGCATAGGTGCCAAGGACCGTGTCAAGGGTTACGTGAATGGTCATTCTTGCAGCTCACTTGTGGACTTTGCAAAAGCAGTTGGCCATATTTTCGGTCATTCCCATAGAATTGCAATAATTAAACTGATTGCACCCTCACAAAGCAGACATTAAAGGGGCACCTCATCCATTCAACTCCCCCCATAAAAAAAACGACCTCAGCTGACAGGAGAAAAAAACACCAGAAAAGCTGCACGTCACCTCTGGTGTGATGCAGTTAGATGTGACAGCATTGCAATGGTCCCCACAGTGCAGCAACACTCGTGTGTTACAGTGGGCACAGATACAATACAACACAATTCACATCTACACAATACCTTCCACATTGAGAGGATGCCTCAAGGCTTTTAGCAATGCTGGATGGGCACCATGTTCAAGATGGATGGATGAATAGGGAGAATGTTGGCCGAAAGCAAGGAAATGAGTTAGAGGGAATCTGGGATGGAGTTCTTTAGAGTGATGGCAGAGTGGCTGAAAGCTCAACCATCAATGGCAGGCAGGAAAGGGCGTAGGACATAAAGCAGATTAGCATTGGTCATTCACATCACGGTCGCTGTGTTTTCCTAGATTAATAACAGTCACTGCACATAAATAATAAACCTTCCATTTGATATAGCGCCTTATCACGTCATTGAAACATCTCAAAGCGCTTCACAGAGTATACTGTAAAGTGAATTGACTATGTATGTTGTGAGCTAAATAATTACCTTAATCATTAAATCACCTTGAAACATTTAAAACATTTTAAGACAAGATAATAAAATTACAATTTTCAATCAAACAGCAATATTGCACCAAGCAATAGCAAGTTGTAAAAAAAAGTTCCGCTGGAATGCCTGCACTGAAGAGCAACAATGGAAGGTGGAAAGGAAACACACTTTACAAACACCAGTGATTGATGAGCAACTCAGGAAGGATGGCAGGATAGAGCTCGCGAAGTGGAAGCGTTTGATCCTTTTAATGGAATAAATAGGTCCTTTGTAGCATGGACTGAGGATGAATAATTCGTCTGAACTAGTCACATTTCCCAGTAGAACATTCAGGAAATTAATGTGAGAGTGAGCAAAGGCTTCCTTTTAAGTGGATGTTCTCATTAACAACAAAATTACAGTTGTACAGTGCCTTTCACATCAGGAGGAATGTCCCAAGGTGCTGGAATAAGAGTGTCCATTTATTGATGTGCCCTGAACACTGTGATACACCCACCCTGCCCTGTGCCAAAAATGATAGGCTGAGGAGGTTGTATGAAGTTTGAAATAAATTCAATACTGTACTTAGAACATGTTTTTGGTCAAAAGTGGGAGAAATGCTGGATTGTGTGTGGCCGGCACGCATGGAATCTCATCACTCATAGTGATGCACCTGGCAATGGAATAATTTGGTTCTGTCTGCCTGTTCAGGTTCCGTCTGCCTGTTCAAGTGAGTGTTCAAAACCCCGCAGCATTCAAAAAGAAAAGGGATTTCCTCCCAGTGTCCCCTAGATACAATTCATTGAGTTTGTGGATATTTGTGGGACATTGCTCTGCGCAAATAGGGACAATTCAATGATTTCTGATTTCAATGAACAGTAGAGACTGAAATGCACAAATACTGCCTGGAAATGCAATGATCAGCCTGATGCTGGGAGCATAGGATTGAGGTGGGAATGTGATGATGTTGTCTGTGAAGGGATGATGCCAGGATTAGAACGGCTGAATATTTTTGCTGCATTATATTATGGGAGTCACTATATAGAACCTTCCTCTAGAAGATGTAGTGAAGTCCAGGTTTTGGTAAATTTTGCGTGCTGTGTTGTACGAAAAAGCCAACTGTGCCTCATTTCGCATCCCTGATGATGGTTAAAGACTCGAGACATATAAGCAAAAGAGAGGCTGAGGATCATCGAAGAACTGTTTATCCTGGGGCTCAACGTGTTTAAGGAGTTCTGCTTCTGGCAGTCAATTTGGGTCTCACAATACATTTGGGAATATGACAGAGTATAGAGAATTACAGCTAATGGACTTAATTCTGGGAGTCAGCTTCATTGGTTTTCATAGTTTGAACTTAAATTTGAAACATTCCCACATAAATTATAGATTTATGTCATGTTCCTAAAGGATTTGTGACATGGCTGCATTTTTGGTCTTTGAATGATAGTGTTTTTTTTTAATGGAATTAATCCTAAAAATAACTGGCCTTAACATGGAGCCCACAAACATGGGCATTGTTAGAACTCAGTGTGACACATTTTAAATGGGATTGAAAAAGTAAATATTATTTTCAAACAGTAGAACTAGAGGACGTGGGTTTAGTGTTGTAAAGAGCAATTTCAGGAGAGAGACCAAGATATATTTATTTACTTGGAAGCCAGAAAGAGTAGTTCAGACGAAGGTGCTGAGACTCATTTTTATAATGCTGTGACGGGAAAACAGCAGTGGAGACAGCCTTGTGAAGATGAGATCAGATGGGTGAAAGGACATCGGAACCAATCTGTAGAGTCCTGTAGCATATTGGTTAGAAAACTTGCCTTGCGAGTGAGAGGACCCGAGATCGATTCCCAGGTGGGGTGAAATCTTAGGCAAGTTTCCTGACTGACTGCACACCCCTCTGTTTTCCCAGGGTTTTGGGACGTCCTCCATATGTACAAATGTAATTTTGTTGTTGTAGCAGTAAAGTGGAACCCAATTGTTAGTCAATTGTGGAACACTGTCCGTGGGTATTAATCCCTTCTGAATGAATGAATGAATGAATGAATGAATGAATGAATGAATGAATGAATGAATGAATGAATGAATGAATGAATGAATGAATGAATGAATGAATGAATGAATAATAAAAAAAAACACAATTTGGTCATTTAAATGCATGACTGTTTATGAGACACTGCTGTGCACAATTGGCTGACGCATCTCACCCACAAAACACAGTCAATTCACTTTACAGTATATTCTGTGAAGCTCCTTTAGACAACTCAACTACAGTATTTAATAAGGCGCTATGTCAAATGCAAGGATTATTATTAATATTGTGATATTAGCTCAACAACGTATCTCCCATGTAGATGAGTGAGAAGAGAGAATAAAGAAAGCATAATCCTTTCATTTGATATAGGATGTGAGCTATAAGTTGCACCAAAAATTGAAACAATACTACTTCCACGTCATGTAGAATCAGCATTGAAAGTTTACAGTGTTGCGTCTGTGCTGGGGCTACCTTCCCCACTGGAGCCATGCGCATTAATTCTATTCCCCTGCTCTTTCCTCAGAAATGCCTCAAAACCATAAGGGGCAAAATTAATTAATCTAAATTGAAAGGCACTGAGGCAGCTAGGGAGCAAGAGGAAGAGATCAAAGAGACGCTTCACGAGAGCAATGCATCAACGTGCCGCAAAGGTTTGATCTTGCTGTCATGTTCAAAAGCAACAACAACAACTTGCATTAAATATCGCCCTTCACTTGGGATAGAGTCTCAGAGCACTGGGAAAGAGAAATGAAAACAGATAGTTATTTATGATTTGTGATAGTTATTAAGTAGTCCTGTAGGTCAGTGGTTAGAGCATTTGCCTCGCAAGCAAGAGACCTGGGTTTGATTCCCAGACAGGGTGAAATTTGGGCAAGTTTCCTTACTCCTCATGCCTTTGTTTGCTTAGCAGTAAGTAGGAATGCAGTTGTTAGTTGAGTGGCGGTTTACTTTTCTGGGGGTAATAATTCCTTGAAAGAAAAATAATAATTTGCTCACTCAATCCACGATTGTTTGTGGGACACTGCTGTGCACAATTGGCTGCCGCGTTTCGCCGACAAGCTATAATCAATTCACTTTACAGTATATTCAGTGAGACGTCTTGGTTTTGAGACGTCTTGAAGATGTGATAAGGTGCGACATCAATTGCAAGGATTATTGTTATTATTTGTGCCACTACTTTATTGTAACAAAGAAAGATTTCAAAGCTTACCAACAAAAAATATAGCAATTAAAAGACCCTGACCCATTATGCTGAGCTCTGGAGTTATGAATAAGAACAGGAAAAGGTTTTCACCCTGTATGATACTGCAAAGAAAACACATTATTAATTTTTTATATGGATTCATTGCAGATTAATCAAATATTCTGCAAATAAAAACAATTGTTTACGTACTTTTGCTGAAATTACTTTAATTACATTGTTTATCGGCACCGCCTTGAGCCCAGGACTCCCCATGATTTTCCTGATATAGTAGAGGCAAGTGCTTTGTGCAGAGAGTAATGGAAAATAAGAGCAAGAGTGAGCTTTTTTTCTATATTTTCCAGTAGTCACATAGAAAGCAACTCAGGTAAGGGCTGAGGACAGAAAGTATGCTTTTCTCTGAAGAGCACACAGTTCAATTAATTTATATTTGCATCATTCTCAACCTACGACCGCTTGTTGGACACTGCTTTGTGCAATTGGCTGCCCTGTTTCTCCCACAAAATGAACAGTGAATCCACTTCACAATACAGTTTACTCTTTGAAAGTGAGTGAAACACTTTGAGATGTCTCATTGTATTATATTAAATTCAAGGATTATTATTACCACTGCTAATTAACTGCTGCACTTGCCTACAAGTTACATAGTGAATACAAAATCATGTGAAGCTTTTTAAGATGCCTCTTAAAGAGAGGCAATGTGATTGGGACCTAAATAAAATACAAGGATTATTATTATATTATAATATTCTGTGTTTCTCCCCCGGAAGTTCAGGCACAGCGTTAAGAAGAATAGTACCTTTGTATGTCAGTAGAAGGGAAAGGAATACATCATTAGCAGGAAGGAAATGGGAAGAAAAGTGACAGGACAGAATGTTTATTATCCAATAATTCCTGCTGGAACTATTGGGGAATAATTCCTCCAATGTTTGCTCCAATGGGGAGGAACGGGAGATGTTGGGTAAGGACAGGATCGGATTTAATCACATTGTTTATTAACCAGCTTTCAACTCCCCAATCACCCAGTCGAGCAGCCTGCCAAACTGCGTATGGAAAGTGGAGCTTGGCGGCACCTTTCACCACCCACCTTGTGTCAGCTGTGATCCTCTGGAAAGGAGAAGACAGAAAAAACACAAGGAGTATCATTAACTCCCAGGCTGCTGTGTTATAGCCAAAGTACCAGCACTGGCCTCATTTTCCTATTGTGCTATTGAAGCACTGCCACAGGCCAAATATAAAGCAGCATTGCAGTGATAACACTGTATAGACACAGATACCAAACCCAAAGAGGCAAAGCTGGCCTCAGTCTTAGTGTGTACACAGCATCAGAGGATAAGTGCAACAGTTTGTTCAAACAGAAGGATTCCTTAATATCCTGCCAAGGATCGGCCAAATAACTGACAGACTATTTCATTTTAGTCTGTTTTTAACATTTAGAAAAAAAACTTTGCTCCCTGGGAATCGAGTTTTTAAAGTTAGTCAACTGCATAAACTGCGCTGCTTCGGAGAAGAGAGTTTTATGAACGGGTTTGCAAGCGGCACTTAATATAAGAAAAATTCATATAAAACTCAGCAAAAGACTTGCAACGACCGAGAGGTACACTTCGTTGGAATGAATCTGATAGCCAGAGGCACAAAACAAGCCAGTGCCAGGAGGAGATTTTAGTTTGATCCACTCTGGACTTACACTGTGCAAAATTCAAACCATTCGCCTTCTAAATACACAGTGACCACACTTTACAGTAAATCCTGCAACAGGCTTTCAGAGGGCTCAACGATGTGATGAGGTGCAACAGCAAACCAACGATTATTATTATTAATAATAAACAAAGGATTTCTTTGTAGATTTGATTCAACCTTCTATAGTGCTGGTGCCCTTTCTTTAACACAAGATTTATTTTGTATTATACACACACATTCACCACATTTCTTCCATTCTGTTCATCTCTGTTTAATCTCTAGGGAGCTGTATGACGATTTGAGAAACAAACGCAACAAATTCAACCCAATTTATCTCCCAACCGCCAGCTCCCAACGACCGCACTGAGGATCAATCAAGCAGAGAGTACCATTGAGACGTGTTCCAAAGCTTTGGTGTTTAGTTAACAGCCCTAACTTCCTTCATTGACCACTGTATAATGCTCCATAAACTTCTGACCCATCAGATTACACTATTCCTAAAACAACTCACTTTGAGAACAGAGGGAAGCTCGGCTGATAAATGTACATTTTTGGACAGATATGCGTCTGAAATAGTAAGTTTACATTCTTCCACTGAATCTCCATCAAAGGCATATGTGCATCCTGTTATGGTTAGTGATAATCCTTCTTTCTGGCTCATGCATTGTGGCTACACTTCTACTCTAGGAGTCAATCCTTTCCACACCTGCTCATACCCTGGTCCTCTACCCACCCACTTAGCTCGCCCTTCTAGGACCTTCTCCCTATCCTTTGCTCCTCTTTACCCGTCTTCAAAGTGCACCCGAATTTTTCCTCATCAAATGCACCAACAGTGGCCTCCCCTTTCTCCATGGCTCTGTATCAGACTCTGCCATTGCTCTGCAAGAATACCCAGGTGAAGGGCACTAGATAAATGCAAGTTGTTGTTGTCAATGTCTCACTTATGCAGCAAGATGCAGCTCACGATTCCGAAAACCATTCAAAAGCAGCATTGAACTACACATCTTGATTGCATGCTCAGGCAAGGGAAATTTTTGCTTTGTTTCATTGGATCGTCTGCTGAAGATTGTTACGCAATCATTAGAAGGATTTGAATTAGTATAGCTCCTCCAATGGCAGTTACCATCTGTCCAAGTACTGTACTGAGCTTCAAAGAGGTTTCATGTTCGAAGGACCATCTGTGCTGAGCTAGGTGTTAACCAGAGCCACAGATGAAGTGTTACAGTGAACCTCAACATCCCCTGAATGAGTTGTCTTGCTATCCAGGGATCATTGCTGAAGGTGTGGGTTGAGTGAGATAAATGGGCAAGTTTAAGCTTGGCTATGCTGGTGCTCAACTGAACCCAACTTTAAGTGTTCTGGGACAGTACCCTACATAGAGGGTGCTATATAAGATCAAGTTGTTGAGTAGTCAACCAACACATCCACTGATAGTCCAAGCTCATAGACTCACACACTCACCCTGACACTTGTCTTTCCACACACACATACACACACAAGGACAGATACACACACAGGTACAGATACTCACACAAATAGTATGGAAGGCTCATAAAGGGCAGCCAGTGGCTTCAGGAAGACATCAGTATATCCCCCACTTTGTGAAGAGGAAGAGGTAGAAAATATCTAACGTGGAAGATTCAAAATGAGCAATAAAACAATTCTGCTAAATGCAGATCAACATTCTAAGATTATTTTTCAAAACATTAAATAATTTCACTTCCTTCTGCTCTGCCATAATGACTAATGCTTTAGCTTTTCTTGGCACGTAATTTAATTTTATGTAATTGTGTTTATTCTGTAGAAACGTTCCATTTATCTCCATATGACGCAAAGCACAATGCATCTTTTGGAATATTGGATGCGACAGCTGAAATATGTTTCCAATACAAGCGTCTATTTATTTAATGAGAAAAATGGTGGCTTTCATAGGTGCACCCGCATGTGAAAATGTAGCAAGAATACAAGTGGAATGTTGAATCTGCTGACCGATAATCTGAACTGATCATAAAACCAAGATAAACTCGTACATCCCGTTCACATCGGAAAGTACATATGTGTGGACATTATATGAGGTAGACGTTTAAATCCGTTTTATAAAAAAAAAGCATATGCAGGCAAACCAGATTGTCAGGGAATATGATGGATCAAAGCTCCGAACTGGCAGCTCTCGTACGGTAGATCCGTAAACTTGTGGAGTCCTGTAGCTCAGTGGCTAGAGCACTCGCCTTACAACGTGAGATCTGTGTTCGAGGTCTGGGTGAAACCTTGGGCAAGTCTCCTTACTCCACACGTCTAATAATAATCCCACCAAAAAAACACACAATAATAAAATTGATCATTTCAATCCACGACTGTTTGTGGGACACTGCTCTGCGCAATTGGCTGCCGCGTTTCACCCACAAATATACAGTCAATTCATTTTACAGTATATTCTGTAAAGCGCTTTGAGACATTTAAAAGATGTGAAAAGCGCTATATCAAATTTAAGGATATTATATATTATTACTGCCTGCCCCCACGCCCAGACGCATGGCTGTATATAATATCATGTGAAACTGGAGAACCATGCGCAGTGCTGGGAGCCTGCGGTGTGTAGACACACCAAGCCAAGCAAATGACAACTCACACTCAAAGCACTTTACAGAGAGCTTGAAAACCCAAGGAAATGAGGGTAGGGGTTAGAAAGGATTTGAAGGTGAGGTTGAATTGTAATTTTTTTTAGAAAAGTTTTTAGAGCAGCACTATACTGGCACACATCCTCCTAAATGCCCAGGAATAGGCTGAGGGCAAGAGTACCTCCGATTATCCCATTACAATACTTTGTCATGTCACTTTGTCCTTACAAGATTGCAGATTCCCTTGGGGGAGAGGAGTGGAGTAATGGGGCCTGTGGGCAGTAAAGGGAACTCAGACTTCAATGGGCATTTATGACTGTGATTGAGATCACGGAAATTTCTGTGATATTAAATCTAATATCAGATTGTGAAACTCACTGCCCAAAGCCGTGGCTGAAGTATAGATGCATTTAAGGGGAAGATAGATATTCGCACGAGGGAAAAGGGGATAGAGGGGCATGATCGGAAGTAATGAATATATGGAAGCCCGTTTGGAGTATAAACATCCTATACACCCTCCTTCCATGTTTCCATTACAACATCAAGTTATTTTTTAAATGAGTGAATCTTCCTGGCCTCAACCACCGTACTTGGTAATTTGCTCCAGTCATTATTTAACCTCTCAGTGAAAGAAATACGTCCTGAAACTTCCCTTTGCAACTCTAAATCTGTGTCCTCTAGTTCTACTGTATAGCCTTAAAGTATTGTTCTGAGTTTACATTTTCAATCCTATTTACTATTTTATACGCCTCTTTTACACGTCCCCTCTGAGAAGCCTCCTTTCAAGACGAGGAGCTCTATTTTGTCTAATCATCGCTCAAAGATCATTCCTCCAACACTTGGCATTATCCTTGTCTGTCTCCTCAGCACTGCCTCAAAGGCAGCCCCTTATGTCATGTTGACCAGAATTGTACACAGCACTCTAAGTGCGGTCTGACATTCGCTGGAGTATAACGCTATAACATTATTTTAACACTATAGTTTTGCCCACAAAGTCTACAGTCAGTTTCAGTGCACAGTATTCTGTGAAGATGTATAAGGTGCAAAATCAAATGCAAGGATTCTTATTATATAACTGGAGTAGGATAACATAGACTGTGCGGATACAAGAAAATCACCTCCACAGAATGCTTCATTCGCCTTGTCTGTGCCAGGTTGCACATTCCCAGGCACTCAGACTCCACAAGGCATTTCTGATAGTGATTAGATGAACAATGGTAGGCTTGTCAATTGTCATTACCAGTCACTCCTAGAGAGCACAGACAGGTGATGGAGATCCCATTGAGATACTGTATTCCCTCTACTGCAGAACTTTGCTGTGTGTTCCAGGAACACGTCAAAACTGAATTCATGATTTCCTCCCACCACCAAAGGCAAGAGCCACCCTCTTTCCCCCTGCAATAACTATGTGACTGCAAGACTGCTCTTTGCATTAGCTCCGGGCGGAACTTCATATATTTATTATATTAATATATAATATATTATAGATGAGCTATATATAATATATAGCTAATATAGCTATATATTAACTATAATATACTTATTATAGATATAATGTTATTTATACCTATGATATTTATCAAATGCAAGATTATTACTATATTTAATTCTATTTGTTCCAGTTTAATTCTATCATTATATAAATGCTTGCACTGGTCCGTAAAGCAATGCGGTTCAACATTTCGGTGTGAGGCTATCGCCCACCGATCCAGTTGTACACAACTCTTCAGAGGATTGTTACATTTTGTGATTAGGTGGTGGATAGACCCCTCCAACGTGGAATGTTGAGTTGGAGCAGGGAATGACTTTAGAACAATACAGTAATAATATTAATCCTTGCATTTGATATAGAGCCTTATGTCATCAAGACATCGCAAAGCATTTCATGGGATATAATGTAAAAGTGCATTGACTATATACTTTGTGAGCAATTTCCACATAGCAACACAGTACTCCACAAACAATCATGGATTGAGTGATGAATTGTATTTGGGGGATTATTATACAGGACACCGGGAGAAACTCCCTTCTCTTTTCGAATAGTGCCATGAAATCTTTGAAGTTCATTTGAATAGGCAGAAGGGCCCTTGGATTAATGTCTCATCTGAAGGACGGTACTCTTGACAATGTAACACGCCCCCAGCACTGCATTGTAATGGGACTTGAACCCACAACTTCTTGAGGCTTTTCTAGAATATAAAAGCTTGCAATAATGGAGGATCCGTTACATTCCTGGCTGTTGAGTTACTGTGATAAGGAGATGAATAATTTGATCTCATCCTTCTAGAATACCCAGCTACTACTTCTCCATTACCTAGCAATAAGCATCTCACAATACACAACCCATTTCACATTTACTGTATTTAATAACACAGCACTTTTTCTTAAATGTAAGGACATCTGGCATCTTGATCACAACATCCCTTTCTGTTAGACCATTTCAGTTATTGATTAGTTTCTGTATAAAGCATTGCTATCTTATATCTTATACCTTTCACAAGCTTGAACGTATGTTTTCCTGATCTCCCTTTGGTGTATCTGAAAGTATTGCCATTGGTCTATCAACAAGTTCATT
Organism: Hydrolagus colliei; assembly: GCA_035084275.1. Lineage (NCBI taxonomy): Eukaryota > Metazoa > Chordata > Chondrichthyes > Chimaeriformes > Chimaeridae > Hydrolagus > Hydrolagus colliei. The sequence goes on from CM068748.1 coordinate 17,741,638, forward strand.
TATCTGCAATCGAGAGTCCCTCAGGCTCTCTCTCCCTCACCTTGTTTACAGTCTGTCTCAAGATGTACTTTTTTGATCACAGTTTCAAGGGGTTGAGGGCACTTTCCCCTTCCCCTGTCCAGCACCCCGGAATTACAATTAGGAAAGGCAAGCAGATGTCAGGTCATACATCATAAACTAATTTTTTCGAGAGACACGACAAAACTTGGCTCAAAGTACTGGAACTTTCAATGGTGGTGACCCATCAAACCTCCATGCGGTGGATGGGAACCAGCACACATAGACTTCGCTAAAGCCTCTGGGGTGGAGGTTGAGATGGGGGCAGCTTGGTGGAACGTATATTTAATCAGAAACTATAACAGCGCTCTGTTGGGAGACCCTCTCAGTTGAGAAATTGTGGCTTTGGCAATGAAAAGTGTTTCATTCTGAATGCTTTTAAAGTTTAGGGAAATGAACTAACAGGGGTCCTGTTAGACACAAGTGGCTTTTGCTTGTACAAATAGATAAGGGAGCCAGAAATCACTTGATCCCACTGGAGAGGTCTAACAGTACAGAAATAACACTACTTAATATATATTTTTATTTTTCTGGGAAATTAACATAATATTCCAGTAAAATGTTATCCAGTTTCTGACCTGGGTGTCCCAGATTAACCAATAGATAAAACTCTTCATTAAAAAAAATTACACAGACCATAAATGTCCAGAATGGATCTATCCTCTCAACATTTCACAGTACAATAAGGTGAAACTCAGGATGCGTTTTGAGACCCTCTCTTTTATTCTAGACTGGTGGGGCAAAAGCTTAGGCAAGTTTCCTTACTCCACATGCCTGTTTGCCCGGCAATAATTAGGAACACAGGTGTTAGCCAATTGGTGGATTACTTTCTGGGGGTAACAATCCCTCAGAAAAATCTACATAATAAGAATTTGGTCACTCAATCCATGGCTGTTTGCGGGACACAGCTGTGTACAATTAGCTACCATGTTGCACCCACAAAATATGCAGCCACCATACATTATATTCTGTGAAACGCTTTGAGATCTCTCAACAACATGATAATGCACTATATCAAATGGAAGGATTATTATATATTCCTTTCCCTCCCAGTTCTTAAAGAATCTATGGAAAATCAGCATCAAAATTCAGATTGTTTTTAAGCGTTTGCCAAAATTCTGCCACTCTGAAATGTTGTGCAAACAGTGTAAGTTGAGCCCAGATGGAGTTTCTCCTCTTGTCCAAATAGAAAATGCTTGTGCCTCCTTACTGCAACGTCACTGGCCCCAGTTCGCTGCCAATGCAGAAACATTCACTAGCACAACTCAGATAACTTTCAATCCAAATACTTTCCACCCACTAATCTCAGCACCATTCATAAAAATGTTAAACGTTTTGGAGGTCAAATCAATTCTCTGCGGGTTAACCTCTTTTTATCTGACATCTGTTTTGAAGTCAAATTCTTGATCTCTCCTCTCCCCAACCACCACCTCCCCCTGCCTCCCACACGACAGCAAGTATTAATTAGGTTATTTTGACGATTAGGTTTCTACAGTGTACAGATGAGGTCTGATTCTCAAAGCTCTCCCAAAACTCCACGGCAATTTGTGTGGCAACCTGCTCTGTCTTTGGAACAGCACAGAACTCCTGTCACAAAAACAATTGCAAGAATGGACGAGGACTTGCCTGGCTCAGCAGCTTGTTCGGGTGGATGGTGAAGATTCCTTTTGCACTATTCGATAAGCTAAAGAAGTTTCTCCCTGTTGTTCCGGCCGTCAATTCCCCAGATAAAATGGATAATTCACTTCATGGCTGTCTGTGGAGCAAATTGAGTGCAAATTGGCTGCCATACCCACCCACAAAATACACTATTACACCCCAAACCATTTGAAGTGCTTTAAAGCATTTCCAAGGCATGATAAGGTGTCACATCAAATGCAAGGATTGTTAACATTTATTACAAAGTAATGAGGATTTGAATCATTTCCATTCCTCTGAAGCTGCTCCACAGAGATTACTACAATAGGCTTTGTTGCCCATCCATTGTAAATACTCGCTTACTTACATCACTCCAATTGTCTTTGGGTTGCAGTGACTACATTTCCACTGCCTGCAACACATCATCATTCCATACATGAAATAACTCGCCATGTTTGCTGACTAGTACACACAATCTCTACACTTCACAGTAAATTCTGAGAAGTGTGTTGACGATGTGGTATAAGGTGTTATGCTCAAAGAATTATTATCATTCGTTATTGAGCTGCGTCTCTCTACCTTATTTAAATTTTGTCCCAATAATCTTCCCAAACTATGCATTCACAATTCCTGCCCCAAATCCTCCCCCCCCCCCCCCCCCCCCCACCCCTCACTCCCATCATACACACACCTTTTCAATAAACTGATAAACTGATCTTGACATTCGGATAGTGAAGGAAATGAAAAACATGGAGCTTGCTGATTAAATCCCCAGTTCCAATCAGCACACATATCAATATAAGCAGCACTGAAGCTTGTCAGTAGATATGGGTCAGAGAAACAAATACAAAGCCATCTGCTGGATTCAGACCAGCGTACTGATGTTCAAGACAAATGTTACGTTAGTCCAAAGGGACGTAGAGGTAAATTGCTTCAGACATGAGGAATTGTATGGCAAATGGTATCATTTGCACTCTCCAAGGACCCAAAGGTTGAAGAGTGGGTAACCTTTAAAAGGTTCAGGTAGAGAAGTCATCAAAACAACAATGTTGTGAGGCTTCCCTCATACATCAGAGTAGGAGTTTCAATGTTGCCAAAAACGCATTAACAACCACATATGCTTTTCATTTAACATCTCATATCGAGCTATCCGAAAATCTTTAGGCATCTTTTGTGTGAGTGTGTGGGAGGAGGGCACACTCTGCTTTGATTTTAATTCTGAAACAAAATAGTTTGTTTGTGCAGTTAGTTCAAACCGTCGCGGAATAAATGTTGGACAGAAGAAGACTCTGAGAGACAGAAGTATCTGAACACCTCGGCTTAGAGTGCAACACTACGTCGCTCGTCTGTTTCAGAGCTGTTTGGTTCTCTTCAAATGCGACTTGTCGCATGTGTTCCCATAGAAGTCTACAGAATAAAACAGCTGTGAGATGAACTGGGTTACATAAGTGCCCAGCCACTATTCTGTTACTCCAAGCTGTCCACAGTATAAATAGATAACGAGTGAGAAAGTTGGCATGCAAGAAGGAAAAAAAGGAGGAAAAAACATTCCTTTTCCATTAGATTTTTTGTGAATAGAATTAAATGTATGCATTGGCTTCTTCTTCAAAATGTGTTGTGTTTGTTATCTTATCTGATCCCCAACATGCTGGAGAATGGAAAGCATTTGGGGAACTTACCCCCATTCAGTGTCAGTGTTTAAAGCACTTACATGTCAAGGGAACACAGAGTAAAACTCTCCCTCGATTTGGCCCCAAAGGCATTAGCCTTAACGGTGCACCTCAGATGGGCATCTGCTACTGTGCCAGTGTCCAAGATTTCTCACATTGATTCTCTAAGACCCATCTCTCTCTCTCTCTCTGAGTGAAGTTGCCAATGCATGAGCTTAACCACAAACTGGGATGAGATCTGCCAAAGTCCTCATCCATCAGGCATTTACAGCCAGCCAAAAGAGGATAGATAACAATAACAACAATAAATTGCATTTATATTTATAGTTGATACATGTATTTTTTTTAGCCCTCAACGTCAACTAGATAACTTTCGTGCCAGTCCATATAAGAATCAACAGTTTAATTTAATAAATGAAATAGGGCATCATGCCAGTAGGGAGAGATTAACAGAGTGACTCTCCTGATTTCTTGGTTTTTTTACCATTTCCTGCTGCAATGTAACGAACAGTGGGTTTGTTAATATAATATTAAAAGCTGCCACATTGCCTCCCAATCCTCCTTAAATTTAGACAAATCCTACTCAGAATGTTACAACGGCGGTTTATTTGACCCAGGATTAGGAATGGAAAAAAATAGTCCTTGATCAAACCCATATTTGACATAAAACATGTGTGTGAATCCCATTTTAGAGAGTTTTAAGAATGCACTTATGTAAACTCTCTCTAATGCAACAATTTGCACACCCGGTATTGACTTATGTACTCAGCAAAGCATTCCCAGAACCTCGTCCTTTTCACAGAAGGTTGCAAGCTTTCTTGCCTCAACGATATTGATTGTAAAAGCACGGACTTTGGGGAAAGGCGGCTTGTTCACACTTGTTGCGCACAAGCCTGAGAAGCGCTCTGAGATGCCATCCGGCGTGGAGGGCTCTATATAAATCGAAGTTGTTGTTGTTGTTGCAGAATCCGTACAGTAGCAATTGGACTTCATTGGAGCTGGAGATCAACAGATGTTTCCATTAAATGCATTGGTGTCCTGTTATTGCTCCTCTTTCCTCACCAGTTCCCATGAGGACTGGGATATAGATTTATTCCTCTCGCTCCTGCTTTCTTTCTCTCTGCTTTACCAAGCTGTCACTTTGTTCCTGACAAATTCCTGAACTCAGATTTTACACCAGTTTAGATATAGATGTATAAACAGTAGTTTCCTTAATCCTTATACCCTTTCTCTTTCCCTGACAGGGTGTCTGGATCCCCAGACATGGTTAGCCTGCCCTGACTATCGTAGATTCTCTGTTTGTTTGTATTTTAGACCCAATGTCCCATTGCGGTCTCCTTGGCTCCAACTCCAGTTGCTATGAAATACACCTTTGCCATCTTATTCTTTCACTGGCTTTTTATTGCATTCACTCACACAGGATGTGGCCAATGCATTCCTCACGTCAGTAAATCATTGCAAGCAATCACTGGTCAATGCTCCAATGCTGACAGGGCCCAATTTTGGTGAGTGTACCCTGCGCCATGCTGATGGAAGAGTAAAATATTTACAGTGCAGTCTGTAGCTCCTGCCCCCTGTATACACAGTAAATGCATGCACCACTTATCAATATTGAAGGTTTGCTTCTGTTATCTGAATTTAATAACAACATGGAGCAGGCTCTTGGATGTTTTGCGAGACTGGCGTAATCCACACGCAAGCCCTGAAATTCCACCTAGCCTTAGCCTGTAAAACTATTTTTTCCTAAAATTTGAAGTTCATGTCGAATTTTGAAAAATTCCCAAATCCATTCTGGAAGCCAGTTTTCAACGATTCTTATAACAAACATGGCTTCCAAATTAAAGCCAGTTTAAGAATTTTCCACAAGTTCTGCGTAAGATTTCACCTACAAAATATATATCTCTTTGCAGTGTCCTGTGAAGTTCTCAACAATGTGAAGACATCTCAACAACCTAATAAGGCATTTACTTATTGCAATTACTTACTTTATTATTATTTAATCAAAACAGTATTGCAGACTATGACTGAGTAAAATTTCATGGGTTCAATCCTTTTGTGTGATTCGTGAGCTTCTCTGTCACATAGGGAGAGTTGAAAATCAAGCCAGTGGTATTGCAAGACATATTATGTCTCCTGTCAGTCAGCACAGTCTGTGTCTGGCAATGGTTTTGTCTGGCTATTGTGGCCCATTTATTTTGTCCTCACGCTCAGCTCACAGAAACAGTGAACTTTGAGTTAATGCAAAAAATAAGAGTCAGCATAGCAATGCAACACAGCACAGCAAGATGCAGAGCAAAGCTACCTGCATTCATTGCCAATTATGTGGTCTGACCCATTGCCCAGAGAAGCACAAGTATGATTTATTTCCTATTTCCCACACAATTCCCCACATCGTGGTTTCTCTAAGGGATATTTCCAGTTTCCAGTGCAATGCCAATTGGTGCTAGTTACGACTACTCAGAAATGGCTTGACAAAATACCCGGTGAACAATATATCACTCTGTCCTGCAGAAGGTAACTAAAGCATATTAGGAAGTTCAAACGTACCAAGAAAACTAACATCCATTCATATATAAATAATTGGTAGTATTATTGGTCTGGCTGACTGCATCTTTTGTGGGCAAATGCAGCAGCCAATTTGTACACAAAGAGCCAAGAAGTGAATGACCAATTTTGTTTGGGGAGCGGTAGCTGGTCAGGATACTCCCTCTTTTTTTGAAATAGTGCTGTGGGATGTTTGATATACACTTGAACAGGCAGACGTTACTTCTGTTTAACATCTTATCCAAAGGATGGCACCTCCAATCGTGGAACACATTCCTGAGCACTGCACTGGTGTGTCAGCTTAGACTACGTGAGTTCCAAGTCCTGACCTGAGGATTGCACCTACAACCTTTTGACTTGCAGGCAAGAGTGGAACCAAACTGAGTTTAGCTCAAGGGCAAGTGTTCATTTCACATTGGACGGGATTCAGGCACCTCGACAGCGAGAAGAGACTTTCACCACCGTTAGAATGGGATGGATTTGACCCTGGCGTTAAGAGGTGAAGGGGCAGCACTTCAAAACAGCCTCACCATTTTCAGCATCAAATTAGTTCAAGACAGGAAGCCCATTAGCAACAGCAGCATTTAAATAACTGTAATCAAGCATGTCATAGAGTATTATAGATATCAAGATCAAACTATTTCTCCCTACTAAATAAATTTCATGCTGAAATATTTTGGATTGTGGGGAGTTTATTAAGCTGCTGGCAGAACCATGTTCTGCCCCTGTTTTAAAATAAAATGCGCGCCCTCATTTGCAAACTGGGAATGTTATCTTTGTAAATATTTCTGTGCTTATTGTCATGACTGAAAGCTGTTTTCTCACGATCGCTGCTTGTTGTTGAGCCTGCTGCTCTTGATTCGACGCTGACAGATTTACAGGTGATGAACTGCAGCAGCCAGCCTGCACAGGGAGTGAACTGTTTCCCCCCCTCTCCATCCTTTTAGTGCCAACTCCGTCCATATATCATTGTTGCAGTAGTAAACTACACTTCCTCTGCAACGAAGTCAGAAACAGTTTTTTGGGTTACCCTTAAAACCATAAAGGATAAACTAGGATAAGCCATCCGATTTCTATTTTACTCCATGAGTGGTTCAGTCAAATTGTCAATTTCTGAATGGTAAAGCTAATCCTGGTCAGTGATAGAGTTAGGAAATTAAATGTGAACCCCCGCCCCCCCTCCTCCCTAAATTTATTCCCCAGTAGTTGGAAGGAGGGGTACATTTTACAATAAATCCCAGTTGCTATATGATCTCATTTGCTTAAAGCAAGTCTGGAAACTCCGCCGATGGGAAGATAGAAAAATCTGTTTCTGATCTTTAAGCGGGCCTCTTACATACATGTGTTCTTCTATTTTGGTTTCAACCAATTATAAACCTCAAAAGGGTTTAAAATTATTTTGTGTGAAGCAATCCTGACATGAAAGATGCCATATCAAATGCAAGGATTAAGGTTGTTATTAAAACAGTAATAAATTATGATCAATAATAATAATAATAGCACCTGCTGCATCTATCACATTATCCCTGTAAGAACAGGCAGAGGAGAAAATGTGCCCCCAAAAACAACAATGTTTTGTGATACTATGTGAATGATTATTCACCTTTTAGCAAACAATTGCTGTTTTTTCTTTCCTTTTTCTATTTCGGTATGTCATCCACTTGTTAAACACTTTTCTAAACTGTTGTACTGAATCTTGCAATTCAGTAACTGTTGTACTGAATCTCTGCTCTAAGAGGAGGGGAACGTTTAAAGGAATAAAGCCGGTGGTTAAAATACATGAGGTTTCCAGACAGCTCTCTGATATCCTGCCATCTGTACTTGCATTTGCCTTGTGGCGGCAGACAAAATTAAGATACTTTTTTGGGGGGTTTGTTTCTTTAGGCGCAAGTTAAAGTCTTTATTGCCCATTTAAACGTATCTACATATTAACACATAAATCCCTTTGGTGAAGTTCCTTGTTTATGAAAGTGAGCTATGCCAGTAGTCATGGCTGAGGGCAAATTATACCATTTTAAACAGCGCAGACTACGGACTCTGCAACTCTGGGGGCAGCCATGCATTCAACAGGATAGCTTGGCAGTCACGATCACTGACCATGGGTTTGGCAGGACATCTATTCAGAATGGGTCCTTTAAAGTCTACTTGAGTAACACAGCAACTTGCTTTCACATCACGCCGTTCACACAGGCTAGCGTCTCAGAGCGTTTGACAGTGGCAGAGCACAATGCCGAGCCAGGGGGAGGGAAGGTGAGGACACCCTTAAGAACATCAAGAACAATGAGATGTAAGGCTCATTAGAACATCTTTGCGTATATGTCTAGCAAAGCTTCCCTCAGCCCCTCCAAACTCAGTGGGAAAGTGAAATATACTCTTAGATTTCTTTTAACAGTGGCATAAATGATACATTATAAATATATGCATTTTATGTAGTGCCTTTCATGCCGGAAGGAGTCCTCAAAGAACTTCACGGTACTTTACTGTAAAGTGAGGTTATTGTGTATTTTGTAGGCAAACGTGCCAGCCAATTTGCACACAATAATGTCTCAAAAACAGCCATGAAGTGAATGACCAATGTATTAGCAAGGAACAGAAATACTGCCCTGCAGTTCAAGCTAAACCAAGCCCCCACTCCCATCTGGTTGAGCTGAGCCATGGATGCAAACCCATCTAAGCACACTGAGCATAGCACTGGAACTAAAAGCATTTGAAATAACATGACCTTGGTTAGAGACTTTGGTTATTTGTTTTGTTGGATCGCTGACCTGGGTGATCCCTCTCCTTGTTTCCCTACCACCGCTCACTGCCCTGCTCTCCACCTTGTTCTCATCTATTTCAAGCCTCAAGTCCCAGCCACTGGAGTGAGTTACGGCAATCCTTCTCACTAATGAGAAAACAAATGCTTTCCATTACATGGAGGCATTCTGCCGATTGGATAAATTCACACAACCTAATCGACACTCCTGTAAATCAATCCCAGCGTAGCTGTCCAGCGATGAGATAACCAATTCAACTCCCACACGTGCTGTTTGTTTGCAGTGCCTGATTTTTCTTTGCAATGAAACGTAGTGTTTCATCATTGTTCAATCCTTTTCTGAAAGTAATACACAAGGAGAGATAGCATATGATAAATCATAATAATCCTTACAGTTGAAATTGTGCCATTCATGACAATAATAATTCTTATAATAATAATACTTGCATTTGATATAGTCCCTTGTCACGTTGTTGAGATGTCTCAAAGCGTTTCACATAATATATTGCAAAGTAAATTGACTGTATATTTTCAAGGCAAAATGCGACACAGCAGTGTCCCACAAACAGCCTTGGATTGAATGTCCAAATAATCACTTTTGTCTAACATCTGGAGTCCTATTTACTACTGGGTAAACAGAGGTGTGTGGAATAAGGAGATGTGCCTGAGCTTTCATCCCAATATGTAATGACAGTCATGTTGGAAAGTGGTCTCAAAGCACTTCACAGGATTTACTGTCAAATGTAATGACTGTACCTGTTAGCAAGCTGAACACAGCATTGTCTCGCAAACAGCCGTGAAGAGAATTACCAAATGTAATCATCAGGATCCAAAAATGCAAAGGAACAACAACAAAAAAAATTACATTTTTACAGCGTCTTTCAAGTCGGGCGGATGTCCCACGGAGCTCTCCGCATATTACAACAGTTTGGGAAACTATTAAACAGTGCTAGAAGTCACCATGTGAATATCTTGTTCTTGTGCCCTGTCTCTGTCTGGTGAACTTAAGAACTTACCCTCGGCTGCATTGTTCGGGAGCTGTTATACTGTAATTGAGCAAAGGGGAAGTGAGAATGAGAAAGGCTGTTCATCAGACCTGCCAAATGTCACTACTTTGGAGTAACACTCACTCATTTTGTAACTTACACTGAAAAGCAAACACCCCTCCACGTGCTTTAATGCCTTTCTAAAAGGTCTCACTGTTTTTTATCATAAATCTCATTCCTAACATTTCCCTGATGTTAACATCTCAGCCATTCATCCCATTCAGGTCACCTCATCATTTTAAGTCGATGGCTGGACCTGAAAAGCAACAGCCCATTATTTCCCTCCCTCCACCCCCTGCCTTAGTGTCAACACCATATCCCATTGCTTCCTAGTGAACCAAAAACCTGTCTATTTCTTCTTTCAACTCACTTGGTGGCAGTTCTTTGCGCACGCTCACCAGCCTATTGGTAAAGCAACTCCACTCGTGACTCTGTTCGGCTGTTAGTAGATGTAGCAAGTATGCATTAACAGGAACATGTGCAGCCAGTGATCCCCTAGTAGAGTTCTTGCTCTAAACAGCTTGTCGAAGGTGCAACAAATCGTTCCCTATCCATAAGGAAGCAATTAACTGCGGGGACCTGCTGACAAAAGATATTAACGGCACTTTGAGATGTTCCCCTGATGTGAAAGGTACTATATAACATAAATTGTATTGTAAATTGTATAAGGTTAGTACTTTGCTGTGTTTTCCAAGTCATTTAGCACCGAGTCTCTGTTACAGCAGGTTTACATTGTGCTGTGATGGCCCGCTCAGTTTAAATCCAGTTTATAAAAGTGAATTGGCCTTTGGCGAGACAACGCCGGGTAAACCTACAAAATCCCTACCAGTACCCAGACATTTCTCATTCACAATGGCAGGGCCTAGAGGTGAGATAGGACTTCATACTGAGGTGAAAGTGCAGTATCCCCAACACATCAGGATCCTCCTAGCCATCGCTGCTTCAGCAATGTACTGTAAAAGAACACTGCGCAGCAGGTTGTGCATTCATCGTGTATTCACTTGGGATTTACAGCAGATTATAATGATAATAACAAAAACTCTTGCATTTGACATAGCGTCTCATCACTTCATTGAAACCTCTCAAACTCGGCAGCCAATTGTGCACCACCGTGTCCCACAAATAGTCATGGATTAAGTGAACACATATTTGTTTTTGAGGAATTATTACCCCGGAAAAGCGATCTGCCAATCGACAAACAATCCAAGTTCCTACTTACTGCTAGGTAAATAGAGGCCCATGGAGAAAGGAAATTTGCTTAAGATTTCGCCCTGTCCGGGAAACAGGATTAATGAGGTGTCTGTGCCTTCCACCCGTCCTATGACTTTGCAGCCTGTCTGCACACAATTATCTTATTCGGATCAGCAGCTACTTTGTGGATGGGAAAATCAGAGAGTAATTGGAGGCCTGTATGTGGAGTCCTGCAGCTCAGTGGTTAGAGTATTCGCCTTGCAAGCAAGAGACCTGGGTTTGATTCTAGGCAGGACAAAACCTTGGGCAAGTTTCCACTGATGCGTGCAATTGGCTGCCATGTTTCGCCCATAAATATAGAGCCAATTCACTTTACAGCATATTCTGTGAAGCACTTTGAGACGACTAGAAGACGTGAAAAGCGCTATATCAAATGCAAGGATTATATTATTATCATGTTTGAATTACCTCTAAAATCAATTATGTACTTTGTTTAAAAAAGAAACTAAGCAAATATTTATCTATATTAACACAGCTAATCCTGGGTGAGGATCTAATTTAGATCATAAATACTATACTCAAAACAGTCCTAGCCCTGAAGGACGGGGCTTAGATTTCTTTGTTTCATTAATTTTTAAAGCTTCATAGAGTAACTCAGCCATTTGTTTATTGAAATGGCAAAAGGTTCATATTCAAATTCAACCAGTTACACATACTAGTTTCCGGACACTCGTTCCCTCTGGTGATTTGTCAACGTGTTACAGCGCACTCTGCTGATGCTGTGTTTAGCCTTGAGGTGCCTCGCAATAACTTAATACAGTAACTCAATTTAGCATTAATTTGTCCTATTCGATGGGACCACAATGATCTTTCCCTTGACTTGCTGTTAGTGGATCGTAAATTGGTTAGACATTGCTGGACCCGTCCATGTCTGATTTACTTTGAAATATATTAGCTGTGTTAAAATTGGGCATCTTGCTCCCCTCTCTCTTTCCAATTGTTTTATCATTCACACACGTGCACAAACACATCCTTGGATTAAATCAGTTTGTATATACAACAACAAAAGTACATTTATAGAGCGCCTTTCACGTCGGGAGAACGTCCCAAAGTGCTGAACAATATATAATATATATGTATATTTTTCTTATACTGTATATGTATATATGTGTACACACACACAAGCTGATTGAATAAAATGAAGGTTGACCTTCAAATGAAGGTGAACATGTGGTTTGTTATGGAGAAAAGCATTTAGCGTCATTGCAATGCTTTCAGCAGCCAAAATAGGCTAACATTCATTGGCAAGGCTCCTTTTGAGAGGACTCAGTGGAGGACTCAGCACTTTGAAAATGTTGTTTTGCTGTTTTTGCCGCGGCTTAGTTTGGTCTGAGTTCTTTATTTTGTTCCCATCGCTTGGCTATAAGCATGCTCTGCCACAGCCACACAAACAGTCAGACCCAAGCATCTTGTCAAACATCTTATCAAACCTTTGACAAGACATGATGAGGTTTTGCTCCATCGATACTTCAGTGGTTTCAGGGGAAAATCAATAACTTCAGACTTCAGCAACTCCAGCGAAATTATGGACTCCCTGGGCTGACTGGTACCTTTCATACACAATACTCATGTGATGTGACATAAGGTGACTATCTGCTCTTAACCGCAATATTAGAGCTTCATACATACCATTTGCCTGAAGCAGTCTTACATTGAACCACTGAACTTTACATCGTAAGCCATTCATTTTGATTGGCAATTAATAATAATAATCCTTGCATTTGAAACAGATGTCTAGACATCTCAAAGTGCTTCACAGAATATACTGTAAATTGAATTGACTGTATATTTGTGAGCGAAATGCGGCAGCCAATTGCACTCAGCAGCGTCCCACAATCAGTTGTGGATTGAAAAGACCAATTTTTTTTGAGCGATTATTATTAGGCATGTGGAGTAAAGAAAATTGCTCAAGGTTTTGCCTTGACCTGCCTGGATTCTAACACAGGTCTCACGTTTGTAAGGCGAGTGCTCTAACCACTGAGCTATAGGACTCCAAGATTTTTTGATTCGGTTTACCTGCTTTTCACCCCATACCCTGACAAATGACTCCTTATTTAGCTATGTCGTTCCCTCTTGAAAATTAATATGGACCCTGCCTCAATCACCCCTCCTGGCAGGACATTCCACAATTTAAATCTCTGCCTTTGCTCCAATGGTAATTATCTTAAATTGATGCCCTCTGGTCACTGAATGACTGACCCACCAGTGGAAATACCGACCTCCCCATCAACTCTGTCAATTTTAAATATATTTTCAAATAATTTTCATAATTTTTAAAGACCCCCATCAGGTCCACCCTCAACCTCTCCAAATTAGATTCATTTCCTCCAGTCACTACTCTTAGGTCAAACCACTCGAAGTCCTGATATGAAACTTTTTTAATGACTGTAATCAACAGATATTAGCATGTTGGGGAGAAAATACAGAAGAGCTGGAGGCCAGAAGATTGCGAATTTATATTGTATGAATGAAGAGGATATGTGTATATGGGGGGGGGGGGGGGGGGAGGGGGATGGGGAGATAGCAAGCAACACTCAATAAATGATGGGCCGGAGGGTGGTGGAGGAAATAAAGCACAACTGCTTTATTTGAGTAAGAGAATCACAGTTAGCATTGGCTTTTGCTTGCTTGATCCATCCTAGTAAATGCTGGAAAATGACAACAGAAAATAATACCATTGAGGTCTATCTAGAACTAATATATTTAGATGTGTAAATCTTGCAAATAATTATTTTGTTTATCGAAATGGCAAAAATATTATACTATACTCAATTTCAGCAAATAATTATTTTTCATCCTGATATTGCAAGACATTACCAAAATAATCCTAGGAACATTATCAATCACGTCACCTCTGAAGATATTTATGCACATCTATGCATATCTATGTGGCATTTCAATACATTGCAGGGGATGTGCTGTATTGTCAGAGATGCCATCCTTCAGATGAGACATTAAACCAATGCTCATCTGCTTGTTCAGATGGACATTGATGATCCCACATGTCCAGGTTAACACCCTAATCTACTTGAAAAGAGAGGGGAGTTTCACCAGTGTCCTGGCCAACAAAGCCCCAGAAGAAATTAGTCATTCACTTCACGACTGTGTACGGGATGTTATTGCCACACGTAAATTGGCTGCTGTGTTTGCCTACGACAAACACAGTCACTACGCGTTATAGTAATGTCCCGTTGAAGCACTCTGAGACATCCTCCCAATGTGAAAAGCGCTATATCAAATGCAGGATTATTATTGATTCAAGTTCTTTTTTATTAATTGGCATCTTTATCAAATGGTCCACTTCTTTCTTTCCAGAATGCTACTCATAAAAAGGATTGATGATTGTACCTACAACTCTCAACCAAGCCTTCCCACCAATCTTTCTTGATGCATCGTACAATCAGTAACTGAGTCTTCAGGAGCACAAGAAGATTCTCCAACTCTCCCTCCCGCTCACCCTCCTAAACTTTTGGCACAAACATGCTTCATATACCTAAAAAAAATGTCCATTTCACAGGCACAATGCCAGACAGCAAGACTTCTGTTAGAAATCCAAGACCCAGGGCAAAGACCTTTCTGTCAAATCTGTATGGGAAACAGAAATGTTCTCAGTGATAATGAAAAACAACAGCTTTTCCAGTCTCTGAAACAGCTGTAAAATGCCATGCGGGTGGCTTTTACTGTCAAGCAGGGGGTTTGGCAGCAGCAAGCACCAATTTGGGTATTCATAGAAACGTTTAAATATGGTAAAGCAATAAACCCCGATGTTAAGTATTGTTTTGCAAATTCTCCACCACAGATAATGCTATCTTTATTACGGGGGATGGAATTTTTTCCACAACTTTCTCATGAAATTAGTAGCAAAGAAAAACTTGTTTCGATTTCTAATTGCAGCCTATTAGGAAAACGCTCTTCAACTTTGCAAAAACTTGTAAAGGAATAAACAGCTCCCCAATCCCTGAATAAACAAATACGCACGGGGCATTTTCTGAAGGAAACTTGGCACCTCTGCCACACCAAATCTGTTACATTGGGTTTGTTTGTGGTCTGGAACATTTTGGGTTGTGTATTTATGTAAACTTCTTATGTACTTAAGTGGACTTCAGTGACATTTTTCAATTAGTTACACGTAATAAAAGGATTTTGAGGATTTTTCAATGTTATTTGGGAATTTCCAGAACTGTATCATTCCCAGATTAGGGTGGGAATGGGTGGGGGGGTGGGTGGTTGGAGGGGCAGAGACTTTTTTTTATGAAAACAGAAATTAACTCTGATCCAATGTTACGCTAAATAAAGTTTATCCAACCTATTTCATGACAATATTTATCTCAATCCTGCACACTGTAAAACTGACAATAAAGTAAATATGAATCCACATGGAATGTTTTCCTTTGGAATCTATTCATATTTAAGAGCTCTGAGCTCTGAGATTCATGGGTGTATATACTGCCACCTCCTCCAAATCATTCCTACGCAGGGCTACAAAACTGTGCAAATCCCCAGTTTGTTGTCATTCCCTGCTCCCAGGATGTCAAGGGTTTAAAAACACTTGCTTGGCAGGACAAAACATTACTTTCTGTGCCCCCCAGCCTATCCTTCCAACCATCGCAGGCAGTTTTCAGCCATTCAGTTTCTGGGATTCCATTCCAAAGTCCCTGATATCTTGCTCCCTCCCTCCATCCCCTCAATCAAGGTCTGTCTCGAGACATAGCTGTTTTTCACAGGCTTTTGGTCATTGTTCCCCTCCCATCACCTTCAACTCCCACTTTTAGACTTGGGTCCAAAGCTAGCGGTTTAAGACGTCCTCCAGACATTGCAGACATTGAATTCACCATCTATACATAAATTGTTTTAGAATTAATTTATCTTACCCCTCTCTTCTTAACTCTAGTGATGTCCTGCTCTGTAGGCCAGGCATTTCACCTAAGCTTTTCAATGCACCCACAACAGTTAATTGATTGTATCTGGGGACAATGTCCTTGTTCAGCGCCTTTGGACGTCCTCCCAATGTGAAAGACACTATAGAAACGTAATTTTGTTGTTGCAGTAATACTAGACTGAATAATTTTCTCTCCCTGCCCCTGGCTCGGCTCCAGAATCCGTTATTGTGAAGTGCTCTGAGATGCTGTCTGGCGGAGAGGGCGCTATATAAATCAAAGTTCTTGTTGTTGTTGTTGTTGTTGTTGTAGAAGCTGGAAGTTATGATCTTGTCACAATTAGCTTTGCACTAAACCAAATGTAAATAATAAATAAATACTGAATAAATAATGAATACGAATAAATCATAGAGTTTATTCCTTTTGGAGAAAGAATGTTTTTCCCCCTCCCCCCCTGGTTTGCTGTAAAGTGCAGTGACTGTATATTTGTAGGAAAACATGGCAGCCAATTTGCATATAGCAATGCCCCACAAACAATCATGAAGTAAATGATCAATCTTATCTGGAGGATTGTTGACCAGCACACCTAGAGAAACTCCCTTCTCTTTTCGGGTAGTGTCATGGGATCTTTGCTGTCTCTCTGAACAGGCAGACGGGAACTTAGGTTGTTGTCTTATCAGAAAGAAGCAATACAACTCTCCCCCAACACTGCATTGTGTTGTCAGCCTGAACTGCGTGAGGCCAAATATTAGTGAGGGGTGAGCACAAATTTGAGCATTGAGGTACTAATCCGCATTTGGTTTCTGCTGGGATCTGTTTGGGACAAAAGTGCAAGAGTTCTTGGGGACACAGCCTCAGTTGTTTTAAGCAGCTAAGAAAACATTCAGAAAACAATCCATCCAGGATAAGGCTTTAGTCACAGAGCAACTGAAGACATGTTGATACCACCAGATTAGGAAATTCAATTATTTTCCATCTTGCGCTCCTGCTCGTAGGTTCATCTTTATTTTAACTATTTGTGTGCCTGTTGAGGGAGACAACAGGCACACAAGGACAGTTGGCAAAAGGTGACTGTGGTTAATATAGTAGACGCGTGAACTCTGGACTCCAAAGAATTCTCCTTCAAAAACATATATAATGCGCTGCAGCTTGACTGTATAAATAGTGCAGTTTTTTCTTTGAGAGTTGGGTCACACGACCTTGAGAAGTGGATTGTGTTTTCAGTGGAGTCTGTGCATGGCTTAGCCAGCCTTCGAGACTGATTTGTGAAGTACACATGTGGAATGTGTTTCCCCTGTATATTCTGTATGCTAATTTAGCACTTCCTGTTGGTAACTTTGTACCTTTTGACTTATGCACTGTTTTAAAGAATGGCTGTCTGTGCAATGCAATTTTTGTCTCCCTGCCATTTCCTATGTTTTCTAACACAATAAAGCGCAGAGCTGTGTTCAAGGCTTTTGAGTCCAATGGAACATTTACAGTGGCTTGTGTATTGTATTCCGATTGGTACGGCACAACATTGCTTACATTTTGTCCACAAAATATACAGTCAATTCACTTTACAGTATAGTCTGTGAAGCGCTTTGAGACGTCTCGAAAACGTAATAAGGCTCTATATCAAATGCGAGGATTATCATTATTTATTATTATTATTAATAATAAACAAAGCACCTTTCACATTGGGAGGATGTTTCAAAGCGTTTCGCAGGTACCTGAGCCAGACGTTGGAGCCGAGTGGGTTAGGGAGGGGAAAGGATAACTACAAGCATGTTTAAAGAAGTATATTTTGCGACGCGTCTTGAAACCACTATTTTCCTGATCGTTTTATCTTGTTTTGAACGCGCTGCTGTTTTTTGTCTGCCCTACGCTTACACCATTAGCTCTGGTGCATGAACAGGAGTGCAAAGAGCCTGGGAAGGGTTGGGGCTAATATGATAGTTCAGCTTGAGGTGGAGCAGCAGCTTGAGACTGAAAACCATTAGGTTAATGGCTGCACCTTGAAATGTACGCTGTGCGACAATGCTGCCAAGTGTGCTCATCAACTCCATCAATCAGGCTGGCTTTTGACAACTGTTCACTGCACGTGTTCAAACGGCACGTTAATTGATGTCCTTTGGGCTGGAATTCTAATCGGCCTCACGCAAAGAGCCTTAGGAGGAATCCCATTGGTGATTGAAATTGTGTGACACTAACGAAACATCCCACTTGTGTCACAGTTGGCCTCCTGCTTGTTCCTTGTGCCATCCGTTCCACCATCGGTGACGTTATAAGGCTCTATATCAAATGCAAGGATTATTATTAATTATTATAATATGGTGACTTCATTCCGAAACTCTGGAACACTCTCCCTATATCCCTCCTACTTGCCCCCTCCCCCCAGCTCGTCGTCATGCTTGTTGCACCACTGTCAAACTCACTGGGATGCTGCCCTGCATGAGGGAAGCTATATAAATGCAAGTTGTTGTTGTCTTCAGTCGTAGGAATATTCCACCCTGAGTTCCTTTCCTCTTCTGAATTACGAGGGGGGCCTCCGAGCTTGGCCATTGTTCCCAAGCACGTCACTGGTATTGTCATCCAACTGGACAACATAAAAGGATAAGTTTATTTACAGTTGTTATCCTGACCTTTTTCTCATATGATCAAAGACTGAGTTACTGTGTGGATATTGTCACATGCAACTCACATTGACCTTACAGATCAAATTGTTAGGACAACAGGAACAGGAGGAGCCATTTAAACCATCCAGTCTGTTCCACCAGTTGATAAGATCTTGGTAGATCTTTTAACCCTAATGCCCCACCTTTTCACTTTATTCACTACTGCCCGAGTATTTGGTGTTGTCATTTTTAAACCTTATTTGTTCCATCGTGACGGTTTTCTGTTGTTCTTCAACTCGGGTCTGTTCGTAATTGTTTCCATGACCTGCGCCAATAGAAAAGCACGGAAATGTTTGCCTAACATTGCCGGGAAATTTGGGAGAATTGCAGGTTTGTTCTCTAACTGCAAGTAATGTCTCCTGGTGACATGTTTGTGCTTCAATTTCCCTTTGAGACCATCGTTTATACACAGCAACAAGCCCAGAAGGTAATTATCAGCGCTTGTCCGAAAATGGTTTCCAATTGACTTTAAAAAAAAGGGGCATGTCACACAGTTACAGTTATATCCCCTAGAAACACATTGACTCCAGTACAATTTGTCCACTGGAATTCCTACCCCCTTGTGTTTCCAGTAATAGATCTGCTAATTTACGAAACATACCATGCAATAATTTAATCTGTTATGAAACGTTGCAATTTTTAGCCCTTCATGTTAATTTTACAACACATTAAACAGTGTCAATTTTTCTCACATGCCATATGTCTCCTCTTCAGAAGTTCTCAGTAACAATGTCAGGCGAGATTGTAAACAAGTCTTTACCCTGATTCCAATTACTCTGAGCTTGATCTCCTGTCGGTAGCAATGCTAACACTTTGTGCCATTTTGCAACATTCTATAGTTCAGGTCATACTGTCACAGAGCTGTTCACCAGCCAAATCCATTTAAACCTGTTGATTATTGGAAGTTGACACTCTTGAATGGTATTCGTTTCCAGGGTAAACATTGCAGACCTTATCAACAGCCACAATTTGGTCAAGGGGCTCAGGGATAAACTGTTTGCTTCTTGTAGTATTAAACTCAGTCCAATCATTACAAGTAATAAATTAGCTGTTGTGTTCGCCTAAAATTACACAGTAACTACACTTCACTGCATATCCCATGAAGTACTTTGAGACAGAACATCCTCCCTGTGTGAAAGGCGTTACATCAAATGAAAGGATTATTATGATTAACAACAATATCAGTGGAAAATTAAATTAAACTATATTAATTCTTGTTAAGTTTTGATATGTTTTGATGTTGTGGTAAAGCACTATATCAGATACAAGGATTATTATTGTTAGTTAGGCCTTGTTAATTTTAAACCTCTGACCTTTTGTTCTGCTCTGTACAGTACTGTACAAATTAAATACCCATCAACTACATACCATGTCTACACTTACAATATCTGTGCTTGCTGTTATTTTGAAGGCAGAGTCTCGAGTTCTCCCCAAACATTCACTGTGGTGCTCATATTCAAGAAAAAACATTCCTCCAGTTGTATTATGTTACAGATTTATATTGTTTCCACTGATTACCAGCTTGGAGATGCCAATACATGTGGTTCTGGGCAATTGGGCATGGGTGATTTGAGACTGAGTATAACCAACTTCATTTTGATTTGCTAAATCTTAGCAATGGGTATTTTTCACTGCGTTCAGCTTGTAAGGGAGTGTGAGTGCCAGACTGTGGGTCTGGGAAGTGGATGTGAAGGGCGCAAACACAGAGAGCGCTAACTTACTCCACTGCAAAGCTGCAGTGCTGTGACCTCTATAGCTGTCGCCTTTCACAAGAGCATTGGAGACCTACAGCAGAAACTGTGCACACTTGGCTGCCGCATTTCACCCATAAAATACACATTCAATTAATTTTACAATATATTCTGTGAAACGCTTTGAGTTTGCCGCCTGCATACTCACCCGCACCAAACTTCGCTTCCCACTACCCATTACCCCAGTCCTTGCCAGACTTCACTGGCTCCCTATCCCCAAGAGAATTGACTTCAAGATCCTCACCCTTGTTTTCAATTCCCTCCACTCCTCTGCACCCCCCTACCTCTCTGATCTCCTCTCTCCTCAAACCAGCTCCCATTGCCTTCACTCCACCGAGTCTGGCCTCCTCTATGTCTCCGAATCCTGCGTTCCACCCTCAGCAGCCAGGCCTTCAGCCACTACACCCCGAGGCTCTGGAATTCCCTCCATCACTACTTTCATCTCGCCCCCTCTTTTCTCAGTTTCAGGTCCCAGCTGAAGACCTTTCTCTTCGACCACACCTTTGGTCACCTTTCTACCCCTGTCCCTGGCTCGGTCCCGGGATCCGCTATTGTGAAGCGCTCTGAGATGCCGTCTGGCATGGAGTGCGCTATATAAATCGAAGTTGCTGTTGTCGAGTTGCTATGTGAAATGCAAGGATTACTGTTGTTAATAAATCCTGTGAAGCACTTTGAGATGTCTCAATAAACATCCTCCAGACATGAAGTGTGCTGTATTATTATCATTTTTAACAATATTTAATATTATTATTCTATAGGATTTGAGATAATGATGCTCAATTGTTAACATCTAATCATTAAAAGGCTGAACAAACCTGAGATCCAGTCCCCCAAACCAGGTGGTGCTTAATATTCAACCTACTGCTGATGCTAACAGTTCACCAACCTGGTTTAAATTAAAACTGGTTATCTCGGCCAATAGAAAAGTGGGGAAATGTTTGCCTAAAATTGCAGGGAAATTTGTTAAATTTGAGGGGGAATTTGATACATTTTGCGGGTCTATTCAAAAAAAAGAGTATACTAATTTACATTTATGGCACCTTTCACATAGGGTGGATGTCCCAAGGTGATTAATACTGACTTGGCACCTGAACTAGGGGTGGGAGGTGAGGGGGTTGGGTAGGGAATGATGACCGAAAGTAGAGTCAAAGGGGAAGTTCTTGAGATGGACCTTGAAGAAGGTGAGGGAGGGAGGGAGGGAGGGAGGGAGGGAGGGAGGGAGGGAGGGAGGGAGGGAGGGAGGGAGGGAGGGAGGGAGGGAGGGAGGGAGGGAGAGAGGGAGAGAGAGAGGGTAGCAGAGGGACTCTGGGATGGATCCAGAGAGTACAGGTAGATAATAATAAAAACAATAATAATAATTATTGCATTTGATATATCACTTTATTACATCTTCAAGTCACTTCACAAGATATACTGTAAAGTGGATTGACTGGATGAAATGTGGCAGCCAGTCACACACAGATAGGCTGAAAGCTGGTAGGGGAGGAAAAGACGAGTAACTTTAGAGTGGAGACATATAGGGGGTTTGGGAGTGGTATGTATATTGGACTTGTATCCATCCTGTTTGAGGGTGACTTCTGGACTTCCACACAGTATTGTCTAAACAACGAACTCTTGACATGGTGCCTCCGAGCTGCTGAGAGCATTTTATATACCAACAGTTTAGACTCGGTTAAGACACTTTAAAACGTCTTGAGTCTTTCAATAGTAAACATCTTTAATCTTTTTTTTAAATGGACCAGCTTATGGGAAATAATAATTTCAGAAAAGTGTGCTTTGAGCGAGAAACGATTAAATTCAGCACTGGTCCGCACTCTGTATATCAATGCACATAGCAATAAATCTACATAATTGCCATCTGGAAACCTAAACATATAATAAGACGGAGGTAATCTGGGAGATGCAAACACTGGACACTGTGAAGTAGCGGGTTATGTTCAAATTCCCCCCCACCGATAAAATAAAAACACATGTAACATCCCTCATCTAATGTCCTGAGTTGAAAACGCACACAACCCCCCAACTCCCCTTCCTCCAAAATCTGTCTGATGTTGCTTTGCATAAGTTAATTTAGATGAATTGAGAAAGATAATGACATGATTTGTTTTCACCTTACCCTCACGTTTGGGTTTAAATTCCCAAGATAAATTTAAATAATAATCCTTGCATTTGTTATAGCACCTTATCACGTCTTCGAGACGTCTAAATGAGCTTCACGGAATATACTGTAAAGTGAATGGACTTTGAATTTTGTGGGCACTTTTTAAAAAACAGGATTATTACTGCTCGGAAAGTCGATCCACCAATCAACTAACAACAGGAATCCTACCAACTGCTGGGTAAGTAGAGGCGTGTGGAGTATGGAAACGTGCCCAAGCTGCGACTGAATTAAATAGCTTGGAATCACTGCGTACGTTATTCCACAGAGGAATCAAGCCTGAGGGCATGCGTCCAAGGGACTCAGGAAGGAGTTCCTGACAATGGGGTCAGAATGGCTGACAGGTGCTCCACCAATGGTGGGAAGACAAGAAACAGGCTACGATCTCTGAGCAAAGGGAGCGGCTGTGCCCAGTAGGATTGTTCGAAAGATTACAGAAAGTGTGGTGAAAGAGGGCTTTGAACAATGTGAGGGAGCATGTCAGAGGGTCTCTGGGAGGAAGTTCCCAAGAGAGGGAGCACATTGCAGAAAGCTCAGCCACTAATAGTGGAGCAGACAGCCCAGCGGGTATAAAGCAGGCCGTGTGTTTGCTCAGTTAAAGGAGCGTTGGTTGCCCGGAACAGAAATCCATTTTATTTTTCAATGTCAAAAATCTCATGATGAAGTAATGAAGGCAAAACGTTTGCTCAAAAAGATTTGCCCGTAAAATATATAGCCAATTCACTTCACAGTATATTTTGTGAAGCACTTTGAGACACCTCAGAAATGTGATAAAGTACTGTATCAAATGCGAGGATTGTTATTTATGTGTTTAAAAGCAAAGGAAAACGTGAAATCAAAAAGCATGAAAACCAGATCCCATTACCAAGAGGATAACATACATTTGTTGTCCTAGCTTACAAAGTCTCTTTTCTTTCTTTCAACAAACACACAGCAGAAAACAAACACTTCTGTCACATCGTTCAAGGTTTATTGAAATTCTGTGACTTATTGCAATCAAGTTTAAAACTTTGTATAAAAAGAAACAGATTGTTTAACCGAATCTCGATCATGCGGGTGCAAAATCCCAAGCCAAGACGAACTGTTTATTATGAATAGTGACCGTGTACATAATCAAATTGTAGCACTTAATCTAAATATAAAGGGGTTCAGGCTGGATCTAGATCACTGGTTTAAATATTGCAGCAGCCTTGAGCACCATCCAGTGCTTGTAGACACACACATTACACACGGATGAACAAATGATTTGATTCCTGTTTAAAGACACAGGTTCTCTGAGGTGTCAGTGGGTGAAGTGACCAACAATGTCAGTCAGCTCCGCAGCAATGTGCTACCAGATACCTCAATGATTGATAGTAAATCTCTGTGCGATGACTACAAGCTGGGAAAATATTTGAATTTCAGTTATCGCCACATCTGGTCAACAAACAAGTTGTGTTTTTTGGCTGGGTGAACATGAGCTGCATTAATTTAGAGATCGTTGGTGAGCACTGCAGCTTCATAGATCATTTGTTACCAATAAGACAATGTTTTTGCCCACAAAATGTACAGTCAATTCACGCCACAGTGGATTCTGAGAAGCACTTCGAGATTCTCAAAGACGTGACAAGGCACAGTATCAACTGCAAGATTTTAAAAATTATTATGATTTTAAAAACCCACTATTTGTATCACTTGAACTTCTTGTGTTTCTGTCATGAAGATGCTTCAGGGTCGACATGACCAAATAGAGATGTGTAACCTGTTAAATGGGATTGGAAAATTTAACGCAGACCAATACTTTGGGGTGACCCGAGACAATTGAACATAGTGGAGGCCGCAAGTACAGAGCTACAAAAGGGCAATTTCAGGACAGACACCCCAGGAAGTATTTCTTTAATCAAAGAATAATTAAGGACCAGAACTACAACAACAACTTGCATTTATGGAACGCCCTGCACACCGGGCAGTGTTCCAGAGCACAGAACAAATTACTGGGACGGGCAGTTGAGCACTGGAACTCATTTAAAAAGCAGTTTGATGCTATGATGGGTGGATTTTTTGCAGATAGGTCGAAATTCAAATGTGTGATCATAAGGCAGACTGACAGAGGGGGCAGAGTTAGCCTACAAATCTTTGCATCTTATCAGTTGGCCAATTAGTGATTCAATTCAGGACTATTTGACACACTCAATTATCTATATCAAATGCAGATTATTATTTATGATAGTTACCAGCGTAGCCACAATGGGGCAAATTGGTTTCCTTCTAAGCTGTAAACATTCTCTGAAGCAGTGCCAGTTCTAGACGGTTTAGAGATGATGGTGCTGTAATTTGCCCAATGCTGGTAGTGTGAGAGGAATTTTCCATCCTTGGAATAAAGCAGTTAATGTCCGGGCAGTATGTTAGCCTGATATAATCAGATCCATTTATATGCAAACCTCAAGCAAGCAAATTACCAAAGTCAGCAAGTGTTTAATGATCCTGAAATTTGTTCCCAAGCTTTGATAAACGAATTGACTTTGTTATGACCTGCCTAAAGCTGTTCGGTAGTTCCAATGTTATAGCAATCTTATAGTTGGGTGAATATTACTGCACTAAGAAAGCTTGAAAGTGGTTTCAGGCCTTACCATAATTAGTATTTGTCAAGCTAAGCAGCTATGCATTACACTATGCACCAGAGCACCTGAGTGGTTGGAGGGACAAAGTGACTTTGGTATACATTTGCTTATGAGGACTGTATATTGGTTCACTACAGCTTGTCACCCCTATATGAATTTGACATCTTGCCTGATGCCGGATTTAAACTGCATTTTCTGGGAAAAACATCACTGAAAGAATAGTGTGCAATATAGTTTGCTGGTCACATAACACCAAGAATTCGGGCTGTGAAATCTGGACAAGGCATAGGTAACTGTTTCGGGATCCACTCCCATCAGATCACCTTGATCTCAAGCTGAGATTGCAACACAGAACTAGGGGTTTCTATAGTGATATGGGTCACTGCTATCCGCGATTGGCTGCCGCGTTTTGTCCTCATATATATAGTCAATTCACTTTACAGTATAGTCTGTGAAGAGCATTGAGATGTCTAGTAGATGTGAAAAGCATGAAATCAAATGCAAGGAATATTATGATTATTGTTAACACTCAATAGCTGAGTATTTGAATGTACGACCATGGATGTGGTGAGCTCTGAACTTGGGTGGTTAGTTTTTTTTAATCTAAACAGTAGCTGATCAAGGAAAGGAGGAGCAAGAACGACAAGTTATGCCTCCTGCTTAACATTGTAGCATCAAACACCAACCAACAACAGCAATATTCACGTCCGCAACAAGACTCTCCGATATCTCATCAGTCTGCGCTCGTAGCATTTGTAAGTGAAGGATGGCAGAGCAAATTGAGGTCAACGGGAGCTATATTTAAAAGCTCTTTTGTCCTTCAGATTTATGTTCCCTGGGAAAGTGAGTGAGACTGTATAAACTGCAATGCTTATCAGCCATCAGGAAATTTTATTCCCATCTGTCTGAGTTAGATTCAACCCCCCACTGTCCCGGGTGAAAGGGTAACATTCTCATTCATTGTGCGTCTCAGTCTCTTGTGCAATATCATTGTTGTTCACAATTCGCCCATGTTCATGCTTTACATACAATTGGATGGGTCTTAATCATAATAGTCCTTGAATTAGAAGACTGGGGGGAGACTGACAGAGCCACGGTTTATTTACTTGGTGCTCACGTGATCTTCATGCTTATGTGATGTGATTGCCTTCACCAGTATATGTGTCCTGGATGCCTCTTACATAAGGAACGAACTGCTTCATGAAGCAGGGAGGTACTAATATGTGAATAATCCTTGCTTTTGATAGAGTGCCTCAGTATCTCAAAGCATGGAATATTTTTGCAGGTGATCATGGCAGACAATTTACATGCAGCAATATTCCAAAACACAGCAGTGAAGTGAATGATCAATTTTATCTGTGGGATTATCGGCTAGAACTCCCAGAGAAACTCCCTTCTCTTACTGAATGGTGTCACAGGATGTTCAATGTGCACTCCTAAACTGACAGCTGTTAACTCAGTTTAACTTCTCATCCAAACACGGCACCCCCAACGCCTCCCGCAATACTACATTGGAGTATTAGCCTGGACCGTGAAACTGTTTCCATTAACTAAAATACAGTAACCAGAGGATTCAAGATAACTGGCAAAAGAATTAAAGGGGAGATAAGTAGAATTTGTTTTAATGCAGTTATGCACTGAAAGGGTAGTGGAAGCAGATTCAATAATCATTCTTAAAAAGGAATAGGATATTTACTTGTAAAGAATGAAAATCAACTGGCTTTGGGGAAATAGCAGGGAAGTGGGACTAATTGGATAGCTCTTTCAAACAGCCAACACAGATACATACGATGGGCCGAATGTTCTCCCTCTGTGCCATCGGACTCTACGATTCTAAAATGCATTAAATGTGGATTTCCATCTGAAACAAAAGAATTTGCAGCTTGTCAACTTGCTGCGCTTTACCCCTCTTTTGCTACTCGGACACAAGTACCATTGCACGAGAAGCAACCTCAGGGCCTTACCTAAGTGACCAGCCTCTTCAACGTTGGCGATTAAACGTTGGCGGGCGGCTGAGGAAATTAATAAGCGTTTGTTTTAATTTAGACAATTGAACGGACATTTCCTTTCTGGCAAGGAGCTAACGGGAGGGAGAGTGAATGGATTTAGAATGGATTGCTCAATTCGACCAAAGCATTTACAACCTCTGTAGAAAACGGTAAGGATTGGCAGAGCGAAGACTTCTGGCAGGACTAACATCAACATGTAGACTGCTGTACAATAAAGATTGAGATGATTGCCAGAATGCTGACAGTTGGCAGCTGTTGTGGGTCACATAATGAAAAAAAGAATTCTCAAGGATTAGGCTGTTTGAAGACAATGTTATTTAATACAATATATTTTGAAGCGAAGGAGGAAAAGGTCAAATGTTGCTTTCGTCAATAGCTTGTGATGATGGTAACTACTTGGTTTTGGAAAGAGTGTTATTGGACATACTTCTGTTCAAAAGGCAATAGAAAGAGAAATTCAGTTTGCAGTGCCTACACTATTAATAATGATAATTGTTGTGGTTTGTTTAGCACCTTTCGCATCAGGAGGATGACCCAAAGCACTTCACAGAATTTAATGTAAAGCAGAGTCATTAGGCAAAGAAAAAGTTAGAGGTGTGGTTCTTTGTATGGGATATCCAAAGCCCTGTATGCCCGTTCGAGTGGATGCTAAAGGTCCCATAGTATTGTTTAATAAGAGGAGGAAGTTTTTGCCAGTGAGATTACCCCAGATCACAAATTGATCATTTACTTAATGGCTGTTTGAAGTGTGCCATGTTTGATTACAAAACATGGTCATTACTATTTACGGCATATCCTGTGAAGAGCTTTGCTATGTCTTGACCACATAATAAAGCGCTAGACCAATTGCAAGGATTATTATAAACTAATAATTTCATAGGCAGTTAGTTGACCGGCTATATAGCTGGACATGTTATATAGCTGGACACATTCGCCAACCTCCATGAACAGTTTCGCTGAAAACATGAATGGAATTAAAGGCATCATCGAACCAAAGTTGTTTCAAAGGGCAATCTTGCGATCTGAAGCCTTCAAAATCAAACTGATTGGGACACTCTGAAATACTACTCAGAATAAATCTAGACTCAAGAGGAATTTCTCTCCATGTGTTTAGCTTTCTTTGGATTGTTTTCAAAATGTAGAGTTTTTGTTCATGGGCACAATGTGAAATGTTTATTCTGATTTCCCTTTAAAAATGGCTACATTCTTAACGGTAGTTCACTCTTTTATCGTTCTGCTTAGTAATGTTTCGGCCCACTGACAGATTTTTATACATTTACATTGCTTTGCCAGTATGGGCGATCTAGGTATTTCCAGCTTCCTCTATACAGATAGCACTACAGCAGCAATCAACTTTTTTTTTTAATTGAAGGTATCAGATAACTTGTTCTAAATCTTTCTCTGAGGAAAACGTGGAGAGCGAATGCTACAGTTGTCAGGACTGTAGTTAGCAAGCTGAAGGAAATAAGAGGAATCTTCTCTACTCTGCACTCTATTTATACTGCACAGTTTGCGTCAATTTTGTGCTAAAACACCTTATAAATCAAGTTAGAGGTGCGTTGACTCAACTTGGAAACCTCTCTCCAGAAACTAACTATGGAGGTTTCAGAAACTGTACTGATGGGTTGTCTGCTATATAAATTGTTTTTTGCATTGCAGCTCATTTCTCAACAACTTTTAACCTATAAAAGGGTCATATGCTGAAGGGAGCGATTCATCACCGGCAAGTCATACCCGTGTAATAAACGTATGGAACAGACGTCCCAGAGACTCCCTCAAGTGGAAGTCGAAAGTGTTAATTCTTTCAAGAACAAATTAGATAGATTTCAGTTCGGAAATAATATCTCAGAATACAACATATAGTTTGGGACGCGACATGTCAAGTTACTGCCAGGAAAGTCAAACTGGATTCTTACGTTCCTATGTTCAGAATAGCAAAGAGAATGTTAATACTAAGGCAAGGAATCTATGCCCTATAATTTCTAAGGGAAAGTGCAGTAAGAACTTATATCCTAAGTTATATGTACAATCACTGCATTTTACAGTCAACCTGTGAAAAGCTTTGAGAGGTTTTAAGAACATCATAAGGTGTGATATTAAATGTAATGACTACTACCTTCTGCCAAAAGTGCCTGGGGATTTGATAATTTGCCATGTTTGCTTTTGTTTGATTCTCTTCAGGGACTGGTGGTAAGAGTATAGTGGATTGAGGGAGTTTCCACGCTAGAGATTTCTCAACCAAATCAAACATGTCAGGCCTGAACCCTGAAGCTGTTGGACTCTTGAACTCTTGTGCTTTACAGAGAGGATATGTGGTTACAACTCACCTGCGAGAGGAAATACAATTGCACAAGTAACCCACCGTGTTCCTTACCTGCAGGGCAGGCTGCCTGTTCAGTTAATTACTTTCTCAAATGGATCCAGAGACCTGACTGGGACTATGTGTGGCGCCTAAGACTTTGTCCAAGCTTCTAGGGCCTTTCCTGGTTGTGAATGTTAATCTTATTGGTGTGTTGCCCTCATCTTTTATGTCCCCCACATTACTTCACATCCATTTCAGTACCTTCTGTCTGGTCAGTTCATTTATTACTCCAACCATCTTGCAGCAGGCCACAGCCAACCTACATTGTTTGCAGCTCATGGGACTTCACACATCTGTGTTCTAACGCGCAAAACGATGTATTTTAAACGTAAAGGATTAAAAAAAAAGAAATAGCTGTCAAAGTACAGTACCCTGGATGTGTATTGTAAAGTGGTGCGACTGTGTTTTGTGGGTGAACAATGCAGTGCTGAATTCACGTTCTAAATCCTCATCTTCACTTTCAAATGCCTGCACCTTACCTCTGCTCCATCTCAAGCCCCTTCTGCCCTAATACTTACACCACAAAGCAACCGTCAGCCTGCTTCACTCTGCCCTCCCCATCAGTGGCCGAGCTTTCAGCCCTTCTATCCCCGCTCCCTGGAACCCCACACCAGAATCTCTCTGGCTTTTCCCGCTTTTTCCTCGCATTAGAATCAACCGTTTCAACTCCATCTCTTCAGCCATGCTTTCAACCATCTTTCCTCCTCCACTCCCTCTTTCCGCGTGCCCCCTGCCCCCCAACTCAGACCGAATTGTTTGAAGTGCTGTAAGGTTTCCTCCAGACATGAAAGTGCTCTATAAATATATAAATTGTTGTAGCTGCAGGTGGTAGTAGTTTCAGTATAATTTAAGCCCTAGGTTCACGATGTCAGCACCAGCAAAACGGTGCTTTTTATCCCATCAGCCGGGGATGAAATTGAAGTTCCCACTCCCACTGGGTTCATACCCATGACTCACAGGTGGAAGGCCGGCAATGCAAACTTACTGCACCATTCAATCCCCAATGTAACTTAAATCTAACTTTAATCTTAACTGAAGATTACAATGTGTACCAACCAAGAGTACCTCAATACTGCCCCCTTCTATTCAATTATCCCATTTTCGTCTTGCCTACCACTGTCCACAAAAAATCCACCAAAGGAAATTTAAGTCTTAAAACCACAAGAATATCTGAAGCGCAAATACAAATTTAAACAGTGGTCACCACAGTAAACCATGAGTACCATAGAACCATAGGAAAAAGAAGTTTGTTTAAATTAACTTTCAGTATTGAAAATCACTTTGATTGTAAAAGCTTAACATCCATTTCAGTGGAATTTAGAATCAGTTAGTTTATACAGAAGTGAGTGTTATTTGTTTAAATGTTGATGTGTGAATTCCCCTAGCTAGATTGAAAGTGATGGAGATTACATAACAAATTTAACACAGTCTTTATTTTGGAAAGTTTAAGAACAGTAACATTTTGTAAACTTTTAAATGTTTACTTACTCTGATTGAGGACCTTGGCACATACAGGAGAACAATACACTGGCCAAGTATTATGCAAGTATTTTGTGCATCAAATGGTTTAAATCAAAGTAGCCTAATTATATTTAGTTAAAGTATTTCTCAATCTCAAATTGAGAAATTAAGTCCCTCAAAAACTCACTGATGGAATACCATTATTCATGCTAATTTCCTAACTTTCAAAACCGAAGCAAATATTTAAGAAGAAGAATATTCCTTGCAGTTGATATAGCATTTTTCATGTCTTCTAGACATCTCAAAGTGCTTCACAGAATGTAAAGTGAATTGACTGTATATTTGTGGGCGGAACTCAAAAGCCAATTGCGCACAGCAGCGACCCACAAACAGCCGTGGATTCAAAATGACCAATTTATAATAATTTTGATGGATTATTATTAGGAGTGTGGAATAAGGAAACTTGCCCAAGGCTTCACCCGGCCTGGAATTGAACCCAGGTCTCTCGCTTGGAAGGCTGAGCTACAGGACTCCTTATTTAGTAAGTAAACTGAAAGGAGAAGTGAATAATAATAAAAATTCTTGGATTTGGTATGGCACCTTAATACGTCATTGAGATGTCTCAAAGCGCTTCATAGAATATATTAAGTGGATTGATTGTATTTTGTAGGCAAAATGCAGCAGCCAGCAATGTCCTACCAACAGCTGTGGAATGGGTGACCAATTTTATCTGGGTGATTGTTGGCCAGGACCCCTGGAGAACTTCCCTTCTCTTTACAAATAGTGCTACTGGATCTTTAACATCCACCGGAACAGGTGGACATGACCTCGCTTAAGGTCTCTTCCAAAGTGTGATTGTTAAATTGAAGAGAGCTGGTATCGAATGCAACTGGTGCTTTTAAGTCTGTCCTACTGTTAACTCATCCACTGTAGTAGTTATCTGCTCTAAACCCAATTCCTTGCTCCTTCCCATTTCCCTACAATAGCCATTCACTCACAGATGTTTGTGAGATATTATTGTATGCAAATTGGCTACTGCATTTTTACCATCATATACACAGTCCCTACATTTTATAGAAAACCTCTGAAATAATTGGTATGTATCAACATGATGGATGTTATTTCAAATGCAAGGATTATTCTAAGTAAGAATAACCCGAATCCTAAACACTGTACAGTATTTACAGATCAAAAGTATAGTTTCCAGCCTTGAGCGGCTTTTCATTGTGACCCATTTGGTGTGCTGAATAAACTTTTAGTTTGAAACAAATGCTTTGTCAAACAGGGGAGACAGTAAACCGTGCAATATGTTGCTAATATTGCCTAGTTCAACTTCCACGTTTTGCTTCCTCTGCTTAACTCAATAATAAAAATTGGTAATTTCAATCCAAGACTGTTTGTGGGACACTGCTGTGCGCAATTGGCTGCCGTGCTTCGCCCACAAATATACAGTCAATTCACTTTACAGTATATTCTGTGAAACGCTTTGAGACGTTGATAAAATGTTAAAAGCACTATGTCAAATGCAAGGATTATTATTAAAGGCAAAGAATTATTCAGTTATATTTACATGCTATTCAGTGCTCAGAGATACTATCCTGGGTGAAAGGCGCTAAATAAATATTCATATAAGTCATTGGTTCTGGTCAGGCTTGTGACAAAGCATTACATGTTCCAATAATACAGACGTGATAAAGTTGGTGTTATGAGGACTCAGTTAAAGTACAATGTTTGGCTATGAAAAAGACTTTCCATAAAAGGCCAATTTGCTTACAACAATGTCTCACAAACAAACACCCATGAAGTGAATGGCTTTCTCCTGCATTTAACTAGTGCTATGTATGACTTGGGAGTAATATAGTAACTCTGGTTGAATGGAGCGTAAAATACTCAATTTCCACAGCAAAGACATTTTCCCCCCACCTCAGCATTAATCCTTTGGCAAGAAAGAAATCAGAATGTGGATTCTTTCCTCTTGATTTGCTCCTCATTGACTAATGGGCAAAATGCCAAATCTGTTTCTTTAGACAGAGGTCCCACATTTGCAGGAGTAGGGTATCACATTGCACCAATTAATGCAGCCTTCACATCTGTGTAAATAACTATTTAAAGCTCTATAAAGATGGACCATGGAGAGGATTCCGAATGGCACCATTTGCTACAGATATTTCTATTTAAGTTAGAACAGAGGGTTTCTGGACCAATTTTAAACTAAGCAGCTGTTAAAATATTTCTGGCTTAATGGATGAGGCAATTCGGTCATCAGAATCACTTCTTTTGAGGAATCGCTCCCAAAAATATGATTGATGTGATTAGCCCCATCTCTCGTCCGTCTGTTTTCGTTGATAAACGGCAGTATGATTCAGTTTTGGCTGGTTTAGCCAATTCATATCCTTCACACTGCAGAGCTCAGTAACTCTTCCATGCGGTACCCTGATTGCAGTCTGAACACTCATTGATTAAAGAAAAACACTGCTTTTCCTTCGCTTCTCTCTGCTGAAAGCTCTGACCCGTGCTCTCTATACAAGTTCAGAAGCACTGGCATCCGCACATATACCTCAATCAAATTAGCCATACATTATGGGGGAGTCTGGACAGCAAGCGTCAGCGAGCTATTCATAGACATTACAGTTCAGACCATTATGTCTATCCAGCCACAACTGCCATCAGCTTCTCTACTCCCAATCAGCTTTTTGACCACAAGGGTGCAACAGAGAGCCTCTGTCCTCACCTGATGTCCCCCAAAATGTACACCTACATCAGGGACTTTCAGTAGAGTGATTTAGCAGTGCCTAGTTTTAGCAGTGCCCAGTTTCGCCCTCTTTACCCCAGGACTCTGATAACAATACACATCCCATACCACTTCCTCAGCTGAGATCAGCTACCTGTACAGTATAGACAAACAACCAAACATTTTAAAAACATTCAACAAACGAGAGTTCACAGAGCAAAGCTAAAGAGCATGAATGTGCTCCAGTGTTCAACAGATATAAATGTTTTATATATATATATATATTGTACTATGTTTAACTACATACAAAACACACAAACACACCAGATGTTGCACTTAAAAGCACAGTAACTTCACCGTACAGCAATTCCTTGTGGGGTGCTCTGAGATGTTGACATTATGAACACTACATCAGGTGCAAAGTTGTTCATTTATTATTACTATTAAGCCAGTAACTGTGCAGAATTCCAAACATTTACAGTCAGAGTGGAAAACGTGAACAAATAGCCCGACATAAAAATTGAGTGGGTCATCGTTGTGAGGCTCAAGTCTTATCTGTCCCAGCTTTTATAAAAAAAGTGCACAGAAATAACCTTCCAATCGCTTCCGGGATATACCATTGGATGAGGCAGCTGTATCCTCCACAGCCAGCAAACATCTTCCTGTCGGTGAGAAATAGATGGAGATGAGCTGCAGTGAGCGCTTAGTGCTGGCAGGATTGTCTGTGAAGTGCCTCCACACTCCACATCCTTTCCAGTCTCTTGCAGGAAAACGTATTCTAATTACAATGATTATTTCTGGAAGTTGATGGTGTTCCAATTGCCGCCGACTGATGAGAAGGAAACTTACGAGAAGTAGGAGTTGACTTTGCTTGAAACTTAAATAAATAATAAGAATAATCCTTCCATTTATATAGTGCTTTCCACATCTTATCGACGTCTCAAAGCGCTTCACAGAATATAACAACGTCCCAACGTTGGGACCAGAGCAGGGGGGAGAGAGAAGACAAGTGTGAAGACCCTGCAATAGCTTCCCTTCCCTCAAATGTATCAGTCATGTATCAGTCACAATTTATGTTCCAATACCTGGCCTGTGTAACAGGAGCCTAAATAACTTGTATGTTGTGGGTGTTTGGTTTTGTGGGCACAATCACATGGTCAATTCACTTTGCAGTATATTCTGTGAGGGGCCATGAGACATCTAAAACAGGTGATAAGGTGCTCTATCAAATGCGAGGATTATTATTATTTTGTTTACCTGCAATTTTGTATTATTCCACCCCTTTGCAGGTAGATTTCAGTTTGGGGCCCAGCAATAACCTGACATCGCTTCATATTTGCCTTGCTGATAGTTGCTACATGCATTATTGTCTGGTCACAGAATTAGTAATAATAATCTTTCATTTGGTATAGTGCCTATCACATCATCGAGATGACTCAAAGTATTTACTTTGTCAGGACTGTGTATTTGTAGTCAAATGCAACAGCCAATTTGCACAGAGCAAATGCTCCATAAACAGCTATGAATTCATTGACCCAATTTATTTGAGGGATTGTTGGAATTATTATTTTAAGGAGAAACAAGCTTTTCCTCCAAATCAGTGGTATAATCACCTTTGTTTACAGATACAGTCACCCTGTTTACAATAAAATCCTACGAAACACTTTGATATGTTGATGATGTGATAAATGCAAGAATGATGATTAGTGTTATTATTATGAATAATGTTAATTATTATAAATTACATGATCAATTTCACGCCACATGACTGGAATTGAACTTCTCTGGACTGTGACTTTCCAGTACTTCCACTGATATTGCAAATGCAACTGGTTAGGATAGATCGACATTATGTCGCTAAACTTGCCGTCTCAGACCAGATAGGGGGATTGTTTCCTAAATGCATAAAACTGCACTTTTGTATTGAATTTATTTCAGAATCTAACATTTCCCAGAACTTCTGAATAGGTAAAGTTGTTTTTCTTTCAGAGTCCATGGCGGAGTCACCATTTCCCCCACCACCTCCCTACAAATCCAGTCGCTAAATGTGCTTGAGCACCTTCCTGTTAATGCATATTCTATGGTTTTCTTTTATAACAGGAAGGTTTCCAGCCATGGCTGACTCCCACAGATGGCACAAGGACAATAAGAAGCAGGTCCAGTCTTAAGCTCCAGACTACATTCTTCCTATACTCTAGAGAACGTGACCCCAGAGATCTTCCTACTTTTTAATTTTAACCTTTTGGCAACTTTAAAGGCAATGTTTTATAACATTTTTAAAAAGTCCCAGCAATAGGCAGCTTCCTTGTATTTAGCTAATGTAATTATTCAGTACTCTGTTGAATGCCTCTCCTCGGGTTCAAATTATAGGGTCGTTGCCATCAGGGTAGAATTATACCTCAAGCAGTATCTTAAGAGATTAAGCAAGCCAGGAGCAAAACGGGAAAGGACGTAGCCACAGATGCAAAGCTTAACATCCAAGAATGCTTCCAATCTTATAACAACTCGAAAAGGAAGGTCAAAGGTACCCAGACAGAGTTGAAAATGGGGATGAACAGGAGAACTGAACATGTTAAGTGATTACTCCTTCGAGATTTTTAAACGAGGGAGGATGCTAACAACACCACTTAACATTCAAAACACAGTGGGAATACAAAAGTTATGCTATGAATAAGGCAGAGGCTTATGATAACTCAATGGGCTGAATAGCTATAAATCTCCTGAAATGGATGAACTGTATTATAATGTGCAAGGGCGGTAAATGCTGCTGTATTGAAGGTCATTTTGGGGAGTTGTTGCAAATTGCACAGCAAGTGAGCAAATGTGATTCCCCTATTCAAGAAGTGTGACAGAGTCAACCAATAGGCTGACCTTAATAAATGGAAAACAAACTGAACTGCATCAATCACTGGAACCAAAAAGATCAAGTCCCAATTACTTGTAACCTCAGTTACATAAAGTTTGCCAATCATTTAGTGTTCATATTAAATAACCCAATAAATCCAACATAGCTTCAAAAGATGTAGATATTGACTAATGCACCCCAGACTTTTTTGAGGTGGTGACATCTGTGGAAAAGCAGTGTACCTCCAAATCCAAAGATGTTTGACAGAGGAAACGATAATAACTCTTGCATTTGACACAAAGCCTTTCACATCGGGAAGATGTCTCAAAGCGCTTCACAGGATGCTCTGCAAGTTGCAGTGATTGTGAATTTTGCTGGTCATGGAAAATCATAAGTTCCTTTTGCAAACTAATGTAACCATAAGACATAGACATAGATTAATAACCATCTGAACGTCCACTGCCGAAAGCTGGGCTGTCTTCCGTAGAAAGCAAGATGGATGATACCAGCAAGAGGTGACAAAGGCTTTCAATTGGTTTATGAGGACCAGTGTCAGGGAGATGTGGGCAGATTTGGCAGAGTCTAAACATCTCACTCCAATTCCATTTGTTTTGAATTTGTTTCCATTCTTCAGATGAGACACTGTACTGAGGTCTCATCTGCCTGTTCAGGTCGGTGTTAAAGGACCCGTTGCACTATTAGAAAACCACTATTTAGTGTCCCTGGCACAATTGCATTGCTATGTTTGCCTACAAATACATAATCATCGCATTTTACAGCAAAATCCTATGGAATCCTTTGAGATGTCCTCCCAACAAGATATGGTGTTAATCCAAATGTAAAGATAATTATGATTATTTCCTTAACAGAGTGCAGCAATGTCATTTTGGAAGCTAATCATTCCTGTGGATCATCCAGGTTACTAGATAGAGAACTGCAGAAAACGGCTTCAAAATTAAGAATACATTTAAGAATTTTCAGATTTCTGCTTCTTTTTAAGGCAGCAATCTTCAGGCTAAAAATGAAACATTGGGTTACTGGAGCTTGAATTTACCTTTTCAAAAAATACTTAACTTTGGGCAGATGTCAAGAGTTTATTGCTATTAATATGACTCATGTAGTAAAGTCAACAGTGTTGGGAAATCCAGCATAAACAGCAAGGTATGATAAGGCTTTTAAGCCAGTAGACAATAAATGATACAATTCATATGTTGTTCAGTGCAGGAATAACATTGTGTCAGTGCCAAACAATTGATTTATACCCAGAGCAATTTATTGTCCGTGTGAGTGAGGGTCTAAAACTTGCAGTATACATTTATTTAAAACTTGAACTACCTTAAATACCAGTCACTGAATCACACATATTCTAGAGCTAACATCCCTCAGGAACAAGATTTTTCCTCGCGAGAAATGAAACCAAGCAATTTTCATTGCTAAAAAATAACTATTACAAGAGATTAAAAAATAATTGGTAATACAACACCATGGTACCTGACCCAAATTGGTATATTGGCAAATGAGTCAACAGAATTTGAGTTAAAATTACCCGGCTTTTTGCTGGAGATTAGTTTACACTATAGGTCATGTTTATCCCATCTTTACATTACTTTCACTGTAACTAACACATCCCAAAACTTTTGTAACAATTATTCCATGGTTTACTAGGTTGATTCCTGAGAATGAGGGGGTTGACCTATGAGGATAGGTTGAGTAAACCAGGCCTATATTCTCTAGAATGTAGAATAATTAGAGATGATTATAGAAACCTACATGATTCTGAAGGGGCATGACAGAGTAAAATAGTGGGAGACTGTTTCCCCTGGTAGGAGTATCTATAACTAGGGGTCACAGTCTTAAGATTAAGGGTCAGCCTGTTCGAACAGAGTTGAGGAAACACTTTTTTTCACTCCGAGGGTAGTGAATTGATGGAATTCTCTACTCCAAAAGGTTGTCAATGTTCAGTCCTTGAACATATTCAAGACTGAGATTGATAGGTTTCCAAAGGATAAAGGAGTTAAGAGATATAGGGATAAGGCCGGCAGATTGAGTTCGGTTAGAAGATCAACCATGATCTTATTGAATGGCAGGGCAGGCTTGAGGAGCCAAATGGCTTACTCCTGCCCCTAA
This sequence comes from Hydrolagus colliei, assembly GCA_035084275.1. Lineage (NCBI taxonomy): Eukaryota > Metazoa > Chordata > Chondrichthyes > Chimaeriformes > Chimaeridae > Hydrolagus > Hydrolagus colliei. Next base: position 17,780,177 of record CM068748.1, read on the forward strand.
ATCCAATTTTCCTATGTTTCTATGTTCATTGCCTACCAATTAGCTTATAGAATCATAGAATCATAGAATTTTACGGCACAAAAGGAGGCCATTCGGCCCATCTAGTCTGTGCCGGCTGTTTGAAAAGAGCGATTCAATCCCACTGCCCTGCCCGCTCCCCATAGCCTAATAGACCCGTTCTCCCTAAATAAAGATCTAATTCCCTTTTAAAAGTTGTTATCGAATCAGCCTCCACCACCTTTTCAGGCAATGCATTCCAGATTCGAACAACTCGCTGAGTGAAAAAATTTCTCCTCAGCTCCCCTCTACTTCGCCTTGAAACTATTTTAAATCTGTGACCACGAGTCACAGATTCACCCACGAGTGGAAATAGTTTTTCTCTATTTGCCCTGTCGAAACCCCTCATGATCTTATAAACCTCTATTAGGTGTCCCCTCAATCTTCTCTGCTCCAGAGAGAATAACCCTAGCCTATCTAGCCTCTCCTCATAGCTGAAGTCCCTCAATCCTGGCACCATCCTAGTAAATCTTCGTTGTACCCTTTCCAATGCCTTCACATCCTTTCTGTAGTGTGGTGACCAGAATTGAACACAGTATTCCAGCTGAGGCCTCACCAAAGTCCTATAGAGGTTAGTCAGCACTTCCTGACTTTTGTACTCTATACCCCTATTTATAAAGCCTAGTATCCCATATGCCTTCTTAACAGCCTTGTCTACCTGTCCTGCCACCTTCAACGAGTCACTAACACAAATCCCCAGGTCTCTCTGTTCCTTTACACCATTTAAAATTGTACTATCTAGCCTATATTGCCTCCCTTCATTTCTTCTCCCAAAATGCATCACCTCACACTTCTCTGCATTAAACTTCATCTACCATGTGTCTGCCCACTTTACCAATTTGTCTATATCCTCTTGCAGATGGCTACTATCCTCCTCACTGTTTACTATTCTCCCTAACTTAGTGTCATCTGCAAACTTGGAAACTGTACTCCGTACACCCAAGTCCAGATCATTGATGTAGATTACAAACAGCAATGGTCCCAAAACTGATCCCTGTGGCACACCACTGCTCACTTCCCTCCAATCTGAAAAACAGCCGCTCACTACAACTCTCTGCTTTCTGTCTCGCAGCCAGTTGTGGATCCACGCTGCCACTGTCCCTTTTACGCCATGGGCCTTTAATTTCATAATAAGTCTCTCATGTGGCACTTTGTCAAATGCCTTTTGAAAGTCCATGTAAACTACATCAACTGCGCTACCATTATCCACCCATTCCGTTACCTCATCAAAAAATTCTATCAGATTTGTAAGGCTTAGTGGATAGATTATAAATAATATTAAACATGCCATCACCAAGATCAAGGTGCATCTTAGAATCAGATGATGTGGTCTCAGAATTGCAGTAAAGTATAAATTTTACCCCAAACCCTCAACAATCTCCTTGCACCTATATTGGAGTAAATACGGTAAACGTTCAATACACAATTGCATCTAAGTGACCTTGTATCAAGCCATCAACCACAAAACTCCATTGATGAACCAAAATCACAGAGTAAGTCTGGGCTTTGCTGTGTACTCCAGCATTCACATGAATTAAAATCGTATACCACCCCAACCCTCAACCCCCAACCCCCACCACATTTTCTGTCCAGCCTCAGATATAATAGGAACTTAGATAACGCACTAACTGTACCCCCAAACATGAAACATTGCTTTTACAGGAAAACATGGAGAGCGGGAGAGAAACGATATGCTGCTTGTAGGAGTACAATCCAGTCCAATGAAACCCTTGGAGATTAATATTTTGAAACATTCCTTTACGAAATCTGTTTTGTGTCAAGCATTCCCAGAAAATCCTAGGAGCATTCCCCTTTGGAAGGGGCTTTTTTTTTCTTGTTCTTGATCTCTTACTGGACTTTCAGTAGTTTAAAAGTTTGGCAGCTTAAAGAGAGCGAAAAAGTCCCTTGGCAAAGTCTCCATTTCCAGAAGACAATTACAGTTGATGGAGTTGGCAGGCAGGTTGTTCAAGACAGACTTACACATGCTGTTCCTAATTTTCTATTTTGTGGCACCCATCTGCCACGAAGCCTAGAGAAAGGGAACGCAGCACTTTGTAAATAAACGTTTTGTAGATGTGCTTCCTGCAGAAGAAAAGTGAGTGCCAACAGGAATCTGTTTGTTTCTTTGCAAACTTTGTTCTTTAATGCCAGAGATACTCCCCTGTGGTGAACTTCGGTCAGACCTCCAGTAAGTTCAGCAAGTTGGTTGCACGATGAGATGAATTGAAATGCAATTGTACATTTCTGAAGGACTTTAGTGAGCGTGTTAATTACTGCTGGGAAATGTTCCAGTAACATGTTGCAGTTTCTCAGTTAGAGCATGGGTATGGTGCGGTTGTCCATTCACAATCCCACCTTCGCAACTACTAGGACAGATCCAGGACAGTAGAACAAGTTTATTCTTATCACCTATTTCAACAACTACAACAAATTATATTTGTATAGCACCTATCACATCGGGAGGATATAATAATAATAACCTAATCCTTGCATTTGATACAGTGCTTTTAATGTCTTCCAGATGTTTCAACGCGGCTCACAGAATACCCTGTAGAGTAAATTGACTATATTTGTGGGTGAATTGCAGCAGCCAGTTGCACACAGCAGTGTCCCACAAACAGTCGTGGATTAAAGTGATCCATTTTTTTTCTTGAAGGATTATTATCAAGTGCATTGAGTAAAGAAACTTGCCCAAATTTTCACCCTGACACGAATCAAACCCAGGTCTCCTGTTTGCAAGGCGAGTGCTCTAACCACCAAGGTACAGACTCCTAAGATACTGGACATACAGGGATTTTGACCTGAGCTGGTGGTTAGGAATCAGAATGGGTGGAAGGTAAGGGTAGGAGGGTGACTGAAGGCGTGGGGGAAGAGGAGGTTATTGAGATGGGCCTTGAAGGCAGCAGAGGAGCAAGTAAGACAAAGTAACTGTAGGATGGAGTGAGGGAATACAGAAAGTATTTTTACTTTACTATGCACTTCTCTGACTGGATGCAAATCACTTCACTACCAGTCAATTCCACCACAAAATAAACAAGTAAAAATTGTTCACTTCATGGTTGTTTGGGGGACACTGCATCGGATGCCAACAGGAATCTGGCTCTGATCCTGGATAGACCCTTGAAACCATTGAGATGATCCAAAGGAATATGCAAAAGATTCTGGAAGAGCAGCCTGTGCAAAACTCAAAAATCAGGTGTTTTGTTTAAATGCCTCAAGGTGATGCAATATAGAACAGAAAAAATGTTTGTTTACTCTGCACTTAACTCACTCAAAAGTCACTTCACTCCAAAGTCGTTTCGGCACACGATTAGTCCACAGTCAGCACATTTGTCCTTGTCTTGGCCAGCAGCAGCTTAGAGGATCTGACTTGCACTTGGCAAAGGCCTACTATTCCCATCAGATATGCATTGATACCAATGTAACAGCGTATGTAACAACAAATGGGAGTCAGATCAATTGCACAGAGAGCCAGATCCACATGTGTTCACAATCAGTTACTATATTGGAACATTGCTTCCCCTACCATAAAAACTGGTAACAATGTCCTTCTTGGAGATGTACAGCTAACCTTGTAGGGGCCACTATGCTGTGTGTGTGTGTGTGTGTGGTGTCTGTGTGTGAGAGGCCCTGGAAAGGTGATAAATATTCATCTGGAGCCTTAGCCTTCCTGGAGACTGCATTGTGTTGTACACAGAATGGTAAAAATAGAAGTGTTTCTGAACCTGAAGGAAATTACAGTTAGAATTTTTTACAGTTAGAATTTTTGTATAGTTAGAATTTTTTGCCTGAAGCTCGTTAACCAATAAAATTACAGGCAATTAATTTAAATCATTTATCCTCTGCCCATATATAGAAACCTGTTTTTAAAAATACACAAATTTTTTTACACATGCTGGGTTAATATTAGGCAAATATTCAACCTAGTTCAATGACCATGTTTCTAAGCATTATAATGCTTACTCACTGTAAATGAAAATAATCCTTACATTATAGCACCTGTTATGTGTCAAAACACTTCAAAGATTCTGTAACGCATGGTGACTATTTGAAGCGAAGACAGCAGCCAATTTGTGAATAACTATGAAGGGAATCCAATTTTATGTGGGTGATTGTAGAGCAGGACACCCAGAGAAACTCCCTTCTCTTTTTGAATAGTACTGTGGAATCTTTATCATCTACCGGACCTCAGTTTAATGTTTCCTCTGAAGCATGACTCCTCTGATAATGCAAAGCTTCAATACCATTCATGCCAACCTACTGTGCACCCTCTCCATGGCACCCATGACCTTTCTAAGATGGGCAGATGTGACATTCAGGAGCTTGCTAAGCTTTTTGTGGCAATATTAACTTTTGTACAACAGGACTGTAACTCTCTTCGCTACTTAATCAGTTTACCTTTATGAAGATGATAGGATCCGCTGGTATTTTCTGCAAAAGCAAGCACTCATTGGCCAATTTTGGAAAGCTGGTAGGGAGGGTATTCAGGAAGGATGAGATCAAACAGGCAGAAGGTACTGCTTCATCCAATCCTCTCGTGATAGCCGTGAAGGATTGCTGTGCACGGTATAGAAATAAACACTCCAACAGCACAGTCACGGCGTAATACTTTAGTTGTGGAGCAGATGTTGCTGTCATATTACTATACTGTATATCATTCTTCTGTATGATTTATAAAGAGGCATTATATATACATCTAATAAAGGGAATTTCAGACTAAACAAAAAGAACCTTTAAGCTTTTTTTTGTACAAGAAAAATAATTCAGATCTCCTCTCATTTTCCGTTAGATCTTCTCACTTCTCCCCTGGAGCCAGTGACCCACACGGGTTTGTGGTTTCACAGATGTAAGTAGCACTTGCCAAGGTTCCCCTTTCTTCAGGTGTGAAGCAGGGCATTTGACTTTCAAGAGTCACTGAGTCAGAGACTAATCACGTTCTTGGCCTGATATGAACTCCCATCTTAACCTTCCCTTCAGCCACCTGTGAATCACACCGCTCCCACTGAGTTACAAATTGAGGACCGAAGCTCAGATGGAAAGTGCCAGAGCTAAACAGACAGTTTAGATATAATTACCTTACACACACAGTGAGGCACCTGTAGAGCCGGATTATCAACACATTCAGAGAAGGTAATTAACTAGTTATTTGATGTGGGGGGAATCAGAATATGACGAGTTAATGTTTGACTAATTTAATAAAAAGTTGGAATTTGTCAAATGTACCACAAAATTATTTTCAAGTCCTGTACATTCCTGTATTGAAAAACACCCATCAGTTTCCTTCAAAAGAATCCATCTCCATGTTAAATTTTAACAAGACACATTCACATACAAAGTGCAAGCCACAGGGGATCCAGGGAAGCAATTTGAGACATCATTCTGATGTGAAAGCATGCATTCATTATTGTTACTTCTATTACAATTACATTTCTTGCTTTACGTTTGATAAACAATAACATCTTTCACATTGGGAGGACGCTTCAGTACGCTTCCCAACAAACATTGTAAAACATAGTCACTGCAATAACAAAATTACATTGTATAGCACCATTCAGGTTGGGAGGATGTCCCAAGGCACTAGACAGTCAGTGTTTCAGACCCAATCTGGAATTGGTGAGGGTGGACGGAAAGGGTGGGTGGGGTGACCGGTGGTACGGTTGAAGAGGAGCGACTTGATGCAGGACTTGAAAGAGGCTAGGGAGGGAGTGAGGCAGAGGGATTGCGGGATGGAATTCCAAAGTTTGAGGGCAGAGTGGCTGAAGGCTTGCTCATCAATGGTAGGGCAGGTGTGTAGGGGGATATAGAGCAGGCTGGAGCCCACTGAGTGGAGGGAGCAGACAGATTGGTAGGGGGTTAGGAGGTCGCAGAGGTAGGGTGGGGCAAGGCCATGGAGGGCTATAAAGGTGAGGACCAGGATCTTGAATTGAATCTTATGAATGATGGAGAGCCAATGGAGTCAGGCGAGAGTGTGGGAGATTGAGTCACAGAGCTTGGTGCAGGAGAAGACATGAGCTGCAGAGTTCTGGATGATCTGCAGCCTTTAGAGGGAGCCTGGACATGATGAAGGCATGAATGAGGGTTTTAGCGGCCTGAGGAGTGAGGTACTGGAGGAATAGGGCAATGTTGCGGAGGTGATGGAAGGCAGAGTAGGATGTGAGAGAGGAAATGTGAGAGATGTGATTGAGTATCGAACAAGACACTTTCCTGACTGGCTTGGTGAGGTGGAGTGTGCAACCATGGAGGTTGATGCTGCCATTGCCTAAGGTCTTGTTGACATTCTACCATAGAAAGTTGGTTCTCATCCAGGATTTGATGTCTGACAGGCAGACTATTTGGTCACCAGTGGTTCTGGAGTTGAGGATAGAGGCAGAACAAACAAACAAACAAAACTTACATTTATATAGCGCCTTTCACGTCGAGAGGACATCCCAAGGCGCTGTACAGTCAGGTAGGACAAGAGCAGGGTGGGAAGGATCAGGGCAGAATGAAGAATAGTAGGAAAAGTAACTGTATTAGTGGGCGAAACGCGGCAGCCAAATTGCGCACAGCAGTGTCCCACAATCAGTCACGGAAGTGGGACTAGGGGCAAAAGGGGGTAAAGAAGCAAAAGGGGAGGGGTGGAGACAGGGGGAAGAAAAGCAGGAAAGTCGACTGTATACTTGTGGGCGAAACGCGGCAGTCAAATTGCGCACAGCAGTGTCCCCACAAACAATCACGAAAATGGGGCCAGGGGAGAAAGGGGGAAAAGAGGGTAAGGGGGGGGAGAGGGAGGGAAAGGTGGGATGGGATAGGATTAGGGAGGAAGAGGGGGGAGAAAGGGGGGTAAGGAAGAGAGGGAGGGAAAGATGGGTGGGGGCAAGATCAGGAAGAGGGAAGAGGGAGGGAAGGGGAAAAGGGAGGAGAGAAAGTGGGGAAAGGGAGTGAGGGAAGAAGAAGATGGGGGCAGGGGTGGGGGGAATCAAACAACAATAATAAACAATAATAAACAACAAAAGCAATAATATTAACAACAAAAACAGCAACAAACAATAACCAACAATCGTCCAACAATCGTCCAGCAACCACTCCCTGTCCTCGCCGCCCGCCCGGACGATCCCTGAGATGGCGGGAAAAAAAGGGCGCGGAAAAAAGGTCCCAGTGTGGTGTCAGGCCCCAAAACCGACCGGCTCCTCAGTCGATGAACCCGGGGACTCTGTGATGGCCCTGGCACCTCGGACACGGTGTGTCTGGCCAGCTCGCACAGCAGCAGCAGCAGCAGCCCGATCGCCGTCTGGATCTCCCGCGACGAGATGATACATCGCTTGCAGCACCTGGGCGCTCTCCCCCTCGCGGAAGACGTGCGCCACCCGCTGCCTGAGGAAAGTGCCGAGGTCGCGGCCTTCCAAGGTCCTGTCGAGGGGCCGCTCTTCGCACAGCCGGAGGAAGCGCCGACAGCGAGTGGCCGCCATTCCCTCCGTGATACTCCCCGTCGTCCAAAAAGATGGTATTCGTTGGCCGACCGCCCATAGAGGAAGAACCGGCAGCGATGGAAGCCGGCTCCAGCTGGTGGGCTGAGCGGTGCATAGCGTGAAAGCTCTGTCCCCGCGATCGTTCCAGCCCGAAGATCTCTAGTCTCTAGTCTCGGGAGCGGGTGGTCCATGTGAAAAAATATCACTATATATCTAATATCACTATTAGATAAAGTATTAGAAAGATAAGAGTTCAGTGTTATCTACATACGTGTGGAAGTTGATCCATGTCTGCGTTTTGTGTGTAAGATTGAATATCTAAGATGAAGAATTGGCATCGCCAAAGGTCAAGTTGGGCAAACAAATTGTTGCTAGCTGATGGAGAGGGAACGTGACAAAGATGAACAAGAGAATGCAGTGACCATCCTCTCTAGGTGATTTCCCAGCTCACTGGAGACAAGTGCCCACAGCGGGACATTCATAATGTCAAACTGAAAGGGAAGTGTGAAGTCAAACCTCCACCAAAAACAAAAACACCTTGTGATCTCAAGGCTGGAATACTGAACCCTTTCCCTCACACGTCCCTGGACATTGGAGAGGAAGGATCTGAAAACAGTGCTTTTAGATTTGGCAGCGCTTCAGGGAGCCATTGAGTCTGCAATGGAAACCACCCACCTTCCCATTCAGACTGGAATTAGATCTCCTGTGTCTGCCATTCAAACAGGATCTCAGTCACCTTATGATTCCCTGTTTAAATTACTTAGTGCTGTTTTTGATAACTTTGTCTGCATTTCTAAAAGTTTTGCTGAGACAAACATTGCTGTCATATTAAACTATAGACTTTTGAAATCAGACCTCCACTAGTTTGTATAATGTGTTTACTGTGAAATAGTTTCAATATTTTAAATCCTCCTTATGAACTGGTTCTGTTTAAGGCTTCACATTCAGACAAGAAGGAGAATAGTGCTGAGAAACAAAACACATTGTCCACTCATCACCCTACACCAATCTGATACAGTCAGATATCACCTAAGGCAGTATGATCCATGGATCCCATCTGGCCTCAGGATGATTTCATCCAGCCCAATACAATTTCCAACCAGGCTCCCTCCCTGGCAAATGTCCTCTCATGACAGCAGCAAGCTCTCTGTTATGACACCTTGGAGAGAACCTTAGGTCAGGGTGGTCCAAATGTTCAGTTCAGTGGACCACCCTTACCTAAAGAACAGAATTTGAATGACCAAAAAAGCACTTATCAGATTTCAATAAAAGATGCAGCTTCAAGTACAGACACCAAGCTTTGCATTGCAATGAATTCAAACTGATGTTATGATGTTAAATATTAAGCACTGTGGAATACCAACCTCCCTCCTCCAATCATTCCTCTTTGAGCTTTTAATCAATGTGCTCTCCCATCCTATCTCCTAGATCACATGATGAGCTTCTAAGTTACCAACAAAAAAAGTCACCTGCATCATCCATGGTCCATCCTAAATCCATTCTCCTTCTTGAGGAGGTGAATGAGATCTGATTCAGCAGGCAGTCAGTTTCTTCTCCAGTTGGCATTTTCCTCTTTTCCTTCACTATCTACCTCTCAGCATCTGCTAGTTTACTTCTGACACCATGTTGTGGGACAACTCTCAAATAAAATGAAAAACACTTTTGTACTCAGCACTTGCAAAGCTTTCAACTCTATTAAAAACGATGACCATCATTTTCTCCACAGCACCATTCCTCTCTAACCCTTTAACTTGCTATGTCCTCCAATTGGATCTTCTAGATCACATGTTTTAAACTTGTGGAATACTAAATAACACTCACCTGTTTTACATCTGAATTTATACAACTTTGTCACCTGCCCCCTCCCCTCACCCATAATTGGGTACACCTCGAATAGTTGTTCCCTCTCAACTTACTCCACTCCCATGAAAGCAAACACAACATTTCCAATCTTACCTCCGGAATGAATATATCTAATTTAAAAAATAATAATTTGATCACTCAATTCACAAATCTTTGTACTGTTTTTGTACTGTATGTGCGCAATTAATTGGCTGCCCTGCTCGACCCACAAAATGTAGTCAATTAATTTTACAGTCCATTCTGTGAAGCGTTTTGAGTTGTCTTGAAGATGTGCCAAGGCATTTTTTGTAGCAGATTCCACACTTTGCTATTGGCCCAGATTATTATTATTAAGAGTTATTATTTCCCAGTTTAGCTCCCTCTGTTCCCAGCATTCCCTCTATGATCCCCTCGTTCTTCTTTATCTCTCTACCACCTTTGATATCGTTGATTACTCTTCTCCACTCTTCATGGTTCTGTCCCTGTCTGGATCCAGTCTTACTTTTCCTATCGCCTGCACTTTGTGGCCACCAAAGGCTTCTCCTCCTGCCCGTGTACCGTGTGTGTGGTGTTCCACAGTGCTCTGTCCCCAGTCCTCCACTTTTTTAATATCTACATTCTAGCCCTTGGTGATATCATCCAGACGTGTGCAGCAGCACCATTCATGGCTGCACACTGAACCTCACAGAGCCAGTACAGAAACCTTGTTATCCTGCTCACTGCTGAACTAGCCTTTCAATCACACCTCCATGCCATGACCAATTCTGCCTTCCTCCACCTCCGCAACAGTGCGGACTTCCGCCACTACATCTCCCATCAGGACCCCGAGACCCTCATTTATGCTTTCATTAAAGCCCATCTCACGACCCTCTTGCTTGATCATGCCTTCGGCACCCTCGTATCCTCTCTCCTCCAACCCCCAGTTCAAGTACAACCCTCAACTGTCCAGCACCTTGGGACGTCCTTTTGATGTGAATGGTGCCACGTAAATGTAATTTATAGTGGTGGAGGTGGAATCCACTGTGGTTTGATGAGTGAAATAAACAGGTTTGAAACTAGAGTGGCCTGAAGTGGGGATAAGGTGTGATTGAAGTGAACTTCTTGATCTGAGAGCTGGTGTGGTCTCAACGGGCTGAATGATCTTCTGCTTTTTAGATTTACAGTACTGTATATGTTTCTATCTATGGGATTTGTTTACTGATCTTTTTGTGACTTAAAATTTAGATAGTGTATTCACAAAATATAGTGTTCCACAGAGCAGCCTATTGTTTGAATTGGATTTTTCATTTAAAAAAATTTAAAAAAACTTTTTGGTGTGAAAACTATTTACAAGGGTACAACTGCCAGGTAGAAACTGGTCTTTATCTGACCATGCACAACTTTTGCCGTTTCCAGGCGAGTGATTAGTTGGAGATACTGAAATTTTATTGATTTTTAATGAGCTATTCTGGCGTTCTCTGCCGTGTTTCACTCACAAAACAAAAGTCAATCCACTTTACAGTATATTCTGTGAAGCACTTTACACTGAAAGGCGCTTTATCAAATGCAAGGATTATTATTACTCATTTTTTTCAGCTTTCATGTACTAGATGTACTTTGCTAGTCAGGTCTGCTGCGGGACTCTACTGTCACCATGTGGTCATGGAGGGCAATTGCATTATTCCGCAGTCATTTGTGATGGGTGAATGTCCTATACTCATTTGACTTATAAACTTGGCTTTCATTGGGACGCTTGAATATGTTATTCCAATCTTTTAAGTTTTTGCGATTATTTTGTAAAAGATTATGTATTTCAAATGTATATGTCCACTGAGATATTATTAGTCTGGTGTGACTTCTTTCTGCAAGTTTTAAATAGAGAAGCAACTATAAGAGACTGTCATACATGAATAAATTTATTTGGAAAAATATGAGCAAAAGACAGTACACATAAAAAATTGCCCTTTCATATTACCTCCCAATGCATAGCTTGACTTAAAAGGCAGCAGTTAAGTTTGCTTTCTGTGAAAACTGACACAAAAGGTATCTATTGTATGAAATTGTTGAGCGAGTAGCTGCTTCAAAGTGCTTGGATCTCCAGTGTTGTTCTGGGTGGGAGGCAAGTTGTGGTTTGACACATGCCATTTCTGCTGCCAAATTCATTCCGAAGCTGGAGACGAGTTACACGCAGCAGAAAATCCAGGACAAATCTTCAACTTTATTCAAGATCATAGCACGAGAGGTCAAGAAAAACTCAGGGTGGCCATGGGATTCCAATGCTGTCTCTGTGGAAGGAAACAGCATTGTAAAAAAAAACGTGAGTGCATGTCAGAGAAGCCACTCAAGGTGCTGCAGTCTTGGGTTGGAAACTCCTGCAGTGAAAATGGCAATTGCACAGCTTATCGACAGTATCCAATTCCCTGCCAATCTACTGAAAGCAACACTAGGTGATAGGCAATAACAAATTTACATTTATAGTGCGTCTTTCATGTCAGGAGGACGTTCCAAAGCGCTGAAACCAGATGTCTGCAATTCAAAACCAGAGTTGATCCAAGTTGGGATGGTACAATTGGCTTGAGGCTCAAGGGTTTCAAAGGCTAAAATCAGCCAGGATCGTTGTTCTAGATTTCACCCTTTGGCAATGCGGATAAACTATGACAGCACCACTATGCAGCAGTGTGGACAGCATAATAAATGTCCCACAAACCATCATGAAGCAAATGATGATAAACAAACTTTTTCTCTTTTTGAAAAGCGCCATGGGATCTTCGCCATCCACCTGAACAGGTAAATGACAGTAATGATAATCCTTGCATTTGATATAATGCTTTTCACATCTTCTAGACATCTCAAAAGTGCTTCACAGAATATACTGTAAAGTGAATTGACTATATGTGTGGGCGAAACAGAGCAGATAATTGCGCACAGCAGTGTCCCACAAACGATCCTGGATTGAAATGACTAATTTTTTTTTGAGGGATTATTATTAGGCATGTGGAGTAAGGAAACCTGCCCTGCCTGGATTTGAAACCAGGTCTCTCAACTTGTAAAGCTAGCGCTCATATTTTATCACTGAGCTGCAGGACTCCACAAGTACATGAGCAAGTACATGAACAGCCAAGATGTCAACGATCTTGTCCGAGGACAGCAATGAATGAATCCGAGTGCACAAGGAATGCAGTTACAATCTGAGCCAATTAGCTCATCCATTGATTCACAACCCACATTTAAACACAAAGCAATGGAAGTGAAACAAACTTTATTTAAAATAAATCTGCATCAGATAATTGCCTATATTATCAGTATCAACTGTTCATCGAATACAGAAGCATGACAAAGAGGTCGCACATGCTGCACAAACGAGGAAATCACAGCATGGGTGGGGTTGATTGAAAAATATACACCTTTATCAGACATCAACAAGTCGAGCAAAAGAATGTCCATCTGTTACAACAAACTATAAAACTTAAAAGTTGGCCCTGTGGTTACGGTAGCTGTAACTATTTCTATATCTTTTGGTGTCAATATGAGAATCTGCTTTTCTTAAATAACCCAAAAAACATAATATACTAATAGATGCCATTAAGTAGCCCTACTGATCAGCGTCTCCATGTATTTAAGTGGCAGCATGTATCCGGACGAGGCCTTAGCTCAAACTTCACCAGTAAACTTCCTAAAAACAGTTGGTTGACTGTAAATGTTGCAGAACTGACAAAATTCCAACCACTCCAACAGCTTGTTTTCCAGAAAGGGTTTATTTTAGTCAGTCATTCAGGGGGCAGGGGAGGAAGGAGAAAAAATTGAAAAATAAAAACACAGGAACAAAATATCCAGATATTAAAAGGTTTTTTTAAAAAAAAAGCAAAATCTAGAATGAACATTATCACAAGTGGCACAAATCGTAACTATCGTAAAATTTTTAGTACTGCTGAACCAGTTATAGAAATAGAACCAGAATATTGCTGACTTTGAACTACCAAGTTCTTGAGAATATAAAACACATTTTGAAAACGCCTCCAAAATTACCAACGGGGTCAGTGTTTGCTTCACAACTGTACTGCACATAAAAAGAATGCAGAATCGGCTTACTGGTACCACCCTCCACTGCCTCGCCATCCACTGTTGCCCACCCCTCCCCCCATGCTGCCCATCCCCATTCCTCCGTGACTAGAGCCACTGAAGTAGCCACCACCTCCACTGCCACTGCTCCCTCCATAGCGACCTGAAATAAAGGAACATAACCACTGAAATTCAAAACAATTCAGATTTAAAGTGTTAAAGGAATAGGCTACAGCAAGTACAATCAGAGCTATCCATGGTGGAGAAAAGTCAATGCTTGCTTCACAACTGTACCGCTACACCGAAAGACTACAGAATTCACTTACTGGTACCATCCTTCACTGCCTCGTCAACCATTGCTACCTGTGCTATGTATTTCTCCTCTTCTTCCCCCCTCCACTCCTCCATGCTGCCCATCCTTACCTCCCTTCACACAAATGGGCAATGATGATCTGAAAGAGCCCCATCTCCAACCCACTGATCACTGCCTGGTAAAATCCAGCTGTGCCCAAATAAGAGCTGCTCTAAAATCAATAGCAAGGAATTGGCCCATGTATGAACCAAATCCTCCATGACAATCTCTGTTCTGGTTCACAAAAGCTAGGCAGGGTCACAGTTTTCCATGGCACTACCTATGAAGCCAGCCAGCGGCAGGTCTTGGGAAGGAAAGACCAATCACTGGGGACATCTCTGCAGTTTCAGTTGGTTAAACTCCCAGTTGTACCCTTGTGAACACCCAGGAATCTCAAGCCTTGGCGGTTGCCAACCTGTACCCAATACTCTTTGGAAGTAGATAAGCAGGGGTGTTCCTCCAGGAAGAGAGTGCCCTCTGGAACTCTGGTTTGTATACACGGTAATGCGCTATTGCATTTGTCAGACACCCAATTGACAATATGAAATTCATGACTTCAGATGAACTAAATAGTGAGTGGGAGCTGAAGCCATCCTAACCAGGACATACCTGGAAATCCCTAGTTCCTTGGCAAACCAGACCTCTTTAAAACTAAATAGACAGTAAGTGCACTGAAGCCAACAGCACACCAAGCAACCATTTGCAGAGGTACATTTGATTCGACTACTAAAATTATTGGGTTTGGCTTATAATTAAGTTACACCAACATTGTAACCAACTATAATTCATTATCTCCCCAATAAAGTGTAATAGCCAAGATATAACCAATACATGTTACAACCACAAAATACACAACACATTTATACAGTGCCTTTCACACCGGAAAGATGTCTTAAATTGCTGGATACCTAAGCCATTAAGGTTAACGACAATTCAGATTTAAAGTGTAAAAGGAACAGGCCACAGCAAAGGGGGAGGGGGGCGCAAGCTCTTAAGGTACTTTGAATGCGAGGAGGGACATGTTGCAGAGAGCAGGGCATAACGGCTCAAAGTCTAGTCACCGATGCTGTGGTGGATAGGGTATGTAAGCAGGACATTGTTTGCTGAGTGAAAGGAAGGATCTGGCAAGTTATAAAAATCACAATCATGCACTCAAAAGTGTTACACATAATCAAATAATGAAAAAATGGTTTATTATAAACCCAAGAAAAACACTCACCGTTGTTTTACTCACCGTATCCCCCCATACCACCTTGGCCACCGTAGCCACCGTAGCTACCCTGGCCACTGGAGCCATAGCCACCTTGACCACCTGCAGGCAGATGGAAATTTGCAGATTAAATACAGGACAATTCACATCACAAAAATAACTTTCTTTGCAAATAAACAACAAATAAACATATTCATACCGTGGCCATAGCTGCCCATGCCTGAACCTCCAGCAGTTGAATTTAAGAACAACTCAATGTATCGATGTTCTAAGAGAGAAATTAAAAACAAAATGATTATTCTTGATGATCAATGCCAGGGATTTGGTAGTAGTACATACAAACAAAAACAATTCCCCTCTGAACTGCTCACCTCATATTAATTGCTTGCCCGAACACAATAGTATAATTTGAACAATAATAGCAGACCAAGCAGTAAAAACAAAGCGGTACAAACATACATCAGCAGAGATTAAAGGGCTTTAAGCTTAGCTCCAGAAATCCCTCTCTATGTACAAAATACTCAATCTGGGATGCACATGTGCAGGGCAGGAAATGATGATCAGTAGTGGCCCAATTCCCAATTGTTGACCATTTAGCACAGAAAGCAACGGATCCACGGTCATCAGATCTACACCCAGGTGACTTCCTAAAACTAGCATTTGGCTAAAACAACAACTTTGATTTATATAGCGCCCTCCACGCCGGACGGTGTCTCAGAGCACTTCACAATAACGGATCCCGGGCCCAAGCCAGGGGTAGGGGTAGAAATGCGACCAAAGCCGCGGTCAAAAAGAAAGGTCTTTAGTTGAGACCTGAAGCTGGGAAGAAAGGGGGAGAGGTGAAGGGAGTGAGTAAGGGAGTCCCAGAGCCTCAGGGCAGAGTGGCTGAAGGCACAGCCGCCGATGGTGGAGCAGAGGATTTGGGGTACAAGGAGGAGGCCAGACCCGGTGGAGCGAAGGCAATGGGGGCTGGTTTGAGGAGAAAGGTCTGAGATGTAGGGGGGTACGATCCTCTCCGGGACTGGGAGCCAGTGAAGTCTGGCAAGGACTGGGGTAATGGGGGAGTGAAGTTTGGTGCGGGTGAGAATGCGGGTGGCAGAGTTTTGAATGAATTGGATTTTATAGATTGTGGTGGAGGGGAGACCAGTGAGGAGGGCATTGGAATAGTCCAGCCGGAGGTGACAAAGGCATGGACGAGGGTTTCAGCGGCTTTTGGGGCGAAATATTGCCAGAGAAACATGGCCTAAAGAAAGACAAGCTTGCTGTGAAGATGCCCCATCAATACATTTTTTTTAAGTAGTCGACTTACGCATGTGGGCTTTGTCCTTAGCCATGGCAGCCACGGCATCCTCATGAGTTGCAAACTCTACATCTGCCTCCCCAGTTGCACGGCCGTCAGCTCCGTATTCAAGGTGTATTCTCAGCGGATTGAGTGGTGAGAAAAACTATATATAAAAAAGACTCATCTTACTTCTGCACTAAAAACACATTTATTAATTTTGTGAACAATGAGAACAAAAACAATCAGAACAGAATACTGGCTGGTTTAGAATTGTAACTTACATGTGCAATGTCATCTTCAGATGCCCGGAAAGGGAGGCCACGCATGTGTACAAAGTGACCACTAAGGAATCCAGAACTTGCATCTCCGGCTCCCCCATACCCGTGGTTGCCCATCCCTTTTAAAGAAAAGGAACTTATTTCAGACGAAAGAAAGTTTACTTCCCATCATTAGACAACAAGAATTTAATGCTGCTTATTTATGGTCTTGTAAGGAATATTGAAGGATGATAGGGATTTGGAGAGGTAGGTACGTAATGACATAATTTGTAGGCAAGAGTGAAGATCTTGGAAAAAAGACACGGATAGTGTGGAGTTTGGTATACACTAGGATACGAGCAATGAGACATTCTTAATCAGTTGTACAAACAAAAATTATAAGGACACGACCCTTTTCCTTGTAAAAAAAACACACACACCTCTCATGCCTGCTCCATCATATCCATCGTTGCCGTAGCCATAATTGTCATTGTATCCATTGTAGTCATCATATCCTCCATAACCTGAACAGCAAGAGATGAACATCAGCTTTAAATCAATCCTGCAAAACTCACAGCCATGTCACCTATGGAGTTCTCCTAGAGGTTGCCACTTTGAACGAAAAACCCAGAAATGTTCATATTGTCTCAACTAAACTGCTCTTGTTCGTCAAGAAAAAGTCAAAGTTAGTAAACACAAATCATCCATTAACATTCAATTTGCAAGTTGGAACATCACCAACATCCAAGAACCTGCTTAATCTTTGGAAAATAATGAATGGAACAGGTCTAAAACAGTTTGAAGTAGATGGCCTTCAAGCATAACTTACATTATGTTATCTACATATGGTCAGAATGGATTTTGTTACCAACTTACCTCCACCGTATCCACGACGCATCCGGTCATAAACACTCCCCCGGGGAAGTCCGCCAAGGTAACCACTCCGCCCTGTCGGCCGATCATATGGGCCTGGTCGTTGCCCCATCAGCCTTTTTGGTGGATCATAGTATGCTCTGACCTCACTTCTGCTGCTTTTGAAGATCTCAATGTATCTAAATCACAACAATTTACTGTTAACATGCAGAAGTTATAGCTTTTTGAAAAGCAATTAAATAATCCACACTACACGGGAATTTATGACGCAACACAAGACTACTCATTTTGAATACATTTTCACACCAAATGAAGTCATTGTCATATAACAACTTGTGGTACAGACAGTATCTGAAGCTGTTGATTTGAGGTTTTCTTTGCAACATCTTCTTTGATTGAACCGTAATTCCATTGGTGCTCAGATACCAAGTCCACCATTTTACAGACCAGTAAAATCTAATTAAATCGATATTTAAAATACATTACACAACACTTACATTCTTCATAGACGTAATTAAAATCTAAGCATCATTATTAACCTTCATCTTGGGCCTCCACTGATCTGCAGAATGAGAAAGCAAGGGGCAACAGACAACCTCCCGGGGATAGGGAACTCGGGAGTAAAAGACATCCCCCAAAAGGGGGTGAAAATAACACCCCCTGGAAAGGGAGCAAAGTGGCACAACCATGTGAGAAAACAATGTGACTATATACAAGTGAGCGAAAGGGGGAGGGAGAATGTGGCCACAAACTTTAATAGCCACTATAACACCAATTCAAAAGGACTCATTATCACCTCAAAACATACATTTAGAGACGGGGTTATGAATGTGATTCCCAAATAGGCACAAACATCCAGGATTGCAGACTGGGTGTCCCAAAGTTTGGGATGATTATGAGACCTTTCACATAAGACCGATACGCTCAGATTTGCTGGAGTTCTCAAGTCCACAATTGTCATTTTCTATTCACACATATTAACATCTTTACAATACAGAACTAAGACAAGACACAAACTTTTACTGGGACATCTCAGAATTATAGAAAAGCTTTATAGATACCATGATTAGTCTCAAAATGTTCTTAACTGAGTGCAAGATCAGTGTGTAGTCCCAACCTCAAAAAAATGTTAACGTAGCCCAGTGCTTTAAACTCGACTTTAAGATGAATAACCAACCCGTCTGTCCATCCCCACCTGTGCCCTATTCTTTCCTTGTGTTTCCCCAGTGCTTTTTCTGCTATCTCCTTTGAAGCAAACTGCACGAAGGCCTCCCCTGTGCTTCTCCCCTGGTAGTCCATCGGCAAAGTTATCCCATTTGGCACGATTTCCAACCCTTTAACCCAAGGACAAATAACCCCATCAAGGGGAACAATATTAAATGATGCACAATTCCCAAATTTAACAATACTTAAAACGTCATCTAGAAAAGTTAAAAGCCCAGTCACCCATTTACCACATATCAAAATGTATTGATAGAACTATTTACACTTCACACAGTTACAAAGAACAGCTATAGCCAACAACCCACCATCTTTCATACTGTTAAAAAGTGTGGTTTAAATCAATCAAAAATAGATCTACACATTTGGAAACTTTTTTACTTTATCAGTTATATCGCTCTGGTATATGGCAGTAAATTTTAAAATGATTTCTATAGTCAGTATCCAGCCTCAGTAAAATTCTAAATTACACTTGGAGTAAGTTTTATTATGTTGGGCTTCCAATTTACATTCTAAACACCTTCCATGTTAACATTATCAAAAAAAGTCAAAATCTCACAAAAATTAGGACAAACTTGGTGCTTGCCATGTGAACGATTCAACAGATTGTCAATGTTGCTTAATTTACATTGCTCACACTCAATAGCTACGCAAATCAAAATTAATATAGTATACCAGAAGCAGGTAAAAGGTACCTGAGAAAAACTGAACAATTTCTTCCTTGCTGCAACCAAATGGAAGTCCGCGGAGTCGCACTGTCCCGTCCTCAACGGGCTCTGGGTGGTTTGGACCGCTGTGTTTTAGTACCCAATCCATCTCACTGCTGTTTGACTTGAAAACTAAAAACACACAAATTGTCAACATTTGAGGATTTAACATTTAAATAAACCATGCATATCCCTTTATATCCTGAAACACTGCTCTCCTACCTCTTCTTACTTTTCAATGGCATGACAACGAACTCCAAGCCAAGGATTTGGGAACTACAGCTCCACAGACTAAGACCAAATCATTCAAGTTATATCCTTGGGGCGGGGTACAATTTTGTGCCCATGAATTGGAGGGTACTTAAATCACTTGCACATGATACATTTCGTATTAAACGCTAAAAGAACAAAGGAAGTTCCACTCTCAAAAGTGAGCCAGTAAATACTGAATTAGCTAGGTATCAAAACCAAACGGAGAACTGTACATCTGATTTCCATTTGTCAGTGTGCACCCTGCTTCCAAGAGAAACAAGTTGGCAAGAGCCATGGCTTCAGTGTCCTCTTGTGGAGATGTAGATCTGGTTTTGGTGCAAGCGGAATTTTCAATCCATCTCTCCACATGCCCAGGACAAATTGACCAGCATAGTCTTCTCTTTGTGCATTATTGTGCGCAAATTCAGCAGGTGTGGTCCAGGTGCAGGTTCTTCCAATTGCCTTGCAGATAGCAACTGTGTTCTGATGGATTATATTGCTCTTCACACTGTGACGTCGATTGGTCACAGGCATTTGAATTTGTATCCTCAGATATTTTCATCTGCTCATGGTCACTATTCTCTTGGTTACATCAGGTTCTTTGTGGCCCACTCTTGTGCTCCATCAAGAAAACTCTTATCTAGCGGAATGGCACTCTATAAATTCAAGTTGTTGATATGGTGACTTACAAAACAGAGATGGAAGACTACGAGGCAGTTCTACTTTTGTTTGAAGCCTGTTCCCATCACTAGACATCTTTTCAAATCCGATATCTGCACTAATGGAACCTGGTTCCCCATGTTGACGTGAAAACCGTGAAGATAACAGGTGGTTATTACAAGACAAGGGACAATACACAGGAAATCTTGTTACCCAGTTATAAAACAGCGAAAGACTACGGATGAGCTGAAACACGCTGTCATGAGATGCATTTCGCGATATGGAAGCTGCAGCACCGAACATGGCAAGGATCATTATTTGTCATGAAAATGATGGTAGACACTCACATCGATCCTTTGGATGACTAAACACTTGAACACTTGTACTGAATATAACTAAGTACTTCCAAATACAATGATCAGCATTCTTCCACATGCTTCAGTTGTTGGTCTCATGAGGGTAACAGGACATCTTGTACAATACTCTCCAAAAATGTCTGCTACCAGGAGTGGTTACGATGACACTAGCCCACTCCTTCTGTCAACTTAAAACATGTCTAGCTGGCAATCTACCTCTCATTCTGTACAAAGTCTGCATTACAACATCTTAATATATCCCAATTCTAGTCCAGAACTCAGCCTCTCTCACTATTTTAGCTGCAGCTGTTTCCCAAACTTTGATTATACAGGTTAAGCGTCCTGAATCCAGCAACCTCGGACCCGAGGCCGAGCCGGTTTTTGTGTTTTTCCGGACTTGAGAAAGTGTTTCTGATGTCCAAGGTGCGGAAACGCACGAGCCCAGGTTCAGGTATTTCCAGACTTCGAACTGCCAGAAGCATGTCCCGATTCCGGAAATGCCTGGGACCATGTTGCGATATTTCCGTTTTTGGGGTTTATGACTGTGAAGACCTGGTTTGGAACAAGTAGGATTGGCATTTTTATTTTTGCAATTTTTGTCACTGTAGAGTAGTTGGATTTCATTTTTTGACTTTTCACTGGGCCCGGCTGGCGGCGGAAACGGTTTAACAGGGTGTCCGGATTCCGGAACATTTTACGGATTCCGGACGACCCTGCCACCAATCGCCCCTGAGTCTGGAACATTCTGGAACTCCGGATTTTGAACGCTCAATTTGTATTATAAAAAATTATTTGCAAAGCTAAATAACTGTTTGCGGTAAGTTATGTCACATTGGGTAACCAACCTACTGACCTTGCTTCAAAGGACTAAAGGGAGCATGTCAATTGTTTAACTGCAAATCAGAGGGCACATGCCTCATTTTCGATCAGCCACGGGTAATGTATGATTCACACTTCATTAACCTTTGCTTTCTATTCATGAACAATGACATACACTTTTGTCAAAAAGGTTATCAAATATAGTAGCCATTTTTCAAAACAACATCCTTAAAAAATCCTGAGACCTACAGAAATAAGCTCCTGGGTATTGAAAGTGATTCAGTTTTAGATACCAACACTAGTCAAAGGACGATTTGGGGAAGGTGATGAACAGCCAGACAGACTAACTTACTCACTGTTATCCTACAATTGCAACTTTTCAACTTTTGCCCAGTAAATTTGTAAGTAATCCACATGGTATAGGGATATGGATCTTCTTTAGCTGTTGAAATTCAACTAGTGCTTAAAAGACTGAGAAAAATATTACCTACCCTCTATGTAACGATGTCCCAAATACTTCCGGTCCTTCGCTAAAGCTTTTTTGAAGTCTTCAGCTGTTTCTAGTTCAACGTAGGCTTCTCCACTTGGACGGATGCCCTTTGTTGTTGTGAATCGCACTCCAGAAGACCCGTTCACAATTTCACATTCTACAGAGAGAAACACAATGGGAAAATTCTATAAACACATAAAAATTAGATAAATATGCATTTTACACAGCTGCTGCTCAAATTAATTACAAACATACAGAACAAGCACCTGAGAAAAAACGAATAACTTCTTCTGGTGTACATGACCATGGTAGACCACGGACTCGTACAACAAAATCTTCCTCCTTTGTAGACATCTCTGGCTCTTTATCTGCATTTGTAGAAAAATACTGGAATTACAAATTCACGACGAAGTAGCAGGTGATTTCTTGAAGTATGCCTCCTGAAACCTTACCATTTCGATAGGACAAGGTTATATTGCACTTTCCAACAAGGTTGGGGTACTGGTGTTGTCGGCGTTTTAGTCAGTCGAGGGTGAAATATGACACATTTCAGATGGTCAAAGTGACAGACTGTAAAATGAACCTGCCTGATGTAATACTATCTGAGTACCCAGCTTCATTGATGGGCCAATTTGTTTTATAGAATCTACAATGAATCTCTCATAACTGCAGGTGCATATCTAGCGTATCTGTATTATCCTATTCCAGTCATAGCTCATCATCTTGGCATCACACCGATAGTGAGAACTTCTTAGTCCAAAACACTATCCCCACAATGATCACATACAGACAATTCCCAAAGATGACATAATGTACCACGATCAACAAAATCCTTCGGCTCCAAATGCCACTAACAATAATTTGCATTTATATAGCGCTCCTCAGGATAGCGTCCCAGGGTGGTTGACAGTGACAGAGCACGTTGCCAAGCCAGAGGTGACCATAGGCACAGTCGAAGGTGAAGACGGCAAAGGAAACAAGGCAGAAAGCTAGAAGAGAGTTCCAGATTTTCAGGGTATAACGGATGAAAGCTAGGTCACCGATAGTGGAATGGAGGGTGTGAGGGATATGACATGCAGTAGAGCAATTGTGCTGCCCATAAAGCTGCCCGCATACAAGATAGGACCCACATTCCAAACAGCAGAAAAATGTGTTGCTAAAAGAAAGGCACGTTCTGCTTTTACCAACAGAGGCAGAGATATCTCCATAAGGATCTTGCGACGAGTTCTCTCCCAGAGTCCTAGATGTCAGATGTCAAAAACTTCCACCCAACAGGCTGCTGCTGTGCAGAATCATGCTGCCCATAAACACAGTGAATCCATCTTGCAGTATATTCTATGAAACATTTCGAGATGTCGCAACGATGTGATATAGCATTATATCAAATGCAGGTATTATGATTATTATCGAATCTGTCCCAATCCTGAGCAATATGTTAAGTCATAAAGTAAGCTCATTTCAATGCGGATGCCAACCGGCTCAGTCAGTCCTCTTTTTGTACAATCATAGCTTTTCAACACCTACATTTTAGTTTTAAGATGACTTGAGCTTTAGAAATAAAATACAGCTCCCGGGGCCTGTCCCGCCCCATGCCCAGCCTCCGCCATTACAGACGCCCGCTCTCAAAATGGCTGCCAGTAGGCTGCGCGCGAGCCGGAGGTCGGCAGCTGAGACTGTGGCTCCCAACCCCACGGCTCATTCACGAGAGATAATCTCCTGCCTCCCTCGTATGAAATTACTACAGCATGTTTGTGTGTGTCTGCGTGTGGGGGGGGGGGGGAGGGAAAAGGGAAAAGGACCCTCTGGCGGCGGTTACAAACCGCGCCAACAAAAGGGGGGAAGAGAAGACCGGACCACGAGGCCACTCGGCTTTCGCCGATCGCTCCCCAGCCCGCGTACCTCCGCACACCGAACACCGACGGTGTTTGAGCGGCGCGGGCGCGGCGCCGAAACCGTCGCAGTGAAAAAGATAACCGTGTTTCGTGCGATGTTTACCGTCGACCTGCGCCACCGGGCCTAACCCAGTCGGTGATCCCTCGCTCGGGCTGTCCGCCTTAAGCATGACTAAAACAAGTAACCAGAGCGCCGGGCTGAGCGAGATTTGGAGCGATAACCGCCTGCGATGGTACAAGGAGAACAAGATTTCCGGATTTGTGCCGACTCCAAGGCCCCGGCTTCGGCTGAACGCTCGCCCGTCCCTTACCGCAGGCTCCGTTATAATGGCGTCCAACTGCCGCCCGCCCAATCCAGCGCCGCGTCTCACGAGCAACCGCGCGAGCCCGCTCGTCACTCTGAGAGAGCCCCGCCCCCTGCCCCTGCAACCTATAGCAACCCAGGCCTCGCCCCCGTATCTCATGACAACCAGACCGCGCCCCCTTTGCCCCGCGTAACCCATAGCAACCCAACTCTCCCCTTCACACCAAATACATACACATCCCATAATCTTCAAATCATGTTAATTATCATTATGAAGTCAGCCTGCCCCAGTCGGTCGCACTCTCACGTCTGAGTCAGAAAGTTGTGGGTTCAAGCCCTATGATAGGTTGGGACTTTGAGCTCACAAGCTAAACTGACTTTCCAAACACAGTGCTGGGGCAGCAGGGCTGTTGCTAGAGGTGCTGTAGGTCCTTCAGATGAGATGTCTATTCGAGGTCCATCCTGTCTGCCCATTCAAGTGGATGTTAAATTCAGATGGATTCCCATGGCGCAGTTCAAAAGAGAAGAGAGTTTCTTGCCCACAGTGTGATTCCCAGCAGTTATTTTTTCAGTTTAACAAAAAGCGTTTCATTTCCAGAATACCGAAATAATACTGCAAATTTAGAAGCATCTTTAAAAAGAGTCAAGCGAGTGCGGATCGAGCAGAGCACCCCAGATTATGAGGGCCAACTATATACACTCCACAACACACAGAGTAGGAACATTAAATAAATAGAATGAACATATGGCTGGAAGGTGGTCACCATACCAGAGGTCAAGCAGCCTTATAAACTTATAGCCTTATGTACTTATAACATAAAGTAAAGACATAAACACCCCCAAAACCCTGCAGCCAGAGGTTCCATGTTTTCTGTTGACAACTGAACAACAACTTTGATAAAGTTAAATATTAACCAGTTTGGAGAATAATTTGCTTGAAGAACCTAAGACTGAGCACTTCTGAACCTTACTCATTCATTAACAAGCTTTAATCCGGTGTGGAACACAAGCGACCTCAATGCAGATCCCTACATTCACCGTGGACACGTTCACGAGCAAAGCTTTCTGTGGAAATCCTGCTGCCATCTGTCTGCTGGATAATGTGAGTTTCATTCAGTAAATGCCCAAATTGCTTTCCACAAATAGTCCCTGTTTTTATTATCATTCTCCTCATCAAATCTAAGCTTTTTACCTCAATGGCTAAGTGGCTGCAGCACTGGTTCACACAGTGCAGAAATTGCAAATCCTCTTCGGGGATTCTGATCTCTCCAAAGAAGATAAGAATTGCTAGGCAAATGAAGGTCAATGTCTCTCTAGTCCACCTTTCACCTCAGTTGCTCGACATGTTGTGTCCCAAACTATATAAAATAATTCCACAAAACATAGTATGTGAAGAACTTCAAGGTTTCCTCCTAACATGAATGGTTTGATACCAAATGCAAAATCAAATACAAAATGAGTCCTGTAGCTCAGTGAGTAAAGCATTCGCCTCTCAAGCTGGAGATCTGAGTTTGATTCCTGGCAGGGAGAAACTTTAGGCAAGTTTCCTTACTCTACAAACCTATTAATAATACTCCCTCAAGAAAAAACAAGAATAATTTGGTCACTCAATCACACGACTGTTTGTGGGACGTTGCTGTGTGCAATTGGCTGACGCATTTTGCCCACAAAAATACAGTCAATTCACTTTACTGTATTCTGTGAAATGCTTTGAGATGTCTAGAAGATGTGAAAAGTGCTATCAAATGCAAAGATTATTATTATTTTTATTAATAGTACAATTGTGAGTGCACTCACAGAGTAATTCTCGTTTGAATGAGAAACGGGATTATGATATTTGTTTTATCTATATATTTAGAGAAAGAACTGTAGCCTTTTATCTGTGTTTTTAAGGATGTGAGTGAGGATTGGCAACAGAACATTGCCACAGAGATGAACTTGTCGGAAACAGCTTTCATCAGGACTCTCAAACCAGAGGACACCTTCAGCACCAGTAAGGAAACCATTGTGTAATACAAGAGAGACTGGATCACAGGGAAACGATGAGAAAAGCACAGCAACAGCTGCACTCATAACAAGAATTGCAAACTTCTGCCCAAAGCCCATCAAATAGACTACAAAATTCAAGTAAAAACACAATCTTCGAGGGTCTTGCAAATCCACTTCATCCGTGAAGTGCTTTGAAATGTCTTGATGACTTGAAAGGCGCTATATTAAACACAAGGATTATTATTCTTCTTCTCCCCTCACCTCCTGCCCTGGGAACACATACACAGGATTTCATACATATGCCAAATGGGGAAAAGCACATGCAACTATCTCCTTAGACCACCGTTGGGACAATAGTGTAAAAACTCTTCATAGAGAATGAAAACTATTGTGTATTAAAAAGTACAGTAATAACATAAGTTAAAAACACATCTTTGCAACTGGCAATACAAAATAGCAACCCTTTCCATCGCTGCAGCATCGTTGTAATTCATGGAAAGGCTTGTCTCAAACACAGCAGTTTTCCAATAACCATTAAAAATTAATCCAGTTCAGATGAGTCCAGTACAGATAACTGTTGTGCAATATTGCAAACTGATCAGTTTCAGTCTGTTTAACAACATGCATTTATCAACTATGTCAATGCAGTTTTGTGTAAAGGGGCACGTTAACTGTGTAGAGGAAGTACCTTGTTTCAGTCGGCAGGGCAAAGTGTGGATAGTGGTTGCCAGGGTTTCAGCACGCAACTTAATCTTGCTCTACTGATGGATCAGCTGCTAAAGCCGCTCCCACTGCCTCTGCCCAGAATCTGAGCAACAGAGGCCCCAGGTGTGTATAATAATTCTTACATTTGATATAGGCCTAGTGCTTAATCACGTTTTTTGAGACATTTCAAAGCATTACATTACAAATACTGTAAAGTGAATTAACTAGATTTTGTGGATGAAACGCAGCAGCCAATTCCGCACAGCAGTGTCCCACAAACAGTTGTGGGTGGTTGATCTATGCTGAGTAAGCTCATTTCAGCACAAGAGCACAATTTCCCTCAATGTACCTCTAGCATAAACAACAGTAGAAGTTGCAATTTTGGAGCACCTATACCTCAACAGCTGTCAAGTAAAGCACCTGATATACATAATAACGCAATTGGCTGCCATGGTTCTCCCACAAAATAGTCAATTCACTTCACAATATATTCTTTGATGAGCTTTGAATTGACTTATCAATGTGCTAAGGCCCTAGATCAAATGCAAGGATTATTATCAGAGGAAGGGTGAGAAAAAAATTATCCTGCTATTGATCACTGTCCAGTGAGTGTGTGTGCGTATGAAAAGTGGTTAGCTGGAGTCACTAGCTCATCAGAGAAACTCATCAAGCCCAGAGGAATGCTCTTTGTCAGTCACTAAGTTTCTGAAGCTTTGTTCATTCATTTCTGTAGGTTCCCGGTTTGGCCTGAGGTGGTTCACACCAACAAACGAGGTTTCCCTGTGTGGACACGCCACCTTAGCAGCTGCCAAGGTGCTTTTCCAAATAAAAAGTAAGAGTTTAATTTAATTTCCTGCTCTAAATATTAATTAGTGAATCCTCGCATTTTAATATAACTGGAGTAACCGTATTTTGTTGGGAAAACGCAGCAGGCAGAGATAAATAGAATGCGGCCCAGTTCAATTCCAAGGGAGACCCCTTCCTCTCTAATTCCATTCTGCGCTATGATAAAGTGATTATTAATGAAAGTGTATAATAAACAATCATTTTTCTTCCATTAATAGAGAATTCAAATGCTGTTCTTACCTTTGAGACATTAAGTGGGGAGTTACATGCCAGACAGGCAGAAAGTGACATAGTCCTGGACTTCCCACTCAACTATACCACTTTGCAGGTCAGAGACAATCTATACTTGCCTCTTTGCAAGTATTATTCAAAACATTCAAATTTCACTTGGTAACTAATTTAACTTTGCAATTAATCACCTAATTGTGTGTGCAAGACATATCAGAAACTAGAAAGGACTTTCAGTTTGCATTTAATCTAATCAATATATACTACAGTATTTAGCTCTTCTCAGAAGAGCTCCCCAAGGAACCCAGCAATAAAAAAAGATCACAATTATGTAGCTTTTTTTCAGCGCCTTGGGACGTCCTCCTGACGTGAAAGGTGCTTTATAAGTGTAATTTGTTGTTGTTGTTGTTGTTGTAGCTGTCAAGGGGTCTACAAGAAACAGCTCCTTTTTCAAGGCCAGCCTCAAGACCTTCCTCTTTTACTGCGCCTTCAGTCACCCTTCTACACAACAACAACAAATTACATTTATAGAACGCCTTTCACGTCGGGAGGACGTCCCAAGACGCTGCACAGGAGGCGTATGACCCGAGTTGGGAGGGGAGTGTTTGGGAAGGGGTGAAACACGAAGGGGAGGTAGAAGAGTACGGGGTGGAACAAAAGGCACGATCGAAGAGGAAAGTCTTTAAATCGGCCTTGAAAGAGGAAAGGGAAGAAACGAAACGGAGGGATTGAGGGATGGCATTCCATAGGGTGGGAGCGGAGAAACTGAAGGCCCGGCCTCCAATGGTGGGGCGGTTCGGGCGGGAGGCTTGGAGCAGGCCAAGTCCTGTTGAACGGAGGGTCCGGGTGGGCTTGCAGGGGGAAAGTAGATCGGTTAAATAAGGCGGGGCAAGGCCGTGTAAGGCCTTGTAGGTGCGGACGAGGATCTTGAACTCGATCCTCTGGAGGATGGGGAGCCAATGGAGACGGGCGAGGGTGGAGGTTATGTGGTCGCGGAGGCGGGTGCGGGATAGTACACGGGCTGCAGAGTTTTGGATGACCTGCAGCCTGTGAATGGAGGAACTGGGGAGGCCGACGAGGAGAGAGTTTCCATAGTCCAGCCGTGAGGTGATGTATGCGTGCATGAGTGTTTCGGCAGCGCGGGGGGTGAGATAGTTACTCCCACACTCCCTGCCCTCTGCCGCCCCTGATTCCAGCCCCCATTTCAGGTGCAAATCCTTGACTCTCTATCACCTTGGGACAATCATTTGGGCAAACGTTTTAGTGATTCAAGTTTGTAACTGCCTTTTACAATGTGTGCGCTTTATCAACAATATGCATTTATATAGCGCTCCTCACGCAGGGTAGTGTCCCAGAGTGCTTAATCTTTCAGTCATTTAAGATGTACAGAATTTTGTTTTGCTAGCTAATTTTTTTTCGCATTCACCCCCACTCCCCCAAATCAGGATGAAAAAGAAATAAAAGACTTAATAAAGGTAAGTTTTTTTGTGTTGACTACTAAGCAAACTGTTCATTAGCATTAATTGCACAATTGTACTCATGAGGCCATGGCCAGAACATCAGAGGTTGTTGAGCCCCTCCAACCTGAATTCAGCATGTATTGCAGCCAACTATGAAGTAGTTGGAGAATTTTCCAATTGTCTCTCTTGTAAAGATGGAAATTTTGCACTTGGGCTCACAGATCCAATTCGAAAAGAAAAGTGTCTTTCTCCCAGTGTACTGGCCAACAATTCCACCAATAAAATTGGTAATTCGCTTCATGGCTGATGATGGGATCATTGCTGGGCACAAATTTAATGCTGCATTCACCTACAAAATATTTATACTTTAATAATAAAATAAGAGGGTGATAATCTCTTCACAAAAAAAGAATGTGGTCACTGATCAATGACTGTTTGTGGGACACTGCTTTGCACAATTGGCTGCCGCGTTTTGCCCACAAAATATACAGTCACTACAAATGCAAGGATTATTATATCACTATATAGTATATCCTGTCAAGCACTTTAAGACGCCTTCCCAAAGTGTGCAGAAATTGAGATTTTGGTATCAAATTACAACAACAAAATTACATTTGTATAGCGTCTTTCACGTCGTGAGGACATCGCAAGGAGCTGGACAGTCATTGTTCAGTGCCTTGGGACATAGCTCTATAAATGTAATTTTATTGTTGTTTCAGACCTGAGCTGGGATCGGGGAGGGTGGAGGTAACTGATAGGACTGTCGAAGAGGAGGGTCTTGAGGTGGGACTTGAAGCAGCCTAGGGAGGGAGCAAGGCAGAGGGATTGCGGAATGCAATTCCAGAGGTTGGGGTGCAGAGTGGCTGAAGACTCGCCCGCCGATGGTGGGATGGGTGTGTCAGGGGACATGGAGCAGGCTGGAGCCCACTGAGCGGAGAGAGTGGGCAGGTTGGTAGTGGCGGAGTCAGGCAATGTTACAGAGGTGAGGGAAGGCAGAGCATGTTATGGCTTAGATGTGGGAGAGGAAAGACAGTTGTGCATCAAACAAGACACCTAGGTTCCTGACTGGCTTGGTAAGATGGTGTGTGCAACCATGGAGGTTGATGCTGCCAGCGCCTGATGTGTGAAGGTGCTGACCGAGCCAATCAGAATGGCTTCGGTTTTGTTGACATTCAACTATAGAAAGTTAGTTCTCATCCAGGACTTAGATGTCTGACACGCAGTCTGTCAGGACAGCAGTGTTCCTGGAATCAAGGGTAGAGACAGAAACTTAAGAGGTGGGTGTCATCCGTATATATGTGGAACTTAACCCCATATCTGTGGATGATATCACCAAGGGGGAAGCATGTAGGTATTGAAAAGTAGGGGACCAAGGACAGAGCCCTGGGGGGAATGCCACAGATGACAGTGGGGGCTGGAGGAGAAGCCGTTAGTGGCAAAAAGTGCAGACAGTGAGAGAGATGAGAGTTGAACCAGGAAAGGGCAGGATTTGGTCCAGGCGTGTTCAGCGGCTCACACTTGAAATATCTAAAAACTTCACAAGCAACCATTGTCAAGTGTAATAACTGTTTCCCTTGGCAACAAAGAAAATTAATATGGGGATTATTGTTCTGGACACTGGGAGAAATTCTGTTTTGTAACAACAACTGTTGCATTTGATATAGCTCCTTAGTTCGTTGAACCAGCTCAAAGCACTTCATGTGATTTTACTGTAGAATGTAGTGACTTGCATTTTGTAGGCGAACACACCATTTAACAAACAGCCATGAAAAGCCACACACAGCCTATTATTTTCCATTAGTGTAATGGGTTCTTTAGCTTTTATAGGCAGATTAAACATCAAATGGAAATGACCCCAGAAGGCTAGACAATTTCAATTTATCTGGAATTCTGACAAGTTGTTTCTCTGATCAAAAAGGCCTGGACTTTATCCAACGCCACGGTGGACACTGCCAGATCATTGATACTGTCCACATGACAGAGCGAGCACCTGAGTGGTCAAGTCAACATTATAAAGAATCAGGAGCCATTGACGAGAGCAAAGGGAATGTTCACAATTGGATAAAGCTTTTTTTCTAAAAAGAAACAGGTTGGCCATGAGGCAGATATAATACAATAAAAGCAACAGAAACCCTGACTACAGGCAAAGTATTTGAAGTAGGAGTTCCAGGGAAGAGTTACCTCCATTCTGTGAAACGGAACAACAAGTTGCAAAAGTTCTAGACTTTTATAAAAAGAAAATAGCAACACTTGACTCAGAATCCTTGTGGCAAAGATGAGACATCAGGTCAGAATCCTTGTTATTTAGTGATCCCACTAGAATAGGAGACTTGATATGCGAGACAGTCACTACAGGACTGTTACAAGTCAGTCACAAGAAAAATGAAAAGAATGCTTAGATTTTGTTGGGATATGCAATGGCCTATCCAGTAATGTGGCAATCTATTGTGGTTTTCAAGAGGGAAGTAAACAGTATAGGATAGAGGCTTGATGGGTTGAGGACAGGCGAGGCAAGGCAAAACAATAGGCAAATTTCCTTGCTCCGCATACTTTTGTTTCCTAGCAGTGAGTATGAGTATGACCAGTTGTTAGTCGATTGGCGGATCGCTTGTCTGGAGGTGATAATCCCTTCACATTTTTTTTAAAAAAAATTGGGTCACTCAATCTACGATTCTTTGTGGGGCACTGCTGTGCGCAATTGGCTGCCATGTTTCGCCCACAAAATATAGTCCATCCACTTTATTACGGAATTTCTCTCCTAGTCGGCCTCCCCAGTTCCTCCATTCATAGGCTGCAGGCCATCCAAAACTCTGCAGCCCGTGTACTATCCCGCACCCGCCTCCGTGACCACATAACTCCCACCCTCGCCCGTCTCCACTGACTCCCCATCCTCCAGAGGATCGAATTTAAGATCCTCGTCCTCACCTACAAGGCCTTGCACGGCCTTGCCCCATCCTACCTAACCGATCTACTCTCCCCCCACACGCCCACCCGGACCCTCCGTTCAACAGGACTTGGCCTGCTCCAAGCCCCCCGCCCGAACCGCCCCACCATCGGAGGCCGGGCCTTCAGTTTCTCCACTCCCACCTTTGGAATGCCATCCCTCAATCACTCCGTTTCGCCTCTTCCCTTTTTCAAGGCCGGTTTGAAGACTTTCCTGTTCGATCGTGCCTTTTGTTCCACCCCGAACTCTTTTACCTCCCCTTCGTGTGTCACCCCTTCCCAAACACTCCCCTCCCAGCTTGAGTCACACGCCTCTTGTTTAGCGCCTTGGGACGTCCTCCCGACGTGAAAGGCGCTCTATAAATGTAAATTGTTGTTGTTGTTGTTGTTTATAGTATACGGTACTCCAGATGGCTCGAATGCATGATGAGGTGCTATATTAAATACAAGGATTATTATTAAGAATGCACACCTTGCTCTGAGAGCCAGTGCAGATTTGATGGGCCGCATGGTCTCCTCTGCAATATAAATTCCTGTAAAATGTGGGATTTTTTTTTTCCAGGGAGCTGTGGGTGACCTCAATATACAAGACATTCGCTACTCATCTAAGACAAAGAAACTTCTCGTTCGTCTCAATGACGCCTACAAAAGGTTGGTGTCAGAAGATATTATTCACTGTTAATATAATAGCTTTTTTCTTTAAAATAAAAATCATCTTTATTTTTAAACTCAGGACGGTGCTAGAAACACTTCAAGTGGATCCTAACCGTCTGCTTCAGGCGGAGAATGGTGGTATGGTGAAAGGCCTTATACTAACACTGAAAGGTACACCGACTATTAATACAGGAGGTTATGACTTTTACTCAAGATATTTTTCTCCATGGAATGGAATTCCTGAGGATCCTGTGACAGGTAAGATCACCGACCTCCTGTCTGACAGATGTACTAATAATAATCCTTGCATTTGATATAGCGCCTTATCACATCGTTGAGAAGTTTCAAAGCGCTTCACAGAATATATTGTAAAGTAAATTAACTGTGTATTTTGTGGCCCAAACACAGCAGTCAATTTTGCACAGCAGGACATGTTGGATTCTGGGGCAAAGGTGGCATTCAACTGCCAGTTTAACAGTGGTTATATTAGGGTTGTTAAAGACTCCAGAGCAAACACGATCTTGACAAAAAACTCAAAATAATCCTTGCATTTAATATAGCGCTTTTCACGTCTTCTAGATGTCTCAAAGCGATTCATGACTACAACCCAATGCATGCCTATTCATATGGAAAAATCTCCCAATATATTTCACTCTACCCTACTGAAAGATCTGTCAGTCAACCTGAGGGACCAGTGGGTACATGACCCAAGGATTCTGCTTGGAGTCTCTTCTGTTCAATCAAATCTTCAATCTCTGACAAAATAAGAGAAAGACAATTCAGCCACCTACTCTGTATCTACTTCACTGTGGACAGGTGGTAACCTATGCTTGAATAAGTACTAGCAGGGGAGTGGGCAGCAAGAGTTTGAAGCATATATTGTTGTCTTCTTTGCACCACTTATTTTTGGACAGAAATATGGGCTTGAGAAGACCCTAGTCAAACTCCCAATACCCCAAATCTTGTCTTTTGGATTTCTTACCTGGTGAACATGGCTCCTTACAATCCCATTATCTGATGACCTGGCTCTGCTTGCTGCCTGATCGCATCCCGATTGTGATGTTCGAGGTTTCCTCCCATATTGTACATGTGGTGCCCATCTGCTGAAACAGATTGATTATGTATAATCTACAATGCCTGGCCAGATTCCACCAGATAATGGGCACCACTGCTGACAATGAAGAGGGTGGCGGCGGAGGTTACCTGCCAAGTAAGGTAGTTGGCGCAATTGTGGGGTTCAATAGGACAAAGACAGGTACATGAAAGATAAAGGCATGAAGGGATATGGGGATTGGGCAGAGGATTGAATGAATAACTTGCTCTGAAAGTCGTGCAGACTGTGCTATGACTTTCTAAGATTCTAAAGCTGTCAACTCTCTTCTTCCACAGGCTCTGCGCACACGGTGCTGGCCAGCTACTGGACTGAACAACTTGGCAAGAGAGAGATGTTAGGTAAGGACGTGGTTTGTAATTGTCCATTAAACTAGAAATACAAATTAAATTTTGCTAAAAGCGTTCCATTATCTTTGACAGCTTATCAATGCTCCAAACGGGGAGGCAGTCTGAAGATCTTGGTGAAAGACGGTGGACGAGTGGATATAGCTGGCACCGCACTGATTGTTTTCCATGGAAGCCTCATTTTGTCAATGTCTTAATTGAACAGTTTGAATGTGCTGATGTATGTGCCTGGATAACTTGCAAGTAGTCATGTCTTACTTGTGGTATATAAATACAACAAGGGCAATTCATCTTTTCAGGGGAAATTAAAGGGGGGGAATCTCTGCATTAGTCATAGTAAAAGTCTCAGATGCTGGAAATCATAGAAGAAAACATTTTGCAGTAATCAAACCACTTAGTTAGATGTTTACACATTTGATGTGTTTGCTTAGGAAGACCTGTGCTATTAAAACTCACAGCCAGGATAGTAGTTGGGACTTTATAATCTATGGGTTAGGGAGCAGGAAAAATCAACTAGATTTCTCTGTTGCCGATCGCTGTCCAGACACTACACTCTTGAAAGTTGTCAGCATGTGTATGGCAGGTGAGAAGACTGGGCTGTGATGCCCCCTGTTGGTCAAATGGACTAACAGTCACTGGCAAAGGCCATACACTGAATGCTTGCTTAGCTGAAGTTCTCAATAGAATATAAAAAAAGGAAAGAAAAGTCTTCAGGGGACAAGAGAAGATTGAAGAAAGCAAAGTGAGAAAAAAAAAACTGCTTTTAAGTGTCAGCATGGAGCCTGTGGAATCAATTATTGTGTTTGATACAGCGCCTTTCATGCCAGGGGGATGTCTCAAGGCACGTAATTGGATATAATAATCCTTACATTTATATAGCGCTTTCCATGTCTTATCGACATCTCAAAGCGCTTCACGGAATACAACAACGTCCCAAGGTTGGGACCAGAGCAGTGGGGGGAGAAACACTGGGAGAAACTCCGCTTTTCAAACAGTGTCGTGGGATCTTTTCTGCCCACCCGAGCAGGTTACATAACCTGCACCCCCGCCCCCTGATTAGTTTTCTCCTTTCACCAGTTTTAAACAGAACTATATTGCCATAACAATAATGCCCATACGTAGGACTGGAAACATTTGTCATTTTTCTCTTTCACATGAATTTTCCGTCAACACAATACAGAAGAAAACATTTCAATTTGTATTTTATTTAATTTACAATTAAAACAGCATCTTGTTAAGCAGCAGCTGCACTTGTAATTCAGTACAGTCCTGATCTTTTCAAGAAACAGTACCAAGACAGGTGTACACCTGATAACTTGGACTGCCAACCAATCTAACATCCTTCACAATATATGTGATCAATAATCTCCCAACAATTGTAAACAACACGGCTCTTAGGATTACAAAAATAATTATAACAGCAGCTTTTACAAATAAACAGAGAATGTGGCTCTGTAATCACCTCAGGTCAGGTTGGAGTAGTTCTGATGCAGCTATAGTTGTATATGAATGATACAATGAGAAAAAATGTGAGGTTTCATATCAACTAATTGCCAAAGGATCTTCTGTAATGTAAAGTTAGTGTAGCTTCTACCATTAATGCAGTAAGCAGCTTACAAGACCATTTCACTGTGTGCTGATAAGGCTGTCAATGATACTGCAGTAATTGCTGGAGGCCAGCAGAAGGGTATTAATGTCTAGAATGCTCTGGCAGATCAAAGTCAGGAATGTATCAATGGAATCATTTGATCTACACAGTGACATGGTGGAATTAGAATCTGTGGACTGAGTCTTTTGGACAGTGTCCATATTTCAGTGTATGTTGACAAAGTAATCTGGATAAGACTAAGACATTTGAGAGCTATATTAAGTGTTTCCATAACCAATTTGTTTTTAAAAATCAGCACCTTGAATTCCATCAAAAATTGACAATTTACAAGTTTCTAATCTTCAGTTTCTATCGAGTTTACTTATCTGAGGGTGGAGTGGGAGGGAGGATGGAGAAACAAAAAGACATACTGATTTAAATTGCCGATCTAATGGCAGATTCGCAACACTGACCAGAATGGACAGTTTTCCTTCATGAGGTAGTTAAGTTACCAATGGAGGGAAAGGGAGGACTATGATGAGATACTTGGCAGCGTGTGTTCAGGTTCTTCAGCCTGAGGGAAAGTCACTCAGGTCAGCTGATCTACGGAGCAGTCACTTCATGAGCTGCTGGCAGAAGTTCAATGATGTGATGCTTATTAAGGAAGAAGGCACAGCAATTCCGCAGTGTATGATCAAGACAACAACAACAAAATTACATTTGTACAAGAGTGTTAAATATCACTCAGCCCTAAATCAGCAGGACCTGTCAACAGCCAGGTCACCATTCCACCATGTATAAAGGCAACATTCCATGTCAACACCACGATTCTAACGATAAGCGTTTAACACAGCACACAGAGCTAATAAGTTGCTATGTCATAGGACACATACCTGCCTCTCTCCCTCCTAGGATTCTGTGCTTTTCCTTTGGTCAGTCAGATGTCTATCATAAACTGAAACTCATCACCAACCTTAGACTTGCCACATTTCTGAAAAGTATTTGGCGCATGTTGGCAAGTGCCAAGACTTGGGGAACCCAGTGTGCGTTGGGTTACCTGCTAGAGTTTATTTAACCAGGTAAAACCATATAACTTGGCATTATCAGCGCAGCCTGTCAAGTTTTCCAACTGCTTGTGCAGCTAGGACTACCCTACCCATTAGGATGTTGGCTTGTTACACTTTCCTGTTTGTAAAGGATATCATTTGCTCAGCAGTTAGGTGATCAAGTAATTTTTCCAACGGGGCATATTGACGCAATGTTGGCACACAGCCCACCATGATCAGCTTGTGCTTGGCCCTAGTGACAGCAACATTGAGACGTCTCCAGTCCTTCAACAACTCCCCCAGCTGTTAGAAAAAGAGTAGTTATATTCTTCAAGATAATACAACTTCCCGTCACCCTCAGCCATTGGGACCACCCTGATTTAACAGCTTGGCAATGTGTTTGCCCAGAAAAATAGTCACTTTGGGAAATCTTGCGAAATACCGTGACATCTTGGTGCTGTGAAAGGCAATTCATCAAACACAAGGATTATTAATATCATTGTATTAACATTTGCGGTTCAGATTCTCACATGAAAATTCGTTACATGGGTACAAGGTGCTGATATTCAGACTGTAAGCACCAATCAAAAGAGGTGGGAACAATCAGGAATATACCACAAGGTTTTAAATTAAAATCATGGAAGAAGAGCTTGACCAGCTCCAGGGCTCAGACATGAGAGTCTGAGTCTACAAGGAGCACGAAAGTGTCACTTCAGTGACAGGAAAACTCAAAAATGTATTCAGCAAAATGTATATATTTTAAGAAATCTAAAAACTTCTCCCTGGCATATTTTCTATTATAAAGAAATAGGCCAAGGTGTGAGTGAACAGGATCTTCAAGCAACAGTTAAGATAATCTTATCCGACCTCAACATTTCTAACCCTACAGTGAAGAACAACTTTCAGTGGTGAAAGGAATTGATTTGTTATTAAATATCGCAAGCACCCAATTGCAAAGTACTGGGGTCACTTTACCACCTCATCAGGTGCACACAATTTGCACAATCACACAAAGTTTGACACGACAACAGGTACTTACATTGCCATCACAATTGCTCCGCACAAAGGAAGCGATGATGACACTCTTGTCTCTTCCTTGGTACTTATCCACAGTGTTCACCTCCACGGCACTGAAGGCCGCCTCTTTTGCCAGCAGTGCCGAGATGGTTTTAAGCTGATGTCTGTATGGAGCAATGATGCCAATGTTACATCCCCGACAACCAGCCTGTGTGGAGTACAATTCCAGAGTTGAAGTGATGCTGCAAGCAAACAATGCATAATACACCATAATCACGCCAGACGCTGGCATGGCTTGTAGCCAAATGAATTAGCTAATGAAATAAAGGCAAGCACTCACTTGCAGTGCCTCTGGGACTATTTCAAAATCTCCCATTACAGTTAGAATTATGCAGTAAGCTATGCAACAGATCATTCACAGTAATTATCACATTTTTTCTTCCCCACACATTGCCAATGCTTTGGTGTCAATATGCACTTAGTTTTTAAAGTTAGAAGCTCTACCCTCAAGTAGGGTCCGTCGATATGGAAATTTTCCGATTTCAATATATCGATGGGCTCATATTGAGATATACCGATATATCGATATTTTCGGGGTTTTCATACTGCGCATGCGCGCGCATTCGGAGGTGCGCGCGTATTCGGAGGTCTATCTCCTCAGGAGGTAAATATCTCTCTCTCTCTGTGTCTCTCACGCTCACTCTCTCCATCTCTGAGTTTTTCTGTCTGTGTCTCTCTCCTTTCTCACATCCCCCTCCATATCTATCTGTATATTATCACATCCCCGCACCCCTCTCTCTCTCTCACTCTCCACCCCCACCCCCCTCTTTCCCCCCCACCCCCCCCACCCTCTCCCCTCCCGTCTCTCTTCCCCCCACCTCGGTCTGTGCATTGTGTATAGAGATGAGCATTCTGGGCCTTGTAGTTCAGTGCACGCGCATTCTTTTTTTTTAAGATATATCGATATTTTTTAAATGCCTATATTGGCATATCGATATGAAAATTATATCGGATATAACCGATATATCGCCGGACCCTACCCTCAAGCATGCAAAATTAAGCTTGTTCAGGTTGTGTCATCGAGTATAGCAGTCCACAAAGCATTACTTCCTGACAGAATAAAAGTACACACCTTTAAAAGCACAGCTGTTAGATGGTACACCAACTGAGCCTCTATAACATTACTTAGACCATTAGACTCATCTGTCTCCGGGGCTGGTACCTTGAACAAAGAACAAACAACAACTCTGAAATGGGATTCAAGAATGATAGAATGCGCCAGCACAGATAAGGGCAATTTGACCCATCAATGCAATACATAATTAATTTGTAAAGCGCCTTTCACGTCGGGAATACCTCCCAAGGCGCTGGACAGTCAGTGATTTGGACCTGGGGGTGGTTGGGATCAGGGAGGGTGGGAGGCAGGGAGCATTGCTGAAAGACACCTGGTGATTTGTATTCACAGGAGCCATAAAATCTAACATCACTGTCCTGAAGCTTCATGAGCTAAGTTGGTTGAGATGAGAGAGTGTTGGTTGCTGGGGGTCTATCAGTCAGTGTGAAGACTTACTCACCTTTGCAGTGTTCAGGAAACAGACGGGATGACTTGGCTCCAGCGCATCTTTTAGCCAGGATGAGTCCAGTTCGTTCCACCTGGGCAACTGCAGAGTAGCAGCTGCCACTTGTTCAGAGCCACACACCAGCTTCCCTTCATACACCAGCTTGTTGCTCAATGACATGATCTTGCTGTAAAGATAGACGAGGTTTATTAGAAAACAATAATGCTTGCCATTCACGTGCAATGGACTGTTTGTGATATAGGAGTACCTGTTCATTCTGTACTGGACATTCAGGTGAACGACTGCATCGTGGTTCTTCTCCAAACGCTTAAACAAACTCTCATCCATTCCCAGAGCTCTGTGAACGCAAAATACATTCAATAGCTTTCCCAGAAAGGGTAAACAAACAAATCACAGGTAAACTACACTATTCATCTAATAAGGGAGTCAAAGACTCAAGGCTACAGATATTAGTTACAAGAGAAGCAAAATAATAATAATCCTTGCATTTGATATAGCGCCTTATGTTGATGAGACGTCTCAAAGCTCTTCAGAGAATATACTGCAAAGTGAATTGACTTGTATATTTTGTGAGAGAAATGCAACAGCCTATTGTGCACAGCAGTGTCATGGACTGAGTGACCAAATTATATTTTGTTGGAGGGAGGCAAACACGCTAACCCCAACGCTATGGTACTTCACATACCTGGCCTTGGAACTTTGGACGATGGGTGGCAGTTGCTGATGGTCACCAACCAGCACAAACCGATCAGCGTAAAATAAGGGACCCAAACAGATTGGCTGGTTTATCTGGGAGGCCTCATCCACGATGCAAAAGTCAAACCGTCGACGACTGAAAATTGGATGTTTAACTCCCATACAGGTTGTGGCAACAACCTGCAATAATATAAAAACGTTAGTGGTTATTTCTAGCAAGATACATAACAAATAACACAAAAAGACAAGGCCAATGAATATTTCCAGTTGCAACACAAGGACAGGTTAGTGAGTACCCTTACTGGGCACAAAATGGCTGCTACCTCTGTTGCAAGAAAACAATCACCTGATAGTTACCACTTGGGAGATGTGTTAGCATTATTAGGAGCTATAAAAGTATTGCTTTGTTTTCCCTTCGGATCTCATGTCAAGAACACACACATGGGTGAGTCAGGAGAGAATGGGGACAAAGATGGGATAAGAGAAGCACTCACACCAAACACCGCACAATCATTATTGCATTCCTCAGCAGGCCTCCCAATAGATCAACTTCAAGTGCCTCACCCTCATCTGTAAACAAACCCCTTCCTGCCCCAGCTCTTCTGCATCTCAGATTTTCTCCTATAACCACTCTTCTGTTTACCTTCTCCGCTTGGCAAACTCGGGCCTGCTGGGCATACCAAATCTCTCATTGGCCGAACCTCAGCAATTCTGTCCCCATCCTATGGCACTCCCTCCCTCTAGCCCTCTGTCTTAACTTCTTTTTGCTGGTCTTTAAATTCCACCCAATAGCCTACCACGCCTATAGTAACCCCCCCCTACTCGGCATCTGACCCGGTCCCTCTACAGTGCTCCGAGACGATAGCCTATGTAAATGGTGCTCTCCAAGTGCATGTTCCTGTTGTACAGTAAGCAGCAGTTAAACTCACCTGACTGCTGTATAATTCTTCCAGTTCAGCAAGGGTGCGGACAGATTTACTTTTGCAAATCTCCTCGTCTGTGAACTTTTGGATGTTGGGGTGAACTTTCTGCACCCGACCTAAACGCAGGAAGCCCACTTTGAATCTAGCCAGCTTCAGCAAAATGTTGTCCACAGCTGAGTTGGTGTAACTGGCCAGGAGAACACTAAAGCCACATGCGTGAAGGATCCTCACCTTTAACAACATCAAGGATAAAACTTCAGTATGTGCTAAACATTCAGCTAAACACCAAAATACAAACGGACATACCCCGTTATGTCGAGCTTTGCACATTTGACGTCGACAGCAACTTGAGCTACAAAAGTCAGTCACTATTTATGTGGGAAGCTAGCAGTCTCTCTGTACCATGCACAGGACTGGCCGTACCAGTTCTAGCCAGGCTCCACTGGCTGACTTTTGCCGAATGGATGAATTTCAAGATCCTCACACTCGTTTTCAAATCCCTCGATGCCTAGGCATCTGTCTATCACTCCAAACTAATTATTCCCCAACCCACTACTCACTGTCTCAGATTGACTGACTCCAACCAATTGATTGTGCCTCCTGCCCTCCATTCTACCAACAGCCTCCACCCCTCCAGCTCAGGTGTAAACCTTCCATTGTTCAGAGACTTGGCATGTCCTCCCACCGTGACAGGCGCTATTTAAATAGTACTTTTATTGTATTGCAAGTTTGTATTGTATTTCCATGGAAAGGAGCCTGAAACCCAGACAGAACTGAATTATTTGCTGGGCTTCAAAGTATTAAATGAACAATACCAGCTGTTGCATTTTACAATTTTAAATATAATGGATCCAAGGAGTCTAAATTCAGATTGGTTTACAAAACAGAAATACGGGAGATCAGAATCCCACAGCACATTACTACTTAACAGAAATCAACAGTTTCTAGATTTCAAAATGAATAAATCATCCCTCAACTCCAAATCTCCACAAGTGGGTTGTGAAACACAACAACAGATGATTCTGATTTATAGACGGCAACTTTAAAAACAAATAAAAACTGTAAACTGCGGTCTGGCTCAGAGAGAGAAGTCCTGTAGTGTAGTGATTAGCGTGCTTGTCTTCGCAAGCAAGAGGGCTCAAGTTTGAATCCCAGACGGGGTGAAACCTTTGGCAGGTCTTCAACCTTACTCCACACACCTATTTACCTCGCAGTGAGTAGGAACCTGGAATGTTAGTCGATTGGTGGATTGCTCCGGGTGTAATAATCCCTCCAAAAAAAATTGGTCACTCAATCAATGACCGTTTGTGGGACCTGCTATGCTTAGTTGGCTTCCTAGATTAGCCCATAAAATACTGTCGCTGCATTTAAAAATATATTCTATGAAGTGCTTCGAGACATCTCAACGACATGAAAAGGCACCATATCAAAAGCAAGGGTTATTATTATTCTTAATTGAGGGAGATGAGCTGAGTTTTTGGGTGACAACACTACACAGCTCACGCGTTCTTCTTGCCACGAGAATCCCGACTGTAAATGCAGAGTAAACCCAAATTGCAACCA
Organism: Hydrolagus colliei; assembly: GCA_035084275.1. Lineage (NCBI taxonomy): Eukaryota > Metazoa > Chordata > Chondrichthyes > Chimaeriformes > Chimaeridae > Hydrolagus > Hydrolagus colliei. The sequence goes on from CM068748.1 coordinate 17,822,933, forward strand.
CCTCAGATGCAAGATTAGGTGGGATTCCCAGCAACCAGCCTCCACAAACACCTTGTGCTTCAAATCTGGTGAACATACTTGCTTTGAGATGTCTCAACCACATGATAAGGTAGCATATCAGAGGCAGGAATTATTATTTCAGAGTGTGGCTTTACCAGAGTACAGATGGTGGTAGTTTTGCCGGTGCCTGGCATGCCCACGATCAGGGTATAATCCCTGGAAAGCAACACCCGCTTCATAGCTTGTTTCTGGGGTTTGTTGAGTCCTTGAATGGGAAAAACATCTCGTTAGAACCACCATGAGGCAATTCTAAGGGCTCATCTCAATATTTTCAGACACCCTCCAGTAACTCAGCCGAGTGATCATAAACAATGATTGGCAGGTTATCTGGCTGCGGGAGGGGATGGATGGAGTGGGGCGAGGGATAGCTGACAAACACATTCTACAACAACAAACAACATTTGTATAACGCCTTTCACATCAGAAGGACATTCCACGGAGCTGATCAGTTAAGGGTTTTCATCCAAGCTGCAGTGAAGGGATTGAGGGAGGGAGTTCCCAAGTTTCAGGGAATAGTGACTTGAAAGCACAGCCTCCGACGGTGGAGCAGAGGATTCAGGGACAAGGAGGTTGAGGCCGAACCCAGTAGAGTGGAGGTAGCGGGTACTGCTGTGAGGAGAGAGGTTAGTGAGGTTGGGGCATGTCGAGGAGTGGAAGGAATTAAAAGACAAGAGTGAGGATCTTGAAGTCGATCCGATGTGACAGGGAGCCTGTGGAGTTTGACAAAGTTTGGGATAATCGGGGCACAAAGTTTGGTGTGTGAATGGGAAATTCAAGGGGAAATATCAATCCTAGGCTGCCTGTAAAGCATACATTGGGTATACAAACTGAACACAATTAAGATAGGAGCTATCTTTAGTTTCTCCCCTTACAACATGGTCATTTTAACAGAAAAAAATTCTCTCAGCAGAAATGCCTAACAACAACTTTTATTTATATAGATCTCTGAATGTAAGATAACCGTAGAGAGCTTCACAAAGCCAGTGAAGGATGAGATGACTGCAGACTTAGTCTGCGGTAGGTTAGAGAGCATTCCAGTGATTAAACGCTTAGTAGCTGAAAGCTAAGATAGGCCAGAAGTAGATGGGGTTAGAAGGTTACAGAGACAGTGAGGTGTTAAGGTGTGAAGGGATTTATAGATGAGAGTTCCGACTTTAAAATCAATCCATTAGGAACTGTGGGAACGGGCATTTGAAGTTTGGTGTGGGTAAGGATTGAATCAAAAAGTAAATTCTAATAATTTATATCTTGTAAAGTGCTTTGAGATGTTTATTTGACAAGAAAGGCAATATGCAACTCATTATAAAATGGTAACTGTATAATAGGCTGAAGAAGGCCAACGGATCTTCTAGATAACAGTGCGCAGTGAAGCATGTGCAGTCATTAGAACAATTCTCTTGCTATTTGTTTGTACGGAACCATCCATTAATTGTGTACTTTCTCCGAGCTGTTGCTGCCAATGGAGTAACGGTAAAGTGTACCTTTTAGAATGTTTGCCACTGTTTCTTTTGCCTCCTGAGGAAGCACAGTGCTGAGGTAAGTAATAAACTCAGGAGGTCGATGGTCCACGATCAGCTCTCGAAGCTTTGTACTGGAGAAACATTAACAGTTGTTAAAACCTGCTACAAAACAAAGTCCAGCATCGGCTTCCTCCCCTCCCGTCCCAAAATTAATGAGTCACCTTTCCTGGTTCTTGGCTCCATGCACAGGCATCTGACCAAAGGGTACATTTCCCTCACCTCCTTTAAGGTCTGCCTCAAGACCTGGCAATTTAACCGTGCCTTTAGTCACCCTCTACATGGTGCAGCTGCTCATTGGATAAACTGACAGATATAGATAAAATACCCCTCAGAGAATAGAGTCCGTGCCAAAGGCGGCTAAGGCTCAGCTCACCTGACTGCAGAAGTTTCCATCAGTTTGGAAAGGTTTGCGAGATGATAATTCACACCTCCAACTCCTTCATCATGATCAAACCTGAAGGTAGTCTCAGAGGGCAGCTTGGAAAGATTCCTGGTAAAACAATACAAGGACTTACAGCCTCAAGCAAGAGTACATTGAATGATTTCAGACTGTGAACATCCTACATGCATAGGTCAGGGTACAGGGAAAGGATAGAAAGGATTGCTCTTGAAGGAAGCAGCACAGGCACAATGCACTGAACGGCTGTCTTCGGTGCTGTAAATTTCTATGGTATTATGGGAGGCTGTCCTGGCACAAGATAATTATACAATGAATAGAAACAGAGTCTCACAGCACCAAAACATGCCACTCAGAATGGTTATGGAGAAAGGAAAAAAAAATCTCTCGGCTAAAAATGTCCCTATCTTTAGAGGAAATCGCTTCTGTAGCTTTGGTACAGGACAAATGCTTACCGATCGAGTACACATGTAATCAGGGACTCAGTCACCCCAGTGATGTATCCAGAAGACAGAGCCAGCAGCTGTTTCTCTTGTCCGCTCACCACCACTCGGTCTCCAGCCATGAGTGTAGTGTCTGGGATGAAGCCATTTTTCCGTATAAACTGATGCTGGTACTGTCCATCAGAGAAGGCCTGTGCTGCACCATTTCTTACCAGGTCACCAACACAGCCACCTTGCTGCTCCCTAGAAAAACACACAAGACACATTCAATATCAGATATCAACTCTGGTTTTAATATTACTCTTGACACCCAAGTCAGCCAAAGTATTAAGTCGCACATCTCAAAGTTTGCATATCACTAGTGCAATCTAGTAACATACTTGATACTAAAATACATATTTTGCTCCCCTAAACTATTCCCTGCAACATTTGGAATGTCTGCTGATAGAACTTTACTATGGTGTCATCTGCATTTTGAATTAAACAATCACTTTCTCCTTTCTCTGTTCGGACCCGATAAACAAAACCTAGCATTAGCTGTACCCAAGATACCCAGCTTCAAGCCTCAACCTATGTCTCCAATATCAGACACCAGTGAGAACAGCTTTCACCCTTTCTGCCCTGTGTATCCAGCTTCCACTCAGTAACACAACTGAGATTAGTAACCAGCACAAGCAATATCTCCTTACCCCACCTCCTCTCTCTCTCCCTCCTTCCACCTACCCTGAGTCTGGAGATCAAACAAGCAGCTCCTTTCTCATTAAAGGAGGTCAGACAATAGCCTGGACACAAGCCTACCAGATGTTATTCACATCAGTAGGATACAGTGTGGTTTTTAAATTTCCAAATAATAAAATGTCTTACAGACCAAATACCAGAAGATTGTTTTCCTCTTCCATTTAAAGTTTCGTATTCAGAAGGTCTGATTTCAGAGAACTTTCAACCATATTGTAATGTTACTGCAAGCACTATATAGGTTTAGTGACAAATGCCATCATTCTTGGGGCTCAAGACACAGCCAGCTCTTTCTCACCTTTCCTCTGCAGAAAGCATCCAGATGAGTCTCCGGCCTCCTTTGCTGTCCATGGTATTTGCTTCCATAATGCAGAGCAGGTACCAGAAGCTGAAATACTCGAGGTGACTACGAGTCAGATGCTTAGTCTCCTGTTCCACCATTGGCTTCAGATCTGCTGGCACAAGGCTGTCCCCCTGCTCCTCCTCAATTGCCCTGCAGAGCACAAGCTGATTACAGGCCACTGTTGCCCAACAGTCCCCAGTCATTATAATATTCCTTCTGTCATCATTTTACCAAGCATTCGGTTTCAAAGTCAACACTTGCAAAAAAAAAAACCCTCAATAGCTCATTCGGTAATAAATGGAATGATTTTTCATAGAATCCCATAGTACAGAAAATGGCTGTTCAGTCCATTGTGCCTGTGCTGGCTCTTTGAAGGAACAACCTAACTAGTCCCACTCCCCACTCTTTCCCCACAGAGCCTTGCAAATTTAATTCCTGGTCTGTAATAAACTGGTCAATATTTAAGCCCACGTATGTCACCGTGGCTCAGAGGATAGAACTAAGCTCCTCTGGGTCATGTGGTTGTTGTTGCTGATGGTTTAAGCAACTCCGTCAAGGATGTTTAGTTCAGTCTAGGCTAGTACTCCAGTGCAATGCTGGGGAAGCTTCCCAGTTCTACACTCTATGCGTTAAGTAAACTCAGCTCCTTCCTTATCCTCTGGCCTAACTACAGTAACAAGGGAGGGAAGCAGAGATTTCTGCACTCACAATATTCTTTGTTTGCCCCAGGGCAGAGATCTAAAGCAAAATAATGTTCAATGTTTCCCTGTCTGCTGATGTATTTGGTTTGCACATAGCTTGTTACCAGTGATCAGGAGCAGTGCCTTACCTGCTGTATAAAGCGCAGTTGCGAAGCTGTGAGCAGAATTTACAGGCCTGTCTGTCACTGACCATGGGAGGTAATGGGCCAGGTTTCGGATTGCTGGACTGAACCACACCGTTGGCTAAATAAAAAGCCAGCTGGTTCCTTAGCTTCAGCAATTCTGATGAATAGAAAAAAAAACATAAGTCAAGGTTGGTTGGGGAGAAAGCAGATTTACACAATTCATACAAATGTACATATAAAACACCATGTAATCAAAGCTAATTTAAGGAAAACACTTAGCCCAAAGCAACCAAAGTGAATTTCTGAGTCCTGTGAACCCAGTAAGAATGTTAAACTTGGTTCTTGCCAAGGATCAAGCCTTATAAGGCACTATAACAACAAATAACAAATTACACTTATAAAGCGCCTTTCACGTCGGGAGGACGTCCCAAGGCGCTGCACAGGAGGCATGTGAGCCGAGCTGGGAGGGGAGTGTACGGGGAGGGGTGAAACATGTAGGGGAGGTCGAAAAATTTGGGGTGGAACAAAAGGCACGGTCGAAGAGGAAAGTCTTCAAACCAGCCTTGAAAGAGGAAAGGGAAGAAACGAGATGAAGGGATTGAGGGATGGAATTCCATAGGGTGGGAGCGGAAAAATTGAAGGCCCGGCCTCCGATGGTGGAGCGGTTCGGGCGGGGGGCTTGGAGCAGGCCAAGTCCTGCTGAACGGAGGGTCCGGGTGGGCTTGTAGGGGGAGAACAAGAACTATGGGACAGAACCAACATGGAATCCACCTCCAGACCTTCTCTGAATTAAAGTGCTGGGCATATCTAATGGTGTCCAAGTGCCATTACATTTTAAAATACATTTTACTGTTTTTACATCATCAACCCAAGAATTCAACAGACTTTGAACCCAGACTGGGTTGCCACTCCAATACGGTGAGCGGTGCACTGTATTAGTTAGAAATTGCATCTTTCAAATGAGACATTAAACTGAGGTTCTGATTGTCTGTAGATCCCACTGCACTATTCAAAAAAAGATAAGAGAGCTTATCTTTCCAGTGGCCTGGCCAGCAAACCCCAGATAAAATTGGTCAGTTACTTCATGGTTGCAGGTAGGACATTGCTGGGCTCAAATTGGCTGTTGCATTCACCTACAAATACACAGTAACTGCAAGAAATCATGTGAAGCATTTTGAGACTGATATGGCAATAGATCACACTGTGGGGATTATTGTAATAAAGCATGGTGGAGTATATTCCTTCCTCCCTTTAAACAAAACAAGTCCATGATACGATGCTCTGTACCTCTCCTATCCATACGATTGCCCGGTACAGGATAAACTGTCCCACTCTTCAGATAGAGAAGAAAGCCAGCCTCAGGATCCTCCCTGCGTTCTTGGCTCAGCAAGGTGTACAAGATCACCTGGAGGGGAAACAATTCAACACATTTATATTCGCTTTCTTATTGCAGTTACCAAAACTGAAACAAACACAACCTGTATACGGAAAATCAATCCTGTGAAGCATTATAGAGACATGATGGCATTATACCAAATGCAAGGATTATTATTACCACTACAGATATCAACTTGCTGAGGACTCACAGATCAGTTACACACCTGACTCCGATGCTCTATTGAATTGGATTCTTTTCCAGTTTTGAGCTCCAATGGCATGACTCTGGTCTGGCTTTTAGACTGTCGCTGGATTTTAACAGAGGCCGTTACATCAATCTTGCCCTTTATACCAAATCTTGGGGACCAGATATTCTCTTCAATGTCTTCAATATCAGTCACAGTAATGCTACACGTGGCATCCTGTCTGTTCAGATTTCGCTCGCTCGGGCTACAGAGAATACATACAGGGAGAGGTTATATCACCTTATCTGGAGCTCCAATTGCAGAGATTTGCAGCGTATAAAAAAAGGGTAGAGTGAGAGACTGGGAAGTCTTACTCAAACCAAACAGCTAAATTTATTCTGCAACAACATTACTAAATTGAGAGACACAATGAAGACAGAATCATAGAATGTGTGCTACTTCCCCCAAGGCACACACAATAACAGGCAGATTTCCCTCACTTTGAATCATTATCTACACAACTTGGCTTCCAAGAATAGATAACTTGCTTTTTACCGGAAAGCCTAAGAATCGGACTTGCAGACTAATAAACAATGGTCAAATTAACCACCCATTCAAACTCCACACAAGCCATCACTTGTCTCAATCCATCCATTGAATGAATATGGAAAATAACTTACAGTTGAAGCTGCAATTGCCGTTTGCTGGACCGCGGGGAATTGTGCATAAAATCTTCAGCCCACTTGATGATTGAAGGCATGTATTCACTGACCTCCTGCAACAATTCTGCTTGACTCAATCTTAGGCTGTACCTACAGTTCCAGTTAACAAGGTTAGTGTACAAAAAAAACCTACTGAAAATGCAATTACACCAATCAATTACTAACAATATTTGTGGAACAAATAGAAGACTGGACTACAAGGAAAAACCTTATCATGCTTAAGAGTCCCTATTTCCAGTTATCAAGAGCTCAGAGAATAATTTCTATGTAACAGTTCCCAGTTGTAACAGCTCTTTCCAAAGACTTAATCCCTTAGTGCATTGAGGGACTGGTGTGAAGTGCAGTTCTGCTGGGTACTAACCCACTAGTCAGACGAGGACCACACCGCCTTTAGGACAGTGGCTGTCAAGAATTATCAGGAGTCAAGTGAGGGCAATCTTCTCTCCTTACCTTGAGACCCTCAAAGACCCAATGAGTTGGCAGGCAGATCAATAGTCATGGTTGCTCTAGACTTGAGCTGCGTTATTCAGGTAGGGAATGGATTGACACTCCCTTAACTCAAACGTGCCATCATTGTGGCAGTTGAATTCAAAAGGGGATGTTTAATTGCTTTCCCATTTCCCCCGAGCAGTTTCTGAGTGGCTAGACAATCAGTTTACTGTTTAAGGGACTTCCGTACAGCCAAATGGCTACAACCTTTGTACAATCAAGGCCCCTGCAACACCACTTAACATTCTCCACGTGTAATTAAAACCACACTGAAAACATCTGTAGACTTCAGAACACTGTAATTTAGTGTTGGCACGCTGCAGGTAGGATGGAATATGCCGACAGGAACCGTGGCAGTGCACCATGTGTCAGTCAAGCCGTTGCAGAAACCTCACATCTGGCAAGAACCCACTTGCAATCAGATTGATTCAACAACTGGAATTCCTTTGGTATTCCTGACCTATCTGGTCTTTAAATAGGGGGCCCTGCATACTGCAACCACACCAGGTGTCACAAACACAAGCAGTGCTTGGGAAACTGCAGGAATCACAACAGCACTGCTGCTATAGCACCAGCTTTCTTTCACCGACTCCAATGGATTTCAGCTACCAAGGTTTACCCTACATACATTGCACTCATTGTTTGGGCTTCACACCAACAACACTAAACTGTATTTGTTGAAAGCGAGATGGTATCAGAGGCCTTCAGGTGTTACGCTCACTGCATTTCCAACCCTTTACATGCGGTAATAAAAACAACAAACTTTTCTAGTTGATCAGTTATTTCCACGATTAATCTCAATATTAGGCGTTGAAGCGAATGAGGCTTACATCTCTCCTAAGTACTTTAAGACATGAAGAGTTTTTGAGGTAATTTCTTGCAGTGCATCCTCTGTGAACCCGTAACTAGTCGCTGCTTTCTGGAAGATCTCGTGAACCAAGGTGCCAAATAGCATCTGTCTTGTTCCTCTTTCACAGGCCTTCAAAACAAAATGAAAAACAGCTGTTGAGGTTCATCAAGAACTGGAGCATTCTTTTTGATATGTGCTAACCAGCGGGTTCATTACACTACCAGATGGCAAGCCTCAGTTTTCCTGCAGTAACTCTCATGCAGAAAAATCTTGCATCATCTGAATATGTAAACAGATGGATTGAATTAGCTGCACAATCCGCTATACTCAGTACTGAGCTTACAATTGCCCCCATAGAACCTCAACATTAAGAAGCAAGCTAGCTTAGGCCAAAACCACATTAACCAAATCCCACATTTCAAGCAGTCAACATTGAAAACAGGATAAACTATTTTCCAGAAGGCAGAATTGCATTCAACAACATTAAAGCAAGAATTATTGAACCCAGATTCCAATGTACATAGCTTTCACCGGATATTGGAAGAATTTAATAATAAATAATGATAATCATTGCATTTGTAGGACACTTTTCACATTGGGAGGATGTCCCAGGTCACTGGACAGTCAAGGGTATCCGAGCTGTGGGTCATCAATGGTGGTATAGGAGTATAGGAGGGTGGGCAAAGGTTGGGTCAAAGAGGAGAGTTTTGAGAAGTGCCTCGAAAGAGACAATGGAGGGAGCGAGGTGAAGGGAATGTGGGATGGAGTTCCATAGGGTAGGGGCAGAGAGGCTGGCCCAGGTGGAGGATGAGGATCAGCCTAGAGCCTGCTGAGGAGAGAGGGCAGACAAGTTGATATGGGATCAGCAAGTCATGGAGGTAGGGCGAGACAGGGCCTTGAGGGAGCGTATGAGGATTTTGAACTCTATCTTCCAGGGGATGGGGAGCCAGGTGAGGGTAGAGGTGATGGGGTCACAGAGCCTGGTGCGGGAGAACATACAAACTGCAGAATTCTGGATTATCTGCAGCTTGTGGAGGGACATTGGGAAGACCGATAAACAGTGAGTTGGCGTAGTCAAGCTTAGATCTGGTGAATGCGTGGATGAGGTTTTTGCCAGCCAGTGAGGTGAAGTAGTGGTGGAACTGGGGAATGTTTCAGAGGTGGGGGAAGGCAAAGAGGTCATGGCATGGATGGGGGGTAGAAAGGACAGTTGAGGGTCAAACAAGACAACATGGTTCCGGACTGGCTCAGTCTACTGGCAGTAGAGAGGTCAAGGACAGGTTGGCCCTGGTCACAGGTGGACAACACACCATGTCCACCGCTATCTCACCCCTCAAGCTCCTGATACCATCAACCAAGTGCTTCACAGAATGTTTTGTGAAGTAAGTTGATTGTGTACTATTAGTCCTGGAAAAGGAAACTTACGCATTGTTTTGCCCGGCCCAGGAATCAAACCCAGGTTTGATTTATGGTGCTAGTGCACTAATCCCCAATATGCAGGACTCCACAATTTAGGCAACATGTTCAAATTAAAGAAGAACTGAATAATTAGTTTAAGGCTAGTATTAAAAGTTACAGTAAAATGCATAGAATTGGGATTAGATGAATTAGCCAAATTAGTCCCAGTGGAGGAGCTTGAGACAGTATGGACGGAATGGCCTCCTTCTGGGCTGTAATTTCTATGAATTTCCCTCTATAAGGCACCCTGGTTAATGATGATAAGCAGCTGATAAAGGATAAGACTTAAAAAAATCTAAAATAGGATGACTTCCATCCTACATAGAGGATGTTCAAGGATATAACACAAAAACAAATAATACACCCACTGTTTGTGGGATACTGCCATGCACAACTGGCTGCCATGTTTCACCCACAGAAATATATACAGTCCATTTACTTTATATTCTGTGAGACAGAATATATTCTGTGTATACTCTGTCACAGTATATGGAGCTCCTGTGGCACACTTGTCTTGCAAGCTGGGGAAACCAAGCTGGGGAGACCTGTGTTCGAATCCAGGCAGGTCAGGGCGAAACCTTGGGCAAGTTTCCTTACTCCACACGCCTAATAATAATCCCTCCAAAAAAACACAATAATAAAATTGGTCATTTCAATCCACGACTGTGTGTGGGACACTGCTGTGCGCAATTGGCTGCCGTGATTCGCCCACAAATATATACAGTCAATTCACTTTACAGTATATTCTGTGAAGCGCTTTGGGACGTTGATAAGATGTGGAAAGCGCGATATCAAATGCAAGGATTATTATTCTGTGAAGTGCTTTGAGATGTCTCAACGACGTGATAAGGCGCCATATTAAATACAAGGATTATTATAATTATCTGAGTTTGTTAGTTCTGAGATACTTTAAAAAAAAAACTTATATCCGTTTTGTAGATCTCACCTTAAACCTTTCGCTGAGTACAGCCCTTCGCATGCATCGGATACTATTTGCTATGCTGGTCCCAGAAATTAGGTGGTCAGGGTTCCAAATCAGGTAGCCACAATCCTTGTTTATTATCCAGGGACCTGAGGAATTCTCCCCTTCAACATGAATAATGTCTCCTGGTTTGACATCAGTGGATTCCCTGAAATACATAATTATTATCTTGGAAACAGACTTTCTCTGTGCATTTGCATCACACATACACACACAACAAAAGACAAAACACTGAGTATTAATACACTAATCAAAGCTCATTATGGATTTTGGAAACTGGACAGCAGGGCTACAGCAGGACTGGAGCATGAATCCAGTGCTCCTGTGAAATCTCTGAGCCAATTTCAGGTAAACATATCTTTACTTTTTTTTTTTACCAGCCTTGCTCAGTTAGTAAAGAACTCATGCGCCTATGTTGAGACTTCAGTCTAGAAGATCACACCAATGGATTTGTCAAAGGTGCCATCCTTCAGATGAGATATTAAACCAAGGTCCCATCTGCTTGTTCACATTCAAGATCCTACAACACTATCAGAAAAGAGAAAGGAGATTCTCCCAGTGTCCTGTACATGAATCCCCCAGAAATAGCCATTCATTTCATAGGTTTGTGGGGCATTGCTCTGCGCAAATTGGCTGCTATGTTCAACTACAGAACAGTCAGTATCAGCTTTACAGTATTACGGTACATCCTGTGATGCGCTTTGAGACGTCCTCCCAACGGGAAAGGCACTATATTATCATTGATAAAAAATTACTGTTGTACAAAGTCTTTTCAGAGTGGACATCCCAAGGCATCTGACAGTCAAGGATTTGCACCCAAGCTGGCGGTTGTGAACTGGAGAGGTGGAGGGCAGGGAGGCGAGCTTCGAAAGGAGGCAAGGGAGGGGTGAGGTAAAGAACTGAGTTTATAAAATATTCAAAATCAAGGATTATTATTACTTTCCAAAGAAACAATAATGTTTTGCAAACCACCGAGCAAACAGTGCGACTTACAGCAGAATCAACCAGCCAAGAGTCTGAAATATTGCCACACTCAGCTGGGAGTAACAAATATAAATGAATTTGATACAGCACCTTATCACATTAAACATCTCAAGTAGTAAATAGAAGCATTCAGAATTTGCATGAAAGGAATGGCGTAGTTATTCTGAAGTGCTTTTATTACCAGTCATCTTGAAGAACACATTGCTCTGTGTTGTCACCCAACTGATCCGCTGTGATGGTTAGATGCTTCTCTGAAAAGCCACTGGGACTTGTGACTTCATTCACCGTCACAATCCGGTATCGGTTGTTCAAGCCGTTGCAGAGAATTGCATTGTCGCCAAACATTTTCTTACTACGACAGAAGTCAGAAAGAACAATAACCAAACCAACAATTAAAAACATTAGCCATACAAGTCAAGTTACATACAACATTAGTTCCTCTCTTCAGGCTCAGAAAGCCAGGCAAATGTGAGGTACAAGAAAAGCCAAAGAATGAGTCAATAGAAATTGTCTGATCCAGTCTACACCAAATCTGCCTCTGATGCCATCTCCAGCAGCTTTCTCTGTTGCTGTTAAATATTGACCACCAAGATAAGCTCAGATGGTGCAATGAATGAATGAATGAAACTGTGGCAGATGGGGCAGATTTCAGTACTGAGTTTGCTGGTCTCTGCCAATTCATCAAAATGCTTCAGGTTCCATTTATCACATTCCTAACATTGCCGTATTCACTGCCAACGTAAATAACTCATGGCAGGGTCTTCAGCACTGAACACAGCTACCCACACTCCCTCATTGCCCCCAATACATTGCTTCTCAAACCAGCACTTTGGGACGACCTCCCAACGTGAAAGGCGCTCTATAAATGTAATTTTGTTGTTGTTTTGTTGTTCTCCTCCCCTCATTGACTCAAGCAACAATAAGAAACCCATCTTAGAAAACAATTCAAACTTTGTTAGGACAACATTTCAAGTTACCTCAAAGAACGTGGTTTTTCGGTCACGTTTGTAAAGCTTTGGCTCATGGCTTCCTCCAGCAAGTCGTCATCCATTTCTTCCCACTGGTCATCTGACTGTTCAGCAGCACGAGTAACTGCAACGTTGTTTGATGTGTAAGACAGTTCGGTCAGGTGAAAACATTCTGTTTCTATACCTTGTCCCGGTTTATTATCTTCATTCATTACAGGTTTAGCATAGTCTTCTTCACGCTCCAACACATCTTCATATGGATGTTTCTCTCCAGGATCTTTACAAAGGCCCACAGAGGCAGATGGGATTTTCACAGCACCTGCACCTCCACTTAGTTCCATTGAAGCTTTGTTTAACTCTTCAGATGGATCATCAACGTTCTCAGAGTGTTGGATTAAGTTGTCGGTTTCATTCTTTTTGCCGGTGTCAGGGTATTTTTCTCTACCAATCCGAATAAAAATTGAATCTTGACATTCATTCTTTGAGACAGTGTTTGGTTTGGGATCAATTTTCTTGAAAGGATTTTTCAACAATAGGTTTCCTGATACAACTGATTGGAAGTTCTCCCCTCTGTTCACTGGAGTCACAGAGAGATTCCTAGGCTTCTTGGCACAGCTTGTTGGAAAGAAAGACTTTGAAACATGGGCAGCAGGTAGTTTTTTCTTGGGGCTTTGTTGGTTGCTACTCACATTACAAGTCACAGTGCTGGAGAGCTTAGACTCAGGAGTGGATCGTTTGATAATCGTCAGACATTCATCCAGGAAACTATCAGACAAGTCTATCACATCATGGACCCTGGTGACACTTGTTTTCCTCACAGATGCTGATTTCCACTTTTTAGGCCTGGGGATATCTTCTGGGTTAACAAATCTCTTTCCTGACAGTTTAATGGGACTAAACGTCTTGCGACCTCCAGCATGAGGAGTCCTCTGCACAGCTTTGCGAAGACTGCAGTTTCTTTGCACTGGGTCCACATTCTCCGAATTAAAAATTGGGGAAAAAAGAGCAACTTTAACTCCAGCATTTTTCTTCAATCGGTTTATCCGAAAATGGGAGTTACAAGAAGTGGGAGTACTCATCACATTGGGCTCCAGTATCTTAGCACAGGCATCGATTTTGTTTTCTGGTGTTTCAGGAACAGTGTACACATCATCTGGGATGACTGGAGATTCAGGGACAATCTCTGCGACTGCAGATTCTGGAATTCCTGATTTTACTAAATCTTCTTCCTCATCGTCACTTTCTAAGAGACTAAAGCTCACGGGGGCATCCTGACTGTATTGCATCCTTTGATCAGCAGCTCTCATTTTGTAGCCAATTTCTGTAAAAAGGTTCTGTGGCTTCTGCACAAGAAATAATATATACCGCTTATTTTAGTGAAGAACATCAAAGTATTTGAAATCTTAATTTATTCAAGTTCATAAAATCATTAGTGTATTTGTGAGGTCTTTTTTCTGTGGTTCTAACATAAACGACAATTGCCATAAATAAATGAATACTGAAATAAAAGGAAATTCATCTTTTATTATGAATTTTCAAACAGCTATCCACATTACAATATATTCTGTGAAGTGTTTTGAGATGTCCCAAGTCCAAATGCAAGGATTATTATTATTTCTACTTTGCACACCATTCTTTTAGAATGTGAAAGCTGTGAAATTCCATCCGTTAGTGTCCGTTTGAAACCATCACAGGGTAATAAGTGCATGAACTGTCAATCAGCCCAGGGTCTGGTACAATTCCTGCTCCTTCTATAACTTGCATTTGATAGTTGTTATAACTATGTTGAGATGTCTCAAAGCTTTTCACAGAATACACTGTGAATGTATTCTTATTCACTTGGCATTCACAGACCAAGTGAATGGCTTGTGTGTTTTGCAGGTGAAACGCGGCAGCCAATTGTGCACAGTAATTTTTAATATAATGTAATACAGTATTTTGTAAAATTGTACACCGCAGGTTGTTGGCTGGTCCGCTGGCTATCACTGGCAATGAATACGAGTGTTACACTCGACAACCTGAACGTCAGGCTCCGTCACTGTTAAAAGCTCCCAGACACTGGCCTGCGTGAAGGGGCGCTGTTGTTGCAAGTTGTTTTGAACAGTGTGCGAGACACCGTGCTCCATGCAATCAAATGCAAGGATTAATAATATTAGTATTACTATGATTATTTACAGCCGACCTGTCTGAAGAAGCCATTGATGCTGGTCTGGCGGGTCGCCACCTCCCCCTGCGGGCGAGAAAACAACAACAACAGCAACATTACATTACATTTGTTTCGCGCCTTTCACGTCGGGAGGACGTTTTGACGGTTGGAAGGAGAGACAGAGCGAGCGCCGCTTACCCGCCTGCGCTTCAGCTTGGACATGGTGCAGCATCAGGGTCCCGGCGCTGGTGTCGGTTACTCTCTCTTTCATTCATTCATTCATTCATTCACGCTCACTCTCATACGTGTACTCTCCCGCCCCTCATACACTGGCGCTCACACCACGTGACACGGCACCGGAAGTTGCTGGGAAGGGCACAAACGGCAACAGAGTTTGAAAACTCCTGACGTCACCAGGTGAAGTCGGCGCGTGCGCAATGTCCCCCAATATCAGCAGTTCCTTTCCCCTCCCACACACACCATCCCACCCCCCCACACATACACACACCATCCCACACACACACCATCACCCCCCCCCCACACACATACACACACCATCACACCCCCCCACACATACACACACCATCACACCCCCCCACACATACACACACCATCCCACACACACACCATCACCCCCCCCCCCCACACATACACACACCATCACACCCCCCCACACATACACACACCATCCCACACACACACCATCACACCCCCCCCCCCCACACATACACACACCATCACACCCCCCCACACATACACACACCATCCCACACACACACCATCACACCCCCCCCCCCCACACATACACACACCATCACACCCCCCCACACATACACACACCATCCCACACACACACCATCACACACACCATCCCACACACACACCATCACACCCCCCCCACACACATACACACACCATCACACCCCCCCCCACACACACACACACCATCACCCCCCCCACACACACACCATCACACACACCCCCACACATACACACACACCATCACACCCCCACACACACACACCATCACACACCCCCACACACACACACCATCACACCCCCCCCACACACACCATCACCCCCCCACACACACACACCATCACCCCCCCCCACACACACACCATCACACACCCCCACACACACACACCATCACCCCCCGCACACACACACACCATCACCCCCCCACACACACACACCATCACCCCCCCCCACACACCATCACCCCCACACACACACACACCCCATCACCCCCCGCACACACACAATCACCCCCCCCACACACCTTCACCTCCCCACACATACACACACCATCACCCCTCCCCCCCCACACACACACACCATCACCCCTCCCCTCCCACACACACACACCATCACCCCCCCCCCCACACAATCACCCCCCCCCACACACACACACCTTCACCTCCCCACACATACACACACCATCACCCCTCCCCCCCCACACACACACACCATCACCCCTCCCCACACATACACACACCATCACCCCTCCCCCCCCACACACACACACCATCACCCCTCCCCTCCCACACACACACACCATCACCCCCCCCCACACAATCACCCCCCCCACACACACACACCATCACCCCTCCCCTCCCACACACACACACCATCACCCCCCCCCCACACAATCACCCCCCCCACACACACCTTCACCTCCCCACACATACACACACCATCACCCCCCCAACACACACACCCCATCACACACCATCACACACCCCACACATACATACACACCATCACACCCCCCCCCCCACACATACATACACACCATCACCCCCCTACACACACACTATCACCCCCCCTATACACACAATCAATCACCCCCTCCCCACACTCCATCACTCCCCCACACACACACAATCACCCCCTCCCCCCACACCATCATCCCCCCACACACACCATCATTCCCACCACACAATCACCCCTCCCCACATACACCATCATTCCCACTACACATAAAGCATTGCCCTCACCCACACACACAGCGTCACCCCCTCCTGTGAGAACATCCTCCCCAACCATCATCACCTCATACCTTCATCACCCACTGTGCTCACCCCCCACCCTCCCTAATGCTCTCCCCTTCCAGTGAGGACCTGACCCCCACCCCC
Source organism: Hydrolagus colliei (assembly GCA_035084275.1). Lineage (NCBI taxonomy): Eukaryota > Metazoa > Chordata > Chondrichthyes > Chimaeriformes > Chimaeridae > Hydrolagus > Hydrolagus colliei. Next base: position 17,839,556 of record CM068748.1, read on the forward strand.
AGTGTGAGCCTTGCATCGTTATCCCCCATCAAGCTTTTCTACAACCCAAGACTCCACGAAAATACATGTTACAGTGAACACCTTTGGTGCATTTTGATACATAGGCAAGTTGCTTCTTTCTTACAGGTTCAAGGTACATTTTCCATCCATCGTCCTTTTTTTCATTTCCAACTTCCATAACTGCTGAGTTATACAGATAAGGATGTTCCCAACTTTTTCTGAAGCCTGAATGATATGATCTGAGCACAGGCAGCTGGAAAGGATACAATTGGAGGCACTTTTGATCAGACTCAGCTGTCCCCAAACAGCATGCCAATTCTCACTGACTTTAGGTGATCTGCAGCTCAGGGTGGGTAGAAAGTAGAAAAAGTGTGACAAGCCCCCCCACACCCCACCCGCTTGCCCGTCTTTCCATTCCACATTCCATAAAAAAGGATTTGTCAGAGAGGCGTGCCGAAGTCCATCGCCGTGCTTAAGAACATCCAGAGAGTTCCACCTAACATACAAACCTCAAAAGTGTTATATGTTCACAGGAGTTGAGAAGTAAAAAAAAATCCTTGATTGCCCAAGTGCATAATACAATACAAGTTACATTTGTGTAGCACCTTTCACATGGGGAGAATGTTCCAAGGCACTGTACTGTCAGGGTTTTAATGAAAACTCTTAACTAAAGTATTTCCACTGTATATGTGCAGTGACACGCTGATACACTTGGCAAGCCCAGAGCTTGGAACAGATGTTTGGCAGCTGCCTTTGGCTTTCACTCAAATTGTGATCTGATGAAACATTTAGCTTTGTATATGGGGCAGCTCCAAGTGGGATTAAGGTCAGGTTTTGAGAGAAGCGTGCACATTAACCTGTACAGTGCAGGACACAAATATGGATCTTACAAATTAATGTAACTGGTTATCTCCTAGATCACATGGCAATGAAGGTTCAATAGGCTGGGAGGACACAGATGTCAATCAACCAATCACTGAACACAGCAACAAACAGACTGCAGGCCAGATGTAATGAAGCATTAAGTTAAAAAAAACTACCACATTCTGTATTTCTGAAAGTTAGCTGCAAGAACTGGCAGTTATTGCTAATACATTTGTCCTACAATTTTTCTGAAAAGGGTCCTTATGTGGAGCTTGAACCAACAATCTCCCGACTGCGAGGCAAGAGTGCAATCAACTGAGCCAGGCTGACACCTGGATTCTGGATAAATCCAGTTGGTAATGCAGCTGATGGTAGTTTAGCTGTAAGATCCATTAAATGGCCTGCCTCAGGCGAGTTTCAATGGCTGTTATCCAGCAGCAAGCATCTTCTGCTTCTCATCTGCTTGTGATACCCAGCTGCTTATTGCAACACCTTTGGTCTCCCATTTCACAATTCACCTTTATACTAATAATCCCTGCAGATGATATAACGCTTTTCACGTCTTCTTGATGTCTCAAAGCACTTTGCAGAATATACTGTAAAGTGAATTGACTGTATATTTTGTAGGCTAAACGCGGCAGGCAATTAATTGCGCACAACAGGGTCCCATAAACATTGTTGGATTGAAATGACCAATTTATTATTTAATTTTTTTGAGGAATTATTGTGGAGTAAGAAAACTTGCCCAAGGTTTCGCCCTTCCTGGAATCAAACCCAGGTCTCTCAAAGTGAGTGCCCTAACCACTGAGCTACATCTGAATACAGTACTGCAAGTAAAAATAATTATTTTCAAGCTCTCTTGTGTAAAGTATCCACAGCTTCCAACTGCTGTTTATGGAAGGTGACCAGTCCTGTGCTTCCACATGGAGAGAATATTCTGGGAATCCTACCCAGGTCCTCTCGCTTTCGAGGTGAGTGTTCCAACCAATATGCCACATGACTTCACTGGAAGTTAGAAGATATTTAAGAAAATACATGGAAAACTGCACTTAAGTTTTAAGGTGTTGACAGCAGTAAACTCTGTGAAAATACAGTACTCTATCCACAAAAAAAACGGCATAGACTGATTTACCTGCAGTGGATTGACTCCTTTATCTCCATCTCACTTACAGGGTTACATTTTCCTCTTGGCTTTCATTTGCCCCAGACAGACTCAGTATCCGCCACCAGACGGCAGCATACATCTTAAATGGAGCAGGTCACTTTTAAGAGGCTGTCCCTTTTTAATTTTTAGTCCTAAATATTGAAGTGGAAGCAAAAGCAATAAGTGTCCATTTTGCACAATCAAAGTTGCTTCTTCCACAGTCCACGCTAATCCAGCCCATTATCAGGTTCACGCACCAAACTCTCTTCAAGGGGAAAGAGTTTTGCAAAGACCAAAAGTGGTCAAAGAAAAATATCCTACATCCGCAGTGGTTTGTATTTGTCTACAAAAAAAGTCACATAATCACTCCATGTGAACGTAATAATTGGATTGTGTTGCATCATTCCAGGCATTTGAAAATCCATTGATCTCACTGGCTTTCCAACCTTGCAAGGCATTCCCCCCTCCCAAGCCTCCCACCCCCACCCCCAGACAACAGCTTGTATTTATGTAGCTCCCCTCACTCAGGGTAGTGGTTAACAGTTGCAGATCCTGATGCCAAGGCCAGGCGGTTGCAGGAAGGTGACCATAAGCATAGTGAGAGAGGCGTGATCTGAAAATGGGAGGGCAACCTAAGCCACAAGATAACCAACAGTGGTTCCATCATGGAGCATCTGTCATCAATTGCTAACCCTGGAACATACACAACTATTCTCAACACAATCTTTTAAAAAGATGTTCATTGACGGGTCATCTTTTGTTCAGGATTTGTTCCACTGCTGTGTGATGAATGAAAGTACTTTCTAGCTTAATTTGCAATTTGTTCATTTTAAACCCATGCCCTAGTTCGCCACTCACAGCCCAAGCCTATCCTACTGACATATACTGTACACTGCCTCACAGCAATCTGAAGATCTGGATCTGCAAAGAAAACCTCCACTCAGCAAGCTACATAACTCTATAGATGTAGCCCCCAAACCTGGAATAAACCTGGGTATTTTAGTGGGCAAAGGCAGCAGTCAATTTGAGTTTAACAAGGTCACAAACAACTATGAGGTGAATGACCAATTAATTTCCCTTCATTCATTTCCCTTCATTAATAAGCTTATGATACTGTTAACATCTACTCATGCAGTAAGAAAAAATCTTGCTTCAATGTTTTCTCCAATGAATTGCACCGACTTCCCTTAGTACCACACTGAGTTTCAGCTAGACTATTGAGCACATCAATCTGATTTGGTCTTGAATCCACAACTCTATGACCCATGGGTAACAGTATTTCAACTGAGCCAAGTTTACATGTAGCCTCCTCTGAAGATTGCAATTGTAGGGTTAGTTGGGGATGGGAAAAGGACTGCGTGCCTTTTCACCAGTAAGGAGAAGGGAGTTTCTTCCAGTTTCCTGACCGATAATTCCCCCCACACCGATAAAAATTGGTCTCACACTTTACGGTTGATTGTTTATCACTGCTGTGCAGAAATTAGCCGTTTCTATTGTTACCCACAAAATATACTTAGTCCTTACTTAACGTTGCAGTTGGGTTTGCAAAAAGTGCAACTTTAAAGCGAAACGATGTGAAGCAAACCTGCCCAAAAATACTGGACGTTCAGGATCTATGTGTGACTATGCTACCCAAAGTAGTTTGTTTCCACTAGCGCAAACATAATAGCGAACGTTACAACGTTAAATGAATACAGTGTATGTTCCACTATGTATCAGCAACGTAATAACAATGTTGACTGAAGCAATGTTAAGCGAGGTGTACCTGTAGTCAATTCACTTTGCAATATATTCTGTGAAGCACTTTGTGACATCTCAATGATGTGATAAAAGCATGCACAGGTATTATTATTATATATTATCTCCAGCTTGGATGAAATGCCTTGGCGACGTGATAACACATTATCAAATGCAAATATTATTATTTCTATATTTTACATTCTTCTTTCTCCCAAAACAGCTCTGCAGTGAATAGAAAACAATGACAACAAAGGGCCAATTACTTAAACTTCTATGTACTGCAGAGATGGCAGCTATACACTATTTTGTGATTATTTAATCACTATTTAAAACTTCTCAAAAACAGATGCAACGCAACTAGAGATTATCACTTCAAGGATATTTTGGAAGTAAATTAAGGTGCTATAAAAATATCTTTATTTCCACAGTCTTAAATTATATTAAGACAGCGCTTTTCCAACTATAGCACTACTTCCAGAGACACCAACAATGGAAAAAGACTAATGTTAATTTATTGATCATGAACAGTAAACTTTCTGATTCTTCCCTCTGCCCATGTATTGCTTCCCTTGAGTACATACTAATGAGTAGAGTGCTCAGTTTATAATGCTACTGTATTGTTTGAAAAACCCGAGACTTAATGTGACTCGTGTAAAGGGGGAGCATATTTGGGTTTGGCATAATACAACTCTGAGCAATACAAAAGTATTTTTTATAATTAACTGGAGTTCCCCTTTTTACTTCATTTCCTGCTGGGAGATGATTTTGCCTGACACTGACCTATGCACTCCCCCAGCGTTAGTCACGTATTAGGATAGACAGACAGCCAAATGGGTATTAATCCAAATCGAATTCTGTCTGAATCTGATGTTTGCCTTTTGCTCACTTCCTGCGCAAAATAAACTCAATCAATTTTACAGTATATCCTGAGGCACTTTACCAAATGCAAGGATTATCATTATTTCGAGTAGCAAATTGGATTGCTATTGGCATCAGAAAATCTGGGTGGCTGTACCCCGTCCATTCCATAGTACTGAGGACAACTGTAGAGACTGTAATAAATACATTAGATAATTAAATATAGCAAATCCATGAACTTGGTTGACACAAACTCTACTGAATGAGTAAACCCAACCAATAAGTACTTTTATATTCAGAGTTCGAGTGGTAAATAAACTCCAGCCTTATACTTCTCGCAAGCAGCAAGAGTTTTTGTTTAATGAAACTTAACTCACACTATGTTGATGGCGGACTATGGCACATGATGTAAAAACATTCAGTCATTCGTAGACAAATCAAGGAAGGGTAATCTCCAACAGAAATATATTTGCAAATTGGAAAAATCAATTATCAGTGTAATTAAAGATTTAATATATACCTGGAATACATAACCAATCTATGCAATACAGTTACATTAGCAAAATAATTCACAAATACTTCTAATATTAGCATTTATTACCGAGTTACCAATAGAGGCCATACAATGCAACAATACCAAATGAGAAAAATACAGATGAATGCATATTAAAAGCACTCACCAAAGTTTCCTGCATATAATAATGCAGTTTCCATAATTGTCTAGTTTTAAATTTCCTCTATTGTCAAAAGGCATACAAATCCGATCAATATACTGTACCTCAAAATAAGCATATTGGTTTCACCATCCTTTGAATGCTCAAAAGTAAATTCACAGCAATGCTTAAACATTAAATACTTGAAAATAATGTTTTCCATTTAATAATTCCACATGCGAACAAAAATCATTTCAAAATGTAGTTAACTAAACTTAAGGTGGGACTCAAGAGCAAACCATCATGGCTATTCATCCAGACAATCAGGTGAGTGGTGTTAATTGTAGGGAAACAAAACTACTCATATATACTGTATATATATATATATATATTTTAAAAAAACAACTTGCTGTCCCCCACAGAATTCGTTTCAGTTTCTGAAGTTAACTCTGTGCTGGCAGGTGTACGGAAGCCTGGTTGATTTCTGTGTTGCGACTGGTTCTGCAGCTTTTTAGTGTACAATGGAGGAAATATTTCAGTAAGAAAGCTATTCGCACGTGAGGACTAGATTCATCACTGTACTACCTGACTATAAACTCAAATAAATACAAAAAAAACTAATATATAAATCATTCTGAAAACTACCTACGTGTGCCCACCCCACCCATTCTTATTTCTTCTCTGCACTTTATTAAAATATTAATTTATTATTTTTTTCTAGCTTTAAAAACCACCACCTCCCCTCTCTTCCGTCTCCCTGCTCCAACCATCTACTGTATTTTGAAAGCAGGAGTGCCATTTTTAAAAACTCTTTACCCCCCCACACCCCCAATCAGCTGAAAACCATGATTGTTTTTAAGCACACCCTACAAATAGCTGAGAAACTAAAGACTGGCAGGCCTGTACCAGAGAAGTCACATTAAATCTGCAACCCCCCCATCCCCAGAGATTGCATGCAAGTAAAACAGACATGTGGTGCTGCAAGGGTTAATTTCAAAGTTTCAAACAAGAGACACACGTGTCTCAGATTACCACCAGTTTTTCCAGTTGTAGTGAAATTATTTGGACCAGCTCCCAATTTAAATGATTTGTTTAATACATTTAGAATTTTGCCCATTTGATATTTACCACAGAGGTTTGACTTTATTTCCAGTGTCTCCTACAGGGTTCAAAATAATTTTCACACAGATACACAAACAGCCACCAATTAGTAAATTCTCTGTGTTTGAGTGGCCTGGTGTCCTGGTCGCTTAGATCCACTTGTTGTGATTAAATATGCAACATACCACCTCAAGCCTCTATTGAGCTGGGCAGATTCAAATTGGGGTAGGGGAAAAAAAAGAGAACCGGAAAAGCAATCTCAACCATTGTAATCGCACATTACGTGTGAGACACCCCCCACCCCCCCTCCCCAATGCATACTGTGTCTGTTCTCCCCAACGAAGGAGGCCTTAGCGGTATACAGCTTCTGCAAGGAAAAAAATCATTTACCCAGTTTAAACTCAGAAAGCAGCAACTCCCGGCTACAGGGTGAGTTCCATCAGAACTTGTGAATAGAGGTGCTGTTATTTTGAGCTCTAGGCTAAACCCACTGTAGTTTCCACTCGTACAAAAGCAAAAACCCAATCTCTCCATGGAAAGGTGGAGCACAGTCAAATAATGGAGGGAGAAAGAACAAGGAAGTTTAAATTCCCCAAATACTGATGTAAATAATTGGATCTGGCCCATTACATATTCTTTCTCCCATCCTGAAGCACGAGTATATAGTAGCATAAATCTGCGAGACACCAGGTTAATAGCCAACTATTGCTGGTGATTAGAAAGGCTTACTGAAAGAAAAAAAATAGCATTTTGCTTGTTGCCTAATGTTAAATTTGAGCCCTACAAATTTACAAGAAAAAAATAAGAAAAATCTCCAATACACCTGATGGAGGGACGCCCTTTGCATCCTCATTTGATTTACCAATGTAAACTGAATATGATCAGTCCGCACGATCATCCCGGAATATTTCCAATTCAACCCATTCATTGCCTCTTCTTGCCGCGAGTTTCGTGTTTTGATGTAGACGCGATAATTTAATAGTAGCTGTTTCCCCAGGTAGCTGAATTTAGTTTAGTTCTTCTGTGAAATGCTGCAATGGAAACAGTTTCTTTAGACGGTGTACAGGTTTTTCGTTGTGGACCCACTTTTGCTAGAGGTGTCGTCGTGTGACTGGTAACCAATAAGAGCTTTCATAGGAAGTCCTAAGCGTTCTTTGTACGATTGCCTGTAAAATACAATGTTTGAGATGTTAGGATATCAAACTGCATTCCAGCTCCACTATTCACATCTGGTATTTACTCTGTGAACCCAGTATCTCTGATAAGCCAGTGTATTATGGGGAGTGAATTATTTTGTACATGGCCACCATTCAAAATGTAACGAGTGACATACTGCAGGGCTCAAGAATGGCAGAGCACAATATCAAGCAGGGGACAGAGGGAAGGCCCCATCCCCCAGCTCAGGTGCCAAGCCATTAGTTACAGAAATGTAAATTTGTATGGCAAAAATTAGACAAACTGTAACAAAGCTGTGCAGCTGCCACGCACCTCAGCCTGTACCTTTCCCCTACATACCTGCCAAATTATAATTCACTCCAAAATGAATTACAGAACAATCACACGAACAGGGTCTAAAACTAAACCTTGAAAATTGGAGCAGACTTCATTCATCCTCACATCAGTGGCCTTCACACATTTACTGATAGAGCTCTGGGGCCTTTGTGAAAACTACGGAGTTCCCATTTGTTACAGAAAATATTAAAATGCAAAAATCTGTATTTTAATCCACCATTTAGCTTGACAGTCAGAGTACACAGTCATACACTGAGCCAAGCGTTATTATCAGCAATGACACACAGCTGTGCTTTGGAAGAAAACTTACCCTATAGAAGTGACTCCTTCTCTGCTTAGGCAGTTTCCTGTCCAGATTGCTATTTTGTCACCTTTTGGCCTCACATTTACAACTGCTCCACACACCTCGTCACTGTGCTCATCAAATGTCTCTCCAATCAAACATAGAAGCTGGTATGTGGGACAGTAAGACAACCGTTACAGAACATAAAGACATCCAGCAACACCTTACTACAACAAAACATTCAAATACAAGGCAAAATGCTCAGAAAATTCTAATTTCTGTTTATACAGGATCATTTACTTTATGAAACCAGTGAGGAATGGCCTGCTTCATTTAGTACTCAATCGAGATGTTTGAAAAGAAAATGGATAATGGTAGAATTAAGCATGAGTATCAAGGAGTGGGACAGTAAGACAACCGTTACAGAACATAAAGACATCCAAGGCAGGAAATGGGTTTAAAAGATCTGCCGTGAGCTAATAAAATATTTTATATTTAAGTCCTCGACTCAAACTCACAGACCCGCTAGTCACTGCGCCCTCTAGTGACTGACCAGTCACTGGGGCAGGAATGATCCCATTCAGATTCTTTTAACCCTCTCTTAAATGGTAGGGTTGTCCTTTTTGGACAAGCAGTGGGATAGCTCACCAGAGAGTGATCAATGGTTAGACTCCCAACAGTAACCCAACACAGACTCTGGGGTCCCCAACTCCTGGCTCTTACCAACCTGCCCCTAATACTTTCCAGAATTAGATAAGCAGGAATGGTTAGATGGTCCAAAGGTTAGGGCCATAGGAAATGAAAACATCACATCTGAAAGGTAGTGGATATGCAGCTGATTAATTTGCCAAACAATTGGGCAAGCAGAGGAATTATTATATGATTTGAAAGCATTCAGATGTAAGACAAGGTAAAGATATGTCACTTACCGTCTCCAGCCAGTATTTGTCCAAGTCATTATGCCTCTGTTGTTTGTTAAGTGTCATTAGCCACCTTCCTCCTTTCTTATTTTTGTCATCTTCCCACATGGGTTTAATACCATCCTGTAAAATTCCCAAATCAATGAATATCCAGACTAGCTGCTAATATTTTCATCTTTCACCAAAACTAGTTTCCACGCACGCACACACAGTTGTTAGAATGTAGAATGCCTTACTACAAACTGCTAATGAAGCCAAGCCCATTACAATTAAAAAGGAATTGAATAAGTAACATTGAAAATAATGTTTTCATGTGGGAAAATAGCAGTGGGATGGAATTATAGAATATCTCTAATGAAGAAGGTAGCACTTGCACTGAGCTGAATGCTGTATGTGCTAAGAACAGGTTATGAAATACTATTATTTAGATCAATTATTTAGATCAGAAGTTAGCTCCCCATCCTCCAGAGGATCGAGTTTAAGATCCTCGTCCTCACCTACAAGGCCTTACACGGCCTTGCCCCATCCTTCCTAACCGATCTACTCTCCCCCTACACGCCCACCCGGACCCTCCGTTCAACAGGACTTGGCCTGCTCCAAGCCCCCCGCCCGAACCGCCCCACCATCGGAGGCCGGGCCTTCAGTTTCTCCACTCCCACCTTATGGAATGCCATCCCTCAATCCCTCCGTTTCGCCTCTTCCCTTTCCTCTTTCAAGGCCGGTTTGAAGACTTTCCTCTTCGATCGTGCCTTTTGTTCCACCCCGAACTCTTTTACCTCCCCTTTGTGTTTCACCCCTTCCCAAACACTCCCCTCCCAGCTCGGGTCACACGCCTCTTGTTCAGCGCCTTGGGACGTCCCCCCGACGTGAAAGGCGCTCTATAAATGTAATTTGTTGTTGTTGTTGTTAAATTGCACTCACACAAAAACGAATACAAGGTGGATACATATTTACTGATGGTTATTTTGACATCAAGAATTTTTTTGGTGGGGATGATAGGAAAAAGGAGGCAAAGATAGCAAATCCCAGCAACATAGAAGCTGTTGAAAGCCAACGGTACTTTACTGGAGTCTTAAGGACCCACCTCAGCTCTATCCTACAGAGGTCACCAAAGGCTAAAACTAGTCCTTCCATTTCAATACCTTAATCACCAAATGGCTTGCTTTCCTCCTCAGTATCTGCTGTAAAACTAACCAATATAGTAGAGTGCCAAAAATTCATATACTGGGTAATCACATATCTATAGATCTACATAAGGCTGAGGCCCTGGAAATAAAATGGTTTGAAAAAGTTTTAATTCTGCACACTGTCACCCGGCAGGAATTTCTCCAAGTGCACGTTTAAGCCAGCAGCTCAAACCAGAATACTGTCATTTAATTTGACTACTTGATTCAACAACAATAAATTTTAAGTTAGGAAGATGTCCCAAGGCCCTGGACAATGAGGGGTTTACATCCATTCTGCGGGTTGGGATCAGAGGTGGAGGATAAAGGGGGTTGGAAGACAGAAGAACGAGTGGTTGAAAATGAAAGTCTTGAGAAGGGGCTTGAAGGATATTAGGTGCACTGCACTTAAAAATAAAATAAAAAAGCAGTAAGAGGGAGGAGAGAGAACTTTGGGTAATCTCTGTATGGTGTATTTTGTGTGATAACTTGATACCCCCACTGTTTTCATATCCAGAATATGGTCAATCCCTATTAAGAGTGACTTTTGGGTGCTATTGTCATTTTCAAATTGGTACATAAACCATATTCCTGCAGAATTACAACAGTAATGCTCAGAAAATCAAGCTACAAATCTTTTCATTCAAGGGACACTTCCTCAAATACTGTAATTAACATTTCTATTAAACCACAAGTTGTTTTAATACAGTAAAAGCCTGTTTATCCGTGACCCGATCAACCATAACTTCTATATAACCAGCACCGTTAAAAAAAAAGTCTGCATTCGGTAAACTGGATTTTGTCTGGAAAAATGCTTTTTTTTTGGTGTTTTGTGTTGTGTCAGTATTTTGGAATGCTGCTACTAGGTGCCTGATGGTGGCGCTAGCTCAGAATGCTGCCGATACTGTACAGCAATACATTCTCAGGACTGTACTCTTTGAGAGAGGCAGGGTGAGTTGATTAATTCAGATTTAATTTAGCCACAAAACAGCAAAACACACACACACACCCTGAGCAAAGCCTCCTGCAATGCCCGATCTCTGTTTGTTTTTAAAGAGTGCAAGTTAGTGCACACAAAAGGTACTCAACAATATTACGGGCACGGCACCAAAACTGGGGTGGAGGGTGGGATGGGGTGGTGGTAAAGAGACTGAAATTGCCCAACAATGGTGAGGCAGGTGTTGGGGAACACAAAGCAGGTTTGTGCTTGCTGAGTGAAAGGAGAGACTGGGTAGGTTGAGTTGAGGAGTTCCAGAGCTACCTGCAGAGTGGGGGTGAGTTTCTTGAGATAATTAAAAGGATCATGTTCCCGTAAAGTGCTTTATGACGTCTCAACAACCCGATAAAGCTCACTTGGAAGTCAACAAATGCAACAATTTGGTTCTGTGGACAATCTGGGAACAGCGTGCCCATGAGCACAACTGCCCCAACCTCAATAGACAGCACCAGACAATTCAGCTATTTCATTAATACACACAGACTGCTTACCTTAAACAAACAATAGTCACACCCAAACAGGAGTTTACTAGGTTGCTGTATGTGATTATATAATCTGGAAAGAAAAACATCTCAGTGATATAAGATTCATAATTATTCTCCAGCAGCACTGAACACACCCACATCCTGCTCATAATAACAAGTTGCTTGGAAGGAGTTCTGATTATCAACCACCATTGATGAAAGCATAAAGAGGGTACTTTCACTGTCGATCCTTTCACAATTAAACTGTTTTTAGGAATTGAGCGGATTCCCAATTTTCGATGCATTTAAACGGTCCAGAGAAAGCATCCTGAAAGTTTCACCTATCAGAACACCAGCATGGCTAATTATGTGTTACAATCTTTGATGGCAAGCACAGTGCAAGGTATTGAGGTCATGGTTCTATGCTATTTCAAGCTGCAGCTTTGCTGCCATACCAATCTTCTCACCCCACCCCAGCTCTCTGTCTTTCCCTTCATATTCAGTTCATCTTTTGCCAGTGAGAGGATAGACGATTGGCTTCCTCCATCATTACTAGCCATGATGTCGCAACCCATATTCTGAGTGGGTCAGCGAGCACAGTCACTTACATTTCAATGTTTTTAAACAGTAAACCATTCAGAAAACTTTCACATCAGCACACATTCCCTTAAACCCACACTATAGCATGCTACTATAATTTACAGAATGCTGAAAATTTAAGCAATAAAAGGTACTTACGCCCAGAAATCTTCAACGGTATCAAATTTGGCAATTAGTCGCAGATTTTCTGTCCAGCTTTTGGTCTTGTCATTTTTAAAATACCATAGAGCCCATCTGCAATAGAATAGACCACACGTACAATTAATTCTTTGCAGTCAGGCCTCCTCCATCAGTACATGTGAAAGCCATTTTTACTACTTTACAGAATGGAACTTCAGTACTGTATTATGTTTCGATTTTTTTAAAAAGCAGGCAACTCAGCATAATTGGACATGAGTGTTGCTGCTTGCCTTCGACAATCTGTAATGCAGACACATAAATCCAGTCTACAATATCCAGTCTGAATGTCAATCTACGTCATCAATGTGCATCCTCAATTTCAGTACATATCCTGGCTCTTTACCATGTGAAGAGAATGCAGAAGCTCACAGCTAGTACTTGCTAGCTGTGCAATTGAATTAATCACTTTAACAATTCCAAACTCCATTCACTGTTTAATCTTCTCCATTCAATATTATACAAGTCTTCCAGACATGAAACAGCTATTCAGCATTAGTTAACCTTTATCTAAATCTATGGGGCATAAATGCCACACTTGTATGTACTCAATGAGCTATAAATACATCATTGGTGTCATTGATCTGGGGTTCCTTTACACGTGATCCATACGTAAATGCTACACTGCAATTAATGGACATTTGTATATTGCCAAATTTAGATACATTGAGACTTGAACTGAAAGACTGCAGTGCACAGGCAGAGACTGATGGAATACCAGATCCAATTCAATTTGCTCCAAACACGCCATATTTAACGACAACAACTTGCATTTATAGTGCCCTCCATGCCGGGCAATGTCTCAAGCCGAGCCAAGGGGAGGGGGAAGGTGACCGTAATCGCGGTCGGTGGAAGAGAAAGGACTTCAGGCATGACCTAAAGATGGGAAAGGATGGGGTGAGGCGAAAGGGTTGAGAGAGGGGGCAGTGGCTGAAAACATGGCCTCCGATGGTGGAGCAGAAAATTTGGCTGACAGGGAGGAGGCCGGACCAAGTAGAGTACAGGCAGCGGGTACTGCTATGAGGAGAGAGGATGATATTCCAGGTTAATTTACTGAGCTATTGCCAGTAATGGGATTCTCTATGCCCAGCATACAAAGCAGCAAGGTATCACAAGGTATTTATTGGAACACCTGGAGGGACGTAGCCTGCTTACCTAATTCCCGAGTATCAGACCCAGGCTGGCTGGAGCCAAGGCTTTGGGACCCCAGAGTGTGCGTTGGATAAACTCTAGACTTCTGGAGTCTAACCAGGTAAAACAGCATACCTTGGCATTGAAATGTAAAGTGATGCAGCTTGAAGAGCAGTATGGCCAACAGATGGTGGTGCAAATGAAACTCATGCTACCTGTGAATTATACCAACAACTCAGTAAATGTCACCACTTATTTTATCCTGAATTGTTGTCACTTCAGTGATACCTGCTGGTTTAAAATGGAGGGAATTTCATAACAGACAAAATCTGATGTGCTGCAGCACCGGCTCTATTCTGCACAAACACTCTCTCAATGTTACCAATACACAGATCTCACCTGCACTACTGACACTAGGCTCAATTTTGATATACAGGTATCCCGCCCCAACTGCGCCCTCAACAACCGCGAAACTCACGCATCCAGTTTGCTAAATGCGACAACCCTTGCAAACCATGGCTTGTTATCTTGCTTATCCACGGGTTTTAACACTAGCGTTTAGCGCTAGGACCCAGTTGCATCAACCAGCCTCAATGTCGCTTCGCGCTAGCGTATAGCACTAGGACCCAGTTGTGATATTGCAATCAACCAGCGACAACGCTTCTCTTTTAGGATTAAGGTAAATACAGTAACATGAATTTATTGTCGCTTCTCTGCATCTTCTCTCTCTCTATGTATGTAGGCTATAGAGATCTCTCTCTCTGATTCACCTTCTCTCTATTTCATCTTCTCTTCCCCCCACCCCTCCTATCCCTCTCACTTTCTCGCTCTTTCTCTGTGTCTGTGTGTGGATCAGTCAGTCAGACAGCCTTGCGGATTGCTGCAGATCCTGGCAGCCAATGCACCCAACTTACTCCCCCCTATCCCTATGTATAAGTGTACACCTCTCTATTTCCTCCCCCCACCCACCCCTCCCCTCCTCTCTCTCACCTTCTCTCTATTTCACCTTCTATTTCTCTCTTCTTCTCCACCACACCTTCTCAGTTGATTTCTCTGTGAGCCCTCCGTGTCACCTCCCACCCCCACCTCTTTCTGTGTGTCGATCAGTCAGTCAGACTCACGGATTGCTGCAGATGCGCCCAAACTTACTCCCCCTATCCCCATGTATGTTATAACTGTGTATGTTTTTTTTTGTGTTTAGTTCTACGAAACACGAACTTACTCCCCATATCCCCATGTTTTCCATAGGGCCCTGCATTTTCCAACCGCGATTTTACCAACCACGGAGGTTTACAGGAATGTATCCCCCACGGTTGGAGAGGGGTATGTGTATTGCAAGCAAGGCACTTTAAGGATTATGCACTTATACTGTACGACCAATCTAGAAAATTCAATTATAAAATCAAACTCTAATGCAAAGCATTGATAACTATGCATCCGAGTCAGCATCCACCCTACTGAATGATTTGAATGTCCAAACCTTGTAATTATTCCAACAATGTGATATTCCCTCAGAAAAAGGAGCAAATGCAAAAACTACACAGATATACAAGTTATCATTATGCAGGGACTAATACAAAAGTTTTTTATGAAGCCAAAGACTGACCTATTCTGGAGAGGATGTTTCAGGTATTGTTCCTGGGTAACAGCATCTGAAGGCACCTCAGCTATGACTGGATCAATTTCCTTTACTTCGGTCACTTCCTGTTGGGGAAAATCCAGAGGAGATACAGTGTTGGTAAATTCAAGCAGGCACTAGAGATTAAATAAAATAACTGAAAAGTACTAATAGACCACATTGTACTGTTCAAACACTGGGACCAGGTAAATGGACTACAACCGTCCTGTATATTCATTCCTATGTAAGAAGTCAAATCTTATGGACGATCAGGGAGTTGGTGGTGGCAAGTTGTTGCAGAAAATTCAAGAGGGAATTTGATAGCTATTTTGCAAAGGATTGACGAGTTTGAAAGACGGAGTATCACAGAAACATACTTGCTTTGGAACTGACCAATATTTTTTCCAATGTACATTCCTATTTAACTTGGGAGAACACAATGTTACAGCTGATATGAAAACACATCATCATTCATGGTTTTCGATCCACGTAAGCAGCAGCAAAGAAAAACCTGCAACAATCAGAAAGCTCTGGAGAATGTGTGAAATTAGACCAAGCACACTCTACACAGACTCACCAGTTGAAAATTTTAGTCAGTAAATATGGGAGCTTATCAGCTTTTCCAATTTTCTCCAAATCAAGCGTGTTTAATTCTCATCATTAAAATTTACATTTTAAATGCATGCTCATAGATACATCAGAAAACTGGGTTAAGCTCTTAGGTAAATTTATTTCAAATTTAGGTCCCTTTTCAGATTAGTACAATAGCTACCTGTACCACAGCCAAGTGGAACTTT
Organism: Hydrolagus colliei; assembly: GCA_035084275.1. NCBI lineage: Eukaryota > Metazoa > Chordata > Chondrichthyes > Chimaeriformes > Chimaeridae > Hydrolagus > Hydrolagus colliei. Next base: position 17,855,578 of record CM068748.1, read on the forward strand.
TAGAACATGTCTATTTTTCATTAGATTCAACAGCTGTTGTATCTTAAAAGTATGACTGTTTAGAAACAGAAAGTAGGAAGTTGACGTATTCGTCCTTTTAGAGAAGTGCAAAATACACCAAATGCCAATAGAATGTGTCTTATTCTTTGGAGCAAGAACTGATTCAAGACGTTTGCTGTGCTTTTCATTTAGTCAATTTAAACAATTATAAATATTTTTTAAAACAAAAAAACTCGATTTGGCAATCTGCATTTCTGCAATAAAGTGTGAAAGGCACTATACAAATGTAATTGGTTGTTGTTGCATTTCTTACAGTGGGGCTGGAAGGTTGCTATGGTCCTACCCAATTATGTAATAATCGCGGGGCCTGAGCAGATTTTGTCGACTTAAGCGGTTTTCAAAATAAACGAACAAACAAAATGCTATCAGCCACAGGCTGCTGAGGGCCACACGGGAAATTTTAACCCGGGCACATAATGCGACTCCAGGGGGGGGGGGACAGTAACAAATTACGTTTGTATAGTACCTTTCACGTCGGGAGGACATGCCATTAACGCAAGCGCCACATGACCAAAGTGCAGTGGAGTGTTTCAATACTTCATAGGGGCCGAGTGCGACAAGGAGATTCAAGAGTTAAAACAAAGTGCCCGTTGACATAAGCAGAAAAACACAATGTACTTAATGCTTTTAGAGGGATTGAAAAATGTGCAGGTTGTCAATATAAACAAGTTTGAGATAAGTGGGTAGCACTGAATTCCCACCAGCAGGCAAGGAGACACATTCATGGAGAAAATGAACTTAAAACTCCCTATGATAACAATAATAATTCTTCCGTTCAATGGTGTGCCTCATCACGTTGTTGAAAACACCTCAAGTTGCTTTGCAGGATTTTCTGTAAAATGAAGTGACTGCAAACACACCAAATCCAGAAGCAATTTTCAGAAAAATCACATTATAGAGCAGTTTCCCAATGGTTCTGGAACCTACAGGGCCTATAGAGTGCAATATTTATTCATCTGCCCACTTATCTGTACTAGGTACAAAAGTGGTTGCTGGGCTGTGAGAAATAAGGGTACTTGGGAAAGAATTTAAATGTGCAGTACTAGTAAGTCACAGGCTTTGAAACTGAGCACATGTGTATTTTTTCCCACAGTATTACAAATGTGAATATTTGTACTTATATTTGTTTAATAAGTCAAAGAAAGATATTCGGAGAAGGGCTAGTACTGCTTGATAGTTAGTGACAATCGTGTATGTAGTTATGGTGGTGAAGTCAATTTGTTTGTTGCATGACCTATTATCCACATCAGTGTGGATAACAATTTGCATTCACGCGTCCTGGAGCGTTTGTACTGCAATTGACATAATACATTTCTTCCCTCAGTGTAGTCTTGAGCAATTTCAGCAACCATTGAAACCACAGAAATTGGAGACCACAGAAATTACATGGAAATAAAGGCGCATCACTTACTGTCAACCATCTCTATTCAGTATAATATTATTATATTATTAACCAACTCTCATTCAGTAAACATGGATAAGATACAAATGGCCACATGCCATTCTGGTCATGTGAGTTTACTACCAAAACTGAGAATGCACAAAATATCTTGCTGACCCCCTTTCACCCCACCGATTGACTTGTAATAAGCAGAGAAAAAGCACCACCACATCACATCAAAATATAACTTCTAATTCCCCAACACCACACCCTTAAACCCCGCAAAGAGCTCAAACATGTCTTGTTAATGACGAAACTCAAACGTCAATTTGTGGTTCTTGATCAAAACGCTTAACTATATACTTTACAGAGAAGAGGAGGAGGGGTGGGGGGGAGAGAGAGAGAAAAAAATCATGCAAAAGACTGTATTATAAAATGCTGGTTTAAACGGCATCATTACTATTGGCGTCATTGCTGACTGCGGGATTCCGACACTGGAGGCACGGCGAAAAAAGCATCTCAGCTTAGGCGACCGACGACAAATGAATACGCAATAAACCTGTGCGATCAGCGCGTTTCAGGGCATTGACAAAACCAAACGCACGCCAGACAGCGCGTGTGACCAGATTCGGAAGGTTTCACGCTCAATTGTGCGGGGGCTTATCATTTTTTCTAATTGAATTTAAACCTGCAAAACGTTTGTCCCCCGCAACCCAAAGACATTTTTTTAAAAAACATACCGGTATACAGTGTATGGGTGTGTGTATATTTATATATTATATATATAGACACAGAGAGTTTCAAAGAAAGCCCCAACCTAAACCGGCCACTCTTGCTACCCCATATATAGGGGAGGCAACGCAACATATATTGGGCTACTTTTAATGGACTTTGTGCTACAAATGTGTTTGAATTTGTGGCCGCTATACAGGCCGACAGCCGCGTGGAGACAAACTCCAAACCTACCGGGAGCCGCGGCACACTCCTGAAGTTTGGGCCAAGATTTGAGAGTCAGAGAGAGAGAGAAATAAGAGAGGGAAAGAAAGTGAAGCGGAAAAGTCCAGGCCGGAGCCGCCGGCTCTTCGCTCACATGGACGCGCGGCCTAGCTGCCCGCCAGGCGCCCAGGCCGGCGTGGCGTGCTGAGGCGGGCTGCGGCTTATACGACGGCATTGGGGACGTGATCCACAGCCTCCGGGATAAGTAGGGGGAAAAGGTACCGGTGGTAAAGAGGAAAGCCTCAAACCGGGTCTCCCCGCCTGTCTTACCGGCCCGCCGCCCGTCGCCGGCTCTGCCGCCGCCATCTTGCCTCCGCAGCCGTATCTCTGACTAACTGTCTGGCTCCCGCCAACCCAGCGCCTGCGCATGCGCAGGAATAGGGGCGCGCATCCATTGTTGGGCGGGTTTCACGCCTAATTGGGCGGGTTGGTGTTTCTCTGTGCGTGAAAAAAGTCTTTGGTTCATTGCCTAATTTAAAATAATTTTTAAAATATAAATTGCGTCTCCGCTCCCCCCCCCCCACCGGCTTTGTGTTAGTCTGGTGCAGTGATTGCACTCTCATCTCTAAGTCAGCAGGTTGTGAGTTCATCTCCCCACAAACTCAGCTCAGAACTATCATGCACATGTCCCTCCCCACCCCCATTGGATCAATTAGTGTAAACCAGGGTGAAAGTTAATTTTTTTCATATCCCAATTTTGCTGCATCTTTAACAATGAAAGCAGAAAATGAACAGCAGCGTAACATCTGAAACAGAAAGATAATTTAACTTGACAAGTGCTCTGTGTGACTTGTCACCAGAACTGACACAGTCCACAGTGTTTTGGTTGAGGCATTTGCTCCAAGCAGTAAGTGGGAACACAGTTGTTTGTCACCAATCCACAGTCCTTGAGATATCCTAAATCCACAACGTTTTGTGGGACACTGCTGTGTTTCACTCACATTATATACAGTCAATTCACTTTACAGTATATCCTGTGAAGCGCTTTGATATGTCTTTGAGATGTACAGAAGTGCTGTATCAAATCCAAGGGTTGCTATTACTATTGAATAGACTGGAGAAAACACTCCATAATAGAGGTGAAAAGCAGGACCAGACCAATAAAAACACGAGAAAGAAACTAGGTGCTGCACTGAGCTTACACTGATGGCAGCAAGAAAGGAAAGCAAAACTAGGGCACTGATAATTGGTTCATTCTGCAGTTGTGCTGGTAGCATAATAGCTCTGATGTGTGTGTTTTTGCAAAGATTTCAGCATATGTGAGCACACATGCAGTTCAGATTGGGAAGGTTAATCATAATTCTCAATGAATAAAATTATAGAAAAGCGCAAAACACGTATTTGACCCACAGCGTCTCTCTTGAGGAGAGGAGGAATATTAAAGGGTCCAATGGGCGAGGAAGTTTCAGATGCAGGTTAGCTCGAGTCAAGCATTAGGGATTCAAGTGTGCATTGGAGTTTAATCAACTAAAATCGCACAATTGCAAACAATTGCTGGGAGGCTTCCTGCTGTTGGTCCAATGAGTACCACCCTATTCGTTACGGCATTGGCTTATATATTTAACAGGAGCCAAGTGGGAAAAATCTTTTACTCCATTGACCTTTTCACCTGGTGCATCAGTCTGTCCTTCTAAGTCCTTCTGATGGGCCAGTCTAGCTAGCCTATTATTATCTGTCCCTTGGAGTAATGCAAACTTGCTTGGCTCACGAACTAGACTTCTGAGACTGCCACGTTGGATCTACTCAATTCTGATATTCCACCTTGTAGTCAGCTGAGTTCCAAGAAGATTCTGCTTTCCTTCCTTCCTCCTCCAGGAGGATAGTCAGTCGTCAGCTACTAAATGAAGTCTATATATTTTCAGCAATGTGGATGGTGGAATTGGTAGACGTGAGAAGGGACTTAGTCCAACTCCTCCCTGATATAAAATAATAATAATAATCCTTGCATTTGATATAGCGCTTTTCACATCTTCTAGACATCTCAAAGCGCTTCACAGAATATAAAGTGAATTGACTGTAATTTGTGAGCGAAGCACGGCAGCCAATTGCGCACAGCAGTGTCCTACAAACAGTCGTGGATTGAAATGACCAATACATCATTGCTTTTTTTTTAAAAGGGATTATTGTTAGGCATGTGCAGTAAGAAAACTTGCCCAAGGTTTCGCCCTGAAATTGAATCCAGGTCTCTTGCTTGTAAGGCAGGTGCTCAAACCACTGTAGGACTCCACAAATACTGTAGTATTTTTAAAGGTATTTTCAGTCTCGTCAAAAGCTTTGGCGATGATGAGCAACAGATTTCCAGCATTTTGCTGACATACCCCGCAAAGCCACACCATGTTGTCATAATTAGAGCAATCGAGGTCGCATTCCATTTGGTCCAGCTTCCAGTAACTTCACACAAAAGAAGCACTGACCGTATACACAGGTCACGCAGGCCTGATTCACTTTCAAAGCCCTGTATAATCAGGTAATAATGTGTTTGCAAACACAAAATTCATGAAAATTAATATGCTGGTGTTACCAGCGATAGATTAGCTAACATGCTGATGTCCAAGAACTTCCTTGAATAATAATAATAGTTGCATTCAATGTAGTGTCTGATCACGTCTTTGAGACGTCTTACATTTTCACTTATGACCAACCCCTGGAATTTTAAAGTTATGTCTGATTATTCTGACACATTTTTATTCAGAACTCATAAGAATTCCTAACTCTTGCAGATATCCCTTAATTTTGTAAGATTTGGTGTGACTCACAATGTTCAGGAAACCCATATTATCACCTATACAGAATATGTGTATGATCTGGTCTGCAGCATTTTTTCTCATCTTCTTTTCAGGACACCATAAATGTTGAAATAATTGTATTACTCAAGATGGTCACAGAAAAACAGGTGGGGATGTACACCAGTCTTCAAAGATGGGATGCTAGATGAACAAGAATCACATCAGCTGTAAACTTCAATGGATCATGAGGGAAGGACCCAGCTTACCTTTCTTTTTGACATACGTGTCTTAAATCGTTAAATCCCTGCCTTGCACAGCACTGCTAAGGAGCATGGCAACCAGTTTGGTGAACGCAATTAATTCTGCTATGATCCCAGAACTTAATAGAAACTTTCTTCAAAAAGCTGTAAATGCAGCTGCAGCTGAAATGGAGTACACTGTACTGTTAAATAAGATCTACAATCAGGACTTGACAACCTTAATCCAGTAAACTCATGAAGGAAATGCCTCTTAACTTACAGATGTTCGGTGTTCTGCTCTCTATGCATAATCTCCATCGCCCTCACACAGACACACACGCATGAAACGCAATCACACTTGGAAGGTCAATACACAGTACAATTGTTTTTTTTATGGCTTGTCTGTGTTTATTGGCGTAAAGTGTACACAATAAATGAGAACACACCATTTGAGTGCAAAATATAAATATAAAATTTATTAAAAACACCCACAACGTTCAGCGTCATCAGGAATAGCACATTTACAATTCAGTTGTTTCACCTAGCCATTTGTGGATTTAGAATAATACAAGTATTTAATTACAGTACAGTATTTAGCCTTATTCAGTCAGGATTCTATAGATAACAAAGGTAACTCACTGAATAGAGAGTAAGACTAACTCAGGTAAAATGCAGAGGATCAAAGCTAAAAACCACACCGATAAAATTTAAACATTAATTTACTCCACTAATATCTACATTTTAATGCACAGTAATACTAGAGCCTCTCAACATTTACAACACTGTGCTGTGCACCAAACTAGCTTACTCACTTCGTTCAAGTAACGCACAATCACAACTCTTTAAGTCTTCAAGTATGGTTGATGAGCTCACCCTTGTCTGAGTGATAGATTATCCAGCGCCATTCAGAACTCACTCAGTCAAGGAGTGGGCTACACAACTGCACCAGCTACAACTTCTCATTCTCCTTTTTTCCCCAGGAGTTTGCCAGGAACCATTTTCTCTTCAAAACATAGAGGTCCTCAAAATTACACTCTGTGCCTTTCATTTGTACACTTTACAAAGGCTTTTTTTTTACAAAAGGTTAAGCACTCATGGTAATATAAGAAAAATAAAGAATAAAATTATAAAGGAACAATCCCTGAAAGATGACAAAAAAAAGAGATTAAGTAAGGAGAAAGAGCTCTTTAAATGGTATCCCTGATTTTGGAATACAGGAGAAGGCAGTCAAGTGATATACACACCATTAATGTACATCAGTATTAACTGGAGGATGCTTCCCTCAAAACTATTCTGGCGTTTTAGATTCTAATTTCTGCCTCATGTAAACAATCCAAGAATATGTTCGTACCAGATTGTTTCTGGGTACGGAAAGGTTTGAAGGTCAATGAACTAAAATGGTTCCTTTTGTACCAATTTCAAGGGAATCAAGTGTGAGTAAAGAGTGAGCACCATGATTTGACTGAGGCTCTCTGAATGGTTGGCCAGCTTAACCCTTTGAGTACTGTTGCCAAGTTACTCCAAGATTCAACCGCAAAGGAAAACACTTTTTTTTTCAAAATGTCACTCCAGCTTATTGTAAGATATGAAGGCATGTGTGTGGTCCTGTACATTTCTGCAATTGTGTCTTATAACATTCAAGTTTCACAAATGTACAGAGGAAAGACTCCTTTTTCGCACTGACAAACTTTGTGTGGTCTGGAAGCTGAAAATAATTATGGTACTCAAAAGGTTAACTCGATGCAAACAAGAGTGATATAGTGCACAATGTAAATTGCAATATTTTAGAGAAGTCTTGTCCCTTTTATGCAAGGAAGGGCAATAAACTAAAGACACAAACTGAATGTCTCTCCTCTCACTCGCTGCAGCATTTTCTGATGGAGCCTCTATAGTCTCCACTGACAAAGCTGCTCTGTGACTAGCTGAGAGAAAGCCTTACCTTTTGTGAGACAGGGCCTGTACAGCTAACCTGTGTTCCACTCACCAATATCTCCTTCAGCGTTTACAGCACCTTGAGTGAGCAAAGCTCACCCAATGACAACAACAAATTACATTTGTACAGCACCCTTCACGTCGAGAGGATGTCCCAAGGTTTGGGCAGTTAGGGATTTGGATCCGAGCAGAGCGTTGGGATCAGGAGGGGTGGTAGGGGTAGGAAGAGTGTCCGAAGGCGAGCTCAAAGAGAAGTTTCTTGAGATGTGCCTTGAAGGAGGCAAGGGAGGGAGCAAGGTGAAGGGAATATGGGATGGAGTTCCAAAGTGTGAGAGCAGAGAGGATGAAGGCCAGACCACCGATTTGGAGTGGGCCAGGTCCAGGATGTGCCGACCAGAGGTGTCTCCTGGGGTGATCCAGGTTTCTATGAGGGCGAGGATGTCAATATTTCCAACAACAATTAAGTCATTGATGGTGAGAGCTTTGGTTGGATGGTTGGAGGGAGCAGATATTTTGTAGGGTGTTATGCAGGGGACAGTTTGCAGAGGAATGTGCAAAAGGGGAGGAGGATTGACAGGGAGGAGAGGTTTGCCCCCTGGGGGATAGGGTTGGTGGGCCTTGTGGCGAAAATGGGGGATGGGACAGTAAGTGTGGTGGCTGATGGACATCCAACGGGAGGGTATCACTGTGAGCCCAGAGGTGGATTCCTAGGCTGGAGCAGAGGGAGGCTGTGGGACAGTCAAGTGAGGATAATAATAATAATAATAATAATGCTTGCATTTGATATAGGTCTTTTCACGTCTTCTAGACGTCTCAAAGCGCTTCACACAATATACTGTGAAGTGAATTGAAAAGTGAATTGACTGTATATTTGTGGGTGAAACACAGCAGCCAGTGTCTCCACAAACAGTCATGCATTGAAATTACCAATTTTATTATGGTATTTTATGAGGGATTATTATTAGGCATGTGGAGTAAGGAAACTTGCCCAAGGTTTCACCCTGCCTGGATTCGAACACAGGTCTCACGCTTGTAAGGCAAGTGCTCTACCCACTGAGCTACAGGATTCCACTTAAAGGAGGCGAGGAGGGAGAGAACAGAGTGGGAGAGATGCAGAGTAAAGGACAGGGGGTATTTTGGAGGAGAGCAGTTTGGGTCAAGGGCAGTAGGCAAAACCTAGACTGGAGCCAAAGCGATTAGCGGCGCATAATCAGCCCATACACATAGAGACAGTGGGGGCTAGCAAAGACAGCACGGGGGGAGGTGGGGGCAGGGCACTCATTGTGTTATTTACCAGGTTGCTCAAGATAGAAATCAACATAGACGTTTACAGGGAGAAGAGAAAGGGGAGAAGATAATAAAGGGGACCAGGGGAATCAAATGTGAATAAAAAATGAGCACCATGATTTGACCGAGGCTCTTACAATAGTCACCCAGCTCTCTACCAACAGAGCCAGCCAGACAATGTAAAATATTAGTTTGCATTTATGTTTAAAAAGAACAAAAACAGTCACTGTTTTGTAAAGATGTGCACATTTGGCTTCATGTCAAAAAAAGAGCAAATACATCTTATATATATTTGGGCAGGGGTCTGACACATGCAGAAAGAGTATCCATCTTTAAGAGTATCTAATCCAAACTGAATTCTGTGCATTATTCATTCAGATACATTTTAAGAACGAGAAGGGATTGATATAAATTGCAAATTCTGGGAGAAAGTTTACTGCTGTGAATTATGTAGCCTAAATTGGTAAAGAATGAAAAAACTGACATCAGCCACAATTTTTGTCAAGAAACCAGAAGTTTGCTTTGAGAATATTCGCACACCATATCTGCTTTGTGAATGTTATTGCTCCTGTAGACTGCAATATGGTGGCTGCCCAAGAAGACAATAACAACAATTTTACATTTATATAGCACCTTTTGCATCAGGAGGGCGACTCACAGCACTTAGGAAGATTGAACAGGGTCACTTGTAGCTGATGTTCAACCTCAAATTTGTATTTTCTTTTTAAACTTTTGCTTTTTTTTAAAATGAAGGCCATTAATAAATGCGCACTCTTGCTAAAAACAGAAACCTGAGAGAAACAAAATGGCACCTCCCTCCCCTTTCCCCTCTGTCCTAGCACAAGGGAACGAATGTTAAAAAAAAAATTGTACAGCTATCAACAATGTAAATATACACTGATGTCACAGAATAGAGAGGAGCAAATTGCACTTTGACAAAGTCAGCCATTACTTCTGAAACGTTAGAAAGGTACCAACAGGTTGGTAAACATGTTCCAAACATCACTGCTGAAAATAACAGTTTGAATGGATATGGATCAAAGTCAAATGTGATACGGTAAGGGAGGAAGTTTACAGCTTCACAAAAACAAATTCTGTTTCAAACCTCTTCTGTCTATTTGCATTGGGGTAAAGCACCTTCGACACTTTTTCACTCACAAGATGTCCGATCTTCAGAATGGCGGTCACCTACTTTACGTAAACAATGGAACGCACGTACAGCCTTGTGCAGGATTATCGACCCGATACTTAAAATTGATCTCGGAATTTAAAAAAAAACATGTTCTCCTATGTTACTTTAAAATAGCACCATATCCACAAAAGACCCTTTCCATCTCTAGAGAAGATAGGGGTCGTGTGCAGATACTTTCGCACCGATTTGCTTAATTGCTGGTATTTCACATTTTTCATTGAATTTAGCACCAGTAAATACTTTGCGGTATTTTTAAAAACTCAACAGTAAAGTTACCAAAGAATGGGGTGTTTCAGAAGTCAGGTTTCCGATTAGTGTGGCCCGAACTGAACAATGTTAAGAAGAATGCAACGTGAATCCTATCCTCAAATGCACCAGGTGGTTTGGTACTGAGCCATACTGAGCAGGAGGGGCCCAGGCTCAATGTCTGGTCTTCGCTGGGACAGTGGTCTGTGGGCCACACTTGGCCCCAGTGTCCTGAGCGAGAGAGACGACAATCAGCCAGGGCTCCTAACCCTTTTATGTTTTCCAGTTCTCTCCTGAAGGTGGTGTCGCATGGTCCATCCCCTCAAGCAAGTGCAACCTCTGGTAACTCTCTCAAATGACCACCCTTCAAGTGAAGATAGTGAGCGCTGAATGCATGGGGCTGTTCTTAGCACATGCACAAACACACTCACGCAGCACATTTCCAGCAGTGGTCACTGAATAACAATCGCGGAGCAGGAGCCTTGGCTGATCATTCCACTGATCACCAACCCAGGATAGCACTACGCAGGATTGAAGGATTGGAATGATCACTTGGATAAGGGTATTGGAAAACTGCTTGTGCCCATGGAACCACACAACAGTATTAGTCACTGCCTTCAGGAGAAGAAGAGAAAAACCAAGGAAAAAAAGTGTGACATTGTCTACAAAACAGTTTCCTTCAGCTGTGCGTTAAAGTGAAATTAAAAGTTCTTATCTATTTTCATTTGTTTTGTACAAATAGCACTGTCACTGTCTGACAGTTAATCCACTGATACATACAGACTATGATGATATGTCCTACAGTAAATGTAATAATCATTTTAAGCATTTATAAGTTGATCAAGCATATAACTAAGTCCTTCGCCATAGTTAAGTAGCCTGCTCACATGTATTGTATAGGTAATAATAACCCTTGCATTTGATAGAGCACCTTATTACGTCTTCGAGATGCTGCAAAGTGCCTCATAGAATATACTGTAAATTGAATTAACTGTATATTTTATTATTATTATTTTGTGAGCAAAATGCGGCAGCCAAATGCACACAGCAGAGTTCAACAAACAATTGTGGATTGAGTGACCAAATTATTTTTTAAATTTTTTTTAAAGGGTTTATTTCCCCCAGAAAATCAATTCCTGAATCGACTGATAACCGGGTTCCCATTTCCTGCTAGGTAAACAAGAGGCACGTGAAGTAAGGAAACTTGCCTGAGGTTTTGCCCTAGCCAGGAATCAAAGTCAGGTCCTCCTGTTTTCAAGGCGAGTGCTCTAACCACTGTGCTACAGTACTCCACAAATAGATGAACATAAATGTGTGAATGGGATATGTGATGGCTGTCGCCACCAGTGGAGCTGAACCCAGGACAAGTCATCAACTCCGGGAGTTGAGGGGCAAGAGAAAAAAAAATTAGGAGGCAAAAGTATTTTTCTTGCTTTTACACAAAATGGATGAGGGCTGCCAATCAAATTTTTTTAAAAAATAAGAGGAGACATATATAGTGCTTCTTGATGGTATGAACAGGCACTATAAATGGGCGTCCCTACTTTGCACCATTTTACAAACAGTACCAGTACTGAACTGGCAATGTCTGTATATATCAGAAGCAGAAGTCACCGTCCTACATGGTTGGCTAGTTAGTGGTAGCTGCTGTGTTGAAGAAGTAGCTTGCTGGGAGGTCTGGATACTTTCACAGCAAGGCACTCAGTTAGGAACCTTTTATGATAATCACCAAGGTAAGTGATGGGGCAAGAGAGAAGACAGGTCTATGAATGTTCCATAGTTAGTGGTTGTAGTGACTATCAAGTCACTCAGTTAAAAGCTGGACTGCCTAGCTCATCCAGGCAAAGAACTATTGTGTTGCTCGAGTTCCCCAGTCTTGGTCTATCTCCCATTCAAATCCTTAAATTGATTGGTTTAAAAAGTGCAAACCAGACTAAAACAACATGATTTAAAAAAAGACTCAGGGCTGAGCACCTCTTCCCCTCACACCGTCGCTAGAGAGAAGCACCGCTCAGCAATTCATTTCATTACAATGTGACAGAGCTACCAGAAATCAAATAATCTTATGTATTTTGATACACGTTCATCAGCTATCACAACAAAATAAATATAAACTCATTTTTTTATCTCATCAAAAAAGCACCCTCGAATATCATGTCCATTATTATCTGAATGAAATAGATTTCGAACAAAAATGTTGTTAATGATAAAAGAGATGAGAGCCGTCAAGCACTGTGATGTTATTTGCTGAATCAGCAGCATCACAAATCACAGGCACTCACTCATACAATGCTGGTGTGATTGGACATGCCACTGACTGTAGCTTATGTGACATCACTGTCTATTCTCATAAGAAAAGTGTTTTCAGGTCAGGGGAATTGTCTTGGTAAGAATAAAAAGTATTGATTTTGTAAAACAATAACAAACAGTACTAACATTTTTCATATAAAAATGAGACTACACTCACATTGTTGTGTTGTCATATGCATTGCACTAAGCTTGCTTTAAGAAGAGGGGAATAAAAGATATAAGCACGGAGAGGAGATAAAAAGAGCTATTAAGGACAGGCTTTCAGGTGCCAATATATGGCAGATATTTACAACATTTAACTGCATTTAATAAAAGTATAATTCTAAGCTATTTCAAGTCGTCTTAAAAATGAGAAAGTGCTTTTAAATCATTTTGTATTTACAGTTAAAAATACACAAAAAAGGACACTGGATAGACAAGATAAATAATTCTGCTTCCAGTCATCACCTGCACCAGGATTTAAAAGACGTGTCTTGCTAGGTATGAGAACTCTGTTCAGGCACCTGGTTGCTAAAATGGAATCAATGTTATAAAAAAGGCCTGAATATTTACCTTGGCCATTCTGTGCAATGACAAGAAACTGTTGCAATGGCACCTTTGAAATATAGCTCAGCTAAACAGTTCTGCATGACGGACTGAAGCCCTCTGCAACTGAGCACCAGAATGTGTGATTTGTTTGCATGTGGTACCTAGACTACATTACAAACACTTACGTGATCAACTTAAAGCTATGAAAGTGAGCCCACATCACATTTCTTCCGAAGTGAAACGTGATTACTTCTTTTACAGTAAAGTTGCAGTAAACAGGCTTTGTAACCAGCACCGGAGATGGTCGTTTTGATGTTCCTTAATTCAGAATGCTGAACTTCTGAAGAGTAAACAGGTTACTTTAGGGAAGATTTTCTATCCTAAAGAAATGATTTTCTTTTTACCAAAATAACCCGACCTCCCATTTTGACTTGTAGCTAAACACTAAATACACTGTTTGTCATCATATGTTCAATCGCTGATGTTAACAACTGATGATAACCTGGTTCGATCTGAACAGTAATTTTGTCACAGCTTTGATAAGTTTTGCACTGATAACTTTCCTCACCTTGAATCACTTGAGATGAATGACCAGGGCACATTTATGTTAGAACAGCACCATCCCTAGCAAACAGCAATTACTGCAATGAGGTAAGGCAGTGATAGATTCTATTACTCTCATATCCACCGACTGTAAGGCCCTGTAACTTGTGTAAGGGCGTAGGAAGATACAGTGATAACGGAGTCCCGTGGGGTGCTTAACGATTTGCGTGTGGGGACATGTACAAGCTCATTACCCTCCTGTATTAACTCTGGGGGTTGTGGCACTGCCCGCTTAAATTTCTTGTTGGGTTTGGTGAGATTGTGTTCGTGGTGTCCTTTATCCTTTTCCTTCTCCTTCGCCCGCTCGGCCATCTTTGTTAACTTTGCCTCCCACAAGGCCAGTCCATGTTTTGGTTCATGCAGGTTCTTGTGCTGGTAGAAGACCAGGGAGATGCGTGTGGGGTGATGTCGGTTGGGTTTCTTGACTGGGGTGGTGGCGTGTAGCTCATGACGAGCGCACTCAATCAGAACAGAACCATGAGATGGCGCCACGGCGACACCCCCAATGTCCTCATCCAGGAAATTGTGCTCGCTGTCAGACCACACTTCCTGTACGGGCCTCTCACTCGTACCCATCGGAGTTGGTTTCCCGCTGTTCGCTGCTTTGGGAGGGATCAGGCTTTCAGCTTGAGTGAATGACTGTTGAAATTCACGAAAGTTGCCCCCTAATTGTAGTTTTATTAAACCATTCGGCTTGGTTGTATCGGTTGTTTTTGTTTCCAGCGTCAACGATGTGTTGGCACGAGAGCCTGGGAGCCGCGAGTGCCTCGTCCGCTCTTTTATTGCTTCGGGCTTGCGCTGTTGAGTAAATTGCGTTGCATTCTTATAAATTTGGTCCAGGGAGTCTGTTCTGCCTTGTTGCACAGAGAAATTCATATTAGGAAGTAACTGGGGAACGTCTGCTTTTTTGTCGTCCAGAGCGCTTCCCGAAAAGCCATTGATCATCATTTCAAGGTTGTTATATTTTGTAAAAGGTGACAAAAAGTGCTGGTTACCAGGATAACCAAGATACCCGTAGGGAACTGAGAAGCTATGTTGGAAACTAGGGAGTGTTGGCAAGTTGGGACGGGGAATCAAAGTAGAGTATGGGTAAACGCCACCCAAATTATAAGGTGCAGGAGAGGTGTATCCTCCCAATGGGGAATAATTTCCAACACCCGTGTGTCCAGTATATTTGAAAGAGTTATAGTGATCCTGAGGCCGAGATTTCATTGAACTGGAAGCTGTTTCCATTTTGCACCCTAAAATCACAAGAATCACACCCAGAACATTAAATTCAATCAGTAAAGTGTAGAAACTAAAAGGACATGCACAAATCTAAGGAAGTTGCAGTGAACTCCTTCAAAACATCTTTCATCTTATTTAAAGTATTAAAATACAATCAAATCTGGCTTTCAGATATTAACAACCACAACAACTTTGAACGGTAAATGAAATGTAATAACAACGATAAAAACAGATGAAGCAGATATCTTTAGTTGCTTTTTGAGGAATTAGCAGCACCATCTGTTAAAATGATTGCACCCGTATATTAATATGAAATAGATAGTTCCTGAATCAGGATCTCTAGTATTAAGACAATTATTATTGCCTTCATAGGGATCAATAGCACACTGCAGGCTAAGACAGGCAGAGAGTGGGAGACACGGATAAAAGTCCCATTGTAGTAACACTGAAATAGCACCAAAATGTTTGTACGGAATAATTCAGAAATTAATATCTCACCATTAGGAAGAGACATCAGCCTTTAGCAAAGAGAACTAACTCAGCACAATCACAGCAGGACCCTGTAAGAAGGCACCAAATGAGATTTAAAAAGGAATAGTGCAAGCTCCTTCCATAGCTCAATGGGTACATGCACAGCTTGGTGAGGTGCTACGTCTGGTCTGTGCTGAGCTAGCTGGAAGTATGTGTGTAGATTTCAGGTTGGGAAAAACAGGTTAGGCTGGGCACAGTTTCCTGAGACTCTGCCTGAAACTGCTTTGGCACTCACTGAAATGATCATTGTGGTTTCCGCTTGTCAATTTTACCCCTGCAATTTTCTCCCCTCTTCGAAGGGAGTTTGAATCCTTTTGCTTTCCATGGGACAACAGTTACTCTTTGGTACCTTGTGGGTGATTCTGTCCTCACATGATATCCACTTACTTTCCAGTAGGGGTCACTGGACAACAATCAACAGTGCAAACCCTTACTGATCCTCACCTTCCTTTAAACCAGAGTCTTAGAGGCATATTGCTGCCCTGCTGAGATCAGCTGCATCAGCAAAGACCAGGAATTCAAATGAGCAAACTATGCGATAGTTATGCTCCTTGGATAAGTCTGGAAAGTCAGTGCAGGCAGGTTCTTTGATAAGGCTGGGGTCTAAAGTTAAGCCTGATCCTCTCCTCACTTGAAGTGCAGGCATACACATTAAGGATAATATTTATTGTATAATAATCCTTGCATTTGATACAGCGCTTTTCATGTCTTCTAGATGTCTCATAGAATATTCTATAATGGAGTATATATTTTGTGGGCAAAACAAGGCAGCCAATTGCGCACAGCAGTGTCCCACAAACAGTCGCGGATTGAAATAACCAATTTATAATTTTTTTTGAGGGATTATTATCAAGCATGTGGGAGTAAGGAAACTTCCCCAAGGTTTCACCCTGCGTGGAATTGAACCCAAGTCTCCGACTTGTAAGACAAGTGCTCTAAACACTGAGCTACAGGACTCCTCTGCCCTCTTTCCCCTGAAGTCATCTGTCCCCTTTCCTTGGCTCTGGGTCAAGTTCTGCCACTGTTAATAGTTGTAGAAGTGAAAATATTGGCTGATATTTCTTTCTCTAGCCTAAAAACAGTGAGGCCAACAGTGAGAGCATTGCTCTCATCATCCCAAAAAACAGATCAACTAATTTAGTTGTGATTGTGAATTTACTGGCATGGCTTAGAACAATGGTAACCAAGCTCCTTAGTTGGTCAACAAAACAAATCCAATATTGATTGAATACTTTTTGATTTACGATATAAACCTATGCCATTATATTATTTGTACGGTTATTTTGTTGACCGACTAAAATGGCTTGTGATAATAATAATAATCCTTAGATTTAGTTTAGCATCTATTACATCAGGAGGTCATCCCAAAGCGTTTCATAGGATTTACCGTGAACTGGAGTGTACTTGTAGGCCAATGTGCCAGCCCATTTGCGCACAGCATTGTCTCACAAACAGCCGTGAAATGAATGATTAGTTTTATTTGAGAAACACTTCACATGATGTATTTACTCAGAGAAACATCTCTTTGTTTTAGCAAAGTTTTAGCTTACTTTTCTGAAATAAAAGCACCTTGTCAAGAGACCCCTAAGTGACAGGGGTCATTTCATTAGGTTCATAAAACTCTGTTGGTGGCAGATCTCCTCTCTATGTTCTCAAAGACCACATCTGTGAAGATTGAGAACTGAGTGAAGAGATCTGTGAGGATGAAGAGATCTGTGAAGTCTGGCCTTATGGCAATAGCCTGGATACCAGTTACCAGGATACCAGCTTTTTACTGAGAATTTCAAAGTCACCAGGTATCCCACTGATTCACCATCACTTAAAACGGCATCAGGGCATCAGCTTCCAGCCCATTCAATGTAATAGATATAAAATGTATCTCTAATGTGACCCCACAAGGTAAACTGATGTAGTAAGAGCATTGCAATCATATCTGGCGTGGAAATTAAAATAAAAATTGATGTATTTCCACTTAAACCTTGTTCTGCAAAGGTCTGGCAGTGTGAGTGCAAGATGCCTTACCTGCTGAGTACTGGTGAACGGCACTGCAGTGTTTGTCAGCAGCTGTCTCCTTTAATTTCCCAGGTGTCGAGTGTTTCTTCTCCTGTTTATCAAGTGCGGCCCTCTTTGCTTCGAGTTTCTTTTTCCGTGCGGACTTGACAGGCTCAGCCAGTATACGGACTTCCCTGGGGAATGAGGAGAGCACCTGAATCGCACCATTCTTCATCTTCTCCTCCTGGATGTCTTCATTGCCGTACTCGTCAGTGTGTGAGATTTTGTACAGTGGGAGGACATGCAATTGCTCATCCTCTGGGATTGAGTTAACTGTGCGATTGTCTTCTTTTGTTAAAGTACAGACCTAGAAAAAATGGGATTTAAAAAATAACT
This sequence comes from Hydrolagus colliei, assembly GCA_035084275.1. Classification (NCBI taxonomy): domain Eukaryota; kingdom Metazoa; phylum Chordata; class Chondrichthyes; order Chimaeriformes; family Chimaeridae; genus Hydrolagus; species Hydrolagus colliei. The sequence goes on from CM068748.1 coordinate 17,873,224, forward strand.
AGCCATTGACACTTTGTAGAATCATAGAATATTATAGCACAGAAACAGGCCATTCAGCCAACCATAGATCACTATATCGAATGCAAGGATTATTATTATCTTTAGTAACATTCCAAATCGGATATTTATCCTGCCGTTTCGAAGGAACAAACTGACATAACTTCAAACAACAAAAGCCCCAAATATAAATCACCTGTGTTTCAAAACAGAAATAGAATAGAATAAGAATGAATAAGCAGAAAGATGTGGGAAAATTAAGCTGATCGACTGATTTTTAGGTTGATAAAATTTACTGATTTTGTTTTTAAAGAGTTTGAGGTTTAAGAAACATGTGAAGCCAAAACTGTATGTACGTACTACAGTGCTTCCATTCCGCATGTTGTGCTGGTCCTTGTGAGCGTGTGCACAGAAGTCGATGCAGGCAGTCACACCCGAGAAAGGCCGACCGGACTTCAACCCAAGCCGGCAATTTGATGCAATATTTTCATTCGTAATCTAAAGAAATGGTTTACAGTTAACATTTCATATTAAAATTGCAATGGGGAGTGAGGTTTGATTCTTCATATGCAACAATTTCCCCAAAGTAGGGACACATTAATGATTGCTTGAACTTTACTGGACACCCTGAAGATTGATCAATCCAGTTTTTGCTTTCTTTGCAGTGGTGTTTAAACTATTGCTGTAGCCCAGATAAAACTGCCACTCTCCTCCCACCCTCTGGATCTCCATCCCACAGTCCCTCTGCCTTGCCCCATCCCTTGCCTCCTTCAAGACCCACCTCAGGTCCTCCTCTTCGAATGTGCTTTAGATCAACTTCCTTCCCTTCTTGCCCTCCGCACTCCCCAATCCCAACCCCCAGTTTGGGTCCGGAATACTGTCCAACGCCTTGGGAATGTCCTCTCGACTTGAAAGGCGCTATATAAATGTAATTTTGTTGTGGTTGTGTTGAGCGATTTCCCCCTGAACTGCACAGTTTGAAGTTCAGAGGAACTGTGTTAATTGTGGAATCCTGCAACCTATAGGTTGGAACACTCGCCTCACAAGCAAGAGGAGCTGGGTTTGATTCCCAGGCAGAGTGAAACGTTAGGCATGTTTCCTTACTCCACACGCCTTCATTTATCCAGCAGTAAGTAGGAACCCAGCTGTCAGTCGATTAGTGGATCACTTTTCCATGGATAATAGTCTCTTCAAAAATATTGTAATAATAATAATTTGGACACTCATTCCAGGCTTGGGGCACCGCTGTGCGTAATTTGTGGCCGCATTTTGTCTACAACATATACAGTTAATCCAGTTTACAGTACATTATATGAAATGCTTTGATAAGGTGCGATATCAAATGCAAGTATTATTATTAATTGTTCTAGATTTCATGCAGCGCTGAGGACTTCTTCGTCACTTAGGGCTGTAATGATTGTAGGTTCCACTTACAATTACCTCAGGTAGAGGTACAGTGGGATTACAACAATATAGCGTTCTCTGGTGAACAAAGACAAATTCCAGCTCTGTGCATGTCAGTGAGGATAGACTCAGGATTAATTTTGCTGCCCCCATTGCTCATCAAGATTGAGAGAATTGGATAGGAGAGAAAACTGTGAAGATGTCAGCTAGTTACCTGATTTCCGTACGCCTCTGGTGCGAGCTTCTGGTAAACTGGGGCCACATCAGAAGCCAACTCCTGAAGGTAGCTTTCAAGCATCTCCTCCTGCATCCAATTAAAAACAGTTTCTTTTTACAGTGGGAAAGTACAAAACCAATAAATGCAGTTATAAAAATTAAGAATAATACTTTATTGTTTAACATTGTGCTTTTGTAACACAACTTTCACAAGGTGATCCTACACGTACCTCTTCAGCCTATGAATAAACCCTTTAAATTAATGATCCTATTTTGTGTGTACGTTTCTACCAGAATAATCTCAATTCCTCCCATGGAATAACATATTTGACATATGTTGATTAACCAAGGATGACAGGTAAATTGAATTAAACGCCCAGCCACGATTCATTTATATTCTTACCTGTTTTAAACATGTCTATTAACTCAGATGGAAATCTGATTAATCTGGGAGAATGATTGTTGCTGAATGTAATTACAGTACTCAGGCTTCTGTGTGTTGAGCCTTCAGCCATGAGGATGTAGATGGGAGGAGTCAAACTGTGATTTGATAGCAGACTCCAGCCATTCACAAGCGGCTAGAGTTGTTTGGTCAATCAGTGAGGGGGCGGAGGAATGGGACAGAACAAGGGTGGGAATGGGAAGAGTCAAATTGCGTTTCTCTGCTGAGCAGGAACGTATTGTCATTTGCAGCAAAGAAAGGCAAAAGCGCTATATCAAATGCAAGGATTATTATATTTCACTGAATTCTATGAGTATATTTTAATTTTGATTAGTTAGTTAAAATTGCTTCAAGTAATAACATATTATTATACGGCTCAACGCTGTCCCTCTGCTGACGGAAATGGTATTCCTGCTAACTTCGGACACCTCTTAAATTGGACAAAATGTCCGTCCCTGATGTGTCCAGCCTGATCGGCTTCCACTGTATTTCATAGTATGAGCTTCCTAGAGGTACAGTGGATAACTGGCCCACAGTAAATTGGTCCCTCACTCCATGGTATTTGTGGGACATTGGTGCACAAAATATAGTCAATCCACTTTACAGTATACCCTAAGAAGCACTTTGATACGTCTCAACGATAATGCACTCCATCAAATGCAAGGATTATTATTATTGCTTAGATAACAGAATACTATTATATTACTAATAACCTAATACAATAATAGATTAGTAACTACTGTGTATTAATTTTTTAAAAGTTGAAAATTGGTTGAGTTGATTCACTGGGATTTGAACCCAGAATCTTTGATTCATATTCTTTTGATGCTCAGCCACATGAGCCAACAGGGATTACCACATGCAACACTTCACTCCAGAAATTCCCTAATGCACAATTTACCTCTTTTATATCATCAGTGAGTAGTTTGAACTTTCGAGGGTACTTGCTTCGAGCAAACTTGCATCCATTGTAGTACATACTCCAGGAACAGCCGAAGGAGAAAGAGGCTCCAGACCTCTCAGGATCCAGTCCTTGACACGCACAAGTACGACTGTGAGTAGATTGCACAGTTAGCTATTGTTATACTGTTCTACTGGACACCAAAATTCCACATATGGAGGTAAGAAGAAAAATATGCTTGCATGGAGATTCTCTTTCCAATCACAGCAATGCAAGTCCAATGGATAGAATAATAAACAATTTCATCCTCTATCCACATTGAAGAACTTTATTTTTTTTAGAAACAACTCTAGCTAGCTTCTGGAAAAAAAATTATTTAAATCACTTCAGCTGGATTGGAGGTTTGAGAATAAATTTTTATTTCCCAACTGAACAATCACAACATGATTAAGATTAAATATATGTGTTTTGTGTTCATCAAGATAAAAACAGCGGTGCTGTGATATGGAAGATTGTTTAATTTGCCATTTGGGCATTAAGAGATATTGGTTAATAGGGAGGGGTGAAAGGTTGCTCTTACATGACTCAGGGTAGCTGGCAAACAGAAGGTTTGGCAACTACCCAGGAAGAGATATGCCTCTCATCTCTCAGCTGGAGATGGGCGGGATGCAGTAGAAATTAAAAACAACTTGTACTTATATATTGGCCTTCACACAGGGTAGCATCTCTGAATGCTTAATTAGCAAGACTTGAGCGGATAAGAAAACACTTTGACACATTTCCTTCATTTCAGAATAAATGGTTGAGCTCATTGTCTTGTTTCAGAGTTGCTCATTAAACAGTAAATCTATAAAGACATTTGGTGCCACTTTAACCTACTCTTCATTTAGTGCACAGCGCCTGTTGGTGGGAGATCCATATTTTCGCAGTGTCTGTGTGAGTTCCTGATACAGTTTATCCGCCAGCGTCCGAGGGATTCCTTCCCATGCCAGTATCAGGATGACAATGACAGCCGTTTGGCAGCTGTGTCCGGCACGCTGCCTCACTAAACACAGCAACTTCTCTTCTTCGTTACTTCTCCTTATCACCTAAAAATGGGGTTGGATTAGCCTTCAATGTTTAAACAAAGCAGCAAAAACAGTCTAGATTTAAGAAAGTCATTTCACTTGATCATGTCCACAGGGTTCCTAGATTTCACGCAGAACATTTCCACAATCATTAAAAATAAGATTGGTTGTTGGAAATCTCCATAATGAAGGCTTTCCTGTGCTGTGGATTGTCTCCACCAGCTGGGATGCCCCATTCATCTCTTTTTCCTTTTGTGTCCAATTGGCATCATACAACAGCCATCCCCTTCTCTTCCTCCCCTAATTCTCACCGATATTTATATAGCGCTCTTTATGCAAGCCAGCGACTTAAGAGTGTTTAATAGTGTTGGGAGCATGACCCTGAGCCGGAGGGAGGGAGGATGTGACCGTAAGCAAAGTCTTCAGTTGTGATCCAAAAGAGGAGGAGGAGTCAAGGCGGAGGGATTGGGGGAGAGAGTTCCAAAGCTTTGGGGCATAGTGGCTGAATGCCCGGGCAATGATGGAGTGGAGGGGAGAAGGGTCAAGCAGGTGACCAGAGCCAGTCAAGCGTGGGCAGTGGGTAGTGGATTGGGGACAAAGATCAGAAAAGTAGGGAGATGCTAGGGTGTGAAGGGATTGCTAGATGAGTGAGGAGATCTTGAAAACAATGCGTTCTGTGATGGGGAGCCAGTGAAGCCTGGTGAGGAATGGTGTGACGGGGGTATGGAGCTTATTATTTTCTTTATTCTTTCCACAGTTGGTGATTGCCCTTCAGTTGCTCACCCAAGTGGCGGCTGCCATTCATGTTTAAGTTTAGAAAATGATTGCTGGGAGGCTTTTTGACCATAAAGTGCATTATTAATTAACGCAGCCCAACCCACTATCCTCAGATGATATTCACATACAAGCAGTGTCCAGCAGAGGTTACTACACTGTGATCAGCCATGAGAACACAAATGCAGGAATTTGAAGTAAATTGTCGTCCTACTGCTGTACCAGGGTAGATTACCAGAACAGCAGAGACTGGGGATCACAGCAACCCCAGATCTGATCGACCATTTTTAAACAGCTAATTGTTGCGTGCATCATGTGAACCCTCTGAGCAGAAAAGAGGACGCTGCGGACTGCATGGTACATGGTAGCATTTTACAGTGCAAATTAAACATCAATAATAACAAGGTAAAAGGCAGACAGAATTTAGTACTCAGCAAAATAGCTCCACAATTGCAACATTTCTATATTGTTAGGGCTACTCTGCTCCATTTGATCAATGTAATGAATCTGTCAATGTGTGTTTCCAATGAGAATTTTCCTAAAGCATCCAGGATCACACTCTTAAGGAGCAGAGCAGAATAGCCCATATAGCAGTTTACTCTTTGACAGTACAATGGAAAAGTACACAGGGAGATGCACAAAACTACACAGGAGCATTTTGGTAAAAAAAATATTCGGAGCTCTGCATACACATTCATACTATTGCAACAAAGCTTTAGTTCCCATACAATTCAGATTTGTACTGTGAAATAGTATTTATGGCACATTAAGCTCATTAAAATGCCAGTTAGGTTTAGTAATACAGCACACCGGTATTGAATCATGCTAACACGTCGTGCAGCTAGCTTCTAACTTACCCATTTTGCAATGGGACAGCCCTGAGAACTTTTCCCTTCTTTTCCCGTATATATAACGACTTCTATCCTTATTGCTTTCCCTTTCTCTCCATACCTATTGAGATATTAAAGAAGCCGGTTCTGTTAGTAGACGTTATATGTAAACACAGCAAACAGTATCTCTGAAAATCAAAATGTTAGCCTGGGACAAAACAAATGTTTACAACACAGTGACTCCTATAAAATACAGCTGTTCTACGCAAGTATAAATCAGTGCAACATTCTGAAATGTGAGCTGCAAAGTTGCTGTGTGGTTTATGAAAATAAACTGTATGTTTAATTTACAGAGAATAACATCAGGAGGGTGATGGAGGGAGGGAAGGGCGCTGGACTTATTTAAGATAACTTTGAAGCTGCAACAGGAAGATGGTAAGCTATGTATTGTGGAAGAATGAGGTCAATTGGTTAAGTGGGAAACGCCCCTCCACGGAGGGAGTGTGCATCCCATTCCAACAATCTATCTCTGCGATTTCCATGTGCAGTAGGTGGATCTCATCTGTTCAGATGTAACTGCACCACTTTGTGTGACTCTGAGCCACGCAGATCAGGATAGTCCAGAATTTTCTGAGATTAGAAAACATTTCTTCACACAAGGCATTGTGAACATGTGGAATGTGAATCGTGAAGGCAGAATTCCTTGGGATGTCTAAAATAGGAGCTAAAAATAGTAATCCTTGCATTTGATAGAGTCTCCAATGTTGAGATGTCTCAAAATGCTTCCCAGGATACATTGTAAAGTGAATTCATTGTGTATTTTGTGGAAGAAATCCAGCAGCCAATTCAATGTCTCACAAACAGTTGTGGATTTAGCGGCAATTTTTTTTTTGAAGTACTGTTACCTGGAAAGAGATCTGCTAGTCAACGACAACCATTATGTAATTTACTGCTGGATAAACAGGTGTGTGGAATAAGGAAAATTGCCTTAGATTAGGCCCTACCCGGGAATCAAACCCAGGTTCTTTTGCTTGCTCATTTCTTTTCAAATGCAAGGATTGTTGTTGGTGAGACAAACGCACTGACCAGTATGCTCCGGGCCTCTACATAGACACAGATAATGCAACTAGCGCAGGGAGTTGGTTAATCCTTCAACCAGTCTGACTGATGCAAATGGCAAATTGGGTCTGTTGCCTGAAGGATGTTGCTGCCAATGATACCCCAGCATAAGTTGCAATCTTTAGGGGAGCAGATGATAAGATTGTGCTTCTGTTTCCATTTTACTGTGTTTATTTTTAAACAGCAGTTGTGGCAAAAATCAATTTACAAAAGACATGGGATTAGAAGAAATGACAAAGGGACATAACCTAACCTCTTAAACACAGAAGAGATTATAATCAGTTAATTCCAAATTGAATTAAATAGAGACATCTCATGGGCTTCTTTCACAGCTTGTTGCTCAAGACCTTCAGACTCATTCAAGGGCCATAACATCAGATTTTCATTCTTAATCCTTGCATTGTTTTCCGATATGTCGTTGAGACATCTCAAAGCGCTTCACAGAATATATTGTAAAGTGGATTTTATGGGCGTAATGCAGCAACCAATTGCACACAGCCATGTCCCACAAACAGTCATGGATTGAGTGACCAAATTTGTTTTGAGGGATTATTATCCCCGGAAAGCGATCTAACTAACGATTCCTACTTACTGTTAGGTAAACAGAGGCGTGCGGAGTAATGAAACTTTCCTAATGTTTCACCCCATCCGGGAATCAAACCCAGGTTGTCTCCCTTGAGCATGCTAACCCAGTCTGAAAAGTGTATAAATTCTTACAATTTTGGCAAGGGAGAAGTGAGCTGGCAACATCTTGTCATATGACAGCAAAGCTTTTTGCAATAAAATCATCAATTTTTTTTTTTACAATTCTCACCTGTCTTCAATCATCTCCCGTACTGCTGCAACATTGGGTCCTGCGCCAAGGTGGGTGTAATATGGACCTTCATCTTTCTCTATGATTTGTTCTGTAATGGGCAACAAGAAGCCAGAAGGGAGAGATTTCAATATATCAACAATGCTCGATTACCAGCAATTTCACATGCTGATTTTTTAACTGAAGTTTATTTTTCCCATTGTCAGAGAGAGAAAAAACCTGTGCATTTACTGGTATCTGCATATGCCACACAGTATAACTTACCATAGTCTAGCTCGGTTGGTCTGTATATAATGTATAGAACAGAACACATTATACCTACTTAACTTGCCCTTTTCAATAGTCGCTGCAGCGGATACAGTAATTACATTGAAGGGTTTTGAGATGATGTTCAATGTGATAAAGAGCAAGGCTCATCTCCCTTTTCAATCTGATCAATGACAAGATATGTGGACCGGGTTTGAATTCATTTTACCCAAAGGGAGCTTAAGTCTTATCTTCAAGGGTTTATTTTAAACCCTTCAATGATTACTTTAAATTCAACCCAGTTCTAAGAATGCATAGCACTGCTCCTGACACTAAATTGTCAATCTTGCTCATCGGGGGTCACAAGGATGGCGTGTGGGAATTGGAAATGCCAAATTGCTGCACTGATTGATGCTTGTCTGAGTCTAGAGTAAATATATTGGTTCATAGCTATGTGCAATTGGCTGCAGCATTTTCCCTACAAAATACACAGTCAATTCACTTTACTGTATATTCTGTGAAGTGCTTTGAGACATTCCAATGAAGCGATAAGTGGCTATATCAAATGCAAGCATTAGTATTATTATTATTGTTAGGCCTGTGTGGTTTCACACTGACTGCACAAGGCAAGTGCAAGGTAAGTTTCTAATTAAATCAATGTTCAACAGATGGAAGAATCTATTTCTGGCAACAACACCAAATCAGAACTGTCTTATTTAGCATTAGAATTAGAAACGTGCGATACTGGAAATAGTTACGTGCTGAAACACAGGCTCGCAATTTCCAAATTGTAAATTAAAGGCCGTTTAGACACAATTTGTGTGACTGGGCTGCATATTGTGTCAGTCGCTAAGTGCTAACAACCACAGTATATCTGTGCAGCGCTTAGAAACACCATGATGATGTGATAAGGCATTAGATCAAATATAAGGAATATTCTTAGTTCGTCTGGAACCACTGCTTGCCTTGGGAACAATTCACTACTCAATCAAAACATACAAGTTAAAAAACAATGTAAGTATAGGTGAGTAGAAATTCTACTGCTCGTTTATACCACTATTGAATGAAGGACAGGCAATGAGTATATGTCTGTCTGTGCTCTTTAACACATGGCCACAATGCTGACTATCATTTCCAATCATTCAAAATCCAATCATGGTAAAATAGATTATGGAAAGTTTTGAAAAATAACTTTAAAAGGAAAGATTAGTTACGGTATTTAATTTGCAGTCTTTAAGCCGCAAGACTGACTATCTGTTCCAGGCGGTTGGCTAGCAGTGCCAAACCTCTTAAATATGATGCTGTACGCTGCCTCATGCCAATACCACAGTTACATTATAACGATTACATATGGGACAGTAGCTGCTGGCCACTCCTGAGGCTGATATAAATGTCATAGCCTTAACACCATCACGTTTGTAGGATCACAATCTTTAAATTCAGTCTTAATTAGTAAGTAAGATCTTCCTAAGAGCTGCAGGTTAAAAAAAAGCTTCCAAATCCAGACTAAATTTATGAATATTCCACAATTCTGCACAATCTTAATGTCAAAGATTTTTTTTTATCAGCCAGGTTTCTGACATATGTGGAAACCCGTTGTACTGTATTAATATCCCTGACATTTGATAAGTGCCAATACAGCCTTCCCAAAACATTTTATATTATTGTTGTGATCTGGCTTTTTTTTAAATCAATCTCACTTCTGCAACAACAACAACAAAATTACACTGCTAGTACTTCTCTCAAGATTTCGTACATTTCATTGTCCACACAACTCTTAGTTTTATGGTAAATGAGAAGGTAGAAAAATATCATAGCCAACCATCAACTATTCCAGATTGACAAATGGAACTGTTTGCAGGAGATCAATGAATTAACATACTACAGTGATCCCGAGGTCAAGCCAGATCTGGTGGATAACCCTGCAGTTGTGATATACACCATATATTAGGAAATCAAGTCGAAGGTATAAATGTTTTTATATAAACCCTGTTGGGGTAAATGTTACCGGTGCAACAGTTCCACTTTTGGATAATAGTAAGGAAGACTTCAATGGAGTTTGATAGTTCTCCAGTGTCCAGGAGAGGGGGCTGTACCACCATCAAGACAGAATACTGTACATTTAAATAGACTTGGCACTGGTTAAGACCACAAACTCTTGATCTGTGTGGATGACCCAAAGGGAAAAATACAGGGAGAACAAATCTCTCTCGCTTAATTTTAATCAACCCAGACTGTGGCATCTTTCTCTGAATTTGTTTCCAGTCTGGCTGTCACACCTCCTTCTTTCTCCCCCTCATACAATCAGATAGCGAGTAGAGAACACCAAGATTTTTGGTAAACTTGTACAAAAGGCCCATCCTGGACAAGCAAAAGGAAGGAGGGCTTATGTAAAATATAACACTCGACAATAACTTGCATTTATATTGCACTTTCATGCAGGTTAGTATCCCAGAGCGCTTGGCTGTCTCCTAACCAGCAAATGGGGAGAAATGGAAATGTGACTTTGGCCAGGTCTTTCTGGTGGGTGGTGGGAGACAGACAATTCTGCATCAATTTGCAACTAAATCAAAGAAATACATATCAGGTTACTCCACCATCTCTACTGCACGCCTTCAGTCTTACTCTATCTAGCATGTTAAAATATAAAAACTTCTTTCAATGCAAGACATTCAGCCTATACATTTTTCTGTTTTAATATCGTTGTTCTAAGGGAACCAAGAAACAATCTATCAAAAATATAATTCACAGTAATCCAAATTGGCACTGTATATAGTATTAGAGTGCTGGCATTCATTCTGATTGCAGGCTCCAAGTCCTGTTAGACAGTCCTCAATCAAGCCAAACTTGGATAGAGTTTGGCTTGATTTGGTTCATAGCCATTGTACATTAAATAAAACACGTCAAGCAATGGACAGATAACAACTACTTACCAACACAATCACACATTGGAAACTCAGATTGACCTTTCTTTGAAGGGGTAACTAGTAAATTTTTTGTGGGTGTGTCCAGAAACTTCATAGGAGATTCAAGGAAGCTGTTCAGTGTGGTCGCTTGGGAAGGAGCATTGCTTTTGGTGAGGGTTGTCTGACCAAAGGATCTGCTTTGATTGTCTTCTGTATTCAGATTAGATGTGGATAAAACTGTAACTCCACCAGATGTTTCTACTTTGATACATCGAGGAGACTTTGACGTAAAAACTGAATGCCTTTCTGAAGAACTGGATGATTGGTAAATAGTAGGAGCTTCTTGTGTCTCTGTGGAGACAGATGCGCCTTGTTGGTCCATAGCCCTCAGGTTACTTTGGCCTTGTTGGGTACTTGGTCTATTAAGTGGTAAATTACCTTCCAGGTCTACCTGTCCCTTCTCTACATCCTGCTTTTTAGGATTCTCTAACAGTTCATCTCTACGTGTCGTCTCACCACTTGGTTGTACCTGAGAAATACAGTTAGATTGAGCTTGTAGCTTTGAGATACTATCAGAGTTACGTTTTGACTGTTTTGATGATTTCACTTTTGTTAAAATTGTCTGATTGTAGGAATTTGCTTCATCTGGGCATGGAAATACTGTTTCAGCACACGTCCAATTTGGGGAACCGGTTTGTTTTGCTGTACACTGTGAGGAGGACACGGAGGGTGAGTGCGGAGAATGTGTTCTGAAAGAATTAGAAGGAAGGCTATCCGTTGGGAAACGTTGTTTCTCCTGGGAGACAGACTGCACGACTTCACCTTTTTCCTGAGACATTTGTGGAGGGTTGCTATAAGATTGCATTTCTGATGACTCTGGCTGACTTTCGTGATTAAGGGTTGCATCCTGAACCTGCTGTTGACATTGAACATCACTATATTTTTGTTGGAATTTTTCTAATTTCAGATTTTGCTGATGCAGGTGACCCAGACACTGCTGCTCTAGCTGTCTGAATGAGGTGGCCTGGTTTGGTTGCTGTGTGAGCTGATGTCCTTGCTTCGGTTGCTTCTCTTGCCGCTGTTTATACGGTTGCATTCTAGATGTACTTTGTGGTGTCCGGTTGTGCTTGTGTGAAGATGCCTTGTTCTTGCGTTGCAATGTACGGGTTAGTTGCTTGGGTAGAACTGGTTGATGTACATGATGTACACGCTGTTGATGATGAAGGAACATCTTCTTTTTCTGTTTTGGCCAACCTTTCTGGTGCACATCATCATGTAACACATCCTTGCATTCTTTGTGCTTTAACCAATTTTGGCAATACTGTTGTGACTCTATGATGGCAGCCAGTTGTGTAAGCTGAGCTGCTGCTTCTTCTTCCGCCTTATTTCGAACCCCAGTAATTAGGCATTTCGACACCTTTCCATTCTCTACATCACAGTTTTCTCTGTTGCTCAATTCTAATGATTGGGTCGTCAAGGTTGAATAATTTATGTTGGTTGGTAGATCTGGAGAGAGATTTGGGAAGAACTGGCAATTTCCGTTAACCTTTTTTTCTTCAAAGTGAGGAGAATCTACCATTTCTGTATGATTGACAGATATTCCTGGATATGAAATAGCTTCCAAAAGTATTTCTAAAGGGCTGATGTTTGGTTTGGATGGATGGGATTCTCGTGGTTCATGTTCACCCTCCACAGGGTTGTCTGTACTGTTAGGTTGGCATAGAGATGAAAATTGGTGGGTCTGTCTGCTCTCTGGAGGGAGTGTGCCATTGGACTTCTGTTGCTCATTTTGGTGTTGCTGGTGAGGTTCATTTTCCTCCATCAGCAACAATTGTCCCGGTGAGGAGGAGAAACATTTCTGTTCACAAACAGATGGACTGGAAGAAACAAACCGCTCCTTAATTTCAACTGTTGGTTCTGATACCTCTGCTAAAATTTGTGGTGGGGTGATTGATAACTGAGTGAGGGCCTCAATTGCTATTGCCTGCTGTATGCTTATGTTCTTTTTCTTAACCATTGACAAAATACTGGGAGAATAGTCGTACAGTGTTGAAGATTTATGTAAAGCACCATTTTCAACACAAGTGTCCTTTCTGAGAAAGGGAGAAGCGGCCCTTCCTTCCTCACACATCGTCTTTGCACTTTCATCAACCACATTCTGATAGTCAGGACAATCAAAGCCTTCACAGTTACAGCTCGTTGACTCCTTCTCCACAGAAAGACTCCTGCCACTCTCTGACTGTGCGTAGGAAACAACAGACACCAAAGTGCTTAAGTCATTGTTGAGCTTGATAGTGTTGTTCAACGGATGTGTTGAATTACATAAGTACTCTGTTGTATTGGTTACCAAATCTAAACTCTCACCTAGGTTCAATTTCTTTAATGGCAGAGAAGACTCATTCAATGAATTAATTATGTGTTTTGCCACATTTGAGAAAGGGTGTGCAAAGAGCGTTTGGGCCTCAGGGGAAGATTCACTGTTAATTATACTAAAGTCTACATCTTCATTCTTTGTCAAATTATCCAATTCTGCTGTGATAGTCTTACAAATGTCTCCATTGACATAAAAACTGTGTGTCTGGCCTTCAGTACATTCATCCCTTTCAGCTGTCGTAACTCCCTCAGTGTGCAATCCGCGTCCTGGAAAAGGCCTTGTACTCTGCTCTAGCCCGTGTTCTTCATCTTGGTTGGAAATTCCTTCTTCCATCTGGTCTGACTTTGGGCCATCCACTTGACTACCGTCAGAATCTGCCTGCACAAGAGGGAAAAGGAAAATAAATAATTAGGCTTGGCACCGTATCTCCTCTGTGAACCTCTGTAAGCAGTAGCAACTCATTCCATTAATTCTTAAAGTGGACAAAAACATCTTCTCTGAAACACTGCAACACAATTTAAAGTAATAAGTACACTGAAATTCTGTTAACTGAATATTTAACAGAATAATAGTGAAAACTATTCCATAATCTGAACTACTATAGCTTTTATTCACTTAACAATAGTTTAGATTCAAGTACAGTATTAATATAAACTTGATTCCAGATTTGGTTTTCAACACAAAATGTTGTTACTAAAACAAATGTATTTGATTCTACAATAGAGTTCCATGTAATACAGCTCCACCATTAAACTAGTCTTCCCATTTCTATTTGTTTGCTACTACTATGGTATATTAGATTTTTTTTTAAAAAGGGCCAAGTATTGACCTAAACTATAATATTAAGCAGATGCTCACTATTTTCATTTAAACTGTATAACTAATGATAGACTGATAAAATATAAAATGTTATCAGTCTTTCACGTCCTTTCACGTCCCAAGGCTCTGAAGACAAACCTTGAAGTGGTAGAGTGGTCCACGCTGAACAAATACTGTGAAACATAACTAGTACTTTTCTCGCTACTGGTAAGCTGAACGGTTGCCTTTTCTTATTCAGATAAAATAATGACCATTTGATGCCAACTTTTGCATTTGATATTGTGCATTACCACATTGAAATGGCCCAAAATGTCTGACAGGGTTTACCATGAGGTGTATTGACTGCAAATTTGCAAGCAGCTCCAGCCACCAATTTGAACATGGCAGTGTCCCACAAACAACCATGCAGTGAATAACCACTCTAACTGAAGGATTATTGACCAAGGCACCAAAAGAAACTCCCTTCACCTTTCAAGTAAGCAATGGAATCTTTAACATCCGCCTGAAAAGGGAACTGAGATCTAATTATAATAATCCTTGCATTTGATATAATAATCCAATATAATACTCACATAAGACAGGAAAGAGCATCATCTGATTATGAAGTGAGCGAATGGCGAGGAATGCCTGATCACGCGGAGAGCGAACGCAACCCTGCACTGCATGAACATTTACCGGCCTTGAAGCACCATACACAGTGCATTGTAGAAGGACCACATGCGCAGGACAGAATAGTGAACAAGTACAGAAAACAAGGTTTTAGCCAGCCATGATCGCAACCGGCAATACAGATAGACCACCAAAACACAAATTGGTGACACGGACATATCAAGAGAAGAACCAGATTCACCAAGTTTGCGAGGCAAATTGTGAAATGCAAAAGGACACAGCATCCAAATTTAACTTGAAGCCACAAGACTTTGAATGACTCACTCAAGAAGAAGAAAATTTATCATGCCATGTACAATATATGGAAAGAATGAGCTACCATAGCTTTTATATGCATGTGTTAAACATGGTATTGAAGCCTTGTCTTAAAACCACCCGGCAGTAGTTCAGTACTTATGTATTTGTTGTGTGCTACTAATATAAAATCTGACTTATAACTTTATCTAATATGATATGACTTATATAAGTTTCACAAAACTCACATAAGTCATATTAAAGTCCTACCTGGAACCACTGCAGTTGGCAGTCGTGTTTCACCCACAAAATACACAGACAATCCAATTAACAGTACATCCTGCAAAGCGCTTTAGGACGTCTCAACGACATGTTAAGGCATTTTATCAAATGCAAGGATTATTATTATTATGAAACAAAGGCACAAGTTTATCTCCTAAAATCACACATCAACTTTGGATTGTGAGATACTTATATGTTTTGGTAGCTAACTAAAGATTTAGATTATGTGACATGCCTATCTACATTATTACCAGTTGATTTACATTAAAAGAAATCAGCTCAGCCTTCAAGTAAACACAAAAAACAATGCACCAAATATAGTGTTCAGCACTTCTTTCCAGTTTACAATTGGGTACTGCACCAGAGAATGAAAATTGGCGGCAGAGGAGAAATAACCTTGAACAACTTAAATGGCCATTCATTCCCTCTTTATTCCTCCCCACAACAGACTCACAATCAGCCTTAAAAGCAGACAAATAAACAGCTTTGAGTCACGGTTTTCAGTTTATAGACATTTGTGCTGACTTTAAAAAAATAACAAACACAGAGGGTTCTGGGGGACCTAACAGGAGGTACCTTCTGTGAACTGTTGAGTACAAAAAATACAGTATTTCTTCATTCCCTGAAACACAGAGATCTCCAAACGAGAGCTTTTGTGGCATCTCAAATGCCTTATATGCATAAATGCCACATAAGCACCAAGGAAGTCTCAATGTTAAGCTAATTCATTCTGGGTTGGTTGAAAGCCAACCTTTCTATAACAAGAAAAACTGCACTGCATATACCAGCTGTCTTCAGATTGTGTACGAAATGGAGGCTGAGCATAAATCAATGCAGGGTGGAAGGTGGAATTCACAAATAAAGGCTTAATTGGCCACATTGCAAAACAACCCATTTCCAAGAAATTCCTCAATCATAGGCCAATGTTAGTTACTCTTTGCCAGATATTCTCTCTCTCCTCCATCAACCACTAGACCGCAAGAATAAGGAGAAAGATAAAACCCTTTTTTAAAAAAAGAAATCTCATAAATAAGTTGTCACAAATTAATGAGCTTTAAGCAAACAGTTATATGATCATATAGTATCATCAATACATGGCTTGAAATGGGACCAAGACTGCTACACAAAAGCAAGGGGAAAGGAATTCAGAAATCCACAACTGTCTTTAACCCTATTGAACCAGTCAACGCAGTCTATTAATCTGTGGCAACACAATCCCTCTGGAACATTTCCAAAGCATCGTCCAAATGTGTGTGAAACAGCATCCCAGGAGGCATGTGATCAGGAACCTCAAAGGCAAGTATTCCTTAACAAAAAAAAGTACCCACATGTAACTGAAAAGACAAGTCTTATGTGTCGGCACAAAACAAATGCTTCCAAATAATTTTAAAATATATATTTTAGATAATTTTATCTTGTTTTACTGCATCTTTTCTTCCCTTTCCCCGCTTTTGTTTTATGATAAAATACATCAAGGAGAATCTTTTAAAAATTGTAAAGAACAAAGACATAAAAGTACTCTTTAACAAGAATAGTCCTGCAAACTAATCCTGCTTTTGTTATGGTTCACATGTCTATAGAAGATGGAACAAAAGAAGTGTTGCCAAAAGACTTGATGAGTATTAACATTTTTAAAATGGGAACCAGTTATTCTTTATTACCTGAATCTAGCTTCTTAGTATATATTCACATCTTGTCAAGTTTTCAGAGACTCCAGCAATGTTGTTTGAAACTCCAC
Organism: Hydrolagus colliei; assembly: GCA_035084275.1. NCBI lineage: Eukaryota > Metazoa > Chordata > Chondrichthyes > Chimaeriformes > Chimaeridae > Hydrolagus > Hydrolagus colliei. The sequence continues at coordinate 17,890,056 of CM068748.1, forward strand.
ACTGTCAGAGCTTTTAATCCGATATCAGAGGCTTACCATGCTGCTGACTCTAAAAAAGAAGCTCCAAGCTTGATGGGCAAGCCTACAATCCTCTCAATCTCTAACATTTGTCAAAACCAGTTTGTTTCCATATTGATTTTGAAATATCTAGCTTTACAAATACTTTCTTTTTTGTAAGCTAACTGTATGCTTTCTCATTGTATCATTTGTAGAGTCCTGTAGCTCAGTGGTTAGAGCACTTGCTTTACAAGCGAGAGACCTGGGATCAATTCCAGGGAGGGCAAAACCTTGGGCAAGTTTCCTTACTCCACACCCCAAATAATAATCCCTCAAAAACCATACCATAATAAATTGGTCACTTCAATCCACGACTGTTTATGTGACACTGCTGTGCGCAATTGGCTGCTGCATCTCGCCGACAAATATACAGTCAATTCACTTTATGGTAGATTCTGTGAAGTGCTTTGAGACACCTAGAAGATGTGAAAATTGCTATATCAAATGCAAGGATTATTATTATTTTTTCTGTAATAAGGCACCCATAATTTGTAGGCCCTACCAAATTAGTTTTGCCAGTGCCCTTGACACCCTCAACATTGTTTTCTTGCTGTTAAATTATACACCTCTTGTTATGAACCAAAAGCTCTATGTAATTCAGTACTGTACTAGGTGTTAGCAACATGTTGAATTGCTCATTGAAATGTACATTGCCTATTGCCATGTTAGAATATTTGTCCCTAGAATTGACAAGCTGAATGCTCCCTAGAAACATTGGTTCATTTGCCAAACCAAAATAAGCAGCAATGGCCTGCAATACAGTATGTGATCTATAATATTGCATTGTCCCTTGCAATCAGAAGCACTGGGAAGGATGGCTTTTTTCCCTACCAATATCCCACTCCCCCCAACACTTGTGCAGCAATGTAACAGCTGCACCCTCTGACACTGAACTGCAAAGCTCTGAACCTTCAGTTATAGATGAAATACAATGCAGTCAAGATGATGGTTCAGATTTGTTTCAGCAGACTGAAGAAAACCAATTAGTATTTCCATCTTCGTAAAATGTTCAGTGTTTCTCCAGCAAAAGTCATTGTGACATAAAAATTAAAACAGCCAGTCATTGGCAAAGCATCAATCATTGATAATTAAAGCTGCAAAATACCAAAGGAGCCAATAAATCTGACAGCAAGCTCTTACACTACACCACCAACAGCAAAACAACCCGATTAACCAGAGAAAAAAGAACTTAGATTTTTGTGGTAAACAGCATTTTACTTTCCGCAATTACTTTTTATGAAAAAACGTGGAAGATTCACTGACTGGTTTCTGAAGACTGCAGGTCTAGTTTCTATAGGATGTCCATAAATAAAAATAATAATGCTTGAATTTTATATATCACCTTAATGACATTGTTGAGACATCTCAAAGTGCTTCACAGAATATATCATGAAATGGATTGACTGTATATTTTGTGGGCAAAACGCAGCAGGCAATTGCTCACAGCCTTGTCCCATGAACAGCCGTGGATTGAGACCAGTTGCTAGTATAAATTTTATTTAGTTTACAGTTATAAAGTCCTGTTACCTCCATGATTTTTTTCTTACTACAGTGCACTGACCAACAACTGAAACGTGGAAGAATGATGACAATCGTATTTAGAGTTACTCGATAGGTGATACGTAAATTGCTTTGTTTTAATCAAATGAGGGTTTCTGGCACTGTTTAGTAAGTGGTGGTGGGGTGGTGGGTGGGGGAGGACTTCTTGGACACTCTGTGCACACACTGCAACTCTGGAGCAGTCCCCTTATAACATTAATAAGTTTTCTATGCTTCAGATGATTTGCCCATAAAATTTATAGTCAGCTCACTTTACAGTATATTCTGTGAAGATTCAGGAGTAGACAGCTTGGAATTATTTTAATAATAATAACCATTTTTGATTTGATATAGCACCTTATCACATCCTCTGGACGTCTCAAAGCGCTTCACAGAATATACTGTAAAGTGAATTGACTGTATATTTGTGGGCAAGATGCAGCAGCCAATTGCACACAGCAATGTTCCACAAACAGTCGTGGATTGAAGTGATCAATTTTTTTAAAACAATAGGGATTATTATCAGGCATAAGGAAATCTGGCCAGGGTTTTGGAATCAAACCCAGGTCTGTCGCTCGTAAGGCAAGTGTGCTTACCACTGAGCTGCAAGACTCCACTCCATTTTCTAAACAATATACTGTACTGTAATTTGTTTTATTGGTTTGAGATCACAGACATTGATACAGATAATAATTATCTGCTAATAAAAATATATATGTTAATAAAATGTACAAACTGAGTTATGGAGTTAAATGTTCCTTTCATTATGATGATCTTTGTTTATACAATGTTTGTAGGAATGTTTTCCATTTCCATCATGTATACTAGGTTGCAATAGGGGGTTTTCCTATTGGAGGAGGGATATATCAGCCATTAGAACTGGCAGGGAGATGAGCAAGGGCTCAAGGATCAAACTGAAGAAAATCTTCACTGAAGATTTCACCCACAAAAAATAGTCAATTTATTTTATAGTATATTCCCTGAAGTGCTATGAGACTTCTCAACAACCTGATAAAATATCAAATGCAAGGATTATTATTTCAGGCTTATTTTACCAATGGAGAAAATTAATCTGTTAAATGAAAAGTGTCTTACATATTTTTTGTAACATACTGCTCAATTATAGGAACATAGAAAACTAGGAGGTCATTGAGCCCATTGAGCTTGTTCTGCTAATTTATACCGTGTAAAAATCTTTTAATCCCCAGTCTGTTCACCGAAATTCAATAGCTCCTCTATGTCTAGTTATTCATGAAAATATTTGACCTCAAACATCAAAGGTGGAGGGCCGTGGAAATAATTCCTCAGAATATTTCTGTTGGAATCAAGTATACAACGTTCGACCAAGCTCACCAAAAGGGGATTTCTTCATTGATTTCTAAATGAAATGCGTGAGACCATTCCTATCGTCTTCCTGTTCACAGTTCAGGCACACATCCCTTCCCATTGAGTAATGGTCCCACCAATTGAAGGTGTAATTTAAGCAGCAGCCATTTGCCTCTCTGCAGGCCAATTATAGTGGATTCCGGGCGCTGGATGTACAAAAGTGTATTCACAACCTCAGACTCTTGGTAATACCTTCCAGCAGCTGTCATCCCCATCAGCTATATGGCAAGCATCTGCCTTCAGCGTGGTAAGCCGACTTTTACAAGACATCTTGTGATGTGCTGGCCCCATTGATGTCCTTGAGCTCCACATCCAATGCCATGTCCCAGGATTACTGAGCTCCAGCTGCTCAATCCAGGTCCTCATGCGAGGGGCCTTGGCAAACAGACATGCCCGCTATGAATCCACCTCTGTCTCCAGGGTGCCTAGAGACAGATCAGTGTGGACCGGAGCACTCCCTCCCTGCAGCCACCTCCCATATTTGCACAAATCCCCTCACTGCTTGTTCCTGGACTTTGCAAACGGGTCAGAGAATGTCTCTCTGCTGCATCCCTAGAAGCTCAGATCCATAAAGGAGCTGTTCACATACAGGGCTTGTATACCACAAGTTTGACCTGCTTTGGGACCTTGCTATTCTTGAAGAAGGATGAGCATGAGAAGAGTACCCTTCACCCCTTCTCAGTGTGATTCTTCAGGACAGTGTCCAGTTGGTGCCTATCGTGATCCTGAGACAACAATAATCTTGATAAGACTGATAAGACAACAATTGGGACTGGTGCCCCGTGTATCTTCCAATCAATTCCCTCAATGTCTTCCCTTGGGCTGCGCAGAACCACGATTCCACACTTGGGTTGGCCGGTGTTCAAGTTGGCAGGTGCAGTGCAGAAGATCCCCATGTGAGTCCACCAACAAAACAATATCATCCACAAACATAAGTGTTGTATTCCTGTCAGAAAGGCCTGGAACAGATATCTGAAATCTGTCCCCTTCAATGCCATTTAACACGTCATTGATGAATACATCGAAGAGGATGGGTGACAATGGGTAGCTTTGCCTTATACCACTTTCCAGAGAGATGGGCTCAGGAAGTAACATGAGTGTTCTTCATCAAAGCAAACCTAACAAGAGATAGTGGAGTCTATGATATGCTGATTGCTAACATGCTTACAATGGGAAAATCCTATTTTAAACTGGGAATGAATAGTGGTGGGATGCTAAGTCTCCGTGTGCTGGCTGCACCTATACGCATGAAGCGCTTCGAGACTTCTCAATGATGTGATAAGGCGCTGAATCAAATGCAAGAATTATTAATGTGGAAGATTTGACCAGATTGTTTAAATTTCAACTTGTATCAAATTAGAGTCTTGCCTCCTTTGACTGTTGCATTCATAATGACTATTCATCAGTTCAGAACAGAGCTGATCACCAGCAAGGCTGCACATTGTATATAAGTTGTAGACAGTTGCTTGATTCGAATCCGAATCTCTAATATATTCTCTAAAGATGTTTATAGATAATACTGTACTGTGGTGTATATCTCCATGAGAAGTCAAAGTTATGCAATGAGGTGACATTTTATGCAAGGGGTAATCTTTAAGCAATATTCGATGAAATATCTGGTGAATAGTCTAGGATGAATAATTGGAGCAAGCATACCTAATTAAAGTAGTATTAAATTAAATATATTCCATTAGTCTGTATTATCTAGGTTACATCAGATCCCACTCAACAAGAATTTCCCAAAAAAAGTCAACCATAGCAAAGAATTTAAACATCTTAAACTGTTTAGCTTTAAAATAGACACTAAAAGGCAACATTATTTACATATAAATTATACTTGACTCAGGCAGCCAAGTTACTCAATCAAGTGGCCATTTGATTCCCTGCCATAAGGTAACAAGTTCACATTCCCAAACTAGCTGCCACTCAAACTTCAAATGAGGTGAGTTCCAATTTTGCTCACTAGATGGAGAACTAGAGATTAATGGTCTCAATTTGGAGGAGTTTAAGGAGGAACTGACAACAGCTTCCCATCACTCACTTGGCTAAGGGGGTCATTTAAATGTAAAGCAACAAGGAGAATTATACAACTGTAAACAATAGGGTAATACCAATAACCATATCTTGGAAAAAAAACCTACTTATTCAAATGTAAAATCCTTCATTAGAATGGTTGGGGAAACATTATACTAAAAAATATGTGGTCACTCAATCCACGACTGTTCATGGAACACTGCTTTCCGCATTTGGCTGCCGCGTTTTGCCCACAAATACACAGTCAATCCATTTTACAATATTCTATGAAGTGCTTTGAGACATCTCAACAACATGGTAAGGTGCCATAACAAATGCAAAGATTATTATTATGATAAAAAGATATCTTGACCACCCCTGGCACTGTCCTTATCTTAACTGAAATGGTGCATCCAATTGCAAGCACTAAATTGTATACAAGTCTAATTTTCAGTTGCAATTGCAATCAAAAAGAAGCATTGAATGCCTACCTGAGTTAATCAATAAATCAATTCCGTCTCCGTTAACTTCTGCAACAGCAGCCAGTTAAATATACATTCCTCGTCCATCATTCATAGTCCAGGAAATGGAAATCTATAGGAGATGGTTACAAGCAGTTTGAATATTCAATTTGATATTTTAGTTTCATTGATTTATCAATGTAGTTGTGCTATTTTTAGTTCCGGTCACATTCATGTATCCTTGTTTACAGATGCTTTGTCAAATGGGAACAACTGGTTAATACAGTGACATTTTACCTCTGGAATGTGAATTGGATTTGAGTTAGCCTTTTGTCTGCTGTAAGGTACTAACATAAGGTTATAGCCAGGAAAGGGGTGGGTGGGAGGTGTTATAGCCAGGGAAAGCGGGGGGTGGTGGGGAGTGGCGAGAGCTGTCCTGTAGCTCAGTGGTTAGAGCACTCGTCTTACAAGCAAGAGACTCTACTGTGTCCAATTGACTGTTGCATTTCACCTACAAATATACAGTTAATTCACTTTACCGTACATTCTGTAAAATGCTTTGAGAAATCTAGAAGATGTGATAAGCGCTATATCAAATGCAAGAATGAATATTATTATTATTAACATGAAATGAGTTGCAGGAACCTCAATCCAGTTCCAGGTGCGGGTAAATAGCTGTTCATAATTGAGCTCCAAACTGGTGCTGAATTGACATAATAACTGAGAAAGGTAAGGAAATGGCATGCGAGTTGAGTTATTCTGTCTCTCTTTTGCTTCTAATAACCTACTTTACAGTATTTGACTCTGAAATTGGGTGCCAAAAGTTGGAGGAAATAACAGTTGCCAGTACTGGAGTCCCCCTCTGCTAAGCACGGAACAACAATTTACATTTATATATCACCTTACACTTAAAATAAACATCTCAAACCAAAATTAATGTTTGTCAGTATTAGTATGCTCTATTAGGTGCCCCTGCCTCCCTTCCTTCTCTTAATGAGATACCATGTTTTTTCTTGGATTTGGCATCTTTGCTTTCAAATTAACTTCTGGCGTACTTCACAATATATTCTGTGCATTTGACTGGGGTTAGTTTTCCCTCAGTGAGAAGAGTCAAATCCCTCAAATACCTGACAATATGCTTACCCCAGTCTGAAAACATATCAACCCAATTCAGTTCTGCTTTCACAATACTTGAAGTTGCTTTTGAGTCTATTCAATGGATGAGCAGATGTTTCAAAATATATCTCAGTTTTCACCAAATTTGTCCAGGGTTTTGTTATGTTCATTCCACCCCCACCCACCCCACCTTTTTTGACCGATAAAATAGACTTCCACCCCCCCTCCCATCCCCACCACCACCACCACATCCCCAATCTGTGATTAAGAACCAGAAGTCTGGTTCAGAAAATTCCAGCCCAATTGAATTACTTATCAGAATCTAAAATATTAATCGTCAGAGCAATTAACTGCTCAGTCAGTGGTTGGCCTAACCCCAGAGACCTTCCCCAGTAACAGATGATATATTACTGTAGAAAACATGACATTTGATACAAAGCTTGGGTATGTTTGCGATAGTAACCATAAAACAGTAACCATATCAGTTATCATTTTCAAAAGGCCTGTGAAACACCTTTGTAACAAATCAGCTTTAATTACTGAGTGTGACACCCAACAGTGTCACAGCACTGTAGTTCAACAGAAGAGGTCATGCACCTCGAACCAGCAAAAAAAACGGGGGTGAAAGGTTTACACTGTGCAATGACTTGTGCTGGATAATGTGTCTATAAACAGGCAACACTTTGTATATGGGGGCACTATGAGAGGTCAGCAAAGGCCCAGCAAATTTACCCAGGTCTGGAAACTTGTTCCTCAAAGCATGAAACTGTAGAGCCAAGTAACTGGTTCTTTACCTTTTCAAACTTTAGGCAAGTTTCCTTACTCCCAATTCCTGTTTAGCTAGCAGTAAGCAGGAACATGGCTGTTAGTCAATTGGAGGATTGTATTCCAAGGGATAATAATTTTCCCTTCAAATAAAAATAATAATAATAATTTGGTCACTCAATCCACGATTGATTGTTGGACACTACTGTGCACAATTGGCTGCCGCGTTTCGCTGACAAAATACACAGTGAACCACTTCACAATATAATTTGTGAAGTGCTTTGAGGTGTCTCAACAATGTGATAAGGTGTAATATCAAATTATTATTATTATTATTATTATTATCTAATCCATGCTATACCTGACCTGGGGCTGCTGGATGGGAAGATACATTTGAAAAGTTGGGACAATTCCTTGGCGCTTATTCTTTAAAAATATATGTTAAGTAATTTGGATTTAGAAGGTGTTGGAAACTTTTCAAGATTCCATTTGGTTTGCTGTTTTACACGGGTTCTGTAGATCCTCAGAGTTTCAAAGCTGTGCATATTGACGTGTGCTTTTTTTTATATTAAAAAAACCTTCTAAGTTTTGGTTGTTTTTGCTGCACTATGCGGGCTGGAGTCCAAAAGGTTCAGAGATATGGATTATCTCCAACTGAGGTTTTATCAATCCTTTCATTACCAAAAGCGTAATCTGTGTGGGCTGCATTAGGGCAGTTACACGAGGCAATTAAACCTCCTTGCATCGGTAAAGGTTTGTTTTGATGTGGTGCATGGCACTTGCTGTAACAATTTCAAACCCTTTCACACCGCACTAAAAAGGGCCATTTCAGTTTGACGACTCGTGTATCTTTGTGATATTTGTAAAAGGGGAGGGAACCCTTAGAAGGGTTTGAGATAAGCACAATGCACCATTGTTAAACGTGAAAAGTAAAAATAATCCTTGCATGTGATGTATCACCTTATAATGTCGTTGAGAGGCCTCAAATGCTTCACAGAATATACTATGAAGTGAATTGACTATTTTGTGGGTGAAATGCAGCAGCCAATTGCACATAGCAGTGTCCCACAAACAGTCATGGATTGAGTGACCACAGTTTCTAATTGTAAGAAAGTAACAACACACATTTCTATATATATATATATATATATTTAAAAATTGTAAGACTTTTTTTTTACACATTCTGCCAATATGCCTCGATCATTCTCTTTAAAAAATGCAACTTCTCTTTTGCAAGATGTTAAAGTGCCTTCATTCAAGTATTAAAATCCATTGCAAATACATCCAAACTTTGAGTTTGCATTCTGCAGGAAACACCTGTATAAACGAAAGGCAGGATTTAAGAGTTTTTCCACATGGCTGGCCTTTTCTAAAGATATTGGATTACATACTTTACCAATGCTGCTGCACACGGCTTGTTTTTCATTTCGCCCCACTGACATTTGTGAGTCTAGTATCATTTAAGAGAGGGAGGTCCCTTCTGAGATATTGCTTGGATATTGCGTGGCTTTAACTATTTGCAAAGTCTACAAAACTCCATACAATCAAACCAAACATTAATTACTGGATGTGTAGTTGGTGTTATAATAATAATCATAATAATCCTTGAATTTGATATAGTGCTTTTCACATCTTCTAGACGTCTCAAAGGGCTTCACAGATTCACAAGGAGGCTAAGGCGGTGCACTGATCCTCTGCCTTGTAGGGTAGGAGGATACAACTTCAAGGCCATAAAATTAAGAACTTAAACCTTGTTGTTCTTTTGTTGCCAATGGCACTGAATGAAGTAGCTTTGGACTATGTCCCCTGGAGGTGTGGCATTTGAGGCTAAAGAGAGAAACTAATAATCTTTCATTTGATATAATACCTTTCATATCAAGAGAATGTATCAAAGCATTTAACATGAGATGCTTTAAAGTGCGGTAACATGGTCTTTTGTGGCCAAATTGGATTCTGTATTTTGCATTTTGTAATGCATTTCTGGTCTTAGACACGTTGCTGTCTTGTGTAATGCTGGAGGAAAGAGCAGCTAAATTAAGCAGTTAATGGTGCACTCTCTTTTTTTGCATAGGGGATCCCAAACCAATCCTGCCTTATTACCCTTTCAGAAAAGAAAAGATTGGCAAATAAATAAAGATTGAATGCAGGAGAAACTGACCAACATCCCCTTTCAGTCAGAAGGGTGTGATGATCACATTCAAATTTATCTCCACTTACTGGTGATGCTGATTCACAACATTGAGTGCACCATTAGCTTCTAGATTTAGCTGCTCTTTCCTCCAGGATCACACATGCGAGAGGGTGTCTCGCACAAGTGAGAGGGTGTCTAACCCAAGAAATGCATTATAAAATGCAATATATGAAATACAAAATCCAATTTGCCTACAAAATACAAAGTTACTGTACCTTACAGTATATCATGTTAAGTACTTTGATACATCCTCCTGATATGAAAGGTGTTATATCAAATGCCAGGATTACTAGTCGTACAATAGCTTGGGTGTAATGGCATCATAATGCTCAGGCATTAATGACAATCCCAGCTCCGATGACCTGCAATGAAACCATTCAGTCTGCTAACTAGCTCAACGACTTTACCTGTCTCCAACTGCTAAACTTGCTGCAGGAGAAGAAATTAGTGTCTGCAGCAAAGTGAAAACAGCAACATGTGTTGGTCAGATCTGGTTTCTTCTGAAACACAGAATACTTCTGATCAGGTACATGAGCACAATACACAGTGTCACATGGACGTGTCTGCACATTGTTCAGAGGAAACTGGAGTGTCAGGGACTTGTGGCCAAATTTGACCTGGCTTTCAAGACTATGGTGCAATCATTAATATAACTTCCCAGCTCAGTCCAAAGTGGCAATGGTCCCAGTAAGCATATTACTGTTCTAATTAGCTCACCCATGCCTTTAGCTTACTGATGGCATAGGCTTGCAGGCTATCTGTGGGTATGCTTCAGAAGCATCTCGTTTGACCCTCAACTGTCTTTATCCTATATTCGTACCATGACCAGCTCTGCTTTCCACCACCTCCCCAACATTACCCGACTCCGCCAATGCCTTAGCCGAAACCCTCAAGGCCCAACTCAAGACTCTCCTTTTTGACCGTGCCCTCAGCCCTCCCTCAGCTGCCCTCCCTCACCCAAATTCTACCCCCACCCCCTCCATGCTCAGGTCCTGACCCCCGACTGTTCATCGCCTTGGGATGTCCTCCTGATGTGAAAAGTGCTCCAAAAAAGGTAATTTTATTGTTGTTGCCATTCTGCTGTAAGGTTACAGCATTTTAACAGCCTTCAATTACTTTTTTTTCTTGTCTACTTGATTAGAAAGATCTTGGGCCCTTCTTACTACTCGCAACCTTTGCTCATTATTAGGCAGGGCATATTCTTTTATTTCTGTTAAATTAATATGCAATGTAATATGTAAGGTTAGTAGACATTCTGGGGGGGGATTACATTTGTACTTTGGCAGGGAAACACGTGTAAAAATCTGCATTATGTGTAAAGCAATATTGACTCATGGCCCAAAATAAATTGAAAAAGCAGAGGAAGGCCCCTCATTGTCAGACGCAACCTGAATACCTGGACACATTTAATAATTTGCTGAATCTTCACTTTCATGAAATCACAGAGGAGTATTTTCAAACCAACCAAAGGATTAAAGCATTTCTAGGCATATAGCAAAACAGGCATATAACAGGCATATCACTACAAATATCTGTTTCCTGATAAAACAAAACTATCCATCCTCCAAGCTGTTCTGTTCACAGTACTTAAGCAAAAACAGAAGAACTAGTGATTGTTGATGAAAGCACTAAACAGATCCATGTAAATCTATGCCCTGAAAATATTCTGGAAAACTTCTTCCATCAAGTGGATGAACAGCTGAACATCTTAATACATAGACCGTTCTGTTCATCCATGCTAGATACTAAGCTGAGTCTGTAACTACATTGTATAATTCACGAACCACTGGACAACTAGTGGGATTGGGATGAGTGTGGAGACAGACAGTGTGCCAGACGGTGGTGGATACAATCAGCTTGATCAAATATCATCATGAGGACTGGTTTGATGAAAATGATACAGAAATCCTGGCACTTCTGGCTGCTAAGCAACAGACACATGGATTGCTGCTTACTGAGCCGCAGCCTGCTAAAAGAAAGAGAATTATCAAAACCTGTGTGCCAAGTTACAGACAAAACTCAGACACATGCAGGATATATGGTCAGACAGAAAAGCCGCCAAATTGCAAACCCTGGCGGATCAGAAGGAAACAAAGGGTTCCTATGAAACAACCAAGGAGTTTATGCCTTGACAACTTTCTACACAGCACTGCTCAAAACCACAGATGCCACCCTGATCATCACTGACACAGGGTACTTATAGTTTGGAGATGACATTTGCATTTTCACAATCTCCCAAACCAACCGTTCAATATCACAGATGATGCCTTCTCATTAGTTGAGCAGCGCTCTATTCATCACGGGATATCTGATGCTCCCAAGCAAAAGAAAATCTGCAAAGCTTTTAATTCAGTGAAGAATACCAAAATGTCAGAAGAATACCTTCAAACGTTTTCTGTAAGTGTGGGCGTACAGTTTTCTGTAACTGCGGTCTGATACGCAGTCACTTCAATCAGGAGCCTTTAGCGACTGCTGGCGGGTCACCGCTCTGCGCCATTGGCTGTCGCATTTCGCCCACAAAATAAACAGGCAATTCACTTTACAGTATATTCTATAAAACATTTTGAGATGTTTCGACAACCCGATGAGGTGCTATATCAAACGGAAGGATTATTATTGTTGTTGTTGTTATTATTATTATTACCCCATTCATTGGTTGCACTCTCGCCCTGAGTCAGAAGGTTGCTGGTTCTACCCCTTAGGTTGAGACTCAGAATCACCGAAGCTGAGCTGACACTCCAGTGCAGTGGGTGTGTTTCATTGTCAGATGAGACGTTTAACCGAGGTCCCGCTTTCCTGTTCAGGTGGACATTAAAGATCACGTGGCACTGTTAGTGTTCTGGCCAACGATCCCTCAAATAAAATTGGTCACTCCCTCCACCATTTGTGGGACACTGCTGTGCGCAAATGGCTGCTGCATTTTGCCTATGAATCCACTTTACAATACATCCTGTGAAGCGCTTTGAGACATCTCAGTGATGCGGTAAGGAGCTATATCAAATGCAAAGACTATTATTAATATCCATCCTCTACCACACAGCTTATTGACACCGTGCACCACAAGACTCTAATTTGTGTTTGTTTGTGCTCCACACTTCTAATCCCAGAGCCACCACACTGCAGAGCAGGGCAGCCATTTCCCCATGGAGGGAATACGAAAGGAGAGATCTCCTTCAAGTCACTCTTGTGTGCCTGTTTTTTTTCAGAGCAGCTGGCCCAAGAGTGGAAGCATATATCTCCTATTCAGGAATGCAGCTCAGTGGGGCAGATTAAAAAGAGTGAAGAAAATGCTTTAATAAGTGGAAACTTGGCTTCGTTCACTTGGCTGTTTTACTTTCTTTCACTACTGTATTCTTGAAAAGCCTAATAATTTAAAAAGCATCATCACGCATGTTCTTGGGAAAATGCTTCGAACAGAAAGCATGTACTTTCTTTGGTTGAATCAGCCCATGTTCTTTTGGTCTATTGCTGTTGTGGCTCCTCACCAGCAAGCATCTATCCCCTTTTACCCTAGAATGCTATAACCAGACTTCACAGATCATTTCGAATGACAGGACTTCCTTCCTCCTACTCAGCAGGCTGCGGTTTCCAACTGTATACTCGTACACTCAGTGCACTTTTTGATGCCCTTGGGTTGACTACCTTGCAATGCCTTTGCTATGAACTGTTTGAAAGATCAGTTCTCCTTTCAGCCTATTGTGCAAACTTAGAAAATAATATTGCAAACTTAGGGAAAACATTTTTAAAACAGAAATATATATATTAAAACAAAGGCAATGGTACTTGGGCAAGAAATGAAGGTTAATATGAGGTCATATTTCTAGACTGTGGGAGAGCTGGATGCCCGCCACCTACTTTGCTAGAGTAACTCTGAACCACATAATTCAGGAAAAACTGACCGCAAGCAGTAGCTGCTGAGTGTAGATGTGTTGTGCTTTGCTGAGTTTGAGGAGCAGGAAGGTTATTGAGCCCCATCTTATCTCGGCTGCATCTGCCAGCACCTGCATACGTCAACACATGTTGAATATTTTCTTCCCCAAGCTAATTGCATTCATTCATTGCTACACATATTTGATAGCCATTATTTGTTTGCAACAGGAAGCAAATTATCATTACATTTGAAACAATCAAAACTTTTGGAGCAGCTTTTACCAATCAAGATTCACTGCCTCTATCTTTTGTTGTTTGTTTCTGTGCAAATCCCTATTGAGAGTTTCTACTGAAAGCAACCTGAGAAGCTATTTAATCTGGAACGGATTAACAGCAGCTCATCAGATCTCGGACTGATGGCTAAAAGCAATCTTGTTCCTTGGTAATACACAGCAAACTGACATCTCTTCAATAGCTTTAAGAAAACCCCAAATTCTAATAGCTAATTCTGGTATAGGGTCTGATCTTGATTCCATCCTAAAAAAAGATTTCTGGTGTTCCTGACAAATCCATAATGGTTGTCCTCTCTGCAGAAAGGGGTTTGGTAGTTTTCAAAGCACAGATAATTGTGAAAGTTAATTTGTTGAACAAATCATTATAAGACCTAATGTCAGTTTGGAAACAGTTTTGTGCTATTTGTGTACTATGAATGCATTGGCAAATTCAGATTGGCATCAACATAGATATGTTTTTATTTAAATCAGACAGGTGTCTGACACCTGGGGAGACCCTGTGAAACCTCATCATCATGCTTAAGAGTATCCAAAACCAGACAGAGTTCCACATATGTTCGTCATCTACACAGGGAAATTTCTGTGTCCTGAATGAGCACTCTCTCCCTGCTTACCTAATTCCAGAAAATATTAGATGCAGGTTGGCACAACTAAGCTTTGGGAATCCCAGAGTGTGCGTTGGGAGTTTAACTAGCTAAAATCACAGTTTGCTATTCAGAGCTCTGTCTCGCAATTTTCCCACTGCTTGTCCAGCGAGAATCACCTTGACAATTACAGCTTTGTCTTCAGAAATCAATTGGAATTGATTCATGCTCCAATGTTATTTGTTACAAATAAAAAGTCGCTCTACTTCTTGACACAAATTTGGTCTCTCTCGCCTCCTTCATTCCCCACCAAGTATGTCAGGACATTCAGCGAAACTCCTGTATCATAGTGGTTAGAGCACTTTCTTTGCGAGCGAGAGGATCTGGTAACTCCAATTTGGTTATTGATTGTCTGTTTGCAGAGTATTAAGTAGGAACCTGGTTGTTAGTCGATTGACGGATCACTTTCCTGGAATAATAATCCCTTAAAAAAAACATGAAAATGTGGTCACTCAATCCATGACTGTTGGTAGAACACTATCGTGTTCAATTGGCTGCCACGTTTTGCTCACAAATATTCAGTGAATTCACTTTACAGTATTTTCTATGAAGCATTTTGAGACATCTCAACGATATGATAAGGTGCTATATCAAATGCGAGATTTATCATTATGTAAAGCGATAGTAAAACTTTCTTAAACTCACAATCTTAATTCGTGCTGAAGCAGTGGTACGCAAAGTTTTTTTTAAGGAAAATACATGACAGCAGATGTGTATTGGGACTGTGTAATATAAGATGTAAGCATAAGATCTGAAACCATATCATCAGGTTTAAACAGCAAAACATTATACACTAAAATCAGGCATCAGAGTAAACCACCAGCCTCCTGGCCTGACCACAAATCTGACTTCACAACCAGCTGGAACAAATGAGCTGATAGGATTCTCTGACTCCATTTAACCAAGGAAAATGTAAGCGTGTGTGTGCGAGTGTGTCAAGGAAGTAATTTAACACCTCCTGACCAAAGGCTATGTCTGGGGCAACCCGCAGCACACACAAAGACTGATGCCAGCTAGGTTCAGTTATCCTGAACTCAATCCTGCGCCCCTGAGGTGCTAGTTTGGCTTAGTTGCTAGCACTCTCACCTCTGAGTCAGTTTTAAGATTTTTCTTGATTCATGGCATAAATCAAGAACATTTATTTTGTTGGCTGACCATAAAGGTTGGCCACCACTGATCTAGTCGTGCAGTTCAGTGGTACCGTCCTTCAGATGAGATGCTAAATCAAAATCCTGTCTGTGTATACAAATCCCACTTTCCTATTCAAAAAGAGAAGAGTTTGTCACAGTGTCCTGGCCATCAGCCACCAAATATAATTGGTCATTCCTTTCATGACTGTTTGTGAGACATTGCTACGAACAAATTAGCTGCCACATTTACTTACAAAATACAGTCACTATGTTCTACAATAAACCGTGTGAAACAATTGAATTATTGATAACCTGATAATGTGTTTTATACTGTGCTGAATTGGCTGCCTACAAAATTCACTTGAAAGTATATTCTGTGAAGTGCTTTGAGACGTCTCAACAGTGTGATAAGGCGCTATATCAAACCCAAGGTTTATTATTTTATCAAATGTAAGGATTATTATTATCAAGAAGCCTTAGCGTAAAATCTTAGTTCAAATATACAGATATGGGCAGATCTGTACTGAATTCAAAATGTACTACTCTCATGCTATTCCCATTTGATAAATGCACCACTTATACAGAGTAGGACAATCTCAGATTTCCATCCCCAAAATGGACAGTGGTAGCTGAAAGAAAGATGCAAGTACATATATTTTTTATGACAGTGCAGGATTACGTACAGGAAAATAAAAATAAAAAATACAACATTGAACCAGGAAGGGACACGGAGTAAATCAGCAAACAGTAAAGAACAGTTAAATATTTATGTATTTTTACTTTAAAAAGTGTCACCATTTATATTAATTGTTTAAGTCTCATAATGTAGTAATGAAGTGATGTTTCAGTGGCTCTATTAGTGATTTGCTAGCATTGTTTTCAGTATTCAAGTGTGTGAAATTAAATAGAATAGAACCACTCATCTGGAGTTGCAGCCAGTCTGAGAGTAGCTTGCAGGTCAGGCCTATTGATAAACATTCATGGAATTAGCAAAATATTCCCAACTCCATTTGTATTAAATTTTGCTGTTTTTAACCTAAGAATATAAGAAATGCAAGACAGAAAACACCAAGGTCTATCTAGTTCGGCTTCCATCTTCCTGGCGTTGCATGCATATATGTCCCAACCTACCTATGTGCTATATCGCATAATGTTATTTTCAAAAAGAAAACAATCTAATCTGTGTTTGAAAGAATCAACACTTCATGCTTCAACCGTGTCCCTCGGGAGCCTGTTCCACAGATTCACTATTTGCTCACTAGCGTTTGCGTAGATTTTTTCTGAATTAATCTCTCTTCACCTCTCTGTCATGATCTATTATTGTTTTTGAATGATATAGAATTGATGCAATGTCATATCACCTCCTCCAAAGCAATATTTTGAAACATATTCAGATTATATTGTGAATCAAGAAGTAATTTTCTGTCTGTTTACAATGTTGAATTGAGAAAGGACAGGAAATCCTCCCTGTTGCTTTTAGACAATAGAAAACATATACTAACTTGAAAACCACAAAGGTCAGTCAGTACTCTAGACTGAAATCTGGTTTCATTGCAGCTACCAGAGGTGCTGTCATGTAGGAAAAAAATGAAGTATAATGGATACTGCAAAACATGGCAAACAAGATATAAAAATTTAAAGCAAAATTATTCCTTGGGATTTTTTTTAACCAGTGAAGACACTAAAAACGTGTCATTCAACATATGTTGTGTGAGCTCTAGGACTTTGACGTTAACGAGACAGATGTTCTAGATAAGCTCAAGGAGCTAGAAAACCATAAATCCTTTGGGAGAGTTGAACTGCACTACAGAAAGACAAGACAAGAGATTTTTGAAGAGCTGACAGGCACTTTTGAGGGATTCAACCTGGGAGAATTCATTTATTTTTTGAGGTCACATCCTAATTTGAAAGTGAAAAGATATATGATATAGTACAGCTACATGTCCTACAGGCTTTCACATAGTACAGTACCAAGAAACAGACTCCTGGTTAAAATAACCCATTTCAACTTGCAAAGAATTCTCTTGACATACATGAAGGAAACCACTTCAATTCAGACATTACAGCCTAATGCACATCATAGTTGCAACTCTTGAATTGTTTCATAAATAATACATTTCTAGAGCGCCTTTCACGTCGGGAGGACGTCCCAGCGCCTTGGGACGTCTTCTTGACGTGAAAGTCGCTCTAGAAATGTAAGTTTGTTGCTGTTGTACCTTGAAAATACAAGGCAATTTTGTTCATGTCTGAATGATAATGTTTTGTATAGAAATGGATTGAAATCAATCAAAAATGTATTCAAAAATAATTCAAAATTAAATTGCGGGTGCATAAAGCATTGTGAGATTGCCCCAATCACATAATAGTTCAGTTGTTTTCCACCCAAGCATTTCATTATCTGATATTGTGATAAGATTCTACAGATCCATTTGGATCAAAGCTAATGCTGTAAAGTTCATGACTGATGTATATGCCCTGGCTATATCATTTCCTAGGGTGGAAGAGAGTTAAAGTTGGTGCAGAAACTGAAACTAATCCATTAAAGCTGCTTACAACAATGTAGCTTATCCTGCACCAACAGAATTCAGCCCTCTCTGCACCTGACTGACATTTGTTTAGTGTTTCCCACATACAATACAACATATATTTATATTGTCCCTTTCACATCAGGGTAATGTCCCAAAGCGCATTCACAGTGCTGGTTGGGCACCCAAGCAGAAGGTGGGAACCAAGGGGTTTGGGGTGAGCAAAGATGAACAAAGGTGTAGTCAAAGAGATATGTTTTGAGACTTGCCTTGAAAAAGAGCACGAAGGAAGGGAAGGAGTGGAGGCAAAATGGCTGAAGCAGGTAGTGCTTAATGAGCAAAGGAAACAGTCAGGTTGGTATAACCGACCAAAGACCCTGCAGCCCATTTGGTCTCATCCTTTCAGAATTCTTCCCACCCAGTTTCTGAAATTGAAAACCCTGCGAACCAAAGCTCTAACAATCCTCGCTGGATAATAGCAAGAAGCATGTGTTTACTTATGAACCAACAACAACAACAACAAAATTAAATTTTTAGAACAAGTACTAAAACCAGCAAGCGCAGCCTTGACATTATAAGTTTACTGCCTAAAAAGTAAATGGGACCTACATTGCCATTCCATTTTGCTGCAGAAATACTGTGCTTTCTCCCCCACCACCCCACTCCCAAGTTAAAAAAGTTCTATTTTTAAACCAGTTCTAACATTTGTGAAGTGTAGTAGACTGCTGGTTCACTCCTCTGTAAATGGTATTGTTTACATTCTCTATTCATGGACAACATGTGGTTCAATGTCTATCTTTGCCCACACCGGCAAGGTCCCTGGAACCATGTAAACATTCAAGCCATGTGCGCCTGGACACGTGGAATAAAACAGAGAGCCAAGTTGCTGGTTGTTGTTAATGTGACATGCATTCTGACACCACTCCACAAGCTTGCTCTTTGCCAGATGGATGAACTTGGAAACATCACACACAAAAATACAGAACACAATTTTTTTAAAAAAAGAATTGTACTCAATGAAAGTTTCTTGTAATTTATAATAAACCTTGCGTTTGATATAGTGACTTATCCTGTCTTCAAGATGTCCCAAAGCGCTTCATAGAATACACTGGAAAGTCAATTGACTGTGTTTTGTGGGCAATTTTTTTAAAAAAGAATACTTGCTTATGCTAACCATCAGTCTAAAGCTGAGGTTTACCAAGTTAGAGCGGAAACATCCCTATTTTGTTAAACACAAGCTAAAAATTACTACTTACTGAACTTTCTTGGCATCACATATTAAATATATGACATAATAATGGTCTTGAATATTTTGTAGAAAGAATTTCTCGGCTTGCCCTGCAGTACAGGAATTACAACATATGTTAACCACCCACTTTGAAGAGGAAATGTCTAATGGATGACTCAGCAGCATTAAATCTTGGCTTCTGAGCTGTCAGTGCCTTTAATGCTTGACACCTCAAGTTGCCCCTTTGTCTGTACCTGAAGCAATAGCTTCATACTTTGACGAACAAATATAATCCAACTGGATTGGCATCTGATACTTCAAAATGCTGGATGGAATTAGCCATTGGATTAGAAGCTAAAGCTCTTTTGTTTGGTTTAGTTTAATCGGTGGGAGGTGCTGTGGTGTGCATCAAGTTGCCTCTCCAATTGTACCTGAAGCAGTTTCTGATTGAAATCTTTCTTGTGAAAGTATTTGTGTGTTAGGATTTGCTTTGAGTTGATAGGAGGAGTTTTTGTTTGAAATAGTTGATGAAATGATTATTTTTGTTATTTGTTTTAGCTGCAATGTTGCCCTTTTTGGTCACTTGTTTCACTATTATGATCCAGGATCAAGTTACAACATCTGGTACAGGCATGTTCTAATCTCAAGTGATTTCTTCTCCAATTGTTTGGGGTGTTTTTTTCTTGGAATAGAATTTTATTCTTGATGGAAGCTGCTGTAATAATTCCAAACTCTTGTGTTTTTCCTAATACCCCTCTATCACCAAGAAGTCCTTTGGCTGTAGAGTAATAATAAACCTTGCATTTGATATAGCACCTTATCATGTCTTCAAATTCTTCCTAGTTAATTTTCTACCCAAGGTAATAATGCAGTCTTATTTGGGGTGAACACTAACATTCTCTTCTAACCCACACCTTGCATATGGCCTTAACCTCAACTGGCTAACCAAATTGCCTTGATACTGGCCATCTGATTAGTGGAAGTGAAGGTTTTTTGTAGATTGAGATAAAAATTGTAAGTGTTTCAGTGTGTAAAAAAGCAATAAAACGTTACCTATGAGCTGAACTTTGGTTTGCCAAATGTATCTAAATGGTTACAGTGAGACTAACAACCTTTTTTGGTGTAAATGCTACACTGAGAGGATTGTTGCATTTATCTGCATTAAATCCCCAACAAACACACTTACAATACTGCAGTAACACAACTAAATCTATGTAAGGGCCATCCTGTGTGGAATAATATTATTGTTAATTGCAATATGACTGCTGATGTTGTTCACTGGTGCTAATCCAACAATTTGCAGAAATCACTGCCAGGTCACTTTGTCCTTGGAATTGTTTAAATACAGCAACCAAAATAAGACAATTATTAGGGGTGATCTGCTTTCACCCACAAAATATACAGTTAATTCAATTACTGTATGTCCCATGAAGCTCTTTAGATGCTTGTCAATTATGTGAAAAAAAGCTGTATCAAATAAATGTGTCAAATATATCAATAAGTGATTTGGGGGAAATATAGCCAGTTTCAAAATGTGATAAGGCACTATAACAAATGCAAAGATTGTTATTGTTATTCATTGTTATGGCATTATGCTTAAAATACATTTTTAGAAGTTAACCTGAGATATTTTGCGGATGGATGAAAGGATCTGAATGCCAGAACATTCCAGATACTTTAAGTGATGAGTACTGTGGAATGATTTATGTTGTGCAGGGCAACTTGCCACAGAATTGTTTTTCACGTGAAAAATGGAAAGAGGCACTGGAGATAAAGGTGATTTGAAACAATATTTCATTTAACAATTCTTCAGAGAGAAGTCGAATTGTATATTTTTAATCTAAATAAAACAATAGCCTTCTTCATTAAATTATTTGTGAAAGCATAAATAGTACAATTGCATTTCTTCTAGTGGAAAGTAGTGAATTCAAACTGGACCATCCTATGCCAAAGGCAATATAATAAGTCCTATTGAATAGTATCTCACATACTCATCTTTATATCCTCCACAGATCCAAATATAACTTCTGATAAAAAAAAGGAATTGCTTATAGCCCTCAAAAACCCTTTCCCTAAAATATACCCTGTCCACTCAATACACATCTACTACTTTCTACATTTGTAAAGGCAGGAAGGATATACAAGATTTCACCTTTTCAGCAATTCTAACATTGCATTAAAAAACTTTGCCTTTAAAGAGTTAACCTTTTCTGCTGCAATACATCTTTGTCCTGGTTCAACCTACATGTGGTGCTATGCTACGCTATCTCATTGCCACAAGAAATCGCTGTTTCATATTTTTGAAGCAGTTTGTGAAAGATGATAATATTCTGCTTTAGTCTTGGCACTTGACAGCATCATGCATTTCAAAATCAGAATTGGGATTGACATCCAAAACATTTCCTATTCTTCACCTGTAAGACCTAATTTGCTTTAAAATTTAAGTTTATATAAAGAATCGGCTTCCAAATTAGGACTGAATTTAAAAATTCCACAATATTGTTCAATCTTAGATTACAAGACAAAATGCTTTTATTGCCTAAGACTGCTGTCCCTATATCTATATATTCAACCCAATCCCAGACACCACCCTTTCCAGTAGAGAGGGGAATGAGGTTCATTGGACAACAATCAGGAACTGAATTCTTGACTGATCAGTTTGTCCTCTCAAGTGTGATGATGTTTAGAGCAGTTGTAGACCAGGCAAGTCACACACTTACTGGCTACCTTTACTGAGTTATTTGTTCTCAATAGGGGGAGGTGCTATAATGTCAGAGGTATGATTAGCTTCAGTCTCCACTTCCTGTGCATGACTAATTTTACAATTGATTATTGTGGAAATTTTAGGTTGCAGAGATTTGTAGGAAGATTGTAAGTAGTATTTGAGGCGAAAGGCACTGGATGAAACCAACACCACCTTGAACCAAGCATCTTTGTAGCATAGGCTCTCTGAGTAGGAATATTTGTAAAATGAAATGTCCAAGTATGACTTGGACAGCACTTTGGAATGTCCTCCCAATGTGAAAGATGCTCTATAAATGTAATTTTGTTGTTGTTTTTCTGTGCATTTTTCTGCTGGAGGAGTAAAAGGTAAAATGAGTTCTACAAGTTACTTCCATAAGCTTAAGAGGGAAAATATACTTCAGGCAGGGTTCCTGCATCTAATCACTGTTTGGCGATACTTGTCAGCATTGTGTGTGTGTGTGTGTGTGCGTGTGCAGTTGTCACATGAGTAACGATTCTGGCTCAGCTGCCTTTTACTGGCAAAAAACTGAACAGCCCTTTGATACTTGGGGAACTGGAAGGCTGGCAGCTGGTATAGCACAAAACCCTGAAACAAATCAATGCCCTCAGAAAGAGACAAGTAACTGAAGGAAATTAGTAAAGGAATCAGAATTGTTCTGAAGTCTCCAAAACTGGGTGCTGAATTAACCATCTTTGAAGAAAAAATTCAGAAGAGCAGGTAGGTATAGCATAGATAGCACATTGACTTTAGGCAGCCCATATTTGTATTCGTCAATAGTCAAAGTGAGAAACAAAACAAATCTTGGGAGAATCCTGAACTTTGAATTAATAGTCAGCTACCAAAACCCAATCAATAATGAAATGTCACAACAACTTGAACACAAGATGTACCGTGCACTCAAGAGCTGTACAGGCTGTACAGGCTGCTATTGAAGGGGTTAAGACGACTGAACCGCACAATCCTATAGTTTGTAATGTTAGGCGACACTAAACAGATTCTTTGCGGTATGTGCTTGGTAGTATTGTTACTACTTCTCAAAAGACATTGGCAAACAGCGTCCAAAGAACAAATGGGACTCAACGGATTTGAAGCAAAGCTCTGAAAGCTGACACAGCACAAGTTACTGAGGCATGAGAAAGCATTTACTACGGAATGACTGTTTTTAGTACAGTACTCTGATTTTGAGTTTCAGCGACTGATCGCATTTTGTTAACGAAGCTCCGTATTTGAGGTTATTTTAAATATATCTCGCTGACTGTAAACTGAGCGATCGTGCAATTGGTTCATAGCGGGCAAATTTGTTGATATCAACCCCCATCCCGCCCACCCCCCCATACAGCGCCTTTGACTGGCTATCATGACTCATGGATGACGTAGGCAATAGCAGTGTTTATAAACATATTAGCCATGTGGACAGTGACCACATGGCTTGGCAGAATCCGCTAGCCAAACAAAAGCTGCCCCATATTGCAGCCTTTCATGGGGCCCACACTTCAAGCAGCAAAGATTTCAGAAGCGCAAGACATTTTAGTAATATAGGAGTCCATGCAGCTAACCTTCATGTAGAAACGACCTGCCGACTTCAGTTCTCCATTTTCTCTAAATATTACTCATATCGCATCATCCTTTAGTCACTTTACTTGAAAGTATATTTAACTGGATAGCCTTAAAAATTAAGAATTCTCCGTTTCCCTTGTGAAATTGTTGGCTACTATCTTTCGTGGATAAGCAGTGTTTTTTTTTGCAATTTCTTACAAAACGCAATCTCGCTCGCTACAACATTTCACTGTCACTCGCTACTACATTTCACGTCCACTTCCTAATCAGTCTAGCATTCTCTGACGGAAAACGCATTCGTCCCAGTCGCCGTGTAAATCTGGAATCAATGGGTGAATATCAGTGTTAAATACCCATACCCAGTATTATTTACCACTTGTGGTGTCCTTCTTCAAAACAAATTACTTCCTTGCATTGTACATCTGACAAGTATACTGTACAGTTCAACTCTGCAGTACATTAAGCACAGCCTTCCCTCCCCTCCAACTGTAGCAGCTTGCAAAACATCAGAAGACAATTACAAAGTGACAGCTATAACCTCTGTACAGCATTACCTCGCCCCCTCCCCTCTAAAAAAAATTACGCAACAACCATTTCACTGCAAATATGCAACACTTACCACACCAACAACATTGTTGCCTTACAAATGATTCCCAGCAAAAAAAAAGCCAGTCAACAACCAACACACAGTACAAAGGCTAAGTAAATCGCCTTGGATCCTCCTGACAGCTGTGACAGATTTATATTTTCAGCAAATGTTTGATACCTTTGAAGTTTTTTTCCTTTCCTTTTCCTACGAAGTTCTGGGATGGTCTTGCTTTTCACCTGCAATCCAAGGTTACAGATATTGGAATTAGTTACAGGATCAGATGTCACAAATTCCTACTGTAGCAAACCTTCAGAGAGTCGGATCAGAATGCAGGCGCAGGGGGAGAAAATATGACACACTGATAGCAAATTCTGTTTTAAACTGTCAGCCATTTTGAGATACTATAATTTCAAAATAAAACAAAAAAAAACACCCAGATATGAAAGTGGTTTCAGAGCCAAAGCATCGCGGACTAAAATGGTTCGCATTGCTGTTCAATAAACAAGAAGTGAATGATACCCACACGCTTCCTTGGCACGGGAATTCCTCACAGACAGCTGCTGCTTTCTCTGCTGCAAATCCTACAAGGTGGCCATCTTGCTTCCCTCTGCCTGCGCTCAGCAACCCACTACATCACTTTTTTTCTCTCGCAGGCTGCTTCTGGTGTCATTATCATATTGCTGGAAAGCAGTCCCTTGCTGCCAGTCTTGCAGACGTGCTGGGCATGCCATTTGCAACTGCAACCAAGGGCAAGCGAGCCAATCAACATGCAAGGCTAGTGACTTGTAAATTTTCTTCCATGCTTAAACCCACCTCCCCCCCCCCCCCCCCCAAACAAAGGATCCCTTATGTGGCCTTTACTCCACAACAGCAGACTGAAGTCATTTACAAGCTGTGGACTGGAGTCTCTGAAACACTGGATGTGGGCTTCTAACCCTGACAGCCAAACCACAACAAAAACTCCCAGCTGTTTGAAAAAATTAGATTAAGCATAACAGGGTTGTAACTATGATACCAAGGGAGGGGGACGGGGGGGACGTGGGGGTCAAGGGGGAAACCAAATCCTCTGTGTTTATTCACGTCACATTGCATGTAACCAAAGAAGGTTTTAACTTCAGAATACATGGGTCAGATGAGGATACAATTCAGCACAGATGCCTGCCCATCTAATTCTGCATTAGCCACACGTTGGCAACGCCAGTGAATACAAAGACATAGTTCTTTGGACTATTAATAAATACGTTTGGGATACATTGCAGTGAGCACTGTAGCCTCCTTTCACTGTGCTGAGTCTATGCTGAAAAACTGCAGTCCCCCTCCCCCTCCCTCATCTGCTGTTGTTGATCTGAATTTTCGACTGCATGCCTTAACCTTTACCTACGCACCACCTCTTTAGGCTCCATGCCAGCCAGATTACAGATGTGATACAATCACGAGAATTGGCTGAAATCTTAAAAGTGAACGGAAAAGTGCAAGATTGTGTTTGGGAAGGTATGTCTGTCTGTCTGTGTGTATTGCTTCCCACCGGAGATGTTTGTAGGCGCAGTGCCCTCTACTGTTGGCATTACCAAATGGTGGCATTCCTCATTTCTATTCCCTCAGGCTTTTTCGTTTCTCATCAGTAACGTTCTTAACGTGGGGACTGTGAATAAGATCTTATCTAAACACCAATCACTTCATTCAATCACTGACCAGAAGCAGCACATTTCGCCCACAAAAATACACAGTTGATCCACTTTGCAATTAAATTCTGCGAAGCGCCTTCAGACGTTTCAACGATGTGAGAAGCGCTATAACAAATGCAAGGAGTTTTATTATTAAAACCAATTTCTACGGAAGGCAAGATTCCTTTGTACAGAATAGAAAAAGCAAATCAGGGCTGTTTTGTGAAGCTCCTACAGTCAAATAGCCCACTGACATAATGCATAAAAAGAAATGTGTTGCAATGTAAAAAGACGCTATGGCAAATGCAAAGATTTCTCTTATTATAATTATGCCAACTGGTAACATTTGTAGTTTTACAATAGGGCTTCTACTAAAATGTATCCAAAATAAAATGTATACATACAAATTTACATTTAACTGCTTATACTAACTTTCATGTCAGCATGTGTTGCAAAGATTGTTTTTTTTTAGAGTTGATAGGTTTCAGTACCTAATATATTGCTCATGTTTCCTAAACATCACATCCCCAAAATTATTGTAAGTGAATTTCAAAAGGAACAAGTAACAATAATAATAGTTAGTTGTTGCCACTACAGTGTTGAAAATATAGATGGAAAATACCCAGACCATCAGCTGGAAATATACCTGATGAGTCTAGTGTTCGTCGATATTGAATTTTTCCGATACCGATATATCGGTGGGCTCATATCAATATATACCGATATTGACATCACCAGTTTTTTTTTACTCACGTTCCAAACCTTTACGTATGAATGGCTTGGGAGGGTTGTGCGCAAGTCTGATTGTGTTTGGTGGGGGGGGGAAGGGAAGAAGGGGGATGCGCGCGCATTCAGATATGTATGCTCTGCACCCAGGAGGTTTGCAACGCAGGCGACAAGGTCTGTTGAACTTCGTTGTTACTGTTTTTGCTGTTTGTTGTTGTTGATAGAGCCCTTTGACGCTTTAACAAAATTAAGCTCTTGTGTGCGTTGTGTCGTCAAGTACATTTGAACCTTTGGTTGTATATTTTCTGTATGCTGTAACGTGGCATTTGTTGATGATATACCGATATTTTGTGGATATACCACATATTTCATGGAATGTTTCGATATACCGATATATTAAAAATTCCAATATCAGTATATCGATACGAAAAATTATACCGATATAACCCATATATCGATATATCGCCGGACACTACGAAGACTCTGTGGTGGGAAGAAGGATTGATGATCGCAAAGTCTTACCTTTTTTTCTAGATCTACCTGGTAATCTCTCTCTCTCTCTGTGCATGCTCAAGAATGCATCAAAACAATCACACAGAGCTTTAGGAGAAGACATCAGTACAAGAGACAATTTTCACACAGAAAATGCTGTTTTAAAATTCAGGTTAAAAATTAATTCCTTAAACCCTCTGAGCTTTCCTACCCACCGCACTGCAAGATATCAAAAGACTAATACTGAGGAACAATAAATCTATCATCCCAGATTCAACTGCATCTTTTTACTAATTAATGTGTAGCAAGATTTGTTTAAAAACTGTTCATAAAAGGTAAAAAAATATTAAGTAAGTGCTGGTACCAGCTGTCTGACTTTAAAAAGATTTACCAGCACTCGTGGGCCAACTGAAACATCTTTATTTCCCAGAGTATCATCTACAAAGTTAACAGAAAAGAGCATTCTCTAGACCCCAAAGTTT
This sequence comes from Hydrolagus colliei, assembly GCA_035084275.1. NCBI lineage: Eukaryota > Metazoa > Chordata > Chondrichthyes > Chimaeriformes > Chimaeridae > Hydrolagus > Hydrolagus colliei. Next base: position 17,917,530 of record CM068748.1, read on the forward strand.
CATTGTTTACTCTCAGTGCAACCATCAAAGGATGTGTTCACATAGATTGTACAGCATCATTATTGTTTCCTCTGAGATTGCATTGCAGTCATATTTTGGATGTGATGTTTAGGAAACATGAGCAATAGATTTGTTATTTGTGAGACTGAACAACCTTATTTCATGTATAGCATTTACACAGCCAGCAGACACTTTCATTCTATGAGTCTTTCCTGAATCGAAAACTAGAAAACTACATTTAAAAATGAGAGATGGGTATAATATACTGTCCTGTCCAGTTCAATGTAGGCGTTTTGCCTGTAAAATATACAGTCTACTTACTTTACGATATATTCCGTGAAGCACTTTGAGATATCTCAATGATGTCATCAAGTGCTACATCAAATGCAATGATTATTACCACTATTATCATCATTAGAATATGTTAGAGATTTTGTAATTTTTTAAATTGTTATTACAGGTAAACTTTAAGCATCACACATCTTAATCAAAATTATGGCTATAGGAAAATAGCTGGATGTGATTTTTTTTGTCTGCTTTCTTAAGACATTATATCAGATGTTACTGTTACTTCAGCTCCAGTGATTGTCTGTTGTGTAAAGAGGCAAGTCCACAGAAACCAAGCCAAACTCGAGCAAAGCATCTGGCTCAGTTCCAATTTACTAGAAACAAACAAGAGTTGGCAAGTGCCAACTGGTCTTGCACCTGTAACTGAAACAGGAGGCTGCACTTAGAGGGTTACCTCAGGTAGAATTCCTCGTCAATGAATCCTGATATTGGATTATCTTTATGAAAATTCTATTTACAAATGCTTTCCATGTATCTTTTTTACTGATGAAATCAAACCAATATGTTAAACAATTGGGAGGATGGTAACATCTGAAATATTTCTGAAGGTTTCATTTGTAGCATTTGTGCTGAACGTTCAAATAGAGCTGGACACTTTTAGAACCTTTCTTATCTCAGAACAATTGAAAAAAGCTTACAAAAGGTAAACTTTAAGTAATTGTAGCATTTACCCACACTCATGGGACAACTGAAAAGTCTTTATTTGCCAGTGTGTTAACAACACTAACAAAAGGAGAATGCTTTGCTCCCCAAAGTTTCCTTCAACAAATTAAACTAAGTTAGTTAGCTGTTGTTCCATTGCATAACTTTGATGAATGTGATACAAAATAGTTTTCTTCAGTCAGATTATGACATCAAATGGTGTTGACCAATGTGGTAAGCATCACAAATGGAATGGAAGTAGAATTGCTTCCAGCCTTCACTAGTAACAACAACAACAACATGGATTTATATAGTGCCCTCCAGGCCAGACGGCGTCTCAGAGCGCTTCCCCAAGCGGATCCCGGGGCCGAGCCAGGGGGAGGGAATACTCCCATTATAGGGAAACAAGGACTGTTCTTCCTCCCTCTCATTCACTCTTGAGAGGCATCTTGTCCCTTTTCACAGTTGAATAAAATCACGAACCATGAGGGAACTGTCAGCTGGCTATTTAAATGGAAAGCATTTCATGCAATCCTATCGTTGCCTAACATGTTGGATCGGGCTTGGGTGGGTGCACTCTCCGATAGCAATTGCTGGGTAGTGATAAATAATAAGTGGAGCAATACTGCCAACATTTTATTTCCCTAGTCCAAGGGCACTGAGGCCAGTTGTAGCAGATTTGAACAATTTTAGGCTATTTTAATTTAAAATAAATGTATTATCCAAGGACAATTAAGACACAATGTCAAATTTAGTCATCCAAACTTGACTTTTCTATGACCTGTTTTTAAAGTGTGTAACAATAATGCTGACTGTGCCTAAAACATTTCCCAGTCTTTAATAATTAATCTTTTGATGACTGGTAAAAATTGTACTGCATATACTGGATGGAAAGGATTAGTAAGTGAATAGTGTGAAGTTATATGTCACATTTTTCAATTCTGAACTCATCTTGAATTTAGAAATTTATTTTAAAAAAACTTTGGCAAGGTGGGATTTAATATTATCTTGTGTAAATATATTTCACCCACAAAATATACAGTCAATTCCCTTTACTGTGAAGTATTCTGAGACTGATAAGGCGCTATATCAAATACAACAACAGCAACAAAAGTACATTTGTAGAGTGCCTTTGGAGGACGTCCCAAGGTGCTGAACAGTCAGGGATCTGTTTGGGGGGAGGGGAGGGGGGTTAGGATGAGGGAAGGGGAGGGGAGTTGGGATGAGGGAGAGCAGAGAAGGTAGGATGGCAACTGAAGTCACGGTTGAATCATCCAAAATAAAGATATAATTCACTGAAGAGGAAGGTCTTGAGACTGGTCTTGAAGGTGGCAAGAGAGGAAGGAAAGAGAAGGGATTATGGGATGGAATGCAAGGATTATTATAACTAATGGTCATTAAAACGGCAAATAAAAAGATAATGTTATTAACCACCCCATGGATAATACCATTAAACAACTTCCAGCACTGTCAAATCCAGCTCTGCAATATCAGATTGTGATAAAATCCTGTAAATAATGAGCTGCTGTGAGGCTCCACCTTTATATCATTAAACATAAAGCTTGATTCTTTTTATCCAACATTTTAATACCGATTAATTTGTAAACTAGTTCCTCAAGATATTACTAAATCCCAACTTGCAAATGTTGTTTTGGATTATTGCTTCCCTCCGATTACTAAATTCAAACTTCTGCTTTTGCACCCGAAAACATTTGTAACCACTTGATTGATTTCAAAAGTGAGGTGACAGTGGATGCAAAAGCTGAATCTGTGTGAGGATCCCTCTAGCCAATATTGAAGTGTAGCACTTGTGCCTTCTTGAGCACCCATATCACTGGTCTCTTCAACTAACAAGGAGTTCCACAATTAACTTTGCCTCCTAATAACCTATTGTTTTTGTGGCTCCAAAAATAATAACTTGCACACATGTAGTAGCACCTTTCGATGATGTTTGTATGATGTCTTGAAGTTCTTTACAGACTATGGGCACAAAATTCCTGTGATGTTTTTTAAGGCCTGATTTGGGAGACAACTGCTCCGTCCAAAATCACTTAAAAGGTATTAGTTTTGCACAAGAGTATTCCTGGATATTTCTAATTTTTCAACCCCATCAACTGGGCATGCTGTTTGCGAATTCAAAATAAAAGAACATGCAGCAAATATGAACAAGCAGACCAAACAAATTGCAAAGGAAAACAGTTAGTTTTGATAATCAGCATATTAATAAAAAAATAAAGTATTTACAATACTGTATTTGTATTATTAACAATATGCCTACCATGTATATATATATATATATATATATATGGATATAGTATCTATACCTAGTTGCCAACTGATGACTTCTCCTTTGTGCGCTCACTATCTTCATTCTTCCAATATATTGTCAAGTGAATTAACTGTGTATTTTGTGGCCAAAATGATAAATGGATGAGAAGAAGGCACTGGAGGTACAGTCAAAGAGATCGCTTCTTACGGAAGGTTTTGAAGATCAACTGAGGGCAAGCAAAGCAAAAATAATTTGGGGATAGAATTTCACAGAACTATGGACACAGTGCCACACAATGTGAGCTCATACTGTTACAGATGCAGATCAGCCAGTAAGTCACACAGCACTAGCCCTATAAAATAAAAAAAATCTGTAGACAAGGCGGGAGCGAGGGTGTTGGTGGTGGGGGGGGGGGGGGGGGGTGTGGGGAGGGAGAGAGGAGTAAAGCACCCACATTTGAAACATGACTGCGTTCCAGCCTGATACTATAATCTCTTCTGAATAAAACGAAACAGGCATTCACCACTAAAAGGAAGCTGTCTCACCCTTCATCGCTCTTTGCCATTGAGTTAAAAAGAACTTTGATGATATCCGACGTGAAAAGTTTACCGATTCAAAGCAGTCTGGAATCTCCAAGCCAGTGCAACCAACACAGTAACACTGTGTTCATGGCAAAATGTGACAGCAGTCGATGTGCTTGCTATGGGTGCCCCGATCCATATTGCAGCTGGTTTTCAATCTTTAAATGTTTGATTGAATACAGATAGTTTTTTTTTAAATGATACGAGAGCAGGGAGCATCGGGGGAAATATTTGCTTTACATGCTGTTCACTTCCAGACCCAGAAAGTTAATTCTAGTTTTTGTTTATGATGGAGTACAGGTTAAACCTGTTTTTTAAACATACGACACGCGGAAAAAAAAATCAGCCGAGATCTTAATTATAAAAACATGAAATATCTTATTTCCTCATGTCACATCCTCTTGTGTTATGCTCAGAAATCTCCAGTCAAAGAGTTGAGTCACACTGTTTCCCTTTGTCTCTGACACCAGTGTCAGTGAGAGTTGGGATGCTTTGACTTTGGACAATTAAAATTGGGTTAATTGTCCTTAGAACCACACATACAACTGGTCAATTTTTAAAGTTCTTTACCATCGATTGGTTAAAACAAAGTTATATGCATCATATTTTCAGACAGAGATTGACATTTTGCCCAAACGTTTACCCACAAAATCATTAGGACTGTAACTTTAAATATATCCTGTCAGGCATCAGGAGGTCCTTTCAACTATACCAAATGTGAGGTTATTTATTACTGTATTACTATATTTCCAATTTTCATTGCAGCACAAATCAGGAGCAGAGAGAATGTGGGTGGGGGAGGGTGGGGCTAGGTCTGTTTCATCTACACTGTGCACTCTGACTCCTGGATAGATAATTCTATTTTTTTTTATTTATGAGAGAGCACAGGTGCAGTCCTAACCCAATCCAGAGAATTTTAATAATTGAAACATGAATCACTGTTCCTCAGCACGTCATTGTATCACAGCCTCATGAGACAGCTTGTCTATGATATTGCAAAGGGTAGAAAGTTTCACTTTATTCTGTTAAGAGTACAAACTCTGCCTAAAAACATATCTACCCCTGTACTAGTCATTATCCTCTGCTCATCACTACAACCAAGAAGGGGGCCTGATCTATTCAGTTGTTCACAAACTGACACTTAATAGATTCTTTTATTCTTTAACTGGGATATGCACAGGACTTGAGAGCTCAGCATGTGGGAGCAAGAGAACAAACCCGCATCCCATCTCACTAACAAAAATCTCTCTAAAAAATCGTATCCCTCCCACACTCCAAATTATACTCCGTTTTTTGCCTGAATTCTGACTCCTCTGGTGGAAATACATGATGTGTCCAACCTTGTGCAGTATGATATTGCTTGGTGTACAGCTTAGTTCCTTGAATCTGCAAGCAGTGCTGCTGTGCATGTAGATAAGTTGAATGTATAGCATAAGTAGGTGTATGGGGGTGGGGGGGGGGATTGATTTTGCTGAAGTATTTCAAGGAACAAGTATTTAGTGTGGCTAGCATATCAGACCATCACAAGTAATATTTATCAACTGTTACAGTGGCAGAATTAACCCGGGAAGCTCTGTTTGAACCAATTACCGGATCAAAAGGACTGATACTTGAGCATTTATCAGATGCCATCTGGGTAAATATTTACCTGACTAATCTAGCATTTCAGAGCACTTGTGGCCTCACAGTACCAAACTCTGTAGGCCCATCAGCCCAATACTCCCCTGGCTCCTGTCACAGAGAGGATTCATTTCAAGATCCTCATCTTCATGCATGAATCCCTTCAGAGCCTAGCACCAACCTACCTCTCTGATCTTCTCATGTATCACCCCTCTGCCCGTTCAGCTGAAAGAGACCTAAGTGTACACTGACCCCTCCACACCACCATTGGTGGCTGTGCTTTCAGCCACTACTGACCAAGTCTCTAGAACTGTTCGCACAATCCCTCTGATTCTCCCCTCTTTATCTATCTTTAATTCACGCTTTAAGATCCACCTCTTTAAATGCACCTCTGGTCACTTCCCATTTCCCATCTTCCTTACTTTGTGTCCAACCCTATCTCTGTGCAGCACTCATTATTCTGACATTATTGTATATGAAGGATGCTATACGATTGCAAGTTGTTACTGTCATCCAGAATTTGGAAAATTGTTCAATACACTTAACTTTGAAGCTGATTTTCTGAAGTACTTAAATGAACTTGCATGATTTTTTGAATTGTGTCAACAAAGCATTCAAGAAAAGTATTATTATGTTACTCAAAATATTTTTGAAGAAAAACTTAACTGTATCAGGAATTGACACAACTGACATGATATAGTACAAAATAAACATATCATTCATTTAAAAAATGTAACATTTGTTTTAAAATAAATTAGAATTGAAGCTAAGTGTTTATTTTCATTACAAAAGTAAATTTCTAATACAGTTTGATCAATAAATGAATGTTTAACATGTATCATGCTCAGATATATTCCATTCCTTGTTTTGTGACAGATGCAGTCAGTTAAGTGATGGGTTTAGACATGGGTTTAGAGTTTAGATAGTCAGAGAGGGTGTGAGCTGTAAGTACTTGGATAAGGATTGATTATAATGAACAGTACACACAATGGCATTTAAGTTGCTTTTTTTTATGGCCTTTACCACAAATCCATCTGAGTCAGTTTGACCGAGAAGAAGGTTTTATCATCATCCCAAAAGTACTGCTATACAGAGCTGTACTGTTGTTGTAATGAATTGCATAGAAAACAGTGAAATAGGAACAAAAGGCCATCCAGCCCATCAAGCCCACTCCATTACGGAACATGGCATGGCCTACATACTATAATCTCACCTAATCCCATCTCCATATTGATTACTATTTTTACTTCCCAATTATGGATTCATTTAACTATTTATTTCCATAGACTGATTTCTCATCTATGGCTTTCTAGGGTCTTACGTTCCTGATTCATATAATTCTTTGTGAGAGAACAAAGATCTTCCTCTTCTCAAACCTGACCTTTTTTGTCCTTATTTTAAGATTATGTCCCTTTATAACTGATAGATTCTCAACTTCCTCAGTTCCTGAGAATACAACTGTAAGCTCTAGTTTAGTGCCTCATCCATGACATTGTTCTGCACTGCCCTTTCTCAAAAGCTAATATATCAATAAAAACTTGCATTTTATAGTGCCTCTCACCTCAGGTAGTGTCCAGAGCAGTTCACCCTGGCGAAGTCTTTAGACAGGATATAAATGGGGGGTGGGGGGGGGGGGGGGGGGAGGGTGCAAGGAAGAAGGATTGAGGGAGAGAGTTTCAGCACAAAATGGCTGAAAGTGATTATGGTGGAGCGTAGAGGAAAAGGGAGGCCAGAGCCAGTCGAGTGGAGGCAGCGGGTGGTGGAGTGAGGGGTAAGCAGATCGGATGGGTTGGGGAAGTGCAAAGGCATGGACAGGATTTGAAAACGAGTGAGAGGAACTTGAAATCATTTCATGAAACCAAGCCAGTGGAGCCTGGCAAGGACTGGTGTGATCATTGTTGTAATGAGTCACAGAGAACCACGTGTAGTACAGTACTTCAAGTATGATCTCACCAGTGCCCTGAACATTTTTACAGAATGTGTTAGTACTCGGTACATCAACATTTATTTTGTGATGTTTTGTTGCCAGGAATCTGTTGATGCAGTAGATTAACACACTACCGTACATCTGAATCGCATTTTGGTCTCGTTGCCAGAATGAGATATATATCACAAAGCTAGACAAAAACCTAACTCAGAATTGTACAAAGCTAATAATCTCTTTCATAGACTACAAGGATGGATTATGCAGGAACTGAAAAGTAGATGCTAAAGGCAGTCACCTTGAAGTGGTCAGGACACAACAAGTCTTGGTAATTGAGATTATAGGTGACATATGTTGGGGCAATAATATTTCTGTAGTGCTATAATTTACTATGGAGTCCTGCAGCTTTGTGGTTAGAGACTCATTTTGCAAGCGAGAGGACCTGGGTTTGATCCCTGGACAGGCTGAAACATTGGCCAAATTTCCTTACGCCACATGTCTCTGCTTTCCTAGCAGGAAGGTAGGAACTTACTGGTTAGTTGATTGGGGGGAATTGCTATTCAGGGGGTAATAATTCCTTTGAAGAACATTACTAATAATAACAATAATATCATCACTCAATCCACAACGGTTTGTGGGATATTGCTGAGTGCAATTGGCTGCCTTGTTTCACCCACAAAATGTACATTCAATTCACTGTTTACAGTATAAACTGTGAGACTCTTTGAGATGTCTAGAATACGTGATAAGGCGCAATATCAAATGCAAAGAGGTAAATTTTGAGACGTGCCTTGAATGAAGGAAGAGAGCAAAGTCAAAGGGATTCCAGGAGGAGAATTCCAGAGAACGGGGACAGAATGGCTGAAAGATAAGTCACCAATGGTGGAATGAATAAGGTGGGGACTTGAAGCAGGCCAGTTTTCGCTGAATAAATAATAATAAAAAATAATCCTTGCGTTTGATATAGCGCTTTTCACATCTTTTCTAGACGTCTCAAAGCGCTTCACACAATATACTGTAAAGTGAATTGACTGTATAATCGGTGGGTGAAAAAGGAATAAAGGGAGCATCGGGGGGGGGGGGGGGGGGGGGGGAGAATCTGAATATGAGAATGAAGATCTTGAATTGTTCATCCCCAATGTCTGAAGATGTGAATAAGAAAAAGAAAGGTCTGAGAATAAAGCGCTGAGGTATACCACAGTTGATCATGCGGGTTTGAGAGGATTATCCATTAAAAAGGAGATGAAATGGTGGCGGTGAGTCAAGTTGAACTTGAACCAGGAGAGGGCAGCCCCACTGAGCTGGATGTGGGAAAAGAGGCTGGTAAGGAGGGCAGATGCCTCTTCAAACGCAATTATTAAATGCATTAAAATTTGATCATTATTGACATGCAGCAATTTCCTAGATGAGCTTTCCTTATTTTCTTTCACTGGATACTGACATACAGGAAAGCAGCAGGGCTATCAATTTAAAACAAAATGTATGTCCTTGTCCTTTGTGATAGCCCAGGGAGTTTATTCAGTGAACCAAATAGACTGGAAAGTCCACATTTGGTCCACAACAATTTACAGCAAACATATTTTATACAAGCAAGTCAATCAACATACATGAGAGACATTTGGTACATCCTGTCTATGGAGCCCCAATGGAGCCATCTGTTCTACTTCCAATTGCCCTGTTCATTATCACTCAACAGTATTTGTCTTCAAGTATTTGCCCAATTTCATTTTAAATATTATGCTTCAACAGCTATTTGTGATGATGAATTCCATATTCCAATAACCCTCTAATGAGTTACAAAAAAACCTTACTATTTTTCATCTGGTACGATCCTAAATTTATTGATGTTTACATCTTGATTTGTTTACACTTTGTTCTCCCCTTCTCTGATCTATCTTTTCTTCTCTTGTAGGTGATGCTTTGTGCTTAGGTATAGTTCCACGAGTACTGGATCTATAGAAGCCAACAGCAACCTGTTCAATCATAGAGTATCACAACTGAACCAGATCCTATTCTTCCTTCAAGATCAACACAACCAAGGTCTCTAACAAGTAATCTTTTTTGGTCAACTGGATGTCTGAACATATGTGGAAACCCATCCCTATGCTTAAGAGTATCCAAACCAAACTGAGAATTTCATGCCAGAGCTAGATTGTTGGAATGGAATGCACCCTCTCTCCCTGGAGGGACACATCCCGCTTACCTCATTCCAGAAAGTATTATTAATAATAATAATCCTTGCATTTGATAAAGCACTTTTCACATCTTATCAACGTCTCAAAGCGCTTCACAGAATATAATGTAAAATGAATTGACTACATTCATAGGCAAAACATGACAGCCAATTGCATACAGCAGTGTCCCACAAACAGTCATGGATTGAAATGACCAATTTATTATTTTTTTCATGAGGAATTATTGTCAGGCATAATGGAGCATTCGATGGACAATTCGGTTTTTTTATTTCTCTCAAATAAGCTTATTAATGCAATATGGACAAATTACCCTAATCTGTTTTGCTTCACTTTAAAATAGTGGAGTAATTAATTCACGAAAAAGTTTGGCAAACCCTTCTTCCATGTTGTTCACAAAATGTTAACACTGCAAGGATTTAAATTACAACAAGAAACAAAGTCCTGCTAATCATAGTGATGATGCTAACAAACTAACACTTTTCCCTGCCCAAATACTTGATAATGATGATAGTGTTCCATGAACACAAACAACTAACTACAAGTGACAAAGCATTGTATTCAAACAATTGCACTCATTGAGTTTGTTTACACAATAATTGTTCCAAACCTAAAATGTTGCATTTCATATTTAGTTATTTTGCTAAAAATCCGCAAAGGGAACACATTGATACAGAAGTTTCAACTCTCCGAATGACGGCGCCACGTAAGGGAATCCCAGAATGACTTGAGGGTTAAAACAGGTAAAAGTTCCAATAAAACTGTTACACCCTAACCTCCAGAGAAATTAACAAAAACTTCAGAGTTATTATGTCTTTTGAGACATCTCAAAGCGCTTCACTGAATATACTGCAAAATGTAGTGACTGCATATTTTGTGGGCAAAACACAGCAGCCAATTGTGGACAGCAATGTCCAACAAAAACAATATTTTATATAGCAGATTATTAAATTATTTCTGCATTTCCTTAACCTTCAATCTTATTCTTAAGAATACTGGTCAAGTTTGCGTCCCTGGGAGTCAGAATTCAAAGATTAATGTAGTAAATAATTATATTGGTATCCAAAGTTGTTGACCTATATCAAAACCTCTCCAAATCAACATGTTGATGGATAACCATGAGTCTGGTTGAAAAAAGATGTGAAAAGGATCCCATTTGATTTGTGAAGAATTACAACAACAACAAAATTACATTTGTATAGCACCTTTCACGTCGAGAGGACGTCCCAATTTCAAGGTTTGCATGGAGTCCTGTAGCTCAGTGGTTAGAGCCTTGCAAGCAAGAGACAACAACAACTACTTTGATGTATATAACGTCCTCCACACCAGATGGTGTCTTAGAGCGCTTCAAAGACCTGGGTTCAATTCCCAGGTTAAAACCTTGGACAAGTTTCCTTACTCCACATGCCTGATAATAATCTTTTGAGAAAAAAATCAATAATAAATTGGTCATTTCAATCCATGACTGTGGGACACTGCTGTGTGCAATTGGGTGCTGCATCTCGCCCACAAATATAGTCAATTCACTTTACAGTATATTCTGTTAAGCACTTCAGATGCCTAGAAAACGTGAAAAGTGCTATATCAAATGCAAGAATTATTATTTTTATAATCTTTCCTTTTGTAGCTTTGGTTCACAGCTATTTGCAACTCTGGTCTGGTTTTGATATTCTTCAGTGTGGTGATGAGGTTGCTACATCTATCAGACATTGACTGACCCCCAAAATTCCTTCATGCCAAGACACTGCTAAATTCTGATCAACGAGCTCATTAGACTTTTCATTCTAATCAATTTGCAAATTTCAGTTGTAAATGAATGATGAATAGAGAGAGGACTGTATTAGAAACCTGTTTTTCATCACCAATAAAGTCACTTCAAAGAATGTGGACAAAAAAAGGAAACAGTATGTAGTTGCAAATAGCTTCACAAGATTAGTTTAAGAATATATCCTACTTTCATAACAAGATTTGTGAAAGAGAACTCAACCAAGTATAACAGCAGCTAAATTAGGATTTTGTAATATTCTTGGAATTTAACTCTTCTGCAAAATGAATAGCTTCATTATTTGTTGCATTACAGAGATGGTGTGCAATTTACAGATGTTTGTGTGTGTTGGGGGGTGGGGGTGCGGTGGTGTGGGGAAAGAGAGGGAAGGAAATGGATCCAGGAGAATTTCAGAGCTCTTTAATTGAGCCAATAACCTATACCCTTGAAGTGGAATGAGTGCAGGAAGTATGGTACTTGGGATTCATTCTAGCACATAAAGAGGACCTGGTGGCCCCAATGTGTTATAGCACCACAATCAACACTGTGGAAAGCAGCCAGATTTCAGAGCAAGGTCCCATGGTGGAATAAGCTTGGTAGATCTTAATCCAGTTTCCAGTGGGCATGAGTCCACAACACAACAATGCCAGCAAATTTGTTGCTAATTGGTGTCTAATTCTGCAATTTACTCCTGAAATGTTACCTAGGTGAGCAGTCATATCTGGAACTCTAGGTTTATTAGACTCCCAGCACTCTAACATAGTTGATGTATTCACATGATTTGTTTTAATGGATCCATTCTATTACATTATTAGTCTAATTATTAGTCTATTTGTTGTTGGTATTTGCTTGAACAATTCAATATTTTACTTCCATATTCTGCGCTGCTTAAATTGGACCCAAATAATTTTGTAATTATGCAGTATGAACCAGGCATTGTTTCCTCAGGATGTTTCTCTCCTATGAAGAGCAATGGAACTGTTTTTCCTCCTATACATACAAAGATTCTATCTCTCTACCACAAATAATAATAATCCTTGCAATAGCAACAACAAAATTACATCCCAAAGTGATTGACAGACAATATTTCAGACATGAGCTGGGGGGGGGGGGTGGGTGGGTGGTGTGGATTGGGGAGGTTGGAGGGGTTGGGGTGGTAGGATGAGTTGGGGAACGTGAAGTAGCCGTAGCCCGCTGAGTGAAGAGAGCGGGCAGGTTGATAAGAGGTCGCAGAGATAGGGGGGAGCAAGGCCATGGGGGGCTTTGAAGGTGAGTACCAGGATCTTGAATTGTATCCTCTGTGTGATGGGAAGCTGGTGGAGTTGGGCGAGAATGGGGTTGATAAGAGTCATGGAGTCCAGTGTGGGAGAGGACACGGCCTGCAGAACTCTGAATGATCTGAAGCCTGTGGAGGGAGGAGTCCCGATGTGAAAGGTGCTATACAAAAGTAGTTTTGTTGTTGTTGGGGAGACCGACAAGCAAGGAGTTGGCATAGTCAAGCCTGGATGTCATGAATGCATTTATGAGAGTTTGTGTTTGATATAGCGCCTTATCACATCATCGAGAACATCTCAAGGCACTTCAGAAAATATACTGTAAAGTGAATTGACTGCAAATGTTGTGCGTGAAATGAGTGCAAGACCTGCAGCAAATTTATTGCAATTTTGGCAGTTAGCAAAACCAAATGTGCTGTATAAATGGAGTTAAGTCAAGGGGAATTGTGCTGAAGCCACAATACTAACACCATCTGGCGATGATGGGATTCAGGAGCAGTGCATTTTGTACACTCTGTCATATTAATATGGTGGGTGCAATTTGCATTGGGCTTACTGCCCCTCAGTCCATTTAAAGCTTTGGGCAGTCTAACAGATGAGCCCAGTTCTTTAATAACATGAAACATACCCAATTTCTGCATGTTTGCTTTGTAAACCCTGATCAAATAAAACATATTAATAATAATAATCCTTATCACATCGTTGAGGCGTTTCCAAGAGCTTCACAGAATATACTGTAAAGTGAATTGACACAGGCAATTGCACACTGCAGTGACCCATAAACAGTCATGCATTGACTGACCAATTTTAGAAACCTTTTTTTAACATAGGGTAAGAATTATAGAGCTTTCTACTGTGCATCATTATTACTGATGCCCAGTAATATTAAGAGAACAGGAAGCTTGTTTTCAAACCTCTACCAATTTCAATATTGGCTACTCTTAGAGGCAAGAAATAGTAGCCCCCAATAACGACCCTCTCTCACATTTGCCTTCTACAATTGCAAGGCTGCCACAGACTCAATCAAATGCCTCATTCTGCCTGATACAATAATAATAATCCCTTACATTTCATACATGCGTCATCTTGTCAGAACGTCTCAAAATGCTTCACATGATTAACTAAAAGGTGCAGTGATCTGTACGCAAACACAACAGACAATTAGCCACATCCTACAAACAGCCGCAAAGTGAATGACCAATTTTACACCTGGGGGATTTCCACCTTGACGGGAAAAACTGAAGGGAAATGTAACGTGATTCATTTTGGCAGAAAAACAAAGGAAGCGAGTATATAAAGTATCTTGTGATGAGCAAAGGAATTTGGCAGAGCAGGTGCACAAGTCCTTGAAAGTAGCAAATAGTGCCATTACGATGTTTAATGTTCCTGAACCTGAACAGAAAGGTGGGACCTTGATTCACATTGGATCTATGATTCAAGAGAATTCACACTCAAATGGAGTCAGCCTGTATCTCTCCCAAAACAGATAAGTTATCATAAGCAAGATTACTCTCTGAAATTATACATCAATAAAACAATCTTCAGACTTTTTGGCAGAAGTACAGACAATAAATTGTGCCATGATTCATGAAGCAGATATCTTTCAAAGCACTAAAGAAAACTGTACAATGAACAACGCAATGCTGAATCAATACCCTGATTGCAACTCTGCCCATTTACACAAAGAGATGCCGGGTCTAACACTATTTCTAAAATATTCAACAAGCCTCACGTAACACTTTAGATGGCAGTTTAATAAAATGCCAAATAAGTATTTGACGTGTTTTGAACTTTTCCTATCGGAAACTCTATTTACATAAAACCATAGATAATACACTTATTTATAATGGAAGCATCACCAAATGAGTGTTCCATTCCCAGGTACATTTACACATCTTTTGCTGCTTGTCCAGTTTTAAATGTTTCACAGCACGCTACCTAAAACAACATTATGATGAATTGTCACATTCAGAGCAAGTACAGTACAGTATTACTACTTGTAAATAGTGGTGCGGGTTCAATTGTCTGAATGGCCTGTTCCTGTTTCTATGGGGGCAGCAGGATTAAAGACAACCAACTGGGTGAGATCCTGCACAGTTGGGGAGGTGGTGGGGAGAAAATGAACAAAAAATGACTCGCAGCTTTCCTACAGCAAACAGAAAATGTTTTTATCAACACTTTTTTCTGAAAGCAGTGCACTGCTAACTTGCAGGAAACAAAATAGTGCTATTAAAAGTGGGCAATGTTTTAATGAGAGATTGATTTGCTGCCAGAAATTAAAAAGTGCGAATGCGAACATAGGGAATTTGCCTGTGCAACAAATCCTCAGATTAAATTTTGTGGAGGTTTTATATATTGTGTTAAACATTTTATATATTTTTCTAAGTGCACAGAGTATCTCATACATTTTTAGTTCTTTTTATGGTCTGATGATTTTACAGGACATTTTATGTTTCGTTAGTAATTACATTTCTTTCGGTTAGAGGTAATTCAATTATTTGCCATAAACTGAACAGGTTTTATCTTCAAAGAATTATGATTAAAAACAGAGGAGGTAATAGAGCCCCCTTTTTCCTTAACATTTTCATAAACTAACAAAGGACTGAATTACAGACCAGTGAGACTCCACATGTTCAGCATCGTTGGCTGTTAATGAAAATAAATGATTACCATGCACCAGTAGTTTGATTTGCATTAAACATTACCCAAGTAGCAAACCTGTATGCATGCCAGCTACTTTCCCTCCCTGTGCCTGCCTCCCAGCTGCTGGGAAGACTGAGGCCCAGGATTTACCAGGAAGCAGATCCACATGGCAAGAGCTTGCGCTACAGCTGCTGAATCAGGCAAATCAATACCAGCAGAATGGTCTGTATACATAGAGATTGCAGGTGGCCATCATCCCTGCAAATTGTAACTCACTCCGAAGAAGTCATGAGCTTTTTTGTTTATTCTGATGAAAACCTTCAGCTGGAGAGGGAAAAAAAAGCTTTCTTAAATTTGAATGAATCATATGCCAAAATTAAAAGCTGAAAGTATAATTCACAATTCATCAAATCAATTTAATGGGAACCAGATGGTGGCTGTTAATGCAGAGTGGCCTTATCAATTACAGACATACTTTGCTCCTGCCTTTATCATCAGCTGTTTACCCCCAATGGCATTTCCAGTCATATTTATCAAGGCAGGAAAATTACTTTGTTTCTTTACTTCCCTCCCTGAATTATGTGAAAGGAGACACTCCCCAGTATCATTATTCAGTACCAACTAGTCCTGTAGCTCAGTGGATTGAGTAAGCTCAGTTATACTCAGTTAGCGTGAGTCCTGTGTTTCGAATCCAGGCAGGTCAGGGCGAAACCTCGGGCAGTTGGCTGCCGCGATTTGCCCACAAATATCCAGTCAATTCACTTTACAGTTTATTCTGTGGCAGCGCTTTGAGACGTCTAGAAGATGTGAAAAGCGCTATATCAATTGCAAGGATTATTCTTATTATTAACTACCATAGGATTCCTGAAACATTGAAAAGTCTTCGGCATGAACAAAAAGCTCATGACTTCTGAGAGCCAGGCTTATTTCCTGCAGTATTTGGTATTCAAATGTGGAATGTAAGTGATTCCCCGGGGTAAAGAATGGCTAAGATTAGCGCTAAGTCATACCACTAAACTAATAAATAGTACTGTACCAACAGCAATTGTACCAACAATTAATTTGTTTATATTGATTATCTTAGGAGTGAGGCTACAGACAGTATTTTTCCTGGCCAGTATTGAGAAAACAACCTGCCTGGTACATCCATCAATCACTTGTTCTGAGTTTTCCAATTAACAGTGAAGTCATTTAAAATGTTTAAGCCCTTCAGCAACTTGGGACGTCCTCCCGACATGAAAGACGCTCCAGAAATGTAATTTTGTTGTTGTTGTTGTAAGGCATTTCTGATTTACATCACAACATAAACAGCCTACTGTAATGACAAATACTTTTTTACTTCCAAGCAGAAGGAAATAAACAGGAGTGACTTCATTCTTCAACCTGCAAAAAGAGACCTTACTTTTCGGTTAATTGTCTCTCTTTCCAATGACAACTGGTTCTGCCAATGTTAGTAAAATTGAAAACCCAACATACATTTACAGAATGTCTAAAAGAGCTTTACAGAATTGAATTACAGTAATTAGCAATGGAATGAATGCTGTTGTGAAGGTAAACATGCAACTAATTTGTGCTAGCAACATCCTTCATCAACAAACTATTCTGTTCGGTTTGAATACTCTTAAACATGATGATGGGTTTCCGTGCTTGTCAGATACCCGGCTGTCCAAAAACAACCAAACAAACTACAAAGAGATGAGTAGCCAATTAATTAGATTTGTTGGTCTGAATCTTGCGGCAACATAAGCCAAAATAAGCAGTAAGAAAATTCCACTTTGAAAAAAAGGAGGGATGGTCCCTCCACACCCACCTACCACAACCAAAAAATTACATTTATAGTGGCATTCAGGTCGGGAGGATGTCCCAAGGCGCTGAACGAAGCGGAGAAGATGTAAATCAATGGGTCAATTAAAAAAGATTGATCTGTAAATAAATAGAACTAATTTGTGTTTCAAAATAAATGTTGCTCTGCAGCCAATCTATGAGAGCAATATCCTAATCGACAATGAGAAAGATGTAATGATTACAAACACTATTGTAATTTGAAGAATACCAACAAAGCAATCAGAAAGAAGAAAACTCTACCTTCCTTCAGTGCCTCAAGCCACTGTAACCAGGTGTGCTACTTCAGGTCACTCTACCTTAGATAATGTTTAGGAACACACCTCTTTTGTTAGATAAATTGACATTGAACACAGTATCTTAAGTGAATACGCTTAAATAACAGGTCCTTTTGACCACTGTCCTTTTATGTATCACGGCATTCATATACGGTTTTGGAAATATTGTGGATTTCAGAAAAAAAAGGGAATTGCACAGCTTTAATACTCGCAAGAAACATCATTCACAGCACAAAATATTCCCTTTTTGTACAAATGCAGATGAGTAAAAACTACAATTAAAAAAAAATGTATTACAGAACTTACCATACATGCAGTCATTACATCCAGGCTTAACTACGCAAACTCCCTGCTTATCAGCCTCCCCACCTTCTCCCTCCATAGGCTGTACATCATCCAGAACTCTGCAGCCTCGTGTCCTCTCCCGCACCAGGCTCCATAACTATCAGCCCTATCCTTGCCCAATTCCACTGGCTTCCCATCACTCAGAGTTCAAGATCCTGGTTCTCACCTCCAAAGCTTTCCATGGCCTTGTTTCCCCACCTCTGTGACCTCCCAATACCCCTACCAACCTGCCTACTCCCTTCACTCAATGGGCTCTGCCTTGCTTCACATTCTCCAGCTCGCCCACCCCAAAATTGCAGGTAGATCACTCCCAATCTCTGGTACTCCATCCCTGCACTGTATGTTAGTTGTATGGGCAGAGTTGAGAACATTTAGGAAAGCATCTACTGTATTTGGAACTACAGTTGTAAGCTAAACAAGGAACTAAAGGGCCAAGGTGTCAGCGACATGGGTAATTATCCTGCCCAGAGTTCGGATTTTAAAGAAAGGTATTGTCTTTATAAGCTTTCAGACATTTTTTTGTTCAATTTGTTGGCAAACGCATGATGTAAAAACCATGTCGCAATGTGGTTCAATTGTTTTTGAACAAAAATGATGCATCACTCTCATCTCTTTCCACCAACAAAAATGACCAAACAACAACAACTTTGATTTATATAGCGCCCTCCACGCCGGACGGACCAGAACAGGATTCTTCCTCTATATATTAAGAAAGACACATAATGATACACCCAATGGAATTCAACGGCCTGAGAAAGATCTGGGTGGAGAAGAGGAATGTCACTTTGTATGCGCAGGATGCAGGACAGAGGCAAACTATCACCCAAGAACCCATCGATAGCAAACAAAGTGTCATTTCAGTGTGGAAATACTACACGTAGCGATCAGGGTTGTTTTATTTGATTGCATCTCTCAAACAGTATGAGCAAGGAGCAGTCTCATAGACTGAACTTGTTTGAGAGGTGTCTATACTCAACAGAAGTAAAGCTGAGTGATGTATGAGCGCCAGCCTTACGTACCGCTGGAATGTGTCCTTCTCAGCACCTCACATTTCCTGCCTTTACAGACCTGACGGCCAGTTTTGTGGTTCTTGCAACAGTTCCACTTTCTGCAGTCGATCTTCCTGAGATAAGGCCGACACAGCCCACACCTTCGGTGCATCCCCCTCAACCGTGCCCTCCTCTCTGCATCTCATGTCCCATGCGATTCAACTTCTGAGAAGGCCACATGGTCCAAGTGATTGGCTGGGCTGGGGCTCTCAGAGAGAGTCACCCAGTGCTATTTGCTGTGCATCTCCGAAAAGGGTGACTGTGGCTCTTTGCTCCACTAAGTTTCTACTGGGTCTCAGGAATTGTGATTATTTTCTCAATGCCAGCAGCACCAGAGAGCGCGCCCTCAACCACACCACCCTTTAGAGACAGCGGCCACTCAAGAAGCCTTGGTGTTCTCTGTAGCTACCAGGCCGCTCAGTGGGCTTATCATAGGAGATTTTAACGCCGAGACTGAGACATGACCTATCCCGAGACATAGCAAGAAGCTACAGGCATCGGATCGAGACAGGATGCATGATGCATTCCGCTCTCACCCTCTTTAAACTACCAAGAGCTTTTTGGGGTTGGGGGTGGGGGGGGGGGCACAAGATTGAATCAATTTACTTTGAAGTCTCATATTTTCTGTCTTTCCTCACAGATGCTGTTAAAAAGGAAAAGAAACCCAGTAATGACAGTTTTCACCTGTCCTAATGTACCGTGGCGGCCAATATAAGGCAATATAATACACACATGTTTCAATAATCCGGCTTGATCCGTTCCTAAAAGTGCAGTTATAAGCAAAATGGAAGGTTTTTCTGGACACTATACAGTACAACAGTTTTGTACACACTAGTACCCATAACTTTTAAAAGTTAGCCTAGTACCAAACCTTCCTGTTTTAAAATGAATATAAAAACACTGTAAATCACCAATACAGAGATAGACCATTTTTTGTTAAACGTACATTTTTAAGCACAGTATTGCAAAGCGTTTACTATTTCAAAAAGGCAGTATTTTCGTGGGAATCCTTGCAACAGTTTCAACATCCGAAATAACTGGTTGAGCGAGCATTGGGTGGTGAGTAAAGGGAAGGTTCCCTCTGAACAGAGCGCTCGACCCAGATAGGAATATCCTATATGGAATGCTGAATAATCGGAATAACGTCGGATAGCATCGTTTCCGTATCATTTGGAGAAAACGACAAAAAGAGCATGTTTTGAGCTGAGCATAAGTGGGCTGTGAGCGTCAAGCCAACCGTGTTCGTGTTGTAATTTTGGGGGGGGGAATTATTGGAATGATCGCATGCACCTTATCTGGAATAAATCCCAGCGAAGTTCATTTCGGTGTCTGGGTGAAGTTGGGTCTGACCGACATGAGCAAATACTCCAGAGAATTCTCCCCATCTCCCCTCCTGTGGTGTGCCAGTCACACTGTCAGTGTGTGTGTGTGTGTGGGGGGGGGGGGGGGGGGGGGGGAAGGGGGTGTCTGGCAAATACAGATGAATTGTCAGATGATAATAGGAATGAGAAGAATCCTTGCGTTTGATAGCTAGACGCTTTTTTCAAAGTTCGGCTGTCCTTGGCAGAGAGAACAGGTGATGTGATGTCTGTGCGTGTGTGAGTGTGTGTGTGTGTTTGGGGGTAAGACTGTTATCTCAGCAGACGGGTGGGTTAATACTGTACAAATGGCAATTACACATTCATTTCACGCACTGTTGTCAAACATATGGTTCTCTGTGCGTCTGATTAAACTGGCTCCCTACCCCACAACAGACTTCCTCGATCGGCCAGAGGAGAGACCAGAGACAGAGACAGACAGAGAGAGACACTTTCTAAACTTTGACGCGCTCCCTCTGTAATGAACTCCCGCAGCGATGGGTTAGACTCGCGTTATATCAAAGGGTGGTTCACAGACAACTCCTTCACAGGGAGTTTAACACGAGTTTAATATGTGTCGGTGGTGGGGGTGGGGGGGAGAGGGGGGGGGGGGGGTGGGGGGGGGGGAGAGACACTAATCAGCGGGACAGTGCACTTCAAAATACACAACTTAAATGGAATTAAATCAAGAGCGCTGACCCCGAAACAGCCCCTAAAGCCAAACATGCACAATTCGGGCCATCAAATAACACTAACTAAATGGTATTAAAACTTATTGTGGCAAGGATCCCTGCTACAGACAGATACACACACACACAGAGAGAGACACACACACACACACACACACAGAGACACAGACACACTCAAGAGAGACACAGACACACTCACAGATAAACACACACACACACAGACACAGAGAGACACAGACACACTCACAGATAAACACACACACACACAGACAGACGGACGCACACAGAGGCTCGGGGTTTGCTGTCCACACTGATGACTTTGCGCCCCTCTTCATGAAACATAACCTTTTGCTAGTAACACATTAGGGATGTAACGTTTTGCCACAGAATCGTGTGTTCGGAACTTTTAAGTTCCATTGGAGCCCGAGGGCGGCGTGAAGTGAGCCGCTGGCTTGTGTTAGAATCAGTTACAGTGATGTCCACTCTGTGTGTGTGTGTTAACATGGCACTTCACTGCACCTCGGCCGATGCATTTTTACTGAGACACAAACAACGGCTTGTCAAAGGATAACACATACAATACATATACATACACATACACATGTAATATACACCTATACATACCGGTGTGATGGCGAGCGTCTCTGTCAATGAAGCCGAAGCTCAAGTGAGAAGCGATCTTGCTCTGTTTGTAACATGAAACATGTTGCCGTCTGCAGAGCCCGGCACTGCCTCTCTCACACACACACACACACCCCCCCCCCCCCACACACACCCCCCCCACACACACACACCCCCCCCACACACACACACACACACACCCCACACACACACACCCCACACACACACACCCACACACCCACACACACACCCCCCCCACACACACACACACACCCCCCCCACACACACACACACACACACCCCACACACACACACCCCACACACACACACCCACACACCCACACACACACCCCCCCCACACACACACACACACCCCCCCCCCACACACACACCCCCCCCCACACACCCCCCCCCCCCCACACACACACACACCCCCCCCTACACACACACACCCCCCACACCCCCCCCACACACACACCCCCCACACACACACACACACCCCCCCCCCCACACACACACACACACACCCCCACACCCCCCCCCCCCCCCCCCCCACACACACACACACACACACAGTGTTAACAGCGAGAGCCGCGCAACAACAGCAACGCGGCGGCGGCGGCGGCGGCTGTCAGGACGATCATTAACAAGGTGTTTTAAACCCACAAGGTTGAACTAAAACGCACTTTTGTTTGAGGGCGGAGGGAGGGTTCGGTCTCTTCGAAACAGTCGCTCTCCTCCCCAGCCAGACTCCGCTAAACTCTCACTCTCTTAATGGACGCTTTTCAGCCGACGCCCGCAAACTGCGCGATGGAGTTTTGTCTCTGGCAGAACTGGGAGCCCCTCCCCCCTCCCCCCCCCCACTCACACACTCACACTCACCTCCTCCTCTAAATTTGCTTTCATTAAGTTTGTTTCACAACCGGGACATTCAATTCTCAATACTGACCGTGGTTCCCACCCACACCCTCCAGTCAAGTCTCTCTACCAATCAGTCCCATGTTAAACAGCAACACTCACAGTAGATACAGTCAACTCACTGGCAGTATATTCTGTGCGGGGATTTGAGACGTCTAGAAGACACTATATTTGAGACGCCTGGAAGGCACTATACCAAATGAAAGGATTATTAATATGGTTGTTAAACGGTTCCCCCCAAACTGAATGCAGTTGAAACCCTGAAGTTGTCTGGTATTTAACAAGCACGCGCTTCATAACAATTTATTCTTCGGAGTTTACACCGAAACACCACTTCCCTATACATAGGAATATAGGATCAGGAGGAGGCTATTTAGCCCCTCCAGCCGGTTCCTCAATTTTATTAGGCATTAGATCTGATCGTTACATATAATTATGTAATACACACGTATACACATCAAAGATAGCTTATGTAAAGCTATAAACAGGACTGATATGTTCTCAATCTGGAAGTCTGAATTGGAGTTGGGATGGGATCTGTGTACATCATAATCATTTAGTCACTCAATCTACAAATGTTTGTGCGCTTGGCTGCCACGTTTCGCCACAAATATACAGTCAATTCACTTTACGGTATATTCTGTGTAGCACTTTGAGATGTCTAGAATCCGTGATAAGGCTCTAGATCAAATGCAAGGATTACCATTGTTATCTTGAAATAAAATCCATCGTTACATGAATTGCTGGCCTTGTGTTCAGCCTGGTATTTATTTGTGGCCGATGTGTTTGTGGAAACAATCAAATGATGGTACAAACATTGAGGGAAACGATATTTTTCTTTTTAAAAAGAGAAGTCTCCGTCGAGTGTATCTATTAAACCTGCCCTTAACCGCAATGTAAATGTTATTGAAAGGCATGACTGGCAGCATTTGTATACAGTATGCAGCTGTTATCATGAAAGTGACACCAAGTTCTTCAGACTTTGCCTGCTAACCAATAACAAATAAAAACAGTGTGCCCAAACCTCTTAAAATACTGTCATCAAATCCTTTCTAATGTATCAGCAGCATATTTAATTGTTAATAACTACCATTCAAATTGCTCAAACTGCATCACACAAGCTTGAGTGTCAGTCTGGTGTGTGGATTTTGCTAGTCACATTCATGATTGTTTCTCTCTGCAGTGAGTTGGCTGGTAGCTACTGCCTGATTAGACCCTCCCTGGTAATGGTACAGATTACTGGGTGCCTGCCATATCTAATGTGCCAATCGCGTCTGTTTGGCGGGAAGTCTCTGTGGATTCCAGCTTTTTATTAAAAGAGAAAGAGAGAGAGAGAAAGCTCACAGATTGTAGCCAGACTGCTCACTAGTCAGCCGCAGACACCAGATATAAAGGGTTTAGCTTGCCTTTTAACCACTTGTTTACGGTATTATGCCTCTCCCCATATCCGCTTTCACATCCACACT
Source organism: Hydrolagus colliei (assembly GCA_035084275.1). Classification (NCBI taxonomy): domain Eukaryota; kingdom Metazoa; phylum Chordata; class Chondrichthyes; order Chimaeriformes; family Chimaeridae; genus Hydrolagus; species Hydrolagus colliei. The sequence continues at coordinate 17,941,354 of CM068748.1, forward strand.
CCCTTTGACCATTTTTGGATGATGCTGGAATGATTATTCTCTGATTTCTTACGGGAATTCACTGAACCCACCTGAAATTATCTGCATCATCGATGGTTGTTTTTCCACAGTGCTCATTTAGAAAAATCAAGTAACTAATAACCAAATAAGCTGTATTAAAAATTGGATGTTTACATTGAAGTCATATTCAAAATGATAGAGAGAAACCTATCAGAAAAGCTGGACACATTGCTAAACAGGAGTCACAATGAAACTTCACTACAATGTTTAATTGTCTCTTGGTTACAGCCACTTCAGAAGTAGTTAGCATGTGGCTTGGCTAAAGTCTTGGTTGATTTTGCCCATAAAATACATAGCCAATTCACTTTAGAACATATTCTGTGTAGCACTTTGAGACGTCTTTTGTGTAGTGACAAGGTACTAAACCAAATGCACAGATTATTATTATTACTAAGTACAAATAGTTGAAGAGGAGGAGAAGAAATGATCAATTCTGAATCTACACATCCGGAAAAATTATGTTTTCTGAAACTGTTTGATACGGTTCATTCATTATAAATATACTTTATCTGTTGATTTAACCTATATTATGATTGTAGGAATCATCAGAATGTATGCCAGGGGACTGATTCTGACAATATTAAAAGAATCTCAAACACTTTTTTTTTATGTTTTAATGTTTCTCACATAATACATGGACTTTTAAATAAAATACCTTGAAGAACCTATCTGAAGCAGCCCTCATTCTCATGCGTGTTGAGAAAGATAGTGGTTTCCACCCCCACCTCTTGGTTAGTGGTTCCACTTCCAACCTGGATGTCTCTCATTTCAATGGCATTTGGAGAGACAAGCACTGAGAGAAAGGGTGGGGAGAGATAATCCCCAATGCTGAGATAATGACTACCTGTTTACTGATGGAAGTGGGTTGGGCGGGGGGTTTAGAGATGCCTTTAAATTTCAAATGCTTGTTTGCTTTAAAATAAAATCACAACTGTGTATCGGCAGTTTACAGACCTGAGAAGAGTGAATAAGCAGTGTTCACCAGTTTAAAAATGCAGTGTTTGGGTCCAACAACACCATGCTTTCTTGTTTAACATTTCCGATGCTACTTGCAGACATAAGATGTTTTATTTTTCAGGCTTTAGAACTGAACCTGCGCAATTTAACAAAAAACAGGCGTAAGTCACCCAATTTATTGCCATAAGCTCAAAACAGGCACAGGGATGCAGCAAAACTAACTAAATAAATCATGCCATCCGCTGTGAATTGCATTTTTCAAGCTTTTCACACTTAACCCTTCTCCACTCTGGTCAGGGAAACGGTTATATTACTGGCTCTTATCCAAACTTGGACATATCGCTGGTTAGTGCAGAAAAATAAACGTTATTAATCTGGAGAACACACTAAGACAGCGTTCTATTAAATAGTCACAGGAACACAATGTTTTAGTTCTTGAGCCAACAAGGGACAGCCACAAAACTGTGTAGAATGTCAACACTGAATAATTGGTTATTAAATATAATGGTTATCGCTAGTTAACAAATAAAGATAATGAAATGTATAATGAAATGCATGTTTTTTCTAAATTATATTTCAGAAAGGATGTGATGTGTTGTTATCTTTCTGTATTAAATGTTTTTAGTTGTTGCATATAATAATATACAGTACCAGGTCGTAAACCTTACATTTACAGGCTCTCTAAATTAGTCCAAGATTTAGATTATAATATTCAACTCATGCACCCTTTTTGCTGAAACAAACCTTTAATATTTCAGTAACAAAGCTGCCCAGATATCACAATAAATTTTATTCATATAATAAGAATGTATGTAAATAAATACATTTGAATAAAAACACTGGTTTGAACACTGCCGTTGCTATTCTTAATGCTTGGAGACCATAAATAATTGTAAACCAGTGGCAAAATGCATCATCTGAGTGACATAATTACAAATACAGTATATGTAGAGCTTCCAAATACCATATACAGTATGTATTGTGCCAAGGGAAACACTCTTAAAATTTTATTCTGCTTTGGGCCCCAGTTTGGGTCAGTGTGCTCTCAGAGCACTCCAACCTAGGAACAAGGGGCTGAGCATGAGGTATAAGGTTTTTATGCAGTAGAAATGAACTGTAATAAAAGCTAGCCATACAACAGAGAATGTTCACTTATTTTCAATATTTACTTATACTTTAGGTTACATTTAGTTTTTGACAATAGAAGGAAAAGTGCTTAGAGAGATATACTTTGCAACAGAAAAGTATTTTGGTAAAACACCTATCAGAAGCTAGAGGCCTGCTAGCAAAGATAGCAAATACCCTGATAAGAAACCGTTTTTTTAAAAAAGCAATCTCACCCTCCTTTCTTTTCTGTTAGGTGTTGTCCCCATAACTAGAACCCCAGAGATGAATCTACATAACTTTACAACCTCGAGGAGACTACCAGCAAGATAAATTAGTTTGATAGTGCTATCTGTGCTGGACTGCTGACAAGTCCTCATTAAGTAAGAAAAAAGAAAGAAAGGTTGTAAAACAAATGTCCTGTTCACTTCAGAGATATGCCCAAATCTAAATTGAATGTCCTAGACTTTAACTGGTGGGGGAAAAACAACCCTTAAAATCGTTTTTCAGCCAATGATAATATATCTCCCAGCTTCAGAATAGACCCTCGGATCCCGAGGACATTGGAAAACAGATAGCTTTTTATTATTTTAAAAGGTGGAAAGTCCCTTCCATAGTGCAAGACACCACCAGGGTTAAAAACATTAAGAAAACAGATTAAATAAATCAAGAGGTAGTGGTGAATTGCCTGCAAAATGTAAACCAAAGTTCAGAAGAGTGAAAAATTAAATTAAAAATAATCCTTGCCTTTGATATAGTGTCTTAATATGTTGTTGAGACCTTTCAAAGCGCTTCACAGAATATATTATCAAGTGAATTGACTATGTATTTTGTGGGTGAAATGGATGAGTCAAACATAGATGTTTAATAATAATGTACAAGGGAGATACAATAGAACTACACAAGTAGACAAACAAATATAGTGAATGAAAGACTTTTAGTTTTTATCCAAAACATTTAAGTACAGTATTTTGTTTAGTAATACTGAATAAGATTAGTAGCATAGTACTGTATTAGTATCATTACTATACTTGTAAAATCAAACAGAGCATAATCCTGCCAATTTCACACTGATTTTTATTTTGGCATGGGCAGCAAACAACATGAAAAAGGTGATCTCACACGACTCACTGTTATTATAACGCAAACCAGCTCATTCCACCACTTTTTAATTTCTATTGATGGAAAGTAATAGATTCCCCTGTGGTTTCTGTGCTAATATACTTCACCAGAACTCTGAGGTTATGCTTGCTTTGAGCACAGAAATAGAAAGCTCTGTTTTTTTCAATTCAAATGGTACAAGAGGGTAGAATAACCAAGGTTGCTTGCTTTCAGTGTTTTAGCAACCCCCTAAGGCTGATTGATTTGTTCAGGAGAAGTGAAACATTAGCTAATTGTTCTATTTCTTTCACCCTACTGGGCATGCTGAAATGAAAATGCCAATCCCTTTTCACATACAGACTTAAAGTCTCACTCTTTTCATTGATTCTCAGAGGGTATTTTGGTCAGTCTGACACATGCAGAAACCCATCACCGTCCTTAGGAATATCCAAACCAGGCTGAGATTTCCATGCATCCCAGCTACACATGGAAATTCCAGAGATAGATTGATGGAATGGAATGTGCACTCTCTTCCCAGAGAGACGCATTCTGCTTAACTAATTCTGGAAAGTATTAGGCGCAGGTTGGCAAGGCTTGGGGGACCCCAGAGTGTGTGTTGGGATCCAACCAGCTAAAACCGCATAGGTTGCCATTTGTATCACTGTTTGGTAAACTTTCCCACTGCTTGTCCAGTTAGGAGCACTCTATCCATTAGGGCTTAGGTTTGCAGGGTTAAGAGGAGCTGAGTGGATCATTCTCTGCCTCCAGTGACTGGTTTGCCTTTCCGGGTCCTGCCGATGAGCCAGGTTGGCTGTGCTATCATCAGCAGTGCCCTGGAATACTGCTGGGCTCAGAAACAGGACCACATAGGGCTGGCTCGATTCTGTTATTGCATTGCTAGGCATGTCACCTTAAAGCCAGTTCGACTCCAAGAGAGTTAGATAATATTTGGAAGGTAAGGATATTAAGGGTAGATGGAAAGTGTATTAAAAGACCTGCAGTGATATAATAAAATGGATCAACAACAGGAACAACTAAATTGCTTTTGTATAGCGCCTTTCATATCAGGAGGATGTCCCAATGAATGGCCTATTCCTATTCTTGTATTCTCACTTATGTATATAGCAGTTGTTTTGAAAAATTCTCATTTTGTACTGGTGTGAGCAGACAATTATATTGCCAATTTATTATATGGTCAAAATGTCAAAATCCCATTCAGGAATGGGTCCCTAACAGTCTCACTTATCAGCAAACTAAGAGTGCATTAATATAAGGAAGAGTTTTGAAACAAATGGTTTGCATTTTTGTTTGTCAGAAATGCTACAATTCATGTCTGCCTTCTGATTCTTCTGCTTCGCAAGATTAATTAATGCCCTGAAATATTCAGCAACCGTTACTTTCAAAATCCATCTGAAATTGAAGGTGATGAGATTTGACAGTAGATTTGCAGTATTACCATCCTGACAGTCAGCGCCTGCAAAATGGAGAATGGGAATTGGAGATGTTGGAAGAAAACATAAATCGTATTGGCTCTCTGAAAGCACTGATTTCTAAAGGATGTAGCTAAATTCTCTGTTATTGGGGCTAACGTTATACACAATTCACAATGGAGAACTGAAACAAGCGAAAGATAGAGAATCAGCCAACTGCTGAAGGATCAATTGGTAGCTTGGCATCAGTTGAAAGCGAGTAGAGTGCTGGTAATCTGCAGTGCATGGTGACCCCGAGAGGCAGTGATGAATATCCGAGTCATTCTATACTTTTGAGACCAATTGCATTGACAGCTCCGGAAATCCGGTCTCAATAACTTCTGAAGGCTGCAAATGAAACCATCCCAAAGTGGTACTTGTTTACTATAAGCACATAAGTGTAGTGTCTTTTCAGTTTATAGATTGTGTTTTATAATATAATAAGTAATAGCATACGTAATAATATTGCACTGTAGAATCCTCACACATAATGTCATACTTTAATAGATTTCGAAGCAGATATCAACATAACTGGTTCAAACCTAGTAAAACATTGCTGTAGATTTACTGGCAAATGTAACAACCATGGGATGGAAATAATCATTGGAGGAAAGGTCAAGTACAAGAAATATGAAGTTGAAAAAAGTCTGAAAACTGAAGAGTAGTAAAGTTTAGAATAAAAATATGCTAACTGACTGCCAGGTTTCGCCCACAAAATATATAGTAAATTCATTTTACAGTATATTCTGTGAAGCACTTTTAGAAGTCTCGAAGAAGTGATAAGGCGCTACAAATACAAGGATTATTATTATTATTACTGCCCAGAACTTTATACCAAATGATGAGTCTTGCATAAAGTATGTACACTCCTAGACTTTCGCTGGTGCACTAAAGTTTGAAAAAAGTATGACCCGTTTTATAATATTTATGATTGCATGACAATTTAGTAAAATACAATTATGCTTCAAAACAATTTAGCAAGAGAAAATAATGGAAGAACAGAAATGAATGATATAAAATAAATAATATAGTAATGACTACAGCGTATTGAGAAGAATAAAAAGGTATACAAGTGACTATTTAAACAAAACTTGCGAGATGAAATAAAAATGTACATATACAAAAAAGTAGTGTAACAATTGTGCCCGTTTGGCGTCAAGCACTCTCTGATTTTGGTCACTCTCTTTAAGCCGTTAATAGTATAATAGTATGCATTGTAGTAAGTCATGTTCATAACACTTGATTCTCATTGCAAATAACTTTGAAACTGTTTAATCGACCATCATATCGTATTTATAGATGACCTCCTCCCATCAAAATCTTGAATTCTTTTGAAATTGGATGCCATTGGACGCAACCCAATTCAGTGGTACTTTGAATTCCTTATGACTCCAATAGCTTTGAAACTGTTCAGTCGATCATCACCACATTTTATATATGACCTACACACAGCAAAAACCATGCTTCCTATCAGAACTGGGCATGACTAAATGAAAATCCAGTAGTAACATTGGTGGCAAACTGATTTTCTTGCAACCGTGATCATTTAAAAAATCTTCCGGTTTATAACTAAATGTGATACCGCAATAACTTGCTTTTATATAACATATTTTACTTAAAATGTCATCACAAAGCATTTGACAAATACAATGGTCCACAACTGACAGGAACATTAGATATTCAAAAGCACAGTTTTTAAAAATGGTTTTGCAAGCTTTTGAAGACAGGGAGAGAGACATCGAATCAAAGTGGTTTTCAAAGAGCAAAAGATCCTAATTGGAAGAGAAAAGATATGGGCTGAATTTTTTTGAAAAAAGGACGAAAAGGATTGCTTAGGTAGAATGGGTTGAGATTGTAGAGAGATTTTCAGCCAGGCAAGGATCTGAAACTCAATCTTCTGATGTACTGAGAGCTTGGAAAGTACAACAACAAAATACAAAATTACATTTATAGAGCGCCTTTCATGTCGGGAGGACATCCCAAGGCACTGGATCACTGCCCTGGTAGTGGGGTAATGGATGGGAGAGTCTTTTGTGGGCAAGAATTTGAACAGCAAAGCTCTGATACAGTCAAAGCTACAGTTGAAGTCTAACAAGAGTCTAACAAGTTGAAGTCTAACAAGCAAAATATTGTTTAAAAAAAACTATCTTAGAAGATGATGATGATTTTGGCAGGAGTCGGGGTGAAGTAAGAAGAAGGAAAAAAGCAATCTTGAATGTGGACCTTCGCAAGTTAATTATTCAAGTAAAACACCAAGGATGTGAACCAATCGAGGGAGCAGCCAGGGATGTTGTTGGTCTCAGAGCAAGAAACAAGCAAGTTCTGAAGCAAACCAACCAAAATAGCTTCAGTTTTGTTCAAGTTCAACTGCAGAAAGTACGACTCATCTGAGACAATATCAGACCGGCAGGTGGAACAGAAACAGTCCTGGCATTGAGGATTGTGGTAACAAAGTCGTTATGCAAAATCGGCATACACATGAATGTTAACCAGATGCTTGCAGATGATTGCCAAGGGGCATTCTAAGAGGACAATGAATAAAGCCCATGGGTTCGCCAGAGGTGCTCCTGCACCCATGAAATGAGAGCCATTGGAAGAGATGTGTTGATAGATTAGGATAAGTATGAATAGAACCATAAAAGCAAAGCAGTGGACCGTGGAGGAACATTGGAGAAGAAGGGAGTGGTCAATAGGCAGCCGAAGGCAGCAGATTCATTTAGTTCAATAAACAAACGTAAAGCTAAACATTTGACTTTTTAAGTCTAAGAAGTTTCTAAAAATCACAAATCAACTTAATATAATATTGTTCTCACACATAACATAATATTTTTTCACAAATGACATAACTGTTAATAGCATCGAAGAGCCCTTAGCCTTGTAAAGTCACCTTTTCCGAACTTGAGAAAGTTACAGAGATATGGAGTGGCTGATGATAATTTAGGGTTTTGTAGGCGAAAATGAGGAGAATTGAAGGCTGGTAATTGAAGTCTGCTCCATCCACAGAATATGATGAAATATAAGAAATGCTAGACAAAAAACAAAACAAGATCCATCTAGTTTGCCTTCCACCTTTCTGGCAGTTGAATACACATATGTCACAGAATATGTGCAACCGGTAATTCTCAATGAATTTACTCAATCCATCAATCTCCTGAAGAAGGAGAACACAAGGAGTCTCCTCCAATTAACCTACACAGGTTAGCCAAGATTGAAAGAGGAACAGGGAGCTCTCAGCACCTCCATCAGTCTACTAAAACCTATATCTCAGTGGTTACCAGGACAAAAGATGGTACTGTCTCTTGTTATGTGGGATATCCTAGCTTGACAAGATTGAAGCAACATCTGCAGCACTCGCCTTGCAACCAAGAGATTCCAGGCAGGGTGAAACCTTAGGCAAGTTTCCTTATCCACACACCTAATAATAATCCCTCAAAAAAATTGGTCATTTCGCTCACAAATATACAATCAATTCACTTTATTCTGTGAAGTGCTTTGAGACATCGAGAAGACATGAAATGCATCAAATGCAAGGATTATTTTATTATTAAAAGCCACAAAATACCAACACTTCCTCCCTCCCTGCCAGGATAGCCAGTAAATATCAAACGTTTTCATTCTCTCCCCTCCAAAACAAAAATCTTTTCTTGGGCAAATTATTACAAATTAAATCTATCACCCGTTTTATTTAAATTGTTTTCTGATTAATGAAGCAATTAATTCAACATTCCCATGTCGTAAAACAATCTAAGATTCATCTTGCATATTTTGGCACAACAGTCTGGAGACTTCAATGTATTAACTAGAATAATTGCCAAAAAATTGTCAAATAAAAATAAGTTTAGGTTGTCTCTTACCTGAGAGAAAAGAAAATTCCATTTTGCCAGTACAAAAGATGGTACTATATCCTGTTATGTGGGGCATCCTAGCTTGACAAGATTGAAGCAACATCTGCAGTGAGTCAATTTTCACATGACTATCACTGTGTTAACCTGGGATGAGATTCCTTCCTGGTCCTGGATGCTGATCCTTCTGCTCCAGATCACATCACCAAGTTCAAGTGTTGATACTTTTTCTGAGACATTAAAAATGAACAAATGAACAATTAAAATATAGGTAGAGTTTTTTAAAAAAATGTAATTGCATTTTATAGCAGATTTGATGAAAAGCTCATTTGAACGTAAGCAGGTAACAACGTAGTTATTCAGCAACAACATTACATTTGTATAGCGTTAATGAACTGGTTACATTTTTTGTTAGTTGAAGTATTTCATGTAACAGTGTCTTGGTCAGGTAAATATTTCTGGAATGACAAATATTTCCATTAATTGAGATATGAATTAGCGCCCAGTCTGAAGTGTCCAGCACTTTGAGATGTCCTCCTCGACATGAAAGCTGTTATATGAATGGTATTCTATTTACAGGACCTGCTCAGACCATTTTCATCTTCCTTCTGTGTTTTTTTTAAAACTACGTAAGTCATTGGTTAATCTCCCATTCCTTGTTCAAAAATAAGACTCTGACCCTTCTTTTTGGAATGCTTGTAGCTCATTCCATAGTCACTGGCAGTCTCTTCCATAGGTTAACAACTTTGCCAATACCACTCTGTCTTCAGCCAGTAAGGAGGTGAGTGAGAGCAGCCTCTGGATGACTCCTACTCACTCCTCCAGGAAAAATGTCTGGCCCCACTCAAGTACTTCTAATGACTGGTAACATACTACATGACGATTGCCAGGAACACACCCACTTCTTACAACTTTAATTACACAATCTGTGCGTTGGTGTGCAGCAATAAATATATTGCATCTTTTGTAAAATTCTGTTTCAAATATGCACTCCAGAAAGTAACAAACTGTGTAATAAAAATATATAAATGCCTTAAGTTATAATCATTCAAAGTTTTGTTCATTAACCTCTCCATGTACACTATCACTATCTCCCTCCTAACTGGTAAAATAATGGATTATGATTTCTCTCTGCCATCTAAAATCCTCATTTCTTATAACCAGGAATAATATTATTAGATACTGCACATCATTAAGAGTCAGCACATTAAAAGTATAGTTTCTGCAGTATTACACTCATGGTGTCGAGAGCAAAGATTAGTGAAACATTTCATTATTTTATTTACTGACCAACATCCCCTGAAATAGTTATTTTGACAACTCTTATCACATATGGATAGATACATTAGGCATTCTACCTACAAGTTTACAGTAAATTCTGTGAAGTGTTTTGAGATGCCCTCAATAATAATACTTGCATTTGACATAGCACATTTTCACATCTTCTAGGTGTCTCAAACTGCTTCACAGAAACATACTGTAAAGTGAATTGACTGTATATTTGTGGGTAAAACGCGGAAGGCAATTGCACACAGCAGTGTCACCCAAACAGTCGTGTGAAAGGGTATGGTATGGCATTTGTGATTGTAATACAGAGGATTACATTACTTTTACCCAAGTTCTCATCTACAATAATGCAATAAAATGAAGGTTTTATAAACTCATACCACCATTCATTTATATAGCGCCCCCTTCATGCATGTTAGCGCCCCTCAGCGCTTAAAAAGTAATGCGTAGCATGCAATAATTAAGCAAATTACATGTATTTATTAAAAGAACATGCAAGTCCTGATTGACATTAAATTTAAGCTATCCCAACAATGCTCAGCCCTAGTGAGGAAGGCAAACCAGATGCTGGGCTGCCTTAAGAGGGCAATGTTGAGCCGAAATAGTGGGCTACAAAAGTGCAGTTCTGGTAGCGGCAAACAATAAATTGGACCAATTGAGAGAATACAGAAGAGGACAACCAGAATGATTGAGGGAGTTGACTATGAGGAGCGATTAAGTAAACTGGGCATATTCACACTGGAAAAGGGAAGGTTGAGAGACCATAGGATTGCAGATTTTAAGATTCTAAAAGGACTGGATAAGGTAGACCATGATTAGCTGTTTTATCTGGTCCAGAATAGTAGAATCAGAGGATATAGCCAGCGATTGAAATCCGGATACAATCTGTTGAAACATTATATTAGTGAGAGTAACAAATATATGGAACAGGCTCCATTGAGAAACGGTGGAAGCAAATGAGATGGATTTACTTTAGGAAATAATATCTTGGGAAACAGTATATAATTTGGGACACGGCATGCCAGGAAAGGCAACGGTGAATTGGATGCACCTTGGTCTTCTTCCATCTAGCAACTCTGATGTTCACACTTACTGTAAAATAACTGATCATAAATTATTGATACAGTAAAATAGTAAAATCCCATCCTTGTCCATAATGGAGGAGCTGGCTTCATAAATAGAGAGTGGGGCAACAGATAGATTAACATCAGCTATTTTGGACTGTGTTCTTTTACTGTAAAGAACAAAACATCTTGCAAGATTTTTTTCAGAGTACTGTAATATTGAGGAATATCTTTTTTTTAAATAGTAAATTGATCACTCAATCCACAACTATTTGTGGGCCACTGCTGTGTGCAATTGGCTGCCATGTTTCATTCCAAAAATATAGTCAATTCACTTTACAGTATAATCTGTGAAGTGCTTTGAGACATCTCAAAGACCTGCTGAGGCACTATATCAAATGAAAAGATTGTAATTATTGATGCAGGGGGAGTGTGGGCAGTTGGTGGTGGTGCAGGGGGAATGTGGGCGGTTGGTGATGGTGCAGGGGGAGTGTGGGTGGTTGGCATTTGGTGGTGGCACAGGGAATGTGAGTAATTGGCACAGGGGGAGTGTGGGTGGTTGATGGTAATGGTGCAGGGGGAGTGCGGGCAGGGATGGTGAGCGGGGAAGGGGAGTGTGGGTGGAGATGGTGGCGCAGGGGGAGGGTGGAATAGGAGGAGGGTGGGTGATGGTGGTGGGGTAGGGGGAGTGTGGGTGGGGCAGGGGGTGTATGGATGGGGATGGTGGTGGGGCAGTGGGGAGGGTGTGTGTGGGTAGTGGGGCAGTGGGGAGTGAGTGTGTGTGTGTGGGGCAGTGGGAAGGGTGTGTATGTGGGGGGGGGGGCAGTGGGGAGGGTGTCTGGGGCAGTGGGGAGTGTGTGTGTGGGGGGGGGCAGTGTGTGTCTGGGGCAATGGGGAGTGTGTGTATGTGGGAGGGGCAGTGGGGAGGGTGTCTGGGGCAGTGGGGAGTGTGTGTGTGGGGGGGCAGTGTGTGTCTGTGTGGGGGGGCAGTGTGTGTGTGGGAGGGCAATGGGGAGTGTGTGTGTGGGGGGGGGCAATGGGGAGTGTGTGTGTGGTGGGGGGGGACAATGGGGAGTGTGTGTGTGGGGGGGGGCAATGGGGAGTGTGTGTGTGGTGGGGGGGGGACAATGGGGAGTGTGTGTGTGGGGGGGGAGTGTGTGTGTGTGGGGGGGGGGCAGTGGGGAGGGTGTTTGTGTGTGTCTGGGACAGTAGGGGGAGTGTGTGTGTGTGTGTGGGGGGGGGGGGGGCAGTGGAGAGTGTGTGTGTGGGGGGGGGGGCAGTGGGGAGGGTGTTTGTGTGTGTGTGGGACAGTAGGGGGAGTGTGTGTGTGGGGGGAGTGTGTATGTGTGTGGGGGGGGGCAGTCGGGAGTGTGTGTGTGTGTGGGCGGGGGGCAGTGGGGAGGGTGTTTGTGTGTGTGTGGGACAGTAGGGGGAGTGTGTGTGTGTGTGGGGGGGGGAGTGTGTATGTGTGTCGGGGGGGGGGGGGGGGGGGGCAGTGGGAAGTGTGTGTGGGGGGGCAGTGGGGAGGGTGTTTGTGTGTGTGTGGGACAGTAGGGGGAGTGTGTGGGTGTGGGGAGTGTGTATGTGTGTATGTTGTGTCGGGGGGGGGGGGGGCAGTGGGGAGGGTGTTTGTGTGTGTGTGGGACAGTAGGGGGAGTGTGTGTGGGGGGAGGGGGGGGGGCAGTGGGGAGTGTGTGTGGGGGGAGGGGGGGGGGCAGTGGGGAGTGTGTGTGGGGGGAGGGGGGGCAGTGGGGAGTGTGTGTGTGTGTGGGGGAGTGTGTATGTTGTGTCGGGGTGTGGGGGGGCAGTGGGGAGTGTGTGTGTGTTGGAGGGGTGGGGCAGTGGGGAGGGTGTGTGTGTTGGAGGGGGGGGGGCAGTGGGAGGGTGTGTGTGTGTGGGGGGGGGGGGGGCAGTGGGGAGGGTGTTTGTGTGTGTGTGGGACAGCAGGGGGAGTGTGTGTGGGGGGGCGGGGAGTGTGTATGTGTGTGTGGGGGGGGGCAGTGGGTAGTGTGTGTGTGTGGGGGGGCAGTGGGGATGGTGTTTGTGTGTGTGGGGGGACAGTAGGGGAGTGTGTGTGTGTTGGAGGGGGGTGGAGTGGGGAGTGTGTGTGTGTTGGAGGGGGTGGCAGTGGGGAGGGTGTTTGTGTGTGTGTGGGACAGTAGGGGGAGTGTGTGTGGGGAGTGTGTATGTGTGTGTCGGGGGGGGGGGGCAGTGGGGAGTGTGTGTGTGTGGGGGAGTGTGGTGTATGTTGTGTCGGGGGGGGGGGGCAGTGGGGAGGGTGTTTGTGTGTGTGTGGGACAGTAGGGGGAGTGTGTGTGTGTTGGAGGGGGGGGAGTGGGGAGGGTGTGTGTGTTGGAGGGGGGGGCAGTGGGGAGGGTGTGTGTGTGTGTCGGGGGGGGGCAGTGGGGAGGGTGTTTGTGTGTGTGTGTGTGGGGGGGGGGGGAGTGTATGTGTGTGTCGGGGGGGGGGCAGTGGGGAGTGTGTGTGTGTGTCGGGGGGGGGCAGTGGGAAGTGTGTGTGTGTGGGGGGGCAGTGGGGAGGGTGTTTGTGTGTGTGGGGGGGGGAGTGTGTGTGTGTGTGTGTTGGGGGGGGGCAGTGGGGTATGGGTAGGGGGGGGGCAGTGGGGAGAGTGTTTGTGTGTGGGACAGTAGGGGGAGTGTGTGTGGGAGGAGGGGGGAGTCTGTGTGTGTGGGGGGAGGGTGTTTGTGTGTGTGTGGGGGGAGTGTGTGTGTGTGGGGGGAGGGTGTTTGTGTGTGTGGGGGGAGGGGGAGTGTGTGTGTGTGGGGGAGGGTGTTTGTGTGTGTGTGGGGGGAGGGGGAGGGTGTGTGTGTGGGGGAGTGTGTGTGTGTGTGGGGGGGGAGGGGGAGTGTGTGTGTGGGGGGGGAGGGGGTGTGTGTGTGGGGGGAGGGGGAGTGTGTGTGTGGTGTGGGGGGGGAGGGGGAGTGTGTGTGTGTGGGGGGAGGGGGAGTGTGTGTGTGGGGGGGGAGGGGGAGTGTGTGTGTGGGGGGGGAGGGGGGAGTGTGTGTGTGGGGGGGGAGGGGGTGTGTGTGTGTGGGGGGGGAGGGGGAGTGTGTGTGTGGGGGGGGGAGGGGGTGTGTGTGTGGGGGGGGGAGGGGGAGTGTGTGTGTGGGGGGGGGGGGGGAGTGTGTGTGTGGGGGGGGGAGGGGGAGTGTGTGTGTGGGGGGGGAGGGGGAGTGTGTGTGTGGGGGGGGAGGGGGAGTGTGTGTGTGGGGGGAGGGGGAGTGTGTGTGTGGGGGGGGGGGTGAGTGGGGGGAGGGGGTAATCGTGACGGGGGGAGAGTAGGGGGAAGGAGACCCTGTGGGAGTGAGATCGGGACCGGATGTGTGGGGGAGCAGGGTACCGCTGGGGGGGGGGGGCGAGAGGCAGCGCCGGGGAGGCCCAGAGTCTGGGGGGGAAGATAAATAAGGTCAGGCCGAGGCTCACACAGACACACACAGGCCGGGTAGTCAGGCGGCCATTGCTGCCGTGTGTACACACTGTACATAACAACAGGTGATTGAGTGTGAGCAGAAAACCCGGTAACGTTTGCAGGAAAATTCCACCAGGTGGGAGGCTCCTCACACCGAGAGGGAGAGAGGGCGGAGGTGAGGGAGGGAATGGGGTCAGAGAGGGAAAGGGGGTGAGGGAGGGGGTCTGAGGGAGGGTGTGGGTGGGAGGGAGGGAGTGGGTCAGGAGGAAGGGGAGTGAGGGAGGGGGGGTCTGAGGGAGGGTGAGAGAGGGAGTGGGTCAGAGAGGGAAGGGGAGTGAGGGGCGGAGGTGAGGGAGGGAGGGAGTGGGTCAGGGAGGTGAGGGAGGGGGTGTCTGAGTGAGGGAGGAGGTCAGGGAGTGAGGGAGGAGGTCTGAGGGAGGGAGGGAGTGGGTCAGGGAGTGAGGGAGGGGGGGGTGGGGTCTGAGTGAGGGAGGGAGTGGGTCAGGGAGTGAGGGAGGGGGGGGGGGGGGGGGGTTCTGAGTGAGGGAGGGAGGTGAGTCAACATCTCGCCAAACGTGGAGCGGAGTCGCGTTCATTGCCAGTGATGTTGAGGGTGTTTTGAGTGCGGGGCCGGCTGGCCGGGGCTTGTCATTGCTGTAGTGTAAGGTGCTGAACAATCGGTGTGACGCGGGGGCCAATGTTTTTCTTTGTTAATCACAGTGTGATAGAGACTGTTGATTTGCTGTTGTGTGTGTATGTGTGGTGTGTGTGTGTGTGTATGTGGTGTGTGTGTGTATGGTGTGTGTGGTGTGTGTGTATGTGGTGTGTGTGTATGTGTGTGTATGTGGTGTGTGTGTGTGTGTGGTGTGTATGTGGTGTGTATGTGGTGTGTGTGTGTGGTGTGTATGTGGTGTGTGTGTATGTGGTGTATGTGTGTGTGTGGTGTGTGTGTGTGTGTGTGGGCCGATAACTGACAGTCAAACTGAGAGCTGCTAAACGGTAGTTACTGAGCGAGGTCTCGATACTGTTGCTGATCAGCGGCACTTTCCTTCAGCCTTTACCCCCCCCCCCTCCCCCTCCCACCCCCAGCAGCCCTGGTGTAATTGTATTTTGCAGTAGCTCAACAATCCCCCCCCCCCCCCCCCCCTCCCCCACACAAACAGCTTTGTGAAGTGAATCGTGTTTCTACAGCAATCCTATGCTGTTTTGATCTTGAGGCAGGAATTAAACCTGAGGTTCCTCCCCACAAAGTACTGCTTTTTAGTCTAAATCCAGATTTGTAAAACCCGAAAACTAGTCCCCACCTCGGGTCCAAATCCCTGACTGCCCAGAGCCTTGGGATGTCCTCCCGGCGTGAAAGGCGCCGCAGAACTGTAACTTGTTGTTTTAGTTGCATCTGAAACTACAGCTTCTGGCTGTCTTATCTCCTGCTCAAAACTCTTCCGCACCGGCGTGCTTCTCTTATTCTGGAAAATCACATAGGATGTGAGCATTTGGTTACACGAGTTCCTGTCCTTCACTTCTCTACCCCCCCCCCCCCCACCCCTGGAAGTTGTGCTTCTTCACAGTGTTATAACTATCATTGAAATCAAGTACAGTATAATCAAGTACAGCGGGATCCGTTGTTGTGAAGCGCTCTGAGACGCCGTCCGGCGTGGAGGGCGCTATATAAATCAAAGTTATTGTTGTTGTATGCTAAATTGACAAGGCCATGCTCTCTTGCACTATCACTTTCCATCTGCTTTCTACCCCTGTGTATGACCACCCACTTCCCTTCCTCACAAACTATCCATTCCCGAAAGAACCCTTCAGCTTCCTGTGTCTGACTGTGCTTCCAATGCTCCTAAAGCTCCAAAATATTCAGCTCAAGCACATTATGCCCTCGGCTGTTTCAATTTCAGTTACACCCAAGTCTTACCAAGCTGCGCTAGCCCAAAAGCACCATGCTCCATATATACTAACTGATCTGATCGCTTGTTAAATATTCAGGCCAAAATCCACACTTCAATAAATTTGCATTTTTGCCAGACTCGCTCTGTTCCTTCTCTGTACCTTTGGAACTTCTTTCTTACTTGGAGCCAAATTTACTTTGTACTATTATCCACAATGTTCTCTTTGTATTTAACTTATGGACTTCTCCCTTCTCCAATGTTCTCCATGCTCGTCTCCCTATTTTTACATTTCAAAACCAGTTTATCCAAATTTCAGCTAATCACATTCCTACCCTCGCCAAGCCTTATTTACCCATTAGCACTAGGCTCCACTGTCTCCCACCTGGATAGATTCTCTCACATTCAGTACAAATCCCTAGGTGGCATTGCCCTCCCTACTCTTGACTTCAGCCTTGCTCTGCTGCCTGCCCTTTTGCTGGGCTAATTTGTGCCTGCTGCACTGCATGTTCCTCACTTTGTCTAACCCACCTTCGGTTGCTATGTCCCTACTCTTTAGAAGTCTCTTCCCAAATTCCTTAGCATTGTGCTTGTTTGACCCTTACCTCTTTGACTGCGCAGTCTGGACATCTTCCCCGTCTCCCCCCATTCTCCCTGCTCAGCGACTAACTTTTTCTATGCAGTGCTTTGAGACATTACTGTACATGAAAGATGCTGTAGAAATCCAGGTTGTTTAATTCGTTCTTTTCCTTTGTAATGTGTTGCCATGCTGTACTTTGTGTATTGAAAAGTCTAAATCATTTTTAAAAGGTAGTAATGGATTTTACTACTAAACTTGATTGACAGGCAAAATAAAGAAAAGGAAAACTGAAGGGTTAGAATTGTGAATAGGTATGCCGAAAATCCACAGCAGTTCTGAAAGAGAAAAAAAAGTTAACAACAAGAAAATTACACTTGTATAGCGCCTTCCAGTTAACATCTTAGGCAGTACCTCACATCAGAATATCCCTCTGTCTAATCAATCAATCAATCAATCAAAACTTACATTTGTATAACACTTCTCATGTCGAGAGGATGTCCCAAGGCGCTGTACAGTTAGGTAGGAACAGGAGCAAGAGGGGGAGGTGGGTGCAGGATGAAAAAGAGTAGGAAAATTGACAATATTTGTGGGCGAAACGCGGCAGCCAAATGGCGCAGCAGTGTCCCACAAACAGTCATAGAAGGGGATTAAGGGAAAAGTGGAAAGAGGGCAAAGGTAGGGGGAGGGGGGTAGGGGGAAGGAGAGCAGGAAAGCTGACTGTATACTTGTGGGAGAAACGCGGCAGCCGAATTGCGCACAGCAGTGTCCCACAAACAGTCACGGA
The DNA here is from genome assembly GCA_035084275.1 of Hydrolagus colliei. Classification (NCBI taxonomy): domain Eukaryota; kingdom Metazoa; phylum Chordata; class Chondrichthyes; order Chimaeriformes; family Chimaeridae; genus Hydrolagus; species Hydrolagus colliei. Next base: position 17,958,921 of record CM068748.1, read on the forward strand.
AGTGGGACTATGAGGAGAGAGCCAGGGAGTGGGATTGACATTGAACAGCTATTTCAAAGAGCCAACGCAGACACAATGGGCGAATGTGCTGTCCATTTGTGCTGTAAAATTCTATGATTCTATGAAATCAGTTTTTGATTGTGTCAAATAATGTTGAGAACATTGACTGATATTCTTTTCTAGTATTTACATGTAACCCATCTGAGAAACCGTTGAGAACTGACCTCGAGAGTAAACTGTTCAGACACACCAATCATGACAACAGAGGTGTCGGCCCCCACCAATCGTAAACCGTTCTATTGGGTGCGATCCTTTATAGCAGGAGGTAATGCAAAACACGTTCTTATTTGTTGATAATATCATATCATTGTTTGACATCATTGGATTTATTTAGTTACCTTAGGCATGGTTCATAATACACTTTGAAGTGAAGATCAATAAGTTTATTTCATCAGCTAAATGATGATAAATTTCTGAATTGTATTGAGGGTTCTTTTTCTTTGGTATTGTTGCCATTGACATCTTTCTGTTTCCTGCAGGAGCTGTTTCCACCACACACAGCCTCCTTTAGCTGGGAGCTCAGGAAGGTTTTGGTCAGGCATTGCTCCAAGCCCATTGTTTGTCACTCTATGTTCGGATGACAAGATGTGTGCTTGTAACAGGGTGAGATGACTGTGGCAGTTTACCTCGTCCCACTCTGCCCTAACGTGTTGTGCCATAGTGTGGCATTTCATCTAGTGGCTTAGACTAGGAATTGTAAAACTTGCTTCCAAGTTGTCGCAGGGTAACTTGCATACCAAGAATCCTTTGTCATGCGGTCGAACAAACTCTGCTTCTAGGTGCATTAATGTCCATGCTTTGTGCTGACTTGTTTTTCCCGTTGTGGAAGCTTGCTTCTTATAACGTGGCCATTTTGAATGTTTTATAACAAAAACAAAGGTTGCTGGGGAAACTCAGCAGGTCAGGCAGCATCCACGGAGAAAGGAAAAAGAGACAACGTTTCGGGTCTACAACCCTTCGTCAGAACTTCTGATGAAGGGTTATAGACCCGAAACGTTGACTCTTGTTCCTTTCTCCATGGATGCTGCCTGACCTGCTGAGTTTCCCCAGCAACTTCTGTTTTTGTTTCAGATTCCCAGCATCTGTAGTATTTTGTTGAATGTTTTATATCCCGTTCTTGTGTTTTTCCCCCACTCTTTATCCAATCAAATCCCTACTTTTCCCTCTTTCTATCTTTGTGTCTGCTGATATCGTTTGCAAATACCAATATGTGACACTAACATTTTTCCTAAACATAGTTTGTTTTTTAAATCTTCATAGCAAAATAATTAATATAGAAAATAGTGTTCTATGGTTTTCAGAAATGTTGTTTAATGTTAACCATCAATCAAGTCAAAACACATAAATGAAACGGACACTTTTCTTGATGATTGTTCTAGCCTTTTTATGAAAACAAATAAATAAAATGAATACATTCACCTCTACTTGGCAGAACAGATTTCATTATTTTACTCCAGGAATAACATCTTCAACAATAACAATCAACACTTCGGAACACATAGTAACAATATTGTAGGATTAGAGAATACAGCGAGTGCAGTATACAGCGTACAATATTACCCTGGATGAGTGATTACAACTTTCAGGAAAGAATGGAGATTAGACGATTGAGGGGATCTGGTGTTGGCATCTCTCTGGAGGTGAGATGATCTGGTGTTTAAGTTTAGGAAAGGTTTTAATTTTCCAAAGAGCTGACAGAGGCACCGTAGGCCGAACGGCTTCTGAGCTGTAATATTCTTACGATAAAGTAGATGAGGCTGGTGAGTCCAAAACAAGGGCATAAGTATAAAGTAGCCAGTAGCAAATCTCCAGCTGGAGTTCAGGAGGAACTTCTCTACCCAGAGGTTGATGCAAATGTTACCAGAAACTATTGTTGAAGCTAAATGTATTTTTAACTTGACTAATGCATGAGGCTGAAGTGGGCAAATCCCTCAAAGGACAGACTGCTAATTCCATTCTAGATACAAAAGATTTTCACAAGTTTTTGTGGATTTCTGAAACAAAAACAGAAATTGCTGGGAACAGGCAGCAGGTCAGGCAGCATCTGTGGAGAAAGGAAATTGAGTCAACGTTTTGGGTCCATGACCCTTCGTCAGAACTGATGTGGAATTCTGTCTGGTTTGGATACTCTTAATGTGATGGGTTTCTGCATTTGGCACACACCCAGATGATCAACCAAACAAAATCTTTGTGGATTAGAGCTCGTATTTTCGTAATAAATGGTTTTTCTATATGAAATCCAGGCCAAATATTACAGGTAGATTTTTAGTTCAAAAGAGGGTGGTGGGAGGGCGGAGTTCTAGGAAGGATATGCTCAAGAACTGTGAAGAGATAGCAATCATAGCTCTAAAAACAGAGCTTCATAGCAGGCCTGTCTCTTTGCCTTTTCATAAGAATCCAGAGGACCCAGAGTAAGCAGTTGTTGAAAGCACATATCAAGCTACCCTGCACGAAGCTTTATACTATTCTTAAGGTGGAAATTTATTCAGACTGACCAGGAAGCTCAGGATTGGGTCAACTTCTGCTGGACGCATGTTTTAGGTTTACAGAATGGCAAGCTGTTCCTGCAAAATCTCCAGATCTCCAATTGCATTCATGACTTGATAGATAAGACTTGTGCCTGTCTTGTGGTCTGGAAAATGATGGCAACAAACAATTCATGACACATTTCTTACTGTAATCCTCAGCAAATTTTGGCGAATGATGTTTGTTTTGCAAAAATTGAAATTTTGGCTTGATACTTGTCACATAGATGTGCTAATTTTCTGAGGTTTTCTGAGGAAGGGCTTGAAACAGGAGAGAGCACTTGCAATTTTTTCAGGAGTCAGCTTGTCTCAGTTGATAGTACTCTCACCTCTGTATCTGAATGTTGAGTGAGGAGGAGATTAGACTTGTTTTTTTACAACATCCTATGGGCAAACCCAGCTTCCCATTCTCTGTCTAGTTGAGCATGTGAACAAAGTCCAGTTGGGTGAGAAATTGGAGGGCAACAATGGAACCATTCTCATAAGTCAACGCCTTCAGAAGAGGAGTAGCAATAAATTAAAATGGTTCCGTTGTGTTCTGTGTGTGCAAAGCTCCAAAATATTTTTAGAAAAACTATTCCATACAAGGCTTTGTGCAGGCACTCAAATAGCGTAATTTGTGAAATGTATTTGCTGGTAGAAAACAACTTTTATTCTTGAGTTATCGCATTTATTATTTTCTTTTGCAGGAATTGCAGGATGTTGCGCCAAATCAACAATTGCACCGCTGGACAGAGTGAAGGTTTTACTACAGGCTCATAGTCCTCATTATAAACACCTCGGTAACCTATCCCTAAAATGTTCCTTATTTGGTGGGCTTTTTCCACTCGCTTGCATAACAACAAAATTTCATTTCTAGAGCTCTTTTCACCTTGAGAGGATGAGGGAAATGACTTGCTAGATTACAACAGCAGCAACAACAAATTGAATCAATATAGCACAACAACAACTTCAACTTATATAGCGCCCTCCAGGCCGGACGGCACCTTTCACATCAGAAGGCACAGGACAGTCGATCACCCATGCTGGGGGTTGGATTTGAGAGGGATGGGCAGGGGATGATGACTGAAGGTATGGTCGAAGAGCAAGGTCTTAAGACAGACCTTGAAGGAGGGGAGGAAAGGGGCAAGGTGAGAAGTATTAATGCAATACTGTGCAGAATGTTAATGGTCATGCTCATGGAACTGTAATTCAACTTGAATAATTCCTCTCAGAAGAGCAGAGAAGGAATTTGAATGGGGGAGCTGTCAAAATTTCCTAAATTGGGAGTTGTACAGAGAATGTCTTTCAGACTCTTGCTATAAATTGTGCTTTTTGAGTGATGTGCATTTCTACAATGGACCTGTGGTGAAAATATTTTTTTTGTTGCTACACATTTTGGCTGGTGTTTTTATCACAGGAGTGTTTGCTACTCTCCGTGCTGTCCCAAAGAAAGAAGGCTTCCTTGGATTATATAAGGGAAATGGGGCCATGATGGTCAGAATCTTTCCTTATGGTGCCATTCAGTTCATGTCATTCAACCATTACAAAACGGTAAGGTCAACCAACAGCTCAAGTACCAATGAATTTTTCCAAAAAAATCTGGTATAAATTTATATACCCTATCTCAAACCAATGTCTAGTTTAACAGAGTAATAATAACAATGATAATCTTCATAGTAACAATTAGTTAAATGTTTGACAGCTATATCATACATCAGCATCATGTATATTGAACTGATTCATTCTCATTAATAAAAAAAATGGCATTTAATGAACAGAAAATTGACCTAGAAAAGGAAAAATATTTTTAAAATAAAGGATGTGAAAATAATTGGAACGTGTCCCGTGGTCTTGCTGTACATTTGGAACCTTGGTGGAAATGTATGGCCTTATAATTGTGAATAAAAAATATAATTTTATTGTATTACAGTTTGTCAGTGAGACAATTGGCATAACTGGGCACATTCACAGATTGGTGGCAGGATCCATGGCAGGTGATTATTTCTTGTTAAAATATAATAATATCATGCACACTTTTCTCAGTATATCATTGATTTTTAACGTAAGAAAATCAACTATGCTTCTCTTTGTTGATTGTTAATGTTGTGGAAGAAATGAACTGTATTGTCTGAATTATGTTAACTTGTTTGAAAGTGATTTAGTAACATTTTCCTTTATGAGGCCTTAAATTTTGGATATTGCACAATACAATACCTGTTAGTTTAGGATTTTAATGATCCCTTTGTTTTTTCAAGGAAGGGCTTGAAATGCAAGCTAAAGTAACTGGTGTTATTTTACAGGGATAACAGCAGTCATTTGTACCTATCCGCTTGATGTAATTCGAGTAAGATTGGCATTTCAGGTGAAGGGTGATCAGCGGTACAATGGAATTATCGATGCTTTCAAGGTCATTTATACTCAGGTGCGTATTTTGCTGAAACTCACGCGAAATGGAAAAATTATATAAATTTGAGGAATGGTGATATAAAAAGGCTGAACGTTTAACATTGAGATGCTGGTGGTTTGGCTTTACTGACTAGTGGAGAATTTCAAGATTTCAAAAATTGGGGAAAACTTAAGTGTTTAGAACATTTAGAAATGTCCACGGTCCACTATTTTGCCGTGTAAAGTTTAAAAACGGAACAGTCTTCCTTTTCAAATCTTCTCGGCTTTACGACTGATTTAAATGTTTTGCCATGGAAAGATCATGGGAGTGGTACCTTTTTAAAATATCATGGAATCAGCTACATGATCCTTCATATTCCATCCCTATTATTGTACATAAGCATACAATAACAACTTGCATTTATGTGGAGCCCTTCACACGGATACAGTGAATTGCGGCTCCCATTTGTTTTTTCCCAGAACACGAGCAAGATCTCAGGCTGCTGGGTGAACAACCTGTTAATTGCCAACAGTACGAGGAGGACATTAAATTATTGCAAACGAGAAATTACATAGGAAAGGCTCTATAAATGTAATTTTGTTATCAGTCAAAATAAACTGGTACATTTCAGATGGAACTGGACTTATAAAGGCTTGGCCCAGGAGAAATAAATGTGGTGGATGCTTCAACTCAGAAAGAAGATGCAACAAGGCAAATAATATCTTAATTTAGAATTTTCCCTGAATGTGAATTTTTTTTAATTTAAAAAGGGAAGGATTTCTCATTGGGAGTAGATTTTACAAAATCTGCCAAACCTAGACTGGCTTCCTATCTTTCTGCAGTGCTCGGTTTATCCACTAGGTACCACACAAGTACTGTGCCACATACTCACATAGTGAGTTTTACAAGTTCTAAATATAGCTTTTGAATGATGCCTAACTCTTGTTTTTCTTTATATCTGTTATCTTGCTTTTGTTTCATTTTTGATCATGTCGTTTAGGCACTGCTGGCCTGAAAGACATCTGTTTTTGCCATCCAGTAATCTTACTCAGAACCCTCATTATTCTAATGTTTAGGAAGCCTAGGTGCAATTAGTGAATCACATGTTTGCTTTTTTCCATTAAACTGGTGAATTGTGCATTAAACGATGTTGGAGAGTTTTGGAGTGCAAGTTTTTTTTCTATTGTTTTATCAGGAAGGAGGTTTCAGCGGATTTTACAGAGGCCTGGTCCCTACAATTATTGGAATGGCTCCCTATGCAGGTATTTTGTCAAATCTAAATAAGAATATCAAAATGTTAACAGTTTATTTTAACAAAGTGCTTCAGAAGTGAGTAGATGATTGTGTACTTGTGTAATTACTGGAACAAGAAGACATGAATCCAAGCTCAACTCGTGGTATACATCCTCCTGTCTTACACAGCTGTTAAGTGTTTTAATTGAATGTGGTTTAGACAGTTTCAACCCAGTTATTTATAACTAAACTGATCGTCAAGACATTTAGAATGATTTTTTTTTCTTGTTTTTGTTTAAGGAGTTTTAAGATCTATTGTCAGTTACCTGTAAAGGGAGCTTTTTTCTATACAGTATGTAGTTTGTATTAGTAGAGCTATATAAAAATAATAATAATAATAATCCTTGCATTTGATATAGCGCTTTCCACATTTTTATCAACGTCCCAAAGCGCTTCACAGAATATACTGTAAAGTGAATTGACTGTATATATTTGTGGGCGAATCGCGGCAGCCATATGCGCACAGCAGTGTCCCGCACACAGTCGTGGATTGAAATGACCAATTTTACTATTGTGGGTTTTTTTGGAGGGATTATTATTAGGCGTGTGGAGTAAGGAAACTTGCCCAAGGTTTCGCCCTGACCTGCCTGGATTCGAACACAGGTCTCCCCAGCTTGGTCTCCCCAGCTTGCAAGACAAGTGCTCTAACCATTGAGCCACAGGATCTCCACAATACAAACAGTAAAAATTGTGCTCTTTATTGTGTTGATCAGTACAATATTAATCCCAAAAGATTACTGTTGTAATTGAAATACATACTCAGTAAAGATGTGTTGTCAAGTTTGAGTCTTGACAAAATAAATACAACTTCATAACAATACAACTGGTGCCCAATCCCAGTGGCCTTTTATAAACTGCTGACTAGTCCCAATTGATTATCTTAATTCCTTCAATTAAGTGTTGAATTAATCTTCAACTGAGTTGCTCCATAGTAATTGTTTATTGCAATTCATCAACTACCAGCTTCTTTGCTTGTTGTTCATTGTTGGGGTACTGCTGTTTGGGGAATAAAAAACTGAGAACTTAAACACAAGTCATTCAATCTGCTTCAATTTCAGGCATATCGTTCTTCACTTTTGGCACCTTGAAGAGTGTTGGTCTTAATTATGCTCCTGCCCAACTTGGAAAACCTTCATCTGATAATCCCAATGTTTTAATATTGAAAACTCACGTGAACTTGCTCTGTGGTGGAATGGCAGGAGCCTTCGCCCAAACAGTATCGTGAGTTTTGATGTGTTTTTTTGGGTGAGCTAAACATACGTGGAAACCCATCACCATGCTCGAGAGTGTCCAAACCAAACTGAGAATTCCATATATCTCACCTACACATGGAAATTCCAGAGCTAGATTGTTGGAATGGAATGCACACTGTGCCTCTGGTGGGATAAATCCTTCTTACCTAAATCCAGAATGTATTAGGTACAGGTTGGTAAGAGCCAAGGCTTGAGGACCCCAGCGTGTAGGTTGAGGTAATTGCTGAAGTCTAACCAACTAAAACTGCATAGCTTGCCATTGGACCACCCTACACGTTAGGGCTTTGGCTTGCAGAGTTTAAAAGGAGGTGAATGGGAGGATTCAGTGACTGGTCTGCCCCTGCAAGTTCTGCCTTCTCAGTGGGTATGAAATAAGGTACTTTTTCAAGATTTTTTGTAAAGTATCTAATTCCATCCCTACTCACAATATTTTGCAGCTAAATAAATGGTTGCTTATAATCTATTTGAATGTAGTGTTGAACCCTTTTCCTTTTTACAGCTATCCTCTGGATGTAGCTCGGAGACGGATGCAGTTAGGAGCTGTGATGGTGGATTATGACAAACATTGGTAATTAAAACTATGCACAAGAAAAGTATTGCAGAGTTCAAGAAAAATGGGTTCAGGCTCTGCCTGTAATATTATCCATCTCAAACTTAGGTCAAGCAAATGACTCTTACATGGCTATCTGAACCTATCTGAAATTATAACTGAAACACAATACTGATGTATTTGAGAACTACACAGAGGAGCCAGGAGGCTAGACCAGTCTTTTTCGTGTGGAGTGAAATATTTCGGCTCTGTCCCCATAATTGCCAGGTTGTTGCAGATATTAAGAGTGGAGGGACAAAGGTAATCCTAGTAAAATGGATACTATTTTAAGCATCTGGAGAATCTATTCCTCCACTAAGACCTATTAAGTAATCACATGTAAAATACACAATAGTTACAGTAAATTTTGTGATGTGCTTTAAGACATTCTCTTGATGTGAAAATCAAAATCAAGAATTATTACTATGACTTGGTCTGATTATGGATCATACAAGGGGGAGAAAAAAAGCCTAATTGTAGATGGAAGTTTCACTCACCTACACCCAACCTACTGATCCTTGGTGAGGAATCCTCCACTTTATACATGAGGTTTTATTAGTGGAGAATATCACCCCAGGAAAGTGATCAACATAATCGACCGGGTTCCTATTTACCGTGGGATAAACAGGAAAGGTTTCACCAAGGGTCTCTTGCTTGCAAGGCGAGTGCACTAACAATAACAGAAACTCATTTATCCGTGACCCGATTAACCGGATTGCTCGACCCCCTCCCGGGGCAATTCCCCATTCCAGCAATTGCGAGTATGCTCAATTTGCGCATGCGTGCGCATACGCACTGATTAAACTTACGAACTTGGTTTTTTATCGAGTTTTTTTACCGAGTGTGCTGAAATGTTTATTGGTAAGTAGCTATACAATATTCTGTTACTATTTAGTATATTATTAATATAGTATGTTTTAAAATAAGTACATTTATTGTGTTGGGTTTTCGGCAACTTGCCGCCCGATTATCCAGCACACTCAATTAGTCGACCCTCCCAAGCGTGCCGGATAAATGGGCTTCTACTGTACTATGCTCCAGGACTCTAATAAAAGTCTAAAATAACCCCCAAGATGGATTAGGGTTAGGGTTTTTCCTAATTCAAGATTTGCAGTCTTTACATTGGAGAATTACAAAAGTTAATATCTTATTTAATCCAATGTTTTCTTCTGTTAGCACAATGAGCAAGACCCTGAGGCATGTCTATTATACACATGGAATCAAAAATGGCCTTTACCGTGGACTGTCGCTCAATTACATCCGTTGCATTCCCTCACAAGCAGTGGCATTTACTACATATGAATTCATGAAACAAATACTTCATCTCAACTAAGAACATCTTCGTACCTGGTCAATGAAGGGAGTCGGTGTTTTGGGGAAAATGCCACCAGATTGCTTGTACTGGACGGTTGAACTTTCAAATCAGGTGCTACTTGTTTTTGCCATGCAGAAACTTTCACTGTGAATACTGTGAGGATGAATGACTGCGTGATCATGCATGGAGACCAGACGTTTGTCATTTATTTTATTAAAACTTTTTGCCAGACAGTGTTTGGAAAATGAGCCATCATGTGCTTTTTATATTTCTTAGATGCCGTTGCTGCAATATTTGCGTGAGGTACAATTCCATTCTTGCTTAGTCTCAGCTCCGTAAGTATCTTGTGCAAGATGGTGAACTGTTTGCAGGCCTCTCAGTGACTCCTCATCCCATTTTTGGATTGAAGCTTGAGCTTGGGGATGCTGCAGTAATGGAGATGCATGTTCTGAGACATTAAAGTCCTGTGCCTATTTCAGCTGGACAGTAAACATTGCATGATAATATAGAACAGCTTATTATGGCTCTGTCCTCCAGACAAATTCACCTTGTTGTTTGTGGAACCATGCCAGCACAAATGGCTGTTTGCTAATAAAAATGGCCTCTTTCTGTTCTGGAAGATTCTATAACTTCACCCAGACCTGTAGTTTCAATTTGACAACCTGGTTAACAGCCACAGATTGTGAAACTAGAACTCACTTGAGGTGATGGTAAATTTATTTCCGGTAATTCCCCACTAATAAATTGTTGTTTTTAGTGTGGGATGTTTTTTCCTGAGACATTTTGTATTCTGAAATAGAAATAGAAGTTGCTGGGAACATTCAACAGGTCAGGCAGCTGAGTTCTGATGAAAGGTCATTGACCTGAAACGTTAACTCACTTTCCTCTCCATAGATGCTACATTTTTGAGACGCTATCCTGTGTGGAGGGTGCTATATAGGTGTTGTTACCTGATCTGCTTAATGTTTCCAGCAACTTCTACTTTTATTAAAAATTTCAAGCATTTGCAGTATTTTATCTTTTGTTTTCAGCTCTATTCTGATCCGTTTTATTCTATGAAGATCCTTATTAGCGCTTCCATCAAGATCAAGAACAAAATTACATTTATAGAGCGCCTTTCATGTTTAGAGAACTTCCCAAGGCCACTGAACAGTCAGGCTGGGACACGAGCAAGGGAGAGGGGCAGGGTAGGGGGGAGTGGAGGGAAAGAGTTAGGAGGGGAGGGAAGAGAGTTGAGGGCAGCAGAAGGCACGATTGAAGAAGAGGGTCTTGAGACCGGCCTTGAAGGAGGCAAGGAGGGAGCTAGGCAAAGGGACTGTGGGATGGAGTTCCGTTGGGGGGCAGATCAATTATCAGATCTCAGTAATCTTTAAAAAATCTCAAAATCCAGCAGTTTAGTACAGTAAATGCATAGATTTAAGTGAATACATGGTAGGTCATTTTCAAACTAACTTTGTGGTGAGAGATACATTTAAGGATTTTTGAAATTTGGCTCTTTGTGGTAACTGTTTCAATATACATTACATCTGTAAACTGTCAGCAATTTGTACTTTGATGTATAGTACTGTACATCCTTTTGAGTATTAGCTGGCAAATTGCAAATAAATCACGACTGATCGGACTTAAAAATGTCACCAGCTTAACTGGTATTTATTGTAACAAACAGATGCACTAAGAATAAGGTAAAACTCGGTTGAATGTTTACTTGTTATTCAAACATTCTGAGCATACTTTTGCACTTTCTTCTCCAACCATCTATTTTTAGATTGAATTTGAATTCAGATATACCCTTGTACAAGCCTGTCTACAATTTTTAATGTGCTATAAATGGCTTTCCAAAATAAACACTTAATTGGACCAGGTTCTAATTGCTAAAATGGTTCAATAACAGGTCAGTTATGTTTAACTGATTATGTTGGAGAGCTTTCAATAGATCTTTATTGGATCTTTCTCTGCTGTTACAGTTCCAAGACAACATTTGTAAATGGAGGTATTTGCTTTTCCTTTTAAATATAATTTAAAATTACTTTTCCATACAGTACTTATTGAATTTATGTGAATCCATGCCTTTAGCTTAAGAAGATAAGGAGACTGCCAGGCTTTCATCCCTTCCTACCGAACCCAACAAAGCAGGAAACATGGGGATCCTGCATCGACCACATTACCCTTGTTGATCTGGAAATTGCAGGAATTTAGGATTCAGGTACTTTTGGTAATAAAATGTGAATTCATTTAAAATAAAGAATAAGGCAGAGTAGCACCATCACAGGGAGAGAACCCAAAAAACAAAAATTCCACAACTCAAAACTGGTCTTTCATTTAGTGGCTGTTTGTCAGATATTTTGTGCAAAAAGGCTGCGATGTTTGCCCATAATTAGTCACTTTACAGTAAATCTTGTAAAGTGCTTTGACGATATGATAAAGCACGACTGTATATCAATGCAAGGATTATTGTAAGATCACCAATTTCACCAAAGTCAAATATTCTACTGAAATGATCAGGAGACAACCTTCAGGGTAATTGAATGTGTTGACATAATCTATAACTTCATGAAACAAAGTATTGTTGGAATTTGAAAACCAAAAGTTCAACTTCCTGAATAAGGGAAGACAAGAAGAGGCAATACAACAGAGTTATGTTTGTGGTGTACCTCATAATCTGTAGTACCACTAGACCAGTTCACTGTGCAGGCTTTTTGTCAAGCTTTCGAGAAAAGTGAACCCGGTAGTTTCTCCTTCAAATTTACTAAACATTTACAGCTTTTTATTGCCCTTTCCAATACACATACTACAGAATAAAAAAAACTTCATGCTTGATGACATCCAATTTTTATTCGTTTAGCACGGTTTCATGATCAGAACACAAACAGATCACTCTGATGGTTTTATTCTAATTAAATACCAGTACTGTATTCCTATACAAAGTTCAAAAGCCAATACTCTACATTTTCCTTTGGAGTACCTTATTGGTTTATTTCCTTCAGAACCCGAGTTGTTTATTCATAGCAGGTACAGGTTATAACAATTCAGCTGGGTAATTAAACACTACTATTTAGAATAAAACACTATAGCACAAGATATCCAGTGATGTCTGTCTTGCTGGTTAGTTCTTTTCATCATACCACCACTTGTCCACTACAATACAAAACAAAAGTTGTGTTAACAGGACATTAGCTTCAACAAATATTTACTAAAACATTTCACTAGATTACAAAATAAAATTCATAGAAGAAAACATTTGAATGACTTCCAATATCCCTGAACTAAATTGACCATGTTTTATTTTAATCCAGAATATTTATGAAAGCCAAGTACCACAGACCAGTTAGTTTACAAGGATTAGTTGATTTTTTAAAAACTACAAAATTTTCAAAATTAGTGCAACAATGTACTTCAAACAAGAGAACTTCAGGCTCTGTTTTGGGACACTCTTAACTGATGCTCTAATATTTCATATGTGCTGTTTTCTGATATTGTTTGTATTCTAGAAGGTGTAGTTGGACTTCAAATGACCAGGCTTCAATCCATGTTTAACAAACTTTAAAACCGTATTAATCAGTCTTTGCAATGCTAAGTGCTATGAATTATCCTCCCAATGTGAAAGCTTGATGAATGCAAACAGAAGGAAAATGGTTCTTAAAACCTTCCAATCAACTAGATTAATTATTATTATTATTTTTTTACAGACTGCACATAGATTCTTAAAAGGTGAATTGACGTTGCTCGCTGAACTGCGTAAGAGGTTTGCAATTTACAGAGGAAGTGATAGTTAACTGTTTGATTGCAAAACAACAATCCCATTGAAGAGGTACCACCACTGTGAATCTGAAATTACTTTCAGGTTTAACTAATATGAATGCCCAAAACTGTTTATTCCCAATCAGTGAGCACTGTTCACTAAGACGCTTTATGAACAGAACATAGAAATAAGTCACACAGCAGTAATGCAGAGTTGAGGAAGAGGGCAACTTAGCTTAAATGCAGAATGTTTCCCCCCCCCCCCCCCCCCCCCCATCTCCCTTCTGTAAATCTGTTTAGCTACATTAGTAGAACATGCAAATCCTCCAAGTTAAATTTAGCAAGAAAAGTCAGAAGCTGAACATCTCTGAATATTTCATGCAAGCTGTCCTACAGATCTGCAGAATCATGAAATATAAAGGAAGCACATACCATCTGATGAAATTGGTTGAGCCACTCCACAGGGCGGCAACTGAAAAGCAAAACATTTTTTTCATCAACATTCAGGCTCCACAGTCCTGAAATTCTATAATAACATCACTGCTGGTTAATAGCAAACGTGGCACCGTCAGGTAGAAAGAACAATTTAACTGAAGAAATAAGTCTACGCTTCATTCATGCTTCGGGGCTGAGCACTGCATACACAGTTTTGACCCTTCAATAGATGGAATAACTGTTTCAAGGATCCATGCCTGGAATCGAAACCAGGTTCGCTCTTGCTTGCAAGGCGAGTACTCTAACCACTGAGGGACAGGAGTTCACTTTACAGTTACACTGTGTTCAGAAGAGTGAAGAGAACACATACCTTGTCTACAATTCCTTTGGCGGCTTCTGCAGAGACGTAGAGAGGACTGTTGCCCACAGTGGTATTTGTACTGAGGAGAGAACAAAATAGTTACTCCCATGTTCTTTTTTCTACAGTACACTGACCATCAACTGAAACATTTGAAAAAATTATTGTATTTAGAAATACTCAATTGTATTTAGTACAAGTGGTTAACTGTATTTTGTTTAACTTGCTTTATCGCGTTGATCAATGATTTGGCCAGTCTTTGTAAATAAGTTAATTATTATTCCCAAAACAATCACCAACTGAAGGACCAAATATTCCACCTCCATGACTAACACTGTACTTCCAATAGTTTACCTAGACTTAAGAATGTCAAAAATCTTCAATCAACACTCTACTTGCAGTGACAATTATTATTAAGTTACAATTCATGTGCCCCCCACAACAGATTACAGAATGTTGGTGGTAACATCTTTTACCTGCTAACTCCACACAGATCTGTCTGCTCCCTCTGCTCAGCAGACTCCAGCCTGCTCCACATCCCCTACTCTGTCTGCCCCACGGTTGACTTTTGGGCCATCAGCCTTTCTGCTCTCAATCTTTGGAGTTTCATCCCACAGTCCCTCTGTCTCTCTCTCATCTCCTTCAAGGCCACCTCAAGACTTTTCTCTCTAAAGTCACCTTTGTTCATCCCCATACGTACCACTACCCTCCCTGTCCTCCGCTCTTCCTGATCCTAACCCTCAGCTCAGTTTCCAATTCCTCGAATGTCCAGTACCTTGGGACGTCCACCCAACATGAGATGTGCTGTGTAAGTGTAATTTGTTGTTGGTAAGTTAGCTTTTCCATTCCATGTGCTCCAGTTGGAATGGGACACAATTAATCTTGTTGCAAGATTAGCGTTTCCAGATTCTCAGTTTGCTTTGTTGAAAACTGTACCTATATCTCCTTTTACGCCCAACAGTATGCACAGTCAGGAGCAGGGGTGGGGGAGTGGAATGACCTTGTTCCACCATCCATCAACACTGCTGCTATGTAAGACCGGCCTTTGTCAATATCTTGTACTTTCTACTCACCTGCAAGAGTTAGAATATGAACGTCACACTTACCCGTCGATGTCTCCCCCCTTGGGTTTCCTCTTAACGAGCTCTTTCCAGAACGTATGAGTCTGATTGATTACATCATGGGCAAATTCCTGAAAACAGATCAAATTTGACACATACCATAACTTGACCCTGGCTTAACTGAAGTGATAGTTAAGTCATCAGGCTGTCAATATGCCAACTGCATTTATTTATTATATAATGCACATGCCTAACTCTCTGCTCCTGATAACTCGTCACTGAGGCTGTTTATATGACATTACTTTGTGCTGTGCCTCCAGTTTGGATGACATGCCAGTACATCCTCCTGAAATGGAAGATGCATGTAACTTTGCAGTACTAATAATAATACTTGCATTTGGTATAACATCTTATGTCGTTGAAATCTCTCAAAGTATATTGACTCAATATACTATGGGAGAAATTGTATTGTATTTTATTCACCTGCAAAATTTAGTTACTATACTTTACAGTAAATCCTATGAAGCAGTTTGAGGCATTTAAGAAGTCATAAAAATGAAAGGGTCTAAGTGAGAAGTAAACAGGTACATTAAAGATAAAGGCATAAGGGATATAGGGGGGTTGGATTGAATGGATTGCTGTAAATGTCTACATTTTGAATACTCACCTTATTCTTGTAAGTGGCATCAAATGCAAACTGGTTTTCCGGTTTCCCATCAGGCACCTTGTACCTTCTGAACCAGTCAACTGTAGCTTCCAGGTATCCTGGCTTTAGTCTCTTTACATCACAAATATCTGATTAAACAAATAAAAACAGTAGATATTAACACCTAAACAACTTGAAACTAAGCACTTGACATTCAAACAGGTTCCACTATACAAACTTTAATGAGCAGGAGCACAGAATATAATGTAAAGTGTAGTGACTGTGTACTTTACAGCCGAAACTTGATATAGACAGTTGACACAGCAGTGCCCCACAAACAGTCATCGATTTTATTTGGGGGATTGTCAGCTAGAACTCCTTTCTCTTTTCAAATAGCGCCATGGGATCTTTAACATCCACTGAACAGGCAGATGGGATCTCAGTTTAGTCTCATCTGAAGGACGGCCCAGTACAGCATTGGGGCATCAGATTAGACTGTGATTCCAAGTCCCGACATGGGGCTTGATATCACCAGATTTTGAAATATAATTCTGCCTATTGTATTAACATGAAACTATATTTGTCTGACTCAGTAATAAATGAACACAGAATATAGGTGATTTTGCTTCCTCTGTTCTCAGGTTCCCAACTCCACACCTTGGCTAAGCAGACTGGTTTAATTCCATTCTGACATTCCTTTATTCCAACAAAACGATGGCTGCTTACACAACACACTTCCAGGCGATCAAGTGTTTCATAAGAAAGCACTTACTAACAAATATAACAGGGAAGGAAGAATGAACAGAAACAAAGGAGGAAGGAATAAATCAAACACGTTGACCAAAAGCAGAGTTGCAAAGATATCTGTTTTGAAGGTGGTAGAAAGTGAGCAATGTAAAGAGGATTTGGAAGACAACTGAAGAAGGCGGAGGCATTATAGTTGAATGTTTGATAACAGTTGTACGGTACAAATGTGTAGCCTTTCTTAAATTATTCAATCCTTGAGAAAGTTTACAATTTTCCAAGCACAAGAGGAAAAAATAAGTTACCATATGTGTAGAGATTTACAAACAATATATCACAGAATGCTGGAAATGTACAGCCAGTCATTCAACAAATGACAACAAAAGTGTGATCCTTCTTCAAAATACTGTGGGTCCTCAGAACAAAAAACACAAGTGGCCACTCCATCCACGACTGTTTGTGGGACTTGCTGTGCACAATTGGCTGCCACATTTCGCCCACAAAATATTCACCCACAAGACATATCTCAAATATGACATGATGTATGCTATATCAAATGCAAGTATTCTTATTGTTATTGATAACAAATATTACTCTGAAACGCTCTTCCTCTATTCCTCAGCCTCACCCCCTCCTTCCTCATTTTCAGGTCACGCCTAAGATTTTCTTTAAGGTTACCCCCTCCCTCCCTCAGAGTCAGGTTCTACCACCGTTCAGCCCTCTGGGACGCTACCCTGCAGGAGGGGTGCTATATAAATGCAAGTTACTAATGTTACCACGAGAATTTTGCAGTCAACAACAACAACAAAATTACTCTCTCGGGTCTGTGCATTGTAAATATGTACCATTGAAACTGTTTGCTTCAGGATCCTCAACATTGATGGCAATAAGTTTCCAGTCAGTTTCACCTTCGTCAATCAGAGCTAAAGTGCCCAGAATTTTTACCCGGATTACTTCTCCTCTTGAACAAACCTGTACGTAGACAAAGAAACAGAACTTCAGCTTTCGAGCCAAGCTTATTTCCAATACATTCAGGTCTGCTCTTGGAATGAGACAGAACTAAGGAAAATCCTTGTAATTTGATATAGTGCCTTTGAAGTCAGGAAGACATTTCAAAGCCCTTTATAAAGGTATACTATAAACTGTAGTAATAGTGTATTTTGTAGACAAAACACGGCAGCTAATTTGCACACAGCAGCATCCCACAAACAGACGATTTGTTTTGTGGGACACTGCTGTGCACAATTGGCTGCCGCTTTTCGCCCACAAATATATACAATTCACTTTACAGTGTATTCTGTGAAGCACTTTGAAACGTCTAGAAGACGTGAAAAACTGTATATCAAATTGCAAGGATTATTAATTTTTATTATTTCAAACAAGTAGATTTTCCTATTATTTTCTCCATGCTCTTCCAAACAGAATTTAGAGTTAATCAAAACTAATACTTAAAAGTTAATAAAATTATTTGTTTGATAATTCTGAACTTTTTTTAAAAAAAAACCTTTCACAACCTCCTCAGAAATCCCTGCAGATTTCGGGACGTAAAAGTGACAGAAGCAGCAGACCCCTCAACAACTACACCAAGTTGAGACATCATGCTGGGCGATATAACCAAACCATCTCAATTGGGAGAGATTCAGATTGGAATTAACAGGAACCACATCAGAATAGCACAATGGCTGTTTGTGGGTGTATTGCTGCGTGCAAATTGGCTGCCATGTTTCACTCACAAATACACAGTCACTGCACTTCAGTTAAATCCTGTGAAGTGTTTTCAGAAGTGTTCACAACACGATACAGTGCTGCATCAAAATGCAAGGATTATTATCTAGCTCAGCTGCTGGCACAATTTCCTTATGACGATGCTCTGCCCTGCAAACCTGCATTGCATAAATGCAAGTTTCTCTTCTGCGTATAAACACGGAACGGAAACAAAATGGCTGGTTGTTTTTGTAAATTCATTTGATTTCCCTTAAACTGAGCTAAATTTATCCTATCTCTCTGCCCTCCCTTAACCCAACACTTCCTCTCACACCCCCCATTCTTAGGTCCTGACCCCCAACTGTTCAGTCCTGACACAAAAGGCGCACTACAAATAATTTTGTGGATGGGAAAAGCATGGCTGAAAGCTCGCCCACAGTGGGGTGGATCAAGCTGGGGCATGAAGGAGGTCACTGTTTGCCGAGTGAAGGGTGTGACTAACAAACAAACAAACAAAACTTACATTTATATAGCGCCTTTCACGTCGAGAGGACGTCCCAAGGCGCTGTACAGTTAGGTAGGACAAGAGCAGGGTGGGGTGTACAGGAAAATCGGGCCACCTATCCTCGACTGCCAGATCAGCATGGAACACTGATATGAAACAGTGTCTGTTTCACCTGATCCAACAGCCAAGGATTTATTGAACTATAACAAGGATATACAACTCCAGAGAGCCGGTGGAAAGAGGCGAATAGTGAAGAGAAAGCGATTTGAGTGGAAGCACGTCGTTTACACCGTACCTTGGTCCCGATTTCACAGACATCAATGGGATCATCATCCCCATTGCAGTTGGTGGATTTGTCTTTGTGTTTCGGGTCTTCCCAGGTCTGTTGGAAACAAAAACAGCAGGAATTATCTTCAGACCCTGGCATTCTCCTTGGGGCCATCAATGCTACTCTTTGGCTGGGTCTCACTGTGATGCCTGGTTTAACAACAACAACTTTGATTTATGTAGTGCCCTCAACACTATATAACGCAAATTACCTTCATTCTCCCTCCAAGCTTTCTGACCAACTTGCCCCACAGTTAACGGTGGTCTACTTCACCAAGTTTTTAGCCTGTTCCCACCCACTGCATCCACCTTGTTGCCCTCTCACTTATAAAACCTGCCTTAAGACACATCGCTTCAACTAAACTTTAATTCCTTCCAACCAGCACACACACTTACACTCCTCAGCTCCTCCCCTTCACCTCCCTGGTCAGTTGTGTGAAGCACTTTGAGATCTCCTCCCGATGCGGATGGTATACAATTCAAATGTAATTTGTTGTTGCTGGATAAATGTGAATTGTTGATGGATTCTGATTGCTGATCAACCAGCCAAGATAAAATAATAGTTTCAGTCGATAGTTTTTTTTTGTTAGGTAAGGTATAGAATATGCATGGAGCAAAGGCAGATACATGGAGTTGAGGTATAGCTCAGCCATGATCTAATACAATGATGGAACATGCTCAAGGGTTGAAATGGTCTATATCAGTTCCTAGCCTACATTCACTTGGCTTCGCAATCAGCCCCGTTTCTATTCCTACCTGTGGAAGAGCCCCGTAGTTCCAAATGTATCCCTTGTGAGGAAAAACATTGGCCACGAAACGCAAGTTTCCTTTCTTTATGTCTTGTTTGATGGGGTTCAGCGGCTCTTTGGTCGCGATCTGTAAATACAGGAAATGGTTCAAGATTATAAAAACGGCTTCCGATAGAGGAGCATCCAACCAGCCAGGCTCTTCTCTTCTTCTTCAGCCCTGCCCAAAACATTCCAGATAAGACATTTGTTAGGTTAGGGTATTAAGGGACATGGAACAAAGACAGGTAAGTGGAATTGAATTACAAATCAGTCCTCGAGGGACTGAATGGACTCCTCCTATTCATATGTTCCTGCCAAACGCTGCTTTGGGGTGTCCACCCAAACTGAGAAGACTTAGCATCCTTCCCAGGTCCCCAATGCTGTCACTCTCAATCCAGCTGCCCTGTGAGAGGTCCCTCTCTAGGTTTAACATCTCACATCTCTAACACCACAGTCCTGCCTCTTCACCCCACCAACTCCATCTCTAATACCACCGCCAGAGAGGCAAGCACCTTTCTGGATATAAAATAAGCCTTGCCTATGATACAGAACCTACAAGGTCCAAGAGCTTCAATTTTCCTCCAGTTTTGAGGTTAGAAAGTTGAGTAGAAAGAAAATAAAATTACCTCCATCTTCGCATTGGTCCAGCGAGGAACCTCCACCACCATATTGAACACATTCTGAAAAGAATGAACAAAACCAAGTTTAGATTTGATAGAATTCATGTTCATACAGCGCCTTTCACGCCTGGAGGACGTCCTAAAGTTCTGGAAAGTCAAAGATGTGCACCCGAGCTGGGAGTTGGGATCAGGATGGGTGGAGGGCAGGGGGCTACCCGAAGGGATCAAAGAGGTCTTGAGATCAGCCTTGTAGGAAGAATGAGCAAGGGTGCAGATAGGCCAAAAGATCGGCTCATTATGTGAGCTTTGAACTGACAAACCCTCCCCCTACACTGAGATACTGGACAGGACACTGGCAGAGAGAGAAACTGCCTTGTCTTTTTGAAAAATGCTGTGGGATCTTTAAGGTCCATCCAAACAGGCAGATTTAACACCGCATCAAAAGAACAGACCCTAGCACTGCAATGGAGTGTCAGCCTGGACTACAAGTTTATAAAATCGGCCAAACATCCTGACTCACAAGAAGAGTGCCACAACCTGAGCTATCTGATCTGAGCCAGTGGCTGAAAACTGTCAAAGGTTACATGGGCAGGATCCGAGTCTAATTCACACAGATTAAAGAATCCCCTTCCTGAAGGAAAGGGCATCAGTAAAATAACAGCAAATTTTGCTAGATTGTCCCCTCGACAATCAGATTTCAACATTGTCATGCAGAATTTAAAAATAACAGTAAAATTCACATTCCCTTATCTTTATAAATCATACATCACTCCGCCCGAGTCCCATTCAGTTTCACTTCGATTTCTTGGTATTACTCGTATTAATCACCTTCTAATCCTAGGATTTTCGGTAAAGACTTGAAACAAACCAAGGCCTTTGACACTGAGCACCGTTCAGCACCGGCAAGTAATCAGCTACAACTCAAAGTTTTGCTACCAAAGCAGACATTACACAGCCAATTACAGCAGTGGGTGACTACAGAAAGTACTCAGCTCAAACTACAGAAACAGAATCCACACAAAGACAGACATGACTTTTTCTTATGATAATCCTCACATTTGAAATAGCGCCTTATCACGTCGCTGAGATATCTCAAGAGTGCTTCACAGAACATACAAATGAATTGATTGTATGCAACAGTTATTGTTGTACATTGTGTGGTCAAAATGTAGCAGATAATTGTGCACACCACAAACAGTGGTGGATTGAGTGACCAAATTATTATTGTTTATTATTTTGGAGGGATAACGTTTTGGTAATCGACAAATATCCGAGTTCCTACTTGCTGCTTTGTGAACTGATGCATGGGGAGTAAGGACACTTCCCTAAGGTTTCATCCGACCTGGGAATCAAACCCGGGTTTCTCTCGCTTCCCAGTTGAACGAACTAACCACTATGCTACAGGACTCCACGATTTTTTTTTGATGTAACAGTAGCCAAGCTCATCAAAACCCATACAATCTGAAGCAGCAATCCAATTTAGCTCAGGACAGCACCCTTGCTCTCCCACTGCACAGATTAAGATTACAGTACTTCAGAGGGACACAAATATCCTCCACTGATTAGGTGAATGAAGCCTATTGAAAGCATTTGCAGCAACTGAGTGATGTTGCAACCTTTGTGTGGCGAGGCTGATTGCAGAACGCAGTGCTGACCTGAGACAATCCAAACAGAAAGCGTAGGATGTTTGGAAACATTATTGCTCCATCTGAACCTGCCACTGCACTTGCAACACAAATATAGGGATTTTCTACTGTCACCCATGTATAATAATAAGTAATCCTTGTATTTGATATAGCACCTTATCATGTTGTGGAGACATCTCAAAGCTCATCACACAATGTCTTCTAAAGTGGATTGACGGTGCATTTGTGGGCAAAATGCGGCAGCCAATTGCATGTGGCAATGTCCCACAAAGTCATGTATTGGCTGACCTTATTGTTTTTACTGGGGGGTTGGGGACCTTTTGGAGGGATTATTACCACCGGAAAATGATCCGCTAATCAACTAACAACTGGATTCCTACTTACTGCTAGATAAACAGAGGAGTGTGGAGTGAAGAAACTTGCCTGAGGTTTCAGCCCCGCCAGGAGTCAAAACATGGATTCTCTCGCCTACAAGGCTGGCTCGCTAACCCAGTTTGCTGACTTGCATTGAGGGAAGTAGTAACAGTTTGCTTCTGTGCTGTATTGTTTGTCAGATGTATTACTAAATCAACTCGAATTACGAGCTGTGACATTGGAAGTGACGACAAAAAACAAAAAATCGTTGAGATATTACATCTTGAGTGTCTTCGACACTCAAGAATTGTGGATACCACACATTCAGGAAGTTAACGACATCAGAGTAGAAAGCTAGAAAGCTCCAGTGAAGGAGCGAGCACCAGCATAGACAAGCGGGAGAGAGCAGGGAATGGGATCAGAGTAGAGAACTCCAGTGAGGGAGCGAGCACCAGTACAATGGGATGATTGACCTGCATCTGTACTCTAAACTTTCTAAGTTTCTCTTTGTCCACGATCCAACTTGTGTGGTTTCCACAAGTTTATTTGTGGAATCCTAGCCCACAAGAAAACCACAGTTTCAATCAACAGTGAATTGAGAGCAGGCTCCATATCTATTCTGTCCTACACTAACATACAAGACAAGTCAATGAACATAATTTCATCTTTGTACATCTAAACAATCAGTTATGGTTATGACAACATTCAAAGGAGGGGCAAGGAGAAGAGGGGCTCTGGGATGGAGTTCCAGAGAGCGATTAATTTAATTAAATGACAGGAATTAAAGATAGTGAAATGGAACTAGAATTGGAAATAGAGTTAGGGCTAATGGTGGAGTGGATTCACCAGACAGAGTGGCTTCTCCACTCCCCTCCTATTTGTCTCCTCATTTGTTTTGAACAGAAGGTGCTTCATTCAGAAAACATTTCTGACCAGAACACCAACAACAGAGCAGTGAATGGGTCAGTTTTCAGAACAACAATTTTCCTGTTCCCTTTCCCCGAGTATTTCCCACGTTTATTTTTATTTATAATCAGTGTTTGGACAGGAAAATAAGATGGCAGACCAGACAGGAGGGGCTTTGATACAAGAGGGCAACTTGTTGGAAAGAAGGGAAGTTTTGGTCAGCCGGATGTCTTGACCAATGAAATCCCATGGACATGCTTTAGAGACCCCAAAACCAGACTGAGAATTCCACATCTGTTGGAAATTTCCACTTGTTTGGTTTTTCACAAAGTCCACCCGGACCTCTGGAAATAAAATAACACCACTCATTTTACTCTAGACTTGGTGATCTTGGTTAAACTTGTGTAAAGGGGTGGAAACAAAACAATTGAATTGCTTAAAACCCAGGAGAGGAAAGGGATTTTTTAAAAAAAAATCTGCAATCAGAGGTCAAGTAGGCAAATAGACGGAAGCCACATTGTTCAACATGAATCGAAAGTCAAGATATCTGGAATAGAATCCTGTTCAGGCTGGTTACACAATGTAGAATGCACAGGTTTAGAATCAAAGAACCACTGGAGAAATAATCATAATAATAATCGTTGCGTTTGATATAGCGCCTTATCACATTGTTGAGACGTCTCAAAGTGCTTCACAGAATATACTCTAAAGGAATTTGTAGGCAAAACATGGCAGCCAATTGTGCACAAACAGTTGTGGATTGAGGAAACATTATTTTTTGTAAGGTGGGGGGCGAAGGGATTATTACCCCTGGAAAGCGATCCACCAATTAATTTACAACCAGGTTCCTACTCATTGCGAGGTAACCAAAGGCATGTAGAGTAAGGAAACTTGCCTAAGGTTATCTTGCGAGGCAAGTATGCCTCGCAAGATAACCTTAATTTAAAACCTACAAAATCTACAGAATGTAGAATAGAAAGAAGGAAATACTGAGGAGTACGAGCTTGAGGAGCCAAGAAAGAAAGAGCTGGAGATGAAATGCTGATTACGTATAGATTTCACAGCATAATACTGTACCTGGGTGTGTCTCTGAAATGATTTACCACATGCATCTACCTCAAACAATTATGATCCACAATGTTGAAACTTGTCTTTATAATATCTTCCTGATTTCAACATGTCATTCAATGTGGTCTCAGGACTTGCAGCCAATTTCCTTCAACCAAGAGCTTTTTCCACTGGGCTCTCTAATACAAGCCTCAATGGGAGGTAATTAGAACCCAGATTCTATCCCAGGAACCTTAAATTTCAACCGTTTGCAGCAAAAACTCTCAAAATAGCCGTATGGCAGCTTTGAAGCTCCTAACATTTGGGGGTGTATTCCCAACACTCTGTTATTACGTCGCAAACCTTCTCATCTTCAATCAAACCAACAGCAGCTGCCTCTGCTATGTAGGATGCCACCAGCCCACACCATCTGGGGACAATTGTAGTGTGCATCAGGACACTATATTCAGAAGATATGAAGCCTCATTAAAAGGGCTGTGCCTTACAACCAGTCCTATGATTTATTTCAATAAAAATGTTTTTTGGGGGGTCAGCCAAGTGTCTGAATAATGCAGCATCATAAAGAGCTGATTTCCCCCAAGCTGAGTGGGGGAAACTGTGGTATCACAAGAAGCAGCCAAGATCCTACAAATAGAGCCTGGTGGTGGGCTGATATTAATAATCCTTGCATTTGATATAGCGCTTTTCATGTCTTCTGGACATCTCAAAGCACTTCACAGAATATACTTTGAATTGACTGTATATTTGTGGGCAAAACACAGCAGCCAATTGCACACAGCAGCGATCCACAAACAGTTGTGGATTGAAGTGATCAATTGAAGACTGACAGACGAAGTTCAATACAGATGAATGCAAGCCTTCGCAAAGGGCTTAGATGCCTTGCACCACAGATATCAAAAATAGAAAGCTGGATAGCTGGAAGCCGCAGTAGGAATGGGCCCAAGAAATATAATAATAATGTCTCAAAGCGCTTCACATAATCTACTGACTGTTTATTTGGGGGATTAAACTCAGCAGCCAATTGCACATAGCAATATCCCACAAACATTCGTGGATTTGGTGACCATATTATTATTGTCAGAAACACCCAAAAAACCCTTCCAATTGGAACAAGTTGCCCAGTTATATCAAAACCCCTCCTGTCTGGTGTTTTATTTTCCAGGCTAAACATTGATTATAAACAAAAATAAACGTGGGAAATACTTGGGGAAAGGGAACAGCAAAATTGTTGATCCAAGAGCTGAGCCATTCACTGCTCTGTTTTTGGGGTTCTGGTCAGAAACACTTCCTGTTGAGGCTTTTCCACCAGTTTATTGAATCTCATAGAATATTACAGCACAGAAGGAGGCCATTCAGCACAGCATGTCTGCCTGTATCAGCTCTTTGGAAGAACTACCTAACAAGTCACACTCCCCTTTTCTTTTCCCCATATCTTTGCGAATTTTTGCTTTAAGTATTTATCCAAGCGAGAGATCTGGGTTCAATACCAGACTGGGCAAAACTTTGAGCAAGTTTCCTTATTCCACATACACCCACCCAGTACTCAAAAAAACAATAATACATTGGTCATTTAAATCCATGACTGTTTGTGGGATACAATTGGTTGCTGCGTTTCATCCATAAATATAGTCAATTCACTTTGCAGTATATTCTGTGAAGCGCTTTGAGGCATCCGCACTCCCAACTCTCTCCCTCCCCTCCTAACTCTCTCCTGCCCCCACCCTGTCCCTCTCCCTGACATGACTGACATGAGGGTCACACGCCTCCTGTGCAGCGCCTTGGGACGTCCTCCCGACGTGAAAGGCACTCTATAAATGTAATTTGTTGTTGTTGTTGTTGACTGTTCAGTACCTTGGGACGTCCTTCCAACTTGAAAGGCGCTCGATAAGTGTAATTTTGTTGTTGTTGTCTGAAGATGTGAAATGCGCTATATCAAATGCAAGGATTATTATTATTATAATTCCATTTTAAAAGTTGAATGGTATTGAATCAGTTTCCACGGATCTTTTATTCCCATTTCCCAGCCTTTTCCCCAGAGCACTGAACACTCTTACATGCTATTTCCAGGAATAATAATCCATGTATTTGATACAGCGCCTCATCATGTTGATCAGACATCTCAAAGTGCTTCTCATGATATACAGTAAAGTGGATTGACTGTGTTTTGTGGGTGAAACTCAGACGCCAGCTGTGTGCAGCAGTGTCCCACAAACAGACGTGGAGTAAAGTAACTTTTTGGAATGGACTATTACCCTGAGAAAGCAAATTGCCATTCAACTAACAAATGTGTTCCAATTTACTGCTAGGTAAACAGAGGCGTGTGGGTGGAGTAAGGAAACTCGCCCACGATTTCGCCCCAGCACAGTATTCGAACCTGGGTCTTCTCGATTGCGAGGCAAGCATGCTAACCATTAAGCTATGGCACAACACCTACCCACCCACACAGAACACCACCCGCACCCCTCAAGTACAATGCACACACACCAATACAACACACACCTTTATACACACACACACCCAGTACACACACCCCCAGTACATACAACACACACACACACACACACAGTACACACACCCCCAGTACATACAACACACACACACACGTACACAAATACACAGTACACACCCACACAGTACACAGTACAACACACACACACAGTACAACAGGCTCCACCCTTCCCAGTACAACACATAGTACAATACACACCGCAGCCCCAGAGAGGGAGGAAATGGAATTACCTGACTTTGATCTGAGTACAATGGTATATCGTGGAAAGGAGAAATATAAGCGCCCTTGGAGTTTTCTGTAAAAATAAATCAGTCGTAAATTGGGAATATTTTATACACCCCCCCACACACACCATCTCTGCCACCCCCCACACACACACACCATCTCTGCCACCCCCCCCACACACACACCATCTCTGCCACCCCCCCCACACACACACCATCTCTGCCACCCCCCACACACACACACACCATCTCTGCCACCCCCCCCACACACACACCATCTCTGCCACCCCCCCCACACACACACACCATCTCTGCCACCCCCCACACACACACACCATCTCTGCCACCCCCCACACACACACACCATCTCTGCCACCCCCCACACACACACCATCTCTGCCACCCCCCACACACACACACCATCTCTGCCACCCCCCCCACACACACACACCATCTCTGCCACCCCCCCCACACACACACACCATCTCTGCCACCCCCCACACACACACACCATCTCTGCCACCGCCCCACACATACCCTCCCCCCCCCCACACACACACTCTCCCCCTCCCCACAAATACCCCCCCCTCCCCACACAACCCCACCCCCCCCACACACACCCCCCACACACACTCTCTTCTTTCCCCCCCCCCCCCCCCACCCACACCCTCTCCCCTCACACACACACAAACTATAGGTTGATCAATAGCCCCATTTACAGCAGTACCATTCAAACAAGACAGAGGTGCTTTGTCACTGGGGGTGGGGGGTCTGTTGTCTAGGGGGGGGGGGGGGCTGCCTGGTGCCTGGGGGGGGGGGGGGGCTGATGTCTGGGGGGGGCTGATGCCTGGTGGGGGGGGCTGATGTCTGGGGGGGGGCTGTCGGGGGGGGGCTGCCTGGGGGGGGGGCTGTCTGGGGGGGGAGCTGTCGGGGGAGGGGGGCTGATGTCGGGGGGGGGGGGGGGGGGGGTAACTAATTCACAGCTGCCAGAGTCAGAGGGTGAAACACCATCGGCAAGTGTCACCCACGATAATAATCTGACATTTGATCCAGACGTTACATTAACGTTACAAAGCTATAATGGGGGGGGGGGGGGGCGCACATGGCCCCTCAGGCCCCGGGGTGAGGCAGCCGGAGCCTGGGGTCACCTCTCTCTCTGTGTCTCCAACACGCGGCCTGGAGCCGGGCTTTACTCACTCAGGAACATGCGGTAACTCAGGGAGTTGGGGCAGCCGCGCTCCTCGGTCTGATACATCGCCATGTCTGTGGGTGGGTGTCTCTCTGTGTCTGTGACTCCGGATGTCTGTGTGTGTGTGAGGCTCCCGGTGTCTCTGTGTGTGTGAGAGGCTCCCGGTGTCTCTGTGTCTGTGACTCCGGATGTCTGTGTGTGTGAGAGGCTCCCGGTGTCTCTGTGTCTGTGACTCCGGATGTCTGTGTGTGTGAGAGGCTCCCGGTGTCTCTGTGTGTGTGTGAGGCTGGGGAGAGGGAGGGACCAGGGACACCACTCACCGCGGCTGCGGGAAATCAAGATGCGTTCGTAGCCCGAACTTACCCCCAAATAGCCCAAAGTCGCCCACACATCATCTAAAATAGCCCAAACGAACACCGAAATAGCCTAAACCAGCCCAAAGCCGCCCAAACTAATACAACGTACAGGACTGTGCCATATTAATAAGCCCCCTCCCCACACCACCCATCTACAGATCACTCCCTACACATAAAATGGGAACTTTGGCTCAAATACCGATGGAGAAGATATTCTCACAAACAAATATTAAATTATTGACACGTCCATTGACCTCGGGGAGACCCGGGGATGTGAGGGAGGCAGGAAAAGCCAAAATGACGAAGCAGTTTATTGATTATTATCTGGAGGGCAATGAGAGTTTGCGATCCGCAGAAACCTATTTACTCCTTGTTGCAATCAGTGCATCAACTGGACCTTGCACTGTGGTGTGTGCTCACCAGGTGCCGGATCAATCGGGAGCTGATTACCAAGGAACGCAGGACTTTGTGGGATAACGTGTGTGCAAACTGTGCCAGGATCTCAATCCTTCCCAAAACAACAACAACAACAACAACAACATGCATTTATATAATGCCCACGATGCCAGGCGATATCTCAGAGCACTTTAGTAACTCCTAAAGTATGAATAGCAGCCCCTCAACTAGTATGGATACATTACCTCAACCGAGCAGGGCCTAACCTTGCTCATCAAGATATAAAAAAGTCACTGCACTTTACAGTATATAATAATGATAATCAACCTTGTATTTATTTGCTTTGAGATGTTTCCCCCCCCACCCCCACCCGTGTAAGTCACTGTATCAAATATATCAGTGCAACTGGCTGTGGTGTTTCGCCCACGCAATATACATTCACTACACTTTACAGTATATCTTGTGAAGCGGTTTGAGACATCTCAACAACGGGATAAGGTGCTATATCAAATGCAAGAATTATTATTATTATTAGTTTCATATCTGGGCACTATCCAGTGACCTATGGTATGTGTAAACTATATACTGTAGTGAATATATAGTAAACTGACTGTCTCCGAGACCAGAGGGTTGATTTATGTGCTTAATTCCCAAACACTGAAATACCTTTTTGTTCAATTACTGCACATGTTAATCCATAAAAGCATCATTTTATTTTAAAACCAAAAGAAGTGAATACAAATTAGAAACATTTCCAAGTGCATCACTTTGTTTTGTAAACAGTGTGAGCTTTTCTGAATGAATGAATCAATCAATCAATAACAGAAGATTTTCACTAATTCCTTACACCCGGCACAAATTCCAGAAATAAAACATTAAGTGACGCTGGCATTATGCAGGAATAAACCGTGCATGAAGGTATCTTGTGTAAACGTCAAACAAAAGTGAAAGATTTCAAAGTTCTTTGCCAGTTATGCAAACATAATTCAGTGCATACAAGAGAAAGAAGGGAATAGAGAGAGGTATAAGTGGAGGCTAGAGAGAGGAGGATGAATGTGTACAGTATAACCAGCAGTTTTCAATGCTGTACAAAATGTTCACAAAGTCCTGTACCACCCAATCCCGTGTTGTTTTTTCTTGCAATTAATTTTTATTTTCTGTTGCAGATGCGTGGAGTGTAACAATGTCTGATATCAGTAACTTCCTCCTCACTCCATCTCATGCTAACGAAAGATATCACTGATCAAGGCAACAATCATTATCATGAAAATGATGGCTCCTCGCACCGATCCTCTGGATGTCGAAATACAGTAAAACACTTACAATAAATACAATAAAGTACTTTTAAATACAATTATCATCATTCTTCCACAAGTGTTTCAGTTGTTGGTCAGTGCACTGGAGAAAAAAAGACAGGACTTTGTGGACTCCCTGTAGATTCTCTGTAGTTTATTTAATTGGCTTGTATCAATGTAGTTTCCATGGTTCTGCTGCTTAATCTCCAACCCTGAGCAAGCGTGTGCTTTGACACACCTATTAAATGATAAGGCTGTCCCAACCCTTCCCAATCTCTGGTGTCCATCCAGGAAATGCTTTGAGAAATCTCCCCATTGTAAAAGGCACTATATAAATAAATGTAAACAGCACAATCCTTGCATTCAGTGCGACACCTTTCCCAGCAGGGAGATGTGCGTTTTACAGGATTCACTGTGAACTGCAGTGAATGTATTTTTATTATAGGCAAATACTGCAGCCAATTTGTACATAGCCAATGTCTCACAAACAGCTGTGAAGCGAAAAGTGATTGTGTGGTAATGTGTGAGAATAATATTAAATAAAGGAGGAAGAGGAACACTTGAGAAAAACAATGCTCAGATTGTGGAGCCATTCAACCTATTGAGTCTGCGCTAGCTCTCAGCAAGCTATGCATTCAATCCCATTGGATCAACTTTCCCCCATCCCATTGCTGTGTGTTTGTGAAACTGAAACTGAATTTGTGTAGAGGACAAAGATCTACAAAATCTCTGTCATGGAAGCGTTGCCCCAAATTGTGGGATGGGAAAATAACCCCTTTTTTATCTTTAAAAGGAAAGATTACACTGATCTTTTCTTTCCACCTCCAAATTACATCTCTAACTCTCAATTCTTACACTATAGCGATTAGCATGCTCACCTCACAAGCCAGAGGATCCAAGTTCCATTCTTGGGTGGGGTGAAACCTTAGGCTAGTTTGCTTACTCTACACACACCCCTCTGTTTACCTAGCAGTAAATAGGAACCTGGTTATTAGCTGATTAGCTAATTGCTTATAATAATAATCCTTTTTAAAAAAATGCTCATAACTTGGTCACTTAATGCACGACTGTTTGTGGGAAAACTGCTGTGCGCAGTTTTTTTCGGCTTCCGTGATTTTCCCACAAAACACACACTCACACTTTAGAGTATATCAAGTGAAGCGCTATGAGACGTCTCGAAAATGCGATAAGGTGCTATATCAAACGCAAGGATTATTATTATTGTGCAGTTTGTTCTGCGATTGTCAGGATATCATGTTGAGAGTCTGATTGAAACACGGCCAGGGCCTCTGCACCCAGAGGGTTAGACTTCAGATTGAGGGTCTTCAGGGATGGCAAAGAGCTAATCTTCTCCACAGGCACCTCTGAAGGACAGAGAGAAAAGTCACATTCAACTCTACTGTATTTTCTCTTGCGTTTCCACACAAAATTTCATAGATTAACCAGCTATCAGTGTACCAGTGTCAGCCTGGTACACTGATAGCACTCTTGCCTCCGAGTCAGATAATTGCGTGTTCAAACCCCACTTCAGGACTTTGAACTCGCGTAATCTAGGCTGACACCCCAGTACAGTGCTGGGGGTGTGCTGTGTTGACAGAAGTGCCATGCTTCAGATGAAACATTACGTCTTCAAGCTTCCAATGGACAAGCAGGAAAGCAAGATCCACAGTCAAACAATTACAAGATGTGTCCATCAACATAAGAACCAGCACACTCAAAACAAGATCAGGAAAACTGTCTGTTCCCAGCAGTACTGACTTGACATACTGATATTGACTTTCACAGCCTTGTCCCCGCCCGGCTGTCTCTCTGACCTGCTGTCTCCCTATCATCCTGCCTGTCCCCTCTGTTCAGCAGGCTCTGGCCTGCTCCATGTCCCCCAACTGAACCGCCCTACCATCGGTGGCCAGGCTTTCAGCCTCTCTGCCCCCACACTCTGGAACTCCATCCCGCAATCCCTTTGCCTCACTTCCTCCCTTTCCTCCTTCAAGGCTGGTCTCAAGACCTTCCTCTTCGAGTGTGCCTTCTGCTGCCCTCCTAACTCTCCCCTTTCTTACTCTCTCTCCCCCTGCCCCTACCCTTCCCCCACTGCTCGGGTCCCGACCTAACTGTTCAGTGTCTTGGGACATCCTCCCGACGTGAAAGGCGCTCTATGAATGTAATTTTGTTGTTGTTGTTGTTGTTGTTGATCACTCGTCAGTTCTGAACTACACCTCACTATTGAAGCTATTGCACTTGTATTAACAGGCTACCTTAATCTTCATAGACTAACACTTGATTTAAACTCAACCAGGTGTTTGCATTTCTCAAAGTGACTCTACTGTTAAACAAATGCTAAGGGAATAAAACCGTCCTACACACCCAATCCGCACACACAACGTACCCACGATCTGATTCTCCTCCAGGTTGATATTCTCCAGTGTCTTCACCTCCGTGAGCTGCACTGGAAAGACGGAGAATCTATTCCTCGCCAGGTTAATGGTTGTCAAGTGTGACAGCGTCGTCACTGCATCAGGGAGTTGCTTCAGGGAGTTTCCCTCCAGGTTCAACTCTGAGGAGAGAGAGTTGGTGAAATGTCAGCAACAGTACTCTCTCAGCACTGAGGGAGGAACTCTGAACAGATCATTGGGACAGGGTTAGTACCGATTTCCTCAAAATAAATGAGAGGCCTTACCTCGTAACTGGTTAAAGTTGGAGAAGAATTCACTTGTGATAGACTTCAGCTCATTGTTTGCCAGGGAAATGAAGTGGATGTTCTCTTTCACATTCCTTATGACTTTAAACAGAGCCACCGGAAAGATATTTAATTTACAGTTCCCCAGATCTGAGAAAAAAAAAGAGGGGAGAAAATAACTCAAACTTATGAGAATTCCATGCATCCCATCCATACATGTAAATTCCAGAGATAAAATTTGGTGCAATGCGCACTCTCTGTGATATCAGGGTTTAAAGGGTTAAGTGATGCGGACAGATTGGCTTGTATTCCCTTGAGTTCAGAAAATTGAGAGGTGGTCTGATTGAGATGTTTAAAATGCTAAAGGAATTTGACGGGGAAGCCACAGATAAACTGTTCCCCCTGGTGGGGAAATCCAGAACCAGCAGCCTCATTTTATAATTCGAGTTAGGCCATTTCGGAGTGAAATCAGGAAGCAGTTTTTCACACAAATGGTAGTGGAAACCCGGAACTCTCTCCCCCAGAAGGCTGTGGATGCTGTATCCATTAATTTTTTAAAGACTGAGGTGGAGAGATTTTTGTTAGGTCAGGGTATCAAGGGATATGGAACAAAAGCAGGTAAATGGAATTGAGGTACAGATCGACCATAATCTAATAAGAATAGCAGAACAGGCTTGAGGTGCTGAATGGCCTCCTCCTGTTCCTATGTTCTTATTGAGTCCCCAATACTCCCGAGCATTCCTGGAATCAGACCCTCTGCTCCGAGCAGTGATCTTACCAAGGGAGCTACTGCCTTCCTCCACTGCCTCGTTCACTATCCGGGCCACTCTCGCCACATCTGCCGCCATTCTCTACCGTCTCCAAGCCCCTGGGCTTCAAGCAGTGCTCAACAGAACTGAAAGATACAAAGCAGTGATTTATTTTCACTCAAAAACGTCAAACTAAGGTCCCATCTGCAAGTTCAGGTGGACATTAAAGATCCCACGAAAAGAGAAGGGAGTGTTCTGTCTCAGACTCCTAGCCGACAATCCTTCAAACAAACTTGGTTGCTCAGTCTACGGCTGTTTATGAGACACAAGCGCATCATGTGGTAAAGCACCATATCAAATACCAGCATTATTATTATTGCACTTGTACAGCCACATTCACGAAGGGTGTTTCATAATGACAGTTAGGATACCAATAGGTGGAGACAGTCCTGAAAGTAATTCACTTACAGCACGTTACAGTAATTTTTTTTATGATCAGCCGGGGGACCTGACACCATGTTTAAGTGGATCCAAATCAAATTAGGCAAAGAAGGCCTTCATTTCAGCACTCTGGCCTGGGTTAAACCCAGTTCCCAGAAGTGTAAAGGCAGTGTGGTAATCCAGGCCCATAATAGTCATATTCATTTCAAGATTTGTCAAAAAAAATTTAATCAACACAATCCTGCCCTCACCTGACATCCAGCTGTGTGGTATAGCAAAGGGTTGGCCTCTAGTCCTCCCGACTTGAAAGGCACTATACAGGTGTTATTTTGTTGTATTTTATTGTTTTATTGATCAGGACTGGGGTTGATTTTCACTCTCCCTAACCAAGCTTTATACAGTATATATATATAGCTGATTAATAATAAACCTTGCATTTAACATAGAGCCTTATCACATCGTTGAAACGTCTCAGAGCAAATCTGGAACTCTGTACACTGTAAAGTGACTTTTGTTTTGGTGAAACATAGCAGCCAACTGTGCTCAGCAGTGTCCCACAAACAAAAGTGGATTGAGTGACATTTTTTGATCCATTTTTTGGGAGAGATTACTGTATTACCCCCAGAAAGCGATTCGGCAATCGACTAACGACCGGGTTCCTACTTATTGCTAGGTAAACAAAGGTGTGAGGTATAAGAAAACTTGACTATAGTTTCACCCAGCCTGGGAAAATACATATATATATATAATATGAGGTCAGTTCTTACCCAGCTGCTGCCTTGCTAACAGCTATCAGAGTTTGGACCAAGACCTGATATGGTATAAAGCCACACTGAGCAGTGGAATAGGAGTTGGAAAGGGATATAAAGGAACATTTTAGCTTTGTACTTACATAAAGAAGACTCAAAACCTGAATGGAAATTAAAGGCAGTACACCGACAACAGGCACATTCACTGTCACAGAAGCTTATAACTGCACCCAGAGCAAAGCAACACAGCAACGCAGAGGGGAGTGGGGAAACCTATTTTTAACCGACAGTGGGGTAACCTATTTTTAACTGACAGAGCTGCTGAACAGGCTAATTCACTTTAAAGGACACGGCGTGGATACCAGGGAAACAAAACAACAACTAATTACATTTGAATAGCACCTTTCACGTAGTGCTGCCTCCGGACAAACAGATTTTGAATAGTCCGTCCCTGCATTGTAAACGAAGCCAACGGTTTGGTGTCAGGTGCAGTTTGTTTTCATGATCCTGCCAGCAATAGCTGTTGTGTAAAACCTCTCTACCCTACCCCACACTGGCTCCACACACCCAGTACTATTTGTTAGGGTAATAATTGCTCCCCAAATAATTTGGTCACATCACATCCACAACTGTTTGTGGGACACTGCTGTGCTCAGTTGGCTGCTGCATTTTGCCCTCAAAAGGTGATTTACAATATATCATGGTGAAGCACTTTGAAACGCTTCAACAATGTGATGGGGTACTATAACAAATGCAAGGATTATTATGATTGTTATTAGCACCACGGCGAGAGAGAAGCCACACATAAAAAGGGATTTTGAGAGATTTTCAAAGACCTTTGTGAGGTGCGCTGTATAACTGTACGTTGCTGTTGAAGTGGATAGGACAAAGCGACAAGCTGTGACCAAGAAAAAGAGTTGAAAATCGGAACCAGATTATATATTTTAAAAAGTTTAAAACCCTGTAAAATTGAATAGAATTGAAATCTTTTATTTCAAACAGAAACAACAGTTGCCGCCCTGGATTTGATTCAATTAAAATAAACTCGAATGTCACTGCAGCTGAACAGTTCAAATAAAAAGTCATCTGATCCCATTGACAAATAAGGATTTTCACAAATGTTCCCGAATGCTGTGCAGACAATGAGGCAAGAGAGAGTGGGAATGAACCAGAGGAGTGGATGAAGTTTTCTGTGATTTCATTGTGCCGAGTTGTTGTTGCGAAGGTTTCCTTGCTCCACGTGCCCCTGCTTAACCTAATAGTAACAACAACAACAACACAATTACATTTAGAGAGCGCCTTTTCGTGACGTGAGGACAGCGCCCGACACGAAAGCGCTGAACAGGCTGGTCGGGACCCGAGCGGGGGGGGGTGGGGGGTGGGGGTGGAAGGGGAGGGTGAAGGGGAAGGAGAGTAGGAGAGGTGGAAAAGTTAGGAGAGTAAGTAGGAACCCGGTTGTTAGTCAACCGGCGGATTGCTTTCTGGGGGTAAAAGTCTCTTTGAGCAAAACATAATAATTTCGCCACTCGACCCATGACTCTTTGTGAGATGCCATTGAGCACAATGGACTGCGTGGATTGATTGTTTCACAAAATACAGTCAATCCGCTTTCCAGTGATATTGCGCTGAGGCGCTTTGAAAAGTCCCAACGACATGAGCAAATGCAAGGATTATTATTATTCTTTTAATGATGGTATTATGATTGCAGTACTGTACTGTACTGACTAACCCTTCAACAAAAGTGCAAGTGGCATTAACAGTGTTACCAAGGGTAGCAGTTTCTCTCCTCGCAGCTACATTGTAGCCAGCCAGGCCTGACACTCAGTGTCTGTCTGAAGCCTCTCTGCCCACAGAGCACAGCCCAGCCCAGCACAGCCCACCCCCAGGCCAGCACACCCCAGCACAGCCTAGCACAGCCCAGCCCAGCCCCAGGCCGGCAGAGCGGGGGAAGCAGCGACTCCTCCTCAGGTCTGTAACCTCAGCCTCTACCCCCGGCCTCACCCGCCTAGATCAACCCTCCCCTTCCCCTGGCTCGACCCCCATCGCCATCTCTTACCTCCGACCCCAGGCCCCACAGTGTGCTTCCCCGCAGAAGGACCGCATCATCAAAACCTACTTACGCTGCCTGCACTGCCGTTGGCCACAGGGAGGCGCTGTGGTTTCATTCCCTCCCACAGCCACTAGGTGGTGGTGGTGGGGGGGTGGGGGGGAGGAAGAGAGAGGGGGTGAGGGATGAAATGCTTGTGTTGGCATCTGAAAGTAGTTTTGAATACAATATTTATTTTTAAATGTTGGAGTGATTGACTTTGAAACTATTTTTTTTGGGGGGGGGGGGGTGGGGGTGGGACGGGGTAGGGTGGTCTCTCTGACACATCTGTAACCCATCACCAAGCTTTCAAGAGTTCCATATATGTACGGTGTGTCAAGTCACCTACAAGTGGAAATTCCCGTGTCTTCAAATTCCCACATCTCTCCCTGGAGGGACGCACCCTGATACCTATCTCGAGAAAGTATTATGCGCTGGTCAGTGGGGAACCAACCCAGGGTGTGTGTTGGGGGTAACTGCTGGTGCCTAATCAGATCAAGCCACATAGCTGGCCATTGCGAGCACTGTTTGGTAAGCTTTCCTGCTCCTTGTCCAGCTAGGACCACGTTATCCATTAAGTCCTCGGCTTGCAGGGATATCGGGAGCTGAGTGGGAGGATTCCCAGCCCCCAGTGACTTGTCTGCCTTCCCAAGTCCGGCCATTGTGCCAGACTGTGTTGTTATCAGCAGTGTCCTGGATTATTGTGGACCCGCCTGGCTCAGGAACTGAACTAGATACTGTCACGGAGGGTAGGCTTTGTTCCGATATTCCATTGCCAGACATGTCACGTCAATTCAACTCCAAGAAGACCCCATTTACCTCAGCACCCGCCCTCTCCGCGCACCCCCCCCCCCCCCCCCCTCCCCTCCCCCACACACACCCTGAAAGAGGATTGACTTTGACAATTGCTAATTTATACCCATGGCGAAAAAACAGAAATGGTGTAAATCAGCGTGATACTGTCAGTGAAACTCTCCGGTGAGACGTGTGATTTCTCCCCAAACCCTACCGCTGATTCCCAGAAAGGGTGACTTAAGTCAGCAGGTTTCTTGAAATGACTGACTGAATGAGGAAAGCTTCCTCACCCCTTAATTTCATCTCCTTCCAGTCAGACATTTGCATCAATGGCTCCACTAAACTGATCTAATCTTTTGGTGGGGAAAGATGACCCTTTCAACAACAACAACTTGCACATATATAGTGCCCGTGAAGGGTAGCACATGAAGGGTATTATCTCAGAGTGTTTAACCGTGGCATTGTTCACTTCCTGTAATTACAGTGTGGTCACAGATGTGGGTCATTCAGAATGAAATCTACTCTACGGGCACAGAGATTATAATTACATACTTGTGCAATCCAATCCCTGCACCAGGAGT
Organism: Hydrolagus colliei; assembly: GCA_035084275.1. Classification (NCBI taxonomy): domain Eukaryota; kingdom Metazoa; phylum Chordata; class Chondrichthyes; order Chimaeriformes; family Chimaeridae; genus Hydrolagus; species Hydrolagus colliei. The sequence continues at coordinate 17,997,268 of CM068748.1, forward strand.
TTTTATTGAAAGTTTTTCTGACATGTATTTCTCGCAGCGATATCTTGTCTCAAGACAATTTCTTGTCAACCTGACTAAAATGGCTAATTTAATTTGCATAACTGGCTCATATGTAGCATTGCCATGCAAGTTAGACTATACCAGTGATCCTAAGATAACTACATAAATTCATTCAGGCTCCTAGCAGCCTCAGTTGGGATGTTCTGCACTGTGCACTATGACTAGTGAGATTTTCGGGGATATTTTCCATGGGAAATCCCAATTCACACAGATATTGACTGATACCTTACACTTAGTGAACTCAAGACACTAATCTCCCTGACCGATGAGCAAGTAAAATAAATTGGCTGTATATTTGGTGGGCGAAACATAGCAGCTAATTGCGCATAGTAGTCTTTCAGTTACTCCTTGAGACAGCAACGTCAGAAAAGTTCCCCTGGTGAGGTTCAATTATGAAAGACAGCGAATCTCCTCCATAAATGAGAGGAATATGAGATGGCGGGGGTGGGGTGGGGGAAACATACAGTGAAATACTACAGATTACGGGCAGGATAATCAAAGCACTTCACAGAATGTCCTGTAAAGTGAATAAAAAATGTGGCAGCCTTCCAGTGTGTCTGCACAGTGGTGTCCCACACACAGGCTGTGGATTAGAGTGACCACCTGATTTGGAAAGATTAAGAGTTGGAATCCGAACCCTAAGGAATTGAGGTGGGGAGGAAGGTGGAGGCATTGTAGTGGGAGGGTTTGGGGAGGGAGGGGTTGAGATGGAGGTGGGAGGGTTTGGGGAGGGAGGGGTTGAGATGTAGGTGGGAGGGGTTGAGATGTAGGTGGGAGGGAGGGATTGAGATGGGAGGTGGGATTGAGTCAGTATTCAATCCCGGAGCAACAATGTGGGGGTTGGGGAGGGAGTAGTTGAGATGGAAGTGGGAGGGAGGGATTGGGGAGGGAGGGAGGGAGGGAGGTGGAAGGGATTGGGATAGGAGATGGGATTGAGTCAGTATTCAGTCCTGGGGCAGTAATGGGGTGGGAGTTGGGGAGGAAGAGAGAAAGAGAGACAGGGAGGGAGGGAGTAGATGATGGGGGAAGTTCACATACAGGCAGAGGCTCAGCCAATAGGAGGGCGACCTGCTGTTGGGGGGGTCATGTTGCCAATGGGCTGTGACGTCATGGGAATTCCCCTCAGTTGCAATGAACCAAAGGGACTTTCCACTGGAGAGTCTGAGCGTCCACATCGGCAGAGAGAGCAAAGCAGCAGCTCAGGGACAGAGAGAGAGACACAGAGAGAGAACATATCAGGGTCGGGAAGGAAAAGAAACTGGAATCCAGCGAGGAGAGCAGACAGCGATACAGCAACACGCGGGGAATTCCGTATGTGAGGGAGAGCAACACACACACACTCACACACACACACACCTACCTACAGAAAGTCAAACGTTTTGGGCAGTAACAGTATCGGACGAATTAACGTATCGTCATTAAACCCAACGCAAGACGTGAGAAGCGATCCATCGGCGGGGTCAAGTTTGGTGGAGACACTTGTGAACACCTGGCTTGGAGTCTTACCCACACCCGGATGAGGCAGCATTGACATCCACCTCCCCCCCCCCCCCCCCCCCACACACACACACACACCCCACCCTGTGTCTGCTGTGTGTACATGTGTGTGTGAGGCTGGAGAGAAGCGAATTGAAACTTCAGGTGAGTTCATAAAACCATCCCCAGCTGGTCCATCCCGGGTCCCAGCGCCTCAGTCACAGTTGTTCTCCTGTTCTCAGAGCAGGTGTGGGGTCTGCCTCCCTCCCTGCCTCAGGAGACTGGACAATATGTCAACATTGTCTTACAGTGAAACAGAGCTTTCATTGTCCCCTTGAGCCAGGAGGCCCTCGGCTGTGTGCTTCAATGGTACATAAGACGAGCGTTGATATTGTATGTTTTCACTGATTCCCAAAGAGCTTCCTCCAATGTTCTCTCACGTTGGCGATGAGGTATTTTGGGGGTTGGGGGGGGGGGGGGGGGCTTCAATCCCATTGTCCTGGTTGCCCTCACTTTGCTTTGCCCTGGAGACCATTGTTCATGTGTTGACTGGAGGTGGGTTGTGTGGCTGGACGACACAGCCAATGTTGTAACTACAGTGTCAGAGCCGATGAATCTATGATAGCTTTCAGCCATTACCTCCAACTCAACTCTGGAACACTATTCCTCTGTCCCTCTGCTTCGCCCCTCCTTCCTCATTTTCAGGTCGAGTTTGAAACCTTCCTTTTCACGTTGCCTGTGGTCACCTCCCCCTTCTCCTGACTCAGTGTCGGGCTTTACCACTGTCAAGCTATCGAGATGCAAGTTGTAGTTGTTATTGACTCTTCTCTTCGATGGAAGACTCTCCTCTTTGATGGTCCCATGAGCAACTGCCCCACCCATCCCCAGCTCGGGTCTGAAACAGTGACTGGCCAGCTCCTTGGGACGTCCGCCAGACGTGAAAGGCGCTATACACATGTAATTTTGTTGTTGTTGTTACGGGGGGCAACCCATCTATCTCGTGTTCTCTCACCTCCATTTCGATAAAGCTCCATCATCCATGTGCATCACCAGGGACAGAGAAAGAGAGAGCAAGAAGAGGCGGTATTGATAAAGTGTTTTGCCCACAAAACACAGTCTGTCCACTGTACAAAATATTCTTTGTTTGGACACTCTTACTGTTTGGGTGATGGGTTTCTCCATGTGTCAGACACCTGACTGACTTTTTAAAAAAAATCTGTGAAACGCTTTAAGATGTCTCCACGACGTGTTTACAAATGTTAGATTCTTGCATCAGTCCTGAGGCCTTGTTCCGCCAATGACCACCTCACAGAATTGTCCCCTCATCTGCAGCCAGAAAATATCTGGGCGGTGGGGAGGGATTTGAGGGGCGGTGGGGAGGGATTATTACCCCTGGAAAGCAACAAGCCAATCAATTACAACCGGGTTCCTACTTACCGCTGGGTAAACAGAAGCATGAGGAGTAAGGAAATTTGCCTAAATTTTCGGTCACCCCACAAAGTGAACCCAGGTCCTATTGTTTGCGAGTCAAGCATGCTAACCAATACACTACAGGAGTCCACATGTATAATACATTTGCATGTAAACTTTGCAGTAGGGAGAGCTGCAGTGGAAGTGCTCCCACAGTTTAATATTAGTATTGCATCCCGTTGCCTGCCAACAGTCCCATAATTAAGCCATGGTTTGATTCCCGGTCTGTGCAGTTAGCAGATCTCAATCTGAATGGCTGCAATTCACTCCATTAAGGCTTCATTGGCCCTGGACTAGACACAACACAGTAAAAGTTTAAATTTCCTTGGCACCTTCCACTTTTGAGGACATCTCAAAGTGCTTAAGCAAGAAAGGAAAAACCGCGTTAGGTTCTGTTTTTTAATTACTACCCCGTGACTCCACCCACTGCTGTGGGGAAGAACAAGTTTGGATTTAGAATACAATTGGTCACTTGCTGTATTGGCTGTTTTGTGAGAAATTTCTGTGTGCCGATTGGCTGCCGCATTTGCCCTCAAAAGTTTACAATATATCCTGTGAAGCACTTTGGGACATATTATTGACTTGATGAAGTGCTATTGAAAAATGCAAGGAAAGGATTATTTGATATACCCTCTAGTCAACTAAAGCATCTTACACTTGATCTGAGCTCACATAGAGATTGGAAACTCAATGACCCTTTGGAACTATAACCAGAGTTTTCAGTAGAGGAGTTAAAAGCGCGAAAAAAAAGTTGGAAGTTAGTATGGAATGTGGCTTTCCTGTGTTCTTTACTTCAACGTCAAGGAGTCCTGTAGCATAATGGTTAACGTGCTCCCTCGTGAGCAAGATGATTCAGGTTCAATTTCGGCAGGGGCAAAACCTTGGGCAAGTTTCCTTATTCCACTCGTCTCTTTAGCTAGCAGGAAGTAGGAATCGGTTGTTAGTCGATTGGCGGATCGCATTCTAGGTGTAATACATTCTGTTTCCTGTTTTGTTTCTCTTTTGCATTAATAACCTGTGTCAGCCTGACGTGGTGGTAACACTCTCCTCTGAGTCAGTTTGTTGGTTCAAGCCCCACCTCGGGTCTTGGAATCACGCAGTCTAAGCTGACGCTCTGATGCAGTGCTAAGGGTGTGCCTTATTGGAAGTGCTATTTTTTTAAAACAATAGTTTCTCAAGATATATGTTATCCTTATAAGTCCCTTCGCCAAGCAGAGCTTGTGTAGAAATCCAACATGATAAGGATGTATATCATCCTAGGATAGTTATTGTTCCATTTCAGAAATGGGGAAATTTTCTGCGTGGAACATACATACATTTGTTTGGTTTGGATACTCTTAGCATGGTGATGAGTTTCTTCACGTGTCACCCAGCTGACCCAAGAAAACAACGGAACAGGCAGATGTTAAGTAGCAATCTCAGTTTAACACCTTACTCAGACGATGGCATCTGTGACAAGAGTGTTGTCTGGCACCTGTGAATTCACAATGTGGGGTTTGACCCAACGATGTTGTAGACTGAGCTATGTTGATATGATGGGAAATGGAAACACTACCTTTTGATGGAGTGCTTTTCTGTGGTTAGGACTGGAGCAAAATTACAGTAAACACTGTATAAATTATGATTATATTTTATTATTCATGATAATAATTATTATTATATTATAAATGTAGGCAGATTTGGAGGAGCATGTGTGAGAATGAATGCTGGGTGAGCCACAACAATGCTGGAATATGTTTAACTTTGCAGTTATAATGTAGAAGCACAATCTTATCTATGTCATAGTTCTGCCTGCCTCCTGAAAGCAGCGACCAATCACGCTTTACTGGCCCAATTGTAGGACCCCAGGAACCTTCTATAGAACATTCTCCAAAGGCCATGACAATTTACATGTCTGACCAGTGGGATTCATTCAACCTGGAAGGTAGTTTTTTTTGGGGGTGTGGGGGTGGGGTCACCAAGTGTCTGACACATGTGGAGACCCATCATTGTGCTTAAGAATCTCGGATATCAACTGAGAATTCTATATATCCCACTTACACATGGAAATTGCAGAGAACGTTTGTTACAATGGAATGCCCCCTCTCTCCCTGGAGGGACACATCCTGCTTGCCTAATTCCAGAAAGTATTATTCGTAGATTGGCAAAAGCCAAGGCTTGGGGACCCCAGAGTGTGCCTTGGGGTAACTACTGGTGTCTAGCAGGTTGAAAGCACACAGCCTTGGTATTGAGAACACTATCTGGCAAGCTGTCCTGCTGCTTGTCCAGCCACGTCCACCTTACCCTTGAAGGCTTTGGCTTGCAGGGTTAGAGGGAGCTGAATGGGAGGATTGACCGCCGCAGTTATGGAATGCCCAGTGGAGGGTATCATAGTGATCTGATAAAGTCCTCAGTTACCCAACATCCGTACACAAGCCTTTTCCTGCAGGGGATTTACTGCAAGGAACCTGGAGAGATAGTTAGTTAGTTTGGGCCATTCCAGCCCCCACTCTCCCACATCAAGCTCCTTCATCTCTTCTCCCCTCTCCTCCCCCCACCCCCCCACCCCAAATCACTGTTGCTCCTACATTAGAGCTATGCAGCACAGATGGTGATTAGTACCAGGGACTTTCCTGGACTGTATGGCTCTGTGCCACATCCGGCAGCACTTTTACCCATTGAAGGGGAAACCTTAAACCTTACGCCTCTCTGATCTCTTTATCGTCTGGTTTATGTTATATGAGACAAGAGCAGCCATTGTTTCTCAAGCTATCGCTCCAATGATGATGATAATACTAATAATTCTTGCATTTGATATACCTTTTCAAGTCTTCTAGACATCTTAAAGCACTTCACAGAATATTCTGTAAAGTTAATTGACTATATATATGTGGGAGTAAAGTGGCAGCCAGTTGCACACTGCAGTGTCCCACAAACAGTTGTGAATTGAAATGACCAATTTATTATTTTTTGAGGGATTATTATTAGGCGTGCGGAGTAAGGAAACTTGCCCAAGGTTTTGCCCTGCCTGGAATCGAACACAGGTCTCTCTCTTGTAAGGCTAGTGCTATAATGCCATAGGTATGTTTTAGAAGAGCTTAGAGGGTGCAATGTGTGGTGGGGGGTGGCTGAATGCTTGGCTACTAATTGAGGCTGACCTCAATGTCAGAGTTATAGACCATTAACAGCGTCCAGATGATTGCATGCGGATTTCCCCTCATTCTGTTATGCGGGAGTTAGTTATCAAGTTATTTGTGGGTTCAGGAATGTTGTGTAGTTTTGTAAAGCACAGGAAACTTTGAATTTACAGGGGTTGTTCACTTCCTGTGGAGAGCAAGGTTTTAACGTTTAATATTACTGAACATTGCTTTGTATGTTCGCCCTATATTGTGTAAATGCCAAAAAGAGGATTACCTTGAAATGAAGGAAGTAGGAACACAAGAAGCGAGGTAAATTCTAGTGTTAAATTCACAGGGACATCGGTAATGATGGCATGTAATCCCATGCAATAGAGGGAATGTTTCCAGGAAACCAGCAACGTTTATATTGTGCTCTTGAGGATCATAGAACTGAAGATTCTTACAGCACTGAAGGAGGTCATTTGGCCCATCGTGTCTGTGCCGACTCTTTGAAAGAGCTACCAACTCGTCCACTCCCCTGCTCTTACACCATCGCCTTGCAAACTTTTCCATTTTATATACCGTATATCTCCACGTATAAGGCGCACTTTTTTGCACGTCGGAAGATCTCGAGAGTTGGGGGTGCGCCCTATACGCAGATACAAGAAATTTTGAGCCTCGGAAATACAGTAAACAGGAGGGGCGGCCGGCGCGCTGTCAGCCGGGGTTTGGTCAGTGTCCGGCGGGGGTTGGGGGGAGCGGGTGACGGGGCTTCGGCCTCGGCCGCCCGGGCAGCGGCAGCAGCAGCGGACTTCAGTGCTGTGTTTGCTGCCTGCTTTCTGCCTAACCCAGTCTGCCTGCCTGCCTCCCTGCCGCTCTCTCTCCCTGCCTGCCTCTCTCTCCCTCCCTGCCTGCCTGCCTGCCTGCCTGCCTGTCTCTCTCCTTCTCTCTCTCCCTCCCTCCCTGCCGCTCTCTCTCCTTCTCTCTCTCCCTCCCTCCCTGCCGCTCTCTCTCCCTGCCTGCCTGCCTCTCCCTCCCTCCCTCCCTGCCTGCCTGCTTCCCTCCCTCCCTGCCTGCGTGCCTGCCTGCCTCTCTCCCTCTCTCCCTCCCTGCCTGCCTGCCTCCCTCCCTCCCTCCCTCCCTGCCTCCCTCTCTCCCTCCCTGCCTGCCTGCCTCTCTCTCTCCCTACCTAACTGTCTCTCCTGTCTCTCCTCCCTTCTGCCGGCAATATAATTGAAAATGCTTCCGTTTTTTTTCACCAAGAAAAGGTCAAAAGTGGGGGGTGCGCCTTATACGCGGGTGCGCCTTATACGCGGAGATATACGGTACCTATCCAATTCCCTTTTGAAAGTTGCTAGTGAATGTTTTTCGGCAGTGCATTCCAGACCTGGGTTTAAAAACAAAAAAAAATTCTCCTTGCCTCCCCTCTGGTTTTGTTACACAGAACAACATTTTTGAAGCATTTCACAGGAACACTGAGCAAGGGAGTAATAATCTGTGAATAAATAATAATTGGTGGTCCCTCAATCCACGACTGTTTGTGGGACACTGCTGTGTGCAATTGGCTGCCACATTTCACTTACAAAATACACAATCAATTCACTTTATAGAATTGAAGACTGTGAAAAGCCTTGAGATGCCTCAACGGGGTGTGATATCAAATCCAAGGAGTATTATTATAAGGGAGACGGGAGGAGATAGGGAGATGGCGATTGAAGCGTTTGAAGAGGTGATTACACAAATAATCCATCAGTACTAAAGTGTATCCAAACCAAACTGATACCTCCATGCCTCCCACTCACACTTGGAAATCCCCATGGAATAGAATGTGAATCTCCCTAGAGGGACGCACCCTATTTGTTTAAGGCTTTGCCTTACCAAAGCAGTACTTTCTTGCCTCGCCAACGTAGGTGTAGCCTCACAGCACAGATTGGAAGTTGTGGAGTCCCGTACCGTAGAGGTTAACACACTCATCTCGGGCTGGGCAAAACTTAGGCAAGTTTCCTTACTCCACCCGTCTCTGTTTATCCAGCAGTAAGTTGGAACCCGGTTATTAATCAAGCAAGGGGAGAATGGGGTTAGACAGGGTACCTCGTATGGAGAGAAACACCAGTGTAGAGTGTGTCTGGGATGTAACGCTCTGTGAGTTTGAGGCCAATCCATTTCAAACCAAACAAAGCCACCCTGGTTGAAATGTTTGCAGTGTAAGTACTTTCTGTTTCCATAGATTAACAGGATCAGCATATTACAGTAACCACACACACTGCTAGTGTGACAGCAGCCCACTTACAACCTGTGTGCTTTCCCCTCTTGAAAGTATAACTGTAATATGCAAGTCAAGCAGTCAATAAACCTTTTTCCTGTGGGAACCTGTGAGCTTCAGAACCATTCTGTGCTTTCAAAGCCCTCCACGGTGACCTGCTAACCCCATACCGACGTGTCTGCTCAGCGGGCTCTAGCTTGCTCCATGTATTCCGACTTGCCTCACCCCAGCAAACGGTCGAGTCTTCAGCCGTTCTGTCCCTTCTCCTCACCTTGGCTGATTTAAATCCTTTCAAAAGCTTTCTCTTTGACCGTGCTTTCGGTCACCCCCCACTATCTCCACCCTCCCTTCTCTCCACCCTTCCTGATCCCAGCACTCAACTCGGGTCCAAATACTTGTCTATCCAGCACCTAGGGATGAACCTGGGTCCTCTTGCTTGGGTGTTGTGTGCTCTAACCACTGCGCTACAAGACTCAGGACGCACTACAGGAATTTTTCCTTAGCGTCAAAGTTCAGGCTGTGTTAAAATATCAGCCAAATTCTGGATAATGAATTGCCACGAACTTAAAGTAAATCTAGACCCAGATTCATTTACGATGCAATACAAATTTACGTTTCCACAGCGCCTTTCAAACCGAGCGACGAGTTTCATCTTAACTAGGGAAATTTCTCCCTGTTAATGGCCACCTATGGTATGGAACGTTTGCAGCCCTGAGTTGAAAGGACAGAACACGTGTGTAAGACTCAGATCAGGAGGTGCTGATAGCTCAGAAGGTGACTTTACTCTTCAGAAATGTTTCCCCCTGAACTAATCTCGAGACTACTGTAAATATCAACCTCCTTTCTCAGGAACTGGCTGGTCACGGCAGTAGGTGGGGGAACCATGGGTGTCACATGGGAAAATAACACCAGCCGCTTTTCCTGTAGCACTTTCAAAACAACAGAAATTTTTTTCCCCACCTCAAGAGTTTTTTTTTTGCAATGTAGGTGGAATACTGATCAATTACACTGTAGAGTCATACAGTGTTTTACACAATATAGATCATTTAGCACATCATGTGTCTGCTAGTGCTCGCTCCCCACTGAAGCTCTCTACTCTAATCCCATTTGTGTCTATGCAGTTGATGTTGTTGCCAGGGTAGAAGTGTAGCTCGGTGGTTAGAGCAATCGCCTTACAAGCGTGAGACGTGTGTTCGAATCCAGGCAGTTCAGGGCAAAACCTTAGGCAAGTTTCCTTACTCCACAAACACTCCTAATAATAATCCGTCCCAAAAAAACACAATAATAAAATTGGTAATTTCAATCCACGACTGTTTGTGGGACACTGCTATGAGCAATTGGTTGCCGCATTTCGCCCACAAATATACAGTCAATTCACTTTACAGTATATTGTGTGAAGCGATTTGAGACGTCGATAAGATGTGAGAAGCGCTATATCAAATGCAACAATTATTATTATTAAGTGAATGATCAGAGATGTTTATTTGTATGGTAATCCCAGGGACCTGGAATCCCAATTCTTGGAACGTTTTGTGACCGTGTGGTCATTGTTTGTGTGAGAATGTAGGAAAGCTTGCCAGACAGTGCTATCAATGGCACACTGTGCGGTTTTCGCTGGTTAAGTAGTTATTGCCTCAACGCTAAACTGTGCCTAATTCAGAATGAGGTAAACAGTAAGCATCGTTCCGGGGAGAGAGTGCACATTCAATTCAAACAATCTATCTCTGGGATTTTCACGTGTCAATGAAATTCTCGGCTTTGTTTAGATACTCCCAAGTATAACAATGGGTTCCGCGTCTGTCAGTCACCCGGTTGCCAAAAAACTCCACAAAGTCTGTATGAGGATGGGATGCAGGGTTGAGGGCCTTGAGCTGAGGAAATTTCTGGTCTAGCAGTCGACATGTCCTGTCTCTGGTGTGACTTATCTGGGGGTTTCCTTTGTGTCTCTCACAATGTAAGAGCCTAGATTGTTTAACTCATCAACCCTTCACTGGTGATTAATTGATACAGCACCTTATCAGGTCAGCCAGACATCTCAAACGTGCTTTCCAGGATGCATTCTTAAGTGGAAAGACTGTCTATATATAGGCGAATGAGGCAGCCCATTTGCACACAGCACATTGAGAATTTTATCTGGGTGAATGTTGGCCAGGACACCAGTGGAGAGAAACTCACTTCTCTTAGCGAATAATTTAACATCTACCTGAACCGGACAGATGAGACCTTCACTCAGTCTGACATCAATAACCTGCTTGCTCCTCACACCACTTAATGTTCCTTCTTTACTTTTCCTGGCTCAATGGTAGCACTCTCACCTCTGGGTTAGAATATTGTGGGTTCGAGCTCCATATCCTGTACCATGGAGTCCTGTAGCTCAGTGGTAAGAACATTCACCTTACAAACGTGAGACCTGTGTTCAAATCCAGGCAGGTCAGGGCGAAACCTTGGGCAACTTTCCTTACTCCACATGCCTAATAATAATCCCTTCAAAAAAGAAAACAATAATAAAATTGGTAATTTCAATACACGACTGTTTGTGGGACTGCTGCGCAATTGGCTGCTGCGTTTCGCCCACAGTCAATTTCACTTTACAGTATATTATGTGAAGCGCTTTGAGACATCTAGAAGACATGAAAAGCGCCATATTAAATGCAAGGATTATTATTATTATTATTATTGTTATTACGTCAGGATTTGGAATCAGATAGTCTAACATGATGCTCCAAAGCAGTTATGAGGGTGGGTGTTTCGTTGTCGGAGGTGATGTCCTTCGGATGAGATGTCTGCCTGTTCAGGTGTATGTAATAGTACCCTGTGGTGCTATTCAAAAAGAAAAGCAAATTTCTTCCAGTGCTCTGGCCAACAATCCCCCGAATAAAATTGGTCATTTACTTCATGGCTGTTTGTGAGACATTGCTGTGTGCAAACTGGCTACCGTGTTTGCCCACAAAACACACAGTCCAATCAATTTACAGGATATACTGTGAAGTTCTTTGAGGTGTCTTTACGATGTGATAAGGCACTAGATCAAATGTACACTTGTACATGGAACTGTCCTGGTATCTGGAATGCAATGCGTACTCTCTCTGGAGGGATGCAATTTGCTTACTTAATTCTGGAGAGCATTAGCACAGATTGATGAGAGCCAAGGCTTAGCTCGTTAGACTCCACCAATTATCCAAGACCATATAGCTTGCCACTTATAGCACTGTCTGCGCCTTGGGACGTCCTCCCGACTTGAAAGGCGCTCTATAAATGTAATTTGTTGTTGTTGTTGTTGGTAACCTTATGCAGCTAAGACCACCCAACTGTCGGGGCATTGGCTTGCAGTGTTAACAGGAGATGGTCTGCTCTTCCAAGTCCGGCTGGGGACATGGGGACATTGTCTGACCTTGGGGACAGACAAGGACTGCTGGCTTGATTCTAACATTCCTAAACCAATCACTTTGCCTCAAATAGTGTTTAGTTTAACAATCCTGATGCTCTGATGTCTTTCAGGATGGATGATGATTACAACTTGGAAATGGCCAATGTGAGTATCCCTGCCTTTATTTACTCCTCAAATATCTTTATTTCTCGCTGACCCCCGTCCTCCCGAGATGCATTGACCGCTCCACACTCCCTCTAGGATACTCTTCCCCCCACCCCCCCCCCACCCCCCACCCCCCGATAACCCTGTGCCATAGTCTGCCCTTGATGTGTATGATGTGTTGACAATCTCCTCTCTGACTCTCAGTACTTGGATTTCCCGCAGTCTCATCCAGACATGTTACAAAACCACAACCATCTGGACACAGGTAGGTGTGTCACAAAGGAGGGAAAAGAAGGTTGTGGGACACCTTTTAAACTAACTATCAAACTTCTTAACTAAGTAACTAACCATATAACTATCTTACCTTCAAACTGACAAACTAAAAATAACTCGGAATCTGATGTTAGATTGGCACTGCATTGTCGGAGGTATTGTCTGCCTGTTCAGATGGAAGTTAAAAATTACTTGACACTATTTCAAAAGATAAATTTGGACACTCAATTGACAGCTGTTTGTGTGAAACTGTTATGGGCAACTGGCTGCCATATTTCCCCCACAAAATATACAGTCAATTCACTTAACAGTACATCCCGTGAAGAGCTTTGAAACATCTCAACGACTTGATCATGTGCCATTCAAAGATTTTTGTTTATTATTATTGAGAGGGTTTTTTGTGTGGGTCAGATACCCAGTGAGATGTATTTGTGATCCTGTGATGTGCGTGAGTCAGGGTGTAACAGTGGAGTCTGGCTACAGTTCAGAGAGGGTAGGGGTGGTGGGGGAGATTGTCCTGTAAACTGACCTACTTTTGATCTCCACAGATGTTGTTCCGCGCCTGATCATCACTGAACAACCCAAACAGGTAAAAGCTCCAAACCGGCATGGCTTAGAGTCTAGAGTAAAATTCCCTCTACCCTGTTTGTCCAGCGATGGGTAAGGGAGTTGAATGCTGGGGGAGGGGGTTTGGATGTAGCGACTGCTCACTGATCTGGTTGCCTGGTTGTTACAGAGAGGATTCCGGTTTCGGTACGGGTGTGAGGGTCCCTCACATGGGGGAGTCCCTGGCGCATCTAGTGAGAAGAACCGCAAGACATATCCCTCCGTCAAGGTGAGGGAACGCACGCATGCACGCACACACACAGCCCTATACACACACACACACTCTGTTGGTAACACACTGTAGACATGTTCTCTGTGTAACGTGTGGCAGTGTAACAACAACAACAAAATTACATTTGTAGATCTCCTTTCACGTCGGGAGGACATCCTAAGTTGCCGAAAATGCACTATACACACAGTTCTCTTTGCAATACACTGTACATTTTTTTTTCCAGATTATTAATTATTGCGGCAATGCGAAGATCGTGGTGAGATTGGTGACAAACAACAAGCCTTATGAGTGTCATGCTCACAGCCTGGTGGGTAAACACTGCACTGAGGAGGGCTCCTGCGTGGTCTCCGTGGGACCCAAGGACATGACTGCACAGTAAGTACCACATTCACACTGAGGGGGAGAGCGGGGAATCACACCGTCTAAAGACCATGGGTCTCTTCTGAGACCAGAGTGGATAAAGGGTGGTTAGGGCACTCATTTTGTAAGTGCGAGGACTCGGGTTCGATTCTCAGACGAGGTGAAACTTTCGACAAGTTTCCTTACTCCACGCTTATGCCTCTGTAAGTAGGAAACTGATTGTTTGTTCAATCGCTTTCTGCGGGTAATAATCCCTCCAATACTGTGTGTATATAGATATATATTAAATAGATATGTATTATAATCTGGTCACTCCGTCATGTTTGTGGGACGCTGCTGTATGTATTTGGCTGCCACTTTTCGCCCGCAAAATACACAATCAATTCATGGTACATCCATTGAAGTGCTTTGTGATGTCTCAATGATGTGATCAGGTGCTATATCAAATGCAAGAATTATTATAATATTATTTTTGTTGTGCCTTCAGGAGCAAAGGTTAAAATAAGATAGCTTGTGTCAGGGTTCCATGGCTGTGATTTCTCTCTAGGTTTGCTAATCTGGGAATTCTTCATGTCACAAAGAGAAACGTACCCAAGGTGCTGTTGCGCAGGTTACTATGCTCTTCTGAATCTGATCTAGTGAAGACCAAGACTCCTGTCCGGAAGAAATCACAAGGTAGGTCTGACATAAGTAGAACAGCATCATGTGGAATCTAAGAGATTTATGTCTCAGCCTGGCTTAGTTGGAAGCACCCTTACCTCTGAATCATGTCAGGACGTTGAACCCAGCCTGACGTTGTTGTGCAGAGTTGGGGAACGCTGCAGATGGGACCTCAGTTTAATGTCTCATCTGAACAATGGCACCTGCAACAATGCAACAGCCCCAGCACTGCATTGGAGTGTTATCCTATTTGGTGTGATTCTAAATGCTGACGTGGGGCTTGAACCCACGACCTTCTATTCGGAGGTGAAAGTTGATTGCCTGACCATTATTGGAATGACAAAGCTACCCCCATTTACCTCTGTCACAATGATCACTTCTTTTCTTGTGAATCTTTTTCTCCAAAGTGTTTTGAGATGTTTCTATTACCTGTATAACAGCTGTATAACTAGCTAGTGTTCCTGTTAGTAGCTATCAACCCTGCCAGTATTTTATTGACTCCAACTTCTTGCAGATGAAAAGCTCCAGCAGTTAAAGAAGGACTCAGACAATTTGGCAAAGACAATGGATCTCAGTGTTGTGCGTCTCGAATTCACCGCCTACCTCCCAGACAGCGGTGGTCTCAACACACTTGCACTCAAACCCGTCATCTCCGACCCTATTTTCGACAGCAGTAAGTGATGGATTTTCGGCCTGTGTAGGTTTGCGAAAGAAACAAATCAATGTTGTTATGGAGGCATTATGGAGTTCCACATTGAGGTCCAATGTGTGATATTCTCCAAAGTGATGGGAAACGCTGTATAGCTGAGTAGACCAGGCTCCAGTGAAATTATCCATTCTGTTGCGTTCAATCTTTTGGCTACTGAGGGCTGGATGCCAGATTTGAGAAACATCCGTGGCCTGTATAATAATAATAATTTACTGCTAGGTAAACAAAGATGTGTGGTGTCGGGGGACTTACCTAAGGTTTCGCCCCAGACAGATACAAATGAAATCGACTGGATGGGGGGGATGTGTGTATGTGGGGATATTACATGTGTGTTTGTGTGGTAAGTGTAATTGTGTGTGGTGAGTGTAAATGTGTGTGTGTGAAAATAATATACAGGAAGACAGATGAATGGCAGCTGTTTGCCACATCCTATCACAAGTTCCTCTTATCAAAACAGCCACCTGGTGTTTGTGTCCAGAGCTGTGGGGGGCAAAATGGGGGAACTTCCAAACAATTGTCGTTGTCTTCTGATGGTCTGAGGAGGAGCTGATTGTCTGCATATGGGCGGCAGCTGTTGATCTCTATCAGTCTGTGACTTGTTTGGTTCAGATGCTCTGGCATGTGCAATCTTTGGTACATATCCTGTTCGATCCCATCAGCAGAATCCTGCAGCGTTAGTTGTCAGAACAATTGTGTCGCAAGCAAGAGAACCTGGGTTTGGTTCCAAGTGATGTGAAATCCTAGGCAAATTTTCTTGTCCCGCAGACCTCTGTTTACCTAGCAGTATGTAGGAACCAGGTTGTCAGTAGATTGCTAGATCATATTCCAGGGTAATAATCCATTCCAAAAAATACATTTATCTGGTCACTCACCTCACGTATGTTTGTGAAACAGTGTCGTTGTCGCATTTGGTTGCGACGTTTTGCCAACAAAATTCACAGTTGTTTGTCGATTGGCTGCTGTGTTTCGCCCACAAAGTATGCAAGTGCTCATTAAATACAAGGATTATTATTATTATTGCTTCTTCACTTCGATCTGTGCCAATTCCCACTTAACCCGCCTTTGACGCTGGTAAAAATTTCCAGTCATCCCCACAGGAAAAACCCAGGAGAATTTCTGGTATAATTACTGATTTATGTTGCAGTTGCCTTTCACAGCAGTGATCTCTTGAGTCACTACAAAAATCCCACTCACATCCCCAGCTTTCAGGCTGAGTTCTTTGCATCCAGAACTGACCATATTAGTCAGTGATTTGAAAAACCCAACCTCAGTATGGACCAACATAAGAGCTCAGTGTGAATGTCTCTGTCTTCATTAATTCTCCCCTGCTGGATCTCCAAGCACTGAGCTAGTATGTACAGGCTAAGCTAATAGTTTGCTGATTGTTGGGCAGCCGGTGACTGAGTGAAGCTTTTTTTTGGAGGGATTGTTACCCCCGGAATGCAATCCACCAATCGACTAACAATCTGATTCCCACTTATTGCTAGGTAAGGATACCACTTTATATACAGTAAATTGCAGTGGCTGTACTTTTGGGTTGAAAGGTGGCAGCCAATTGCGCAAAGCAGTGTTCCTCAAAACAGTCGTGGATTGAGTGACCAAATCATTATTTTGTTTTATGGTTTATTACCCCCGGAAAGCAATCTGCTGAACAACAGGTTCCTACTTGCTGTTAGATACCCCGAGGTGTGTGAGGTAAGGAAACTTGCCTAATAATAATCCTTGAATTTGATATAGCACTTTTCATAACTTTTTTTAGATGTCTCAAAGTGCTTCACAGAATATACAGTAAAGTGAATTGACTGTCTATGTGGGCGAAATGCGGCGGCCAATTGTACACAGCAGTGTCCCACAAACAGTCGTGGGTTGAAATAACCAACTTATTTTTGTTTTATTTTTGAGGGATTATTATTAGCTGTGTGAAGTAAGGAAACTTGCCGAAGGTTTCACCCTGCCTGGAATTGAACCCAGGTCTCTCGATTGTAAGGCGAGTACTCTAACCACTGAGCTACATTGAGCTAAGGTTTTTTTACCTGCCCAGGATTCAAACCTTACGAGACAAATCCACTACACCCCAGGAATCCGAGTGATGATTAATTTGGTGAAAGGGTTCAATAATCCCTGAATTCAATCCCCGATTCAATAATCCTTGAAAGGTTACTGGGGGGTTTATTTCCAGCTTTTGATAAAATCTATAACTATAGGATATAACTATAAGCTAGTTAATAGTAGGTCTAAAAGGAAGTTTAAGAGGAACTCTCACCAGTGTGGAGCTCACTGCCAGAAGCTGTGGTTGAAGCAAAGAGCAGCAATGTATTTTTTTGAGAAAGCTTGATACATACATTATAGGATATAATACATGAGTAGTTTGGGAGTCCTGAAGCTCAGTGTTTAGCGCACTCACCTTACTAGCGAGAGCCCTGGGTTCAATTCGCAGCAGGGTGAAACCTTGGGCAAATTTCCTTACTCCACATGCCTAATAATAATCTCTTAAAATAAAATAATAAATTGGTCATTTCAATGACTGTGCAATTGGCTGCCACGTTTTGCTCACGTATATACAGTCAATTCACATTACAGTATATTCTGTGAAGCTCTTTAAGACGTCTAGTAGATGTGAAAAGTGCTATAGTCAAATACAAGGATTATTATTATTAATATTATATGTGCATGCAACCGCTAGGAAGTTGGAAGGCGAACTGGATGGACCTTTGTCATTTCTTGCATAGCATTTCTTGTATTATGTTCCAGGAGGGAAAAGTAGTGCTGGGAGCTTGCGTGGAATATAAAACTGGCACGGACTATAGTAACACTCGGATAACTCACTGGTTGGGACAACACTTAATATGATTTACCGACGTCTGAGTTACAGGCAAACTGTATCAGTCGTTAAAAAAAATCAAATTTAATCAATCTACACTGTGCAATTTAAGTACATGTGCGGCGACGGGTTAGAACTATATTTTATTTCCTGCAATTCAATGTGTCTTGATCCGTCGCTGCATGCACACTTACTGGCAAGTGTTGGAAGCGCATTGAATTACGTGAAATGAAGTCCTTCTGTGCATATGTCGATGGAGGCGTGTGAGGTACGGAAAAGTGCCTAAGGTTTTGTTCCGGCCAGAAATCAAACCTGTATCCTCTTACTTGCGAGGCATGTGCGCTAACCACTACGCTATGGGACTCAATTACCGTATATCTCCGCGTATAAGGCGCACCCGCGTATAAGGCGCACCCCCCCCCCCGTTTTCGACCTTTTCTTGGTGCAAAAAAACGGAAGCATTTTCAATGATATTGCCGGCAGAAGGGAGGAGAGACAGGTAGGTAGGGAGAGAGAGAGGCAGGCAGCCAGGGAGGGAGAGAGGGAGAGAGAGAGGGAGAGAGGCAGGCCGGCAGCCAGGGAGAGAGAGAGAGGGGGAGAGAGGTAGGCCGGCAGCCCGGGAGAGAGAGAGAGGCAGGTCGGCAGCCCGGGAGAGAGAGAGGGAGAGAGGCAGGTCGGCAGCCCGGGAGGGAGGGAGGGAGGGAGGGAGGGAGGGAGGGAGGGAGGGAGGGAGGGAGGGAGGGAGGGAGAGAGAGCGGCAGGAAGTGAGGCAGGCAGACTGGGTTCGGCAGAAGGTAAGCACGGTACTGAAGTCCGCTGCTGCTGGCGCTGCCCGGGCGGCCGAGGCCGAAGCCCCGTCACCCGCTCCTCCCAACCCCCGCCGGACACTGACCAAACCCCGGCTGACAGCGCGCCGGCCGCCCCTCCTGTTTACTGTATCTCCAAGGCTCAAAATTGCTTGTACCCCCCACTTTCGAGATCTTCCGACCTGAAAAAATAGTGCGCCTTATACGCGGAGATATACGGTATGTCACATTTGCCCACAAAATACTCAGATAAATAAATCCTGTGAAATGCAAGGATTATTGTTAGTGATAGTAACATTGAGGTGTTAGGGTCAGAGAGGTTAATCTCTGGACTGTTAGGCATATTGCTCGGGGGTTGGGTGGAGACCACAGCCATGTGATACAATGGGACTTTTACTTGACCCAGTACAACTTGGTGACTGAAGAAAACCGGCTTTCCCAGTGGACTTTCCCTACTATTGTCTGGCTTCTTGACTCCTCCTCAGAAACAGCCCAGGGCCAGGAAAGTCCCTCCAAAATGTTTGCACAACATTTGCTGCAGAGCCGACGGAGATAGCACGTTTGAAACCTCTGTCTTTACTGTGTTTAAACAGCACAGTTCTCGCTTATTGCAGTTCACATGTCAATAAAATCACAGCTCAAACAAGGAAGCCATTAATGGTACTTGGAGATCGTTGACCCACTCACCAATTGCTTAATAGTAAGAAGAAAAATCCTTGCAGTTGATATAGCAACCTATGACGTCATTGAGCGTCTCAAAATGCTTCACATGATATAGTGTAAAGTGGATTGACTGTACATTTTGTAGGCGAAACTCGACAGCCAATTGTCCATAGCAGTGTCTTAATGTTCAAATCGGGCAGACGTCGCGGGTGTGTTTGCTGAGTGAAATTAACTGGGGCAGTTGAACCTCAGGAGTTTGTAGAGGTAGGAGAATGAAGATCCTGAATTCAATCCACTGGGGATGGGGAGCCTGTGGAGCTATGTGGGGATGGGGTGGGTGAGGGAGGAAGGGTGATAAGCCTATGGAACCCTGTGTGGGAGACGACATGATCTGCAGAGTTCTGGAAAGCCCGTATTAAAGGAGCTGGGGTGACCAATGAGCAGTGCTGGAATAATTGAGTCCGGGTATAATAAAGGCATCAATGTGGTCCATAGCATTAGATGCCTTGGGACATCCTCCCAATATGAAAGGTGCTCTATAAATGAAATTTTGTTGTTGTAGTGGTAAGCACTCAACTTGCAAGCGACAGGACCCAGACTTGATTCCCAGGCAAAACCTTAGGCAACCTTCTTAACTCCACACACGCCTCTGATTAACCAGCAGTAAGCAAGAACCTGGTTGTTAATTGATTGCCGGATTGTTTTCCGGGGTAACAATCCCTCCAGAAAAAAACTTTGAACAGTCATCCACGACTATTTGTGGGATGCTGCTGTGCGTAATTGGCTGTCGGATTTCGCCCACAATATGAGTCAATTCACTATACAGTATTATGTGAAGCATTTTGAGACGTCTCAATGTGTGAGAAGACACAATATCAAATGCAAGGATTCTTTTTATATATTATAAAGGGGGTCTCAGCAGAGTGTTTGTGGAGGGGGTGGGGGGAGAGGTAAAATAGGGAGATGTCATGTGATGATAAGCTATCTTTATCTGTCATGAACCTCTGGTCATTTATTTCCCCTTTTACTCACTTCCTGCTAGTGATGTGAAATAGCATCATACTTGTCCGACAAGCTCACTGTCTGCAGTCTCAGTCATACTGCTGTTTGATTTTTAAAAAGGCATATCAAGGGACTTTCATGCTCTAAAAATAGTGATCATTTTAATAGTGATCATGCTAACTTAATAATGGGAAATCCCATTAAAGATCTGTGGTGTAAACTTCATGAACAGTCACTGTACTTTGTAATATACTCTTTGAAGCTCTCTTGCTTTGCAAACCGAGAGAATCTGGGTTCGATTCCCGGACAGGGCAAAACTTAGGTAAGTTACCTTACCCTACATTGCTTCTGTTTACCTAGAAAAGTAAGTAGGAATCCGGTTGTTAATTGATTTCTGATCACTTTGTGGGGCTAATAAACCCTCCAAAAAAAATTGTTCACTCAATCCATGACTGTGCTGCAAAGTAGGATATTGCTGTGTGCGATGGCTGCTGTGTGTTGTCCATAAAATACAGTCAATCCACTTTATGATATATCCTGTGAAGTTCTTTGAGGCGACTCAACGACCTAATAAATGCACTGTATCAAATGCAAGTATTATTAAGATACAACAAGACTGCCTTGTCTCGGTTGATATCACTTTTGCCTCTGGAACTATTATTATACCACCATCAGTGGTCGGGCCTTCAGCCTCTCTGTTCCCAATTCCATCCTGCAGTCGTTTCCCTCGTCCCCTTCCTTGTCATCTTTAAGGTATGTCTTATAAATGTATAAGACATCTTATAAATCTTATAAATGTCATTGCAGAGGCCCCGAATGCTTCTAACCTGAGGATTGTCAGAATGGACAAAACGTCTGGCTGTGTGACTGGAGGAGAGGAGATTTATCTGCTTTGTGACAAGGTTCAAAAAGGTATGTCCCGGTCAAAGGGCAAGGCTCATGGACGAGTTTGTAGTCAACATCTCAGTTTTTACATTCAAGCTTTATTTGGGCGTGGGTGTTGATGTCTTTTCAGGAGGTGGTGCGCTCCTGTTTGAGTCAGAAGGCCATTGGTTCATGCCCCAGTTGGGAGCTCACATTGTGGGCTAACACTCCAATGTAGGGCCTGGGGGAGGTAGTGGGGAGAAATAGGGAAGGTGTGCCATTGAATGAAATATGATCCACCAACATCCACCTGGACTGGCAGGTCTGGCAGACAGGACCTCGGTTTAATGTCTCATTGTACCAATGAGGAGCTGTCCCCCCACTCCCTCCCCCTGCCAATAGAACTGGGTAAATAGTTACTTCCATTGAAAATGAAGCCAGAAGCACAAAGTATTGCATGCATTTGGTAATAAAAATAGAATTTTTTTTTGTTTAAACTGCAGTAAATCTTGTTCCTTGTTTCTTACTGCATGCACAAGACGCCACCTAATGGCCATCAAGTGGTTGATCATCCAAAACTCTGCAGCCCGTGTATTATCCCGCACCCGCCTCCGCGACCATATAACCCCCACCCTCGCCCGTCTCCACTGGCTCCCCATCCGCCAGAGGATCGAGTTCAAGATCCTCGTCCTCACCTTCAAGGCCTTACATGGCCTTGCCCCGCCCTATTTAACCAATTTACTCTCCCCCTACACGCCCACCCGGACCCTCCGTTCAGCAGGTCTTGGCCTGCTCCAAGCCCCCCGCCCGAACCGCCCCACCATCGGAGGCCGGGCCTTCAGTTTTTCTGCTCCGACCCTTTGGAATTCCATCCCCCAATCCCTCCGTCTCGTTTCTTCCCTTTCCTCTTTCAAGGCCGGTTTGAAGACTTTCCTCTTCGACCGTGCCTTTTGTTCCACCCCGAATTTTTTGACCTCCCCTACGTGTTTCACCCCTCCCCATACACTCCCCTCCCAGCTCGGGTCACACGCCTCCTGTGCAGCGCCTTGGGACGTCCTCCCGACGTGAAAGGCACTTTATAAGTGTAATTTGTTGTTGTTGTTGTTGAAGACCCTGGTCTAGACTGTGTTCATTGAAACCCCATATTGGGTACTTTGAACCCACAACCTTTGACTTGGAGATGAGAGTGCTTCCATCTGAGGCAGGCTGGTACCTATAGTATCTCTAGTACTCAAATATTCTTTTATCTAGTCACTCAATCCATGACTGTTTGTGGGACACTGCTGTGTGCAATTGGCTGCCTAATTTGGTCCACAACATACATAGTCAATCCACTTTACAATAAATTCTGTGAAGTGCTTTGAGATGTCTCAACTTTGTGATAAGGGTGCTATGTTTAATGTCTATTATTTTTAATACGATATACACACACGGAGTCTGAAAATTTACTCTCCTTTCCCCTTTCAGAAGATATCCAGGTGCGTTTCTATGAGGGCAACGAGGAAACTGACTGGGAGGCATTTGGAGAATTCGGTCCCACAGATGTTCACAGACAGGTGTGTTACCTCAACAGACAGCAACCTTCAACCAAATCCAGTGTCCCTTTGGTCGGATGTGAATCCAACTTCCTCTAAACATTGGCAGCCACATGCTGTTCTCAGTCCCTTTTTGTTGATGTCCAATGTAAATCCTGAGCTAGGCAGATCTGCAGTATTCCAGGATACTTGCTGATGTTAGAGTAAATAACCTGGCTCATTGGCAGAAATTGGAAGGGCAGACCAGTCAGTGAAGGCAGGGAATCCTTCCACTCATTTTAACCCTGAAAGCTGAAGTTCTAATGTGTAGTATAGTCCTACTTGGATAAACAATAGGAAAGTTTGCCAGACATTGCTATCACGGGCAAGCTCTGTGGTTTTAGCTGGTTAGACTCCAGCAGTTACCTTAACACACACTCTGGGGTCTCCAAGCCTTGGTTCTTGCCGACCTGCGCCTAACACTTTGCGGAATTTGGTAAGCAGAATGCAGCCCTCCGGGGAGAGATTGCGCATTCCATTTCAACAATCTATCTCTGGAGTTTGTGTTTACCAGCAGTAAGCATGAATCTGGTTGTTAGTAGACTAGCAGATGGATGGTGGATGTATGGGATTCTCATCTTGGTTTGGAAACCCTTGGTGATGAGTTTCCTCATGTGTCAGGCACACACCTGACCAAAAAGTCATTGTAAATAGAGGAAGAATGTAAGTGTCGGTGGATGCACTGGGTGGGTCTTTTGTCTCCGTGCTGTTGCTGACCTGAGAGTGTTACTAAATACAGTATTGCATTTCCAAGCATGAATGACTCATCTCATTGCCCCTCCACTTCATCCCTGCCGCTCCCCCGTGACACTTGCACTCAGCCCTGTGCCTCACCTCATAGTTTGGGTTCCTTTTCCAGTTTGCAATTGTGTTCCGCACTCCTCGCTATAGAGACACGAACATCAGAAAGCCGGTCACTGTGAATGTGCAACTGAGGAGACGATTGCAAGTGGAGTGCAGCGAGCCAGCAGTATTCACCTATTGTCCCATATTCAAAGGTAAGAGACAGTGTGGCAACTTTCAGTCTGGCATAGGTTAGAGAACGATTGTGGAGTCCCATGGCACGGTGGTTAGCATGCTCGCCTCGCAAGCGAGAGGACCCGGGTTCCATTCCCGGGAGGAGTGAAATCTTGGGAAAGTTTCCTTACTCCATACACCTTTTACCTAGCAGTAAATAGGAAGCCGGTTGTTAGTCAATTGGTGGATCACTTTTCGTGGGTAATAATCCATCCACCACACAAATAAAAATAAAAAAGGAATTGGTTACTCAATCCACGAACTGTTAGTGGGACACTGTTGTGGACAATTGGTTGCTGTGTTTCCACACGCAAATACACATTTAATCCACTTGATAGTGTACACTATCCACTTGATAGTGAAGACTATCCACTTGATAGTGTACCTTGGAGACATTTCAACGACATAAGTCACTATGTCAAATAATAATTCTTGCATTTGATATACCGCCTTATCACATCTTCTAGAAGTCTCAGAATATAATGTAAAGGGAATTGAATGTATATTTATGGGTGAAACACAACAGCCAATTGCACACAGCAGTGTCGCACAAATAGTTATGGATTGAATGACCAAATAATTTTTTGTTGCTTTTTTGAAGGATTATTATCTCTGGAAAAGCAATCCACCAATCGATTAACAACCAGGTTCCTACTTACTGCTAGGTAAACTAGGCGTGTGGAGTAAGGAAATGTGCCTAAACATTTCACCCCGCTGGGGATAGAACCCAGGTCTCTCACTTGTGATACGAGTGCTCTAACCACTGAGCTACAGCACTCCTCATGCAAGTATTATTCTAATCTTTTCCCATTCTTCTTCCAATAGAAAGGGAAGAAATTTACCGCAGGAAGAAGGCAATACAGCTGCCCAGTTTCCAGGATCACTATGGGGGAAGTCCGGCACCCTGGGGCCCCGGGACGTACAACCACGGTGGAGGTGAGGCTCCGCCTGGACAGATACCCTTGGACAGTAAATCACTGGAACACTTTGGCATTTAATGATCAACTGCTGTGGTGTAGGGAATGTGTATCTGAACCACGAGAGTTTTTAAGAGGAAGGTGTTCCAACATATGAGTTAAGACATTTCTCTCTCCTGGTTGTCCTGTCCAACAATTCCCCAAGTAAAATCAGTCGCTCACTCTTTGTGGGACACTGCTGTGCACAATTGGCTGCTGTGTTTCGCCCATAAAATACACAGTCACTGCATTCTATAGTTTTTCTTGTAAAGTGTTTTGAAATGGCTCAATGACTTAACAGGGTGCTATATCTAGTAAAAATAATCCTTGCATTTGATATAGCACCTTAGCGCATCATTGAGACATCTCAAAGCACTTCACAGAATATAATGTAAAATGTGTATTTTGGGGGCAAAACACGGCAGTCAATTGCATGCGAAAGTACATTACAAACAGTAGTGAATTGAGTGACCAAATTATTATTATCATTATTATATTATGTGACCTGGCAGGTACTTAAGCATAGAGACTGTGAGCTCAATAATGACCCATAGGTTGACGTGTCTTTTCTCTTTGTCTCAGGTCTTGGTTACAGCTATGGGGGTTGCTTTGACATGTATTCCTCCAATCAACAGTATGGAAGTCAGCACATGGCGGGTACACACGATGGCGGCTCACAGCTTGCCCACCAATCTTGGGAGCAGAGAACCTCGGGGAGCGAGGAACCCAGCTCCAGAGACGTGGGGGGTTCCGGGCGGGGTAACAAAGTAGCCACCAGAGAGACACAGCCGGGATTACCTCAGGGCACTGGCCCAGTGAGGCGCAGACAGCTGTCACACCAAGGTACAGAGATCTGGAATGAGTCCAGAAACAAAAGCTCTCACGCAAAGGCTGGCGAGGTGCTGGAAAGGCCTGGACTGTCTCAGAAAAACACAGTTTGCTATTATTAATTATCAGACACAGTCAATGAATGCGATGCACACACTGGGATCTCCAAGCTTTGGCTCCTGCCAACTTGTGTCTAATGTGGAATTATGTAATACAGTTAGGGCACTTGCCTCACAAGAGTTGAATTCCTGGGCAGGGTGAAAACATAGGCAAGTTTCCTTACTCCACTCGCCTCTGTTTACCCAGCAATAGGAACTAGTTTGTAACTGATTGGCGGATCGCTTTGCTAGAGTATTATTCCCTCCAAAAAAAATAATAATGTGTCACTCGATCCATGACTGTTTGTGGTATACTGTTAGGTGCAATCGGCTGTCGTGTTGCGAACACAAAATCATAGTCACTCCATTTTACAATATATTCTGTGAAGCACTTCGAGTCATATCAACCATGTGATAAGATGTTAGGTAATAATAATCCTTGCATTTGATATAGCACTTCATCACATTTGCAACACAACAGCAAAATTACATTTGTATAGTTCTTCGTAGGATATACTGTAAAGGGAATTGACTATATTTTATGGGCAAAATATATCAAATGCAAGGATTATTATTATAAATCCATTGAAGTGTGTTGAGATATTTTGACAGTATGATAAGGCGCTGTATCTAATGCAAGGATTATTATCACAAATGACTGTCAAGGGGGAAGGGGGGGTTACTGATTTGGAGGTAAAGACAGGGTTGGCTCGTCGGCTGGCTTGCAACTCGTTAACTGTTCATTTAATTTCATAGAGTACTACCTGCATCTGAGGGCGCTACAGATCACAGAGCGCACGGCCCTGGCATTGCAGGACTACGCCATCACGGGTGATGCTCGCATGCTTCTGGCCGTGCAGAGACACCTGACCGCAGTGCAGGATGACAACGGAGACACGTGAGTAACCACAACAAGTTGTACTTGTATGGCGCCCCTTGTACAGGGCAATATCTCAGAGCACTCGACTCTGGCGGAGCCAGACACCAAGCCTGGGGGGAGGGTGGAGAAGACCCTAAGCACGGTCAAAGAGGAAGGTCTTCAGGCGTAATCTGCGTATGAGGAAGGAGGGAGCAAGGTGGAAGTGTTGAGGGAGAGTGTTTCAGAGTTTGGAGGCACAGTGGCTGAAAGCGTGGCCACCGATGGTGGAGCGGAGGGCACGAGGAATAAGCAGGAGGCTGCAGCCAGCTGAGCGGAGGTAGCGGGTTGTGGGGTAAGCAGGTCAGAGAGGGATGCCAGGGGGGTGCCAGGGCAGGAAGGGTTTCGAAGTCAAGTGTGAGTAACTCTATGCAATTCATTCAAATAGAAATTAGATAGATTTATTTTAGAAAATAATATTTTAGTATACATGACTCATCATATGAATGATTTGAATCATGACATGTAGTACAGTATGTGTATTGTGCTTGGAAGAACCAGGCAATGTTGGATTGTGCAACAGTGACTTGGAAGGTTCCCACTTCCCTGTAGACTTATGGAGTCCCCATAGCCTAGCGGGTAGCCCACTCGCCTCACAAGTGAGAGGACCCAGGTTCGATTCCCAGGAAGTACAAAAGTTTAGGCAGGTTTTCTTACTCCACTCGCCTCTGTTTACCTAGCAGTAAGTAGGAACCCGGTCTTTAATCGATTGGTGGCTTGCTTTCCACAATTCTGCCTGCACCTGCAAACGTAACCAACTTTTATTTCTCTCCACAGTTCATTGCACTTAGCCATTATCCATCAACAGCCACTTGTCGCTCAGCAGTTACTGCAGGTTATTATCAGCATTCCGGACCAGAACTTCATCAACGCTCTCAACAACCTGCGGCAGGTTAGTGTTGGTCACGTTCCACTTCCGCCCAAATCCATGTGGGAATTCTAATCTGTGTGTTTGTGCTGCCAAAGGAATGCTTCTCAGCTGTGCTCTCAGTGAAGCTCCCTCTTCACTGTCTCGCCTCTGACAAAAAGGGTCAAGACTCATGTTGGGGCCTCGAATCCCATAGTATAAACTAACAATGCGGCGCTGGGGGTGTGTCGCATTGTCAGAGGTACTGTACTTCAGATGAGACATTAAACTAAGCTCCAGTCTGCCTATTCAGATGACATTAAAGATCCCAAAGCGCCATTTGAAAAGAGAAGAGAGTTTCTCTCTACCGGTGAGCAGTAACGTACTTAGCAGTAAATAGGCACCCGGTTGTTAGTCGACTGTCGGATTGCTTCCCGGGCTAATAATTTCTCCTCATAAAAATGTGTGGTCAATCAATTCACAACTGTTTGTCAATTCAGTGAATCAATTCACTACTGTGCGCAATTGGCTGTCACTTTTCACCCACAAAATCAAGAGTCAAACCACTTCACAGTATGTCCTATGAAGCACCTTGAGACGTTGCGACAATGTGATAACAACACGCTAAATCAAAAGCGGAGGTGATGATTATTATTATAAACCTAAATTGCTGCTGTGTGAGGCGGTCAGTTTATGTCACACTTTACGATTGACGTTCCAGACTCCTCTGCACTTGAGTGTGATCACCCAGCAACACAACCTGGTGGACCTGCTGCTGAGCGCAAGCGTTGATGCTGCCATCTTGGATCGCCATGGAAACTCGGTCTTGCATCTGGCCCTACATCAGGAGGACGAGACGATGGTGCGGCTGTTACTGAATGGCCTGGAACCCCACGTTCTCAGCAAGCTGCTCAAGCTGCCCGACTTTAATGGTAAGTGAGGTTCTCTGTAGTTACTAACGCACCGTTAAGCATTTATAGTCCCAAGGATTAGCAGTTGGTGCACTCGCCTCGCAAACGAAATAACCTGGGTTCCATTCTTAGGCGGGTTGGAACATTAGGCAAGTTTTCTGACTCCACGTCTCTGTTTACCAAGCAGTAAGTAGGAACCTAGTTGTTAGTTGATTGGTAAATCACTTTCCTGGGGTAATAATCCCACAGGTTTTTTAAAAAAATTAACATTATTATTCTACGTGTCTCTTGCTCTCTTTTGTCTAGGATTATACCCTCTGCACTTGGCAGTGAAAGCGAGGAGCCAACAGTTGGTGGAGCTGTTAGTGAACAAGGGGGCAGATAGTAACTTGGCTGATCAGAAGAGTGGCCGCACAGCGCTGCACTTGGCCGTGGAGATGAGCTGCCTGGGGCTGGCTGGCTACTTCCTGGCGGAGGTGAGTCATCAGGTCCAACCATACCATCCAGGTCATAGCCAGTGTCAGAGATGCCGTCCTTTGGGTGAGAGATTAAAACCAGGGCATGTCTGTGTTTCTGAATCGCTCTGAGATGCCGTCTGGCCTGGAGGGCGCTTTATAAATAAAAGTTGTTGTTGTTGTTTGCTCAGTTGGATGCTAAATATTCTATGGCACTTAACTAGCGTCCGTACTTACCTCATTCACAAGTCAACAACAGCACGGGTTAGAGACAGAGTAAAGCTATCCAACCACACTCCCAGGTCAGGGTTGGAGGCAAAGTTAAGCTCCCTCTACACTGTCTGCCACCCTCCCAGGTCATTGACAGGGTAAAGCTCCCTCGACACTGTCTGGCCACAGATTGGTCACAGCTCCTACAATGATGCAGTGATGTGTCTCATTTTCCACATGAGACTTGTTCAGGACTTCTCTGAATTGGGTTCAGTATTGATTGGGGGGAAAAACATTTGTGATGAGGAGCTGATCACAATGGGCTGGGACTACTCACACTGTTCACAGCAGAGGGAAAAGACCCCCTTACCAGGCCCCCTTTGTCCCTTGTGAGACTTGCTAAGCTGTTGATTCTTCACATAGGCTGGAGCTGAAGTGGATATTGCCACATTTGAGGGGAACACGGCTCTTCACTTAGCGGCCGGCTCTGGTTCCCCGGCACTCACCGCGATGCTCCTGGCTGCAGGTTAGTGCTTGGCTATTCACTGTGATTGGCTCTGAATCCTAACCGCATGTCCTGGCTGATGCTCTGGAAATCCACTCCCGACACAGATTTCATTGACATTGGAACTCGGTGGGGTCCCGTAGCGAGTGGTTAGCGCACTTACCTCGCAAGGAAAACGACTCGAGTTCCTTTCTTGAGCAGAGTGAAACCTTAAGCAAGTTTTCTAGCTTGTTTACCTAGTACAGTAAAAGCCCATTTATCTATGACCCAATCAACCGGAAGGCTCAACCCTTTCCCGGGGCAATTTCCCATTCCAACAATCGCGAGTATGCTCACTTTACGCAGGTGTGCAATGCATGCGCATGTGCGCTTATTAAACTTACAAACTTGGGTAAAAAAAATACTGTTTGTGGGACACTGCTGTGTGCAATTGGCTCCTGCGTTTCGCCCACAAAATGTACACTGTACAGGATATTCTATGAGGCGCTTTGAGACGTCTGAATGATCTGATAAGGCTGTATCAAATGCAAGAATTATTATTAATTGAGATGAGGCTGTTAGCGGAATCCCAGTGTTAGACACGAGCTGGCCAGTATTCACTAGTTAACAGATCTTTCTGTAATTCAGTTGCTCATTACCTGTTGTTGTCAGTCAATAACTGACTCCCGTCCTTCAGGTGAGACGTTAAACCCAAGTCCTGTCTGCCTGTTCAGGTAAATGTTTAAAGATCCAATGGTGCTATTGGAAAAAGATTGGGGAGATTTTCTGTTCCCCTGGCCAACAAACCCCAAATAAAAATGGTCATTCACTCCATTTTTATTGGAGGGCTGTGTGAGGGCTGTTGCTGCGTGCAATTATGCTATTGTGTTTGCCTACAAATACAGTCACTTCATTTCACAGTCTGTTCTGTGAAACGCTTTGAGATGTCCTATCGATGTGATAAGGTGCTATACCAAATACAGTAAAAGCCCGTTTATCCAGCACTCTTGGGATCTGGCCAATGTCGGTTAAAGCGCATGGCGGATATTCGGCCGAAAACACACACAAAAAAAATACTACATTGTGCTGGATAAATTCCGGTTAATCGAATGCGGACCTTTTTTTTGAAGTGCTGGTTATACGGAAGTTACGGTTGATCGGGTCGCTGATAAACAGGCTTTTACTGTACAAGGATTATTTTTATGATTATTACTATAGGGTGGATAGCTGTGGTGTTGTAGTCTAAGCAGTTAATACTGCGTTGCTTGTCCCTGAGAACCATGTCTGTCGAGCTTTTCAGCTGCTGGCTGAAGGTTTGATTTGCAAGGTTAACAGCAGCTGGCTGAGAAACTCCCTGAATTTATTCCGATTGTGCCTGAGTCGGGTCACTGGTTGGGAAAAGTCAGTTTTGAAATCTGACCTCCGTCCGTCTTTCCGTCCTCTTGCAGGTGCTGACCGGAAGGCAGAGAACTACGAGCCAGTGTTAGACTCTGACGAAGAGAGTGAGTTGGATCAGGGCATCTGTCGTGGGCACACGCCACTCGACATTGCGTCCAGTGCCAAGGTAGGTGTGCCCGTGACGCCCCTTCCTATAAATCCAACACCCTCCCAGTCCTGTCTGCCAGCCTGGCTCAGTTGGCAATCTTTTCATCTCTTGAGTAGGAAGATTGTGGATTCAGGAACTTTTGAGTTCACAGTCTAGGACACTCCAGTGTAGTGCTGGGGAAGCACCGCATTGATGAAGGTGTCGTCATTTGGGTAAGACATCGAGGTCCTGTTCAAGGTGGACATTGGCACAAACTCAAAAAGAGAAGGGAGTTTTTCTCTCTCTTCGTGTCCTGGCCGACAAATCCCCCAGATAAAATTGGTCACTTACTCTGTGGCTGTCTGTGGGACATTGCTATGCACAAATCAACTACCATGTTTCATCCACCGAATGTACAATACGATTTTCTGAACTGTTAGTACAGTGATTATTATTAGAATTAAGTGACCTATTACATTTCGATTCATCCCTGCAGAGAAACTATTTGTTGTCTTCAATATTTTGTTCAGCCTTTTTGCTCCTACCCGTTAGAACTCCATCCCACACTCCCTTCATCTGACTCCCTGCTTTGCCTACTGCAAGGTCTGCAGCAAGACCTTCCGCTTCAACCACGCTTTTGGTCACCTCCAAGTGCACAGGAGTGCATATCCTTGATTGTCCAGTGCCTTGGGACATCCTTTTTACATGAAAGATGCTATACAAATGTCAATTGTTGTTATTCAGGTGCGTGACATCTTGTTGGGCGAAACGTGGGCAAAGAAGGAACCGGAGATGACCAAAATTCAGAGAGGTACCGTTGGGTTATTATAAATTGGTCACTCTTTTACTCGACCTACCCTATGGAGTCCAGTAGCATATTAGTCAAAGCACTCGCCTTGCTTGTAGCAAGGGAACCTGGGTTTGAATCCCGGGCAGGGTGAAACCTTAGGCAAGTATCTTTATTTTACACACCTCTGCTAACTTAGCAATAAGTTAGTCAATTGGCAGATCGCTTTTGGGTGTATATATATTCTGTGAAGCGTTTTGAGATGTCCCAATGACTTGATAAGGCACTATATCAAATGCAAGTATTTTTATTATTACCAAATAGACATGTGAGTTGCCAGCGCTATGTGTTTCAGTATGAATGCAGAGCCTGCTATTTAGATTCAGGACAGTAAACCCTTGCTTTTTTTCCCTGTTAGGCAACATTGCGTCTTTAGGCTCAGAAGCCCTATCCGAGTTGAACGAAGTGCTAAACAAGGATGAATCTGGTGCTGACTGGATTAAGCTGGCCGACAGGCTGAACCTCGGCTCTCTTATCACAATCTTCCAATGTGCCGATTCTCCAAGCAAGTCGCTATTGGACAATTACGATGTACGTTGTGTGTTTTCCTTCAGCGTTCATATCTCCTGAGAGCGAATTGTCTCCTTTCAGCCCATTTTTATTGTGTTTCTACAATTCGTGGAGGCCTCTAGAGTATTGGTTACCGCACTCGCCTTCCAATGTGAGAGCACCCGGTCAGGGTGAAACGTTAGGCAAGTTTCCTTACTCCAAATACCACTGTTTACCTAGCAGTAGATAGGTACCTGGTTGTAAGTCGACAGGCGGATCACTTTCCAGGGGTAATAATTCATTTAAAAAAATTAAATAAATTGTGATCACACAATCCACAACTGCTTGTGCGACACTGCTGTTCACAATTGGCTGCTATGTTTTGTACACAAAATATACAGTCAATTTACAGTATATTCTGTGAAGTGTCTCGAGACATCTCGAAGATGTGATGAGGTGCTACATCAAATACAATGATTATTTCATCTCACCACCCTGTTACCATCCAGCTGTTTTTTCAATGAGTCCCGGCCTCCACCACCCATCCTGCTAATCGGGTTCCAGCTGCTGATTTATACCCTCTGCATAAATAAATATTTGATGTTAGAAGAAGGTGCCAATGTGGGAATGGATATACTGCTTTTATTCTGGTTTTAGTTGGTTGGACTCCAGCAATTACCCCCAAAGCACAATCTGGGGTCCCCAAGCCTTGGCTCTTACCAACCTGTGTCTAATACTTTCTGGAATTAGATAAGCAGGTTCCCTCCCTCCAGAGAAAGAGATGTGCATTCCATTGCAACAATCTATCTCTGAAATTTCCATGTGTAGGTGGGATGTATGGAATTCTCAGTTTGGTTTGGATACTCTTAGGCACAGTGATGGGTTTCTGTGTGTGTCAGTATTCCTGTGTGTGCAGCGGTGTTGATTCAGACATGTTGGCTGTGCGCTAAATGTGTGTGCCTGTTTCTCTCTCTCCCTCTGCAGTTGTCGGGAGGGACGGTTGAGCAGCTGGCTAATGCTCTCCAGGCTCTGGGATTGGAGGAGGCAGTGAATATTATCCAGAAAACAGAAATCCATGGGAAGCTTCAGTTATCAGGTAAAATTAAGAACACATTTAAGAACCTAATGAAATGAGGCCTGCCTCATTTCATTAGGTTCTTAAATGTGTTTGTGGAACAGAAGTTTGCGTTGGTCAGGCCTGTATGGAGTGTAACCTCCGTCGCAGACTAGCTGGGCCAAACGGCATGGAGCTCAATGTTTTGGATGTGCGCGCGTGAGTGTGTGCACATACCCTGGAATGCTACCCTGCGTGAGGTGCGTAATATAAATGCAAGCTGTTGTTATTAAGTGTGTACACGTGTGCATGCGACATGTTTCCCAGTGAAACACAATCTTGCTCTTCTCCCATGTGCAGATGGAAAGCAGTCGATGGACAGTGCGTATGGGAGCGAGCCATCCCAAGGGACAGCGGACTCTGAGGAGGGTTTGAAGCCCCGGACGCTATCCCCGGCTCCCCGACAATCTGTCTAACGGCAGACAGGAGTTCTATAGAGTTGCGGCTGGGCGGAAAGAGACTTGATGCAGACAGTGTTCTTTCCATTCTGGGATCAGCTCCCGACCACTCGAGCTCCACATTGTCTGTCCACTTCCAGCATCAGAACCAGATGTTAAAGAAGCTGTGTCCGTTCCTGTTCACAAAGGTTTTATCTTGGCCGGTGTTGATGCTGGGATTCACCATTTCACCCATTCAATCAATGACTTTCTCGGTCTTTCTACTTAGCCTCTGAGCACCCGTTGTCTAATATGCTCTGCTCCACAGGCTGGGGAAAGGAGGCTCCATATCTATTTTGAACATTTCAGCATCTGTAACTCACTCTCGATCCAGTTGCTTTTGTTAGGCTTATCGTGTTTTTCAGTATCCCAACATTTACATGACAGCATTTGTGTGCTTGTGTGTGTATGCACCTGTATGTGTGTAGGGAGGATCTGATGTGGATCAGGTTTTCCACCTGCTCTTTATCAGCGGCACTTCTGGTAAAAGGCAGTTGAGAAAAATAGTGTTCTTCAAACATTCCACAGCCTCAGCATTGCTTTGTCTTTTACTATTCACCTCTTACCCTCTGTCCACCTCCCCCTTCCCTTTACCACTGGCTTGGGGTCGGACTCCACCCGCCACTATCAAGTGCTCCAGGAAACCTGCCCTGTGTGAAGGGTGCTATTTGAATGTGTGTGTCGCCCCCCCCACCCCCCACGCTCCCGGGGTTTCTTTCAGAACCACATTGAAAACTCAGTCATTATCACTTTTAATGTTGTATTGCCCATAAAATGTACAGCTTTTACAGTAAATGAGGCGCTTTATCTAAAAATAATAATTTGGTCATTCAATCCAAATTATGGATTGTGGAACATTGCTGTACACAATTGGCTGCTGCATATCGCCCACCAATACACGTTCAATTCACTTTACAGTATATTCTTTGAAGTGCTTGGCTAGTGTAAAGTGATAAGGTACCGTATCAAATGCAAGGATTATTATTGTATCCAATACAAGGATCAGTGCCATGGTACGTCCTCCAAATGTAAAAGGCACTTTACAAATGTAATTTTATTTGTTGTTGTATTATTATATCAAATACAAGGATTATTATTATTATTACCTGCCCCGATATGTTTTATGAAATAAAAGTGCACATTATAAAGAAAATATTTCTCAGTTTCAAGTGCCAGTAACACCACATTGGTCTTGGATAGCAGTCAATTTATAACCAAGCTATTCTGTACAATGACATTTTGCGTGTGAGATGTGTGTGTTGGGGATGGAACTGTTCAATGCAAAATCTTTAAGTTGTAAGATTTCCCTATTTCTTTAATTTATGCTTTTGTGACACACCCTGAGTGGAAACCTGAAAACTATCTGGGAAGTTTCCTGGGAGAGCAATATGAGGAAGGAAAGGAAGTAACTCAAAACCATGGAATGAGCAGAAGCTTAGACAGAGGTGATCTAAGGCTGGAGGGCTCAGTTGTAGTGGAAAAAGAGAGGAACTATACTTCTATCTTTACAGATGTTAAATAAATAGCAAGCCAATTGACAAACGTAAATTTATTTGTGGAGGAAACACAGACCAGCTCCGGTCAGACTAAAGAAAGTTTGTGAAACTTTTGTCATTGGGCATACTTTATAAATTAAATATAAATGTATACTGTACTTTCAAATGAAAAATGTGCAAGTTTATGGGGAAGGAATGGGGGAATGGGACTAGCTGGATAGCTCTTTCAAAGAGCCAACACAGGCAAGATGGGCATAATGGCCTCCTCTAATGTAACATTTTATGACAGAGAGAGATAGAGACTGAATGAATGACACAGCCAGCATCTGAGGTGAATATACTGTATTGAAATATAGTCTCTAATCCATTTTATTCCTGACACTTCATATTCTCTACAGATCTGTTTAGTATTGTATTGTTTTAAGTATTAGTGTTATTTAGTTGTGACAATCAGATAATAAAATATCAAAGTTTCCATTTATTTCTCCGACCTTACCCACCTACAGTGACTTTACACACTTACCAGCAAGATTTTTTTTTAGGTGGGGGAAGGCAAGAAGGAGGGGTGAAGGGGAGGAATTTTAGAGATTTGGGCACGGTAGCTGTGAGGCCAGGCCTCTGCTGGAGGTAGGCAGCGTGGGGAATGTGCAGCAAGGACTAGGTAGTCTAGGTGAGGGGTGGTAAAAGATAATACTAATCCTTTCATTTGATAAAGTGCCTTATCATCAAAGAGACAGGAAGGTATTGAGGCATGAAGATATTTGTACTTGAGGGTGAGGATCATGAAATTGATATGCTGGAAGTCGGGGCCAGTGAAACCTGGAGATGGCATGATGAACATATGGAGTTTGGCGTGAGTGCGAATATTGTGCAGTTTGGGATCAAGTTTATTTCCATTCCAAACCATAAGTTATTTTATTTTTTTTAAATCTGATGTGTTGATTCCCAAGGGGATTCCTCATAATAATTGTAATCTTTACATTTAGTATAGCTCCTTTCACGATGTGAGGACATCTCAAAATGCCTCACAGGATGTGAAATGTAGCAATTATGTATTTTGTAGACAAATGTTGGGACCAATTTTCACAACAATGGCGACAATGAATCCTACCACATGCCTCCTGTTAACCCTGCAAGCGAAAGGCCTAACACCAGCGTGGTTTGAGCTGTGCACACAGCTTGCCATACAGTGATACTAACGGCAAGCTCTACGGTTTGAGCTGGTTAGACTCCAGCTGTTACCCCAGTGTGGAGTTCTGTAGCTCAGTGGGTAGAGCACTTGCCTTGCAAGCGAGAGACCTTGGTTCGATTCCTGGCAGGGCGAAACCTATCACAATACAACAACAACAAAAACAACTTTGATTTAGATAACGCCCTCCACGCCAGAGCGCTTAAATAAGGAAGCTTGTTCCTCAATCGGCTGCTACGTTTTGCCCACAAATATACAGTCAACTCCCATTACAGTATATTCTGTGAAGTGCTTCGTGACATCCGGAAGACTTGAAAAGCACTGTAGCAAATGCAAGGATTATCCTTATAGTTATTATTAACGCACACGATTGGCAACCTGCAACTTTCCGGAATTAGTTAAGCAGGATGTGTGTCCCTCTGGGTGGAGAGAGTGTGTGCGTTTCCATTCCAACAATCTATCTCTGTAATTCTCCTGGAGTAGGTGGGGTGGCTGGAATTCTCAGCTTGGTTTGGATGCTCTGGTGATGTGTTTCCGCACACCCGGTGGACCAAAGGAAAAAAAATATTTGAAATGTACATTCAATTTTACTCAGGGAGGCGGAGGGCGGAGGGGGGGGGGGGGGGGGGGGGAGAGAGAGGGGGTATTGTTGGCCAGGACACTGCGCGAGAGGAACTCCCTTCTCATTGCAAATAGTGACATTAGGGATCTTTTAACACGACCTCGGTTTAATGCCTCATCCGGAGGACGGCGGCTCTGACAGCCCCCCACCCCCCCAGCCCTGCACTGGATTGTCAGTGTGGCAGCTGCTGTACATTTGCTAGTTTGTGAAGCAATTACTATGTGATAATGAGAGGCTGCCTCTACCCCTACCTCACCCCCCCTCACCCACACACCTCACCACCCAGGGTCACCCACCACCTGGGGCCGCCATTACTCCCTCCTGTCGCTGCTCTCAGGTCGGAGTTCAGGCTGACGAGGGGAACCATTGACACCGGGAGGGGGAGCCGGGGGGCCGGGGGGGGAGGAGGCCCCGCCCACACAGGCCAGGCCCGGGAGACGCGATAGGCCGCTGCGCACTTCCGGTGCTGGCTGGGTTTGGCGCCAATGACACGATAAACAAACCCCAGAGACACGGAGCGGGTGAGAGACACAAAGCTGATTATATACACACACATATATATATACACATATATATATACACACACAGAGCGGGTACACACACACAAAAGCAGATAGATTGACAGACAGACCAAACATCAAGTAAGAGAAGAGGAATAAACCAAACCCCGAAGACACGGAGCGGGGGAGAGATACAGAGACAGACAACAGGGGGGAGAGACACACACACACACACACACAGAGTCAGCGAGACCAGGGGACGGGCCAATGGAGGGAGGGAGGGAGGGAGAGGGACGAGGAGAGAGATCTGGGGCCTGCCCCCCCCCCCTGCTGCTGTGAGAAACTGGGAACCAGTGGTGTGTGTGTGTGAGGAGGGGAGCCCTTGGGGGTGGGGAGGAGAGGTGGGGGAGAGAGAGAAACAGACCCAATAGTATGTGGGAGTGGAAATCTTATGGATTATTCTAGTCTCAATGCAGGTGGGGGCAGTTTGTGACAGTCCTGAGGTGGTTGGGCGTAATAGAAATCTGATTTCTCCCTCAGGCATGGGACTGTTGGAGAAATGCCAGGAGTATTTTGGGACCTCCGACCTCTATCAGGTTCTGGGTGTGAGGAAAGAGGCCGTGGAGGGGGAGATCCGAAGGGGATATCACAAGGTTTCACTAAAAGTCCATCCGGACCGGGTGACTGAGGATGAGAAGGAAGAAGCCACTCTGAGATTCCAGGCGAGTCTCTTCATCCACTTGTCAGCTTGTTACACAATACTCGTGTCATCCGTTCTTCACTTGCCTCATCTCGACCGGTGCTCCCGTGTTGCTGTGGTCACCTGTGTGGTTCTGACAACAGACTGGAGATCGGCTAACTGTAGTCCTGCAGTGAATGTAGGATTTACCTTGAAGGCCAGAGAACCTAGGTTCAATTCCCGGACGCAACTGGCTCTGTCTACCTCGCAGTGAGAAAGAGCTCAGTTATTAGTCAATTGGCGGATTTGGTGGCTAATAATTCGCCCCCACCCACCAATCCATGACTAAAGAGGAAGTTACTGGTATCAGATATTATTACACTTGACAAATCTGCCACAGAAGATGGCAAAATAAACAGAAAAAAATGCATGGGAATAACAGTACGTTGTGAATACCCTGTCGATTGTGACGTTACTAACTGGGATGTTGGGAGAAACTGCCAGCTGCATCCTGGTAACCCTTTGCATTTGTTCCACCAGATCCTAGGTAAAGTGTACGCTGTGCTGAGTGACGAGGAGCTGCGGGCCGTGTATGATGAGCAGGGCATAGTGGATGAGGAAGTGGAGACCCTGTGTCAAGAGCGGGACTGGCAAGAGTACTGGAGGCTGCTGTTCAAAAAGGTGCTGGTCACGGGAGACTCGGGAAATGAGCGGCTACCGGCTACAGTATTAGCTTCAATTACCATGAACGTAGGCCAAAGGTCGTGGCTTAATAGAGAGGGTGTAAATGGAATGGGATATCCATGAAAGCTTACATATCCAGATGGTGTCAAACCAATTTGGATTCTTCCTAAATCCAGTCCTTTCCCGAGGGTTCCATGGGGGCAAGGTACACTCTGCCTCTATCTCAAGATCCTCCACTTTGACCACATTTCATTCACCGTTCTAACCACTTCCTCCTTGCCCTTCACCTCCACCCCCCCCCCCCCCCCACCCCAGTTTGCATCCGTCCTTAACTGTCCAGCTCCTTGGCATGTTCTTGCAAGGGGTAAGGCGCTATACAACTGTAATTTTGTTGTTGTCTCTCAGTTTTTTTTGTCTGTACTGTGAATCAATCTTTCACTGGTTTGCATATGGAGTCCAGGGAGTAAATGTCAGCAGAGCACAATGTAAGACACATAGATTCATGGATTCATAGAATTTTACGGCACAAAAGGAGGCCATTCGGCCCATCTA
Source organism: Hydrolagus colliei (assembly GCA_035084275.1). NCBI lineage: Eukaryota > Metazoa > Chordata > Chondrichthyes > Chimaeriformes > Chimaeridae > Hydrolagus > Hydrolagus colliei. Next base: position 18,036,593 of record CM068748.1, read on the forward strand.
GTCTGTGCCGGCTCTTTGAAAAGAGCGATTCAATCCCACTGCCCTGCCCGCTCCCCATAGCCTAATAGACCTGTTCTCCCTAAATAAAGATCTAATTCCCTTTTAAAAGTTGTTATCGAATCAGCCTCCACCACCTTTTCAGGCAATGCATTCCAGATTCGAACAACTCGCTGAGTGAAAACATTTCTCCTCAGCTCCCCTCTACTTCGCCTTGAAACTATTTTAAATCTGTGACCACGAGTCACAGATTCACCCACGAGTGGAAATAGTTTTTCTCTATTTGCCCTGTCGAAACCCCTCATGATCTTATAAACCTCTATTAGGTCTCCCCTCAATCTTCTCTGCTCCAGAGAGAATAACCCTAGCCTATCTAGCCTCTCCTCATAGCTGAAGTCCCTCAATCCTGGCACCATCCTAGTAAATCTTCGTTGTACCCTTTCCAATGCCTTCACATCCTTTCTGTAGTGTGGTGACCAGAATTGAACACAGTATTCCAGCTGAGGCCTCACCAAAGTCTTATAGAGGTTAGTCAGCACTTCCTGACTTTTGTACTCTATACCCCTATTTATCACAGCAGAACTTCACCCTGTTTTTGCATGAAAATGAGAGCGAGACACAGTAGCTTTTGGGAGGAACCCAGACTCCCCTCCTTACAGTCCAGATCTTAAGACAATTGATTATGGAATCCAGATCTTTAAACCCTAGGCTCTCTACCTAGCTAAGATTGAGGTACCGGATGGAAATTCGACCTAGGGTTTTGCAATGGTAATAATCTGTCAAAAAAATTCACGACTGTTTGTGTTACACTGCTGTGCGCAAAATATACAGTCAATTCACTTTACAGTATATTCTGTGAAACACTATAAGACATTGTGACAAGCTATATGCAGGATTATTATTTTTTTATTCTTAATGCTTCCTTACTTAACCGATTTGTTTCCAGGTGACGGTGGGAGACATTAAGGAGTTTGAGCAGAGGTACAAAGGCTCGGAGGAGGAGCGGGTGGATGTGAAGCAGGCTTACCTTGACCTGAAGGGCGACATGGATGGAATCATGGAGTCACTGATGTGCACCACATTTGAGGATGAACCGCGGATACGGGAGATGCTGGAGAAAGCCCTTGACGCCAAGGAGATCCCAGCGTTCCAGGCTTTCACCAAGGAGAGCACCAAGAAACAGAAAGCTAGGAAAAGGAGGGTAAGCAGAGAAATAATAATAACCCTTGCGTTTGATATAGCACCTTGAGATGTCACCAAGAACTTCATAGAATATACTGTGAAGTGGATTGACTGTATTGTATTTGGAGGGTAAACTTTGGCAACAAATTGTGCAGAGCAGTGTCCCACAAACAGTCGTGGATTGAATGGCTTTTTTTTTATTCCTCCTGGAAAGCAATCCGTCAATCGACTAACAACTAGCGCTACCTCCTGCTAGGTAAACAGGTGTGTGGAGTGAGGACATTTTCTTAAGGTTTCACACCGCTCGGGAATCAAACCCGGGACTTGCGAGCTAGCGGGCTGACCACTATACTGCAGGTCACGGATTGTCTGTGGTACCGATTGGCTGTTTGTCTTGGTGTCTTAATAATGTGCTTTTTTGCTGAAACTGTCAGGGGGAGAAAGAGGCCAAAGAGGCAGAGGAGGCCAAGAAGGAGCTTGACTTGGATGACGGGGACGATTCCCTGAAAGCTCTGATCCAGGTAACCTTCCTCCTGGCCTTTGCTAGCATTTCGATTCGACTCCTAGAGATCCCTAAACCGACCATTTTAAATGTTAATTTGTCCTATAAACCAGGTTCATTGGGCTGTAGACGAACACTATCTCAATAGGCTCAGCGGCTCCATTAGAAATGGAGAGCTAGGTTAATGTTTCCAGTATCTTGAAACGTCACATTTCAAATGTTTCTCTTTCTGAAACAGATACCCACTAGAGATTTCATTCTGTTGGCTGTCTGTTCAGCACTCCACTCTTTCAGCCTCTCTCTTTTTCTCTGTCATGGCCCTGGTGCTGTACTTCACACCTGGTCCTTTCTCCCCAGAAATCTGTCATCCGTTTATAGTTTACATATTAAGGGAAATGGGAAGCAAATTTAGAGAGAGAATGTGATTCCACCATTGGAGATCTGGCCTTTCTCCTTCCAGCCCCCACCCTCGGGAACTCCATTCATGAGCCCCGATGCCTTGCGCCCTCCCTTGCTGCCTTCAAGGCCCAATCTCAAGACCTTATTCGGCTGTGTCTTAGGTCACCCTCCAACCTCCACCTCTCCTGATCCCAACCCCCGGCTTGGGGGCAAATCCTGACTGTCGAACGCCTTCGGGCGTCCTCCAGACTTGAAGGCGACCATACAAATGTTATTTGCTGTTGTTGTTAAAGCTTTCCTTAACTCTGCAGCGAAAGCAGAAAAATCGGGAGAAGGAAATGGACAGTTTCCTGGCAGCCATGGAAGCCAAGTACTGCAAAAATACCCAGAAAAGTGGGAAGAAAACAGCCAAGAAAGGGAAGAAGTGAATGTTTCAGAGCTTCTGAGAGATGCTGGGCAGATGCTCCCAGACACGTTAGCACAAAGTTGCAACACGAACAATTAACTTTGTTCTGGGAACAGAACAGCTGAGATGAGAGATGAACGTTTTTTTTTGGGGGGGAAGCACACAAAAGATGCACAAATTGTCTCCTCTACTTCTGATAATTGTCTTGCATAAACTGTCTTGAATCTGGTTCACGTTGTGTGTACAGCACAGGACCTGTCTGCTGGACAGATCATTTCCTCACTCATCTGTGTCTGCCATTTGCCAGAGAATAAAAACAAAGTTATATTGAATAATTTTGTTTTGTTCTTCTAAAACGCCCACCAGTTCCCCCCCCCCCCCCCCCTCAAGAAAGCACTCACTTTTTTGCGTGTGGTGGTGGGAGGGTTTAGAGGTCAGCTGGGTGTCTCGCAGTGTGGAAATGCGTCAACATGTTTTAAAGAGTATCCAAACCAAACAGAAAATTCCATGCATTCCACCCACAGGAAATTCGAAAGATATATAGTTGGAATGAAATGCACCCTCTCTCCTTGGAGGGACTCATCCTACTAACCTAATTCTGAAACATAATAGGTGCAGGTCAGCAAAGAGACAAGACTTGGGAACCCCAGAGCAGGTTCAAGCAGTTTTATCTGCGTGAACCACGTCACTTGCCTTCGATAACAGTATTGCGTTTCCATGAAATGGGAATCGACTTTTCTGTGTCTGGCAGCGAATCCGGCTTCCAGGGCAAGCTTCTGATCTGAAGATAAATCGAATCATCAGGGATGATAGATATTCCCTAAGTTGATACTTGCGAAACAAATACCTCATACCCTGGTTATAAAGCCTTCATTTGTCAAGGCAGGTAATGATCAGTTTGGTGCAACGTCTGCTGTAACATGAATGCAGCGAAGAGGTGAAATGGAACACTTGACGGCTTGTTTCAGCTGTTTTGCTCACTGTATGTAATGGGATAACTAGAATTTGTGGGCAGCCTGTACTGTTGTGTGGGGGGGTGGGAGGCTCAAGTCTCCAACGATGTACAAGATGATCCTCTCCTTTTAATAAAGAAATAATAAATTCTTACGTTTGATAGTGTGCCTGTGATGTCAATGTCTCAAAACACTTCGCAGCAATTTCTGTAAAGTGTTGTGATTTGTGAGTTCAGAACAGCCAGTTGAGCACGTCAACATCCCACGTACCACCGTGAAGCAGTGAACATATTTTTATTTGGGGGGCCAGGATAACAGGAGAAACAATTAAAACATTGCCATGTGATTTTGTTTTGCAATAATAATAATAACACTTGCAGTTGATTTAGCCCCCTAACAAGTGAAAATATATTGTAAAGTGGAATGACTCTATTTTGTAGGTGAAACACTGCAGTCCATTGCGCACAGCAAAGTCACACAAACAGGATTGGAGAAAAAAATATTTGGGGCAAAAAATTAAAAATGAGGGACAGCACAGAAAGCGATTACCCTCACACTACTGAGCGCTGGGTTCCTATGTACTGCGGATGAGTCTCCCCCCCCCCCCCCCCGAGATCTGTGCGGGTGAAAGGACCTGGAACAGCCTGGAGGGGATGGGATTATACCCGGAACCGAACACCGCGCTCCTCCCTCCCTCCCCTCCCTCCGGCGGACTGTTTCAGTGGAGCACTTCCGGTGCGACTTCACGTGTTGGAAAGTGAACAGGAGCCTGAGCGGGTGAGAAACCCCGAGACGGGGGAGAGGAGGGGGGGAGGGGAGAGGGGAGTGGGGGGAGGAGGAAAGGGAGAGTGTGTATGAGAGATAATAGGGGGGGGGAAAGGGGGAGAGAGTGTGTGTGGGGGGGAGAGTATGGGAGGGGGGAAGAGAGATTATGGGGGGAGCGGAAGAGAGTGTATGGAGTGGGGGTGGTGGGGGGGCGTGTATGTATGAGAGATAGAGGGGCGGGGGGAGAGAGTGTGAGGGAGAGTGTATGGGGAAGGATAGTGTGTGAGAGAGATTGTGGGGGGAGAGAATACTGGGGCGTGGGAGAGTGTGAGAGATGTGGGGGAGGGGGGTGGGGGGAGAGTATAAGAGAGGAGAGATGGGGGAGAGAGTGAAAGACTGGGTGGAATGTGTGTGTGTATGAGAGGGGGGGGTGGGGGGGAGGGAATAAACATCCATTCACTCCCCCTCCACAATGCCAGCCTCTTATCTATCCCCAAAGAAAGAGAGAGAAAGTCTGAGCTGAACAATAAATAACCCTGACTTCCATGTATTCAACCAACAAATTGCGGGAACATAGGAATAGGGGGAGACCATTCAGCTCCTCAAGCCTGTTCCGCCATTCTATTAGATCACAGCTGTTCCATACCTCAACTCCAACTCCTCACCTTTGCTCAGTGTCCCTTGATGTCACTCTCAGTTAACAAAAGTGGGCCTTTGGGCATATTACAACTCCCTCATTCACACAGCCGGGCACCCGTTTACATTTTTCTTTTCACGGTTCTGCAAATGAAGCATGGGTTTAAAATGTGAAATGTAAAACCCGGGACGCTTGTGGAATCATTTGTAGTGAATTAAAATCACTAGCGAAAGGACCTGGATTTGATTCCAGGGCAGAAAAAAATCTTAGGGTAGTTTCCTTACTCCCCTCGCCTCTTGTTTACCTGGCAGTAAGTAGGAACCGGTTGTTAGTTGCTTTCTGGGTATATTATTCTCGTTAAAAATAAATAAAAAATAATAATTTGGTCATACAATCCATAACTGTTTGTGGGACATTGCTGTGGTGCAATTAGCTGCGTTTCGTCCCCAAAATATACAGTCAATTCACTATCCAATATATTCTGTGAAGCGCTTTGAGACATCTCACCAGCGTGCTAAAATGCTACATCAAGTGCAGGGATTATTAAGAATTCACTGGAAATCAGCTAAATCAGCACAGACCAGTGATTTGAACCTGAGCCATTCTGTTTCACATTCAGCGTGTCCGCAAAGTCTTGTTCCCCCCCAATATTTTATTTCTGCCGTGCACTGACCAACATGTGGAAGAATGATGATAATTGTATTTGCAAAGTACTTCACTGTATTCAGTTCAATCGATTAACTAATATTATTTGTAGGTGCGGTTTAGCCGCCGCGAGTTTCAGTGAAATCAGCTGAAGCTGCTGGTGTGATAACACTGTGAACCGAAAGATTGCAGCATGGAGGAGGGGAAGCAGAAGAGGGTGCACCGCCAGCGACACAGCGGCCCGAAGGCCGAGAAGAAGAAGAAACGACATCTGAAGAACCTGGGGATTGGCGATGAGACCGACCCACGCAAGAGAAATCCCAAGGCGTTTGCCGTCCAGTCCGCCGTCAGGATGGCCAAAACCTTCCACAGGTTAGAGAGCTGTGCTGATCACGGTATTTTTTTCAGCTCTTAGTGCTCTGCCGGGGCCTTTGGCGTACGTCTGAAACATCTCTGTGTGCAATTGGCTGCCGCGTTTTGCCCATGAAATATACAGTCAATTCACTTTACGGTATATTGTGTGAAGCCCTATGAGACGTCTAGAAGACGTGGAAAGCGCTATAACAAATGCAAGGATTATTATTATTATTATCTCATCTTTTACCACATGTTCTCGGTTTCCAGTGGCCCATCAGTTGAGAGTACAAAATTTCAGTTAACTGAAATTAATTCATTTACGACTGACTTCTCTTTGGCCAATTTGTTAAATAAAACCTACTCTGTATTTTTTGTATGCAAAAGTAGTGCTAGAGCAGCGATTTAATGTCGCTGGGGATTTTTCCTTTTATAAACTGCTTAACTTACTGTTGGGGGACACTGCTGTGCACAATTAGCTGCTATGTTTCGCCCACCCAAAAATACCATAGATTCACTTTATAGTATATTCTGTGAAGCACTTTGAGACATCTCAATGAGGTGATAAGGCTCTACGTTAAATGCAAGGATTGTCATTATTATAGCGGCGCTGGTGTAGGCTACAAAACTTTGCCACAGATCAAGTTTTGAACGTCAATGGCTTGTGATTCAGTTGAAAAAGCCCAATAAATCGAGTTGAGAGTGTCCACAGAGTCCTGTTACCCCAGTATATTTTTTTCTGCAGTGGACCAACAACTGAAACATGTAGAAGAATGATGATAATTGTATACTTAATTATATTCAATACAAGTGTGTTACTGTATTTAGACTTCAGGCGGATCAGTGTGAATGGGCGCCATCAACGGCAAGGATTATTATTATTGATAATGATTCCTTTTTATTGTTATAACCAGGGCACAGGACTTGAAGATTAAAAAGCATCACATTCCTGTGGTGGACCGCACACCCCTTGAGCCACCGCCTATTGTTGTAGTGGTGGTAGGACCCCCAAAGGTGGGCAAGAGCACTCTGATCCAGTGCCTTATTCGCAACTTCACCAAGCAAAAACTGACAGACATCAGGGGTCCTGTCACCATTGTTTCAGGTAATGGGTGTGGTTGCTTTCAAAGGCAGCAAGTCTCTGATGCTCTGCCTCCTGCCTTCGCTCCCTTCCTCCTTTGCGCTCTCCGCTGCCTCCCTCTGTCCCTCATACTAATAATCACTTGGATGTTCACTTGGATGGAAGCAGTCTTACTATACTTGAACATCAAATCCTCAAATAGTTTTGGAAACATTACGGATCTTTCCTGTTCACACACTGTTTCTCTTGTGAATATAATCCACCTTGTTAGGCTCTCTCAACATTTCAGTGATTCGAAGCCCGGAATTGTCTGAACCCCTCTACTGTTTCACAATGTAAACCTTTCGCTTTGGTTCCCAACAGGAAAAAAGCGACGCCTCTCCATTATTGAATGCAGAAACGACATCAACAGTATGATCGACTTGGCCAAAGTAGCTGATCTCGTAGGTGTTTTTTTTTCCATTTTATTTCAGACAGAATAAGTGTTACCTGACGGACAGTGTTGGCTCAGTGACTGTATCTTATTTTCCCAGTATATTTGTTTTTGTGTGGAGTCCTATAGCGCAGTGGTTAGAGCACTCATCTTGCAAGTGAGGGACCTGGGTTTAATTCCAGGCAGGGCGAAACCTTGGGCAAGTTTCCTTACTCCATACGCCTAATAATAATCCCTAAAAAAAAAGTAATAAATTGGTCATTTCAATCCACGATTGTTTGTGGGACACTTCTGTGCGCAATTGGCTGCTGCGTTTGCCCACAAAATAGCTCTCAAAACTGAATCAATGTTAAGCGAGGACTAACTACTTTACAGTATATTCTATGAAGGTGTTTGGGATGTGTAAATTACGTGATAAGGCGCTATATCAAATGCAAGGATTATTATGATTATTACTCTGTGTGAAGCTATGGTGCACACTGGCTGAACTATGTGGGGTCTAAGTGAGTCTCTGCTCTCAACAGGTTCTGATGCTGATTGATGCCAGCTTTGGCTTTGAAATGGAGACATTTGAGTTCCTGAACATCTGCCAGGTGCACGGTTTCCCCAAGATCATGGGGGTGCTCACCCACCTGGACAGCTTCAAGAACAACAAGCAGTTGAGGAAGACAAAGAAGAGGCTGAAGAACAGGTTCTGGACGGAGGTTTACCAGGTACAGACAACGGGTGTGGGTGGTCAGATTGTGTCACTGAGACCAGAATTAGGTCATGGTTAATCCTCCCCTCTCCTCCCCTCCCTCACTGAAGAGAAACTTGAAGTCTTGTCTGTGTTTGCCAGGGAGCGAAGCTGTTTTACCTGTCGGGGATGGTCCATGGCGAGTACCAGAAGCAGGAGGTCCGCAATCTGGGCCGCTTCATCTCCGTCATGAAGTTCCGTCCCCTTATGTGGCAAACGGCTCATCCCTACATCTTGGCCGACAGGTGGGTGCGCAGGATTTCACGGAGCGCTGAGCCGGAATTGGAGCCTTAAAATTAGCAGCGAATCCAAGAGGGAATTCGATAGCATTTTGTCAAAGGGTTAATTCATTTGAGTGTTTTAAGAGATTGCATAATACAGGGTTATTTAGTAACATATGTGAAGGAGAGACAGGAGAGGAGAGGCCCATCAAACTTGTTTTGTTTATAATCAACAACAAAACTACATTTGTACTTTTGAAGCTGCCAACTCCATAATGATCTAGCAAGCTGCTGGAAGGGTTAGGTTTGGCTGCGATGCTCCCGCTGTTAAATAACCTGACAACTCTTGCCTGTGTATGATGAAGAGTCACCTAAGATTCCTTAACGTGGAGTCCTGCAGCTCGGTGGTTAGTCTGCTCGCCTCGCTTGAGAAGCCCTGGATTCAATTCCTGAGCGAAACCTTAAGCAAGTTTCCTTCCTCCACAGTAACTAGGAACGCGATTGTTAGTCGATTGTCGGATTTCGTTTTGCCGGGGTAATAAGCTCCCTTCCCCCACCAAACATGTCTCTCAATCCACGAGTGTGCCCTTGTAAAAAAGTACCATGGTAATGGTGCTAGTACCATGGTAGTATTATGGTAGTACCATGGTTATGGTGGTAGTACTATGGTACTACAATTGTACTACCACCATTACCATGGTACTTTTTTTACAAGGGTGTGTAGGACATTGCAGTGTGCAATTGACTGCTGCATTTCTCCCATAAAATATACAGTAAATCCACTTTATACTGTAAATTCTATGAAGCGTTGGAATCTGCACTCCTTTCTCGGAGGAACACATCCTGCTTGGGGGTCTTGTAACATTTAAAAACACATTGTTACTTTGGTGAGCTCTATTTATCCCATGATACAAGTACATGTGTCTGAAGAGAGTACATTTTGCCTTACAGAATGGAAGATCTGACCAACCCAGAGGAGATACGCACCAATCAGAAGAGTGATCGCAAAATCTCGCTGTATGGCTACCTGCGAGGAACATACATCAGGAATAACAGTCAGGTTCACATTCCAGGTAATGCATCCATCCCCCTTACACGGTTACACACCGTGATACTGCACAGCAACAGGCCACCAGCCTAGATAGCCCGTGCTGTTGTTTGTACTCCACATGAGCCTCCACCCCTCTATTCCTCTTGTGTTATGCAACATGAATACTGTAGCAGTACTAATCATGTTGCATAACACAAGAGGAATAGAGGGGTGGAGGCTTTTTTGCTTTTCCTGGGGAGTAATAATCCCCCAAATAAAATATTTAAAAAATAAAAAGAATTTGATCACTCAATCCACTATGATTTGTGTGTAATTGGTTGCCGAGTTTCTCCCACAAAATGTACACTCCCGTTTGAAGAACAGAACAGAGTTTCCCATGGCTAACAATCCTGCAGATAAATCGGTTTTGCGTGAATGATCTTGCTGTGATAAAATGGCTATGTACAAAATGTTGCAACAATTGATAGTATTTCTGTAAAACGCTTTGAGGCGTCTTGACATTCTAAGTTCTAAAAGTACATATTTCTTCTCTCTTTCTGCAATGCTGTAATATACGACTGAACCTGAATCGATGTTAACTCGATAAGCGCTTGTGGGTGCCAATTCCTATTCTGCCTGTGTTCTGCTTCTCCAGGTGTGGGTGACTTTAGTATCCGTGACGTCAGCTTCCTCCTGGACCCCTGCCCCCTCCCAGAGCAGCAGAAGAAACGTTCCCTGAATGAGAAGGAGAGGCTGATCTTTGCCCCCATGTCCGGTGTGGGAGGGGTGGTTTACGACAAGGATGCTGTGTACATCGATCTTGGGGGAAGCCACATGCACTCGAAGGAGGTAACCGACTTCAATGACTGACCACTCTTTAGCAGGCCTCTGCCTTTCTAGTGACTGGTGCTGAGATACAGTCTACGGGGGCCAGGAAGAATCAGCCACCTAAGATAAGTCACTGGATGTTCAGCTGAGAACCTAGACAATGATTCCTAGTTAGCTTATGGAGCCTGTAGCACAATGGTTAGAGCTCTCGCCTTGCAACCCGAGAGGACCCGGGTTCGATTCCCGGACAGAGTGAAACCGTAGGCAGGTTTTCTTACTCTTCACGTCCGGGATATCTGGACTGCATTTTGCCTTGGGGAGAAGGCAGGAGAATTGGGACTTGAATGGAGAACCCTATAAGAGAGTTGGCACCAGTACAATGGGTTGAATGGCTGCGTGTGCTGTACATTTCTACAGTTCTATTTACAGAGCATTTCACTCTCAAAAGTGTTTGAGCGTGGGGCGAGGTGGGGTGGTGTGTTGCACACACAGTTTTCTGGTGGTTTGAGATGTTGCTAATGTTGCCTTGTTTTTCTTGCAGGAACAGCACGGGCCCACTCACGAGCTGGTCCAGACCCTGGTTGCCACGCACACCACCATCGACAGCAAGATGGCCTCCAGCAAAGTCTCACTGTTCATGGACTCCAAACCGCTGGCATCGGAGGACGTGGAGGAAGTCAGGTATTCTGCTCGCAGTCTTGACTGATGTTCCAGTGCAGCGCTTGGTAGGGGAGCATTGTCTAGATTTGCCGTCCTTCAGATAAAATGCTAAATTTCATCTGAGGATGTGGAGTCCTATGGCGTGTTGGTCAGAGTACAGCATCCCAACACAAAGCAATGTCCTGCACACAACAGTGTCCTACAAAAAGCCATGAAGTAAATGACTAAATTTTATTTGTCAGACTGACTCACAATTCTGTTCCGAGTACAGGGAAAGATGAAGACTGCTTCTTCCCAGATGTTGGCAATAAAACTGGTTAACATCAGATTCTCTTACCAACAGATGCCAGATGCCCGGAGAGGAGAAAGTCATTGATCCCGAGAGTGGCAATGTGCGCCGCAAGGCTGTGTTTGTGGATGAGGAGGAAGAGATGAGCGATAGCGAGGGTGAGGAGAAAAGCGAGGATGAGGGTGAAAGTGAGGAAGAGGCGGAGGGAGAGGGTGAAGAAGAGGGAGATAGTGATGAAGATGAAGACAGTGAAGAAGAAGGGGGGGAGGATGATGACGGTGTTGATTCAAAAAGAGCCACTGACCTACGACCAGTTAAACGTTTGAGGCTGGAGGACAAACAGATGGCCATTCCTGCCGAAATGCCAGTGTTTGCGGATAGCGATGATGATCTTGAAGAGGAATTGGGGACCGAGGAGAGCAGTGACGAGGAGGAGCGTGACCGAGAGCAGACGGACGAGTCTGAGGAGGCTGATTGTCTCCCTGATGATGAAATATCTAAGAAGGCAACAACAAAATCCAAATTGAGTACAGGCACGGTTCTGGGAGGTAAAAGACATCCGAAAATTGACTCGGGCAACTGCACAGGAGACGAGGAGCGATCGTCAGGCTCAGACTTGGAGGTCTCTGACAGTGGAGGTGAAGATCTGGAGAAAAGTGAAGATCTGGACAGGCAGACAGCATTGAGCAGGCGAGAGGGGACCGAGGGCCAGCCTCTGAGCAAGGAAGATGATGAAATTGAAGAACTTCTAAAAGAAGAGACTTATGAGGAACGTATTGATTCCGCTGCAGAAACCGCAGGTGTGTGAAAAGACACTTTGTCTCGTATCTATTTCTAGGTAAGGGTGTATTCCATTCCAACAGTATATCTCTGGGATTTCCATGTGTGGGTGGGATGCATGGAATTCTCAGTTCCATTTGGATACTCTTAAGAACGGTGATGGGTTTCCTCATGTGTCAGATTTAGTGATAATGGAGCTTGGTTCACAGGTTCGTTTCTGCAGCAGGATAGAGTTAAACATTTTCATCCTCTTCAAAGTCTTCCACGGCCTTGCTCCTTACAAAGGCTCCTGCCTTTGTAACTTCATAACAATCTGTCTGCTCACTCTGCTCAGCTCCAGTGGGCTGCTCCATGTCCCCTCCCGGCCCACCCCATCATTGGATGTTGGGCCTTCAGTCTTTCTGTCCCCAACATTTGCAACTGCATCCCACAAACACTTAGCCTTGCCCCCTCCCTTGCCTCCTTCAAGACTTCCTCTCCAACCACACTTTTGTTTACCTTCCTACCTCCATCCTACCTGCCCTTCACCCCTCCTGATCCCAAACTCCAGCTCGGGTTCAAATTCCCGACTCCTGCTCTTTGGGAGGACTTCGCGATATGAAAGGCGTTGTATGAATACAGTTTGTTGTTGGATTACGTTTGAGCAGCGTGTTACACTTTCTGTGTGTGCAGGGTCGCTGAAGTGGAAGGAAGGCCTGGCTCAGCGAGCAGCTGACTCGTTTCTACGGCAACAGCAGTCAGTGACGAACATTCGCAAGCTGGTGTACGGAGCAGGTACGGGGAGACAGAGTCTGCATGGTGAAGCAGTGATTGAATCTGTCAGCTTCTGCTCACTGTACAGTGTCGATTTATTACGCCTTGTGGATATCTTAGCCACTTAGCCTGTAATAAGAGGGTCATTGCCTGACTTGCGGCCGGCACTAGGCGCTTTGAGTCATTGAGATGTTGGGCTTTGGGTCTCTCAGGCGCACATAGTGGAGAGGCAGAGAGGTCCACGCTATTGAAGTCACTCAGGTTTTGAAAAGTACAGCGTTGAACACTCTGTAATTTTCTGAGTATAAATGCAATACAAATGCAACTTTTACACGTCCACGGTACCTTTCACAACATTAGCAATGCCAGCTGGGCATGGGGAGGAGAAGAGGAAAGATAACCAAAACTGCTATAAAAGGCACCTTTTGAAACTGATCTTGAATGAGGGGAGGGAGGGATGGACCATGGCATGAAGTTTCTGAGAGCAGGGACAGCCCGCCTGCTGATGTTGGGGTATCAAGTCGGTGGGAGCATGACTCAGGCTGGTACTTGCCGAGTGATGGGAATGGTGAGGGAAATCAGATGATCTTTTATTAAACTCTTGTTTGCAGTGAAAGAAGAGGACGAGGATGCAGATGAGGAGGATACCTTAGGAGGACTCTTCCGTGTCACCAGGTCGGACAAGGACTCCAGACAGAGGGCTAATGGTTTGGACTCCTCAAAGTTCCTGGTGGAAAAGCCTCAGGATTGGGACCTGGAGGAGGTGAGAACAGGAGAGAGTGGGTGGTACCTGCTTCTCAGCATAGTGAAGCCTCAGTAACAGGTTGTTATGCCGATTGACAGTTTTTTTTGGCTAGATAGGAATTTAGGAACAGGAGATGAACATTCAACTATCAAACCACCTCCAACATAAACCACACACTATCTCCTCCTAATTTCACATCCCTGAGCCAAGCTGACAAACCTCCCGCTGTTTCTGGTATCGTCCTTGTGAATCCATGCTACTCTCTTGTCATCTTCTCAGTGGATTTTCTAATTCCTGCTGCATTGTCTTAGTCTATATGCCAGCATCTGCCAATGCTATAGGATAGTGGTTAGAACACTCCCCTCCCAAGCAAGAGGACTGGGTTTGATTCCCAGCTGGGCGAAACATTGGGCAGGTGTACATACTCCTCACACAAGTAGGAACCCGGTTGTTATTTGATTGGCGGATCACTTTCTGTAGATAATCCTCCAAAAAATAATACTAATTTGACCACTCAATCCACGACTGTGTGGGACACTGCTTTATGCAATTGGCTGCCGCATTTTGCACACAATATCTATAGTCAATCCATTTTACATCTTACTGTGATAAGGTGCTATATCAAATGTATGGATTAATAGGATTGTTATTACTATGAAATGGCTGAGCTAAAAGGAGATTGCGTTGAGCTGGGATAAACTGAGATGAATATCGCAGTGAAATTGCCTGTGAAATTGTGAACTGTCGATATAACTGGATTTGGTTTTGTGTGTAGGTAATGAACTCTATCCGGGACTGTTTTGTCACGGGAAAATGGGAAGCGGACAAGGATGCAACTGCTCTCCTGGAGGAAGATGGTGTGTGGAGATTTTCTTAAAAACTCATTGAGTTCTGTTATTGAAATAGAACGACAACAGTTAAACTCATATAGAATTGTATTAGGACACAGCTGTGTGCAATTGGCTGCTGCGTTTCGCCCACAAATATACAGTCAATTCACTTTACAGTATATTCTTTGAAACACTTTGAGACGTCTAGAAGACGTGAAAATTGCTATATCAAATGCAAGGATTATTATTATAAATTGTATTCATCAGGACCATATAACATTTAATCTGACTTGCGTGAAGTCCGAATTGAAGGCAAATTTATAAATCATAGAAAATCTGAGTGAATCAGTAATCGAGACTGCGCATGCATAATTCACATCAACTGGTAAGTGTGCATGTGGTGACAGGTTAAGACTATAAAACTAATATTTCTCACGATTCAATGTGTCTTGACATGTCATCGCATGCGTGCTTACCGGCAAGCGTTTGAATTGCGGGATATTGAGTTCTTCAGCTCTCTTGAAGTATGCTGATTCAGTTACACCTGTGCCTTCATTCAGACTTGTGTCTTTGCTTCTCTTTCAGATTCTTTGTATGGAACGTTTCAGGATCTGGAGACGGGCGATGTGCATCAGGGGAAACCCAAGCAGGAAGATGAGGAGGAGGTAAGGATAATATCATTATTAATCAATAGGAATTTGAGTATAGGTTTGCAAGATTTATGAATCCCGTCTATATCCATCCATCTCATCCCCTCTTTATGTCTTTGGAACTCCATCCCACAGTCCCTTCGCCTTGCCCCATCTCTTGCCTTCTTCAAGACTCTCTCATGACCCTCCTGTTCAGATAAGATGCTGTATCAAATGTAAGGATTATTATTATTTTAAAAATTTAATAAAAAATATATTAGGGCTGGGGGAGAAAAGAGGGACCAAAGAATGAAAGAAACCTTTTTTTTTTGCGTCTGTTATTCATTATTTTCATCCTGCAATTGTATTCACAATATTGAACACTAACAGTAGCTGAGACACTTTGGGGCGTGGTATCTTCAGGTGCCTTTGAGACTAAAGAGAATTACATTGGCTTCCTTGTTTAGGGCGAGGATGAGGAAGGTGAGGAAGATACAGCTGACGCCGGTCTTCCAGAAGACGAGGATCAGAAGAAGCGTTCGGCAAAAAAGCGGAAATTGAAGGAAATGTTTGACTTGGAATATGATGGGGGGGAAGGAACGTACTTCGACGATGTTAAGGATGAAATGCATAAGCAGGCCCAGGTATGGACAATGTTCCCTGAAGCCAGGTCAGTATTGTAGGCCAGGCAGACTTCATCTTGAGTTGATGTTTGTGTAACTTAAATGAATGTCTCGATGGAAGCTATCTCTCCCTCTCCTTACCCCCTCCTCTCTTTCTCTCTTCTTTCCCCCCTCGCTCTTTCTCTTCTCCTTCCCTCTCATCTCTCTCTGGTGCATCTCGCGCTCGTTCTCCATGTCCCTTCACTTTGTCCGTCTATCTCTCTCATTGCTCTTTCTCCCTCCTTCCCTTTAAATAGCTGAACCGTGCTGAATTTGAAGACCAGGATGATGAGATTCGTGTCCAGTACGAGGGCTTCAGGCCGGGAATGTATGTCCGGGTTGAGATTGACAATGTTCCCTGCGAGTTTGTGACCAGTTTTGATGCTCACTATCCACTGATTCTCGGAGGCCTGAAAAGCAGTGAAGGAAACATCGGATACGTGCAGGTAATGGACTCGCTGGTGGTGAAGCCACATGGTTAATTTATAACCTTGTTTCCTGCGAGATATTGTAGAGTCCTGTCGTGGAGTGCTGAGCGCTCTTGCCTCGCAAGCGAGAGGACCCGGGTTTGATTCCCGTACTGGGTGAAACCTTGGACAAGTTTCCTTACTTCAGTCACCTCTTTTTTCCTTGACAGTAAGCATGTTAGACCCTGTTGTTAGTCGAATGGCAGATTGCTTTCCGCAGGTAATAATTTCTTCAGTTTAAACTTTTAAAAATTGGTCACTCATTCCAGGACTGTGTGGGACACCGCCGCGCATCATTGGCTGCCGCATTTCGCCCACCTAATAAACAGTCAATTCACTTTACGATATGTTCTGTGAAGCACTTTCAGCTATCTCAACAGCGTAATAAACGCTTTATCAAATGCAAGGATTATTATTGTTATAGATGGCTCCAACCAAAAAATGACCTAGTAATTAACCGATCCGTACCTTTCCTCTCTGTCTCTGGACCAGATGCGTCTGAAGAAGCACCGATGGCACAAGAAGATCCTGAAGACAAGAGACCCTCTGATCTTCTCGCTGGGCTGGAGACGTTTCCAGACTATCCCCATGTATTACATCGAGGACCACAATGGGCGCCACAGGTTGCTCAAGTACACGCCGGAGCACATGCACTGCTGTGCTTCCATATGGGGTAAGTATTGGGATTTGTAAAAATCAGATCTGAGTTCTTCTTGACTTAAGGCGTAGGATATTTGACTGCGCGCTGACAGGCAAGCACGCACGCACGCACACACACTTGAACATTGTAATGAAACACAAACACCTTTGGCTGGTTGGAGTTTAACAGCAAGTGTCAAAGGGCAGGAAAGGGCTCCAGGATTCATATTAGCCTTTTACCATAATAGTTGCATTTCCTGTTATTAGCGTCATGCGACGTCTTGCATTTATATAGTGCCCTACACATGGGGTAGAGTGTGTCCTGTAGAACTGAAGACAGGAACACAGAAAGCCATTCATCCATCCATTTTATTAAATCATAGCGTATCTGATGATCCCATTTCCCTGCCTTTTTTCCACATCAGTTAATGACCTTGACTTCTTTTCGGCTTCTCGTGGCTTTTTAGAGCAGAGCATTCCACATTCTCTGCGTGAAGAAGTATGTTTTCTCTCTTCTGACCAGCTGAGCTCTAATTTTAACACTATGTCCCCTTCTTTTGGATCCCAAAGCCAGAGTCGAAAATCATCTTATGTCCGTAATGTTACAAATTCCCATTAGATAGCTAGTGCTGTTTCCAAGACTTAAGTGTGAAAACATCATAGTAATAATCCTTGCAATTGATATAGCATTTTATCACATTGTTGTCACGTTTCAAAGTGTTTCACAGAATATACTGTATAGTGAATTGACTGTATATTTTATGGGCGAATCGCTGCAGCAGTTGCGCATATCCCCTGCCCACCTGCAATGTAGTGAAACTGGATTTGCTGTAAAGTAATCCTGGCTTCACTCTAGGCCTTTAATTACTTTTGACCGGTTTAGTGTCTCTTGACTTGTTTCGATGGAGAAGAAATCCCAAACGCATACTTTTCTTTCTTTTGTACAGGTCCCATCACTCCTCAGAGTACTGGTTTCTTAGCGGTTCAGTCTGTAGCTGGGAACATGGTGAGTGTGGACAGTGACAGTGTTTTGGTTATAGTAGGGAAGGCAATGGAATGTCGGAATCAAGACAGCGCGCTGCGATGATCTCTAATCCGATCCCTGAGCCAGGCCAACCTGCAGTATTCCAGGCCCTGCTGATGATAGCACAGGCCAACCTGGCTCATCGGCAGGACTTGGAATGACAGGCCATCACTGGGGGCAGCAAATCACCCCCCATTCAGCTTCTGTTAGCCCTGCACGCGAAACCTCTAACAGATAGCGTGGTCCTAGCTGGACAAGCAGCAAGAAAACTCACCAGATATATCACTGGCAAGCTATTTGGTTTTACCTGATTCGATTCCACCAGTGCCCCAGCACACACTCTGGGAGTCCCAAGCCTTGGCTCTTGCCAGCTTGCGCCTAATATTTTCCAGAAATAGGTAAGCTGGATGTATCCCTCCAGGGAGAGAGTGTGTATTCCATTGCAATAATCTATCTCTGGAACGTAAGTGGGATGCATTGAATTCTCATTTGGGTTTGGATACTCTTAAGCACAGTAATGGGCTTTTACATGTGTCAGACCAGACTGACCGAAACAAAATAATGAAGGCAGCTGGGATGGTGGGGGGTGGATTGGTAGTGGGAGGCTTCAATTTAAACATCCATGAGCAAATATTTCTTGATTCTCAGTTGTTGGGTAATCCACCACTCTCCTGAAGTTAAGAATTAATTGACGAAAGAAATCCAAGGTCCATTTAGTTCACCTTCCACCATCCTGGCAGTCGCGCACACATATCATGTCCCAAACAACATGGCAATTGAACGTGTATTTGTTCTCTCTCCAGAAAAACTTCAGGATCGCGGCTACTGGAGTGGTTCTTGACCTGGATAAATCTGTTACCATTGTAAAGAAACTGAAGCTGATCGGGTACCCATTCAAGATTTACAAGAACACTTCCTTCATTAAGGTAACTATCAGCTGTGATGCAGTGTGGCCTGCCTGTCTGTGTGATACACCAGTTGCTTCAACAATCTCTGTCTTTGCTGTGAGACATGTTGACTATTCCTCCTTTTCGCTATATGAGATGGGGGTGGATTTACCATGACACTTGGGTCCTTCCGCTGTAGTCCAGGAAACATGTCTTGCTTCTGCACACAGGGGATGTTTAGTTCCATGCTGGAAGTTGCTAAATTCGAGGGCGCTGCGATCCGCAGTGTGAGTGGGATCCGTGGGGTGTTGAAGAAAGCGCTTCGGACTCCAGAGGGTGCATTCCGAGCTTCCTTCGAGGATAAGTTACTGATGAGCGGTGAGTGATTTGTCCCTGGGAGTGATATTCTGAAATCAAGGCTTGGATGGAACTAAGACATATCCCACAAAGATACTTATGGGACACATTAGACAGAAAATCCAAGTCGTGTGTGCTCGGTACTGTTTCCCTGATCATTGGGAAAAGTTGAATCCTTCAGGAGAGGATTCAAGGGGAAATCCAGATAACCAGTACTTAGAATCTTGTTGTTCGTACGTTACCATCGTATTCCTGTATTATTATATTAATAATATGCTAAATAGTAACAGATTATTGTATGGATACTTACCAATAAAGATTCCAGCACACTCGGTAAAAACACAGAGTTCGTAAGTTTAATAAGTGTGCATGCGCACGCACTGCATACATGCGCAAAGTGAGCATACTTGCAATTGTTGGAATAGGGAATTGTCCCGGGTGGGGGAGTCGCGCAATCCGGTTGATCGGGTTACGGATAAACGGGCTTTTATGTTATTATTGGACAGATTTGAAATTCTTCTCTTTTCAAATCACTATGTGATTCACATCCATAAATATACCATTCGGTAGTTTAACTTCCTATTCTGTGCTTCTGTACAGATATTGTTTTCATACGAACATGGTATCCTATCACTTTGCCCACACTGTATAATCCAGTAACATCACTACTGAAACCAAGTGGTGAGAAGGAGACCTGGACTGGGATGAAGACCTTGGGGCAGCTCAAGTATGACCTGGGTATCAGAATAAAACCAAACAAGGATTCTCTCTACAAGGTACGTGCAATACACTTCTTTTAAAAAATATATATTTCTATAGCCATTTTTTTCCCAATTTCCACCCCCTTTGTCCTTCATTGCAATTCCCTCTAACAATTAATTGCTATCTCTGAATATTGAAGAGTAAAGCTTATCAGTCTATAACAAAATTAATTATATAATAATGCTTGTATTTGATATATAGCCTTTCAAATCAGAAGCAAGTCTCAAAGCATTTCACAGGATATACTGTGAAATAGAGTGAATGGGTATTTTCTACACTAGTAGCCAATTTGTACTCAGGCAACTGTGAAGTGCTGAATAATTTTATATGGGGGGTTGTTGGCATGCGCAACCTCCTTTTCTTTTTGAATAATGCCATGAGATCTTTAACATCCTGAACAGGCAGACAAAACCTCAGTTTTCTGTCTTGTCTGAACTTCCAGCATGCTTTGAAGCGTCAATCTATACTAGATGAATTTAAAGTCTTAATGTGGGACTTGAACCCACAATCTTCTGGCCTCCTGTGCTGTAGGATTCTGTGATTCTATATTTTCAGTGTGATGGTTAAAAGTGTTTAATACACTGCCCCATGCAACCTCCAGGATGCTTGCTGTATTTGATTACTAGTGTGATTCTCAGGTAGCTGCCTTTCCCTCTGAGAGAGTGAGAGTGCACTTGCTGTGTTTTACTGTGGTTATCTTGGTTTGAAACTCTGGATTTTCCCTGCAGCCCATCGAGAGGCAGAAGAGGCATTTCAATCCCTTGCACATCCCCAAGGAGCTACAGAAAGCTCTTCCCTTCAAGTTCAAGCCCAAGATTCTCGGGGTGAAGGCCAAGGTGGGGCGTGATCGCTGCAGACCAGCAGTCATCAAAGATAAACATGAGCAAAAGGTAAATCCTAGCATCCAACGCTTGACACACAAAAGTCTCATTTCAGTCACAGTTTGTATAGGACACAACTGGGTTGCACAAGTACATATCAGATGAAGTGCAATTCTCACTCAACCATGAGTCCCAGTGGCTCCACCGCATATTTACATACTTGTTTCTCATTTATTTTTTGGTCATGCAGAGACCCATCTCTGTGCTTAACAGAATCCAAACCAAACCTGAGAATTCAATGGATCCCACCTGCACATGGAAATTCCAGATATATATTATTGGAATGTGTACCCTCTCCCCAAGGGATGCATCTTTGCTTGTCTAATTCCCGAAAGTCTTAGTAGCAGGTTGGCAGGAGCCAAGGCTTGCGACCCAAGAGTGTGCGTTGTTGTACTGCTGGAGTCTAACCAGCTAAACCTGCCAGTGATATCGCTGTCTGGCAAGCTTTCCCACTTGCTGCTTGTCCAGCTAGCACCACCCTACCCTTTAGGGATTCAGCGTACAGGGTTAAAAGTTGAGTAGGACGATTTCGCTCCCTCGGTGATTGATCTGCTTTTGAAGCCCTTCCAAAGAGCCAAGCTGTGCCATCATCAGCATTTTAAATACATGTCCTGCTTGTGAAAATGAACTGGCCCTTTTCAAAATATATCGTTTTGCCCTTAGATCTCCGCCCTGCTGAGTGCTCTGAGCACTGTCCATGGATACAAAGTCCAGAAGGAGAAGGTGAAGCATAGCCAGCAGCGCAAAGACTTTTTCAAACAGAAACGGAAACAGGAAGAAGACAAGACCAAAAGGCAGAAGGAGGCTCGCAAGAAGATCTTCCGGGTTTTGGGACAGAAAGAAAAGCGCAAAGTGAAATCCAGCCTGAAAGGACGTGAAGACGCCTGAGCCTGATACCTCAGTGAACCTCAGTATTCACCAAATACCTGAACTTTCCACCAAAATCAAACAGCAGGCTTCAAATCAGATTGTGTGAAATCAATAGTAACATTTAGTCGCAAGGTCTATCTGGCCATATTTCTGACCTGTTGATTTGAATCTCACAATACTCTGGATGGTAGCTGAAAAGGTAACTTGCCCTCTTGTTTTTCCAGTTGGTTGGAACCACACAGGATGTTTTGACAATAGTGGTTGATATGAAACGAGGCACAATACAGAGGTCAGAGTTCCATTCTGTGGTGTACAGTGTATTTATGAAATTTGTACCATCAGTAAAAAATCCTTTAATCTTAAACTGCAGAAAATTATTTTACAACTTAATCACATTGGAATAATTGTTGTAATTGGTGTAACTCTTAGATGGTTCAAATGTTTTCTTCTTTCTATGAAGTGTAGTGACTATGCAGTTGGAAGAGCATAAGTGTAATGCCTATCAATGGCTGTTAACATAAATGTGCAGTGCTAAATTAGCTCATTTTAGCTGGCTGGCTGAGACGTCCCCTCTCCCCACGACTTGGGATCAGACTCTGCGACTGTCAAGCTCCGAGACATGGCCCTGAATGGAAAGCGCTATATAAATGCAAGCTGTTGTTGGCCAAGTTGGGGCTAAGACCATCAGCAAAAAGAAAAGGAAAGATGCAGGGGTTTGTATTGGTTTGGGAAGACGCTTTGGAGTTTAGGGTAATAATAATCATTGCATTTGATATAGCGCTTCTCACGTCTTCTTGACATCTCAAAGCGCTTCACAGAATATACTGAGTGAGTTGACCTTATATTTGTGGGTGAAACACGGCAGCCAATTGTGCACAGCAGTGTCCCACAAACATTCGTGGATTGAAATGACCAATTTATTGTTTTGTTTTTTGAGGGATTACTGTTAGGCCTGTGAGGTAAGGAAACTTGCCCGTGGTTTCGAACCCAGGTCTCTCGCTTATAAGTCGAGTGCGCTAAACCTGAGCTACAGGACTCCACAGGGTAGTTGAACAACGGTAGTAGAAAGTCGTTTTATGAAATTATATGGTTAGATAATGGCCCCAAATAATATTTAGTGTTGGGAGAGAATGACTTGAAGTTTTGACATACCGTATATCCCCGCGTATAAGGCGCACTTTTTTTCAGGTCGGAAGATCTCGAAAGTTGGGGGTGCGCCCTATACGCAGGTACAAGCAATTTTGAGCCTCGGAGATACAGTAAACAGGAGGGGCGGCCGGTGCGCTGTCAGCCGGGGTTTGGTCAGTGTCCGGCGGGGGTTGGGGGGAGCGAGTGACGGGGCTTTGGCCTCAGCCGCCCGGGTAGCGGCAACAGCAGCGGACTTCAGTGCTGAGCTTACCTTTTGCCGAACCCAGTCTGCCTCCCTCCCTCCCTGCCGCTCTCTCTCCCTGCCGGCCTGCCTCTCCCTCCCTCCCTCCCTGCCTGCGTACCGGCCTGCCTCTCTCCCTCTCTCCCAGGCTGCCTGCCTGCCTCTCTCCCTCTCTCTCTCCCGTGCTGCCGGCCTGCCTCTCTGCCTCTCTCCCTCTCTCTCTCCCAGGCTGCCGGCCTGCCTCTCTCCCTCTCTCCCTCTCTCTCTCCCGGGCTGCCGGCCTGCCTCTCTCCCTCTCTCTCTCCCGGGCTGCCTCTCTACCTCTCTCTCTCCCGGGCTGCCGGCCTGCCTCTCTCCCTTTCTCTCTCCCTGGCTGCCGGCCTGCCTCTCTCCCTTCCTCTCTCTCTCCCACGCTGCCGGCCTGCCTCTCTCCCTCTCTCTCTCCCTGCCTGCCTCTCTCCCTCTCTCTCTCCCACGCTGCCGGCCTGCCTCTCTCCCTCTCTCTCTCCCTGCCTGCCTCTCTCCCTCTCTCTCTCCCACGCTGCCGGCCTGCCTCTCTCCCTCTCTCTCTCCCTACCTACCTGTCTCTCCTGTCTCTCCTCCCTTCTGCCGGCAATATCATTGAAAATGCTTCCGTTTTTTTTCACCAAGAAAAGGTCAAAAACGGGGGGTGCGCCTTATACGCGGGTGCGCCTTATACGCGGAGATATACGGTATCACAAAATTGAGTGGCATCTTATGGATGAGTCATTAAAGAAGGTCTCGTCTCCATGTTTAGGTGGATGTTAAAAGATCCCACGGCGCTATTGAAAACGAGAAGAGAGTTTCTCTCTCCGGGTGCCCTGGTCAGCAATCTCACAAGTACAATTGGCCACTCATTTCCATGGCCTTTTTGTGGGACCAACATGCACAGTTAATCCATAGAAAATATACATAGTTTGCTCACAAACTCCACAGCCAATTTACTTTACAGTATATTCTGTGAAGCAGTTTGAGCACTATATCAAATGCAAGGATTATTATTATTATCATTATCATCCTTCCAAGTGCTTTGAGACATCACAACAGCAATGACAAGGCGGGTTATCACATGCCGGTATGATTAGTGATATTATTGCTCTGACAGCCACGTGGGCTCCACCTGGCGATGAGCGAAGCGGCGAACTACATTTCCCGGCAGCCCTCTCAGCTGCGCGGTCTCCATGGCGACCAGTTCAGCTGTGGACTACATATCCCAGCAGCCTCTGGGAGCGCAGCAGCCGCCGTCTCCATGGCGCCGGTTGGCGATGCGGTTCGGAGGGATTGAAAGAGGCGGCGCGGAATGGCGAACCTCTGTGGTTACCGGTAAAAAAACAACAACAGGCGGACTTCAACGGGAATCAAAGCGTCCCGGCCTCTCACTCCGCCTGACGCATCAGGAACCTGCGGAGCGCCGAGTGAACGCGAGTTAGGCCGCAGGCGGACCCCCCCCGGCCTGGCCTGGCCTTGGATGCCGGAGGATGAGCCGCACTCCCCCGCCGAGGAGGGAGCCTCCCGCACACAGGAGCCGAGGGCCTCGCCGAGCCAGGAGCTGAAGCAGAATGATCAACAGGTACAGCAGGAAGCCGGTCTCGAACGCCCTGGAGATGTGAGTGTGAAAGTCTCTCTTTATTTTTAATATATATATACAGTATATATACAGTGTATCGTTAAACACTCATCACCAGGTTTAAGAGGTTTCCAAGCCAAGCTGAGGATACCATACATCCCACCTGCCCACACACGGAAATCTCAGACAGATTGTGAGAATGCAATGCCACTCCCTCCCTCCCTCCCTCCCTCCCTCCCTCCCTCATCTGATTCCCTGATTCTGGAAAGCATTAGGAGCAGGTTGGCAAGAGCCAAGGCTTGGCGCACCCCAGGGTGAGCTGCGGGTTGGAGATCAGGCATTTGGAAAGCGGTTAGCGTGTTTGCAATTCTTGTATGTCCCAAACTATCTCTGTTTAACGCTCATCATATGTATGTGCAAGACCGTACATCCTTTTCCCTGAAGCACCTGAGCCAACTTTGAGGAAAAAGGCAAAGAGAAAATCAATAAGGGATCCACCATTGGAGGCACCTGTATGTGTGTGTGTGTGTGTGCGTGCACACGTGGTTGAGACCAACTGTTTTTCACTTGGATGTTCTGGTAATAAAACCAGTTAAATCATATTTGCAGCCACAGTTTTGTAACTTCGTATTTGGCTGATCATGGCTGGGGACCATTGGGTGTTACTGTTCATCATTCTTCATTCGTACACAAAATACACAGTTAATTCACTTTACAGTGTATTGTGTGAAGTATTTTGAGACGCTACACCAAACGGAAGGATTATTAATATCCTGCTAATCTCTTGTTTATCCACATCTCCAGGAGGTGGAGGATTTGCTGGCTGCACGTGCAGCTCAATCTCCTAACTTGAATCTAAATTGTTTTGTCTGTGTGTTTGTCCACAAAATTCACACTGTTACAACGTTTGCATTCCCATATAATTGAGATAACCTTCTGATGTAAAATATGCTATATTGAATGCAAGGATTATTATTCTTAAACATGCAAGGATTATTATTGAACAATACACATCGAAAATATATAGTGTTTTCAAGCTTTCATATCCTGTCCATTCCCAAGACCAATACATGGTCAATCCATCTAATATGTGAAGTATTTTGAGATGTCTCAAAGATGTGATAAGGCATTATGTCAAATGCAAGGATTATTATTGTTATTTAAAAAAACTATGAAACATTATAATTTAAAACATCCTATTTACTTCCACAGCCGTGGCCTGTCTCGAAGCAGTATAGAAAATCACCCACTGCCAGAGCCCCTAGAGGAGCATTTAACACCTTCTCCCATCCCGAGCATTAAGGACAATTATTCCACCTCTAGCAGGTAATCACTCCATTTGTTCAATCACACACCTTTTGTACTCCACGCCTCCTAATCCTAATCCCCTGCTTGGGTCCAAATCACTGACGGTCCAGAGCCTTAGACATCCTCTCGAAGCAAAAGGTGTTAGATTCATAGATTCATAGATTCATAGAATTTTACGGCACAAAAGGAGGCCACTCGGCCCATCTAGTCTGTGCCGGCTCTTTGAAAAGAGCGATTCAATCCCACTGCCCTGCCCGCTCCCCATAGCCTAATAGACCTGTTCTCCCTAAATAAAGATCTAATTCCCTTTTAAAAGTTGTTATCGAATCAGCCTCCACCACCTTTTCAGGCAATGCATTCCAGATTCGAACAACTCGCTGAGTGAAAAAATTTCTCCTCAGCTCCCCTCTACTTCGTCTTGAAACTATTTTAAATCTGTGACCACGAGTCACAGATTCACCCACGAGTGGAAATAGTTTTTCTCTATTTGCCTCATGATCTTATAAACCTCTATTAGGTCTCCCCTCAATCTTCTCTGCTCCAGAGAGAATAACCCTAGCCTATCTAGCCTCTCCTCATAGCTGAAGTCCCTCAATCCTGGCACCATCCTAGTAAATCTTCGCTGCACCCTTTCCAATGCCTTCACATCCTTTCTGTAGTGTGGTGACCAGAATTGAACACAGTATTCCAGCTGAGGCCTCACCAAAGTCCTATAGAGGTTAGTCAGCACTTCCTGACTTTTGTACTCTATACCCCTATTTATAAAGCCTAGTATCCCATATGCCTTCTTAACAGCCTTGTCTACCTGTCCTGCCACCTTCAACGAGTCACTAACACAAATCCCCAGGTCTCTCTGTTCCTTCACACCATTTAAAATTGTACTATCTAGCCTATATTGCCTCCCTTCATTTCTTCTCCCAAATGCATCACCTCACACTTCTCTGCATTAAACTTCATCTGCCATGTGTCTGCCCACTTTACCAATTTGTCTATATCCTCTTGCAGATGGCTACTATCCTCCTCACTATTTACTATTCTCCCTAACTTAGTGTCATCTGCAAACTTGGAAACTGTACTCCGTACACCCAAGTCCAGATCATTGATGTAGATTACAAACAGCAGTGGTCCCAAAACTGATCCCTGTGGCACACCACTGCTCACTTCCCTCCAATCTGAAAAACAGCCGCTCACTACAACTCTGCTTTCTGTCTCGCAGCCAGTTGTGGATCCACGCTGCCACTGTCCCTTTTACGCCATGGGCCTTTAATTTCATAATAAGTCTCTCATGTGGCACTTTGTCAAATGCCTTTTGAAAGTCCGTGTTATACAGATATCATTTGTTTTTTGTTATTGTTTACCCGCACTAAGCTTCCCATGCACATCACTGCTAAGCCAGGTCTATTAAGTACTTTGGAACATCCTCCTGATGTGAAGGTCGCTATATAAATGTAAATTTGAATTGGAATGTATCCTCGCCAAGCTCTGTCTGAGTCTTATGTTCCAAATTGCAGGCTCTAAAGTGTCCTGTGTTGTTGACAAGGAGTAAAAGGTGGAAGATTCCTCCCTTTTTCTGCACAAAACTTTTCCAATTAAGTATTTCCACTCAAATGATTGTTTCTACCTGTCCAGGCCTGAGTTCCAGTGTCTGCACATCGGATGCTGTGTTTCTGTGAACAATATATTTTCCAATTTGCATGTCTGTAACTTACCTACCTCTCTGACCTGCGTTCTCCACACTCCATTACCTCCTGCCAAAGCTCGGCTGCTTCTGGTCTCCTACTTGTCCCCTCTATTCCACCATCGGTGGCTGTGCTTTCAGCTACAACCCCCTGAAGCTTTGGAGCTCTCTCCCTCAATCACTCCTCCTTGCTTTTTATCTTCAAGCTCTATTTAACTGCAAGTAGTTGTTGTGTTTCCTCTTTTAGATCACTTCTAAAGATCTAAAAGTAGGGCAGTGTCTGCCCCACTCCTCGTGCCTCATGTGAATAGCGCTATGTAAATGTAAGTTGTTGTCTGAGATAATGTCTAACTGATCAATGTTGCAGCGAATCTAAGTCTTATGAAGACACCAGCAGCCAGACTGCCCTGGGTGATGTCAGATTCCCCATATCTGATATCAACAGTTATACGGAGACAGAATGCAGCTCAGTTTTCTCCTGGGGTGACGATGTGAGTAACAATGACCTTGACTGGTCCAAGTTCCCTGTGTGCAGCAGTGTTTTTCCACATCACAATCAGTGTTGTCTATCATTCTGTACAAACAGAATGAAACAAACAGACTATTATTGAAATGTGTAAGTATTAAAGCTGAGACTGCATTTTCAATATTACCATGTTGTCTGAAAATCAACAATCAGACTGAAAATTTGGTCACTCAATCCATGACTGTTTGTGGGACAAAAACAGAAATCGCTGGGAACACTCAGCAGGTCAGGCAGCATCTATGTTTTTGTTTCAGATTTCCAGCATCTGCAGTATTTTGCGTTTTTGTTACTGTTTGTGGAACACTGCTGTGCACAATTGGCTGCTGTATTTCATCCACAAAGTATACGGTCGATTCACTTGCGCTTTGGAACATCTCAATGACATTATAAGATGCTATATCAAATGTCGGATGATTATTATCATTATCATTGGGATAAAGAATGGTATCTAATCCATTTTTTATAATTTAAAAGAATATATATTCTCAGCAAAGTGAATGGAGCATTTTCCCCACATTTGGCATCAGTTTTAAATAATCCCAGGTCAGGTGCATGGTTGGATGCAACCTAATGATCTGTTTAACACCACTTTGCTGATGTAAGTAGAATGTAGCTTAGGTATCTTTAAAACTACCCTGAAAGTATACAGTACTTCAAATAGAACTACTCCTTCTACCGCACGAGTGTTGCATTTCACATGACACCGGTGTTCCTTAAAGCCTTTCTGAGTGAGCGAAAAGCTGTAAGGTGTGTTTGTCTAAGGCAGCTGTTAGCCAAATTCACCATCTGACCCAATTTACCTTATATTAGAAAAGTACGTGAGTGATTTAGTTTTCAGCATCCTGCTTTTTCCATATGGGGAGAGCCTGTCTTTTTTGCAGTGCCTCTCTCCACGTCAGAGAGAATTGTGTTAGTGTATGGTGCCTTAACAATTCTAAGCCACAATTGGAATCATCCCGAGTGTAGTGCATTGAGGCTGTAAACAGACCTGTTGTGTGATTCAGTCTTGGGCTGGTTTACCGTAGCAGTTTTTCATCCTGTAGCTCAGTGGTTAGAGCACTTGCCTTGCAAACGAGAGTCCTGGGTTCAATTCCCGGCAGGGCAAAACCTTGGACAAGTTTCCTTATACCACATGCCTGATAATAATTCCTAGAAAAAAAACAAAATTGCACTTCAATCCATGACTGTTTGTGGGACACTAATGTGTGCAATTGGCTGCCATGTTTTGCCCACAAATATACAGTCAATTCACCTTAAGTATATTATGTGAAGCACCTTGAGATGCCTAGAAGACGTGATAAGCGCTATATCAAATACAAGGATTTTTATTATCCCCCTCATGAAAGTCACCAGAAGTGGAATTGTTACAATGCTTAGAACAAACAAAATCTTTCAAACTTATTTCATTTTTTTCCAGTGCTGATGTTTTAAAAAATTGTATAGTGCTCCCCTACACAGGGTAGCATCTGAGAGCGTTTGACAGTGGCAGAAAACGGGCAAGGCGGAGAATGCTTTTTCAGTATCCAATGCATTCCTTTAACTGTGTAACTGGTTGTGTACACCAGGAGTTTGAGAAGGCAGCCTCGCAGCAGGTCCAGCAAATGTTCAATGAGATCGATGAGTTTCTGTTTGAGGAAAAGAGATGTTCTCGTATAGAAGGGTTGGAAGAGGAGTGCCAGGAATGGAAATCCAGCTTCCAGCACTTTCGGTAAGGAGCAAAACTGTGTGCATCACGCGCAGGATGTTTACCTTGTTTTGTTCTGCCCAAGGAACCTGTACGCCAGCAGTAAAGAAACTCTTAAAAATTATATCCTGTACCTGAGCCTGACTCTGTCCCACACGAGATGACAGTATTTGTGGAGATGAGACGACTCATTCAAATGGATATCTGAAATCTCCAGCTGTGTTATTTTATTTATTTGAATTAAAAGGTGTTCCGGGCCTCCTCCATCAACATTCCTGGCAACTCTTTCCAGTTGTTAATCACCTGCTGCATTAAGAGAATATGTTGAGCAATTAGAAGCCATGTGTGAACATGTCCACAGCTATGGGATCTCTCGATGTTGGTTCTCTCAATGTTGATTCTCTCAATGAAAATAACAATCAGGCAGTATGTGCGTCAAAGCACCCAAACTCCCCCATTGAGGGGTTACAGCACAGATTCAACAGCATGATATCATGGCTTAAATTATGAGGGCAGGATGCATACACATAGCTTGTATTCCCCTCGAGTTTAGAAGGTTCAGAGGTGATCTGAGTGAGGCATTTAAAATGATAAAGGGATTTGATAGGGTAGCTACATAGAAACTATTTCCTCTGGTGGAGAAATTGAGAACGAAGGGGCACCATCTTAAAATTAGAGCTGGGCCATTTAGGAGTGAAATCAGGTGGCACTTTTTCACACGGTGGAAATCTGTACCTTTCTTCCCCACAAGGCTGTGGATGCTGGACCCATTCAAATTTTCCACACTGAGATGGGGAGATTATTGTTGGGTAAGGTTATCAACGCAGTGCAAATTTCATGCTGATCAGTCATTTAAATCCTACACATTTCTTTCTCCTGTAGGATTTTGGGGACTCAGATGGTGGCTCCTGTTGACGAGGCTTATCAGTGGTATGCCAGCTGTGTAACAGAGACCAACATATCAACACCAGCCAACAGCCCAGGCTGCGAGAGAGATGTAAATGAGTAAGCATGACTTGATCGAACCAGCCAGTTGGCCTGAAAGCCATTATATACACCGTGCCCTACCTTGTTTCCTGAGCTAAACATCAATTCAGGGAATGAGGCTATCCCTGCACTAATGGACCTGCTTTGGGAATTACTCAGCCATCTTTTTCTTTGACTATTTTGTTCCCTTCCCCATCTCCAAGTCTTCCATGCTGCCTGTGCTGTCAGCAATGTGGTGAGCGGGATGGCTCAGGATGCTACTTTCATAACACACACACCGCCTGAAAGGTAGAGCTCAACCTTTGCCTTGTGGATACTGCTGTTAATGCTTGCCAGCTATGTTTCAACCTACAAACTACACAATCAAATTGACTTTACAATATAGCCTATGAAGTGCTTTGAGATGTTTCAGACATTATAAGGCTCTATATCAAATGCAAGAGTTAATGGCTTTCAGATACATTTTTCCATGCGGAGTATCAGTTTTACAGGATTAACACTGCAGTCATAGCAAGTAATTTGCATATAGATCAAATTCACTCTCTATGCCTCCCCCTTCCCCCCCCCCACCACCGCATGACTCTATCCCTGGCTTCACTCTGTGTTTTAACAGTCAACATGTTTTTTGGACAGTGTGGAACCATCTCTCTCTTTTATCTTTCAGACTCTTTATTGTCGGTACAAAAGTGTTGCTGTCAGATGCCCCTCAGTGTAAAATAGGTATTTGTACACTTTCTGGAGAAGATGATGAAGAGGCAGAGAATGGTGTGATTATAGCAGATGGTTTAGTGGAAGAATACCTTGCATTTGATCACAAGGACCTGTTAGTATCAAACGTTTAACAGTCGATACTGTGTTTAAATTAGCGAAGAACCTGCATTTTGATAACACCTTTTAACATCACAATATGTCCAAGCCCTTCACAGGAATTACTGTCACGCAAGTATGTTAAATATTAAATTGGGTCACTCATTGCACAATTGTTTGTGGGACACTGCTGTGTGCAATCGTCTGTTGCGTTTGGCACACAAAATACAGTCAATCCACTTTACAATATTTTCTGTGAAGCAGTATGAGACATCTCAATGATGGGATTATTATTATTTTTGTAGATAGTTTTTTTTGGGCAGACAGGCATCTGACATGTGCAGTAGCACATCGCCCTGCTTAAGAGCATCCAAACCAAATGTTTAATTAATCTCATTATCATTTATCAATATAATAATAATTCTTGCATTTGATATAGCGCTTTTCATGTCTTCGAGACATCTCAATGTGCTTTACAGAATATACTGTAAAGTGTCGCACAGTCATGGATTGAGTGACCAAATTCTTCCTTTTTTTTGTGGAGGGATTATTGACCCTGGAAAGTGATCCACCAATCAACTAACAACTGTCCTCCTACTTGCTACTTGGGAAACAGGTGTGAGTAGTAAGGAAACTTGTTTTAAGGTTTTGTGGTAATCAAACTATGGTTCTCTTGCTTGCGAGACGAGTGCTCTAACCACTATGCTACAGGACTCCTGATTGTATGATTTATAAATGAAAGGCGCTTTCTGCAGTATGACTGAAACCCATTCTCATTTGTTGTAGCTTCCACTGAAGGCCAGATTGACTGAACTCTCTCGACTTATTGTTCATAAATCATTGTGGAATAGTCTTGTTTGTATGTTAAAGGTATGTACATTTTTGGTCTATACAGGGAGGATGATTTCTATGAGAAGAGGATGAGCCTTGCCTTGCAGTGTGAAAATAGACTGGGGATACCGCCAGTGTCCCCTGTCCAATGCACAAGGAGTGCAATTATGGCGAATCTCTTTGATGACGTGTGGAGGGAGATTATGGGCTGTATGGAGGAGCTGATCCGTAAGCATTGGGAAGTGCCCATTTCAGGTACACAGACCATTGGACTGAAATACCAACTCTGTCATATAATATGGAACAATTTGGGTTTAAGATTGTTAATGGACAAGGTTGATTAACTGCATTATACCTCTCAGTCTTTCGGTCTTTTCTATGCTCTTGTGTTTATGCATTGAAACAGTTGGTCAAAGCCAGCTGGGACCAGACATTGTGTGCAAAATCCATTCTCCAGTTCATTCACTTCAAATGACATACTATTATTATGCTTTTCACTGTGGTTGCCCAGATGGGAACTGTCAACCAGTTGACTCATAGGTTTGAGACACATCCACAAATCCATGTGTTATTGGTGTGCCAGTCAAGTTGGCCAACTATCATAATTATCTTTGATTAATGCTTACCTCATCTTTCCCTCCCTCCACTCCAGGAGGATGTTTTTAAATATAATATTTTATTGCTCTCAAAAGGCTGAAGGCAAAAGGGACCCTCCGGTATCTGAGCCGCACAGATTCCAAGTCCATGCTGTTGGCTTCCTCTAACACTTTCCACTTTGGAAAACCCATTGTGAGTTTGAACTGGCTAAATACTAGGGATAATCAGAATATCCTTATGATAAGAATGTATTTTATAGAAATGTGTTGAACGAATGTTGCGGAGTGGTTGATGTCTCACACATTCGTGTCTCTTAAGTAATTTAAAACTTTTATAGATGATGAGAGGGGCATCGAATATGTGGAGCACCAAGGACCCAGCCCGGTGAATTCTTTCCCCGTTGAACTGTTTCCCCGGGCACCACATTTGCAGATACCTGCTTTCAACTCCTGTTTATCCCGGTCTCAGGTTAGTATTGCATTATGGTTTCAACTGGCATGATGCAGTATGGGATGTATATGCAAACACGTGGTTTGTGGATCTGGTCCATCAATGTTGTGAATATTACAATGCAATACAGTGATGGGGGTGTGCTGCATTTTTGGAGGTGCTGTCCTCTGTGGCAGATGCTAAACTTGAGTTACCATCTGCCCTTTCAGGTAGATGTTACAAGGTCCCATGGTGCTATTCGAAAAGAGAAAGGAGTTTCACTCGTATGCTGTTTGTAGGACACTGCTGTTCGCATGTTGGTTGCCACATCACCCACAAAATGCATCCTACACTTTACAATAATTCTTGTGAAGTGTTTTGAGACGTCTCTATAATGTGAATTGACTATGTATTTGAAACCCAGTTACCAATTGTTTTTTCTTGGAGGGAAAATTACCCCCAGAAAGTTATCTGCCATTCAATTAACAACTGGGTTCCTACTAACTGCTTGGTAAATAGAGGCCTTTGGCCTTGTCTAAAACTTGTCTAAGGTTTAGCCCACCCGAGAATCAAACCCGGGTCCTTTCGCTTGCGAGACGAGCGCGATGGAGCTACGGGACTCCACTTAAGTTATGGCGTTGGATCATGTGCACTGGCATCCCTACACCAACCTTTTAAGAAAGAGTGGAATTTAGTACATAGATTCATTCTGTACAGTATTTTGATTTGAGCTATTTATCTGTAGTCATTCCGTGGTTTATATATCACATCCAGGTGCAACAACCGCAAGGAGGGGCCGTGCAGCGCACTCTAAACCGTTTAAAGATTCAAGGAATTTCCCTTCAGCAAAGAACTTCTCCACTGCCCGAGAAGACACAGTAAGTAGTTTGTGGGTCTGTGCAGTGGCAGTGGATCAGTAAAATGATCTGCTTGTAATGTATCAGCCATAAGATGAGATTCAGGTGAATTTGATGTTCATCCCATTTGATCTTGCAGATGTGGTGATTTATTTAGGGAGTGTTACACAATCAATCACACATGCAATATCAGTAAATTACAGTATCTAATGTTTGCTTTCAAATTGGTACTTTTCAATTTCCTGTACGAACCCTTTTGCAAGTAAAGGGATGCCAATTCTGACTCCCGTTCGCTTGTCACAGATGTAATGTCAAAGTTTGTAGTCAAGCAAATCACTTCCCTCCTCAGTGTTATGTATTTCCCCTTTAATCGCTCTATCTAAAGTAGTGAGTATTAACACCTCTGTGGGATGCGTTTATAATTCCACCAGCAAGCGCAGCTGTCCATAAATCCCTGGCCAGTTGTTACATCTGCTTTTCTGAGCGACGGATTTAAGAGTGTACTGGATCAACTTACTTAGTCTGTTTTTTTATTCTAATCATTCAGATGTTTCCCTCTTCCCTCTCCCTGACTCAGCATCAAACTCCGCCACTGTTAAACAGTCTGAGACGCTATCCCATGTGAGGAACGCTATATAAATGCAGTTATAATAATAATAATAATAATCTTTGCATTTGATACAGTGCCTTATCAAGTTGTTGAGACATCTGAAAGTGCTTCACACAATATATTGAAAAGTGAATTGCCTGTATTGTGTCTGTGGTGGGGAGTGGAATGGTTGTTGTCTCTGCAGGTAGACTGTTGAGGGATTTTAATGGCTGTGCA
Organism: Hydrolagus colliei; assembly: GCA_035084275.1. Classification (NCBI taxonomy): domain Eukaryota; kingdom Metazoa; phylum Chordata; class Chondrichthyes; order Chimaeriformes; family Chimaeridae; genus Hydrolagus; species Hydrolagus colliei. The sequence continues at coordinate 18,071,484 of CM068748.1, forward strand.
TGTCACCTGGTTACAGGGATCTAGAGGAGAGGCCTATACTACGGCCCTTTTCAAGTACCATATCTTCAAATCAATTCCGTTCCAGTCGGCAACTGCAGAACAGCACCTCCTCGCTGTCTCGGCCAGTCCAGTCTGCACGGAGACGCAAACCTCCTCGCACACTCCATCCCATAAATTCCAACCTACCTCGTTCAGGAACTCCGGTCAGCTCCATGGACAACCTGATACGGGGAACACGGCTGTAAGTATGATCCATGGTAAAACGTTTGCTAATATGGGAATTCTGTGTGTCAATTATAACCAGTCACAGGTTTGGGAAAGGAACAGTTGTTCCACTTTACAATATATTCTGTGAAACGCTTTGAGACGACTCAATGATGTGATAAAACTTTGTGTCAAATACAAGGATTATTAAAAACAAAAACGCAAAATACTGCAGCTGCTGGAAATCTGAAACAAGAACAGAAATTGCTACAAACACTCAGCAGGTTAGGCAGCATCTGTGGAGAAAGGAAAAGTTAGTTTTGGGTCGACAAGGACTACAAGGATTATTATTTTTTTTTTCCCTTTTCATTCCAGATCAACAGCAAGTGACCGACTTTCAACCTCCGCGTTGCCTCCAAGCCGCAACACGCTGCTCCCTCCAATTGTCAGTCCAGAGACTGAGCACTTAACTTCAATGCCAATCCTTCGACTGCAGGTACGTTCGTCTACAAATTACACAATCACTACGCTTTACATTATATCCTGTGAAGCACTTTGAGACATCCACCAAACATGATAGGTACTACGCCAAATGCTAGGATTATTATTATTATTGTTATTGCTGGGTAAGGAAAGGTAACTCGGTAAATAGCTGATGATTTAAACAATATGTGATATGACAATTGCATTGATACAGTGTGCATCTGAAGTCATTAGAGTTTTTAATTATCAATTATGTTTTTTAAAGACAACATTGGTTGAGAGTGTCCAGCCATTAAGGAGATGTCTTTCATTGTATTCATGACAGTTTTTGTCACCCAAGATATCGATCTTCAAATCCCACCTGAAAACATACCTCTTTGACTGTGCATATTGTCACCTACCCCTACCTGGTGTTATTCACGTTTTTCTATCCACAGAAAATGCGAACTTACTCTGACCGAGCACACAGCGCAGTTATGGATGAGACAAACCACTTACTACCAAGGGATCGATTCCTTGGGGACGAGTACTACTCTAGACCCAGCACGACACACGTATTCCAGGTGGGTGAGAGAGACACTAACCTGTTAATTGATTAAATCATTTGTTAAACATTCCATTCTCATTCAAAGGTTCAACTTGGCAGTATGTTTGAGATTAATTCATTGGTTCAAGGAAGAACAACTCCAGACAGCAGCCCAAAAAAGAACAGAGGTGTAAAAGGATCCTTGGGAAATAATGCAATACTGTGTTTCTGTTTCAGTCACAGAGCCCTTACCGCCGATCGTTTGCGGCTTTGGATTACGCTAATCAGATGCGAGTTGGCAGGCGATCTACAGGGCCAGGTAAACTCATGCTCTCACTAACCCACACAGATAAAAACCTAGAAAGACCCAAGTTTAGAACCCTAACCCATGACATCTCCATGACAGAAAAAGGAGGCTACAGGTAAACCTCTATTTATGACGGGGTTGCGCTCCTGAAAAACTGTATGTATATCAAAACGTCCTAACTTGAAACGCGATTTCCCATGCAGTCCCATTATATAACCAGAGATGCGTTCTTTTCACAAAATTTTCGGATCTTAAACCCACGAAATAACACACAAAACCACACAACATAACACACAAATTAACACACATAGGCAAGAAGGGGTACTTGGGGTAACTGTATGGTATATTACGCTGGTTCTGATCCTCAATCCAGACACTCAGCATTCTTTCCATGTTTTCCATCACATCACTCCTATGTTTTGCTAATCTGCTTGCACCTGTAGCTGTAACACACCTTGAACTTGCCAGTATATTGGCCTTATTCTGTTTTATAGTAGCCACCTCTGATCTAGCTAGCCCTAAAGCCCGTCAAAATATGTACTGCGCATGCGCCAAAAAAATTTTGGTCCTTAAAACAAATCCAAGTGTCGTATATCAATCAAAGGGTGTTAGAAAATGATGGTCCTTCAATTGAAATGTCCAAATAGAAGCATTGTAAATCGAGGCTTACCTTTATATCAAATGCAAGAGTTAAAAAAAATATATGTTTGAGCTATTTACACTATCAAATATTCAGTACCATGAATAGACAACATACTCCTTTGCATTTTACAATGGGGGAAGTGAAGCTATTTTGATTCCAACAATTTACTACTATTATTATTGTACAACATTATACATGACATTATGAAATTCACTACTGTTTATGGGACACTGCCACGCTTCGCCCACAAAATACAGTCAATCCACTTTACAATATATCATATGAAGCACCATGAGATGTCTCAATGAGGGGCTGTAATCAACTGCAAAGGTTAATATACAGTATATATATTTTTTAATAAAAATTTTATTGTGAAATATTATAAACTGGATGGGGTGGAGGATGTATCACAACAGCCTGCCTCATTTGATAATTTGATTTTTTTTCTTTCTTCCCAGATTCTCTCAGTATTGGAGTGACTGGGATCAGCCTGAGTGTATCCAGCTCCTCTCACCTGGACATGTTACCCCAGCACAGCCTCAGGCATTCCCCAACTGAGACTGCAAAGGAGGAAGTCAAGCACCAGTTGTCACTTGGTAGGGAATAGACCAGGATCAAGTCAGTCTGGCTGCGACAAAGGGTTAGATTCGCTGAGACTTAATTCTGATTCTATGATTGGATAATTCGTATTTTCATCCCGTAACTCTGCTCTGTATGGGGCCTGTAGTGTGGTCAGGGAGATGGAGGAAGGAGGAAGGAAATCCATGTTTCTGGAAGAAGAGAAGTTGAGCATTAAAGTACAGTCACACTGGGTTAGAGCTACAATTCAACAACAACAACTTGCATTAATAGTGCCCCAAAGACAGGATAGCGTCCCAGAATGCTTGACGGTGGCGGAGCACAACACTGGGCTGGGGGAAGGTGACAGCAGACATAGTCGAAGAGGAAGGTCTTAAGGCATGACCTCAAGATAGGGAGGGATGGGGCCAGGCGAAGGGATTGAGGAAGAGTGTTCCAGAGCTTTGTGGTGTAGTGGCTGAAAGAACAGCCATTGATAGTGGAACCGACAGAGGGCACGATGGACAAACAGGAGGCAGCAAATAATTTTGTTTAAAAAGTCATACATCAGAGAAGCCAGCTACAGTGAAGGGAGGGTCTGAGCTTGGTATTGTGTAATGTTACACCACGGTGAATTGGGGGGGTGGGGTGGGGGGGGTGGGAGGAGGTGCAGAATAGGAAAATAAAAAGACATGGTACGTGTTTTGTAACCTGACTCTATTATCCAGGTTTCCGGGCCGCCCTCCCTACCCGACCTCACAGCCGCGGAGGAACAAACTCCAGGAGCAGAAGAGAGTTGTAGCGAGTTGTGTAAATGGATGCTGCCCTGAGGCATAAGCCGGCATTTCCTGACTCCTGTGGTTGGGGCCATGAGGCAGCTTGCTCCCCTTTGTGCTCCAGGAGCCTGGCAAGCGGCGAGATCAGTAGAGGTCGTGAGGAGAGGGGCAGAATTTGTGTGGACGTGCACACAACCAGCTCTGCGAGGGTACAAGAGTGAGCAGGAGCTCAGACCTCACAATCACTTACATCTGCTCCCCCCACCTCCCCACAGTGAAACTCTGTATGACTGAAGCTCTTACCTGCCGGGGCAGCAGATACCTCATACGAACGCTTGATGTTTTCAATGATGGAATCGTGTCCAACTTAATCCGAGCTGTTGGTTTCACTGTTTGCTTGCCAGGCCGGCACTCACTAACCAGCATGCTCTTCCCGAGAGGCTTAGGGGAGACCAATCCACTCCGTACTCTGTAATGGAAGCAGCTGCACAGTTCTGTGAGGTCAGTTAGAGCACTGACACGGTGTTACACACCGGCCACACCTGTGTCTTTAAGGTAATATCCACATCCCCTTTGCTCCCATTCTCACCCTCTGTCTGTGGGCACGCCAACATATGAGGGTTCGGAGGCAATAGGTTTCTGTTAGCTCTCTCTGAAAAGGCCACTGACAGCTATACGAGCAGCCGGAGAAAGCACTGTCACTCTCTGTGGAGCTCAGTACTTCCCCTTCTTGATGACAAACTTGTTTGAGACACTGACTTGTGAAATGACAGCATCTCAGATATGTCATCTGTCACTGAGTGTGAGATACATGTACAGGGGAGACATTGTCTGAATGAGACGCATGTCTAGGGCAGACATTGATGTTCTGTGTGAGACACACAAGAAAGACACTGACTGTGAGTGAGACACTGACTCAGGGAAACAATATGTGTTGGTGACGTCTGGTGCAAGCTAGCAGTGCAGTCACTAGTGCCATTTTTAATACAAGTTTTTTTTGGTGTTGGGGGGGAGTTTAACCAAAGTATTTTGTATAACTGGAAAACGTGAAAATAGGTTTTGACAGGGAAGGATAGAGAGCAGGGATAATACTGCATGTGGTAGCATTCTGATTGGCCTTTGTACGATCTATTGAGTCTATCTACTGAAATCAACACAAGTAACCTGAAAACTCAACTGAGAAAAGGAACAAACTGCTATTTTTGTTCAGGTGACTTTGGCTGCAAGAGCTACTCACTACTCCTCGCCCAAATTATTATTGGTGTCTCTAAAGAGCTTCACAGTCGTTACTGTCAAGTGCAGTGACTATTTGTCGGCAAACGCTGCTGACATTTTGCACAGAGCAAGGACCAAGTTACAGCCATGAGGTGAATGACCAAGTTCTTCTCTGTGATCTGTACAGAGACCCGTGTGCAAAGCCTGGCAAATAGAACACAACACTTTCATTTTATTAGTCAATCCCTCAATAAAATATGAGATGTTATTTTTGCAAAAATTTATTGAAATATTTTGTAAATACAACAACAAAAAATTTACATTTATAAATATTAATGTATCCTAGGTTTGATTATGCAATAAATTGTGGTCTTGTACAAGAGTCATCTGCAATGAATAGCAGCTCAGTGACAGCCTCTCTCTGCCATGGTCTGATGCCATTAGTTCAGTGTAAAACTCTCTTTCTCCCAATATTCCTCTCTCCTTGTTCCCAATCTTTCATTTCTGTTTCTCAACGACATGATAAGGCTTTATATGAAATATAGAGATTATTATACATGATAAACATTACAAACGTGTTATGTTTAAAGATGTGTTTGATTTCCTTGCACGCTCACCTGTTTGAGACTCGCAGTATATCACCTGAGGGAAGATTCACGCCTATCACTCTGTAAGTGCTGACAGTCAGACAGAGGCCGTGTCCAGGCTGATATTAACTTTAGCCAATAATGGTGCAGCTTGTCTGATCACCCATCCATGTGCTGTGGACGTGAGCTTTAGAATAATAATCCTTGCATTCGACAATGTGACAAGGTTCTACGGCAAATGCCAGGATTATTATTATTATTCAGAATCATTTTAACAATTGGGAACATCTGTAATCCCCTCTGTACCACAAGGTTTACACACACAATATAATTACAATACATTCACAGCACAGTAAGGTGTGACAAGCGTCAAGTTTTATCTGGGGGATTGTTTGCCTCGACACCAGGAGATGTAGAGCTTTATCATTTTCAAGTTCAAACATTACCGTGGGATTTTTATCATCTCCTTAAACGGGGCAGCCTGGACCTCGGATTAACGTCTCAATCTGAAGGACGTCACAATGTGGCACACTTTCCCCAGCTTGGCGTCAGGCTCCGACACTGTTAAAAGTGCTCTGAGACACTACAACATAAACTTGCATTTTATACAATGCAATGATTATTATTATTATTATGTGTTCACTGGTAGCACTCACACCTCTGAGTCGCAGGTTGTGTGTTCAGGCCCAACATCAGGACTTGGAATCACTTTCTCTAAGCTGATGCTCCAGGGCAGGGTGGTGTATTGTCTCAGGTCCCGTCCTTCGCGATGAGATGTTAAACTACCATCGGGTAGTTATTGATATCCCATGGCACCATTCAAACAGGGAAGGAAGTTTCTCTGTCCAGGTATCCCGGACAACAATTCCCCCAAATAAAATTGGTCACTCAATCCATGACTGTGTGTGAGATATTGCTGAACACAAACTGGCTGCCGTGTTCCACTCACAAAATACACAGTCACTTTACGGTGTGTCCTGTGAAGCGCTTTGAGACACCTCGAAGACATGATAAAGCGCTATATCCAAATGCAAGGATTATTGTTAATTATATACCCCCCACTAGAGGGTCTATGTACTGTATCGCTAACCGCAAGTTGTTGGTAATGCAACACTTTTTATTCAGCAGTTAAACTTCCTTGAACAAGCATTCTTCGGTAGCATCTGTAGACCTACAATGTGCAGCGCATTTCCCTGAGACAGTCTGCCTTTAAGGAGGCTTTGCTCCAGTACAGGAAGTGTAGTTGAGCTGATGCCCTTGGTGGTTGGTTGCTGGGAACTGGCTGTTGTGTGTGTGGAATCATGGCCAGTCAAGCCTCCAACGCTTACTTCAAGAGAACCAGCCTTTTCTGGATGGTGGTCATCACTGCATTATTTGGCTGCTTCTTTGTAAGTGACTCGGTCACAGGGAGCCAGGGTCGGCCTCTGTTTGCAACATGTTGTCTTTCTGGGGGAATCTGTATTACCCTCTGCCCACCCCCACCCCACCACTCTCTCACTCTCTCACAGTTTTTTTTCTCCACTATTTACTTTATGTCTCTGCTTTCTCTCTCTCTCCCCCTCCACCATCCCTTTTCTTTCTCTCTCTTTCTGTCAGTCTTTTATCTCTTTCTCGGTTCTTTCTTCGTTTCTGTCTGGTTTTGTTCTTCTCGCAGTTTTTCTCTCTCTCTTATGTTTCTATCCCTATCTCTGTCCGTTTCTCCCTTTCTGTTTCTCTCTCTCTCTCTCTATTCATCTCCTTTCTTTCAAAATACACAGTCAATTCACTTTTACAACATATCATGTGAGCCGCTGTGTGATGTCTCAAGGACGTGATAAGCCGCTGTACCAAATGCAAGGATTATTCTTATTACTGCTCAGAACTATTATTTCTTTCTCTTGCTCTCACTGTCTTTCTCACTGGACACTTGTGTTGCTCTATTCTGCCCACCTCAACAACAATGTATCAGCTATTTGTAACTTTAATAATACAGTCATAATCTTTGCATTTGATAGAGCACTTCTCGCATCTTGTAGCCCAGTGGTTCTCAACCTTTTTCAGTAATGTACCCCTTGTTAATTTTCAACATTATCGTATACCCCCACCCAACCCCCCCCCCTCCTCCCTTTACTTCCACTTGCATTTGATGACCAAGCTTTTCTTATGTATCAAAATAACTAGCACATACAAAACGAGGGGAATAACAATTAAAATGTACAATTTGGAAAGCTACAAAACACTAAATAAGAGAGCTAAATAAATCAATGTACCACCACCTGTACCCACTGGAAGTAATTTTGTACCCCTTGGAATACATGTACCCCTGATTGAGAACCACTGTTCTAGACGTCTCAAAGCGCTTCACAGAATATACTGTAAAGTGAATTGACTATATATGGGCAAAATACAGTAGCATTTTGCCTATTTTGTGCACAGCAGTGTCCCACAAACAATCATGGATTGAAATGACTAATTTATCATTGTGTTTTCTTTGAGGAATTATTATTAGGAGTGTGGAGTAAGGAAACTTGCCTGAGGTTTCGCCCAGCCTGGAATCGAACCCAGGTCTCTTGCTTTGCAAGGCGAGTGCTCTAACCGCTGAGTTACAGGACTCCACAATCAGCTTTAATTTTTTGCCTTGCAATCTCTCCCTGCCTGCCAAAGGTTTAATCAACTTTCAACCTTAGCATTTTTCTACTTAACTGCATTCTTCCAATAACAACAGCAACTGGTATTTATACAGCGCAACTCACACACGGCAGTGTCCCAGATACCCCCCCACCCCCCACCACCACCACCACCTACCCCCTCAAGCTCAGTGTAGTGTACCAATCGGTGTATCCCCTGCCTACCCAGTGTTTGCTGACTTAAGATGCTACCCGTGTGGGAGACTCTATATAAACGCTGGTTGCTGTTGTTGAGAGGTTTTCTGTGTCTCACGCTCTGGCAATGTGCCATCTCCCCAGGCGGTGATCTTCTGGCCACAAAATATCCCGTACAAGCATCTGGGAGTGATCGGGAGCTTCCTGCAATACCAGGTGAACAACTATCACCCCCACATGTATGCCGGGTAAGTGGAAGAAAACGAGAATTATTACCCTAAAACCTCTCCATCTGCGCTACAGAAATTACTGTCCAGTGTAGTAACTCTTTTCATAGACTGGGCAGGGTAGGGGCTTGGACAGGCAGGATGTCCTCGGAGATGAACTTGCTCCCAAGTGTTTGCCAGGGGAATGTCAGAATCACGTCAGCTCTCTGTGACGGTCTCTAATCAATAATAATTTATTATTATTGTTATAACCCAAAACCTGAGGCTGTTAGTCTGTGCCACTGCTGATGGTGGCACAGACTAGCCTGGCTCATTGGCGGGACTCGGAGGAACAGAACACTCTGTCTCGTAATCTCTCTCTGCCTTCAAAAGCCTTGCCTTTGGCCTGGTATTTGGTTAGTGTCTGAACTTCTGCACCGTTGCTGGGTTTGTCAAGCTCTTTGAGACATGAGGAGCTCCAAGCCCACAATTTGCTGATGCTCTGGAATTTCACCTCACTTCCACTGCCTCACCCTCTCCCCCTTCTGTTTTTATCCCACCGTTTGGAACTCCATCCCACAGCCCTTCCGCCTCTCCTATCCCTTGCCTCCTCCGAGCCCCGTCTCAAGACCCTCCTCTTTGACTGTGCTTTCAGTCCCCCTCCTCCACACTCCCCACCCTCCACCTCTGCTGAACCCAACCCCCAGCTCAAGTGTACATCCTTGTACTATACTATCCATCTCTGTGAGATGTCCTCCCAGTGCGAAAGGCTCTGTGTAAATGTCATTTGTTATTTTAGATCCTGCCTGAAATCCTTACTACAGTATTTACCAGGCTTTCCCCTCGCTCTTTGCTCAGAGTCTGACCCCCCCACCACCATACAGCACTCCGAGACGTTACCCCACTTGAAGGCTGCTGGATAAATGCAAGTTGTCATTCCAGAGATTGTTAAATGAAGTTTGTTGTGTATTCCGCAGGTTTTGGTTTGCTTGGCTCTTGCACGTTTTCGAAGCTCTGTACAGCATGAAGCTCTGCAGGTGAGAGACTCTCGTATCTCCAGCACCACCTCCCTGGTCTCTTCCTCTTTCCCTCATCAAGTCTCTCTGCCCCTGGAAGTGTTTAACACTGTCTGTGGACCCCCCCAGGTAACTAACGACCGCAACACGGTTGACAGGAAGCGGGGTGGAGACCAGGGCACTGGGAATCGTTTAAAAGGCAGCTTGATACCATGATGAGGAGATGGTCGGGTGGGTGTGCTGGAGGTTTGGCCGAAAGGTCTTCATCTAAACTATTCTGATCTTATTCTAGTTTAGCCAAATTGCCATAATATTAATAATCCTTGCATCTGATATAGGACCTTATCATGTCATTGAGACGTCTTGAAACGCTTCACAGAATATACTGCACATGGATTGACTGTACATTTGTGGGTGAAATGTAGCAGCCAATTGTGTACAGCGATATCCCACAAACACTGGTGGATTGAGCAAGTTCCAGGAATGTGATGATTCAGTCCCATCCGACCTGTACGTGAGCAGTGCATTCATTTTCAAACGCTTCTTCAAAATGGGTGGACATAGTGAGAGGGAAAAGGGTTTGGGCTCTAGCTCCTGTCTCTTCGTTCTAACTAGTGGTGAAGACAAATACTAGTTGCAATTTGCACATTGACAGGCCAGAGAAAACATGGACTTGCCAGCAGACTGTCCTCCCAGCAGACTATAGCAGGGAACTGGGCTACAGGGAGAGAGACGGGGAGTGGGATTGACTTTGGACAGCTCTTTTCAAAGAGCCAGCACAGATACGATGGGTCGAATGGCTTGCTTCTGTGCTGTATACAGTAATTCTATGATTGTATGGATTATTTTACTGTTATTTATTACCTGGTTAAATGTTGCCCTCTGCTGGCAGGGGTGAGTGCTGCAAGGTCGACTGGAATCTTTTTCTGACCAGGACAAGCATTTTTCATGGCTCAGTTCCATATCTGGTGTTGGTTTAATTTCACCAGCTCAGGCAATGGGGGGAGTGTATTTGCCATCAGAAAACAGAAAATTATTCTGTTTCACTGCACAAAATGCGCAGACCCTTGAAGACACATTGGAAGCTCTTTGAGAAGTCTCAACGATGTGATAAGCCCTATTATTATATTTTTTATTGTTCTTCGCAACCTTTATGAGAGTCGGGTTTGATCCCTCTCTGTCCTTCCTAACCCACATCCGGTCTGTGACCAAGACTACTTTCCTCCACCTCTGCCACCATCTCCCACCTCTAACCGTACCTCACACCCAACACATCTGAAAACTCTTTATCGACTCTTTCTGACTTCAATGTTTTTTCCTTGCTGGTCTCCCCAGCTTCAACACACCTAAAATCTAATTAATGCTAAAGTTTTTCATCTGTATTCTTGCTCTTGCCAATCTCCACATTTCCATCACCTCAATCCTCGCCAAGATGGCTCCACTGGCTCCCTAATGCAGAACAGACCAATTTCAAGATGCTGAAACTTGCGTACAAATCACTTTATGCCCTGGTTCACTTTATTGCTGTGTGCAAATTGGCTGCCGCTTCCCCCCCCCCCCCCCCCTCCCCCCACAAAACACACAGTAAATCCCGTGAAACACTTTGAGACGTCCTCTTGACACGAAAGGCGCTGAAACCGATTATAAGGATTATTTTGCCCTCAAATATACAGTCAATTCACTTTACAGGATATTCTGTAAAGGGCTTTAAGACATCTAGAAGAAAAACATGATCTCAAATGCAAGGATTATTATTATTATTGCTGGAAGGGAAAGGATTGAGCAGAAATTACATGCCTGCAGTACTGCTCTTTCCCAGCAGGTGGAAGTGCTGTACTGGAAAACCTTGCTGCTTTAAACATGGCAATATTCAACAGTGGAATTACAAGGAACAGGGAATCTCAGTAATTAGTGTGTAAGACATCTGAGGAATAACAATAAATCTTTTGGATCGAACCTGACCCTCTTAACGGATGAGAAGAGCTAATAAAAAGTGGTAGTCAACTCTTCACATCGGGAGAATGCTTCAAAACATTTCAGCTGTTTTCTGTAAAGTATTTTTTAACAAATATGTATATTACATACGCAACGTTAGGAGGTGAACATGGCAGCCTATTTGCACAAAGCAATGGCAGCCTATTTGTACACGGTTAAGAGGTCACAAGACGTATGAAAGAACAAGGCCTTGGGAGTGCTTTATAAATGAGGACGAGGATTTTGCTCTGTATCCTCTGGGAGATGAGGAGCCAGTGGAATCGGGCAAGAGTGGGGGTGATAGGGCATGGAGCTCGGTGTGGGAGATGACATCAGCTGCAGAGTTCTGGATAATCTACATCTACAATGTGGAGGGAAGAGCTGGGGAGTACACAGGAAAGACTTACAAAGGATCCTGTGACGCATGAGTCATGGTGTCAACAAAGTGGAACGGGAAGTTACAAACGCTATCTCTTTTGACACCTTTCGAGGGGTTAATAATTAGCTGCAGTGAGAGAGGAGGTTGGTTTGTTCCACACGTGTTAGCGATCTGTCCTAACCAACCCTGGCTACATGCCACCGTTCCCAGGGTAACATAGAAGGGAAAAAACTGTTAACAACTGACCTTCACAACACATGGAGGCTGGGCGGGCAGGCTTCGGGGAATAGACGCAGTTTGTTGGAATATTCCAGGCAAAATGTTTTACAGTGAACGTGATTGGAGTTAACATTGTGGAATGTGAGTCTGGATGTACAGCCACTCCAGAACAGGGTGAGGAGGGAGAGCTGGAAGTTGGGCTTCTGTCTATTTTGTAGGTGGAACCTGGCAGCCAATTGCATACGGCCGTGTCCAACAAACAGTTGCGGATCGAGTGACCAAATTGTTATTGTATTATTTCTTTTTGGAGAGCTGATTATCCCCCAGAAATGTAATCCGCCAATCAACCAACACCCAGGTTCCTACTTACTGCTAGTTAAGCAGAAGCGAGAGGAGTAAGGAAACTTACTAAGTTTTCGCTCTGCCCGGGAATCAAAGCCAGGTCCTCTCGGTTGCGAGCTGAGCGCTCTAAACAATACTCTACACGTGGCATTTGTTGGTGCCTGTTGGTTGATGTGGTGCCCGTGGATCTTTTAACGGTAGCAAAGCCCCTCCTGCTGAAGGTACCACTCTCTCCTGTGTTGACTCTAACCGGCTCTGTGTGTCTCTCTGCCCACAGTGACAAGAGGATCACGAGTTCCAGCGCCCGGCTGAAATGGCTGGTGCAGACCTTCCTGTTTGGTTACGCCTCCCTGCGCCTTCTGGTGTTCTACAAGCCACAGCAACACAGCAAGAGCAACTGATGGCTTGGCTCAGCCCAACACAGCTCGACTTGCCCGCAAACTACCATTCCCACCTCCTCTTTACTCCCCCCCTCCCCCCCACCAATCCCAGCATCGTCCACTGGCAGGCAGGGAGGACATCTTCTTGTTTCCAATGCTAGGAACGTGGACCAGGGTAACAAGCTAATGGACCAATCGATTCCCCTCCACCCCCCAACGCACCCATCACTGTGATCACCTACACAGTTAGAGCGAGCGTGTTTTATAAACCGAAATCCAGGGACACACATACATGTAAAATAATTGAACTGATCACAGTTCCTGATGCTGGCGGTCCAGAACAGGAGAAGTGTGTTGGATTAGTGGCTGCGTCTCTCTGACGAGTGTTTTTAGAATGTTATTGTTCTTTCTCGGTTTGTTGCTTGAACTCAACACGGGGCAAATTTGCCGTCAAAGTACTCGATGTCTCACCCCGGGTCCCACTGTCCCTGGGAATCAACAACAACAACAACAAATACTTGTTTAGCGGCCTCCACATCAGAAGGAAGTACCAGGGAACTGGCAATCAGGGATGTGTGGTCACCCTATTAAACAGACCACCCCCCCCCCCCCCCCCGCCCACATTACCAATGCTAACTCTCAGATATTGAGCGATCTTTATCTTCCTACCCCGGCCACCTTGCCTCCTCTCCCAGCCGCTTTGCCCCTCCCCTGACTACCATTCCCTATGCCCTTCCCCCTGGCCATCTTGCCCCTTCCCCTGCATGGTCTTGGTCTCATCTCTGCCTACGACTTGATTCCTCTTACAGTGAACACCATGTAAATGTAAGTTTTGATTGACTGACTGACTGACTGACTGATTGATTGATTGATTGAACACCGTTCTGCTCTGGGACCAAATGCACGGACACACTACTGTAACGGGAATAATCCATGAACTCGTGGATTTTAATAAATCGAGCAGCTGAGTAACCACACAAGGCCAGCCTTACACATCACAGACATTTATTACCTATCAGTTGGAGCCACAGCAATACGTTACAAGTAGATTCCTGCCTACCTGAAGGAAACTATAGACCGTCTTTGGCTCGGTGACATACAGATCGCGATAGAGAGCGATGGTTCCCTCCTTAATCGTCAGTGCGAATGGACTTGCCTAGCGCTACCTTGCCAGCAACTTTTACTTATCACGTCATTGAGATGTTGTAAAGCGCTTCACAGAATATGCTGTAAAATGAATTTCACTTTCACAAAATTGCCTGTATTTTTTGTAAGTGAAACGTGGTAGTCAACTGCGCATAGCAGTATATTCCACAAACGGTCATAGAGTATTTTTTTTTGAGGGATTATTACCCACGTGATCTGCCAATCGACGAACAACCGGCTCCTATTCGCACTGGCTCCTCTTTACTGCTAAGTAAACAGAGGCGTGTGGAGTAAGGAAACTTGCCTAAGTTTTCAGCCTGTCCGGGAAACGAACCCAGGTCCTCTCAGCTGTGAGGCGAGCAAGGCTAACCACAATGCCAATCCGCTTGAACCACGAGGCAGACGGGGACCTAACCCAACGATTGAATCAGTTGATATTTGCTAATGACAAGGAAATAAATGACAAACTTGTATTAAATATCCAATGTGCGTGGCCAAATGCGGCAGCTACTACGAAAGTCCCTCAAATAACAACGGTTGGGGGAGTGAAACTGATCTCTAAACACCTAATGTGCAGGTCACCCTGTCCCTGCTCGCTTCTGTGTCAGCGGGTCGCGGGTTCAAGCCCCACATCAGGACTTTGGGTGAATCATATTACATGTTGTGGTCCCGCCGGATATCACTTCACGGGGAGGGGAGGAAGGGAGGGAGGGAATGTCCGTGTGGTTTTATCGCTCCAGCCAGGTGATGGAGGAGAAGTGCTCTGCCAGCGAGCTCTGTAGCTGCAGCCCCTGCACCTTGTCCCGTGTCTCAACCACGCAGGTCACCTGCAAAACACGGCACCAGGAACAGAGAGTGAGAGAGACCGAACGCCACAAAACGACACGCGCTGAGGGTCTCTGACCCCGGCTTCGGGAATCGTTTTCCCCCCAAAATTGACCGCGCCTGCGTTCCATTCGCATCTTCCAAGACTGAGGCGTGTTTGTTAGGTCAGAGTATTAAGGGATACGGGGCAAGGGCGGTTAATTGGGCTTGAGGTACAGATCAGCCATGATCTTATAGAATGGCGGAACAGGCTCAGGTGTCTGAATGACCTACTCCTGTTTCTACGTTCACCTACAAATACACAATCCCTGCACTTTAAGGTACAGTATATCCTGTGAAGTGCTTTGAGGCGTCCTCCCAACATGAAAGGCACTGTCAGATTTAAGAATTAATATTATTATTTTATATTAATAAAGAATTTGAGTAGACGAACCAGCAGTTGTTTCTCTTCACGGAGGAGAATTACTTCTGTCTGTTGATGTGCATGGTAGACAGACAGAAACAAAATGGGTTTAATTGAAAGCTGTAACTTGCACCCTCCTCAAGACATTGCTTTCTAAACCTACATCATTCCCAGCTGTGGAGCTTTACCGAGGTCTGTTTTCCTTTGCGAAGAAAAAAAAATCCCTTTCAAATATTTTCCATTTACTCCTCTTGCAATTCAGCCAAACAAACAGCTACTCAATCAATAGTTAGTTGTTACATTATACTGTTTGTGAGCCAGATAGCCCTGTTGGGAGTCTCTCTAGATCGCCTTGACGAGGGCGGGGATTATTGCCTTTGGCCCTAAGCTTCAGTGCTGCTCACACGCTGTTAAACTCACACAATTAATGCAGGAAACACAGGCCACTGAGCAGATGGGAGTTTGGTTCATGTTCTGTGGGTCCGAAGCCTGATGCCAGGTAGCTGAAGGGCTTCTGATGGCAACATGTCAGCAGACATTGGGAGTTCATCCATGGACAATCTCAACTCAAACTCACCCAGAATAGCACCCTCTACACCGCCCGTCCAAGCGCCCAGGTCAGAGATAGCACTGGTTAGATAGAGAGTAATGATCTCTCTGCTTCTCAAATCACTTCACAGAATTTATGCCCCGCAAATCTGTGTTTTGTAGGAGAAAGAGCAGACAATTTGGGCGTAGCAATGTCCTTCAAACAGCCTTGAAAATAGTCACTAAATTTATTTGACAGATTGTTGTCCAGGACTCTGGGAGACAAACTCCTTTCTCTTTTCGGATAGTGTCACTGGATGTTTAACATCCATCTGAACCGACACCAATGGAATCGTAGTTTAATATCTCATCAGAAGGGCAACACCTCTGACAACGCAGTGCTCCCCCATCACTGCATTGGAGTGTGAGCTTAGTCTATGAGCTCAAAGCACTGACGTGAATCCCTAACCTTTATAGGGAGATCAACAATGCAGTACTGAGGTCATTTGATATTTGTCGCTACACTTACCTTAACACTGAAGATGTCTGTGGTGACAAACGATCGTTCCTGAAGAATATCCAACACTCTGAGGGCAGAGACAAGAGAAGATCCCAACCTGAGTTTAATACTTTCCGGGATTAGGTAAGCAGGAAGCGTCCCTCCAGGGAGAGAGTGCGGATTCCGTTCCAACAATCTATCTCTGGCATTTCCATGTGTAGATGAGACGCATGGAAATCTCAGCTTGGTTTAGAAACTCTTAAACACGGCAATGGGTTTCCACGTATGTCAGAACCCGGCTGATACCCCAAAACAACCTGAGCGGGCTGACGAGATCTCAGTTTAATGTCTCACCTGAGGGATGGCAGCTACGGCAATGCAACACTCCCCCCTCCCCCCCCCCCCCCCCCAACACCAGCACTGCACTAGAATATCAGACTGGACTGTGAGTTCATAGTCCCCATGTTAAACTTGAACCCCCACCTTCTGAATCAGAGACAAATTTGCTACTGACTGAGCCAGGCTGACATAAAAAGAGGGTTTGGATGAAGAGCAAGGTTGTGTATAAAGTATTCCTGTAGTATTCTAGAATTATGCCACGTGGAAGCATAAATACGTAGAAATTTACATCCCCATAACACTGGGTGAAAGAGTTCCTCTTCATTTTTCTGGGTGTGGTTTTATTTTTCCTGGAACGTGATTGACTAACAACTGGGTTCCTACTTACTGCTAGGTAAACAGAGGCGTGCGGAGTTAGGAACACTTGCCGAAGGTTCGTCCAGCCCGGGAATCAATCGCAGGTCTTTCCACTTGCAAAGCGACTGCTTTAATCACTACGCCACAGGACTCCACTGTTATCATCACTCACCTCGCTTCCTCACGAGCCAGGATTTCCAGCAGTTTCACCATGCCCCTCGCGTGGTCAGATATCTGGATGGAGAACTTACAGAGCCTGTGATCCAGCACCAGGGCCCTGTCCAGGCACTGCCGTATCAAAGGATAGTCCAGTTTCCCACTGCACAGAGCCACCGCCACACTGCGAACACACACACTCAATATTCAGCTACTCAATGTGGACTAGTCTTTGGTCACAGCACTCAGCTGATACACAGTCTCTCTATTAGACACACAGTGTCATCTATGGAATCATGCTAGTTGTAGTTGATATGGTGTCTTATCGTGTCATCAAGATGTCTCAAAACGCTTCACAGTATTAATATACTATAGGGTGAATTGACTTTGTATGTTAAGGATGAAGCACAGCAGCCGAATGCGTCGTGGATTGAGTGACCAAATTTTTTTAAATAACATTGTTTTGAAGGTACTGTATTATTATTTCTGGATTTAGCAATCGCTTACTCCTCAGCAAACAACAACAATTTATGGAGCACTTTTCACGTCGGGAGGACATCCCAAGGCACTGGAACAAACAGAGGCATGTGGAGTAAGGAAACTTGCCTAAGGTTTTACCCCACCCAGGAATCAAACCCTGGTCCTCTCATTTATGAGGTGATAGCACTATCCAATACCTTGCGGTATACCTCTCTCTCTCTCTCTCTGTACACACAGCACTGACCTAGTGGTTATACTCGAGACATGTCTTACCGTTTGCCCTTGAGCTGAGGCAGTTTGCCCGCCACCACAGCAGCGAGGGTGATGGCTCCCTCAGCCCCAACCGTGGCCCCCTCGTACTCTGTGAGCCGGAGGAGAGAGAGCAAGATGTCCTCCTCCCTGGAACACAGAGACAACAGCAACAAATTACATTTGTACTGTGCCTTTCACGTTGTGAGGAGACAGTGAAGGATTTAGATACAGGTTGGGAGTTGACATCAGGAGAGAGGGAGGGTAGGGAATTGAACCTCGGTATTCTAGCTTGTGAGGCAAGGTTGCTAATCACTGTGCCCACAGGGCTTCAACATTTGTAAAGATCCGTGTAAAGGTCAGAAGCAGGATTGGTTGGGAATCTCCTACTTACGTGACTGTAACAATCTTGTCGACGAGTTTCTTAGCCATTTGGAAGGCGTTGGTTCCAAAAGTGGAGTTGACCAATTCTGTGAAATGGGAGGACAGATTGCAGTGAGTCATGATATTTGTTCTAGTAAAAGCTCCAGGGACAGGAATGATTTGCCAATCAGCTAACAACAGCTAGACCAGGAAAGGGTATGTAGTATGCCAATGGGGAGAAAAGTAGGATAAATAATAGGACAATAATAAAATGAGGCGGAAAAAAATTGGAAGTTTGGTTCAGTTAAGTTTGAGTTAACATCAAGTCCTTGTTGCCTCTCAGTTCGGGTTAAAGCTTTTGTTAAGGCTTCATGTCCATGTCCAACCTCCTGCAGACAAGCCATGTCACGCGATTCCTCCATCGAGACAGTTTCCAGACCAGCAGCCAGCCTTCCCAGGCTTGTTCGCTCATTTCTGTCCATCACATTCCACAAACCATTTGACCCAATTTAAATGGGATTTGCATGAACCCATTAAACCATCAGAAGTCTCCCAGGAACAATATAGTTGACGTCACTGGCTTGGCGCCAAATCATAGAATGTGGATTGGGGTCAGTTACTCTGGTGGCATGTGAGAGCACATAATGGGAGATCCTCTGTACTAACTGGTCCTTGGGTCTAACAGACCTACCTCCATAGAACTTGTGGTTGGTGCAGGCTGAGTCTTTGGGAGGGTGGTCTATCTTGAGAGAATGTTGCAGCATAGGAAAGCTCTCAGGCTCCACACCCTGTAAACAAGGAAGATGAATTAAAGTCACCAACAGACATTGGATGGTGGTGGTTGGTGGGGATGGGGGTGTGCCAATGAAGAGGAACCATTGACCCATTTGATCTTATTTTTCCGGAATATCCACTTGAACCATCTTCGAATCACAACAACAAGTTGCATTTATTTTGTGGCTTTTATGTTGGGAGATCGTCCCGTGGCACTGGACAGGCAAGGATTTGGTGGTGGGAAGATGACTGAAGGCTCATGATCAAAGAGGAAGATCGTAAGATGGGCCTTGAAGGAGGGCGTTAGACGGAAGGGCGGATAGATTTGCAAAGGGTGGGGGCAGAGAGGCTGAAGGCGCGACCACCAAGATGCGGCGGGTAGGGAGTGGATATGGAGCTGGCACAGCAGAGGGAGTGGTCAGGTTGTAAAGGTTTAGTGGCTCACATAGATAGGGAGGAGCAAGACTAGGGGGCTTTGAAAATGAGGACGAGGATTTTAAACTCGATCCTCTGGCGAGGATGGGATTGATCGGCTCACGGAGCGTAGTGTGGGAGTTAAGAATTCCGGTGAATTACAGCATTGACCTGGTCTCAATTACCTTCCTTGTTCCCCATTACCAGCTGTCAATTCATCTCAATATAAAGAAATACTACCTAGTGTCTGTCCCACACTTGATCCCTCTCTTTGCAAATGTGAACTTGTGCTTGTGTCCTGCTACCTTGGTGTGTCTGTAGCTATTGTTCTGGGTTGATTTTCTCAATGTCATTGAACGTCTTACATGGAGCTGTAAGGTTCCCTTCTAAGATAATAGTAATATCGTTGTTGGGATTTCTCAAAGCACTTCATAGAATATACTGTAAACTGGATTGACTCTATTTTGGGGTCGAAATGAGCAGCCAATTGTGCACAGCAGTGGGTTGAATCACCACATTTTGATGGGGGGGGGTAGGGGGACGACGACTCTTATTACTCCCGGGAAAGCGATCCGCCAATCGACTGACAACCGGTTTCCTACTCTACCGGTGAGAATTTTGCCCCTCCGTGAGGTGAACGTTGAGATACAATAACTACTTTACAACATATTACGAGAAGTGCTCTGAGATAATGGGTGGGGATGTCTCACTACTCAAACATTCATTCTGTGGTCAGACTTGAGGCATGATAAGCTTTGCTTAAGCAAGAGGTTAGCCTCTTCCTAGCTGTATGAGTTCAGTGAAAGGCCGGCCAGAGGCACATACGATGATGGTGGTGTGTGAGTTGAGGTGTTTGATGGAGGCAGCGGCTGCCACCAGGATATTGCTCTCTCCCCCCGCTGGCAATATGACAGCATCCAGCTTGTGGACCTGCTCAAAAATCTCCAGTCCCAGCGTACCCAGGCCTGCCAGGTAACACACACTGTCCTCCCTGTAAGACACAAACGCAGAAAGATACCATCAGTCTGATAGCTGCTGATGATCTCCTCTCCTCAGCTATCCAGTGCAGGGCAGTCTGGCTCAGATAAATTTTACAGATGCTCTTCATCCCTGAGTTAACTTCAAATTTATCTGTATCTGGTGTGAGGTTTTAGCTGCATGTAGCTTTTGGCCATATGGTAAGCTGTTTGGTTTGTTTGAAAATTGTTGTCAACCCAGTGCTTTGAGACTGTAGGAGAAACCACAGCTCAGCCCAAACTTGTCCTTAATAATAACAAGGACTGTTTGTGGGCCATTGCTATGTGCAATAGGCTGCTGTGTTTTGCCCGCAAAATACAATCAATTCCCTTTACCATATATTCTGTGAATTGGCTTTGAGGACACCAGCTTTTGGATCCTGAATAGCTTGCAACCTCTGTGGGTAAGAGCTGAGGGGGTCAAGTCCAGACAAGATGAAAGTGTGAATGAGGACGCGCAAGGATAATCATTGTTAGCCTGACAGCAGCATTGGTTAACTCACTCCTGGAGGTAAAGGTATCCGTTTTCTACGGCCAGCTTCTGTGCGTGACACTGGGATTCCGTGACAGTGCCTCCATAAGCAATCACCATGGCCCCGTACTCCCGGCACATCTTGATCTTGGACACAGAGGTGTTGGTGGACATGATGACAAAGACAGGAATGTGGAGTTCAGTGGCATGGTACGCCACTGCCATGGAGAAGTGATTGTCAGTCGCCACGATCACCCCCTTCCTCTGCTGCTCCTGTTAAACAAGGCACCCAGTTAGTAATGTGGAGTCCTGCAGCGTAGCGATTAGAGCACTCGCCTCGCAAGTGAGAGGACCCGGGTTCAATTCCCGAGTGGCCCAAAACCTCAGGCAAGTTTCCTTACTCCACACGCGTGTTAGATGATTTGCAGATCACTTTCCGGGGGCAACAATCCCTCGCAAAAAAATCATAACCATTTGGTGGCTCTATCCATGATTGTTGTGCACAATTGGCTGCCGCATTTCACACAAATTATACAGTCAATTTACAGTATATTCTGTGAATCACTCTCGAGGCATCTCAGCAACATGATGAGGCACATTATCCAAGAATATGACGCGCGCAAAGCATGAGTTATGTCAAAGTTAAATGGATATGAATTATTGAACGGGTCTTGGGCAGATTGTACCAGATTTATATCAGACATGTGCAAGTTTTACGATATTTCTTGTTCCCAAAACAGTGAGACGGGCTTTTCGTACCTGAGGCAGAGACGTCAAAATGTACCACACGCCTCGCTCCTTTGCACTCCCAGTGTAGTGCAGGTATTCCTTCTTTAAGTGAATCTCCATTCCATACTGCTTCGACAGTCTGGAGTACTGGGGAAAGACAGAGAAATACTTGGTAAGTTGCTCGGAATGATTGTTACAATGTTTTGCCAAAACAGTCCAGGTCTTTGGCTCTTCCGTGCAGATTCTTTGCCGGCTCAAAGTAAATATTTAGCAAACATTTCCACAGGCCTGGAGAATCTCACCATCAATTCCTTGGTGTTGTGTACACCGTTAGAATGTCAATCTATCACTGACTCTGATGCGGGTCTATGTAATAATAATACTAATAATAATCCTTGCATTTGATATAGCGCCTTATCACATTGGTAATACATTTCAAAGCGCTTCACAGGATAAACAGATCTGTGAAGTGGATTGATTGTGTACTTTGTGAGTGAAATGCAACAGCCAATGTCTCACGAACAGTCATGGAGTCAGTGACCAATTGTATATAGGGTATTGTTGGCCAAGGCACCAGGACAAAGAAACTTCCTTCTCTTTTCAAATGGCGCCATGGGATCTTAAACATCCACTTGGGACCTCGGTTTAACGTCTCATCCGAAGGACAGCACCTCTGACAACGCACCCGCCCAACCCCAGGACCGCATTGGAGTGTCAGTTTAGACTCTTCCAAGTCCCGATGTCAAGCTTGAACCCACAACCTCTGACTCAGAGGCTCCACATCACTGGGCATCACTGGACTGTGCTGTGGGGAGATAGACAACGTTACTCTTCACTGTACCGTGCAAGGGGTCTTTTGGAGTCCGCACTGGATTTTGAAGGCCGCTGCACTGATGTCTTCGAATCGGATGTGTGTGCTGCTGCAGGAAGAGTCGTTGGTCTTCGTGATGGAGGGACGTGTGGACCCTGGGACTGACAATGACAATGACACTGGCAATGGCGACGGAGTGTTCCTCAGTTGTGGGTCCGAGTGGCCCGTCACCGTCACTTCCCACATCCTCATATCATTGCTCAGGTACTCGTCCTCCCCAAAATCCTTCATTCTGTCTGGGTTAATCTTCCGCCTCTGCACCAGACACCCATTCCTGATCGGCCCGTCCCTGTGGCAGTGAGACACGGGGGAAGGGCCCTGGAGAGGCTGAGAAGCTCCTCCATCACTGCAGCAAACAGAAAAAGAGAAATAATGATAGTGGCATTTGATTATTGTGTTATTGAAACGTCTCAAATCGCTTCACAGGATATTTTCTAAAGTGGATTGACTGTGTGTTTTGTGGGTGAAATTTGCGCACAGCAATGTCCCACAGGCTGTCCCAGAAACTCAATTTGATCTGTGGAATTGTTACCCTGGGAGAGAGAACATCCCTTCTCTTTTTAAATAGTGTCATGAGATCTTTAATCTCTAAATGTAATGTCCACCTGAACAGGCAGACAGACCTTGGTTCAACCCCTCATCTGAAGGACGACGTCCCCAAAGTGCTTTACATAGAGTATCGAATGTGTATGTGTGGATGAAAAGCGGCAGCTAATTCCGCGCAGTTGTGATTAAACAATTGTGATTAAATGACCAAGTGGCAGATGGGACCTCAGTTTAATGTCTCATTCAATGGGCGACTCCTCCAACAAAACAGCACCCACCTCCCCTGCCCACTCCCCCTACCCCCTCCGTGCTGCACTGAAGTGTCTCGACATGGGAGGTTGAACCCACAAGCTTCAGACTGAGTGATGAGAATGATTCCAACTGACCTAGGCTGAGACTTAATTATATTGAGTATAATTTATACAATTACACTGTGCTTTAAACTTCTAAAAAAAACAAGGTTAAAATGATATTTTTCGCCATTCATTGTAAATTGAAATTGTGATCTTTATTGACTGATACTATTTGCCAGTAACTGTGCCAAATAGTTATTAATAGTTACAGCAAATGGTGTATTATTTATTGTACCAAAATTCAAGGAGGAATCGGTTTAGGGGATAACTAGGTGACGGCTGCCAACCTTGTCACTTGACCTTTAATGTGCTTGAGTGAAATAAGCAGATTAATCTCTTTAAGAATCCGCTTGTCTCCAAACATCCGCTCAACAATACTGGAAATAAACAAAGCCTATTAGGAACGGTGGTGCACATCACTGGACAATTGACTGAAGAAAAGTAAAGGACGAGGTGATTAAAGAGAGGCTAAAGAAAGGTATGAAGCCTACAGTGCAGAGAGGACCCAGGTTTGATTCCCGGGCTGGTCAAAATCTTAGGCAAGTTTCCTTACTCCACAGGCTTTGGTTTATTTAGCAGTAAGTTGGAGTCCAGTTAGTCAATTGGCGTAATGATCCCTCCAAAAAAATGAAATGTGGCAGCTCAATCCATGACAATTTGTGGGCCACCGCTTTGCGCAATTGGCTGCGGAGTTTCACCCACAAAATTTACAATCTACTTTACAATATATTCTGTGAAGCATTTTAAGATGTCTCAGCGACCTGATAAAACACTACATCAGGATTGTTGTAATTATTATCCCAGAGACCAGAGTCAGTGATAGATTGACATTAAACTGGGCTGCTCTCCTCTTACACAACACATTTGCCGGTTGGAGTCTCAAGGCCTCTGGAAATGTTTCCTAAATATTTATTTTCAGCTGGCAAAGATTCTGTTTGGAAGAGCCAAAGGTTTGGACTGTTTGGCAAAACATTATAACATTCATGTCTTGAGACATCTCACAGCGCTTCACAGAATATATTGTAAAGTGGATTGACTGGATATTTTGTGGGCACAGCAGTGTCCCACAATGATCGCGGATTGAGCGACCAAATTATCATCAATATTTTAAATGGATTATTACCCCCAGAAAGTGATCCGATGACCAATTCACACCCAGGTTCCTACTTACTGCTAGGTAAACAGAGGTGCGTAGACTAAGGAAACTCGCCTAAGGAAACTTCACCCACCTGGGAAACAAACCGGGTCTTATCATCGCTTCAAACTATAAAAGTGATACCCAGCAATCAGGCCAACATCAAAGCCATTGTTATTGCATGAGATCTGTCAGTGAGTTTTAACAGAGTAATCATAGGCATTGCAACCGAGCCTAATCCTGACCTCCCACCACATCTGGTTTCCACTTGGGAAACACTCCGACATGGGAACGGTGGCTATTGATACCTTCACTTCCCAGCCACTCACACCAATTGTAGCCCCAACTGCAATCAGCCAACTCAGCACTGACTAGGAATTGAACCTGCGACCTTCTGGTCTGGGTGTCTTAGTGCTGGCTTCAGTTGCCTTTACCCACCAGGCCATTGGGCGAGATTATACAACGTTCATATTGAAACTCACATTAATACAGTCTGTTATTAATGCTCCCCACCCCTCCCTTCCCTCATCCTCCGAACATTGCAAACCTCTATCTCAAGTCTGATACCAGAAACTTCTCATTATAAAGTCCTTTATCACAAAGGTCCCAGAATACAATGTGAAGTGAATTGACTGTATATGTTGTGGGTGGGTGAAACTCGCCAGACAATTGCACATAGCAGTACAAACAGTGCCCTACAAACAGTTGTGGATTGAGTGACTAAATTTTTTTTAAAAAAAGGAATTATTACCCCCGGAAAGCAATCTGCCAATCAATACCCTATATACAACTGGGTTCCTCCTTACTGCTAGGTAAACAGAAAACAGAAATGTGTGGAACAAGGTTTCACCCTGCCCGGGAATCAAACCTGGGTCTCCTCGTGAGACTATGTTACAGGACTTAACAGCCAACATGACACTTCCTTTGAACCATGTGTTGGGAAAGATTTTCAACGGTGCTATTAGAAAAATTAAGCTTGCTCCAACCTTTTCCAAAACGGATCATATTCGTGATCTTCGGAAGAGTTCTGCTCGGGTGCTTTGGTGTTCCTGACCTTGGAGATCATGAATTGGGCAGCCAGGTTCATGCCTTTTCCCGGGAATTCAGGGAGGGAAAGGCTCTCAGAGATGTTCTTCTCCCTTCGACTTGAGTTGAATTCACACTTTGATTTGAAGCTCGTGAATGGGTTCCTAGGGGCTGATGCTCACTCTGTTTCCTTCGTTCAGTGATTGGTGAGGACAGAATTTCTATGGCTGCTATTTAAAGGGATTATTTGGCCGGATGAGTTGTCACTGTCAATTTTAGCCCCAGATTAGCCACTGACGTCCTTTACTGAGAGCCACGAATAAAGCCTTTGTTTCTCTCCAAAGAAAGTCCCCATCAATTCTCACACTTGCTCAGCTTTTACCTTATCCATTCCGTGGGGAGGAAACGGGATGAGCTTTGGAGCTCCATAATAGCCCAGTCAGGTATAGGTGTTTAAGGAAGAATCTAGATGTTATAATCTTAATATAATAATCCTTGCATTTGGCATAATACATTTTGCAATCGCTCTCCCAACGCACTTCACAGGTTTTCCTGTGAAGTGAATTGACTGTCATTTGCAGGCAAGTGTGACAGGCAAATTGCACACTGCAATGTCTCATAAACAGCCAGGATGTGAGTGACTAAATTTATTTTGGGAGATTTTTGGCTGTGAACTTAGAGAAGTTCCTTATTCTTTTGGAATAGTACCTGGGGATCTTTAACATTAACACCAATGACAACAACTTGCATGTAGAACTCCTCATGCAGGGTAGCACCTCAGAACATCCACTTGAACAGGCAAACAGGATGTGTTCTAACAACGCAACATCCCCCACTACTGCATTGATGTGTTATCTCAGACTTCAAACATCTGAACTCAAAATAACTAACAATGGGAGCAATAGACATTGAGAAAAGGGTGGGGAGAATTCAGAGATGAACAAAGTTGATGATTCTTTGAGGAATTAAGGGAAAGACATTTGGCCCATCAAGCTTGTTGCACCTCAGAGGACTACATACTATCAGCCTCTTTCCTTCCTTCCCACCATTTTCTTTAACATGTCTTGTGCGGTGAGAGTTTCTGTGAAGCTCCATTTGTGCTGAGCCAATCTGTGTGATTACGCAATCCGCTTAATGTAACCGGGGTCAGAGTATCAGGTCTTAACAAGCTAAACTCCTGTCATTTCAATCCATGTAAATGGAGAGCTTCTTACAATGTCCCATTCACTTGCTAAATTTATCTGGACCCTTGGACTCCTCACAAGGCCAACAACAAAATTACACTTCCACAGTGCCTTTCATGTCAGGAGGCATCCCAAGGGGCTGGACAGACAGTATTCAGCTGGAGATAGGGATTGGAGAGTGTCAAGGGCAAGGGGGAAGGAAGTTGATAGAAAGTATGGTCAAAGAGGAGGGCCTTGAGGTTGGTCTTGAAGGAGGTGAGGATGGGGCGAGGTGGAGGGATTTACGGGATGGAATTCAAGAGGATGGGGCAGAGTGGCTGAAGGCCTGCCTGACATTGGTGGGATGGGTGAGGCGGG
This sequence comes from Hydrolagus colliei, assembly GCA_035084275.1. Taxonomy (NCBI): domain Eukaryota; kingdom Metazoa; phylum Chordata; class Chondrichthyes; order Chimaeriformes; family Chimaeridae; genus Hydrolagus; species Hydrolagus colliei. The sequence continues at coordinate 18,098,322 of CM068748.1, forward strand.
GGACTTGAAGCAGGCAGGATCCCGCCGAATGGAAGGAAGGGGCAGGTTTGTACGGGATTAGGAGGTTGCAAAGGTGGTAGGGAGAGAGGTCATGGAGGGCATTGGTCACTAACTCCATGGCTGGTTGTGGGACATTGCTGTGCACAAACTGACTGCCGCGTTTCGCCCACAAAATGCAGTCACTACCCTCTACAGATTATCATGTGAAGCATTTCAGATATCTCAATGGTGTGATAAGGCATTAACATGAAATGCAAGGATTATTATTGTTCTTATTATTATCTTGCCAACCTACTCCTAATGCTCTCTGGAATTAGATGAACAGAAAGCATTCCTCCAGGGAGAGAGGGTGCATTCCATTCCAACAATCTTACTCTGGAATTTCCATGTGTAGGTGGGATACGTGGAATTCTCAATTTGGTTTGGAAACTCTTAATAATAATCGTTGCATTTGATCTAGCGCCTTATCTTGTTGTTGAGACATCTCAAAGTGCTTCACAGCATATGCTGTAAAGTGAAATGACTGTATTTTGTGAGTGAAAAGCAGCAGCCAATTGCCCACAGCGGTGTCCCATAAACGGTGGTGGATTAAGTGCCTAAATTATGTTTTATTATTTTTATGTAAAATATAAACCTTCTGGGAATCACCTCTCCCCTGGCTCGGGCTCCATGCTCTTAAGGAGATGGGTTTCTGCATGTGTCTGACACCCGGCTAACAAAAAATACCCTCTTCTATTTGCGGAATAATGCATATAATAAATTGTGAAAGGCAGGATAATACACAGGATCCATGCATCTTGTGATGTAACAGTGCTTATCCACTCTGAGCCATGCCCATCAATCAGTTAATGGGATTCAAGCCTTATTCCAACCTTAACCCCTTCAAGCCCTCTTTGCATTAAAGATTTGCAAACCTTTGACACTGAGCAAAACAGCTGTGGCTTGATTTGCCCAAGCAACCCCCACTAACAGGAAAGCTATCAGCGAATCCACTTTACAATGTATTCTGCGAAGTAGTTTGAGACATCTTATTGATGTGATAAGGCTTTGTTTCAAATGCAAGTATTATTATTGTTATTATTCTAATCTAATTTGGACCCCATTATCAACAAATGCTTTATTCTGCGAGGAAATTATAGCACACTAGGAAAGCATGTTTTGCAGCCCTGTTAAACTGGGTTGTTTAATGGGGCTTAAACACAAGAGAGTTGAATGCTTGCAGCTGGCCTGGGAGTGGTTAACACAGTGAATGTGATCACTCACTCAGAGAGAAAGGCTCAGTGTAGGCTGTTTCCAGCTTTAAAACCTCCCTCTCCCTCTCCACTGGCATTTCATTTCCATTGTGCAATATAGCGATTGCTGAAACCAGAAGGAAAAGAAGGATTGAAAATTTTCCTCCAAAAATGCAAAAAATGTTTGCTCTATTTGTGGTTATCTTGTTCCTGGAACTGACTCCAGCAGGTAGGTAAGAGGGTGGGGGCACCTACGCAGCATGTTTTTTGATGTGGTGTCCTATAGTGCAGTGGTTAGAGCTCGCGCCTCGCATAGTGAGAGGATCCAGGTCCAATTCTCAGACCGGGCGAAATCTTAGGCAACTTTCCTTACTCCACACGCCCCCATTTACGTAGCTGTAAGTAGGTAACAACCAAACACCTGATTGACCGCTACTTTTCTGTGAGTAATATTCTCTTCCAAAAAAAAACATAGTCACTTGTGACTGTTTGCAGGACGTTGCTGTGTTCAACTGGTTCCGAGTTTCAACCACAAAATATACAGTCAATTCACTTGACTGCATGTATTCTGTGAAGCGCTTTGAGACATCTCAACGACGTAATTAAGGGCTATGTCAAATGCAAGGATTATTATTATAGATGTTATACTAGGATCGAGGTTTATTCATTTAAAACATTGTCTATTCCAGACTGACAATAATACCTCAAGACAATAAAATTGGTTACGTCAATCCATGATTGTTTGTAGGATAATAGTGGTAATTGACTGTGCATTTTGCCCACAAAGATACAGTCAATTTACTTTGCTGTATATTCTGTGAAGCGCTTTGAGACATCTAGAAGATGTGAAATGTGCTATTTCAAATGCAAAGGTTATTATATATCCTGTGAAGTGCTTTTGAGATATCTTAAGAACATGGTAAGACACTGTATCACATGCAGGGTGTATTATTGTATTATTATTATCTTTGTGCTGTGGTTCTGTTGGTCAGTTCTAGGTAATGGTGGAAGTGTTACCTAGTTTGCTGATGACTGATCCTTCATCAAGGACCTCCTCATTTCTCTGTTGACAGTGCCATTCTGTGGTGGAGATGGCCTTCTAGTGGTCACAACTGTGCATAACACAAAGTCTGAGGATTTGTCTTGCTGGCTTCTGTTCAATATACAGTAATAAGTAATAGAATAAGCCCCTGCATTGATGAAGCACAACAATGCTGGAATGATGCCTGAAAGTGATTCAAGGGATTTACTGTGAAGTGTAGTGACTGTATATTTTGTAAGTGAACGCGGCAGCCAATTGCACACAGCAACGTCCAACAAACAAGCAACCTTGGAATGAGCAACCAATTTTATTTATTTATAATAATAATAATAATGCACCTTATCACGTCTTCGAGACGTCTTGTTAGCCAAAACACACAGAGAGAGAAACTCCCATCTCTTTTCGAATAGCGCTACAGGATCTTTAATGTTCACCTAAACAAGCAGACGGGTTTAACGTCTCATCCAAAAGATGGCACCTCTGACAATGCAGAGCTTCTCCCCTCTAATAAAGCTGTGTTTACAGGAGCGGCTCCTCGTGGGAATACTTCGAACAGTGTCTGGTGTGAACTCCACAAAGTCCTTCACAAGCGTATGGACCAAGTAGAAAAGGTAACAGTAACCAGTATCTAACCCATGTCCCGATAACGGGGCATTGATGAACTGTAACTGAGGCATTCACGTACATGAGGGACGATATATAAATGCAAGTTGCTGATTGGTTGTTGATGATGATGATAATGATATAGTGTCCTATCATGCCAATGCCTCAAATCGCTTCACATGGTTTACTGTAATGTGACTGTGCATTTTGCAGTGGCTAATGTGTGCACAGCAATGACCCACCAACAGAAAGGAGATGAGTGACCAATTTATCTGGAGGTTTGTTGGCCAGGAAACCCTCTTCTCTTTTCAAATAGTGCAATAGAATACTTAGTATCCATTTGGACAGACAGGCAGGACCTTGGCTTAACATCCATTCCATGGGATCTTGTGTCAACCCACAACATTCTTGAACTGGTGTATTAGCTTAGACCACGGGGTCTCCAATCAGTCGAGCGCTAGTTGGCGCTGTTGTGCATGATCAAAAGGACAAGAGGAAGGAGTGAAAGGAGTGATAGAACTGTGGCTTTATTGAGTCCAATTGAAAAATGAAGCCATTTAAAAACAACAAACTTTATTGTTTAAACTGCGGTAAATATCACTTCTTCCTCTTGTTTTACTGAGCCTGTGGGAAATGACACGTAACAGTGATCAGCTGGTTGGAGACCCGTGCTCTAGATTATGAGCTCAAAGTCCCCAACTTGGTGCTGATTAAGCCTGGCCACAACATCACATGCTGATAATAATCTTGCTTGCTCTATAGATATTGCAGATTGTCAGAGAAGGTTAACATTAATTGACAAATTAAGTGTCGTCTTCAATTGTCCCATAATGTAGTACTGTAATTAGCAACCTTGCCTCACCAGCCCAGGTTTGATTCCCAGTTGTTAGTCAATTAGCAGATCGCTTTCTGGGGTAATAATGCCTCAGTAAAACTGTGGTCACTCAATCCACAACTGTTTGTGGGACACTGCTGTACAAAATTGGCTGCTGCAGATTACTATTATTATTACAGTAAACCTTGCATAAGTCAGACGATGCATTTAATATAACTTATGGATAAACTTGCTGAGCAAGGCATTTTCAGCTGCAATTTGCACCCTCCCTCTCCAATTCCTGAGTTTTGCCCAGAGAACGGTAAACCAATACATAAATCCCTTTCTCGGATATTGCTTCCAATTTTTAAAAAACTAACAAACAATGTGCCTCTTAGCCAGTGTTGGATTGGGATCTTTGATAACACTCCAGTGCAATGCTGGGGGACACCTTATTGTTGGAGGTGCATCGTTTGGATATGTTGAACAGAGGTCCTGTCGGCTATTTCAGGTGGATATTAAAGATCCATGGGATTATTCGAAAAGAGAAAGATTAAAATTGGTCACGCACTCCATGGCTGTTTGTGGAACGTTGCTGTGTGCAAATTGGCTGCCATGTTCACCTACAGAATACACAGTCACTACACTTTACTGGATTGCTTGTGAAATGCTTTGGGATGTCCTCTGGGCATGATATATCCAATGCAAGGTGTATTATTTATTATAACTTTGATTCCCTTACAGAACGTAGAGGAAACAGTCAATTATCTGGACACTGAGTTATTATCTCTGCTTGATATAATAGAAGCTCCAAAGTGGAGCACTCTCCTCCTTCCTGGTCCCACCGTCGTGGACATTTTCGACCAGGGTATGTGCGATTAAAGTGATTTATCTTTGCATCTCAACAGTGCTCAATGCACTGCCTGCTATGGTACACTGTTGTACAGATGTAACGTTAGCTAATGTTGGCAAGGTTGCTACAATGTGCCATAGAGACACGGGGATGAGGAGATATACTCATGGACATCTCGTCACCTCCCGCCTCGACTCCTCCAATGCCCCCCTTACCGTCTCCCCAGCTCCACTACCCACAAAATCCAGTTAATCCAGAACTCCGCTGGACACATACTTACCCACAGTAATCTCCATACCCCTATCACAAGGCTCCATTGGTTCCATATCACCAAACAGATTGATTTCAAGATCGTCACACTCTTCTTCAAACCCCTTCATTCTCTGCGATCTACTTACCTCTCTGAACTGCTTACTCCCCACTCCACCACCTGTTACCTTTGCATGAGTAGCTCCGACCTCCAATTTGATGCTCATATCAATCAAAACTCAATAAAAACTTACATCTATATAGCGCCTTTCATGTCGAGAGGACGTCCCCTCCTTATCAAACACACTATGCCCTAAAACTCGGGAATACTCTCTGGCTATTTCTATGCCTTGCTCCCAACTTCAGGCTTAAACTTCATGCTTAAAGACCTTCGATCATGTCAATGGTTTCCTTCAGAAAAGGATCTGTCACTGTCAAATGGTCTCTGACAGTATCATGCATGGAGACTCGGAATGGCCTCAGTTAAGGGAATGTGGGAGTGGAGAGGGACCATAGCTGTTAGTAGTAACAGGGGTGTTCTGGAGGGATGAGTTCAGATGGGTCAAAGGAAGATGAGTTAAGTCTAAACCCATTCTCTGCTTTCCAACAGATTCAAGCTGAGTGCCCAACATTCCTACACAAGTGCTGTTGATGAATAAGAAACCAGCAGAGCAGTCAGAGAGCAAACTCTACACAGAATTGAATTCTAACCAACTGAAGCAATTACAGTACTCTATTATTGGATGTTCTGCCATAATATCCCACAGGAACACGAAAACTTTGCTATGGGGTTTCCTGACTATAACCTGGGATGACTGTGAACTATGTGCTCATTCTCAGGCTTTTAAAGGAGCAGTGTGCTTTTTTAATAATCCTTGCATTTGATATAGTGCCTTGAAACTTCATTGAGACGTTGGGAAACAGGATTCTGCCGGGAATCTAAAAGAAAACCAGCAGAGCAGCCAGAGAGTAACAACAAGAACAACTTTGATTTATATAGCGCCCTCCACGCTGGACGGCATCTCAGAGCGCCTCAATAAACTGTAAACTGTACACAGCATTGAAATCTAACCAACTGAAGCAATTACTCTATTATTGGATGCTTGTGAGGTGAGCACGCTGGCCACCACACTATAGGACTCCAATATAGTACCTTATTACATCGTCAAGATGTCTTCAAGTGATTCACAGAATTTTACTGTCATGAAGCCAATTGATGCATAGCAAAGTTCCACAAAGAGCCATGAAATGAATGATCAATCTTATTTTGAGGATTATAGCCAGGACACTGAGAGAAAGAGAGACAGAGAGAAACTCCCTTCTCTTTTTACACAGCAGTAAGTAGGAACCCGGTTGTTAGTAGATTGTCGGATTGCTTTCTGGGGTTAATAACCTCTCTAAAAATATTTAAAACTTTAGTCATTCAAATCACGAGTGTTTGTGGGACACTACTGTGTGCAATTGGCTGCCACATTTCACTCACAAATATACAGTCAATTCACTTTACAGTATATTTTGTGAAGCACTTTGAGACATCTGGTAGTCGTGAAAAGCGCTATATCAAATGCAACGATTATCATTATTATTTTCCAATAGTGTCTTGCGGTCTCTTAACATCCATTTGAAAAGGCACAGCTGGGACCTTGGTTTAGCGTCTCCTCTGAAGGATGGTATCCCTGACAATGCAGCGCTCCCCCTAGCACTGTACTGGAACATCAGCCTAGACTGTGTTCAGGGACCCACCATGGGGCTTGAAGCTACAACCTTCTGACTCTGAAGCAATAGTGCTACAAATGTGGCAGGAAATAAAACTATCCGTTCAATCACAGAAGTTTCAATGCATTAAAGCTTATTGCCCCTTTAAAAGTCTGCATGAATATTGATGATTCTATGTGTGTGTGTGTGTGTGTGTGTATTGGGGGGTGGGGGGGGGGAGTGAGGGAGAGAAACTAGGTGGAGAGAGATTCAGAGGGAAAAATTGGAGACTGGGAGTGATGGCCTGAATGGGGGGGTGGGGGGTGAAGGGGGGAATGGGTGAGTGAAGGATGATTGGTGGGGGGGGGAGTGCAAGTCTACGTGGGAGGTGGGGTCGAGAGTACAAGGCTGGGTGGGGGCACAACTTTGCTATCAGTACACCTCCCTACATGGCTGGAATTCCGCATCTGAAAGATATAACATTTGAGGTGGGTCCCTCCCTCCCGTCTGCCTACAGCTTCTGAGCTTATCTCCTTATCTGCTCGGCTCCAGGCTGTTTCTGTACTCGATAGGAACATCACTTTGTTGGGTCTGAACACGTTCTGCATCACAAGTAGCTGAGGAACTCAGGCAAGTATCTGATATTCAGGTTCCCACCGGCATCTACTCACCCTCAGGTGCTGCTTCGTTATGCGCTCTACACCTCACCCAGCCAGTACAGAACTTTGGTGTCTTGTACAATTCAACTCCATGCATGGTCAGTTCTGCCTATCCCCACCTCCGCAACATTGCCCACCTTCGCCACTGTCTCTCCCCCCAGGCTGCCAAGATCCTCATCCACACTTTCATTAAGTCTAGGATTGACTATGTCAACTCCTTGCTTGCCAAACATCCCAACTATTCCCTCCACAAGTTTCAGATTATTCAGAACTCTGCAGCTCATGTCCACTCCCCCAATAAGCTCCATGAGTCGATCAGCCTCATCCTCACCCGGCTTCACTAGCTCCCCATCCCCCTGAGGATCAAGTTCAAGATCCTCGTCCTTGCTTTCAAAACCCCACACTGTCTTGCTGCTCCATAGCTCTGTAACTTACTGATACTTTACTGACTTGTCCGCGTTCTCTGGGCACTGACTTGCTCCACGTCTCCTTTCCTGCTCAAAGCATCAGCGGACAGGCTTTCAGCCTTTCCATGCCCCCACTCTCTGGAACTCCAGCCCACAGTCCCTTTGCCTCACCCCTCGATCTTCAAGGCTCATCTCAAGACCTTTCCCTTAGACCATGTCTTTGGTCATCTTCTCATTCCTATACCCACATGCCTTCACTCCTTTTGATTCCAACCCGAAGCTCAGGTACAAACTATTCACTTGGGATGTTCATCTGACAATTGTTTGTTCTACTGTGTTTCGATGATGTTCTGTATATTAAAATGATAGAATTATTAACTTAATTACTCATACAAAATTTATAAAAGCTGAGAGAGGCACGTAAGCACCATCATAGTAACAATTATCCCATGGTATGCTGTATTTATAATCTACCTTGAGTTAAATTACAGGTGGTGTATAGGACGGCATTTTGTAACATTATTCATTTGGACTTTGGGCTCATAGTCCAGGGAGGCGCAGTGTTGAGGGAACGATACATTATTGTAAGATCGTTAGGAAGTTTGGACGCATAAGGCCCTTTGACCCAAGTGATCTTATTTATTATAATAATCCCTCAAAAAAATTTTTAGGTGAATTGACTGTATATTTGGTTGGGAAAATGCAGCAGCCAATTGTGCACAGCAGTTTCCCACAAACACTCATGGATTGAGTGACCAAATTATGAATATTATTATTATTAGAAGGGATTATTACCCCCTGGAAAGTGATCTGCCAATCAATTAACAACCAGTTCCTACTTACTGCTAGGTAAGGAAACTTGCCTAAGACTTCGCCCCGCCCGGGAATTGAACCTGGGTCCATTCCTATGAGATGAGCGCACTAACCACTGCACTACAATCAGGAATGAGAACCCTGGCTCATTCTGTTTCATACTCTATCCCCAACCTAGCTGAGATCAGTTGCCCCCCTAATAGTTACCAAGCCTTCCTGGTCTGTGTGAGTCAAATAGATCACGTGGTTGAATTCTCTACAGAGTGAGAAGATAGCCCAATTGGTAAGAAATGCAGTGTTGAACTATGGAGCCCCCGCTTCTCTCACCTCCGGTTCCCGTGTCTTGTCCAGCTAGGACCACCCTACTCTTAAGGACTTCATTTTGCAGGGTTAACAAGACCTAACGCCAGTGAATGGTCTGCCTTTCCAGGTCTTGCCAATCAGCCAAGCTGGGCTGTGCTTTCATTACCAGTGCCCTGATATACTGTGGACCCGGCTGGCTCAGGAACTCGACTAGAAACCACCACAGAGGGCTGGCTTCATCCTGAGATTCTATTGCCAAACATGTCACCTTTGAGTCAGTTCAGCCCCAAGGACACCCCACTTATCTCCCCTGTCCCAAGGATAATGGTCACACCCTTTGGAACCCCAACTATAATTGTAATAGTAACAATAAACCTTGCATTTCATATGGCGCTTTATCACTTCATCAAGACATTCTCAAAGTGTCTATGAAAGTGCTTCATAGAATATACTGTAAAGTGAATTAACTGTAATTTGTGGCCTAACTATCATGTTAAGGTTAAAGCTCTCCAGGACTCTACCCTGTGTGAAGCCAGTTATATACTTGCAAGTTTATTTTTGTTGTTGTTATAATGGGACTTATTTGTAAGATCTGTGACCCTATTACTCCCATCCTCGCCAGGCTTCACTGTCTCCCCATCCCAAGGGTACAGAGTTCATTATCCTCATCATCGCTTTCAAAGCCCTCCACGTCCTTGCTCTTCCCTACCTCTGTGACCTACTCTTATTGCAGAAATGTGTCCATTGTCTTCAATCTCGAGACGGTGGGTTATCAGTCTGTTTTGTTCATTGATCGTATCTTAATCAAACAAGATTGCTGTTGAATTGACTGCATATTTTGTGCACTCATCAATAAGCACTAAGCACAGAAAGTAGGAACCTGTAGCTCAGTCGTTAGAGCACTCACCTTACAAGCGTGTGACCTTTGTTCGAATCCAGGCAGATCAGGGCGAAACTTTGGGCCAGCTTCCTTACTCCACATGCCTATTAATAAACCGTCCAAAAAAAAACACAATAATAAAATTGGTCATTTCAATCCACAACTGTTTGTTGGACACTGCTTTGTGCAATTGGATGCCGCGTTTCGCCCATATCTACAGTCAATTTACTTTACAATATATTCTGTGAAACGCTTTGAGACGTCGATAAGATGTGAAAAGCACTATATTTAATGCAACGATTATTAACCCAGTTGTCAGTCGATTAGCTGATCGTTTTCCTGGTGTAATAATCCCTCCAATAAAAATAATAATAATTTGGTCACTCAATCCACGAATGCTTGTGGGACATTTCTGTATGCAATTGGCTGCTACTTTCTGCTCACAAATATTCAGTCAATCCACTTTACAATATATACCGTGAATCACTTTGAGACATCTAATGTGATAAGGTGCTATATCAAATGTAACGATTATTATATTTATTATAAACTGTAATGAAGCTGTGTTGCTGACCATTGCTACCACACAGGCACTCACTGGCCGAACCTGCTGTATTGCTAAACTGCACGACCCTTGATGTGAATTCAAAATCAACATCCTTGTGTGCTGCAGCAGACAGTTTTGGGGGTGACTATCCATATGCTAATCTCTTTCAAACAGCTGGAGGCTGACGCTCTTTACCTGGTATCTAACCTTCACTCGCACTCAGTTACCGATGGGGACACATTTGGCAGTGCCTGATATTGCGATTGCTGCAGTGTGTGAGACCTCAGTAACAGCATTCAACCATGCATGGCAACAACAACAATTTTCATTTATATAGCGCCCTTCATGTGGAATACCATTCCACAATATTGGACAATGTCGGAGTTGACTCTCCAGGCTGACACCAACATCCTTGGGATGAGTGGTGTTAAACTGAGATTCAAAAAGAGATACGCCGTTCTGGATAGAAACCCCTGGTTTTAGATAGAAACCCAGTCTAAATATATTTCTATATATAGATATATGGTCCCTATCTCTTCTCCCCCCTTTCTTCCCTCTTGTCTTCTCCCCCCTGCTCAGGTCCCAACCTTGGGGACATTGTTATATTCTGCGAAGTGCTTTGAGAAGTCAATAAGACGTGGAAAGCGCTATCTAAATGTAAGGATTATTATTATTAGTATTATTTCCTGTGCTCGATGCATTCAACACCTGAGTTCCGAGTTTTAGGTTGTGTCCTTGTAATAGATTCCTCTACCAGGGTAAGACTCATCAAACCTGTCAATTCCTGTCTTTATTTAAAATCACTTCATAATCCCCTGTTCTCTAAGTAATATAATCTCAGTATCCAGCCTTTTTCAGTCTATCTAAATCTCTTTCACCCTAGATATTCATCATGCATTGTGTGTATACAATTAAACGTCAGCACACAAAGACTGGTCTGTGTTCAGCAAAGACTGTCATAGAAACAGGGACAGGGGCCAAAAGACAGGGGAATAGTTTGCTAACTGCCAGCGGGTAATGTGATAAGCACAAACCTCTCAGTGCATCCACGTGAGTGCTAAAAAATTTGTTTTTTTTAATAGAAATATCACAACTCAGCTAAATTGGTTGGATTTTGCCCTCAAACCACTAATCTGGATTAGCGCCTGAAGTTAATGTTCTATGCAATAAAGATTCCTACTGACGCTTGATTGTCTTCTTTAACTTCTTGCTGACAACGAACATAACATTGCTCTTTCTGCAGCTTTTTTCTCCCATAATGTGGAAATTAAACTATTCTGCATACCTGCTAATCATGTTGTGGTTGTTGTTGTATATTTGAGTCCTGCACTGTAGTGGTTAGAGTACTCATTTCACAAGCGAGAAGACCTATGTTCGATTCCCAGGTTGGGCGAAACATTAAGCAAGTTTCCTTACTCCATACATCTTTGTTAACCCAGCATTGTGCATGAGACCTGGTTGCTAGTAGATTAGTGGTAATAATCCCATTCAAAAAACAATTTGTTATTCAATCTACACAACCCCATGATGTGGTACACTGTTGTTTACAATTGACTGCCATGTTTCGCTACCCTCAGTTCACTTTACAGTATATTTTGTGAAGCGCTTAGACATGATAATTACTGTATATCAAACTCAAGGATTTTTATTATGATATCTGTTTTGTCCTATTCTAGAGTCAGAAAAGTTCAGTGAAATATGAGTGATTGGACACATCATCTGAACAGTGAAAAAGACCGCTAACTCCATCAAGGGGTTAAGTCTTATCACCTCCACCCACGCATCAATTGCTTTGTATTGAGGTTTACATTAAAATTTTACAAGCAAAGACCTGGTGCTGTAAACTCCAGTTAACCATTCAATGAAGTTACACATTGTATACTTCTGTACACAACTGGAAACCAGCTATACCAATGAATATAGGCAGAGCATCTTTCCTTGTCAGCAGATAATGCAGGAATAATGCCCCAAATACAAGGGTTCTAAAATGGTCAAGTTACTGAATGTTAATTTGCCTGTTTCCAAAAGTTACAAAACTCCAGATTTCATCTTCCCACCTTTACACTCTCCGATATTCAGATATCTGGGCACTATCCCAAAGGTCAGCCTGAATCATTTAGTAGCGCTCTCACCTTCAAGTCAGAAAGTTGTGGAGTCCTGTAGCTCAGTGGTTAGAGCACTCGCCTTACAAGCGAGAAACCTGGGTTCAATTCCAGGCAGGTCAGGGCAAAACTTGGACAAGTTTCCTTACTCAACATGTCTAATAATAATCTCTCAAGAAAGTAAACAATAATAAATTGGTCATTTCAATCGAAGACTATTTGTGGGACATTGTTCTTCGGAACTGGCTACCGCATTTTGCCCACATTCCATGCCCAGTCAAATCACATGACTGTATAATTTGTGAAGTGCTTTGAGACGTCTAGAATACGTGGAAAGTGCTATATCAAATGCAAGGATTATTCTTATTCTTATTGTGGATGCAAGCCGTAAATTGGGACTTTGCACCTATAGTCTAAGATGATACACCATTGAGCTCTGGGGGAGCATGCTGTTCTTGGAATGTCCTTCCAACGTGAAAGGCACTATAAAAATGTAATTTTGTATTGTACTCTTCGGATGAGACATCAAACCACGGTCCATCTGTACCAGTTCAGATGGACGTTAAACATCCACTATTCCAGAGCACATTGAGACGGCACAATGCTTATCCTGATGTGAAAGGCAAATGCAAGTATTACTATTATTGTTGGCCCGGTCAACAGTCCCCCAAATAAGATCAATCACTCTCTTCATGGCTGTTTGTGGGACATTGCTGTGGTCAATTAGCTGGAGCATTTTAACGACAAAAATACACAGTCACTACAACTTTGTGAAGCGCTTTGAGATGTCCTTGATGTGAAAGGTGCTGTACCAAATGTTAGGATTATTACTTTATAATAAACTTTTGATAACTCATCACACCAAGAAAAAAGGAAGGATTCAGTAATGAGTTATTCTGAAGTGGTGAGTTAGACATACTATTCAATACATAAATAAATGCTGCTGGTATTTTGATAGCGTGATTAGTGTGCTCAACTTGCAAGCAAGAGGACCTGGTTTCAATACCCAGATGGGGCAACACCTTTGGCAAGTTTCCTTGCTCCACCTGACTCTATTTACCAAGCAGTAAGAAGGAACCCGGTTGTTAGTCCGATTGGCGGATTGTTTTTTGGAAGTAATAATCCCTCTAAAATAAATGTGGTCACTCAATCCACAACAGTGGGATACTGTGTTTGCAATCCTGCTTTGCCAACAAAATATACAGTCAATCAACTAGGGTGCGTCTATATGGAAAATTTCCGATTAAATATATCGATGGGCTCATATCGAGATATACTGAAATATCGATATTTTCGGGTTTTTCGTACTGCGCATATTCGGAGTGCGCGCGTGTTCCTGGTGCGCGCGCATTCGGGGCCTATTTTTTCAGGAGGTAAATATCTTTCTCTCTCTGTGTCTCTCACTCTCTCCATCTCTGTGTTTTTCTGTCTGTGTTTCTCTGTGTCTCTCTCCCTCTCTCCTCTCTCACATCCCCACATCTCTATCTATCTGTATATTATCACATCCCCCCCCGGCCGTCCCTCTCTCGCACACCCCACCCCCGTCGTCTCTCTCCCCCACCACCCACCCAGCCGTCTCTCTCTCCCTCCCGCCCCAGCCGTCTTTCTCCCCCCAGCTGTCTCTCTCCCCCTCCTCCCAGCTGTCTCTCTCCCCCTCCCCCCAGCCGTCTCTCTCCCCCTCTCCTCCCCGCCGTCTCTCTCCCCCTCTCCTCCCCCCCCCCGCAGCCGTCTCTCTCACCCCCTCAGCCGGATCTCCCCCCCCCAGCCGTCTCTCTCCCCCTCTCCTCCCCCACAGCCGTCTCTCTCCCCACCCTAGCCGTCTCTCTCCCCTTCCCCACAGCCATCTCTCTCCCCCTCCCCACAGCCATCTCTCTCCCCCTCTCCTCCCCCGCCAGCCGTCTCTCTCCCCCACCCCCCAGCCGTCTCTCTCCCCCTCTCTCTCCCCCCAGCCGTCTCTCTCCCCCTCCCCCCAGCTTTTTCTCTCCCCCTTCCCTCAGCCTTCTCTCTCCCATTCTCCCCCCAGCCGTCTCTCCCCCTCCCCCCAGGCGTCTATCTCCACCTCAAACGCCCCAGCAGTCTCTCTCCCCCTCACCCCCCCTCCCCCAGCCGTCTCTCTCACCCCCCCCCCACCCCTTGCATATTGTATTCGAGGACTGTGAATACAATATGGCGGCTTTGCACCTCGATCTGTGCATTGTGTATAGAGATGAGCGTTCTGGGTCTTGTAGTTCAGTGTGCTCGCATCCCGATTTTTTACCTCGATATATCGTTTATTCGATATATCGATATTTTAAAAATGTCTATATCGGCATATCGATCTGAAAATTATATCGGGTTTTAGCGATATATCGATATATCGCCGGACCCTACTATCAACCCTCTTTACAATATATTCTGCGAAATGGTTTGAGGTGTCTCAATGACTTGGTAAGGCATGATACCAAATACTGTACAAGAATGATTTGTATTATTATGATGACCTTAAGTGGTAGTGATGAATTAAGCCAGTTTCAAGTTATCAGGAGTTTACTGTATGTAATGTACTGCCAAGGCGAAAGGCGCTGTACAAGTGTAATTTTGTTGTTGTATATAACCTGGATATTGGGTTCAAGGTGGAAAGATCACTGTTTCAAGAAGCCTTGTAAGGGCACAGGAATTTAACTCTGGGAGCTTGGCTGCTGTTTCATAGTGTGTGTCTGGCAGGCTGTTGGCTTTGAAAACCTGAAACCATTCGGGAGGGAGGGAGCGCAAAAAATAGAGGTGGAAGATTTACAATGAATTGTTTTATTTTGTCTCTCTCTCAGAGTCTGTCAACCGTTTGTCAACGTGGAGCACAGAGGAACATGTCAGAGAGTGTGTTCCTGTTACTTGCAGCTGTGTCAATGCTCTAGTGCTTTGTGCAAGGGTTGCCAGAAATTAAAACACAGTACAGTACACATGTAGCCCAAAAGTAGCCCAATATTATGCATTGCCGAAGATATATATCACGGTACTGTACTGTATTATATTTGAGACGTCTCGAAGACATGATATGTTGCTGTACCAAATGCAAGGATTATTATTAGTATTATTGCTGTATTATTAGTACTGGTCCTGTATATGGGGAGCAGAGCGGCTGATTTAGGTTTACTGCTTTTGAAACTTTGTTAGGATAGTTCGTCCTTTAAAGAGAAGGGGGGGGAAAAAATACTTTTGCAGGTTTAAATTTGAAAATAAAATAAAAATGAGGCACCCGCCCAAAGCCATTTCACACACAGTCCAGCGCAATAAAAACCCGCCCAATTGGGCGTGAAACCCGCCAGTCGTGGGCCCCCCTCGGCCGGGCCCCACCTACGTGCGCTGTCGTGAACAGCTAGTGGATGGCGGCGTGGGGAGGATGACGCAAGCGCGTAGGCAGCCGTGCGTGTGTCAAGGAAGGCTATAAAAGCTGTCGGCTGGCGCTCTCACCTCGCAGACGGAGCTGATAGGATTTTCGGACGAGTCTTGAGGTCAAGGAACCACAGCCATCGATTCCCACAGGTATACGCTTCCCTTCGACTGGTAGCCGCTTGTGAGGTGACCGGCGCCCACAGCCCCGAGAGCGGAGCCGCGGGCGTCCCGGGTCACTCCGGAGAGGCAGAGAGGGTGAGGCTGGCGGCGGGGCCTGTTATTTTAGGCCTCACTGTAGGAGGCTTTTCGTCTGACGATCAGTCACTTGAGAGCCGCCAGGGCGCAACATGTCTGCCTCTCATTGTTTTACACACACAAGAGGAAAACCTCCTAGAATAATAATGACATTAATAATCCTCGCATCCGCCGTAGCGCCTTGTGTGATTAAAATGGCTCAAAGTCTACAGGAGAGATTGAGGTCTGACAGTGTATTTTGTGGCTGACGTGTAGAATAGGAAAGGAATTTCCTGGAAGAGATTGTAGCCAGGTTGTGTTTTTTTTTGGTGCTGGAGTTAATAATAATAATAATAATAATCCTTGCATTTGATATTGTGCCTGATCAGTTTGCTGAGATGTCTCTAAAGTGCTTCACAGAATATTATATGAAGTGAATTGACTGTATTTTGTGAAATGTGCCATCTGATTGTGCCCAGCAGTGTCCCACAAACAGTGTGGGTTGAGTGACCAAATTATTAATGGTGGGGGGTGGTGGGGGGGCCTTTGTTCCATGATTGAGGCATTCATTTGACAGATTGTTTGGACCATGGAAGCCAGGGAGGAGCAGACTGCCACTGGTGCCTTGTTGGCACTTGGGATTCAGTCATGGGAAGAAAATAATAATAATAATCCTTGCACGTGGAAAGTCTGTGGGTGAATATTTTTAGGCATAGTCTGCTTAATCCGAAATGCACCTTGTAAGGACACAGGAATTTAACTCTGGGAGCTTGGCTGCTGTAAACTTCTTGTAAAGCAAGTGAGCTGTATATTGTGTGGATGTGTGTGTGAGTACGCCTCAAAACTCTGGAACACTTTCTCTGTTCCTCTGCCTTGTCTTCTTCCTTCCTCATTTTTGGCTTGTGTCTGAAAAACGTTCTCGTTGCCAGTCCCCTCCCCCTGGCTTGGCTCTGGCACTGTGAAACGCTCTGGGATGTTATCCTGTGTGATGGGCGCTAGATAAGTTCTTGTTGTGAGTGAGGGGAATTTGAGATGTTGGTACCAGTTGATGCTAGGTGTCAATTTCTCCAATGTTATTGCCGCCTCATCATTATTGAGAAACCCACGTGCATTGAAAATTAGTGTTTTTTTAAAATCTGACAGCCAGCTCTAAATTGAAGAGGTAGTTCGTTCTCTGGCATGAAAGGCGCTATACAAATATAATGTTGTTGTTGTTAAGTTTGAGCAGATTGACCTTATGCTTGCATATTTCTGAAGGGCATTTGACAGTTGCCTGACTTTGTATTCTGAGCAATGAATATTCCTGGATCTTTGCAGGTCTCTGCGTCCATGGCTTTTAGTTTGTTTTGTTGTCTGAACTTGAGCTGATGTTGCAGCTAGCTCACTTAATGTTTTCAAAATGCAAAATATTGCAGATGCTGGAAGTCTAAAACAAAAACAGAAATTGTTGGGAACACCCAGCAGGTCGGGCAGCATCTATGGAGAAAGGAAAGCGAGTCAACGTTTTGGGTCCACAACCCTTTATCAGAACTGATCAACTGATAGTTTGATGTTGGAAGTTTTAGTTACCAGGTAACTCATCTGGGCTGATCTATATGGGTGGCAATATTCCAAGTTTTATTCTCAGTCCGTGCTAAAATTCCTATCCCAGTAAGAGCACCAAACAGTGCTTCAGATTATAGAGAGAAACATCGGCCATGGCAACTGCACCCAGAGACGCAGTATATCTTGATCTCATTGCGATGCCCAACATTCTCAAATACAGGAACCACAGTTAACCCATGTAACATTAGTGAAATCTGAGCAAGGATGGGAGCAAAATGTCTGATTTTTAGGAACATTCTCTGACCTGATACAATCCCTCCTCCACCACAAACATTCTGATAGTTTGTGCATCAATATGTTTGCAGTTGTTGTGAGATTGCGTTATGGTGGACACTAAAGATCACAAGGCACCCCGTGAAAGAGAAGAGGATTTTTCCTGGTGTCCTAGTCAACAATCCCCCCCATGTAATATATTGGTCAAAATTAACCTGTCCACTCCCTCCGTTCAATGGGCTGTGGCCAAGTCAATGTTGCCCGCCCTAGCATCGGTGGGCGAGCCATCAGCCACTCTGCCCCTGACCTTGAATTCCATCCCGCAATCCCTCCACCTCACCCCCTCGGTAGCCTCCTTCATGTCTGGCCTCAAGAAACCCTCTTCAACGGTTCCTTTGGTCACCCCCCTTCCCTCACTGATGCTAATCCCTGCTCGGGTCCGAAACACTAACTGTACATTGCCTTGGCATGTCTTCCAGACCTGAAAAACACTATGTAATTTTGTTGTTGGTCATTTTGTTTCATGGCAGTTTGTTGGACATTGCTGTATACAATTTCCCTGCTGTGTTCACCTACAAATACAATCACTTCACAGAAAATCCCGTGAAGAGCTTTGGGATGCTCTTGTGTTAATTAAATGCAAAGATCATTAAAGCGGAGCAGCTCTGAACTCTTGAAACACATTAATGTTTTAAGTTATTTGTAGTTCTATGTAGGAATTTGATATATATACAAGTTCAGCCTGATTTTTCCAATGTTTATCAGCACATTTCCTGTAATGTGTTTGGTGTAAAATCTAACCAGGAAGAAGTACTAAAAGTCAAGAAAATTTGAATCTTCCCTTTTCGCCTTGGGACATCGTCCTGATGTGGAAAGCGCTGTACAAATGTAATTTTTGTTGTTGTTTGTCCAACCTCGAATTGTGTCATTGATATTTTCAGTATAGAGAATGGTCTTCATTGAAAAGTGAGGACTCAGCCGTAGGAAGTAATTTTAAGTTATGGGCAGTGCTGTGCATTCATCACAAATGAGGTGAACACTAGTGCCTTGAGGGCCTTATAGGTGACAATACAAAGAAGGGTGGATGTGCAGAGGTCTGAAGGAAGCTTGCATGTTCAGCACGCTTTCAAGAATAAAATGCCTTATTGGAGAGTTAATGAGGGGAGTGGCATGAATGGAATTTCCAGAATCATGCTTCTTGGCAGAAGGAAGAGGTTTTATAAGTAAATGCCAATGTCAGGTAAATTGTGCTGTTCACAATTACCTAGAAATATTTCTGACATAAGGTCATGGAAACGTTGACTCACTTTCCTTTCTCTATAGATGCTTCCTGACCTGCTGAGTGCTCTCAGTGATTTCTGTTTTTGTACCTAGAAATATTTCCCTGGTTTTACCCACACCACCAACACTATGTTACACTTGTGTTCAGCTGTTTCTCTTTAAGCAAATTGAATGTTTCTAAATTGTGTTGTGGCTTTTCCGCTTTAACAGCACATGATGGCTGTCACTGAAACCAAAGTTTAGAGGATAGTTCTAAGGATAGTAATGCCAGGGGTTCTAATGGTATGTAGTGAGTAACTCCCCAGGTTGAGGGGAAGGTGCTGAGCTGCAGTCATTTATTTCAGCTCTGTTGCTGAGTTAATGCATCTTCTCTTCCTGTAGATAACTGACTGGTAAAAGTTACTCAACATAAATTTCACCCACAGGTTATAGTCAATCCACTTTACAATATATTCAATGAAGTGCTTTAAGATGTCTCAACAACTTAATAAGGTTGTTATTAGCTGTAGCTCAGTGATTAGAGCACTCCCCTTACAAGCGAGAGACCTGGGTTTGATTCCAGGCAGGGTGAAACATTGGGCAAATTTTCTTACTCCACATTTCTAATAATAATCCCTCAAAAAAATAATAAATGGATGATTTCATTCCATGACTGTTTGTAGGACACTGCTGTGCGCAATTGGCTGCCACGTTTCACCCACATATATACAGTCAATTCACTTTACAGTATATTCTGTGAAGCTCTTTGAGACATGTATAAGATGTGAAAAGCTCTATATAAAATGCAAGGATTATTATAATAAAGTGCTGTATCAAATGCAAGCATTATTATTTTACTATTGTTGAATGCTATGAAATGCAGTTCATCGGCGGTCAAACTCAGTGGTCCTAGACTTTCAAGATTAATCAAAAATGTACTAAGGAAACCTAAGAGGTATTTCTCTGTGATGAAAAGCTTTCTATATGAAAGGTACTATGTAAGTGTCAGTTTTGTGGAAGCATTTTGAGACCTGGAGTGGTGTGAAAAGATATGGTTGAGTTTACTTTAAAAGAATAACTTAACCCAATTTAACAAAATTGCATTTGTTAAATTGACCATCTCCCTTTTCAGTGTGGTTCTGCTTGTATTCTGAAGACTTGAGAGTTGAGGGTGTGACCGCCTGCTAATCATGTGTGGCAAGTCTCCTTATCTCTTGAATGTGTTATGTTTTCTAGAGAAGGCCCAAGATGAATGCATTGGGAGATCAGTGCGAGGGTCAAAGCATCCAACCCAAGGATTCCTTGACGAGCTGTCTGCAGGCCCGCCGTGACCTGGAGTTGGCCATTACCAGTATCATGCAAGCTGAGCAAGAGATCAAAACAAACACACAGGAGGTAACAATTATAAGCAAAATGATACCAGGGGTGAAGGACTTCAGTGATGTGGAGAGACTAGAAAAGCTGGGATTGTTCTCAGAGCAGAGAAAGTTAAGGGAAGATTCATGCAAAATTATGAGGGGTTTTGATAAATAAATAAGGAGAAATTGTTTTTACTCGTGGGTTGGTAATTAATTAACAGGTTTAAGATAATTGTAAAATGTCCAGAGGGAAAAAATAATGTTTACACAGATCTGGAAACACCGCCTGAAATGGTTATCGAAGCAAATCACGCCTGAAGATCTTTCTCTTCATCTGCGCTTACGCTAACCTCACCCTCCCGTTGGCTTGGCCTCGGGCTACACCATTGTGAGGCCATCTGAGACGTGTCAGGCACCTAGCTGACCAAACTGAAACCAAGAGGCTGTATAAAAGCCCTGGGATAGGAGGTTACTCGGGCTTAGTTTCTTTTTCTTGTGTTGCAGGTAAAGTCTCAGATTCACAGTTGTATCAGCCGTCACATGGAGTGCCTGCGCAGTAGGGAAGTGTGGCTCCTGGAGCAGATCGACCTCCTGAAACATCTCAAGGAGGAATCCCTGCAGCAACAGCTCCAGCAGCTGTACTGGGTAAGGCTTCAGACAGCCCCATCACCCCAATCTACAGGAGGTTTGGGTGAGGCTTTCAAACCAGTGGTGGCTAAGCTTCATGGTTGGCCAACACTATTAATTATTTTGATTGAATATTTCTTGACTTATAATGCACATCAAGAAAATTGATTGTGGAATCCTGTAGTGTATTGGTTAGAGCACTTGCCTCACAAGCTAGACTACCCAGATTCGATACCTTGATTCGGGGCAAAACTGTTAGCAAGTTTCCTTCCTCCACAACACCTCTGTTCACCTAGGAACAGCCAATTACAAGATATTTCCAGGTGGAAATATCTTGTGTCACCTTGAAGCCCTGCCCTTGGTTGTGACCTGTTCCTAATGTTAATTTCATGTTTTGTTTTTAAATAACCTATGAAAATGTAATGCTCACTTTAACAATACTCCTAGTTTCCTTTGCGTTGCGGTGAGTTGAGGGTAATAGATCTGAAATCTAACGTCATAACATTTATCTTTTGAGTATTCAAAATTTACAATGGCTTTTAAAAGAAGCTAGGCACTTGTAATACTTTTTTCCCCCCCCCATGTTTTTATTACTGTGAAAGGGAATTAGTGGAATCTTGTCATCCATTGGTTACAACTTGGTTTAAGTGCTCCGCGATGCTACCCCACATGAAGGGCAGTATATAAATGCAAGTTGTTGTTGTACAGCTTCAAATCCGCTTTGTCTGTTATGACTCGGTCTCTTTATGATGAATTGTTCTTTGTTCGTATTTGTGTTGGGTGGATCCACTGAGTGTCTTATTTTCTTTCCTCAGTTGCTTGGTCAGTTCAATTGCCTTATTCATCAACTGGAACATCCCCAGAATAACCTGATGGTCAGTCAGATTACAGCCTGCCTGGACAGGTAATCTACTTCGCGTTGTTATAACATTGGGCTATGATGGAATGGTTTCCAACAATTGCATTTTACAGATATTTAGCAACAATTATGTAAAACGTTTTTTTTTGCATTTGAGTAGATTGGTATGTTATATCTGGTCTGTTGCTTACTCTTTCTTCATATATCTCCCTACTTGGAGGATGTTTAAGAGGTGACCTGATAGAGATTTTGTAGGGTTTTTGGCAAGTATGATACAATAAAAATTTAAATTTATACAGTGCCTTTCACATTGGGAGGATGTCCCAAAGTGCTCGACAGTGCTGGCTGGGCAACCAAGCTGAGAATGTTAGTGATGGGAAATGGCAATAATCACGAAAGGGCTCAAAGTTAAGATCACAAAAGGCGAGATTAGGAAACACTTATGTATACAGAGGTCAGTGGGAATGTGGCATTCTCTGCAGAGACCCATCAAACCATATAAAATTGTTAGATCTTGAAAAGGAGAAATATTAAAGTTTAAGGGTAGCAAGTGAGAGAATGGAGTTGAATATGAGATGATCCATGTGAAAGAGGTGAAGGACTTCAATGATGTGGAGAGACTAGAAAAGCTGGGATTGTTCTCAGCAGAGAAAGTTAAGGGACTGCAGATTTGCTGCGAGGGTCTCTACATTTTATATTTTATATGTATGCTTCATATAAGCAGCCTCTTGGTGTAGAGGGATGGGTGGGAAATACATAGCTGTAACACAAGTGGGTAATTTTGTCATTATTACTAAAATGTGAAGTGGACAGCAACTTACCCAAGCGTTTATTGTATTTCAGACTCAATAGTCTGACCCTGAAGCCAGAGGAATGCCCAACCCTAAATTTTGAAGCAGATGTCCGTTCCCTCCGTCAAGCCATAACCACCTTTGGGACCATCAGAACCCTGGTAAGAGTCTTTCAATAAAGAAATATTATAAGGCAATTCAAAGAACCGATCTGTCTTTTTACCATGTGTGAAAGAGGATTGACTAGATATCTATCTACTCATCCCATATATCATTGCACAATCCCTTCGCCTTGTTTCCGTCAAGATTCATCTCAACACACTGCTCATCATTTGTCACCCTCTTACCTGCCCTTCACCTTTTCTGATCCAGCTAAGTTGCAAATGCTTGACTGTCTACTGCCTTGGATATCCTCCCGATGTGAAAGGTGCTATACAAATGTTACTTTTTGTTGTCTGTGTGAGCTGGGGTGAGGAATCCGGTTGTGAGCTGGGGCGAAGTGTGTGAGGAGTCATCTGGGTGTGAGATGGTGTGATGAACGCCCACCTCTTGCCCTGAGTAATCCTGAGTAATCATGGGATTCACTTGAGTCCCAAATGAATCAACGAAAGAGCTTTCACCTTCCATTGTTTGCAGAATTACCTCTATCAATAACTAGTTTGTCTCATGCCGAAAGGAAAGCTTTGGGGTTGCAGATTGAATTAGTCATTTAAAACCATTGAATTTGGCCTCACCTGACTTTCACAGATATGGACTTCAGTAAGGTTCTCTGGATCTGGGAACATAGACTAGTTGGGAAGGAGGCAATTCAGCCCATTGTGTTGTACTAATGCTACATTGCCTTTAATTCACTCTTCCCAGCTTATCACCCTGAATGTTTTAAACAAGTTTTTAACCTTGTCCCGTTTCCTTTTGAAGTG
This sequence comes from Hydrolagus colliei, assembly GCA_035084275.1. NCBI lineage: Eukaryota > Metazoa > Chordata > Chondrichthyes > Chimaeriformes > Chimaeridae > Hydrolagus > Hydrolagus colliei. Next base: position 18,121,757 of record CM068748.1, read on the forward strand.
GGAATCCTAATTGATTTTTCCACTCACAAACATTGATCTGATATTGGAAGCCAGGCAAAGCAGCCTCAGATCCAGTAAATGCTGGCATCCCAAAATGTGGGACTAACTGAGTGAGACTGTTAATGATATTGAATGGTATGAATCAAGCAGCTCGAGACATGTTTTTCTTGTCTTTAGGGATTAGAGTCTGGAAATATCCGCTCCCCAAGTGCAGCAGGAGAATTCAATAACTGCTTTCTCACCTCCCTGTCACAGGTAAGGAAGTTTTTGTATTCTCAAAATTGACACCATGGTTTCAGTTCTGGGGAGAGCTAATTTTTATTGTCTGTAATAATCCTTACATTTGATATAGTGCCTTATCACGTCGCTGAAATGTCTCAGGGCTTCACAGAATACATTATAAATTGGATTGGCTATTTTGTGAGTGAAATTTAGCAGCCAATTGTCCACAATAAAGTCCCACAAACAGTTGGGGATTGAGTGACCAAAAGCGATTTGCCGTCCGGGTTCCTACCTCCTGCTGGGTAAACAGAGGCATGCGGAGTAGAGAAACATGCCTGAGGTCTTGCCTGCCCAGGGAAAGTGCAGAGGAAAGGTGTTGGGAAAGGCCTGTCAGCTGTGTACCAATGCTGGGGAAGCAGCTGTAGTGTGGTTTTGCTCTCTTGCTCAATTTTCAATGCTTCCTTTTTTTTATTCCTGCAGCGAACTTCACCTGGTGGGAAGGGATGTCCACTGTCTGACTGGCTGCTCAATAGCAAGCCTGGCAACAGCCCCCTCACCCTGAGGAACCCAGACCTCAGTCTGCAGGATTGTATACTGAAGCATTCCAGCCAGGTGAGTACATACCATTCTCAAGGACTCGGCTTGATTTTCAGCACTCCCATTACTGTAACATTCTGTGTTTATTGTAGTGTTATCCCATAGTCCCTTCACCTAACCCCCCTCCTTGTATGGGCTGAGGGATCTGTCCCATCTAAAGCATACCGAATGAACTAGTATTTCAAGAGGATTCCCAACATTTCCGGTATTTACAAATTACTAACAAATAGCTATGCTACAGATTTTACAAGGCAAGCTTGTCCAGACAAAATGCTCAGTTGCATTTTGCTCTGTCTTTAGCATTCAATATTTAACAACCAACACTGGGATGGAATTGGCAGATACAAAATATATTAGTAGTTTCAGCAGTTTTACCTTAAAAAAAATTAGGCATCCAGGTATCTGACACATGTGGAAACCCATCACTGTGCTTAAGATTATCCAAACTAAACTGAGAATTCCATGGATCCAACCATCATATGGAAATTCCAGAGATAGATTGTTGGAATGGAATGCGCAACTCTCTCCCTGGAAGGACGCATCCTGCTTACCTAATACAGGAGAGTATTTACATGTTTGCAAGAGCCAAGGTTTGGGGACCAGAGAGTTTTTGTTAGGGTAACTGCTGGATCTAACCAGCTAAAACCATACAACGTGCAATTGAGAGCCCTGTCTGGTAAGCTTTCCTGCTGCTTGTCCAGCTAGGACCACCCTACCCATTAAGGCTTTGGCTTGCAGGGTTTTAAATTCTATGTGTGGTGGGTTCACTTGTAGGAGTTTGTGCTGAGGTCTGTTGTGCTTCTGTTAAGAATGCCCATCTGAAAATGACTGAAGCTTTTCAATTGACTTTAGGGGCTCTCAACAGAGCCGGACTACTTCAAATTGCAGGCTTGGGGGCATCGGCAAAGCCTTGAGCACTGGCTGCTTCCCAGTCGACAGAAGAGTGGCCCAACTGAGAGCAGTGGTGCTCCACAACACACCAAGCTCACCCCGACCTGCACTCAGACTCCGAAAGACGTGGATCACTTCAGAATGCAGGCCTGGGGGTATCGACAGGGCCTGGAGCACTGGCTGCTGCCCAACAAGCAGAAGAGTGGCCTGACTGAGAACACCACTGCTCACCAAAAGTCCAAGCCTGCTCCAAGCTCTCCACAGGGTGTGAAAGAGGTCGACTTCAGAATGCAGGCCTGGGGGCATCGACAGGGTCTGGAGCACTGGCTGCTGCCCAGCAAGCAGACGGCTGAAAGCACCAACTTGTGCACTGCCGTTCGCCATCACAGTGGGTCCTCATCCATCAGCTGCTCCACCTTTGAGGTGCTGGACGAGTTGGATATGGAGGTTTTGGAGCAGGAGGAAGTGGAAACCAAGGCCACTGAAGAGCTGAGCCCAAGCTCCGGGAAAGCGAGTCCCGTTGAGGACAAGTGGAAATCTGTAACTAAGCCTTTCACCGAGAAGTACAGCACTAGCGACTGGCTTGTGAAGAATGAATCTTGCGGAAGCTGCTGCGGAGCTCAGACCAAACCAATCGAGATCGAGAACCTGAGCGCATTGAAGTGTTTGAGTGAGCACCTCGGTACCAAAAAGTCACCTAGCGACGCCTGGCTTGCTCAGCAGCCGCCCATCCGAGTGGAGAATGCCTGTAAAGCCAACGAGCCCTGCAACAGTTTCTCAGAGTGCGTGTGCGGCCAGAGTTGTGTGAAGGAGGCAATCAACGAGTGGCTCCTGAAACAAGCCGGGAAGGATAAGAACGGCGTCGAGACCGGCCAACCCAGCAAGAGCAACACCGAACAACTGAGGGAGGAGTTGGACAAGTGGTTGCACCCCAATTCCAGATCCTTTCAAGAAATCCAAATGACCAGAAGTCAGGAGCTTCCAGAGTCTCCTCCAGTCAAGAATCCAATGAAAACCAGTAGCAAAGAACTCTCGGCCTGGCTCGCACCAAGTCACTCCCCTGTCACTAAGAATGCAAACACTCCTGTCGACAGTCCCATGAAGCTCGATAGGCTGCCGACCTCCACAAACCTCAGTGAAAGCCCACAGAAAGAAGCCATATCCGAAGTAGAGAACAAATTTCTGCTCCTCAAGAAAGCACAGGTTAGTCAGGTTCTGACAGATGTACAGATCATACTTACTCAATATATAATATTCATAATAATAATCCTTGCATTAGCTATAGTACCCTAAAGTTTATTCATGGGATATACTGTAAAACTGAGTAACTGTGTTTACTGTCAGCCAAATGAGCAGGAAGCAAACAAATTGGCTTTTCTTCTACTGTATGACGTGATGATATCTTGTTGCTTTCTGAAGCTAAACTGCTCTAAAATTACAGTAGGAGTTTAGTGAACCATAAACCTGAAGGTTGTGTCATTGGGATCAGCTACCTTTCATCTCAAAGGTTGCCAGCCGGGTAGAGATCATCATTAACACCCACTTGCTTGATGTCTTCCCAGCGGGCTGTGGCTGCCGTGAATTGGGAAATTGTTGGCATTGTTAGGATACTTCCTGTTCGAGTGAAAAAGTTACACAAAGATGGATGGATTGAGTCTGTTATATTCTGTTATCCCTTCAGACCACATGGTCACAATTTCTAAACCTGGTCTGTGCTGAAACAGCTAATCTCAGAACTGTGAACCTCAGTGTAGAGAACATTTTAGCCAGGGTTCTGCCTCATAGCTTTATTACCTGCTCATAGTTTTATTACCTGCTCTTATTGTCAGGATTCCAAGTCAATCCAGGTTTCAAAATCATTTTTGTCCACTTAAAAGACAGTGAAATAACCCTGACCAAGTATATCGAGGATAGGGTTCCTGAAATAAAATTAATGATCCTTGCACTGAAATGGACTATTTTGGTAAGCAAATGTGTTTTATTAAATGAAGTTCTTTTTAAAAAAAAATCTGTTTTTAGTGACTTGTTTCTCATTTGTTTTAACACAGGAGAACAGTGTGTCCGATATGTCTAGTATTCTTTCCAGCTTGAAGCTATCTGTTGATCGTGAGAAGAATCCTCTAAAGGTCAGTCTCTGTCTGGTTTGTCCTTCTGAGTGGTGCTATCAGTGAGGTAGTGTTTAGGGTAGGGGTATATCTATAGGACTGCATGCCTCACTAATGTGTCTTTGCTTTGTAACATGATACTTTCTTACCTCAAAAAATAAAATGTGTCGACTCAATTCCATAGTGGCTGTCTGTCAAGTTATGTACAGTACAAACCTGTTTGTCCAGCACCTGATGAACTGTAACTTCTGTGTAACCGGCATCGGAAAAAAAAGGTCCGCATTCGATTAACCAGAATTTATCCGGAGAAATGCATTTTTATTTTTATTTTGCATTTTCGGCCGAATATGTAGCACACGCTTTAACCGGCATTGGCCAGGTCCCGAGAGTGCTGGATAAATGGGCTTTTATTGTACAATACACTTTAACCTGCTTGAAAGAGGTGAGGGAGCAAGTCAGGGGGACTCTGAGATGGAAGGCCTGATTACTGATGTCACTTTCAGCATGTACCATGCACATGAAACTATTATAAAAATGGCTTTTGTGGAAGTGACATCAAATGAACTGGAGTGACCCATCCACCCCAGAATCCTCACCTTAAACTGCTCAAGTTGTCAATTGCTCTCTGTGTAGAAATGCTTTCTGGCGTCTGACCTAAAATTGAATCAATGCCCTCTTGTTTTGCTGCCTTGCTCGATCTGCAGGTATTGGACTGGGTTTACTCTTCCCTATTTGTGAGGTATACACCTACCCTCCGAGGAGTTGAGGAAATTTCCTGCAGCTTCTTTAAATGTGTGCTGTGTCCAGCAAGTCATTGTGTAAAATGCGGCTTCTGAGGCTACTGACACATCTCTGATCCATGAATGGTTTCTTTCCTCCATTTAGGATCTATCCAACCCGTCTAAAGAGAGAATTCTGTTTGCTCACTTTAAGCTGCCCTTTGATCCAGAGAAGTGGTTGTACAGAGGTCCTCACAGGGTTAGTTTTATGGTTACTATATAGCACCTGACTACACACAAATGTGAAACATTACTGGTGGGATTTATACTGGCTGCCCTGACCTGTACTTGTGGGGTGAGGGTGAGTAATAATAATAATATTTCTTGCATTTTATATAGCACCTTATCAGCCAATAATGCACAGTGTCCACAAAACAGTGTATATTGAGTGACCAATTTTGTGGAGAAGCCACTTCCTGACTGAGACACTTTGCCGTGATTGCCTAATAGTCATTACTCTAGTTAGTAATTCTCTGAAGCACATTGAAATGGCCTTCAAAACAAAAAAGTCACTTAATCCACAACTGTTTGTGGGGCACTGCTGTGCACAGTTGGCTGCCGAGTTTCACCCACAAAATGCAGTTAATACAGCATCTTGGGCAGGGGTCCTCCTGACGTGAAAGGCGCTAAACAAATGCAGTTGTCGTTGTAAACAGATGGATTATTGTAAGATTGCAATAAAATTACACATAGTGCCTTTCACTTCAGGATGATAGACAGTCACTGCTTCAGACCTGAGTTCAGAACAGGGGGTGGGGGAATTAGGATAAGGGTTTGGATGAGTGTGATACCTATTGAAAGGAGTGTCTCCTCTCCTGGTGTCCAAGAAAATGATCCCTCAAATAAAATTGCTCATCGACTTATGGGACATACCTATAAACAAATTGGCTGCTACATTCACCTATAGAATAGTCTATTTATGATAGATCCAGTGAAGCACTTTAAGATATCCTCTTGACATGATGGGTATTGGGTACATAATCAAATGCATGTTTTTAATCAATGACTGTTCATATATAGATTGAACAAGGTCCAAATGGAACATTCATCCCTAAGGCTGACAATCTCTATTGATTGGGAGCAGCACTGGACAGATTCCCAAAAGGTATCTATTATGCAATACTCATATCCAAGGGTGTGTGTACAGGTGGGGAATGTTGATCATGTGCTGAAGTACTGTGGCTTTGGGGTTGAGCTACTGGCAGGAATCAAACCATTTATAAATTGTTAGCAAATGTCTACCTGTTTACATATAGTTATCAAATGCCCTGACTAAGAGTTCATTGGGCTGCCAGTTCTTGTTTTAATGTGTCAGCTTTTTCTGCAGCAGAACACAGCTTGCACCTAATAGTTTAACCTCTGGGTGTGGGGATGATATAAGCAAGGTCTCCCTGGAGTTCAATTGGCTGAAGGTCACAGGCTTGGCAACGCAATGTCAGAATCATGCAAGCCTCTGTGACAATTTCCAGTCCAGTTCTTGAGACAGGTGGAACTGCAATATTCCAGGTTCCTACTGATGTCAGCATGGCCAGCCTGGCTCATGGGCAGACCTTTGAAGGGAAAAACAGTCATCCCACTCTGCTCATGTTAACCCTGCAAGCCCAAAACCTGCCTAGTAAGGTGGGCATGGCAAGACAACAATATCACCTAATAGTTTGTGCCTTTAACGTAATAATTTGATTTTCTATTCCTTTATAGTTGGAGCCACCAGTGGATAAATTGGTTGACCTGACTTTATTCTGGAGCTGTTTCAGACGCCCACGTAACCTTTTCTGATAAGATTCTGCTAAATCAATGTTTTGCTTCTGCTGTGAAGCTAGTCTGTATTCAAATCACCTTGGGTGCATTTAAAGTCTGTGCTGTGAAACTGGAGTCATTGCAATGGAATCCAATATTCAAATGACATCTCTTCCCCCCTCATCCTTCGTCCCACTACTACCCTCCCAAAAGCAAGATTGATACTCTTAAATGTCTGATCCCATTGCACACACTGTCCTCACTGGGACAATAGTTTACCACTAAACCACTATCAGTCAACACTTACTCTGATTTCAGTGATTATTAATTCATGGAAAAACTCACTGTCGGTTTGGGAGTCTTTGCAGCCTCTTGTGCAGTTTCTGTCTGAGGCTGTTCAGGCTCCCAAGTGCAGAAAACAATGCTTTAGTCTGTTCCAACACAGCATACCTGTACATAGTGCCTCACAAGACCCATATTGGGAAGTTGTTTTGGATTATCCCACTTGGGGTAGAAAAGTAAAAGGATAATCATAAATAATAAATACCAGTAAGTGTTCACACTTCAGTCTTTTATTTGTACCGTGTGGACTGTCAGCCCCTTTTACATGCTTGAATCCTTTCTTTCACTGGGTGTTTATAGGAATGGCTCCCATCCTGATGTTTGGAGGTTCAGCTGTCATTCTGCTGTTATAATACATAACTTACCAGCCTGTGTCAGAATCAATCTGAAAAGTCTTCAACACTGAACAGAGCTGTGACATATATTTTAATTATATTGCAGCTCATTATGTCTGCAGAAGTGCACCTAAAATATTATGTTCTAGTTTAAAGTTCTTTAAGGTTTCATTCCTTAAAACTGCTAGACACTGAATTTCCACAGAAGTCATGAATACAGTCTGGGTTAAACTGGGTGTTAACAACAACAAAATTACACTTGTATAGTGCCTTTCCTGTCAGGAGGAAGTCCCAAGGCGCTGACATCGCTTGTTAGCACACAGAACGGCTTAATGGTTGGAAATTTCCTACATAATTGCTAGACAAAAGACCAAGGTCTATTCTGGTAGTCGCATGAACATGGCCATGTGTTAATTAAATGATTACCAGTAAAATGAAGTGATAATCTATCCTGAGCTAGCCGATCTTAAAACTCACTGAGGGCCATGATTTCTTTCAACTTAAATATTGCTTTAAAGCTAATTTTTGCTTTTGAAATTCTTATAGAACTTCTCTTCCAGTAACCCCTGAATGATCCCACCTCACAGCAGGTTAATTCACTTTTATTGACTTGTTTTGATGAAACATGCTTCCTGTCTTGCACTTTTAAATGTATCCTGGGATGTCTTCATTCTCGCTGCAGCAAAGTTGTCCTGTTGGAAGCCTGTAAGTGTTACTGTGGTCTCCAGCAGCATATATTCAGCTGAATATGCCAGATTGTCAGTCATTGTAACTGGTCATTATACCAGTGATTTTGTGTGTAACTGAGTAATAGTTAGAACCAAGCTAGATCAGTCAGGTCAAGCTCTGAATTACTGTTGGTGCTTAAGTCCTTTCTTAATGCTCATAACAGCCTTGAAAATTCTGTATCAAAAACTAGTCTGAGCTAACAATCCTGTAATCAAATTGAAATGCCACTTTGACAGCACACACAAAGCCACTGACACATAGACCATTCCCATATAGATTAATAAAACATTCAGTTCACTATAGCAGTTAACATTATATAAAGTTGTGATCCATGATCAGTGTTGTGTGTGTGTGTGTTTGGGGGGGGGGGGGGGGGGGAGAGAGACAATGCTGACTTCAGTGTACATTTATTCAGTTACTTAATGATCTGTAATAATTATTATAATAATCTGATAATTAATTTAACCAATTATTACTTGTCTCAGACTGAAGTAAATCAAGTTACAATGACTGTCCTTTGCTCTGTTCTGTATTAAGCTGCCAGGAAACTGCATATTTAACCAGCCTTGTTTAGGGAGATTGATTTCATTGTGAATTCAAATGTGTAATCTCAATAAACTGCTGCAATACTAATACAGTATTGTCCATGTTACTGCACTAACATTCAAATGTGAAATGCACCTGGTCCCAAAAACTCATGTGGGAGTGATGAAAAATTCTTATGTTAAACCATCTCCACTATCAGCAGTTTGTGTACATTAATGGATTACAGTATCAGGAATGGTACCAGTTCTATTGTGGATATATGCAGATATCCAGCCACGATGTGTAAGATAACCAATTTACCCTAACTAGTGCTCATTCCTGTGATAAAATTATCTAGTACAGCAAATTAAAGCAAAACATACAACAGCTGCCCCCAAAGCTCAGTGCATCATGAGACACTTCTGGTTCAACAGCAGTTTAGGATTTTGCCAATACTCCAGCCCTGGAGATTGTGGGCATATATACTGAAAAACAACCTATATATAATATAATCTGTATTTATATAGCACCCTCCATGCGGGGTAGCATATCACTGTGTTTAGAATTACTTTAGTGTTAAACCTCAGGTTTTTGGTATTTAAACTGAGGCATAAAATGTTGAGCAAAAGATGGCAAATTTTGGCTGTTTCAGGAACAAGGCCCAATGTGTTTTTTCTTCCTCATCACTGGATTTATCAGGCTGGTTTGATAACCAGACTAGTTCCTCAAACTATTTTGCACCCCCCACCCTCCCCCACCTCACCCACTCTAAACAACACATGTTGACATGCTGATTATAGCTGTTTTAGCCACAAAATGAGAAGCTGCCAGATCAGCAAAGAATGACATTGCAAAACAATTTCACATTCAATTCCTTGTAACTACTGAAGCAACAACTGATTAAAAAGTCCCACCAACCATCATGGATCGAGTGACCAATTTTTTTTCAAGAATTATTACCCCAGAAAGCCCATGGACTAACAACTGGATTCCTACTTACCACTAGAAAAACAGTAAGGTAAGGAATCTTCCAAGGCTTTCCCCCACCTGGGAATTGAACCCGGGTTCTCTATTGCAATGCAAACAGGCTAACAAATACACTGCAGGTCTCCATCCCTGTAAATCAAATAAGACTAGATCAAAATTAGATTGATTAAAAATAAACAAAATCCACCAATACGTTATAAATGAGCGACAAGTTCATTACACAATAAATATTCTCTTTATTCTGTGCTGCTTTGTCCTGTACAGTTTGAGACCAAACAGTTAAGTTAAAAACAAACATTTTTTACAATTCCAAGGGGATGTTATCTTTCCCCTCTCAAATGACCGTTACTATTGAAAATGCTTGTCAGCATTTTCCTTGTTTATTTCCAAGATGCCCCAAGGGGCAACAGATCATGCCACACATCCTGTAATGTTATGCACCAAAACAGTTTGTCAGATAAGTGGGCTTCTCCCTTCATATTGTCCTGATTACGTGATTTATTCCTCCCAAACTTTTTCCTACGTAAAACATTAGTTCCGATAGAAAACACAGCAATCTTCACCAAACCTTGTCTGATTTTTTCAATGTAAATGTAACGTGCACATAATCGCTTCTCATTCGCACAATATTGTACAGTGGTCTTTGTGAAGTATTTCGCTTTATCATAATGTCAAACATCATAAAGAGGACCAGTTTAATTAGGAAGGAACTGATAATCAAGGCTATCAATACCAGAAATTAAACCAGGCTCGATCACAATTTCAAGCACTTACCAGACGAACCTGCTCACAACCAAACCCTCCCTCAGGGAGTTAAGGACCACATTGCAGAGTAAGACTTCTACAGATAGCATTTGATTTTGAGAGAAAGTGGAAAAGTAGCACAAAGACAGACAGGGAAACTGCAGGCTTAAGAAGGCAGGCTTTTCACACAGAGCAGTAGGGAAAGACTTGTCGCCTATGATTTACAAGATTCACAAGTCTTTTTCAAAGTGGGTCCTCTATGGAAGGACATCAGTATCCCATGAGACAGATGTGGAACTACAGTACTTTAACTAGCCTGGAATATGCACGGGGTCTAATCCAGCCATGTCCTTAAGGCCAATTCTGTACACCAGGAGTCATGAGACTTAATTTTATGCTAATTTTCTCTCCTGAACAGCTGATATGCCACCATCTGCATGTGTCAGGAGAAGCATCACAATTCATTTCAAGATATTCTCATCTAACACATCAGGTTTCCACCAGCAAACATCAGATAATGATAAGAGCAGGAAACCTGGTTCATTTTTCTTCTCTGAGCCCAGGGAATACTGGAGTTAATTGCAGTGGTCAACTAACAGCAGAATTGGGATCCGGGTTGCTGACCGACTGACGCATGCCATCTGTGCTCTGTCCCAATGTGTCGCCAGATCATTTCTGTTTGTACAGTTTGTGTTTTCATATCCATTATATTTAAAATTGGAGGAGGGGAGAGGCAGAGGAAACAAATACTTGACATAATCCACATCAAAGCAAAATCCTGACCCATCCACAAATAGAGATGGGGTTTTATTCTGTTAGTTATAACATCTTTTTCTCATTTGATAACAAACGGTCAGTGGATCTTCCAACTTGACTTAATGACCAGATTCATAATAATAATAATTGTTGCATTGGATATTCTGCCTTTTCACATCATTGATACATCTCAAAACACTTCACAAGAGTTACCGTAACGTGGATTGAGTGTGTATTTTGTGAGCAAAACGACAATTAAGATCAGTAGGACAATAAAAGTAATTTAGACCAGATCTCACATGGCCAAACCCCTCACCCACCCTTCCCGCCCCCCAAAAATTGGTCTTTTTGTGGATTAACAGGTCAAACAGGAGGAACATGTTTACTTTCCATGGCTAGAAATTGATGCTATAATAGAAGACAGGATAGCATTAAGGTGTAATATAGCTTCTTATTACTGAGCTCTGAGTTTAATCTGTGATTACTCAGCAAGTAGGTAGACAGCAGGGAAGAACATGAAACCCCAGCACTCATGGTGCTTAGATAGGGCAGAGCATGGCTGGGAAATTTTGGTCAGGGGCAAAACTCTAGTCTAAAAATCTGACCACAGTACACTACAAGGCTACGGCATTAGAGGTAGCTAGTAAGCTGGATGCCCGGTCTAGCAACCTTTAGAGCAATGCTGGCAATCGTTTTGGTCGGCCAAATAAATATTCTTGATTGAACATTTCTTGATTTATGTCATAAAATCGAAATATATTTAATCAAGAAAAACCCCCACTATTCACCACGGACGTACCTAGACGAGCACGAGTGTTCAGGGCAACTTCGCGATGGCCACGCGGGTCATTCCACTTCCTGTGGGTAAAGCTAAGTCCATTACCACAACCAGATTAACATTCTATAACAAACAGTCAAATACTGAGTGTCCATTTTAGGATAGAAAAAAATAAAGGAAAAATGAAATTAGATCAGACTTGACACTGGGAGCTCAGGCCTCATTCACTGGGTTACACATTCAAACACTCCCCTTTGCCTCTTCCTGCATAACACCCACAGCAGTAGATTCAGAGTGAATTTCGCACCGACACACCCTTTATATGGTCCCAGTTGTTGTAGATGGAATACAGCCCAGTTAATGCAAAGCCGATGAATCCTCCTCGAGCTGCCCCACGTAGTCCAGCTGGAATAGAGAGGGAAAATAACAGCGGTTACAGTGGCGTGAACAGTGAAGGCATTCTTCTGCCTCCTGCACCAAGCTCCATGGTTCTATCACCCCCGCCCTCGACAGGCTTCACTTGCTCCCAACCTCCAGAGGATAGAGTTCAAATCCTTGTCCCTGCCTTCAAATCTCTCCATAGCCTTGCACCTTCCTTCCTCTGTCAACTTGTTCACTCCATCAGTTCCCTCTGTAGTTTATATTTCTGACCAAGTGTATATAATGAGACCTCTGCATTACCATTATTCAACTTCTAATGACGTCCTGCCTGAAACATTAACCTGCCTATCAATTTACTGATGAACCTGTTGTCAACCCTAATTATTACTCATGGAAACCGATCCTCTAATTGACTAACAACTGGGTTCCATGAATCCTACTGTAGGTAAGAGCTCTGTCCGGTAAAATGTACATCAGTTACCCCTGGATTTGGTTGATAATGATGGGTTTACAAAGTGAGCAGTGACCCTCAAAAGCCGGGTGCTGTGTCAGCACATTCAGTTCCATCAACACATTCAGCTAATCTGAGGGAACATTCACACTCTCCCTATCTCATCAGTGCAAAAATTTAGAGTAAGGTTGCATAATAAGCTTGCTGGTTGGTTAAGCAATATAAAGCAAACAATCCATGCCACAATCACACTGAGAGCAACAGGCAAACTAATAACATGTAGGTATTGAACGGTGGTAAACAAAGTCATGTAGAAACCAACTTGCTGATAGCACATTCCTGCTCATACACATGTTGCTCTCCTCACTCCCGCAGATAGCTTATCAGTACAGGTGCACGTAGACATTCTTAGAAATATTTGCTGTGACAACAAAAGTACATTTGTCTAGCGCTTTTCACAAAGACATCACCGAGAGGGAGCATGTAGGCAATAATAATAATCCTTGCATTTCATATAGTGCTTTTCACATCTTCTAGATGTCTCAAAGCGCTTCACAGAATCTACTGTAAAGTGAATTGACTATATATGTGAGCAAAACGTAGCAGCCAATTGCGCACAGCAGTGTCCCACAAACGGTCGTGGAGTGAAATTATCAATTTAGTATTGCTTTTTTTGAGTATTATTAGGTGTGTGGAATAAGGAAACTGGCCCATGGTTTTGCCCTACTGGGAATCAAACCCAGGTCTCTTGCTTGTAAGGCAAGTGCTCTAACCACTGAGCACTAGGACTCCACAATAGGATCTTCAATAAGATCTGTAGCTATAAACTTGCTCCCACTCGAAGGCAATACACGAGAGGTTATCCATGAACAGCCTGTTTGTGAGTTACACCCGGCTGGCCTCTGCACTGCCACATTTTTCAAAATATTAATTTAAAATGTTAGTGGGAATTTTGTCACTCAATGCACGCCTGTTTGTGGGACAATGCTGTGTGTAATGGTCAGTGGTGGTAGCAACAGCAGCAGCAACTGGCTAAGCCAAATTTTTTTTAACTTTAGTTTGATCTGCTGCAGCCGGTAAAACCCACAACTTTCTGACTCAATGCAATATAACCCTTGGTCACACAACACTATCTCCAGATGAATAATTGCAGTGTTGGGGCTGGGACCTTTATAGTCACTTCTTTTTCATCTGTAAGTAGGGCACAACTGAACAACATGTCAGCACTCAATAGTAATAACTCTTGCATTTGATACAGTGCCTTATCACATAGTGGAGATGTCTTAAAGCATTTCACTGAATATACTGTAAAGTGGATTGACTATTTTTGGGGTGAAACTTTACATGCTGAGACAGCAGCCAGAGCTGCTCATTACCTGTTGATTTGTATAGTAGCCCAGTCATGGTTCCCGCTGCCATCGTGTTCAGATCGTCCTCTGCTCCTCGAACCTTTTCGATGACCACTCCAAACACACTGTATAAGAGAGCTGTGTGGACACAGAGCATGTCAATAGAATGACACCAGACACATTAATCACACAAAGCCTCCAGATGAATTTGGTCATTCATCTCATGGCTATCTCTGGGAATATCATTTCACTGTTTGCAAAACGGCTGCCAGCTTTGACACAAAAAAGTCACGGGATTTGCCAGTTAATGCAAAAGGCTCATCGTGCTTGCACAGGATAAAGCACCATAAAAATGCAAGTTCCTTCTTTCAATATGTAAATCAATACCGTACTTACCCAGGGAACCCAATGTGTTGGCCCAGAGCGCGCCCTGTCTTGTGACCATGTTCAGAATCCTGGAAGAGACATTCACATTCAGTTTTGTAGCTGAATTTTCAACGTTAACTGGCTGTATAGGGTGTTTTCCCCAAGTCCTGTTACCTGCTTGTTACACAGCAGTGATTATGGAGGAGTTGAAGCGAGCTGTTAAGAAATGCATTTTGCCATGTCACTCCATCCATGTTACGGAGGATGTCACACTGAACATGGCAATGGATAATTCTCTGCCATAGCAACACTCACACACTGATCCTCTGGAAGTCTAAATACAATTAAAACACTTGTACTGACTACAATTAAGTTCTGAATACAATTATCATCATTTCCGCATGTTTTAGTTGTTCGTCCATACATTGTAGAAAAAACATTGGGGTAACAAGTCTTTGTGGACAAAGTTTAGTTCAACTCCTCAAAAGGGCTTGGCAACGGCTACACTGATTGGCCCATTCCCCCCGACCACCGCAAGCCTCGCCGGACTCAGACCCCTGGGGCTAACCTCTCCTCTCTCATCCACATCCTCCTGCCAACCACTCCATCACCCCTTCCCTTCTCACACATTCCCGTGACAACTGTTCCCTCTGCACCAGCCTTAAAAATGTCTGCTCCCTCTGCAACAAAGCTCTGGCAATCAATGACTTATCCCTTGTTAAAGCAACGACATAATGGCCCTCGTGGAAACAAGGATCACCCCAGACAACACTTTCCCCTCACTGAGGCCACACCTCCCATCACACCCCACGTCGCAACCTCCATGGCATTGGTGTGACCATCATCTCACTGGCTCTATCCCTCTACTCCTCTGGCTTATTCCCCTCATTTGAGCACTTTACCCTCTTCCATCCCTCCAATCTTTCCATCAAAATCCCTAGTTTATTGCACCCCAAAAAAACCTCCCCCACCTCTAATCCCTGACATCTCCACACTCCAAAATTGCTCTCCACAGCCCTGGAGTCACCTGAACTCCTCCCCCTCTGGCCTACCTCCTGCACTGACCTATCCTCCTCACTCACTCTCCTCCATACTACCCTTTCCGCTACCCTAGATGCCCTTACCCATTCACCTCCTCAACTTCCCTCATCCCAGGCCAAGAAATCGGAAGACAAAAACTCCTTTCTCTTTTCAAATAGTGCCATGGGATCTTTACATTGGTTCAAACAGAGGTTTGGAGATTGTGTGAACAAGGACATGGCTGTGAACACACATCTGAACTGACCTTGTGAAAAAAGATGAGTTTCTGAACCTGCCGGCCTGCACTCAATGCATCATTCAGACTGATAATGTGTACGTCAGCTTGTGTTGAACCAGCTGCACAAATGGACACAGATAACCCTTGGCCATATAAACCTGCTAAAGAAAGGTCCTGGCCAAGTGTTCAGGAAACTCTGGCAAGTCAACAACAAACCTGTGAAATGTTTTTGATTGCAGTTATCATGACATTATGACACAGTGAATCCAAGGCCTTTTATACAACAATCATTACACGTTACATAAACCAATGGGACGAATAGTCTCCTGCTGTGTTGGACATTTCTATGTTCTGCTTTCAAACCTCTCTCACTCCGACTGTGCCTTTGGTCAACACACTTTCCTTTTCCATTTTGCCCCTGGTTGGTCTTGAATAAATTCCAATTTGGTGATATATTGGAATATTATTTCACCTGATTTGGGGTATCTACTTTTATTTATCGACCACAAAATATACAGTCAATCCACTTTACAGTGTATCCAGCAAAGCACTTTGAAATGTCTTAATGAAATGATGTGATCATGTATTTGATCATCTGAAAATGTGACACTTTGCCCAGGCTTGGCATGCTATACTTGTCAGATTCTGTTTGTCCTTCCCACAGACTGCTGCAGACCATTGCAGCTCGCGTCTTTTCCCACACCAGGCTCTGCGAGCCTATCACTCTGTTCCCCAATAAGCTTACTGGCTTTCTGTTTCCCAGCAGATACCTCAAGATCCTCTTTCTCGTGTTCAAACCACCTCAACTGTCTTGGTTCTCTCCCCTCTATGACAACAACAAGAGCTCTTGCATTTATATAGCACCCTAGAGGGGGGATGGGGGTGGAGAGGACTGGTGGGATTTAAACACAAGAGAAAATTTGCGCTCATCCAGCTCTTGATCTATGCCAGACTAAATGATGGAATATCAGGGACCTGTAGATAATAATAATATTGCTTGCATTTGATATAGTGCTTTTCATATCTTCTAGGCGTCCCAAAGAGCTTCACAGAATATACTGTAAAGTGAATTGACGGTATATATGTGGGCGAAATGTGGCAGCCAAAATGGGGCAGAAGGATGAGGCTGCCAAGTGGATGTTATAAATTTTGGAGGTTAGGAAGTCTGTGACCTCTTCCAACTCGGCGTTGGGTGACCTTCTCAAACTCCACTGACTACTCACTCTTTCCTTCATGCCCCACCCCTATCTGTCCTCCCAAAGTGAAGGTCGTTATATCAAATAGAGATTTTTTATTATCTTTGGAAACTCAATCACCACTGCAGCTGGCAATCTATGGTAAGTTACTCTCGCCATCTACTGGTTGAACTCATTCTAACATTCTTTTCCATCACAGCACAAGAAGAACAGCAACTTTCAGTTTCAGCAAACGGAGGTAACTAATCAGACATCTTTTGCATAAAGCAAACTGGTTTCACGAAAAAATAATACAGAGAATAAGATGATTGCAGATTTTTTTTGATCAGATTGGTTGCATGCGGAAACCCATCACTTTGCTTAAGACTATCAATACCAAACCGAGAATCCGACATGCACATAGAAATTCCAGGGATAAGATTGTTGGAATGGAATGCACTCTCTTCCTTGAGGCATCCATCCTGCTTACCTAATTTCAGAAAGTATTAGCTGCGGGTTGGTAAGAGCCAAAGCTTGGGGTCCCAGAGTATGCGTTGGGGTAATAACCCTTGCATTTGATATAGTGTTTAATCACCTCATTGAGACGTCTCAAAGCACTTCATAGAATATACCGTATTATAATGTGGATTGACTGTATACGTTATGGGCCAAATGGGTCAGCCAGTTGCACACAGCAGTGAACCTAAAAAGTCACGGATTAAGTGATTTTTTATTATTTTTTTAAATGCGGGGAGGGGGGGGGATTATTACTGCCAGAAAGGCCATCATCTAAAAAACAGGTTCCTACTTATTACTAGAGGCAAGTTGCTTCAGGTTTCTCCCTGCTCAGAATCGAACCTGATTCTCTTGCTTGTGAGACGAACGTATTATGGTTAATGTGTTAGTTTGGTGTAACAGAAGCTCCTAAAGTCTCTGTACAGCATAGCATTATCTCTAGCATTGAGTTGGGTTTACACTAGGCTGTGGGCACTGATCGTTAAAATCAATGTAGCACATACCTGTGTACAATCTGATTAACTGAAATCCTTGGCCACACATTGCATTACACTATACTAGGGCACTCACTGAACGTTTCGAGGTTTTGACCACGCCATTTCCTGGGTCTCCTTCAATCCTAGCCGCAAGCCATTCACTGCACCTATACCAGCACCTGAAACATAGAACACAGTGTGACACTTGCAAATGGGGCACTGTTGAGCACTGTTTAATGCACTAATGCAATGTCTCCATTTCCCCAGAGTGATAAATGCCTTTCCAAATGAGGTCTGCGATAAATAAATTACAATGCAGGAGCAGCATGAGCATCCCTAGGCTCGGATTCAACTCACTTCACACCCTTATTCCTGAAATGGCTTTGATCCAGTTCCCTAACGACACAACACTTCCCTTCTCCTGCTTCAGCACCCAACATTTGGGCAATTCCGTGTTAACGGAATTACAATTCAGAGAAATTTTCCCCATAATTTTACATGCTATGGATTAGTCTTAAGGTCTAACTGATTAACAAAACTTTTATAAGGTCAGGTGATACCCCTGTTATCATATCAAAATAAAAAATTGGATACTTCTTGCATGTGGAAGGCTCCAAGATCAAAAGAATGTTGGTCATGGAATTACAGCAGAAAATTGGGTATAATTTTTCCCTCAACTTTCAAAATAATTTCTATTGAATCAAATTTTCATGGAAACCAATTAAGTTATTGAAAAACAGTTTTCTGTTCCTTGTTCAGTAGACATTTGTTCACACAAAACATGTTTTCATAGAGATTTGATAACTTTAAAATTTGCTGTTTTTGTCCTCTCCCATGCGGAATTGCCCATTTTCTAACAAGGCTTTGAGCAGCCAGCTATTATATAGCTGTCATTTCTGTTCACCAGATAAGACTAATTTAAAAAAATGCAAAATACTGCAGATAGTGGAAATCTGATACAAAAACAGAAATTGATGGGAACACTCAGCAGGTCAGGCAGCATCTATAGAGAAAGGAAAGCGAGTCAACGTTTCAAGTCCACATCCCTTCAGGACATTTTGGGAGGGAGAGGCTTTTAAGGACCAACAGAGGTGGGGGAGACAGGGCAACCAAGACAAAGGAGAAAATGATGGGGTAGAGGACAGGAGATGATGGGTTAAAAAGGTGTTGATGTTAGTATTATTATTATTAGATTATTAAACCAAACCTACCAGTCATACAGCAGCCACCAATGGTGAAAAATGCCAGTTCAAATCTGCCTCGAGTCTTATTGGCTCCAGTTGGTAATATAAACTCCTCCGTGTCCTGGAAGTGAGAGGCTGGGATCACTGTGGATGTCATGAATAAACCCTTCCCAACATTTTTACAATGCAATCTTTACAGCATCGTTTTAGTGACAATTAAAAAGAAGACATTGAATCTCAAACACTATGAAATGCTAATTCGTAACCTTTCTGCTCTCCATTCATTTCTAGTCAAAGTAATCTAACCTTAATCCCCCATTAATCAAGAAGTCGATTATAACATGGGTACAATAACCGAGTGCACCTAGAAGGAACATGTAATTATCTCCCAGAGAAAAGGATCTTGTGACAAAGGGATTTGACTGTAACTGTGTATTTGTTGGAAGACGTACAAGCCTATATTCACTGAACTGCCTGTATTTCTGACGTGAAAGGCGTTATACAGTACAAGTGTAAGTTTGTTGATGTTATTTTGTCAACCTCAGCCAAACACCCGATCATAACTTCAAAGATTTAAAGCCACTTTAATTTCTACTTACCTGAATCAGATACCTTGGATCAACATTCAGGTATGGAGACAAAGGACTCATCCCTGTCACTGTGAACAGCAAAGTAAATTATGTTAATGCAAAAGTGCAATTGTCCCAGCAGATAGGTGCTTTGCTGCTGCTTATCTCAAGCATTCAAGGTCATCAGACGTTTACATATGTACACTGACAACAAAATAATACTCTTGGTATTCGATATACAATAAAAGCCTGTTTATCCGGCACCCGATCAACCGTAACTTCCGTATAACTGGCATCGCAAAAAAAAGGTCCGCATTTGATTAACCGGAATTTATCCGGGAAAATGCATTACTTTTTTTTTTGCGTTTTCGGCCGAATATCCGGCATTAAAGTAACCAGCATTGGCCAGGTCCTGAGGGTGCCGGATAAACTGGCTTTTACTGTAACAGCTTATATCGTTGAGACATCTCAACGCGATTCACAGATTATATTCTAAAATGAATCGATTTGAGTATTTTATGGGCGAAACACAGCAGTGTCTTGACAAAGTCGTGGATTGAGTGACCAAATGTAATTTTTTTTGGGAAGGATTATTACCCCTGGAAAGCAATCCACCAATCGACTAACAACCGGGTTCCTATTTACTGCTAGGTAAAGAGGCTGGTGGGAAATTTGCCTAAGGTTTTGACGGGCCTGGAAATCAAACCCGCGTCTTATCAGTTGTGAGGTGAGTGTGCTAACCACTATGCTAGGGGGCTCCAGATACATTTCTCAGGAACCTCCTCACTGCCACAATCAAAATTTCAGACGTTTGAAAGTCAGATACCTATCCATCTACTAAAAAGCATATAGCAGGCACAAAAAGGGGGTGGGAAGAGCAAACAAATTTGGTGCTGATAGGAAATACTATTACAGATCTTAATTTTTTGCTCTGCTGTCATCACTATAAAACGTTTTATCCCAATTGAGTTAAAAGGGTTTGTTCTAACAGCTATTTTGGAAAACCTCCCTCAATAAGCATTTGAGCAGCACTCAAGAGATTGAACAGCCACAAATCCATCAAACATAGAGAGGTCATATTACTGATGGATGTGCTGGGCGAGATTACACAAGGACACAGCAGGATTAGGAGCAGGTACAGAGAAATCCTTCCACAATTTCACATGGCTACAATACAGCCATTGATCTCCACATCGAGCACAGGAAAGCATGCCACCTGGGATGAAGCATAGTAGCCACAAGATGGATACACTGCTAATAAACACACCATCAAGTGTTCCATTTACATAAATGGGATCACACTACCATTCTTTTTGGACATAATTGTAAAAGTGATCCTGTTCCGAACAGGGAAACTGTTCTGGGGCAAAGAACTACAAGAGGAATCAAACCAAATGTGCAATACAAGCTTATTTTTCTAATTTGGAGTCTATCATGAACCCATGGGCTGTGGTTTTGTTAACCAACGCCCCCAAGTGTGGGTTCATAAACCCAGGGCTGGCAACAAAAATATTTGTTGACATTCACCAAGTGAGTGAATGTCTGTCCCCAAGCAGCAGCAGTGAGGGAGCGGAGGGTTTGTTAACCAATGTCCGTAAAGGAGGCCGGTTAACAGACAAGCTGCCTCAACCAAAGGCAGAATCCCGAACCAGAGCACGGTCCATTCAATGGACCATGGGGTGTCTGTCGGGAGACATCATGAAACAGAGGAAACGTGACTTTTAATCCACTGTATTTGTGGAACCTTTTAAACATCTGAGATAGTTTATGGGATTAAATAAGGGGATAAGAGGAAGAATAAATCCCACATTGATGACGCATTTGAACAAATGCTAGCAGTCCTGTGCCGTTTCACAACATTTTTATATAGGGCCTTCCACGTGTGGAGGATGTCACAGTCAGCTGGGCAACCCAGCCAAGTAGATAAGTCCTGAACAAAGCACTTGTGGGGTGGGAGGGGTAAGAAAGGAGGAGAGAAAAATGATCCTAATCTTTTTGTGCTTATGGCAAGAATATAGTTTTGACTAAACGCTATCCGGACCACAGTGCGACAATACTATTAGGAAAGAACAATTCTCACTGGTGACACCAATAGGCTTTCCAGTCTTAGATCATCTACAACAATGAAATCCGTAACTGGTCACTCAGGACTACTTTAAACAGGATTAGTAAACCCCCAAAGGCTAATGGGCAATGAAAAACCCAATTTGTACAGAATGCAAACAGACTTTATTCATCCACAAAGTATAGTCAATTCACTTTACATTACATTCTGTGAAGCACTTTGAGGCATCTTGACGACGTGATAAGGTGCAAGGATTATTATTATTATTATATTTCCGTCTCAAAAATGTAGATCATGGTACTAATGGATGTGCAGGGCAAGGTTACACAACGACATAGCAGCTTTATGAGCAGGTGCAGAGAAATTCTTATAC
Source organism: Hydrolagus colliei (assembly GCA_035084275.1). Lineage (NCBI taxonomy): Eukaryota > Metazoa > Chordata > Chondrichthyes > Chimaeriformes > Chimaeridae > Hydrolagus > Hydrolagus colliei. Next base: position 18,143,447 of record CM068748.1, read on the forward strand.
AATCACTCTCTGTAGCCATTGAATTGATCTCCACATAGAGCCCACCACTTATTAATACAATAAGATAATAATGTACTATGCTTTCCTGAATTCCACATACTGTACATAGCGTCACTGCAGACTAGGTCATTTGGAACAAGTAAAATTTTAACATTTGCAACACAATGAACACAATTAAGATTATGAAATACAGTAGTACAATGCACACTTGCCTACACACGAGTCTCACTTCCCTCAGTAGTGCTCTCACCTCAGAAAGTTGTGGGTTCAAGTTCCACATCATCTTTTGAGCTCATAATCCATGCTGACCCACCAGTGAAATGCTAGGGGAGCGCTGCATTGGTAGAGGTACCATGCTTCAGATTTGACTTTAAACCAAGGTTTGTACTGACATTATCACTATATGTGGATGCACACTCTGCCTTACTAAGCCAGAATGGGTCCTGTGTATTGTTCGCTTCTCAAATGTCCTTCAAACTACATACGTGCCTTGATCTGTTCAGCTTCTTCCCACCTTCGCAACATTTGCTGCCTCTGCCACCATCTTTCCCACAGCCAGCCAAGGTCCTTACCCAAGCTTTTATTATCTCCAGACTGGATTATTCTCTGCTCACCGGTCTTCCCAACTCTTCCCTTCGCAAGCTGTGTAGATTACTCAAAATTCTGATGGTCTGTGTCCTCTCCCACACCAGGTTCTGTGAACCTACCCCCACCTGAGTAAATTGGCTCTCCCAAAGCATCGAGTTCAAGATCCTGGTCTCCACTCTTAACCTCATGGTTTTTGCCCTTTCTCAGAATTTACCAGCCAATGGCCTGCCCCCACCTCCCCCTCCCTGCCTCCGAGGTCCACCTCAAGATCCACCTCTCACACAGGGCTTTTGGTCACCTGGCCTCAGGAGTGCCCTGGAGCACCGTGACCCTGGCTGAGGAACAAGAACCCAGAGACCGCCACAGAGGCTGGACCCGGTTCCCACATTCTGTTGCTAGGCAGTCAGTCCACGATTCACTCTAACTGGTTTAGTGAGTGCGCTAACTAGCTGGCTGGTCACTGGACCCGGTTAGCCCCGTGTTGCTGAGTTACCAGATAGATAGTGAGGTGCGGCCTAGCTGTCAGGCTGCGAGGGTTACTCACAGGGGACACTGGAGAGGTCAGCCTGCGAGTAGTCAGGCATTGGAGCCCCGCCGCTCCCTCCTCCTCCGCCGCCGCCGAACAGGCCGAAGCCGCTACGAAACCCGCCGCTGCTCGAGTTATCCATGTGTGTCACCCAGATCCTAATGTCAGCCGCCTCTCCCTCAACTGCCTGCCGCCCGCGTAACTACGGTAACTACCTGCCGCAAACCAGCTGGGCTCAGCTCGACACTTTGCGGCGGCCATGAGGATTGCTCTGCACAATGCACTTTACGACTCGTTGGCTTCTATCTAACCACGTGACGAGGTTTTTGCCCCCCCCCCCCTTTCACTCACCCGACGCCATGATTGTTGGGGGCAACCAGTCATTTTGGACGAAAGAGATATCCAGCTGGCTCCAAGATGACATGTCTGCTTAATGGCATGTCGGAATCAATCCAACCCTAGTCCAGTTCCTGCGTCAGGCGATTCCACAATATTCAGGTCACTGCCGATAACAGCACAGCCAGTCTGGTTCATTGGCTGGACCTGGAAGGTCAGGCCAGTCACAAGGGCAATCATCCCTCTCAGCTACTATTAACCCTGCAAGCCAAAGCCCTAATGGGTTGGTTGGTCCTAGCTGGACAAGCAGCGGGCATAGCTTGTCAGCCAATATTTGCGGGTTTAACTCATTGGATTCCAGCAATTATTCCAACGCATACTCTAGGGTCCCCAAAAATCCTTTCTCTTTTCCACCTGAACAGACTGACAGAACCTCGGTTTAACGCCTTATTTGAAGAATGTCACCCCCCCTGACAATGCAGAGGTCACCAAGTAATGCTGGCAATTGCGTGGGAAAAAATCTACTTAAAATAATGATTGGCAAACATGAAATGGATTTTCAATTTTTTAATTCAGTTTGATGTAAAACGTAAATATAGCAGTAAAATTATTTTAAAGAGTAGAAGAAAGTGGGACAATAGAGTACAGTAGTGGAGCTAGATGGAGCTAAAATGCATTTTGCTCGGCCATCTTTGTTGGGAATAATACCTGAGTATATAAGAATAAAGTCCAAATAAGATATTGTCAGCTTGCCTCTGGGTCGGAAGGTTGTCGTTCAAGATTGTGTTATTAGTTTATTGTTCAGGCTGTTCAGGTGAGGAGTTGGGGGAGTGCTTCATTGTTGGAAGTTCTGCCCTTCAGATAAGAAGCTAAATGTTCAAGTAGGTGGGGGGGCTTCTTGGTATATTACACTATGTTTATTATGTATAAAGCAATGTTAATTCCACACTGTGCCTCTGTGCCAGAAGTTTGGGGGTTCAAGCTCCATGTCGGGACTTGGGACTCTTCGTCTACGATGACACTCCAATGCAGTGCTGGGGGCATGCTACATTATTGGAGGTGCCACTCTTCGGATGAAGTTCTCCCAATGTGAAAGGCAAATCTACCATGATGATCCGAGAGTGACAGATTACTGTTATTGGCATAGACTCAACAGATTAAGCATTTCTTTGCTAGAGAAGAGATGTTCAAGATGTGGGCCGAATGGCCTGTTTTGATGCTGGAAATCAATGTAAAGTTTATTTAATATTTAGCTACAGTAGTTACCTAATTTCAGCTATTCTGTATTTTCTTTTCTTATTGTGTTAAATTTTAAAATGGTGGCGTATTTACCCTTTCCTGCTGTATCTCAGCCAATTAATCACTGGGCATTATAGACCATGTCATCCAAAGAACTAGATTAAAGATGACATATTCTGCACTTCAAGATGGTGACTTGGGTCAATTTATTGCTTCACAAGTCATTCCTAACAGGGTGAAACTTTTGATAGATGAGTGCTAATTGTGTCTACCTTGTTACGAAGGCCCTATGGCTATGTATCAATGCTCTCTTTCTCATAGCACTATAACTGGTGGAAAGTGTTTTATTCAGATTTTTCAAGCGCTTTGACATGTTCCAATGATATAAACAATGTTGTATTGCATTGTATTGTCCCAGCACCTTGGGACATCCTCCTGACATGAAAGGCTCTATAATTTTTATGTTGTTGTTGTATTGTTCAGAGAAATGAGAGAAGTATCAAAACTTCCTAGTTGTGTGAGAGAGCTTTGAACAGTGTCCATGGAGGTTCTTCTAGTGAGGCACCAACAAACGTGTTGCCAGGTCTGCCTGAGATCAAGGCTGTCTGAGGTCAAGGCTCTCCAAGACCAAGGTCGTCTGAGAACAAGGCTGCTCAAATGAGTCCCAACATTTTGCTTCTGAGATCCCTGAGCAAAGTTCCCAATAGTGGACATATGCTCATGAAAGTCGAAGAACAATCTAGGGATGATGCACTGCATAAAGGAATAGGAGTAGGTCATTCAGCCCTTCAAGCCTATTCCACCATTTAATTAGATCATGGCTGATTTGTCCATCTACTAATCCTTTTACTTCCAATTTCCCACTTTCTCCCGTATCCTTTAATACCCTGATGTACCAAAAATTTAACAACCTCAGTCTTGAATGTGTGGATGAATCCATATCCACAAAGTCCCCGACTCTTTGTTTTCCAAGTTCTCAAATTTCCAAATTCATCCCATTGCCAGATATCTCTAGCCCTGACTGAGAATCCCCCTGGGTAGTATCCCCTATGATAGTCAATGTAAGAGTCATAGTATTTGGGGAAAATGCTTGCGTTTGATATAGCGCCTTATCACATCGGCAAAACGTTTCAAAGTGCTTCACAGAGTACAATGTAAAGTGAATCAACTGTATATTTTGTGAGTGAAATGTGGCAGCCAATTGTGTAGAGCAGTGTCCCACAGACAGTGGTGAATTGAGTGACCAAATTTTTTTTTTTTTAAGGGATTATTACCCTCGGAAAGCGATCCACCGATCGACTAACAACCAGGTTTCTACTTGTTGCTAAGTAAATAGAGGTGTGTGGAGGAACAAAGCTTGCCTAAGATTTTGCCCTGTCTGGGAATCGAACCCAAGGAATCTTGTATGTTGCCCACAAAATACACAGTCATTGCAATTTACAATATATTCCATGAATCACTTTGAGACATCTCAACGATGTGTTAAGGCTAATATATTAAATGGAAGGATTATCATAACATTTGATAAAGTAAGCAACAAATTTCAGTGACTAAAATATATGCAGAGCTTTTTTTTCCTGAAAATCTTTGATTTTGCTGAAAATACATATCTCACAACAATTCAGTCCGTTAAAGTAATGATTGCAGGGTGCACGCTGCTCTGCCTCAGTGTAGGAAATAATCTCGTATCTTTGTTGTCTCGATCCAGGGCATGTACGTTATGATTCGGGTAAACACGCTGGGCTTGTTCTCCACTGTGCAACCAATCGGTCCGAAGCTGACAACACCATGCACTTCCCACTTATCTGAACGAATCTGGCAGAGCAAAGGCCCTCCTGAGTCCCCCTGTAACACATTATATTTTATGTTAAATTGTATCACGTTAGCTATTAATCCTCCAGATTACAGTGGTTTCCCCAGTAACTCACCAGACTTTTCATGACCCTTACATTACAGTGTGTGAAGTGTATGTGTGTATTATCTATATGTGTGTCACCTTGGCACCAACTTGACACGGTTCATATATTTCTTGTTTCTGTGTCAGAAGGTTGTCAGTTCAAGCCGCATGTCAAGTCTTCAAAGTCACGATCTATTCTGACGCTCTACTACAGTACTGAGGTAATGCTACATTGTCAGATGAGATGTTCAATTGAGTTCTTAAGGTGGACATTAAAGATCCCATGAAAGGAGTTTTCCGGTGTTAGCAGATAATTATTTCATTCATCGCATGGCTTTTTGGTGGACTTTGCTGTGTGAAGAATGACTGATGTGTTTATGCACAGATATGTAACGTAATAAATGCTATATTAACTACAAGGATTATTATGGTCACAAACTAGAGAGTGAAACTCATGTAATGCTGTCATATTCAGTCCAGTGAATTTCCTTGTAAGACTGTCACACACAATACAGTGATTCCCTATACCACCGTCACGTTAACTGTCATATACAGACAGTGAATTTTCCTGTATAATACAGTAAGTTCCCTGTAGCTTGATTGCACACAGTACAGTGAGTTATCTGTTACATACAGTACAGAGAATTTGCTCATAATACAGTAATACTGTTACACACAACAGTGAGTTCCCTGCACCACAATCACACACAGTACAGTCAGTTATCTGTAGCTCTGTCAGTACAGTGAATCCTTATAAACCTGTCACATACAATGCAGTAAATCCCCCTGTAACACTGACACACAGTACAGTGAATCCCTGTAACCGATACACAGAATATCACTAATTCTTGGAACACTCTCACATACAGTATAGTGAATCCCTTTGTTGTACGCTTAACATACAGTACAGTGAATCCCCCTGTAACATTGCCACGCACAGTACAGTGACTCCCGCTATACCATTGACACACACAGTGCAGTAAAGACTGTGGGACACTGCTGTGGGCAATTGGCTGCCACGTTTTACCCACAGGTATACAGTCAATTCACTTTATAGCACAGTATATTCTGTGAAACACTTTGAGACATCTGGAAGAAGTGAAAAGCGTTATGTCAAATGCAAAAATTATTATTGTTAGTATCCCCCTGTAATATTGTCACACACAATATAGTACAGTTAATCCACCTGTCACACGCTTTAAATTGAAATTCCTTGTGACACATGCAGTACAGTGGTTCTGTGTAAGCAGGAGACACACAGGGTGGTGAATCTTTCTGTAACACTGTCAAATCATGAACCCTCCTGCAATATAGTTTAGTGAATCCCTATACGTGAGATGCACACAGTTCACTGTATCCATTGTAACACTGACACCCACTTTAAGGTGAATTGCTCTCGGACCATGACACACACTTTAAGTGAATCCACTCCCAAGACTGACATAATACAGTGCAGTACAGTGAATCCCTGTAGTACATTCAGTACGGTGAATCCATTGATACACGCAGTTCAGTGAATTCCTCTTTGACACTACTCTATGTTCCCCCCCCTCTCTATAACAAAGAAAGGGAGAGTACGGTAGTAATTCTGTAACACTGGCACACACAGTGCAGTGAATCCACCTGTAACCTTCACACAGTACAGTGAATCTTGTGTAAGTGCTCAGTATATTGTACTCAGTACTCAGTGTAAGTATATTGGGCGCTATATAAAATCAGGTGGTTGAAACAGGGGGCACTCGATAGTCTGAAGGTTCGATAGTCCAAACACACAAATTTCCTATACCTGGCGCGGTTACCATGGTTACTGCTCGATAGTCCGAAAATAAGGTTTGTTAATCCGAACATTTGGTGCGATGGTCTGAAGGTTCATTAGTCCAAATGTTAGGGTTAAGGTTAGGATTAGGGTTAGTGTTAAGGTTACGGTTAGGGTTAGGGGAAGCTTCGGACTGACGAACCTTCGGACTATCGAACCTTCGGACTATCGGGCGATAACCGGTTGAAACAAATGATGCTTTGAATCCCAAGAACAATATTACACACAGTACAGTACAATGATTCCTCCTGTAACACTGTCACACACAGTACATTGCCTTCCCCATAACAAGGAAACAAACATGAGAGTAAATCCCCTTTAAATACTAGTATTACACAATACAGTAAATCCTATGTAACACCAAAACAGAGTGCAGTGAATCCCTGTTACATTATCAAGCAATGCAAAGTGAATCTACCTATTATTGTTACCCGGAGTACAGTGATGCACCTTCTAACAGTGTAACATATAATACACTCTGTCACTGTCCCGCACAATACAGTAAATTCCTCTAACACGAAAGTTAACCATTCCGATTCAGGGTACCTGAATTCTTAGCCTTTACTGAGGCTGATTGTGTTCTAGTTCATGTCCTTTAAAATGTCTAAAATCGGTAACAATGAATAAAACTAAAGATAAAATTGTCGATTAATGAACATCTGAATCAGAACCAGAAACACAGCATGTGAGAGGGAAAGACAGTAATATGTTTCAGACGGAACAAAAATCCTCAGCTGAATGAGCCCCTTTATAAGAGGAGGAGAGCTAGAAAGATACAAAGCATATTCAATCCGCAACTGTTTGTGGTTCACTGCTGTCCGCTGCATTCCACCCACAAAACACACAGTCCCTCCATTTTAGAGTATATTCTGTGAGGCGCTTTGAGATGTCTCAATGACGTGATATGGTGCTATATCAAATGCAAGCATTATTTTTATTATCTTAAAAGACCATTTCCCATTTTGACTTGAAATGTAAATAGAGCAAAATTTTCAAATTTTATATCAATTCGGAAACCAGTTTACTGCGAGTCTTCAAAAGAACCAGGTTCCAAAATAACATTGATGGACTGAATTTAGGAATTTTCTACAATTGTACGTCAACAACAACAAAATTGCACTTATATAGCGACTTTCACGTTGGGACTTTCACGTTGGGAGGACCTCTCAAAGCGCTGAACAGTCAGGTTGGGACCCGAGCTGGGTGGGGGGGGGGGGGGGGGGGGGGGGTGGAAGGGGGGTAATGGGAAGGGGTAGGGGGAAGGGGTAGGAGAGTGGGAGAGGGGGAAGAGTTAGTGGGACAGCCTGAATTTCACAACAAAATCTTTACAATATATTCTGTGAATCGCTTTGAGACGTCTCAACGATGTGATGAGATGCTAATGGAAAGAAATGGATGGAATATTATTAAATGGTCTCAGAAAATAAGGCGAGGTGGAATTTTGTGCATCTGCTGAAATAGCACTTCTATTTGTGGAGCCTCTTAATGGGAGGGGGGGGGGATGTGGGGCGGGGTGAAAGTGGGGGGAAAGAAATAATTTGCTAGGCAAAAGAAGACAAAGTTCCATCCAGTTTCACCATCCTGGCAGTTGCAGGATGCATCCCAAACTATGTATGTATATTGTATCCTGAGATATTATTTCCAAACAGGAGTGCATCTAATATGTTTTGAATGAATTAATACTTCCTGCTCCCACCATCTCCCAAGAGAGCCTGTTAGATATAAAAGGGGGTTATGAAGCCAGGTGAGGTCAATTCTCTCAGTTACCTGGCATGCAGCGGGATGTCCCTCGGTGTCTTTGAACCCAGCGCAGATCATGGTGTTCCGCACTCTGTCCCCCCAGAATTTCTTCAGTTTGCAGGTCTGGTGGTCGATCACCGGCAGCTTGGCTTGGTTCAAAACTTCAGACAGTGTCATATTTTGCTTTCGTCCTGGTTGGGATAAAGGGAAGCAAAGTTACACTTCCAGTTGGAGAACTAATACCTCATTCAGTTTGAGATAGGACCCAGTACATATATCCTCCCAATTTGATTTGGAGGTGTCAGATAAAGATTACTCTCTTCCCACCCAAATCCCAAGTGTTTGTATCTCTTCTCTTACCTCTCGTGTCTCCCCAGCCTGTGGTCCAGCAGTGATGGCCAGGCTTCAGGAGACTGCCTTTCGTGGGCATGCAGGCGTATCGGATAAAGTTGGTTTGGGGAATATTTGTTGCTGATCTGACCAGAGCAATGTCATAGTCCAGTTCATTCAGGGCAGGGTACCGGAAGCGCTCGTGCCTGTAAATTCTCTTCACTCGATAGACTTTTTCAGTCTTCTCTGTGCGGTTCAGGTTGTGTTTCCCAAGGACAATACGCCAGTTGCCAGCGTCCTCTGCTTTCCCCCTGGAACAGATATACAACGGTTTAAGTCACAATTCAACAAATAGTTTAAAGAGGAAGTAAACAGCCCCCACACCTCCAGTCCCCATGGATTGGTCAATCTGCAGTAGATCACCACACTCTCATTGCCCAAAGCATCCAGACGAGTAAGTAGCCTGAATTCATCAAGGTTATTTACCTTGACCTGCCAACAACTGTACGCTTACTGGCTGCATTGAATTATGCATAAGCAGTGTAGATTATTGATTAAATAAGATTTTTACACAACTTCCAATTTGCTCGCAGCTCAGACTTCGCATAAATCATGTTAAATGTTATGGTCTTGACTGATACAACTTATGTGAGGTTCACTGTAAGTCTCTTACTTCTGAAAGCAATGCGCCGCAGTCAGAATCCAGTTTTTGTGAACAAGTGTCCCTCCGCACACATGGCTGAAGGACCTGCTCCCTCTGGGTCGCACCTGCCAAGAGGAAAAGAGCCAATCATCGCACAGTTGCTAGTTCACTTCATGGCTGTTTGTGGCACGTTGCTGTGCCCAAATTGTCCACCCTAACCCTAACCCTAACCCTAACCCTAAGGATTTGTCCACAAATAAGGTCACTACACTTCACAGTCGTGGAGTCCCATAGCTCAGTTGTTAGTGCACTCGCCTTACAAGTGTGGGACCTGTGTTCGAATCCAGGCAGGTCAGGGTGAAACCTTGGACAAAATTCCTTGCTCCACATGCCTAACAATAATCGCTCCAAAAAAGAAATTGGTCATTTCAATCCACGACTGTTTGTGGGATACTACTATGTGTAATTGGCTACAGCGTTTTGGCCACAAATATGCAGTAAATTCACGCTATAGTATATTTTATGAAGTGCTTTTGGACGTCTAGAAGATGTGAAAAGTGCTATATTAAATGCAAGGATTATTATTATTACCTGTGATGCTCTTTGCAGCATTTTAATATTTTTGGTCCCAATCAAATCTAAGGTTTATTATTATAATTTATGATAAAATATTATTCATTATTGATACAAATGCTTAGTAAATGAACTCATTGTAATTGTTAGGATACACCAATTAAATATAGAATAACAGATTATTTAGAATAGTCCATAAATCAGAGTTAAATTGAGAAAGTTAGATGGTTTATCTTTTATCTGTATTAATAGAGACCGTCCATCTGTCTGCTCTTCAAGAAGGATCTCAATAATCGATTCACTTAGAGACATGATTTATACTTCAACGGAAAGGTCTTGCGTCCGGGAGTGATATGGGCATATTTGTTTTCGGGTACTGTTCATAACATATGTCCTAAAATGTATTTTTTTTTTGCTGCAGTTACGACTGGTGGCCACAGAGCGCAGTTAGCGCTGTGGCATGCGTCACAGAGCATCCACATATGTACGAATACACTGCAATTACACCTGCATGGCCACATCGCTTGACCTTGACTTTGTGGTATTCTCTGACACACAGCACACATGAAGTCAAGCAGCGTTGGGAACAAACGAAGAACACAGATGAAGCTAAGCCGCGGGAACAACAACAAAATTAAATTTTTAAAGCGCCTTTCACGTTGGGTGGACATTCCAGTGATTATAAATTACATCTGCCCATTCAAGAGTTTATATTCCTTGCAAGTTTGACTTATCTCATATTTGGCATAAGTCATATTAAATATATGCACACAACTTATACCCCTGTAGCTCAGTGGTTAGAGCACCTCAATTCCAGGTAGGGCAAAACCTTGGCCAAGTTTGTTTTACTCCACATGCCTAATAATAATTCATCCAAAAGAAATATAATAATAAATTGGTCATTTCAATCCATGATTGTTTGTGGGACTGTGCGCAATTGGCTGCCATGTTTCACCCACAAATACCCAGTCAATTCACTTTACAATATATTCTGTGAAGTGCTTTGAGACATCTAGAAGATGTGAAAAGTGCTATATCACATGCAAGGATTATTCTTCTTCTTATTATTATTGCAGTATTATGATATGCGTGAGGTTTATTGTAGAAGCAAGTGTTAAAAAGCAGGAAGATCATCAAAGTTTCTCTATGTAGTGATTCCAAAGCTGAAAAATTATTTCGCTCACACACATTGCAGATGTATCCTTACCTGTAGAGAGACCTGCCAAGGCCATGAGTGTGGCCGAGCTTCATTCCCAGATACAATCCTTCCGATTATATTTGGTGAGAAATGGGAGATTCCGCAGTCTACAGGCCAGTCTGAAACCCAACACATAATACAGCCATCAGTATTTTTTTCCTAGCAATAAAGTCATTGAATTATCACTTCCTCCCAACCCGAGTCCTTTCCTTCTCTCGATGCTTAAGAGTATCCAAACCAGACTGAGAGTTCCTGTGAGCGGAGCACTTTCTAAAGGGCCTGTCTACGTGTATAGAGCACCTTTCATGTCGGGAGGACGTCTACAAATATAATTTTGTTGTTGTTGTTGTTGTTGTTGTTTCAGTGCCATATCATTCTATAATTCTAAAGAGTCTACAAGAGTCCCTCCATTTCTTTGTGCAAACCTTTCTCATTGTTATGAATAGCAGACCTAAGCACAACAACCCCTGTTAATGATTGGCTGTAATATCACAAGCATTTTGAACAATGACATGAATTCCTCTGCCGTTTTTCCAAAGTAGGGATTATGATTAAAGAGGAAGGTGGAAACTTGACATGTGTTATAGTCTGGATTCATTCCAAAAGCTCACAATATTACAACACAGAAACAGGACATTTTGATCATGAGTCGTGCAGAATGTGTTTCTTTGCATAAACCAATCCCACTGTTAATCTCACTCCCATACCCTTTAATAATTCTACCATTCAAGCATCTAAATACAACTTAAAATAATTTATTGACTCTCTTCAACTACGGTTTGTGGCAGTGAATTCCACATTCCAACTACCCTCTGTGTAAAGAGGTATTCTTTCTAACCTTCACCTTCAATTCTTTTTGTGATTACCTTAAATCTATCCTGTGAAGTGCTTTCAGACGTCTAGAAGTCGTGAATGCAAGCAATACTCTCATTATTTTTATTCTTATTATTATCTATGACTAATTATTGACTCACACAGTCAGAATCTTAGATTTCTATAAGGCCTTCTGCGCTCAAGTTGGGAGGATGTCTCAAGGTGCTGGGAGACACACACAAACAGAGAAGCACAGAGAGAGAAAGAGAGAGAGAGATACAGAGACACACGCAGACAGAGATTCAGAGACACACAGAAAGAGAGAAAACAGAGATGCAAACATACACAGAAAGACAGAGACAGATACTTTGTTGCTGTCTGTATTGGTTTAAAATTCAATTTTTGCATTGCCTTTTAAAGTTTGCATTGTTAATACAACATATCGATTGAACTGAAATTATAGGATTTCTATGATTCTTACGGGTTAGGCTTCAGGAATCAAAGGGAAACAAAATTATTGGTTGTGCGGCTTACGGACGTTTCTCAAATCTGGCATCCAGGCCTCAGCATCCACAAGGTTGGACCACCTTGCTCTAGATAAACTGATCATTCATATCCTGGTTGGGGACATTTCTGTGTGCAAATCAGTTGCTTTGTTTGCCTCCAGACACACAGTTGCTGTACATAACATTAATTTCTATAAAGCCCTTTGAGATATTTCGACACTGAAGGCACTATATCAAAGCCACAACGACGACTTGCATTTATACAGCGTCCTTTACGCATGGTAGTGTCCCAGAGCAGTGGACAGTGGCGGAGCACGCAAAAGCAAAGCACTGTTGTTGAGATACAAAGCCTTGCGATTCCTGTTCTGAACATGATAGAGAGATCCCAGCTAGAAATTGGCAGAACAGAATCTACTTCAGCTGGTGAATAAGAACATAAGTATATATGATTTGCTAGGTGAAAGAAGATCAGGGTCTATCCAGTTCACCTTCCACTAACCTGGCAGTCAAATGCACATTTCATATCCCAAACTATAGCCTGTATCTCAAAATATTATATCCCTTCAGAAATCTTTAGAATTTGTTCTTGAAAGAATTGGCACTTCCTGCTTCCACCATCTCCCTAGCAGCCTGTTGTATACATTTACTACTCTCTTGCCTAATCACCAACAGGATATTTTGCATCATTGAGTAACATAGTTTTCAATAATTGTTCCATAATCAAATTTGTGCCAAGTTAGTCTATTGATTTTGAGTTGGAGATCGTAGTGTACATTCCTCAAATGATTCCTATTGCCGTTCTCCCATTATACAGCTAATGATTATCCGAGTGCATATGTAATCCTCCAGAGATGTTAAAAAGGTTTATATTTTGCTTTGGCTGTTTACATTTGTCTAAAATATTTTTACTTTTACTCCAGCCCTGTTTAGCACCCAGGGAATAATATGTCTGTGGGAAAAGAAGAGCGTTTTGTTTTCTGAGCTATCAGCTTTTAATCAACATCAAATGAAGTATTACGTTTCTACGTTATACCAGTCTATTTTTACAAAAAGTTTAAAATGTTTCTCTGCATTTAATAACAACTTACAGTGTTGGGATAAATTATTGTTCAGTTATCTTCGTTTGTCAACGAGTATTTAGAAGCCTGGCTTTCATTTAGATCATCCAAATTATTATTGTATTGTGATTTAATCTACATAATCTGCAGTACTAGTCTAGTACATGGAATCATGTAGCTCAGTGGTTAGAGCACTTGTCTTGCACATGAGAGACCTAAGTTCAATTCCAGGCAGGACAAAACCTTGGGTAAGTTTCCTTACACCACATACCTGATGATAATCCCTCAAAATAAAACAATAATTAATTGGTTGTGTAAATCCAAAACTGTTTGTGGGACACTGCTGTGCGTGTTTGGCTGCCACATTTTGCCCACAAATACACAGTCAATTCTTTTTACAGTATATTCTGTGAAGCGCTTTGAGACATCTGGAATATGTGAAAAGCGCTATATCAAAGTCAAGGATTATTATTATTATTATCGCTCACTGAAGTCGTCTCCGCAGATTTGTCCTGAATTCACCCCGCTTCAATAAACGCAAGCAGTTGTTGTCGTGAAACGCCACCAACAGAAAAGACTACGTTGCCACTGATCCCTGAAACACATTCTCGATTTCTCAACTCACAAAACAATGTTGATCCTCTTACCTATGTTCGTCAGTTTGTGTTGAAAGCCATTAGCAGTGTAGAAGACGTGGTTAAGGGTCAGGATGAAGGAAACGAGGGACAAGCTCTTTTGCAGCATCTTCAGCAGCTTCTCATTATATAATTGCTAACCCTCACCCTCCCCATTCCCGTATTTATACAGGAACCTGGGCTTCCAAGCCTGCTCATGTGACTCTGTGCCACTATTGTCCTGGGTTTGACAACATCACTGCACATCAATAAAAGCCCATGCACAACAGAGGGGCCAGATGTTTCTGTGTGCTCCTCTCCACTGTGTGAGGAGACTCGTCAGCCAATCACAGGGTATATGAACTCAGCCATTTGTATAGAGAGTCGACTGATCTGACACAAACAGGTTGGGCATCAGTTTCCAGAAGGTATTCCTTTGGACAAATTGGGAATCCACTGGGAACAGGCATATTTACCTCTCTACCCCCAAATGACCTGTGTGTGGATTGGGGTGTGGGGGAGGGTGGGGGGTGGGGGGGAGACGGTAAAGAAATGTGCCAACATTCTAAAATTCTGCCCAATCTATCAGTGTTGAAATGGTGGGGTTTATATGTGTTTATCTATGCAAATGGATGAGTACGTGTGATGGCGCACATATATATGTACGCACATTTGTGTGTATGTGTGTACGTTGTGTGTCTAAATGTGTGAGATGCAATTTCTGCTGGTACAGTTCTAGAAATGTTTGAAGAGAGGGTTTAGTTCTATTACTGGGGTGTTTTTGCGTCCATGCCTTGAGGTAGGGGTTAGTCCTATAACTGCCAATGAATCATGCTAAGACATACTGTAGTTTCATGGGTGCAGCACACCTCCAGTACCTCAATCAGTCAGCCTTGGCAGTGTGTACTGACAGATGACTGATTGTGGGAGGCATCAAGCTGGATCCCATCCAGTCCTTACCCAATATCCACATGTCACATTTCCAGTAGGAGTTGAATAGTGATTAAGACCAGGAATACTGATAGATTCTGTTCACTCCTCCCTAACCCAGAAATGCAGAGCTCAATTGAACTCTCCCACTGCCACCATGGCTGAGATCAGCTAACTTGCCAAGGTTTGGACTTGGACAAACATGAACTGATTCTGTCCAATTCCAATTTTCGTTTTTCTTCCTCCTCTCCTGAAGCCGCTGACTTGTGCTGAGGTACACATCTACACCTGCCATCGTTGTCCAAGAGGGCAACCATTGTTGTGTGAGGCTAGGAAGTGAATGTTGGCAGGTTATTTAACAAGGAAGTAACACAACTGGAGCTGATTCTGCAGAGCTCTGTAGCACAGTAGAGCAATAGTTTTGCAGATGAAAGGACCTGGGTTCGAATCCTGTGAGGGGTGAAACCTTAGGCATTTGCTTACTCCACACACCTCTGTTTAATTTGCAGTAAGTAGGATCCCAGTGATTAATCAATTGGCAGATCGCTTTTTTAAGGGTAATACGTGCTTCGCCCACAAAGTATAGTCAATTCACTTCACACTATATTCTGTGAAGCGCTTTAAGACGTCTCAACTTTAAGACGCTTTAAGTCGTCTCAACTACTTGATAAGGCGCTATCTCAACTGCAGCGATTATTAAAATATGACATTTTTACGGCAGTACATTTTTAATCAAAGGGTAATGTTTCCTTACTCACGCGCCTAATAATAATCCTTCCAAAAAAACACAATAATAAAATTGGTCATTTCAATCCACGACTGTTTGTGGGACACTGCTGTGTGCAATTGGCTGCCGCGATTCGCCCACAAATATACAGTCAATTCACTTTACAGTATATTCTGTGAAGTGCTTTGGGACGTCGATAAGATGTGAAAAGCGCTTTATCAAATGCAAGGATTATTATTATATTATTATAATGTATGGAAAGGCATTAAAGGAACCAACATAAACGGGTGTAAGCAACAACTCAAGGTGTTTCTGTGGAGAGAGGACTGAGGGCAATGAATCAGAATGAATCTTGTTGGGACTGACAGTGTTCTCCAATAACTAATAGTCACATCGGCATCAATTTTTAATTCTTTATCATTTATTCATGTTCTTCAAAATAGACAGTGAAACAAAACACGTCAAAAACACCATCACAGAAGCCAGACTAGATAACGGAATACTTTAATAAATCTAATACTGTGAAGCAATCAACTATATCCACTAAAATCATGAGAGGTTCAGATGAAAAACACATTTGATCACTCAATCCACGACTGTTTGTGGGACACTGCTGTGAACAATTGGCTGTGTTTTGCCCACAAAATTTACAATCAATTTTACAGTATATTCTGTGAAGTGATTGAGACGTCTCAACGACGTGATAAGGCTCTATATCAAATGCAAGGATTATTATTATGATTATGACTGTGCTCCTTTGGCCCATTTGACCTAATCCCTTTCAGAAAACTACCCTAGCATCTTTCCATCATAATATAAATCTGTTTCTTAAATTACTCTGGAGTCTTGGCCTCCAACACCCTTCTTGCTAAACTATTACAACAACAACAAAATTACAATTATAAAGCGCCTTCCATGCTGGGAGGACTATAAACTATTACAGCTATTAAAACTACTGATGGAAAGCATTAGTGGCCAATCTTTTTGATATTGTGGTCAGAATGTACGCATTAATGAAGTCTGACCAGCACATGAATTGTGGGGATTTGAACTCATCTGAATTGGCAATATCATCATCCTCTTTGCCTTGCGTTTTTCCAATTCACACTGTTTTGACATGACGAGCAACAAGTTACCCAACATCCCCAGGGCTCCAAAAAACTTCTGCCTTGAAAATTTCTACCTCATCCATGTGGCTCCTGTTTTGTTTTCTATAAACAGTAACTTGAATTTATCTGCTTTTGAACTACATTTGGATGTAATCAGCGTCTGCCGATCTTTAATCTGTGTAAAGCCTGGAGCTCCTGTGGCTCAGTGGTTAGAGCACTTGTCTTGCGAGCTGGGGAGACCAAGCTGGGGAGGCCTGTGTTTGAATTCAGGCAGGTCAGGGTGAAACCTTGGGCAAGTTAGGCACACGCCTAATAATAATCCCTCAAAAAAAAGCCCACGATAATAAAATTGTTCATTTCAATCCACGACTGTGTGTGGGACACTGCTGTGCACAATTGGCTGCCGCGATTCACTCACAAATATATACAGTCATTTCACTTTACAGTATATTCTGTGAAGCGCTTTGGGAAATTGATAAGATGTGAAAAGCGCTATATCAAATGCAAGAATTATTATTATATCACAGTAAAGTACACTAAGTGCAAAGTTAAACTTAAGCTTTCTGTTTAAAGAAGGTTCAGCTCCACACACACCCAGCAGGTGTCTTTCAATAGTGATTTGGATAGTGATTCTCACTCACATTAAACTGTGCCTCACTATGCTCCACTGGCTCCCTATCATAAAACAGATTTATTTCAAGATCCTTACACTTCTACAAATCCCTTCACGCCCTAGCACTTTCCTAGCTTTCTGATCTCCTTTCTCTCCAATCCACTACCCACTGCTTCCACTAAACTGGCGCTGGCCTCCTGTTTGTCCCTGAGTCTCTTCGCTTCACTATTGGAGGACTCTCTTTCAGTCACGATGCCACAAAGCTTTGAAATTCTCTCCCCCTCCCTCCTGCTTATCCCCTCCTCCAGATCATGACTGAAGACCTTCCTCTTCGAGTGCTTACGGTCCTCCCTCCGGCCTCCTCCTCCCCCCCTCTGGCTCAGGGTCAAGCTCAGCCACTGTTAAGCACTCCAAGACGCTGTTTCACATGAAGGGTGCTGTATAAATGCAAGTTGTTGTTGCTGATTCAGGAAACGAAAAGTGGCTACATATAATGAATCCTCCATTCAAGAGAAGGGTCCCACACCCTTCCACTATATCAGAGTTTACATCAAGAAACGTTTCATATTTCAGTGTTTACAACTTTGTTCTAACTTTGATCAATGCAGCCTTAAATTGAAGGCAAAAAGGGAATTGAATTGTTTTGTGAACACAGTTGACCTCGCATGTTGTGGACATTGATGTGATACATACATATGCAATTCACTGGATATAGTAGTTTAGTCTATTGCTGTTCTGCTACTCACGCAGCATCCTGGATGCCTTAGACTAGATATCATGTTCCTGAAGCCTGGTAGCTGTCTCCTCTTCTCTTTGACTGACTTTTCTTTGGGATCAAAGTGAATAGCTAGCTCTTTTGACATCTCATCCATTTTGTCTTTTTCATGCTGTTCTATCTGAATCTCCAGGTGTTTCTGGATCGCCAACCCAAGAACCTCAGGGTCTACAGAAGCCCCATAAACCTCCCATGTCATTCCTTCATTGTCCCACTTCACCTCTCGGACAGGGGACATTTGACCTGACTGATTCTCTTTGAGACTAATCTCTGGGAACATGTGGATCAGGCAGTCATGAGTTGGAGACATGGGGCTGGTGGCTACAGACCTGTACTCAAATCCAAATGAGGTCTGCATTTCAGCATCTCTCTGCTTCAGCTCATGATGAAAGCAACTTATGGAAGTCATAGTGCACATGTCTCGTGTTCTCACACCCATGTTTACATTTAGATTACTGTCTGCCAAAGGCTGAGAATGTTTTTCCAATAACAGCGTTGTTCCATGTTGTGGGGAGTTGGGCATCATTTTACTCTCAGTGGGGAAAGTCTCATTTCCTTGGGATCCAGAGCATCTTAGATGTCTGGTATCTAAGCCTGAATCACTCATAGATGTCACCAATGGTGGGAATGCCAATATACCTGACACAGGATGGCAGCAAGAGCCAACTACATTTCCTCTTCCTGATTCGCTGATGGAACTGACTAGTCTTGGAAAGAGATTGATAGATGAGATTGGCGAATGGCAGTAGCCAGAATCAGTGTCATCTATTCTCAGTCCTGGAATGAGGTGGCCACGGTCTAATTGGCTTTGGAATCTCAGTCCAGTGTCTAATTGGCTTTGGAATCCAGCACAATTGTGATTCCCAATTAAATTGTCTTGTTGGTTGGCAGTAATTTCTCTGTAGACCGCATTACTCTGATTGATGCCAGTTCTTTCATTCCTTGTCATACTATTATCCTGACAATATCTACCAGATTCCTGGACAAACATGGCACCCGGGTAGTTGGGAGAGCGCTCGATAAACATCAAATGGCTTTGGTGCATGGGACTACACTGATCATTGACCAAGCTGTTTGCCTGATGGTTAGCAGCAGTAGTATGATCTTTCACCTGTTCTGGAAACCCACTGCCAGTTTCATTTCTTGAAACGTTAAGGAAAAACCCTTGACTGCAGTCCTTGGTCATCATGTTATCTGGAGCAATGACATGGCACCCTCTTCCGGGCCAGAATTGACTCGTGGCATTTGTCTGATTGTGCACAATACTGCCTTGCACACAGTTTTCTTGTTGACCACAGATAATATCAGAACAACTCCTGTGTGCAAATCTGACCTGTACCTTTCCCAGGTTTGGTTCCTCGTAGAGAATAGGATCAGCTTCACGTCTCATGGCTATATTGGCATTGATGTTAACATTGCTATGCACTTTTATATTATCATTAAAACTTGGAAAGTGGGAGATACTGTGAGCAGCCATGCCCAAATCAGCCATATGCACCATTTGTGAACAGCCACACAAGTTCATCATAGTGGGATTATTCTGTGACATGAAACAGTGGGGTTCATGGGAATACCCCAGGCCAGTTTCCCTTGTGAATCTCGGAGAAGTGGGTCTGCTGTGAGTTCTCCTGAGATCTAGGTTCACCTTCTGATTGTCATCCATGCTGCTCCTTCTTTTGCACAAGGTGTCAGAGGAGCTTTTGGACACAGCAAAGCAGCTTGGCTCCAGACTGTTGTGGTAGGCTGTGCTCATGGATTCTTGGAATGAATGATCGGATAATCTTTGACTGTGGGTGGCCATAGCGAAGTCTGTGCACAGTCTGTGGCAACAAGTATTAGTAATATCAGTAAAAGGAACAAATTTAACACAAGAGAGATATGTTTTGGGTAAGTAACGACTGGTATGCATGCGGTTCTTAAGTCTATACTGTTCTAGGCAAAAAGCTGTCCGATTGTCATAGAAAAACTTTTAATTTAATTTCAGTTTTCCATATAGTTGAGAGCTGTGAAAAGCACCTGAAATTAGAAGGAAAGAGGTTATTACAGCATAACTTGGGAGTCCTGTAGGTCAGTGATTGGTGCACTCGCCTCGCAAGAGAGAGACCTGGTTCAATTCCTAGCAGAGCAAAACCTTGGGCAAGTTTCCTTATTCTGCACGCCTGATACTGTAATAATCCCTCAAGAAAAAAATAAAATAAATTGGTCACTTCAGTTCAACACTGTTTGTGGGACACTGCTGTGTGCAATTGGATGCTGCATTTTCCCTGACAAATATACAGTCAATTCATATTACAATGAAGCTGTGAAGCACTTTAAGATGACTGGAAGACATGAAAAGCGCTGTACAGTATTAAATGCAAGGATTATTATTTTATTTATATTATACTTCTGTAACATCCTGCACCAAAAAAAATATATAGTCACTCAATCCACGACTGTTTGTGGGAATTGGTTACCACGTTTCAGCCACAAAATATTCAGTCAATTCGCTTTAACGTTAGTGAGATGTCTAGATAAGGCGCTATATCAAACACAAGGTTTATTGTAATATTTAATATTATGTTTAACACCAATACTTTTATTAGGTACACAAAGAACACTAAATATTTTTCAGTAAGATACATATAGCATGATAAGAATCATAGTGAACAATAAATACCTCTTAGTGAGATAAACAAAGATAATGGATACCTCTTAGTGAGATACATGCACAGTACTGAATATCTCTTAGTGAGAATAATATTAATCTTTGCAGTTGATATAGCACCTAATCATATTGTCGAGACAAAAACATAGAGTATAGTGGATTGATTTGTATTTTGTGGGTGAAATACAGCAGCCAGTTTTGTGCTCACCAATGTCCAGCAAACAGCTATAGAGTAAGTGAGCGATTTTATTTGGGGGATTGTTGACCAGGATACTGGGAGAAACTCTCAACTCTTTTGAATAGTGCCATGGAATCTTTAATGTCTACCTGAACAGCCAGATGAGACCTTGGTTTAACATCTCAACCGTAAGACGGCAACACCAACAATGCAACAATGCATTGACAGCTTCTACTATACACTTGATGTCCGACAAACAGTCTATGAGGACAGAAGTGATCCCGGACTCGAGGGTAGAAGCAGAGAGTGCAGTTGGGTGTCATCTGATATATATGGAAGTTGACACCATATCTGTGTATGATGTCACCAAGGGGGAGCAAAATCATCAACAACAAAATTATATTTGTATAGATCCTTTCACGTCAGGAGGATGTCCCAAGGCGCTGTACACAGATGTTAAAAAAAAGGGCCAAGGACAGAGATCTGAGGGATGCCACGCATGTCAGTTCGGGGGCTGAAGGGAAAGCCGTTAGTGGCGACACTAAATGGTAATGGTGGGAGAGGTAGCATTTAAGAATGCCTTGGGACGTCCTCTTGACGTGAAAGGCACTATATATGTAATTTTCTTGTTGTTGATTCGAACCAGGCAAGGTCCACGAAGATTAATCTGAGAGGAGAGGCAATGTAGGAGGATAGAATGGTCGACAGTGTCGAAGGCAGCAGAGAGGTCGAGAAGCACAAGGAGGGAGAGAGAGCCCTGGTCGCAGATGTTCAGAATGTCACTAATGACTTTGACCAAGGGCTGGTTCTGTGGTGAGTCAGAGTGAGAAAGACATTCAATGTGGGAGAGACGTAATCAGAGTGAGAAAGACACAAACGGAGTGAGAAACACAAGAATGGGGGACACAATCAGAGTGAGACATAATCAGAGCAAGAAGCACACAATGAGAGTGAGATAGATACACAATTAGAGTAAGAGACACACAATGAGAGCGTGAGAGAGACAGAATGAGAGAGTCTCAAAATCAGAGCCAGAGATACACAGACTGAGAGAGACACAATTACTGTGTGAGAGAAAATCGGATAGAGACACAACACACAGAGTAAGAGAGAGACACACAATCAGAGTGCGAGATACACAGAGTGAGAAAGAGGGTAATTGATAATTCTGTATTAAGAATCCTTGCATTTGATGTAGCGCTTTATCACGTCTTTAAGACATCTCAAAGCGCTTTGCCGAATATACTGTAAAGTGAATTGACTTTACATTTTGTCCATGAAACTAATAACTGGAACAGGGTTACTAGAAAGGCTGGTTGAGAGGCCACTTGTACAATAGTTTAATGCAGGTGGGTGTTCTGGAAGGATGAGATCAAATGAGCCAAAAGCTTTCTTCATCTGAACCAATCTTATGATCTTGAGACAATCAGGTTGTGATTGTCTCTCCTCTCATCCTATTTTCTCTATGCCTTCTCATTCATCCCTCCCCTCTCTTTCTGTTACTCCCTCACTCCTTCATACAAGTCTCTCTCTCGCTCTCTCTCCATTCAGAGAGAATGTGAGAGATACAATCAGCATGTGAGAGATACAATCAGCCTGAGAAAGCCACAGTCAGAATGAGAGACAAGCAAATCTAATCAGAATGAGAGAAGCTGTAATAACAGAGTACAATCAATTGGTAGAATGGGCAAAGGTTTGTGCAGGAAAGAGTTTCAGGGTGTGAGAGCCGAGAGAGCTTTCTCGGGGGTGGAGAGGAACAGACGAGGAAGGGTTGTTGGGAGACATAGAACCAGAGGAAGAGCAACTGGTGACAAGTGGCAATGTTGATGGCTAGAGGTAGCAGTATGGCAGAGTTAGATTGTGGGTTCGGGGGGGCAGTAACAAAGGCTCTGATGCACTTTTTTTCCCCACTCACAAATATACAGTCAATTCACTTTACAGTATATTCTCGCTTTGTCTAGAAGATACAAAAAAGCACTATACCAAATGCAACGATTATTATTTTTAGATACACATACATTGCTGAAATTATAGCCTCCATTCCCTGACATAATTCTGGTCAGCGAGACCTTCTGCCTCACACACCACATTGAGGCAGCTTTATCTGGGGTTTCAGATTTATCATGAAAAAGAGGTGTTACCTTCTGATCAAGTCAAGATATATTCTACCATAGGAGAAAAGAGAGAAGGCAAAATAGATTTATCTGTGTAAAAGCAACAGGCCGCACTGCTGGCATCCACCTTTTTTTTTGTTAAACAAAATCAAATGTACACCTTGCATCCGAACAACAGAGAGATTATTCTCCTAATTATTCTGCATGGGTTTCAAGGATGAGGGCTAGCTCAGGGAGACCCATGAAGCCTGGGCCACCGACAATCTATCAACAAGATCACAGCACAGCAGAAAATAATAAAATGATCAGTATTTCCACAGTTGTCGCACACACACACACACATAGTACTGCATTATCTCGAGTGAAATAGCTTTAAAATCCCCCCACTCCGATAAACAAGAGCACTCACCTTTTGCAAACCAGAGAGATTCTCCAGCAGCTTAAGCCTCTTGTCACTGCCCCTGTGTATTTGGTGATTTCGGTGGCTTGCCTAGGGTCCGAGTAACAAATACCTTGTTACAAAGCACAGCCAGAGAAGGCAGGAACAGCCCTTTGCTTTCCCCATGGCTGACTAGGTGCAGGCGCAATGGAGGAAGTGATCAGATAATCTTTGTTTCATCTGATTAAGGAGGATGGTTGATGCTCCTCTCCTAATCCTGCCTGTCTGGCGAAGCTCCATGCAGCCAGTCAGCATGTGCTAATGGGCTCCCTTTTCATCTCAAATTCACTGACAGATTACAAGCAAAAAGTGATTCATGCTGACTGACCCCAATGCCTCCTCCCCCATCCCTCTCTCTCTCTATAGAGAGATATATATATATATATATCTTGCCTATACCTCTCACGTTGCTGTCTCTGTAATTGTCTCTCTATGTAGCTCCATTTTCCTGTCTATCTTTGTACATTTATCTATATACACAGTATATCTCTAGTTGACCCTCTGCATACCTGTTTTTTTCCTCTCTGTACATTTATGTATTCTTTTTCGCTTTACTATGCTGTCCCCTGCATATTTCTGTCTCACTATCTCGCTGTTTCACTGTCAATATGTGACACAGTGCCTTACTGTCTCTGCCTCCATGAATTTTCACTCTATTTCTCTGTCCCTGCATTTTTCTGTCTCACTGTCTGCCTCTTTCTCTCTCTGTTTCACTCTCTGAATATTTCTCCATCTCACACTGTATCCTGCAAATCTCTCTCTTTCTCCCAGTACCACTGTCTATGTATGTATCTGTGTGGTGTGTGTGGGGTTATTTGTCAGTAACTTGACTGTCTGTAGAATACCTTTCCTCTGTCTGTGTGCCACTACCGGTTTCCTCTCTCCCTGCTGTATTCCCATAGTAATAGGAATGCCAGCAGGATTCCCCACATTTCTGCTATGTTTCCTCTCTGCTGTGCAGCAGTGGATGGCAGAAAAAAGCCTGCATGTTCCAAAACAAGTGCGGCTAATTATTTATCTTGAAATGGCTGCTGTTGGTATGTTGGACACTTGGGACTCATCATTAGGAGTACTCTTACACTCTCAAATCCTTGCTATTGAACTATTAATTCATGCGTAGAGTAAAGGTTAGAGCACTCTCCTCGTAAGTGAGAGCACTCAGGTTCAATTCCCAGGTGGGGAGAAACCTTAGTCATGTTTGCTTACTCTACAGGTCTCTGTTTATCTTACAGTAAATAGGAACTCAGTTGTTAGTCAATTGGCGGACCTTTTTCTGGGAGTAATAATCACTCCAAAGAAATATGTGGTTACTCATTCAATCCACATTGCATTTCTTTGCAAATTGTTCCCCACCCGAGGAAGTTCTACTGGGGGTAGTTCCATTGATGCTTTTGGGGACGTATCTTGCTCAAACAGGTATTGTTAATGTTTGAGCCTTGACAACAAGTGTTAGGATCACAATGCTATGTGTGTGTATGGGGGGGTGGGGGCAAAGGGGGTCATCCATGCACCTGCACATCCCAGCAGGAAGTGTCTGGGTCAGGTTCCATGTCCTGGATCCAGTGAGGAGTTAGAATCCTGACCACTAGTCTGAGATCAGCTAACCTCATAGGCTGTAAATAAAACCTGCTTTGGTAAGACTCAGATGCAGACTCTACAAACTCAGTGAGCCATTCAGAGAAACTCTGACCATAGCTGAGATCTAGCTAGCGAATAATAATCCTTGCATTTAATACAAGGCCTTTCATGTCGCAAAGGACATTTCAAAGCCCTTCACTGAATATACTGTAAAGCGCAGTGACTGTGTATTTTATAGCCAATTTGCATACCAGCAATGGCCCACTAACAGCTGTGATGTGAGTGAAAGGCAGATGCGCACCACGACAGAACAGTCCAGACTGTTTTTCAACACCATCTCGAACCGGTGTGACCTTGATTCCATCGAAGATTCTCCGCAGAAACAAAGAGTTGAGAAATCAGACTCAAAGTAAGCTCAGAAGTGAGCTCAGACCAATGAGGAGTATACAGTAAGCAGTTGTGTCTGTTGCTCTGTCTCGGAGTGCAGGCAATTTCTGCAGGAAAAGGAGCTGATCTCCAAACAGACTCTGGTCTCCTATGTTCTGATCTTGCAGATGACTCACTATTCCAGGCGAACAATAAACACAATGCTCCAAGCTTGCTGTTACAACATGCGACCATGTGGATTAAGAGGGATGTCATACCATGAACCTGCAGATTATAGATTCAAATAAACACTAGGTTGATTTCCAGCCAATTACAAGAGATACATACTAATGAGGAGACATCAATGAACGGAATTAATATACAACAATTATCTTGCAGATAGCCAGACTCACCCAACCTCCAAGCCCACTGCCCACACCACCTCCTCCTTCCTGCATCCTGAGCATGTTGAAATTGAAACTCATTGAATCAACTCTTACTCCAACTCACGATTATTCAAGTCCTAATACAGTGGAACTCCTTCACTCCCTCAATTCTATTCTATTCTTGATTCATATCTTCGATTGATCTTCCCACAGCTTGTTATTCAATGGGTTGAGTGCCATTATGTTATGGAGTAATTGGGAAATGAGCTTTTGTTCTTTGATGGGATGGAATAAAAATGTTCAGCGAATCTGAATACTGTACTATGTTGCTAATACTCTTCTCGCCTGACGACCACACAGACAAACATCCAGCAAGGGACCACGGGATTGTGATCAGAAACCCAGTGGCCCGAATCAAATTGTAAAGTTTTCAAAATATTTCAATGTCTCTCACCTTCATGAAAATGTCACAAATGTTATTAAAACTGGATATATTATCAGTCGTGTTGTCAGACTGCATGATTAAAAATTGCATTTACTACATACCAGAGCTACAGGGACCCGACCTCCAGGCTGGTGCAGCTGTCAGGTCAAATAACACATTCTCATTGAAGGCCATCAAGAGGGAAATGTCGCTGAGCATCAAAGGAGAAACATTAAGAACTTCTCCAGCTTTTGTCTGGGGCAAGGGTGTGTTTCCCCCTCTCGGACCTCAGCTACTTGAGGGATGGTTACAGAAAGCAGCAACCTTGCCAGATATCATAGTTAGTGTTCACCTCCTGCCATTCATTCTATTGACCTCCTGTTGGTACAGTATATCCTCCCAATGTGAAAGGCGCTGTACAAATGTAATTTTGTATTGGATTATTGATTTAAGTATCTCTTAGATATAGCGATCAGCGTAAATAACATGATCCATTAGGTGCCGTGTGTAAAACACGTGTAAATAAAAGGGTATTATGTGCAATGTGTGTGAACATTAAGCACTCTGAGACGCCGTCCGGCGTGGAGGGCACTATATAAAAGTTGTTGTTGTTGTTGAACATATGTGAAGAGAGACATTACAGATGCCGTTATTTTGGAATCAACGAATGAAAATTATTTCTGATATCATTAAATAACCAATCCTTTTCAACAGTTGTAAAATACACAATGAACTGCCCTGTGATCCTCAGTACTGTTTACACATGGTTTGCACATGGTGCTTAATAATAGACTTCAATGTCAAGGCTCATATATCAATACTGTACTGGCCACTTGGTGAAGGACTACAGGGTGCTTAACACCTTTGTTAAAGTGAAAATGAGTCAAAGCCCTTTACGAGAAAGGGCAAATAGAAGGAAAAAGCAGTACATTAAAACTGTACAAACAAAGTAAGGCATTCTTGAGCTTGTTGGTTAGTCCTGCACTAAGTCCCTTCATTATGGAGTCCTGTAGCTCAGTGGTTAGAGCACTCGCCTTGCAATTGAGAGACTTGGGTTCGATTTCTGGCAGGGCGACACGTTGGACAAGATTTCTTACCCCACACGCCACTGTTTACCTAGCAGTAAGTAGGAACCCGGTTGTTAGATGATCAGATGATCACTTTTCCAGGGATAATAATCCTTCAAAACACAATAGTAATTTGATCACTCAATCCATGACTGTTTGTAGCACCCAGTTATGCACAATTGGTTGCTATGTTTTGCCCACAAATATACAGTCGATTCACTTTACAGTATATTCTGTGAACCTTTTTGAGACTAGAAGAAGTGAAAAGCGCTATGTCAAATGCAAGGATTATTATATTTTGTTACAATGTACACAATGGAGGGAAGCAAGATATATCTGCTGTCACTGTTCCCTCCCCTCCAGTACAGAGCTCCACGTCAGGAGCTGCAAGGTAACAGCTTTCATTAAGAGCACAGAGCAGCAGAACTGTACGAGTGTACCATTCACTCACGCCCATGCCACACGATGTACCAACCCCAGCCCAGACTGAGGGAGCTCAGCAGAGAGTGGAAATAGTGCAGTTCCCATGGGAAAGACTGAAGAGGCTGCAGCTGGGGGCTGGCTCTATGTCTAAGTCCAGCGCACACTAGCGGGACCCCACCAGTCCCTAGGCAACTCAACCCCAAGCCAAGGGAGTGAGTGAAAGACATTGTGGAATAAACCCAGACGCTGCTGCTGATGATAACGGCCACATTCCCATAAGAATATTACTCAAGAACTTGCAAAGTTATTGCTGAGGGAGTGAGAAATGTATTAATCCCTGAGGCATCCATGTCTGGTAAGTTTTTCTTAGAGCATGTTATTTGCTTTACTAGGGAATGCATGGAGTCACTTACTCTCAAGGATAATTTACTGTTTTCTGTCTGTGTCTGTTATAAAATGACAAACTTGACCGGCGTCTGCAATTCATTGTGTCTTTATCTTTGATTTTACTGGAACGAAATGAAGAGTAATAATAATCCTTGAATTGATACAGCGCCTCAAATATTAGAAGACTTGAAAAGCACTATATCAAATGCAAGGACGATTAATATTAGTAAATATCTCAGGTAATTATTATCATTTGAAGTAGCTGTAAAAAAATCTGGGAAGACTATGATTCTCCTTCACACAGGCTGTGTCTGATTTAATAATAATAAGCCTTGCATTTGATGTAGCAGCTTATCACTTCATCGAGGCATCTCAAAGCGCTTCACAATATATACAGTACTGTAAAGTGTTGTAACTGTAGATTTTTGTGGGCGAAACGCTGCAGCCAATTTGCACAGAGCAATATCCCACAAACAGCCATGGAGTGAGTGACCGATTTTAGTTGGGGGATTGTTGGCCAGGACACTGGGAGAGAGAAACTCCCTTATCCTTTCAAAATGTGCCTTGGGATCTTTAACATCCACATGAAAAGGCAGACAAGCAGGATCCCAATTACGGTCTCATCTGCAGGATTCACAGGAGTGAGTTTTGGGACTGTGTATATTTTTATGTGGTTTGGGTGTGTGGGGAAGGGGATTTTTACACTAAGAGTAGGATGAATGTGATGTGACTAGTTTGAATTGCATCTACCACCCTATGACGTTCACCCATAAAATATGTATTCAATCCATTTTACATTGCATTCCATGAAGCCCTCTGAGATATCTGGACGACATGATAAGGTGCTATACCAACTGCAAGGATTATGTTTTATTTTTTCATTCTTCTAATTACAAGATTCTTTTTAGAATAGTTGCAAAGGCTTAGCTGGTCTAATTTACTTCGGTCATCAGTAATATATTGCTGATGACTGAAGAGAGAAATTACTCATAAAGGTTTTACTCAGCTATTGTTGCAAGTTAGACTCCAATGAGTGTTGGCAATGCTACTGTGGGGTGGGACAGGGCATCTCAACTGAAGTAGATTCTGTCCTAATCGCTTCATGAATTGTAACCTCTTCTGATTCACCACATTGAGAGTGAGAGAGAGGGCAGAAGGAATAAATAACGAAACGAAAATCAGAGAAGTTGATTTACATCAGCAGCAGGCGTTGATTACTTGAGCAATGTCCCCTACCTTCCCTGCTCTCCTACCCTCCTGATGCCAACCCCCATCTAGGGTCCAGATCCCTGACTGTCCATCGCCTTGGGACTTCTTCCACATATGAAAGACGCTACGCAAATGTAATTTGTTGTTGTTGTAAGAAGTCTGGAAGATCTTCCCCTTTTTGGTCAGCCAACAACGAAAACTTTGTTGATTTAACATTTTTCGATTCATGCCATATATTAAGAAGTATAATCAATCAAGAAACTACTGAAACACACTACCAATCAAACACAGATTATCTAGATGAGTATGAATGTTCCTGGCAATAGGTCATGAGTCCCTGTCTCGTAAACATCTCTCACTTCTCAGGAAATCCGAGTCAAATACCAGCAATTTATTAGCCAACATTCCTGTGGCACATTATCCTGTATTTAAAGGTCAATGTGTCCCAGACTGGAAGCTGGCTCCTGTTGTTTTAAAATTTGTTGCTTTTACGTAGAGGTAGAAATACAGTACTGTATTCAAACCCACTTCATTCACGGAGGAGGCGGTGTGTGGGGTTTGCTGACTGCGATTCTATCTGGGCAAACACACAGTGAAAGGAATTATTCAGTGACTTGGAATAGTTGCACTGGGTGCGGAGTTGAAATCATCAATCTTCAAAAGCAGTTTCAGATTTATTCGTTTGAGAGTGACGCTGATCCATGTGGGCAGATCACTGTTCTGGACACGGGACAATTAACAGGAGGGCGCGCCACGTATTGGGAGATGTCACTGATTAAGAACTCTATATCAAATACAAAGATCATTATATTATTATATATTTTTGTAAGGAGAACAACAATTGTAACAGAATCACTAATAAACTACCAGAATTCCTTTGTATGTTGTATCAATCGTATGTTACGCCTCTGTATGTTATCTACTATTGGGTGTGCTCCATATTAACATTCCTGTTTAATTGCGATCTTTCAGTAAAGCCTGCTACAGTGGTGGGCGGTTTGATAGGGGGAATCCTCTTTCTCCTCTTGGTTGGGGCAGCCACATACTTCCTCAAGAGGAGATGCTCTGCTTGTGCTTATGAAGAACTGGGCTCCTCTCCTTCCCCAGTATGTAATAACTCCACTGATGGTAGCATTCAACTCGAAGCTCCACTCACACCAGCCTCTGTCCATTCTCCAGCCAAAAGGTAGGTAATCATTCAACTGCAGAGTCTGTCTGTCTGTGTGTGTGTGCGTGTGCATGTGTGTGTGTGTGTGTGCGCGCGTGTGTGTGGAAGGACAAGTGACAGCAACTTAAGTACGTTTGCTTGGGCCAATCAAAGCTAGTCGAATTCAGCCCCAACTATCTACCAGCTGTTTAGGTCTTTAATCTGTCAGCCTGGCACAGTGGTAGCACTCTCGTATCTGAGTCAGAAGGTCGTGGGTTCAAGCCCCATGTCGGGACTTTGAAATCACATAGTCAGAATCAAAACTCTAATGCAATGTTTTGTTAGAGGTACCGTCCTTTGGATGAGAGATTAAACCAAGGTCTCATGCCTGTTCAGGGGGATGTGAAAGATGCCATGGCACTATTCGAAAGAGAAGGGAGTTTCCCATTCCATCCAAAAATAGACAGTTTACAATATATTCTGTGAAGCGCTTTGAGTCGTAGCAACAATATGATACAGTACAGCACTATTTCAAATGCAAGGATTATTATTATTACTACTCTGCACATAACTAGAACTGCTTGTAAAGCTGCATGTTGCTACAGTTTAAAACTTACTACAGTACTGTATTTGAATAGAAATGTTGCACTTGCAGCCCTGCTTCACAATAATAACTCGCAGGCTGTGCGATTAGGAACACATCTGACGTGCAAGTCTCTTCCTTTATAGCTGCATTGACACTTCTCTGTCTAGGACCAACACTATCCCGTTCATCGTCCCACCAACGTTCCATGGCCGGGACTGGATTCACCTTGACAATGAGGAGCGAGGCAACAATGCAGCCATGGGCGCTCTGTATCTGAATCATTCAATAATCGAGACCATGGGTAGGATTCTGAGAGATTGAAACATAAAGCACACTCAAGAAGTGAAAATAAAAAATCTGCATTCATT
Organism: Hydrolagus colliei; assembly: GCA_035084275.1. Lineage (NCBI taxonomy): Eukaryota > Metazoa > Chordata > Chondrichthyes > Chimaeriformes > Chimaeridae > Hydrolagus > Hydrolagus colliei. The sequence continues at coordinate 18,174,797 of CM068748.1, forward strand.
TATGGCCTCCATTCCATTAAGCTCCATTTCCCATATTCATTTTGAATGCTTATTTGACAGAATCAGAAAAATATCAGCATGTTGGGCCATTTGACCCATCGTGTCTATGCTCTGTGTCAGCCTGGCTCAGTTGAGAACACTCTTAACTCTGAGTCTTACGAATGTGAGATGAAAACCTCACATCAGTGCTGGCTGAACAGTGTGAGGGAGTTTTACTCTTGTCTCTTACATCCTGCCTCACTGATATCCTTGACATGTGAAGGGCTTTGAGACATTTCAATATGGTAATGCACAATGTCGCAATACAGCACGTGGAGTCTTGTAGCTCAGTGGTTAGAGCACTATCTTTGCAAGCGAGAGAGTTGGGTTTGAGTCCAGGCAGGGCGAAACTTGGGCAAGTTTCCTTACTACACACGCCTGATAAATAATCCCTCAAAAAAAAATTGGTCTTCTCAATTCACGACTGTTTGTGGGACACTGCTGAGTGCAAATGGCTTCCGCGTTTCGCCCACAAAATATACAGTCAATTACTTTCATGTATATTCTGTGAAGTGCTTTGAGCTGTCTAGAAGATGTGAAAAGCGCTGTATCAAATGCAAAGATTATTATTGTCATTACTGTATAAATGGAACATCTCTTACTCTAGGGAACAATCAGACAGGGCTGAATTCCACATTCACATCTCAATCCTGTGTCTGCCTGATGGCCTGGCACTTTACAGCAGGAGTCAATAATCAAAGAGAGGTGGATGAATGAAGGCTTTCTACCCACTTGATTTCATTCTTGTAGTATATCCATCCTTCTATTGATTTCTGCAGAACAAGCTGTTTCTTAAATGAGTCAAATTTAAGTAATTCCACAGACATCTTGTGTATTTTCAATGTAAACCAGGAACATGTACTGTGGGAGCCATCAATCCTGATTTATACAAGTTTCCAGAGGATGACAGTGAGATGGAGTTTCCAGAGGGGAACATTGGCAGGCTATGGTTTGCTGTGCACTATGAACAGGAAACTGAACGGCTTCTGGTTACATTAATCAAAGCGAGAAACCTCTGTATGCAGTCTGACACCTCCAACCCCTTCGTGAAAATTTACCTTCTTCCCGACGAGAGGCGTCATCTTCAGACCAAAGGCAAACATAAAACCAACAACCCACAGTTTAACGAGAGCTTCCTTTTCCAGGTACAGTAATAAACACACCAAAGGAAAATGCACCATGAGAACCTGATATACACTGTGAGACTCTATCATTTAACCTGAACAAGCAACAACAACAAAATTACATTTGTGTAATGCATTTCCTTGAGTCCACGAGTTACCGTAGTGTGGAGAAAATAATAACAATTTGGTCACTCAATCCACAACTGTTTGTGTCACATTGCTGAGTGTAATTGGCTGCCGCGTTTTGCCCACAAAATACAGTCAATCCACTTTACAATATATTCTGTGCAGTGCTTTGGGATGTCTCAACGATGTGATAAGGCTCTGTATTAAATGCAATGATCATTATTATTGCTACAGTCTCGGACCCTAAAATACAGATGCACCAGAACAATGCATAGAATTGGAAATGTATTAACAATCTGAATAATCTAATATTGCCAAAATATTACTAAAATGTCAATTGTGTTGATAGGTTTCAAGCAAAACTCTAAGTGAAAGAATTTTGAAGCTATCAATCTACAACATTGATAGAGAGAAGAAGCACCGACACATTGGGGACATCAGCTTCCCACTCAAACACCACTCCTTTGGAGAAGAAACAAAAATCGTATTGTGGAGAGATTTGGAAACGGAGGATTCAGAGGTGAGATTGTGTAGCACAGAAAATAATTTAGGTCTGACGTGCACTTTTGCAGGAGAATATTAAATACTAATGTGATCTTTAATATAGGCACAGCTGTCTTCTTAAAACCAAATACCATTGTGTAGAAATTATGTTGTGTGATCGCTATCAGTGATGTAGCAAAAATATGTATTAAATCAGAGATAACGTATGGTATTATTGAAAATAATAATAGCAATAATCCTTGCATTTGGTGCCTTTTCACGTCAGGAAGATGTCTCAAAGAGCTTCACAGAATTTATTGTGAAGCAACTGTATTATTATAGACAAATGCGGTAGCCAGTTGCGCACAGTAATGTCCCACAAACAACCATCGAATGAATGATCAATTTTATCTGAAGGATTCTTGGCCAGGTCTTGGGAGAAACTTCCCTCCCTTTGTAAACAATGCCATCTAAACAGGGAGATGGAACTTGGTTTAATGACTCATCTGAGAATGTTTCAAGGGCTGCTTTCTGCTGGACCTGAGCATTGGAGGATTGACAATTTTCAAGAGTTGCCAAAGAATGAAAATAAGCCCAGAGAGCAAAACAGATGGCCAATGGTGGTCCCCAGCCAGTCTGCAAACATTGCAAATTACTTCCTATTGTCTGTCAAATGTTGTTATTTTCTGAATGAGCAAGACTCAAAACCATGGTTCCATTACACACCAACTGGTAATGCTTCTCAAGACGTAGTTACTTGATTACAATTGGATTTCTCCTAATTACTTTGTGATTTTATTTTACCTCTTGCTTCTACAGGTCCCCTCAGAGTATGGAGACCTTCAGTTCTCTCTTAGTTATAATGACTATCTGGGCAGATTAACAGTAGTTGTCTTGAGAGCAAAAGGCTTAAAATTGCAGGAAGAAGGAGGAAACTCAAGTAAGTAATAATAATCCTTACATTTGGCATAGCATCTTTCACATCAGGAGAATGTCCCAAAGAGCTTGACAGGATATACTGTAAAGTGCAGTGATCTGCGTTTAGCACACTTATCAGCTCTGGGTTGCACTTCCTGACATGAAAGGCTGGCAACATGAAGCTGGTGCTTAACAGAATAAGCTATAATTAAGTGATATGACACACGGGTATCCTTAGAAAATCAAATCATGAAAAATAGATTAAGATCAGTAGAAACACTGGTTGCTCGCAGAAAGAAGCTACCAAACCCAAAAGTGCAAAGGAACTGAATTAACATTAGTAGATACAAAGGTTCACTATGGCATTGCACCAAGTTAAACCTCTATTGAGATTTGCAAAACAGGCTTAAAATTGCTAAATGCAATTGAATTCCTTGATGCTGGCGTAACCAGATCTGTAATTTGGAAAGTTACCAACAAACAGGAAATCATCCTTGATTCACAGAGATTATTCAATTTGTAAAACATGCTCCTGTTTTGAAGGGTACTCTAGTTTAGCAAAAGTTTTTTTTAAACTGAAAGCACTGAACAACATTGGGAGTTCTCTATCATAAAAGTGAATAACACAAAGCTTGTTCCATTGGGATTCTGTGAAATGGGAATAAACTGAAAAGATTTGATCCATAGAAATATCACATAATGAGAGGGGTTTTGTTAAAGTGAGGTTACATGCTCGGATTCAATACACATTTATGTGGAGTAAGATGTAGTCCAAAATATTTTTAAATATTTTATGAGGGAAGGGCATGTTAATATTTCAGACCTGATGAAGCTGAACCTGACTAAATACTGAGAGGCAATGATCTAAGTGAAAAACATTTCTGACCTAGTTTTAAATGAGTTTAAACTTGCTGTTCTGTTTAATTAACACACCGCTGGATATTGTGGCTCTTTTTAATGTCCCACTCATATGAAGGGCAGGTAATCACTTTCATCTCAGTATCGACACTGAATGGCTACAAAACAAATGCCAATATTCTCTGTTCTTCTAAAGCCGACCACTTAAAAGATAAGTTTAATTGATACTAAGTCTGATCAAATGCATTTGCTGTGTGAACTGTTTAAAACAGAATATATTAATATTAATGTAGTTGCCTCAAGTGGTTAAAAAGTTCAAACAGTTTCACAATTTCAAACATGAGACCGCAGAGTTATTTAAACTGAAGCCACTATAAAGAAACGTTGGAGGCTTCCTTCGGAAAACAATAGTTAAAACATAAAATCACAAAACAATGTTACATAAATGACACTCTCTTTAATCACAATTTAAATTAATGTTCTGTGATTAGATTCCACAATAGAAGATAGAAAAAAATATATTGCCTGTTTATAACACCTTATAGATGGAAACAGTTTATCTGGAGGATTTTGCCAAAGACACCAGTTGAAAATCCCTTTTCTTTTCAGAAAGTGTCATGGTATCTTTAACATGCTTTTTTCTTAGTGCTAAACTGTAGTGTTAATGTGGACTTTTAAGCTCAAGCCCCATGGGACTTAAACCCACAAATATTTGAGTTTGCGGTAATACCAACTGAGCCAGGCTAACAACTAGAGTTTTAACAGTAGTGTCATCCTCAAGTATTCTTTTAAGTAATCGAAACTTGTATATTATTGCGTAATTTGCTCAATTTTATGGTGACTTGAATGACCAAAAGTAACACTTTCAATAAGATAAAATGCTGGCAAATCTCCTTCAGGAAAATGAACCACTCCTCATCAACCTAACATTATTCTACATTAAGTAATTCTACATTGGATCTATTATATTGGTTAGGTGATATTCCCTTGGATTGAATAGGATTGGAATCACTGGGTTACAAAAAGAATTTCAACAACTGAGTCCATTCTTACACTTTAGTCTCCACTAAAAATCTAACCAAATCCTCTATAAGCTGTTTAGTTAATTGTGTAAACTAAAAACTAAAACCATGCTTTTAAAATCAGAATGTAAATAAACTCTATTTAGAACAGAGAACTAACTCTTAGCCTCCTTTTTGTCAAAGTAATACCGTACAGTGTTCTTAAAATACAGTTGTGTGTGAAACCAGAAGTAACACCAGCTCTCTAGCAATATCCAATACCTGATAGTCAGATTGTTTTCCATTCCCCTCCCCCCCATTTTTTTCCTCTGGATTAAAGATGGAACCTCCATGATTGGTTTGGCTCAGTTCTACAGACATCATGCATGAAGCCAATTTATTCTCTCCTGAAAGATAAAGGCTCAAAGCAAACTGATACTTAAATTGGCTTTTTTGGCATTTTATTAAATCCTCATTTCAAGATCCTCACTCATCTACAAATCTCTTCATGCCCTGGCATCTCTCTACCTCTCCGACCAGCTTATCCCCACTCCACCAACTACCACCTCCTCTCGGTTTGCTCTGACCTGCTGCCCTTCCTCTTTGTCCTTATGGTCACCTCTCTCCAGTTTGATGTCAAACTCAGTCTCTGTTAAGCACTCTGAGATGCTAACACACATAAGGGATGCTATGCAAATGTAAGTTGTCGTTGTTAAAAAGTCCAATTTGTCTCTCTTTGAAATCCGCAGATGCTTATGTTAAGGTCTCGCTGATGAACCATAACAAATTCCTAAAGAGTAAAAAGACGGGTGTTGTTGTCGACAACTCCAGTCCAGTGTTCAATAAGACATTCAGCTTCAAACTTGACCAGCTGGAGCTGGACACAGCCAGTCTGAGCCTGACTGTGTACCAGAACATGGAAGAGAAAGGTAGGTGTTCCTAAACGCCATATAATGCTACACACGATTAGTGTACGCAATCAATGCTGCATGTCCCTTAGCATATAGTATAATACGCTCAGCCTATTTTCTACTAATTTAATCAAACACTGTGTTACTTTGCATGCTGTTGAATGGAAGGCCACATTACTGTTCAGCAATAGTTAATCTTGGTTAGGGTGAGGCCTCTCCATTCTTAGACTTTCTTCTGAGATCTTCGCCCTTCAAAGTCTTACCCTTTTGAGGTTTTTAGCACATTATCATATCATTGAGACATATCAAAGCACTTTACAGAAAATATTGTAAAGTGGATTGATTGTATATTTTTGGGCGGAGCACGCCAGCCAATTGCACACAGGAGTGTCCCCAAAAAAATCAGGGCATGAATAATCATATTTTATTTTCGGAGGGATTATTACCCTCTGGAAAGTGCAACTGGGTTCCTACTTACAGCCAGATAAACAGAGGTGTGTGGAGTAAGGAAACCTGCCTCTGGTTTTGCCCAGCTCGGGATTTGAACCGTTGTTCCTATTGCTTGCAAGACGAGCATGCAAAATATTACAGCGTCTTAAACATGTCCAATATCCTGGCCTCAATGCGTCCCCCAGTAACCCATTCATCCATTATTACTGATTGCCCTCTGTGTAAAGAAATACTTCCTGGTTTCTACCTAAACTTCTCGCTCACAACTCTGAACCTGTGCTTTTGTGTCCTGTTGCCTTGATGTATCTGAAAATGTTAAAATATATATACTTTATTACATATATATTATTAAATTATATACATATCTATATATATAGATAGATATATAAACAGTTGTTTCCTTCTTCAGCAGGAAGCTGGTTGGTTGGTCGAGTAGTGGTGGGTCCGTTTATGTACACACGTGGTAAGGAACTTGAGCACTGGAACCAAATGATTAACAAGCCCAAGGAATTGGTAAAGGAATGGCATGTGCTCAGCAAAGGATCATAGCAATTGCAACATCCAGGTGCTCATGCCATGCAGAACTCAGTTGCACAGATTAAATTGGACCTTTCTTGTTATTTGTAGCATACTTATCACAGGACTATGACCATCAAAAACTTGCAACAGCATCCCAGTTTAAAGAAAGGAGAACGGGGGTGGGCTGAGGAAATAGTAACCCTCGTGGGTCTGATTGTAGTACATTAGGACCACAAACAAACAAACAAACATGACATTTATAGAGCGCCTTTAACGTCGGGAGGATGTCCCACGGTGCTGAGACTACTACTTCTGTTGCATTTATTGACCATGTAAAACAGCAAGATTGTGTGCAAATCAAAATGGTGTATTGATGGAGGAATAAAAAGATAAATGAAGGATACTAGAAATCTGCTGAAGACTCTCAATGATCATGTGAAAGAGACAGATGGTTTAACACAGCGTCTGAACTGGATTTCTGAAAATGTTACGCAACTGATTATTTTCTTTCAGATGCATTAACTCGCATTGATGTAGCACCTTTCACATTCAATCAATGTTTTGTAGGTGGTGTAATTTTAAAAGCTGGAACAGATTTCAAAGACATTTATTGTTGAGATACATCATTTAATTTGGCTCATGTCTCCACCACCCCCACCCTCCTCTGCCATCCATGTTGGAGTAAGGGTGCTGTGTGTTGCTGTGATGTTACTGTGTCTGTATACTATACCGGACCCCCACTCACAGTCTCATACCTGTAAATCTACTTTGTGATTAAAATCGGATTCCTTTACCATCTGTTTGTATGGATCTGAATCAAAGTAATAAAAATGTAAATTTGTGTTTGTATTATATTTCTGGATAGAAATGGTTAGAGGAAAGCCCATATAGAACCCTTTAAAAGTCAAAAGAGATCTGCAATAATCTGGCCTTTCTCCTAACAGCACCATGTGTTTTTAGTGTTTAAGTCCAGTTCCTGGTATACTGAGAGCAGTAGGAAGCTGAAAAGAGTTTGTGGTAAGAAAATTCTGTCGAGAATTTGGGAGGTGGTAGATATAATAATTCTTGGATTTGTTTATCATCAAAACGTCTCCGAGAGCTTCACTGGATTTACTGTAAAGTGTTGTGACTGTGCATATGACTTGGGATCCTCTTTGTCCACCTGAACAGACAGATGAACCTCAGCTTAATATCTCATCCGAAGGTCGGCAATGCTGCACAACCTAACCTAACATTACAGCAAGCAGCCAAACAATGTTTTCAAAAGAAAAAATACCCCTTATAACAATAACAACAACTTCAATTTATATAACGCCCTCCACGCTGGGCAGCGTCTCAGAGCGCTTACTGTTCATCAACGTACATTGTATGACTGCGCATTGTTGCACATAACACATGCATGCAATACGCTCATGCAGAATCATATCTAATATTGACATTGAAATGTCTGTTCTGTCCTGTGAACTGAAATCAGTTTCTTGTAATGGAAAAGAGAACGATTACTGTCCAATACATTAAACATCATCATCAAAGCCCTGGTCTATTATTCAATTGCAATAAGAACATTGGGGAGCAGTGAACAAGACAACACAGTCAGCCCATCAAGCCTGGTACCTTCATAAATAGTACTTAATAATAGGTTCCACGTCACGTTTGTTTAATGCAAGTGATGAGTGCACAATGAGACAAAAAAAAGGTTTTACCTAAAAATTATTTCAAAACAAAATCCTGGTTCTGTATGTGTAGTGTGCCTATTTGATGGTCTCCACACTACACATAAGCTAATGAATGTTAATCCCTGCTTGCCCTTGCCCTAGCAGAGTAAATAAAGTGGCATTAAAGCCTGGTGCTGTAAAGCTCTCTTGTTGGTTCAGTAATTGAATAGACTGATGTGATGCTGAGCCTATATGTATTATGAACACTTCAGGTTTGATCTTGGCCTGTACTGTTCCATCATTTCAGTAGATGGATTCTGTAGGAGTACTAAAGATGTACATACTATTAACATGCTAAACCCCTAAATAGATGAGAATTACTGCCACTTCTTTGATGTTCCCTCACATCAATACTCAGCAGGATAATTGGAGGATGCAAATGTGGAAGTTTGAACAAGCTGCCGCTGAGTTATGCGGCCATTGTACCCTTTCCCTCACAGCCGTTTGACAATAAAATTATAGCCTTTAATTCCAAACTCACAAACAGTAAAAATAGTTTCTCCCAATTTATCTTCTCAAATCCCTGCAAAATTTAGAACACTTTGATCTTTAATAATAATACTAAGAAATAATCCCTGCATTTGACATAGAACTTTTCATGTTTCAAAGCACTTCACGGAATAAACTGTAAAGTGAATTGACTGGATTTTTTGTGGGCGAAACGCGGTAGCCAATTGCAAACAGCAGTGAACCTCAAAAAATCATGGAGTGAGTGACCAAATTATGTTATTTCATTCTTAACGGCTTATTATCAGGCATTATTGTCAGTCACTGGCAAGTTCCCTACCAACAACAGCAAGAGCTGTCTCCTTAATCTCTCCTTCAAGAGCCATGGAATCCAGGTAGCTGGATGCATCTGTCTAGCCATCTACTACCAGGAGCAGCTTTGCTCTCTGCTCTCCTTATCCTTATGACTTTTGCTTTTATACTTTCTTTAAAAATTAAGACCACGTAATATGGATTGTGATTTTATAACACGTGAAGTTGACACTCTTCCATCCACCCCATACGAACACAACAGTCATAAAGCTATTCAATGTCAGGGGTAACTTTCATTTAATGCAAACCCTAAGAAAGTAAGATGCATTTTAAAAGTGTCCTATCATATTAAAATGTTTCAAAGCATTTCACAAAATCTATAGGAATTGCAGCAACCATTTTGGAAACTAGGTTCCTGTAAACAGCAATGAAGTGACTGACCAATTTATGTTAAGGATTCTTTGCCAATGAGATCTTCAGTGTGAAGATCAGGCAGATGGACTCATCTACAAGAAGGCAATTTGCACATTCCAGCAGCAGATTCAGAATCCTCTTCCTATATATTTGTGAGGGGAAACAGGAAAACAGTACTAGAATGTGAACTGAACATAAGACAAATTTTAAAACAATTTGAATAAATATTTGTGAAGCAATACAAAAATGTGGAAAAAAAGATATGGGGTTCTAGAATAATTAGTGCCTTGCTCTCGTGTAGGACCTAGCATCAGTATAGGTTCAATGGGTGGGAAGGGTAAATAGTTTCTGTGCCATATGTTTTCTGTGCTATGTTTCAGGCCAGACGCACAGTTTATATAAAAGGCATACTGTATTAACAGTTTTAATGAACGTAACCTTTCAGCTGACAAAATGAATCTGAAACTTAAATTTGTTGTGGTAAATGAGATTGACATTAAGTGTTAATTGGCTTGGCAGGGTAGCTGACATTATTGAAGATAGCTTTCTCCTGACTGACAGTAACCTTAATGACCTTTGTTCTGCTGCATGTTGATACTTCGCACTGAACTTATTAGGCACCAACCGTGAAGGACGAACAGAAAGCTACATTTTCTAATATTTATAAACTTACATTAAGTTAATAAGGCAACCTACTAAAATCAGAAAAATACTTTCACATACGACCAGCCCAGAGGTGGTCTCGAGGGACATCCAGGGATTGCAAAGGATGATTGAAGATAAACAACATGATGTATTTCTTTACAAAGAAAGATGTGGAATATGGCTCCGCCACTGCCTCTCCCCTCGGACCGCCGAGGCCCTATTCTCTATAGCTTCACTGGGGGATAAATAAGCACTCACAATGTTATGGTACATATCACAGACTTCATCAAGATATGCATCTGGGCTGATCAGTGGCAGATGATGTTCAACACAGAAACACAAATATTGTACTCCATATTCTCCATATATGAGACAGACTTGCAAAGGGGAAAGTTGAATGGGAACAAACTGAATCATCACTCTGAATGAAACAAAATAATTAAGGCAAACAGGGCCATATTAATAATAATAATCCTTGTATTGGATATAGCACTTTTTACACCTTTCAGATGACTCAAAGCGCTTCACAGAATATATTTTAAAATGAGTTGACAGTATATTTGCGGGCAAAATATTGCCAAATCAGTTGAGTTCAACCTCCAGATGTTTAACATTCTGTACAGTATTCTGGTTCAGCTCCACTTGTGAGTATTTACCCATCTTGAAGCTTAAATTCCTGTCCTCATTAAGAGTTAATATTACAACAACAACAACAACTTCGATTTATATAGCGCCCTCCACGCCGGATGGCATCTCAGAACGCTTGACTTCCAAAAAGAATTATTGACTTCCAAAAGGAATTCCCCTTTACACCTGCTCACTGCACAAATCACTACATCCAACAATGATCAGGATTTCAGCTCTGACCCAGCATTCCACCTCATTGAAGTGATGTGAGTGGCTGTCAGACAAGAAAGGAACAACAACAACAACAACAACAAATTACACTTATAAAGCGCCTTTCACGTCGGGAGGACGTCCCAAGGCGCTGCACAAGAGGCGTGTGACCCGAGCTGGGAGGGGAGTGTACGGGGAGGGGGTGAAACACGTAGCGGAGGTCGAAAAATTCTGGGTGGATCGAAAGGCACGGTCGAAGAGGAAAGTCTTCAAACCGGCCTTGAAAGAGGAAAGGGAAGAAACGAGACGGAGGGATTGTGGGATGGCATTCCATAGGGTGGGAGCGGAAAAACTGAAGGTCCGGCCTCCGATGGTGGGGCGGTTCGGGCGGGGGGCTTGGAGCAGGCCAAGTCCTGCTGAACGGAGGGTCCGGGTGGGCTTGTAGGGGGAGAGTAAATTGGTTAAATAGGGCGGGGCAAGGCCATGTAAGGCCTTGAAGGTGAGGACGAGGATCTTGAATTCGATCCTCTGGAGGATGGGGAGCCAATGGAGACGGGCGAGGGTGGGGGTTATATGGTCGCGAAGGCGGGTGCGGGATAATACACGGGCTGCAGAGTTTTGGATGACCTGCAGCCTATGAATGGAGGAGCTGGGGAGGCCGACGAGGAGAGAGTTTCTGTAGACCAGCCTTGAGGTGATGTACGCGTGCACGAGTGTTTCGGCAGCGCGGGGGGTAAGATAATTGCGGAGCCTGGCAATATTGCGCAGGTGGAAATAAGCGGTGCCGGTCAAGGCGCGGATGTGGGGGAGGAAGGAGAGTTTTTGGTCGAACGTGATGCCGAGGTTCCTGACTGGCTTTGTGAGGTGGAGAGTACAGCCTTGGATGTTGAGGCTGGCAGCGCCCGATGTGCGGAGGCGCTGGCTTGAGCCGATCAGGAGGGCCTCGGTCTTACTCACGTTCAATTGCAGGAAGTTGTCCCTCGTCCAGGACTCGATGTCGGACAGACATGCTGTCAGAACATCGATGGTCTGGGGGTTGAGGGATGAGGCAGAAAGGTACAACTGGGTGTCGTCCGCATACATGTGGAAATGTACCCCATGTTTGCGGATGACATCGCCCAGAGGGAGCGTATAAATGGTGAAAAGGAGGGGGCCTAAAACAGAGCCCTGAGGGACGCCGTGAGAAACTGTGTGGGGGTTTGAGGAAAAACCATTCGAAGATACAAAGTGTAAACAGTGGGTCAAATAAGAATGGAATCAGTCAAGGACTGTGCCTTGAAGGTTGCGGTGGGAGGAAAGACGTTGAAGGAGGATGGTGTGATCGACTGTGTCGAACGCAGCAGACAGGTCAAGGAGGACGAGGAGGCAAAGGGAGCCCTGGTCACAGGCGGTTAGGATGTCATTTGTAACCTTAACCAGGGCAGTTTCTGTGCTGTGAATAGGGCGGAAACCTGATTGGAGGGGTTCAAGGAGTGAGTGAGTTGAAAGGAAAGAGCGGAGCGGGGAGGCAACCACTCTTTCAAGGACCTTGGCTAAAAACGGGAGGTTGGAGATGGGTCAATAGCTTGATGGTTGCGACGCATCAAGGGAGGATTTCTTCAGGATAGGGGTGATGGTGGCGGTTTTAAGGGAGGTAGGGACGGTGCCTGAGGAGAGGGAAAGGTTGATGATGTCAGAAATGTCAGGAATAGGGTAGGAGTAGGCATGGGTAGGAATGGGCACGGCTGTGCCCCCCTACACCTCTCCCATGTCAAACAGCTTAATAACGCCTACACATGAACAGTTCAAGGTTTCGGAGGGTGACAGAAGGAAAATGGTTAAATATTTCCAGGAGAGGAAATCATTGTTGTGGGAAGACTAGCAAGGAAGAGTACAGTTAAGTATCAATCTGTAAATAGCCAATAACATATGCATTGCAATTCGTAATAAAAGGCAGCTTGTGAAAGTGATGTTACCTGCTGTCACGAGCACCATTTTCAATCACACCAGCTGGTCTACACCTACAATACTCAGCCACAGAGTGCTCTGAAGGCTCAGCTGGGATGATCTCAATGACTAACAATCTGCACTATTTCCATGGGGTCAAGGAGCAATCGCCATCAAGAAATTGTGTTACTGACTCTGACACAGAGAATTCGGAAACCTTTCCATTTGTTTCGGACCTGGGTTTAAAAGATTAATATTCCTATTATAAAACTGCTTGGGACTGAACCCACTTAAAATGCAATAAATGTCCTCATTAAATCAGAATAGAAGACACCTTTTGTGTGACATTTGCTTACGAGTTTGCCTCTTGAGGGTCACTCCAGCTTTTAGGATTCTGAAGCTTCTGAGAACACCAATGTGTAATCGTGGTATAAAGATACAAGCAATTACTTTGCAAAATGCAGCCTTGTGGAAACACGAAGGTTGTCAAAAACTAACACTATATTTACAAGAGTGTACAGAGGCCAAAGCAGCCAGGAACGTACTCTCATTTAATAAGAATAATGTCAGATGTGACTGACAGTATTGCTCAGTGGTAGTAAAAACTGCACTATATGAACAAATAGTTGTTCAAGACAACAGCCGCCTGAAACTCAGCATTAACCTCGCCTTAAAATCTCTTATCGTAAAATTTAAAATCAAGCAGAACAGAGCCAAATGAAGCCAAACAGAGTCCAGCAGAGCCTCGCAGACCCTAACAAAGCCAAACATAAGTTTACCCACTAACAATTGAGCCCAGTTTACTCCGGTCGATATATGTCTCATCCCATCGAAGTTTGCCTTACTTAAATTTAAAGCCTGAGCTTGGGACTCTCCCTTCTCCCTCCCAAATCTAATGTTAAATTCAATCGTATTATGATCACTACTTGCAATATATTTTCTTACCGTCACATTGTTAACTAGTTCTGACTCATTATTCATCACCAAATCCAGTATAAATTGTTCCGTTGTTGGTTCTAACACTTACTGTTCCAAAAAGCTATCGTGAATACGTTCTAGAAATTTGTTGCCTTTACTCTTTGAGGTGTCCTGCTTTTCCCAGTCTATGTGAAAATTAAAATCTCCCATTACAACCACGTTGCTTTGGCTACGTGCTTCCCTGATCTCTGTATTTATACATTTCCCTACTAAATAACAACTCTCTGATTGTCTGTAAATGTATACTACTCCCAACAGAGTCTTACCTCCTTTGCCGTTTCTTAATTCTACAGTGTTCCCACGACCGGATCGCCTTTACTGAAATCTTTCCTTTCCACTGCTTTAATAGCGTCTTTTATCAATATTACTACTGCAACTCCTTTCCCAATGTCCCTGTCTTGTCTAAACATCTTATAGCCTGGAATATTCAGCTCCAGCCCTGCCTGGCTTGTTTTTGTAACTCAATTGTTTTATTTCTTATGCTACGTGCATTTGTGTACAGCACTCTTACTAACTATCCCCAACTTATCCCTATTGGGTTCTGCTCCCACTCTTTGATTTGTTACACCTTTTGTGATAACTTCTTATTAGCTTTTCTTTGTTATTGTTCCTATATTTTCTTCAGTAACTTTAACATCACAGCGCCACCCAGTGACAACACCGTGACATGTCTCAGTTGGGTTGTTTTGATCAAATGGGTATCTGGCATATGGAAAGTCACATGAAGTGCCGTCCCACTGAGTGTCGGCCTGACTTTCGGCCTGGCTTGCTTTTGGGTGTTAGAATCAGACATTTACAGCACAGAAGGTCATTCAGTCCATTGCCTCTGCACTGAAAGAGTAATCTATTCAGTCCCATTTACTTACCATACATACCCATCATAACAACTAACAGTTTTAGCTGGTTAAATTCCAGCAGTTACCCTAACATACAATTTGGGGTCCCCAAGCCTTGCTTCTTGTCTACCTGCTAATTAGGTAAAGCAGGGTTTGTCCCTCCAAGGAGCGTGCATTCAAATTTAAGATCCTTGTTCTCACTTTCAAGGCACTCCACAGCCTTGTCCCCTCCTACCTCTCTGACCTGTTGACCTATCAATCTGTCCGCTCCCTAACAAACCGCCAAAACCTCTGCAAATGACTTTTCCTCTCGCATTCACCTGATCACCCTCACGATATCCCAAGGTATAGTCCTTGGGATATGGGATATTCCTGGTCAAGGAAGGTGGTCACCTTCCGTGACCACCTTCTCTTCCTTATCTACATGCTCCCTCTTGGTAATATCATCCGCAGACATGGGATAAACTTCCACATGTATGTGGATGACACTCAAATCTACTTTTCCACCTCAAATTGCGAGCCCCAGTCCCCTGATGTTCTGTCAGCTTGTCTGTCAGACATCAAGAGTTGGATAAGCGCAAACTTCCTGCAGCTAAACGTTGACAAGACGGAAGCCATACTCTTTGGGCACCATTGATATCTTCAGTCCCACGGCTCTCACCTCCTCCACCTACCCTCAAAAACTCTCTGAACCTGTACGCAATCTAGGCATCAGGTTCGACCGCCGATCATCCTTCCTCCCCAGCACCACCTGCTTCCATCTCTGCCACATTGCCGGTCTCTGCCAATATCTCACCCCAAAAGTTGCCGAAACCCTGGTCCATGCCTTTGTCACCTCTTGGCTGGAATATTCTAATGCCTTCCTCGCCAGTCTCCCCTCTACCACCATTCACAAAATTCAGCTCATACAGAAACCCACCGCCCACATTCTCACCTGAACCAAACTTCACTCCCCGATTACCCGAGTCCTCGCCAGATTTCACGGGCTCTGTCAAGAGTAGATTGACTTCAAGATCCTCGCTTTGTACAGTTGTATTTAAATCCCTCCACTCCTCTGCACCCCCTACCTCTCTAACCTCCTCCCTCCTCACAGCAGTACCCACGGCCTTTGCACCACCTCCTCGTTCCCCAAATCCTCAGTTCCACCATCGGCAGCAGTTCTTTCAGCCACTATGCCCCGAAACTCTGGAACTCCCTCCCCCAATCCCTCCACCTCATCCCCTCCTTTTCCACTATCGGTCGCAGCTGAAGACCTTTCTGTTCGACTGCACCTACAGTCACCTTCCCCCTCCCCAGCTCTACTATTGTGAAGCGCTCTGAAATGCCGCCTGGCATGGAGGCTGCTATATAAGTGCAAGTTATAGAACAGGCAGGTTGGTCCCTCTGTGTGAATGAAACAGGAAACAGATTTCTCCAAACCTTTGAGCCAAGAAAATGACCAACACAAGAAGCAAGTGAAATGAGGTTGGATTTCATTCAGATTTTATTGATCAACTGGATATAGTGCAATTCACAGAAGTTTTTTTTCAAACTGGATTAGAAGAGTTAGATTGAGAGGTACCAGAGCAGCTCTGATCTGAGCACTGGACACTTCAAGCTGAACCAGCGACAAGCTCCAACACCCGGCTCAATAATAATAAAAAATGATATTGGAAAGCGAGGGGGGAGAGGAAGCATCGTGTTAATGCTTCAAGCGGTTAGCTGGTGTCAAGCGGCACAGAGATGCACATTTATTGTCTAACATGGGGGAGGGAGGGGGAAAAAAAATCATACAACTGTGGCACTTAACCAGCAAGTAATGTAGGAAGTCTACATCTGATTTACCCTAAAAGTGCCAACCTCCTGCAGATGCCCAGCTAATGCTTGCAATAGGGTGAGTTGGCAGACGGGAAGGGCAAGGGGTTCCAATTCCATTACAACTTACACCCCTCCTCCACCCACCCGTACAGCCACCAACCCTTTCTCCTCCTCCTCCCCTCCCTGCTGCAAGTAGTCAGAAATACGTCAACACAAAGATTTCTCCAAAAGCGCCACTCCACAAGTCAACTCTAGAAACACACGGTACAATTTAGAGATACAAATGAAATTCCCATTTATAAACAAGAGCAAAAACGGAACGTTGCTGTGGTTGTCCACCAGAGAGCAGCACTTAGTTCCAGACATGGCGAGTGCAGTGTTCTACCGCCTGTTGGGAGAGGAAAGATGTCAAGACATTTGTCACACAGGGTTAAGACACAAAATACAGTCACACCAATTTACAGTATTTTTCGGTGAAGCACTTTGAGATGCCTCAAAATGGAGAAGTCTGAAAGATAATTTCAAAAGGGAATTGGATAGTAACTTGAGAAGGAAATATTTGCAGGGCTATAAAGATAAGAGCAGTGGCAATGGGACAAGTTGGTAGCTCTGTCAAAGGGCCGGCACAGGCACGATGGGCCAAATGGCTTCCTTATGTGCTGTACAGTTCTATGATTTTATCTAAACTATGTGACATGAGGGAATCAGAAACAGTAACCAGGGCTATAGACTGATAGCAGCCGGGAGCAACAGCAGAGGGAGAGTGGAAGTTGTAGTTCTGTTTTGAGATACTGAAACTCAGGCAGAAAACACAAAGACTCAGCTCCTGTTAACCCTGCAACCAAAGCCCTCATATGTAGGGTGGTCCTAGCTGGACAAAACATGGAAAGTTTTCAATGGCAAACTACGTGGGTTTAGCTGGTTAGACTCCACACTGGCCAAATCACCTCTCGTGATAAACAACAACAACCAAATGACATTTGTATAGCGCCTTCCATGTCTGGAGGAAGTAAGGCCGGATGTGCTGCTGTACTCACGTTGCACTGACGAGCGTTCTCCATGTTCTTACACCAGTAGCTGGGACCCCAGGTACAACTCTCCTGCCCCAACAGCTGCCTCGGCTCAACACTTTTGCAAACCCCAAGTTTCTGTTTATGGAAAAAGATCCTGGTCAGGTGTTGGAACTCCATACGTTGTACAGTATATAAAAGCTGTCAGCGCTTTGGCTTCTCCACTGCAGCAACGAATGGTGAGTGTAGAACGTGCAATTGGCAGGTGGCAGTGAGGATCAGAACACAGGTGTTTGTTTGCTCCTCACTCAGGTAATATGGCAAACCTCCGGTACCCCTTCTTACAACTATCCTGTCAGCTATGAGAAACACATAGGCTGATCTGACCTGTGTTGGCCTGGCTGGGACAGTAACTTGCTTACCTCAGAGATATGGATTGTTCCCCCACCCTCCGGATCTCCATCCCGGAGCCCCTCCGCCTGACCTCCTTCAAGGCCAGTCTCGAGACCTTCCTTTTTGACCATGGCTTCTGGTCACTCTCTCACCCCTGCCTCCCTACTTGATTGCAACCCCCAGCTCGGGTCCTTACCTTCAAATGTCCTACTGGTATGAAAGGTGCTGTGTAAATGTTATTTTGTTTTGTTTATTTGGTTCAAGCCCTATGTCAGGATTTTGAACGTATAGTCTTGGCCTCCGCTCCAGAGCAGTGCTCAGGTAAGCACAACTTTGCAGGAAGTGCCGTTCTTGGGAAGAGAAAGAGACATGAGGCCCTGTCTCACCCTGTTAGAAGATCCCAGAACACGACACAAAAAGGGAAGGGAGTCTCTCTCTCTCCTGCTGCCCTGGGCAACAACCCAACCCCAAGTAAACTCAAGTCATTCAGTTTGTGGCTGTTTGTGGGATGTCATTTTGTAAAACTGACTGCCGCCTGCATCGACAAAATACAGTAACAGCTCTTTACAGGAAGTCCTGCCAAGTTCCCTGAGACGTCCTCCTGACGTGGAAAGTGCTGTATCAAATGCAAGGATTATTATGTATAACCGCATCTGTTGATCCAACATCTACCAGCGCCGAAAGCAGGAGAGACAAGAAACAAACGCTTAGGCAGGAGAGCAATTCATATACTCACGATACAGACAAAGTCGGGGTCAAAAACTTGCATCAGCATCTGGAGAATTGCTGCACCGTACTGGGCCACAAGCTGGTCACACTGCAAAACAAAGCCAGCCACAGGGTAACTCGTTGTGGGGAAACAAAGGCTGAACCATTTGTAAAGTGTCTGCTGCGTCTTTCACATCCTAAGGCACTGAACAGTCAGGGATTATGACCCAAGTGGAGCAAGGTGGGGAGATCAGGGAGGGTGGAGGGCAGAGAGGGTGCTGAAGGCATGGCCGAAGAGATGGTGTTGAGACGTGACTTGAAGGAGGCAGGAAGGGAGCGAGGCAAAGGGAATGTGGAATGGAGTTCCAGAGCGTGGGGGCAAAGGGACTAAAGACCCGACCGCTGATAATGGAGTGGGCAGGGTACATAGAACAGACCGGAACCTGCTGGGGGGAGAGGTTGTTAAGGGTGCTAGCAGGTCGGAGAGGGAGAGACCAAGGGGGTCCTTGAAGGTGAGGACGCCAATTTTGAACTTGATCATCTATGAGATGGGGAGCCAATGGAGCCGGGCAAAGGTGGGTGTGATAGGGACACAGAGCTTGGTGCAGGAGAGGACATGAGCTTCAGAGTTCTGGATGATTTGCAGCTTGTGGAGGGAAGAGTTGGGAAGGCCAACATACAACGTTGGCATAGTCGAGTCTGGTTGCGGCGGTCTGAAGGGTGAGTCAGGCAAAGTTGCAGAGGTGGGGAACGGCAGAGCGGGTGGTTGTGGTTTCTCACATGGACAATGGAAGGGAATTCTCACCTCATCCCGCATTCCCTCGGGGAGCATGTTGCAGACTTTGTCGAGGGCTGCCTCGATCTCGGCCTGGGTGGCGTTGTCCTCCAGTAGGCTGTCCATGTAGTTCATCAACGTCTTACATACCTCACACAGAGCACCGGACTCCAGATCCTTCGGATTAATTTTTTCTGTAGGGATGAGAAACGGGGAAAAGAAATGTTGAGGTGAAGGCATCAGCAGCAACAACGATGATGTATATTTACACATTGCTGAGAAGATGACCCAAGTCGCTGGACAGTCAAGGATTTGGACTTAAACTCGGGATTGGGATCAGGAAAGGTGGAGGGGTTGGGGAGTGGGAAGGTGGTTGAAAGCGAGATGAAAAAAAGTCTTGAGATGCTCCATTTCCTCCCCCCACCTGGCCGGAAGCTGATAGTAGCAGGAGATTTCTTGTGGATAAAGGGATATGGGGATAAGGCGGGCAGGTGGAGTTAGAATAGATCAGCCATGATCTTATTGAATGGCGGGGCAGGCTTGACGGGCCGAATGGACTACCCCTGCTCCTAATTCTTATGTTCTTATGATTTGTAACCATACTTGTAGGAATTCCTGTCATCATTATATCCTCCCTATTTCTGTGACTGCTAACTTCCATGCCGATTTGTCTGAACTTTCTGCTCAGCAGACTCTGCCCTGCTCCACGTCCCCTGCACAGCCAGCCCCACCATTGCCAGTCGAGGCTTCAGCCTCTCTGCCCCATCCTCTGGAACTCCGTCCCAGTAAATCCACCCCCCCCCGCCCAGGTACATCCCAAGACCCTCCTATTCGACCACACATTTTGTCATCCTCCCACTGCCACTACCTCCACCCCTCCTGAACTCGACCCCCAGCTCAGGTCCAAATCCTTGATTGTCCAGCACTTTGGGACATGCTCCCAATGTGAAAGACGCTGTGCAAATATAATTTGTTATTGTTTTGCCCTTGCAGCTGATCGCAGCGCAGAAACCCGATCCTTGCCTGTCTAAGGCCAGCTGTGGACCCCACCTCTGGCAGAACTGAAGGAGACTCTCCACACGTACCGATTAGCAGACGATCCGAGCCCAGACAAAGGCCCAGGAAACTGCACACCAGATCTGGGCTCATCTCCTCCATGAGTAGCTCGATCACGGCCTTGCCATACTCGTCAACAAAGGCCAGGCACTCGCCTTTCAGTGTGGAGGGCAACAAGATGCACACCTTCTCCACTCCTTTAGCTATAGCCTCCTGCAGGTAGTGGTGGTGGACGGGAGGGAGGGAGAGAAAAAGATATAATTCAACCATTCCATCCAATTAATAATCATCAGAATAATAATCCTTGCATATGATACAGCGCTTTGTTGTTTCGTTGTGAAAAAAACTCCAAATCCTAGAGTTAGCAGAGGTGAAAAATGTACGTACAGTAGATTTCTTTGCAATAAGCTAAATATGATTAGTTAGTAGTTTTGTCCAATTTGCTTTCTCAATTATTAGACACAGGTACCGTTGGCAACAGGTTGTCTTGGGGAACCTGTAATTTGCATGAGGTAACTGCTGGATTTTAACCAACTAAAACCACAGAGTTTGCCATTGATATTGTGGTCTAGCAAACTTTCCTGCTGCTTGTCCAGGGTGTAGACTTTGCAGGGTTAATAGGAGCTGTGAGGATCCACTACCCCCAATGAATGGTCTGTTGATACGCCAGGCTGGGTACACTGGAACACTGTGGGTGGCTCTGGACTAGAGAAAGTCAGACATTCTGGCTCTGGACTAGAGAAAGTGACAGGCATTCTGGCTCTGGACTAGAGAACGTCACAGACATTTTGTTGCCAAACATGTCACCTTGAAGATAGTTCAGCCCCCCAAAATCCTGGCTTACATCCAACCCCCACTCCCGCCCCAAGGACGTTGGTTTGAGCTGGCTGGACAGCCAGAACCTCCTCACTCTACCCTTCCTCTCCCTCCATTCTCCCATTGCTCCCCATCTTGATGGGCTTTCAGAACAAACATCTCACCTCAGTCTTGTTCTGGTCCAGGTAGCTGCCAAGCTCTCGGAGTGCAAACTCACAAATTGCACACTGTGGTGTCTGCTTCACGTGAATCATGTTTATCTGAGGATGGAGACGATTAACCTACAGTCAGAGAAGACAAGACAAATATGAACATATATACACAGAGTGCGCACATACGGCATTTATCCACAAACTACACACAACCCACACCCACCCACGACATGCACAGCCACACACACAGTAGTGGTACAGTGCAGTTCCAATCACTGGGAAGGACCTAATGACAGTTCATCAAAGACCGTTTAATGGACTTTAACCCAAGTTCACCCAAAGTTGGCAAACATGGTTCATCAAACCTCAGGAACAGTCACGTGGATATGTGGATAGAGATCTGATACTGACCTTGACAGGCTCCAGGATCTTGGCTTTCTGTAGCAGCTGCATTGGCACGGTGGCTGGTCCCTCACAGAAGCCACATTTTTCACAGATATTCTTGGGCTCCTGGAGGAAGTGATAGCAAACTTGTGAAACTTCACAAAAGAGGAAACAAAATAGCCCCAAAATAGCTTGCAGTTGCTTGGAGTGCAAGAACCTGCTAGTGGGCTGGGGAAGAGGAGTGTCTTGTCCTAAAGAGTCCTTGCTAACCAATGCTCTAATGCAGGGTGGTCCAACAGGTGGCCCGTGGGCCAAATCTGGCACGAGAGATGTTTCTTCTGTCCCGCAAACGGTTTTCAACTTCATTATCCAATGAGCAAATATAAGCAACAGGATATATTTTTTGCCTGTATTTGCTCTGAACCAATCAGGACATGTCCACCAGGGGACAATGGGACTTGCCAATTGGGATAAAATATTTCCACGCTGCCCGAAGCAGCCAGTAGATTGGACTATCCTGCTCTAATGTATTAACTGTTAGTAGCTTCACACCATGAGTTAATGTAGCTGCTATCCTTTACACACTGCAACCATCAGCACAGTGACTGGTCAGGGACACACTAACAATGCGACATGTTAAGGACACACTAATACTAACACAGGTTTGGGGAAGTCCTGAGGTGTTGCTTCAGGCGCAGATGTGAACACAATATGCACAATACCACAGCACTTCAACTTGGTCAGTGAAACCAGTACATACCTGTAGCTGTAAGTCGGGAGGGAAGCAGATGTGAAACTCAGGGTTAGGAAGTAGCTCAACGCAGTACAGATTTATCCGTCACTTTCAATCAGACTAAGTTACAGGGCACTGCGGGGCACAGCAACCGGCCTGAGATCTCCTTCCGTAACACTGGGTAAAGGGGACTGGAGAGGCGCAGGTTCGTGCTGATTTAATGCTCAGCATGACATCAGCTGGAACTGCACTGACCTCAGTGTCTGTGTTTGGGAGGGGGCAGGTTTCGTCATGTCTAATGCGACTGCGGAGTAGACTTGCTTGTGGGCCTGGCGTCAGGAACAAATGCTGTCCATCAGACCCAGAGCTCAGCTGCCTCCGCTCTGCTGCTACCCTCCAATTGCCTGGTCTCAGCAACTCAATTCCCTTTGGGCTTTGTACTGTGAAATCCCATTGTGTGGGTTGAGATTCACTCCATGTGGAGTCCTGTAGCTCAGTGGTTAGAGCACTCGCCTTACAAGCAGGAGTCCTGGGTTCAATTCCAGACAGGGTGAAACCTTGGGCAAGTTTCCTTACTCCACATGCCTACTAATAATCCCTCAAAAAACAATAATAAATTGGTCATTTCAATCAACGACTGTTTGTAAGATAATTGGCTGCTGCATTTTCACCTACATATATACAGTCAATTCACTTTACAATATATTCTGTGAGGGCTTAGGAACATCTGGTAGATGTGAAAAGCGCTATATCAAATGTAAGGATTATTATTACTCGCAATGTCGAGTGGCACAACCCCCACCCTCCCACCGATCTGGGTCGGATTCACATTGCTGATGATGCGTGGTCTCTGGGTGTGTCCTTACAGTTCGATTCTCCAATTTATAAAGCATTGTACGAGACTCCCACAGAGAAGCTTTAGAAAACTTACCAACTGCATCAGGGCCCGAAGGACCTCTGGAGCGTACATGGCGATGTACTGCTTGCACTGAAATGAGACAGACAGATCAAATGATGGGAGATAGACAATGATGGGCATTTGACTCCAGCTACTAAACAGGCCACCGGGCAAAGTGCTACCTCAGTGATATCCAGTCATGAGAGGAAGTTGCGGAGGGTGGGGGGGAGGGCCTGAAGGGGGACCATTACCCCAACGCACGCTCTAGGATCTCCAAGCTTGGGTCTTATCAACCTGCACTCAATACTCAATTAGGTAAGCTGGGTGCGTCTCTCCAGGGAGAGAGTGTGCATTCCACTCCAATAAATGTGAGGAACCGCCCCGTGTAGCATGGAATTCTTAGCGTGGTTTGGACACACTTAAGCACGATGATGGATTTCCGCATGTAGTAGACACCCGGCTGATCACAGTCATGGGTTTTGAATGTGTGTGAAAACCCCCCCAAAAAAGGAACTATTGGATGTAATGATGAGTCACGGGTTGCGCACAGGTCTGACGGTGCAATGGGCCAGAATTCACGACTTTCACCAGCGCCGACCAAACACTCACCAGATCGCTGAGTTCGGCGCCCAGGGTGCTGCATTGTTTGCTGATTTCGGCGATTATGTCGTCCGCCACGGATCGATTGAGTTTCACCGCGACCTGAACCTGGGTGACAAAGTTGATGCAATCCTGGCACAAGTCGTCACTGCTCTGAAAAAAAAAGATGGGCGAGGAAACAGAGCTTGCTGAGTAAGGTCACACTCACCTTGCACACCGTCCCCCTCGCACCCAAATGCCCTTCCCCCACCTAAGCCAGCTTAATCTACGAAGCCTGCGAACTACTGCCAATTTCATTGTCCGATGAGCAAATGCAGGCAAGACACAGGTCTCGATCCAATCAGGAGATGGTCATCACAGGTTCAGGCTCTGCCTAGCAATGAGACTGGCCAAAAGGCTGGACCCCCAGCCCGATCTAAATGACCACCGAAGACACTGGTCATGTTTTCTCTTTCTCCCACCACCCTACATCCACCACCATTTTTAATCTCTCTGGCTCTCTCTAATGTTCTGTCCGTCTCTATCCTCTCTCTGCTTAATCTACAACAGTTTGTGGGCAACTGCTGTGCGCAATTGGCTGCCGCGTTTGGCCCTCAAAACATAGTCAATCTACTTTACAACATTCTGTGAAGCCCTTTGAGACGTCCCAACTATATTATAAGGGGCTACATCAAATGCAAGGATTATTATTATATCAGTAAAATACTGTACACCTGTTTTTGTGTTAATCCCCCAAGCACTGACACAAATTCTTGTATTTTATAACAGTCTCAGCAATCTCCCAACTGAATTCTCAACAGTGTTGTGCAGTATAATTGACATGACTTGTATTCATAGTCACTTACATCAACAGCGAGGGTTATGGAAGATTAAACACCTCTGAACACAATTAAGTTATCAGATCTGTGTCTCCCATGCAAACAATGTAAGCCATTCAGTGGATACAATGCTCAAATGGGAGTTTATCAGTAACATATAGTAAGGTTAACCTCACAATAGTAAGGTTGCAATTCAACCCCAGTTAGGGATTGCAGGTTTGAAAGCGCTATATAAATGCATGCAACAAGGTTGAGTTGGGTCAGGGTCAGTCATTGGGGCAAGCGTCGCACTACCTGGGTTTACCAGTTGGGGTGGGGTTGCAAGAACCGAGTCAGAAACCCCACATTGGGGAAAATAACAAGCCTGAGGAAAGCTGGAATCTGTCTCACTGTTAATTTGGATACTAATTGTTAACTGCATCAGTATCATTGTCACGTGAAGACGTATAATCCAGGGTCATGTGAGGAGATCTAAGAATTGCCTAATCAGATCAATCAGTGCCGAGGGTAGTCACAGGGCATCACAAGCCATCTAAAGTCGCCCACATAACTAATGGCCATTATACTCAGAAACCCTGGCAGGCACAGCTCCAGTCAGGAACAAGGGATAAGCAAAGCTGGAATAATTGCCACTGTTAATATAGGGACGTTTACAGAGCAGTGAAAACTACCAAAAACAGCAACAAAATTACATCTGTTGTACCCTCGGGACCTGGACAATGCCGGTTAAAGCGCATGCCGGATATTCAGCCAAAAACGCAATTTTTAAAAAAAGTAATGCATTTTTCCGGATAAATTCTGGTTAATCAAATGCGGACTTTTCTTTTGGCGATGCACGTCAAGACTTCCCAATGCACTGAAATCCTAGCCTCCTTGGGTTATTTCTTACTACAGTAAAAGCCCATTTATCCGGCACTCTCGGGACCTGGCCAATGCCAGTTAAAGTGCGCACCGGATATTCGGGCCGATAACAATTTTTTTTTTTTTTTTAAAACAGTCATACATTTTTCCGGATAAATTCTGATTAATTGAATGCAGACCTTTTTTTTGCGATGCCGGTTATGGTTGATCGGGTGACGGATAAACAGGCTTTTACTATATAATAATAATGCTTGCATTTGATACAGTGCCTTATCACATCGTTGAGATGTCTCAAAAGAGCTTCACAGAATATATCATAAAGTGGATTGACTATGTATTTTGTGGGCAAAACATAGCAGCCAATTGCACATAGCAGTGTCCCACAAACAGTCGTGGATTAATTGAGCAAATTATTATTTTTGGGGAGGAAAGATAACCACCCCTGAAAAACGATCTGACAATCAACTAACAATTGGAGGTTCCTCTTTTCTGCTGCGTGAACAGCTATGTGGAGTAAGTAAATTTGCCTAGGTTTCGCCCTGCATGGGAATCTGACTCAAGTCCTCTTGCTTGTGGGGCAAGTGTGTTAATGACGATGCTATAGAAATTCAGTAAAGAGTGCTACTTAAACGTGTTGCTGTTGTCAACGACTGCCAGCTCACTAAAAACTGGACCAAAGGGCATAGGATTCATTTCCTAAGCCTCTGCGTGACTCTCTCTCCGAGAGTGAGAGAGCCTAGATCAAGGGAAAAACAGGAAACTGAACAGGCTGAACATGATTCATGAGGTTACTGTGGAACACAAGCTGACACAATGTGATGTAGCCTCAGTTGCTGTGCGTTATGACCCAGATGCTGGGACAAAGTGTTGACTCAACAGAGCTGCACCTGAGGCCTGGCAGACAACACAACGTCACATGAAGGCAGACTCACTGTCACGTGAATCTTTACACTGCAATTAATCGGATTACACAAGCGGGCCTGAGGCTAGGCCAGTGTCAGAGCATGGGTACGTTTCCATAAGCAGCTAAACAGCAACTTGTGCTTGTAAAGCACGTTGCACACAGGATGAATATCTGATGCGTCAGAGCAGAAAGCAAAAGAAGGGGAAGTTTGAGAGTTGAACAAAGGAACAATTGCCTTTCATTTAAGAGCGTTTAAGATGTTGTGAGAAAGCACAAAAGGCATTTTGCCAGAAATCAGGGGGTACGACAAAGAGAATTAGGGACAATATAAATTTACATTTACACACAGTGAATCAGCAGTCCTTATGCATAGAGATTTTAATTCATTACATTTATTAAAAAATAAGACATTGGTAGAGAATGTGCAGCATTTTATTGAGTTTGTTAAAAGTTTTTGTCACCGAGTTAATATGGATAAAAGTCTTCAGGATGTGGGCATTCTGAATATCTCATATTGATCTAGAAGTAAGAACTTTAATTCCCCCTGTTTACTGCCCTTCACACTGAGAAAGGCTGACAACCAAAAACAGTTTAAACGACAAAGCTTGCCATTGATATTGCTGTCTGGCAAGCTTTCCCTCTGCTTATCCAGCTAGGACCACCCTGCTACCCATATAGGGCTGTAGCTTACAGGGTTAACAAGAACTGAGTGAGAGGAATCCCTGCCACCAGACAGTTTTTATAGATTAGAAGTAGAATTAGAATTATATTTCCTTATCTAAAGCAAGAGCTGAAACACAGCAGCTCACAAGGTCATTCGGTGCTTACTAAAAACTCCACACCACAGGACAAAGTTTATAGTTTACCGGCCTCACTAACATTATGGAAATTTCACCAAGGCCATTCTTCAGGTGGTACCCTCCACGGCCTTGCTCTTCCCTACCTCTGTGTCCTGCGAACCCCATACTGACCTGTCCTCGTCCTCCACTCTTCCTGCTTCATGACCCCACCGCCCAGTCCGCCGCACTATCGGCAGTCGGGCTTTCTGCCTTTCTAACCGCACCATTAGGAACTCCATCCCACAGTCCCTCCACTTTGCTCCGGCACTTGCCTCCTTCAAGGCGTCTCAAGGAATATCCTCTTCAAACGTGCCTTTGGTCGTCCTCCCATCCCCAAACTCCCTGCCCTCTACCCCACCTGATCCCAACCCCCAGTTCAGGTCCAAATTCTTGACTGTCCAGCGCCTTGGGATGTCCTCCTGACATGAAAGGCGCTGTGTAAATGTAATGGGTTGTAGTTGTGTACCCAGCCCGTCCCCTCCATGTAAACTGATATATACGTTCCACAGAGGTGGAGCAGGTGCAGTCAGCCTTACCTTGGGTTTAGTATTTTCCTGAGGAAACAGGAGAAGAGGAATGTTGGCAATGAAAGGAGCAGTCAGCTTGACCATGTCCACCTTGGCGGGTAGAGCCAACTCAGGAATCTCGTTGGAGAGGATTTCTTTGTGATGCAGCTCCTTCTGCAGTGACTTACAGAGACCTAGGGCACTGCATACCACTTCAGGGTTGTCCTGGAGAGAGGAACAGGACAGAGATTGAGGCATGCCACACAAGCATTCAAAGAATCAGGACAAATGGAGTAGAGCCCCATTGCGAAGTCATTAAAGCACTCGTCTCGCAAGCGAGAAAACCTAGGTTCGATTCCTGGGCGGGCCGAAACATTAGGCAAGTTTCCTTACTCCACACGCTACTGTTTTCCTAGTGGTTAGTTGGAACCTGGTTGCTAGTCAATTAGTGGATTGCTTTCCAGGGGAAACTTACCCCTCCAAACAAAAAGCCACTCTATCCATGACTTTGTGGGCCACTACTGTGCACAATTGGCTGCCGAGTTTCGCCCACAAAATAGTCACTACAGTTAACATTGTATGCTGTGACGTGCTTCAACAGTGATTCCTTCCTCTGTAGAACCCTCCACCTTCCCAAACTGTTCTAAAATATTAATTAGTCTTTGCATTTGATATAGCATCTTATCACGTCTTTGAGATGTCTCAAAGTACCTCACCAAATAAACCATAAAGTGGATTAACTGTGTATTTTGGGGTAAAAATCCTCTCTTTGATTGAAAGGCACCGTCAACTATTAGCCACCTCCTGCCTTCTTCCTGCTTGAGATGTCTCTCAGACTTTGTAACGTGCTTTGAGAGATTCTTGTGTGTGAAAAGCACTACACACATGCAAACTGTAATTGGGCTCAAACATGCAGCAACAAGCAGAGGCCAGATGCTTTCTGTTTCAAGGTGGGGTTGAATATTGGTGCTGCCCCTAACAGGCAAGACTCTCTGCCTTAAACTGATAGTGGCAAGCAACGGAGAAGACGCCCAACTTACCAGCTCTCCCTTGAGAATGTTCAGGATGATGGGCAGGTAGTCATCGACCAGCCCCTCACATTCTTTGGCCAAGTCGGGACTTGGGAGCATTTTGCAGGCTTTCTCCAGGTAATCATGCATCTCCCCCTGTCACAGGAGAGGAACGGGTGAATAATACTTGCATTTGATTTAGTACCTTATGTCTCAGAGATGTCTCAAAGTACTTCTCAGATACACTACACTGTTTGTAAAGTGAATTGACTGCATATTTTGTGGGCAAAATGCGGCAGTTAATTGCACACAACAGCGTCTCACAAACAGTCATAGATTGAGTCTATATCTTCTAACCTCCCCCTAACTCTGCAGGTGATGAGGTTGATCTAGTGCCCTTGGTCAGCGCCTTCTCTCGTCCAACATTGATTTCTGTCAATGTTTTGGCAGAGTTTACATCTGTACAGGATGTCCCACTATTTATATTTAAAGATGACAGGAAATATTGTAACTATAATATTGATTGGACTAATTTGCACTCCGTCTGCCTCTACTGTTACTCTCTGTGCTGTGGCTGGAGGTTTATACTCCTTGCAGCAGCTGAGGGCTCGTCCTACGTAACAGACTCTTCCACTCTCTCCATGACAATAATCTGCTTTACTCTTCATTCAAGACTCGTCGACAAGACAGAAGCCATACTCCTTGGCTCCCGTCAAAGTCTTCTCTCCCACGGATTTCAACATCCCTTGGTTGGTTCTGGCTTCTAGCTTGTCCCCCCTTCCCCATCTGCAGCCATGGTTTCAGCCTGAAACTTTGGAACTCTCTCCCATAGTCATTCTGCCTTGCTTCCTCCTTCACTCTCTCAGGTCATGCCTGAAGACCTTCCTTTTTGACCATGCTTAGTCATCTCCTCTCTCCCCAAAACTCAGTGTCAGGCTCTGCCAATGCTCCAACACCTTGCTTCACATGAGGGGTGCTAATATAAATGTAAGTTTTGTTTAGACATTCAATATTAAAGGACGTGAGAAGTCACAGACATGGGATTACGAATGAAGCAGAGTGGGTGGCTGTAAACACGGTCGAAAAGGAAGGATTTCAGGTAGGACTTGAAAAGCAGGAGACAGGAGGTAAGGTGGAGGGATTGAGAGTGTTCCAGTGTTTGGGGCCATAGTGACTGAAAGTGCAACCTCCAATGGTGGGGCGGAGGGTGTGAGGGATGAGCAGGAGGCCGGTGCAGTTGAGAAGGGGCATTGGGTGATGGTTAGTGGGGTGAGGAGGTCGAAGAGTTAGGGAGGTGAATATGTTAGAACTTTTCTCTCTAGAGCTGAGAAGGTTGAGAGGGGATTTGATAGGTGTTTATGATCATGAAAGGATTTGATGAGGTGGAGATTATGGGCTGCTTCTGCTTGTTGGTGAATCCAAAATAAGATAAATAAGTTAGCCAATAATAGGAACAAAGCACCTTCCTCTCTCTCTCTGAAGGTTAGGGGAACTATCACCAGGAGTGTGGTGAGAATCAGGAAGTTGCTAACATGGTTGCAACAAAAGGTAGTGAAAGAAGATTCAATAATAGCTTGCAAAAGGGAATTGGATATATACTTGAAAAGGAAAAAAGTTACAGGGCTATGGGGTAAGAGTGGGGGAGTGGTACTAGTTGGTAGCTCATTCAAAAAGCCGTCAAAAGTGGGTGGAGACGGGGGGAGAGAGACTCGCCGGGGATAAATAAATGGATGGATAGAATGCGCGCGCGAAAACCCTGAAAATATCGATATATTGGTATATCTCGATATGAACCCATCGATATATCTAAATCGGAAAATTTCCATATCGACGGACCCTACTGGGCTGTAAGATTATATGATTCTAAGTACAAGTCAGAAGAGAAATCTGACTGTGCAAACCCTCACACACTGGGGCTACTGGACACTTTGTGTTAGTTCTCATTTTACTATAAGACCTGTGCCAAGCTGTAGACAGGAATGTTACCTCTGTAGCATTGTCCTTCAAGAGACTGCCCACCACATTGACGGCATCTTTGCACAGATCACACAATGGACCTTTCTGTAATAAAAACATGAATACAGTCAGTGGACGTGGTCTACAGCAGGCCTCAAAACTTTGCTCTTTACACAACAGAAAGAGTTGGGGGACTTCCTGACCTCTCATCAAACAAACCCAGGGGCAGACCCTGAATTGGCAGGAATTTTTGGGGTTAGCCGGGTGTCTGACTGTGCTTAAAAATATCTGAACCAAGCTGAGAATTCCATGCATTCCCACCCACTTTTGGAAATTCCAGAGACAAATAGTTGGGATGGAGTGCACGCTCTCTCCTTGGAGGGACGCATCCTGCTCACCTAATTCCAGGGAATATTAGGCACAGGTTGGCAGGGACCATATTAAAGTCACTGTGGTGACACTTGACGCAGAAAGCTTGCTCGGGAGACAGTTTTGAAGCTGCCTTTTATCCCTGAACTACTGTGGCCATAATCTTTCAACTCACCAACAGGCCAACTCAGCATCCTGCCTCAATGCATCATCCTGCTTTCGATCAGCAAGAAAGGTGTATTGCTAGAGAAATACTTAAGTCAGGAACCAGGGTCTAAAACCTGATGCAAAAGGCTCCAATGCAGTCCCTTTTACCTTCTTGTTTGCTCCAGTGTGTTCTTTTAATCACTAGTCCCCGAAACCCTGCAACTCCCTCCCTCAATCCTTCTGCCTCACCCCCTCCACTTCCATTTTCAGGTCGTGCCTGAAGACCTTTCTGTTCGACCGCTCCTATGGTCACCTCCCCCGGCTTGGCCTTGGGCTCCGCTATTGTGTTGTGCTCTGAGACGCCGTCCGGCATGGAGGGCGCTAAATAAATCGAAGTTGTTGTTGTTGCTCTATCGCTGTCAGTATTTACAGAGATTGTGGACAGTAAATTGCAGGTGTGCCTGGTTTTGAAAGGACTGTGTGTTGGACAGAAGAGGAATAACCAACACCGAGCGAGTTATTAACAATGCAACTCTCAGTGAGGATTAGTCATGGCCCAAGGGTTCCAGGGACTTACCGCTACAGGCTGCTTCCAGGCTGTCTGTACACAGTGCTGCACCGCACTGCACTCCGAGGCTCTCCTGATGTTCTGACACCAGAAGGACGGGCCGTTAGCACACACGTTCAGGTCTAACAAAGGACTGGCAATCGCTGGAAGGGAAAGACAGTTATGAGGTGAGGCAGTGACCCAGGATCTGGGTGGCTCTGAAACCTTCACCATTATTGGGGCACTTATTCCATGTCGCAAGGCTGCTCATTCCTGTTCCGCACGTGAAGGCTAACAGTGCAAAAACATAGCGGATGAAACCTGCGTATAGCCGCCCCACCACGCACTTCTAGTGATATGGCTGTGTGTTGGTCATTTTGTCTCTCTCTGTCATACCCACCAAACACACAACAACACCAACAGCAAAATTACTATTTTGTGGGCAAAAGGAGACAAAGATAATTCCATGTACTGTACAATTGATGTGTTTTCAGTTCTTTCTTGATTGAATATTTATTGATTTATGGCACTATTTGGAAAGAGAAAGGAGTTTCTCTCTCCCTGTGACCAGCCAACAATCCCCCAGATAAAATCAGACATTCACTTCATGTCTTGTTTGTGGGACGTTGCTTTGTGCAATTGGCTGCTGCTTTTGCCAACAAAACACAAGCGCTCCACTTTACAGTAAATCCGGTCCTCCTGATGTGAAAAGCACTGTACTCAATGTAAGGATTATTATTATATCCCTGGGGTCTTGCCAGTGTGTCTCCTGCATTAGTTAAAATCTAAGAGCCACTCTTCACTGTTATGTTTGTAAGATTAAGTTTTTAATTTCCTGCTCCTCTCTCTCCCCGCACCCGTCCGCTCAGGCACGAGTTATTTCCGCACTGAGTAAAGTTACACAATCCAGCTCCTGAGCACCTTGATGGGAGGGAGAATTCTGGAGAGTTGCCTGGCTCAGCTTTCTGCAGTTTGGCTCAGACACTGCAGTGCAGTCACATGCCGGTGACTCAGCTTTCATATGATCACAACAGCTGAGCATAGTTCAGTACTGAGCCGTGCTCAGCAGCCCTGTCCTGGGAACTCAGTCATACAACCTCTAGAATATTACTCCGGGCTCCACACTGCCTCCCCTTGCGCCCCCATTTAACGTTTCTCCCTCCCTAGAATTTATTAAAATAATTATTCTTCTCAGTTTTGCTCTTTTATACTTCACTGTCCTGGTAAAATCCTCTGTGTAAAGTTTCCTCAGTTCTCAGTCTTTGCCTTGCTCTATAAGGGGATCTCTGGAGAGGCAGAACAAAGTGTAGAATTATCCCAGTATCTCCTTCTCTCTGAATGCTGAAAGGATCCCGTTGCTGAGGAGCTATTTGAAAAGAGACGGGAGTTTCTCTCTCCCAATGTCTTGGCCAACAATCTCCCTGATTAAATCAGTAATTCACTTCTTGGTTGTTTTGTGGGATATAGCGACTGCAAATCGGCAGTCACACTCGCCAAAAATATACATTATTATCATAAAAATAATAACAGGGAGAGAAAATATATAGAGAGGAGCAAGGCCACAGAGGGCTTTAAAGATGGGTATAAGAATTGGGGTGATCAGCTAATGGAGCTTAATGCAGCAATTCAATAACTTCAGAGCGCTCAGGGTGAAATAAAAGTGCTCATGGGTTAGCACATATGTCCTCCCGACGTGAAAGGCACTCTATAAATGTAATTTTGTTATTGATGTTATCCCCGAGTTGTGGGTCACCTTCTGGAGGAAGCAGTTTAATATGAGCTGGATTCAGTGTGAGAATGAGAAGTGAGAATCCAGTATCACTGACACTTCCCACCAGCCCCCACAACTGAGTCCCAACCCCACCCCACTCACAACGTTAAGACATCTCAAAACGCTTCATAGAATATATTGTAAAGTGTTGTGACTGTGTACTGTATAATGTATACTTTAGTTTGAATTGCTACACTAACAAAGAACCCTGTATCTGGAAAAGCAAGGCAAGTTAATGATACACTGGGATGAAGGGTTCTGCTGGAGTCACGTGTGAAATTCTCGCCCGCCCCATGCTTTAAGATGCAGGGCTCTGTGTATTGTTTAAGATTGCCACAGTTCTGTGCACAGTCACTGCACCCACACCAAGCATGAATGAGTGGAATGATGGGGGAGGAGAGGAGAAGGAGCAAAGGGTTCTGAAGGGACAAATAACAACGATATCCATTTAGATATTGTCCCCCCCCACACAGAGTAGTGTCCTAGAGCGCTTAGTGGAGCATGACCCCGAGCTGGCGGGAGGGTGGCAGATGACTAGAGGTACAGTTCGAAGTATTTGATGCATGTTAGCCACCTCTAGGTTGAGATGTAAAACCGAGATTGTCTGCTGTCTGTTGACATGGATTTAAAAAAGGGAGTTTCCGTTTCCTGGTGTCCTTGCTAACAATCACCCAGATGAATACATTAACAAAGTTAAACATAGGTCAAAATGAAATCGAGAAAACAAATGGGAGGTCTGCAATGCCACCAGCTCTGTACCTCTCCACTCAAAGGCTCCACACACTCAACAAACAACAAAAATTGCACTTTCAAGAGAAAACACAAACAGCAGCTGAACACCTCTTGCTCAAGCATATTCAGGCAAGTACAGTACAAGCAGCAACAGGCAGGCATGTGATATTCACACTTGAGCAGGTTTGAGACAGGTGATAATGCAAACTATTCGCCTCCCAAGCTCCACTAGTAACCATTTTTAAAATAAATGAGCCCAGACATATAGTTATAACTAAATGGTTTTATATATAGAATAATTATATACTATAGAGATTAATATAGTTATATAAGCCTTGTTATAAGTATATCTGAAATATAGTATATCATTATACTATATGTGTAGAGATTCCACCTATAATAATTATTGCATTTGATACAGCACTTTCTCACGTCGTTCAGACATCTCAAGGCGCTTCAAGTATACAGTATTGTAAAGTGAAATGACTAGTTTGTGGGCAAAATGTGGAAGCCAATTGCACATAACAATGTCCCACAAACAGTCTGGATTGAGTGATGAGTGGGGAGGAATTATTACTCCTCACCAAATTGGTCTCTGGATACTGACGAAGAGCAGGGAACCCGGTTGATTTTCCCCTTCCCCAATAAGGAAGAGATTAATGGGGCTGAGAGCACAATAGCCCAAATTAGATTAACTAACTGTGTGGTTTAACCCTGAGACTACATTGTTCTCTCCAACCCCCGGGGGAAGTGTTTTTTTTAGCTCCAGGGGAAGTGATAGTCGAAGTTTTTGGCTTTAGCTGCCCAGGCATAGCCTCAATTCAGTTGAGAGGCACAAAGATAACATGTTGTTGAGGTTACTCACATACCGTAATCAACTTCCCTATAAACCACCTCAGATCGCAACTACTCACTTCTCCTACTGAAGGATCATATTGTCTGTAGAAAGGTGAACCTAACTCAATCTGAAAGTGATTTTACGGCCAAGTTTAGAGCAAGAGGAACCTCAAACAGCCCTCTCCTGTACACACACACACAGTCTCCTGTACACACACACAGCCCCCTCCTGTACACACACACACACACACACATATTTTCCCCTTCCCCAATAAGGAAGAGATTAATGGGGCTGAGAGCTGCCCAGGCATAGCCTCAATTCAATTGAGAGGCACAAAGATAACATGTTGTTGAAATTACTCACATAATCAACTTCCCTATAAACCACCTCAGATCGCAACTACTCACTTCTACTGAAGGATCATATTGTCTGTAGAAAGGTGAACCTAACTCAATCTGAAAGTGATTTTACGCCCAAGTTAGAGCAAGAGGAACCTCAAACAGCCCTCGCCTGTACACACACACATCCCCCTCCTGTACACACACACACACAGCCCCCTCCTGTACACACACACATCCCCCTCCTGTACACACACACAGCCCCCTCCTATACACACACACACAGCCCTCTCCTGTACACACACACACAGCCCCCTCCTGTACACACACACACAGCCCCCTCCTGTACACACACACACAGCCCCCTCCTGTACACACACACAGCCCCCTCCTCTACATACACACACAGCCCCTCCTGTACACACACACACAGCCCCCTCCTCTACATACACACACAGCCCCCTCCTGTACACACACACACAGCCCCTCCTGTACACACACACACAGCCCCCTCCTGTACACACACAGCCCCTCCTGTACACACACAGCCCCCTCCTCTACATACACACACAGCCCCTCCTGTACACACACAGCCCCCTCCTGTACACACACACAGCCCCCTCCTGTACACACACACAGCCCCCTCCTGTACACACACACAGCCCCCTCCTGTACACACACACGGCTGCGCCACTCAGCTCCTGGGCCCACCTACCTGAGCAGACACAAAGCGCTACGATGAGGAACACGGCCATTACGCTTCTACTTCAGACTGCAGCTTCCTCTGTTGTGCCGGCGGTTCCGCACTGCGGCCCCTACACACCCTCCTGACCCCGCCTCCAGCGCCCCCCACAGCCCGGCACCAGCCACAGCGCCGCCTGCAGCCCGGCACCAACCACAGCGCCCCCTGCTGCCCGACCGCGGCACCAGCCACAGCGCCGCCTGTGGTACATATCATTCTCTCTGATGTTTTTAATTGTTAAGAAGACAAAAGCTCGGCATACTCATTCATTAGTTTTAATTAATCGCTTCAAATTGATACCTGGGTGCACTAATTAACGGTTTGTCAAAATCATGTCGAAGCTTTGCTGGGAAACCAACTTTCAGCACATTCTTAATACAGCGGTGAAGCACATTGCTTTAAGGACATCAGTGGCCTTAAGGACATGAATATGGATGACACACGGATAAAATGATTGTGGGAAAGTGACTGGGCAGACACTTGAAAGATTCATACAGTTGGAATAACAAAATAAAATGACTGAGTGAATCTACATTGTATTTTTGGATCAAGGAACATTCTAGCATGCAGTGCTGGCAAGCCAAGCTCCTTGTCGTATCGAGCAGGATCACCAGTCAGTCCCCGATACCAATGTTCCC
Organism: Hydrolagus colliei; assembly: GCA_035084275.1. Lineage (NCBI taxonomy): Eukaryota > Metazoa > Chordata > Chondrichthyes > Chimaeriformes > Chimaeridae > Hydrolagus > Hydrolagus colliei. The sequence goes on from CM068748.1 coordinate 18,211,674, forward strand.
ATTTCCCCCCCCCCACCCAGTCACTGCCTCCCCCTGGTGTTGCTTTCAAGAATATTAAGACAGTTACAATTCTATGGGGGAGTGGGGGGGGGAGGGGAGGGGGGGAAACATTTTCTCTTCAGAGCAAACATTATCCGGAATCACATCTCTGAATATCAAACACTGCTTATTAAATTCTGATACTGTGACAAGCACCGCTACGGTAGGACCGTAGGGATTTCGGCACAGGGCAAGAGCATTGGGTCCATTGTATCTGTACTGGCTCCTTGAATAAGCAATCCATCCAGTCCCATCTTTTATAGGTATCTGTTTCGCCAACAAAATATAAACTCAGTTCGCTTTATGGTATATTCTGTGAAGCGCTTTGAAACGTCTAGAAGACGTGAAAAGGCGCAACATTAAATGCAAGGATTATTATTATTATTATTACAACACCTGTTTGTGTGCTAATTTGGCGAGATCCCTCTTGAAAGCTAATGTGGATTCTGCTTTGATCAATGTACCTGATCAGGGCATTCCACATCCCAACAACTCTGTGTGTAAAAGAAAATCTTTTAATCTCCCTGATTGTGCCAATTCAGCATGCCAATTTGCAGACAGCTGTGTCCCACAGCTATGAAATGAATGACCAATTTTATCTGAAGGGGACTGGTGGCCACGACACTGAGAGAAACTCTTCCTCTTTTTGAATGGTGTGATGGGGTCTTCATCTAACTGAAAAGACAAACGTAGCAACGGTTTATTCTCAGGTCTGAAACTCTGCACCGCTAGCAATGCAGCACTCCCTCCAATAATGCAGTCAAACATTTATAGTGCAATGGTGTGTAGCGAATTCTTCTTTTATTTGTGATCTTGGAATCTGGGATTCACTCTCAGATATTAACCCTCTACTGCTGGGACATTTTCAGAAAAATGTCCAGTGGCTTTACCGTAAAAATTGGATGTTGCTTCTTTTGTCAATTATCGCTACATTTTAATGCAAATTTCACCCATCAATTTTCTATTGCTATTCATAAGTCTCTGAAACTGTTAAAACTACTCTTAAAATGTCCATCTGCCGTGCTTTGATTTTTGTGTGACCGCAGCCATTAAGAAAGATTGAGATGATGATATAACTTGACATACATATTGATTGATAAACACATCTATTAATCTCACCCCCCCAAGTTATATGTGTGACCCAGAGCTGGAATCTGAGCATCTGGTGTTGGCATTATCCTCCTATTAGTGATCTGGCCCTTTGTTATCCAGAGTTGTTTCATAGGCCTGCCTGGAAAAAGACAGATACCTGACTACAACGCTATTATACATGGCAATTCTACATGTGTCACTTGGAATAGTTTTTAAATGGTTATACATTTCATCTCCACATAGTCACTACCCCCGACACCCCAACTGCCTCCCCTGCAGCTCGGGTTCCTTTGTTTTAGTGCCTTTCTGTAGGAAGGACATCTCAAAGTGCTTCAAAGATCCCATTGGGGCTTGAATGCACAACCAATCGCCCCAGAGACAACAGTGATACCAACTGAGCCAAGCAGTCATCCGACAGCAATTGGTTATCAGATAATAATACTCTTGCATTTATTTTATTATCTTAAGTTCGCAGAAGAGTTTTTTAATCTTCTGATCTGGTTAATTTTTATTTGGAAAAGGGTAATGTCATTTTATTTCATGGAGATTTTCTTCTCTTTCTCAGCTTGATTACATTAATTCTCACTGTCAGATTTTATTTATAGGCAGATTTTAATACATTTCACTACCTGGTTTTCATTACTTTTTGTAGCTGAGTTTTATTTGATTTTACGGTCTAATTTTTAGAAAATTTCACTGGCTAATTTAATTACATTGCATAGTCCGATTTATACATTTCATAACCCAATTTTATTGCTTCTTGTGGCTGATTGCCCCTGATTGCAAGATGTTCTTATAAATTATTCCTGGAGTTTGATAATCCAATATTACTGAAGTCAAACCTCACCCGGAGAGAAGTCATCTTCTAGTGCAACTAAACGTCTTCAAAAATGTTCAGAAACTCTTCCCTGTGTTGATGTCAAGCCAATATCAATAGTGCCAACAGGCAATTAGAAACAATAATACTTACAGTAGTTCAAGCACCTTTCATAACAAGAGTACATCTCAAAGTGCTTCACAAGATTTTATTGTAAAGTGTAGTGACCGTGTATTTGTAATCGAATGCAGCAATCAATTTTGCTTACATTAATGTCCCACAAAAAGTCATGAAGTGAATAACCAATGTTGTTTGGCGGATTGTTACATTAATAATAATAATCCTTGCATTTGATATAGTGGCTTACCAGTTTGTTGAGACTTCTCAAAGTGCTTCACAGAATATATTGTAAAGTGGATTAACTGTATTTTGTGAAATGTGGGTGAAATGTGGCAGCCAATAGCACACAGCAGTGTCCCACAAACAGTCGTGGATTGAAATTACCCGATTATTCTTGGAGGGATTAATTGGAGGGATCCGTCAATCAACTAATAACCAGGTTCCTACTTACTGCTAAACAGGTAAACAGAGGTGTGTGGAATAAGGAAGTTTGCCTAAGGTATCACCTCACCCAGGAACTGATTCAACCTTGAAGGGATGGGGGTGCGGGTGACTCCACCATTTGACTTGATAAACACAGATACTGTGCTTCGTAAAGGATGAAGGCTCTGTGGCCGCATTGCCTGGAGAGGGGTTGGAGTCGTGATGAAACCCCTCCACTCCTTGGCCTCCCTCCACACCCCTCCCACCTCTCTCACCCGCCGACAGCAGTACCCGCTGCCTCCGCTCTGCTGGGTCCGGCCTCCTCCTGGTTCCCCCTGAATCCTCCGCTCCACCATTGGCTGCCGTGCTTCACTACTCCCTTAACCCCTTCGTCTCGCCCCCATCTTCAGGTCATGGGGTTGAAGACCTGTCTCTTTGACCAACCGCGCGTAAGGTCAGTCTCCCCCTGACTCAGCCTCGGGCTCCGCCATTGTGAAGCGCTCTGAGACGCTGCCCGGCCTGGATGGAGGGTGTTATTCTGTTACCTGTACTGTACAACTAGAAGTGGAAGGTGTTGCTGTTGTTATCGTGATTACGCAGCGACGCCACCGCCGACCTGTAGGGGGAGCGCGTGGTCAGGAGGCCGGGTGGACGATCAGCCCATCACTAGAGGACTGTGAGCGGCCGCCGGAGCAGGCCCGGAGCCGTGAGGGTGAGGGACGCTGGGGGCGGGAGGGGAGAGGGTGAGGGAGAGGCCGAGAGTGAGGCAGGATGAGGGGCGCCGGGGGGAGGCCCAGCTGAGGGAACGTGAGGGTGGGGGCCGAGGGTGGAGCCCGGGGTTGAGGGTTAGGGGAGTGAGTGGGCCCGGGGATGAGAGAGGGTGAGGGAGGGAGGGGGGGCCGGGGGTAAGCGAGGATGAGGGGGGGGGAGGGGCGAGGGTGAGGTTATGCCAGGGGTGAGGGTGTAGGGGGTGAGGGATGCCAGGGTGAGTGTGAGGGGGGGGGGGGGGGGGGGGAGGGAGGGTGAAGGTGGGGAGAGAAGGGGGAGAGAGGCCGGAGCTAAGGGAGGGTGAAGTGGGGGGTGAGGGTGAGGGAGGGTGAGGGAGGGTGAAGTGTGGGGTGAGGGTGAGGGAGGGTGAAGTGGGGGGTGAGGGTGAGGGAGGGTGAAGTGGGGGGTGAGGGTGAGGGAGGGTGAGGGAGGGTGAGGGAGGGTGAAGTGGGGGGTGAGGGAGGGTGAGGGAGGGTGAAGTGGGGGGTGAGGGAGGGTGAGGGAGGGTGAAGTGTGGGGTGAGGGTGAGGGAGGGTGAGGGAGGGTGAAGTGGGGGGTGAGGGAGGGTGAAGTGGGGGGTGAGGGAGGGTGAAGTGTGGGGTGAGGGTGAGGGAGGGTGAGGGAGGGTGAAGTGTGGGGTGAGGGTGAGGGAGGGTGAAGTATGGGGTGAGGGTGAGGGAGGCCAGGGTGAGGGAGAGTGGGGGTGAGGGAGAGTGGGGGGGGGGGTCAGGGTTGAGGGGGGCCGGGGCCCCCAAACAGTCAATTAACATTACCGTATAACCAGTGAAGCGCCTCGAGACGTCTCGAAGACGTGATAAGGCTTTATATCGAATGCAAGGAGCATTAGTATTGAGATTAGCCCCCATCGTTCATTCACTCCTTGCCTTGCTCGGTGCAAATTAACTCTTGTGTTTTCCCTGTCACCACACGTTTGTTGTCCTTGGGATTGCTTTGACATGTTATGATGGTGTTGGTGTGCAAATAGGTTACAAATTGTCTATATTCAACAAAAAAAGTATATTCCCCCCCCCCCCCCCCTCCGACAAATATTAACTGGTCTTTTTATCTGCTGTTGGCACAGATAATTGCTGTGGTGTTTATCCACAGTCACTACACTTGATGCCTTGCAATTGGTTTGACGTGTTGAGAAGCTGTTGTTAAATAACATCACTATGTTAAAATAAATTGTAATAAATCAGCCCATAGCTGGTGATGTAATGGTTCCTGTAAAGTGCTGGTGACATGGCTGCCTTTTGTCTACACCTCAGCAGGTCACTGAATTTCAATGTTTTGTGTGAAGTATTTTCAACGCAACAAGCTCCCACATGAAAATGCAAGTATCATTAAATAATCCAGTGCAAAATTGTAATATCCATAGGAGATATCATGAATCTTGAATGATTGTGAGAAACATGTTCATTTGGCTGATAGGCTTTTTCTTTTGATGCTGTTATCAACATCGGATAAAGTATTCGATGTAAGATTTGGCGTTCACAGTGAGTAACGCAAAGTTAAGGTTTTTCTGCATAGTACATTTGCTACAATAAGTTTCAGGCAGTGTCACAATGAATTACATTTTGCTTGTCAAAATAGTTGCATGTGTTATTAAATAAAGTGCAGCTTGAATTCCACAGCCACCAATTAAATATTTGTTTTTAATGCATTGTGACTATGTGGCAGACTTGTGTAACTGAGGATGTATGATGTGGTTTGAAAGTTATTTAATTTCAATGGGAGGAGGTCTCATGCTACTATTAAGTACAGATTTACCATCAGAGTGCAGTACAGTATTGCCTCAAGTGCATTATGATGCAGCCAACCAAGAGTAGTGATGTTGCCCACTTTATTTATGCTGTTTTTCTACCACACATACCAGTACTTGGCCATTATTGTCCCAAACTGCAAACTTGTCTATCTTATTTCTATTAGTAATAGGTTAAACATTTTAAAGAAATGTTTCACCAGCTTATTTAACCCAGATGTAGCTCTTGACTTTGTGATTAGTCACTGATCAACAGTCTGACTGATCGTACAGAATACATTTGCAATCGTTTTCTTGTGCTTGGCTTCTGCGTGGGTGTAATGTGGGTCAGCGGTGCATGTAAAAGATAAGTCAATACTGTTGTTGATTTGCATGGCCAAAAGTTGTTGCAAATATCAACAGCAGCAAATTCCATCTATGTAGCACCTTTCAGATCGGAAGGACGTCCCAAAGCGCTGGACAGTTATGGGTATCCACTCGATCCACAAACAATAATTTGCTCAATGCAAATTTGAGATACCTTTTGTGAACTTTGCAATCTATATTGGTTTCAGGCAATTTATTGTCATAATTTTGTTCTTAACAGATTGAGTAAAATGCCTGCAGAGTCAGGCTCCTCAAATGCTGAGCACCATCAAAGTCCTTCCTCTGTGGCAGGCCTGCCAGCGAGTGGAGCACCGTATAGTCTGAAGACTGTTGAAGAAAATGGATTTCCTACCAATTGCCTGGATACGTCACTTGCTTCTGTCACTTCTGACAGCAAACCATCAACATCTAATGCCTTCCCTCTCGCCAATATGCCTAATGCTTTCCCTCCTGTTGATGGACGGAGAGGCCAAAGTATGGTCCAGATTGACCGGCAGCAAATCCAGGCTGTGGAGCAAAGTGCCCAGGCCATGGAACTACGAGGCTTGGGGATTGATGTCTACGACCAGGATGTGCTGGAGCAAGGAGTTTTACAGCAGGTGGACAGAGCCATTAGTGAAGCCAGTCAGGCAACCAAAAGGGCAGATGCAGAGAAAGAGTACCATTCCGTATTGGATGACCTCAGGTAAGAAATGTTTGCTGATAAAATAACGGGAAAAAAAATGCAAGTGATGGCTGTTAACTTAAAGGTGTCTGAATGATGTGATGAAACGTTTCATTGTGGTTAAAAATGAGTTACACAGGATTGTGATGTAATGGTTTCAAATGAACGGAACCTCTGTTTTTTATCCACAATGAATATCTCATCCTCTTGGCTATTTATAACAACACCAGCAACAACAAAATTACATTTATAGAGTGCCTTTCGTGTTAGGAAAATGTCCCAAGGCACTGAGTAAAAGTGTATAGGTATAAGAGCTTTAAGTAAAAGTAGTGAGGGGCATTTCAACCCAGCCCGTAGTGTATACAAGTGTATGTCACATGTTGGAAAATTTAATAACTGGTGCAGTATACCTGTCACACCTGGAAAAAATCATTCGAACTTCAGAGCGCTCTATTTATAACAGTACATCCTTTTATACCTCAGTATACCCCTCATTGTACGGCACAGAGCATTTCAGACACGTCTTCAAATTGTAGTTGTCAACAAAATGTATGTGAATAATCCAGCCTCCAATTCCCCCCCACAACTAAAAATAAATTCAATATTCTTAGTTTATTTTTCGTACTTGGAGTGGAACGAGGATACGTTTATGGGGAGGGGGGGAGTTGGACATGAGAAGTTGGTACCAGTTTTGAGTTTGGTTAGATCTTTCTTACATATGGAATAAACTTGCTAACCAGTATTATATAATAATAATCCTTGTATTTGATATAGATGTCTCAAAGCGCTTCACAGAATATATTGTAAAATGAATTGACTGTATATTTGTGGGCGAATGCGTCCGGTACCCTTGTGGTTTCTGCCCTTTGGAAATACCATATCTCGACACTGGAGTTGTAGAGAAGGAAGACATCACAAGGCAATTCATTTGTTTCTCAGTCCTTCCAAAAATATTAAAAGCAGAAACTTTTTTAAATTAAATGTCTATCACTAGTGACACAACCTCAAACAGTCGTGACCAGTTATCTGTGGTACACATTGGTTTTTTCCACTCATTAGTCAGAAAAGATGGTCTCTATCACTTGTGGAATTAAAACCTTCATTATGTTGTTCTTACCTACTGCCAGCTTAATTTTGTGAAACCAAGATAACTTTAAGCGCTCTGAGACGCCATCCGGCGTGGAGGGTGCTATGTAAATCAAAGTTGTTGTTGTTGTTAACTTGACCTACTCAGTCAGTAACTGGCCCTCAAAGCACGTCATATCCAGAAGAGCTATGAGCAATTTTGGTGATCTATTTGGATTATACCTGGTTGTCATATTACGCTATGACAAAATAAATGACAATAATACACCCGATAATAGAACCCATATCATCTAAACTGACATTGCAGTGCAGTACTGGTGGTGTGCTGCATTGTCAGAGGACCTGGTGATCCAGTAGGATTTTAACCAAGATCCCATCTGCCTGCCCAAGTAGCTGTTAAAGAAGAGAGTTTCACCTGGTGTCCTGGCCAATATTGGTCATTTACTCCATGACTCAATTTGTGCAATAATACTGTGCACAAATTGACTTTCGTATTTGCCCACAAAATACAGTTAAGGCACTTTGATAAGTTTTGAGGGAGTGATGTGAAATATGAAATGCAAGGATTATTGTATTATTAATCACTTTGTTTACTGAATTTCTAGCACTGGAGTGTGCAAAAGAGAACACCAAATTCTCACCGTGTTCTTTATTGATTTCACATTTAAGATGAGCACTTTGTTTTACATTATACAGTTATACCTATTACAGTTCATTAGTTTTTTCATTTTCAGTAAGCTGGTAACAATAAGTGTAAGTCAAAGTTTAATAAAAACTGAAGGAAATGAAATACAGATGTACTCTTAGACAGCGAAAACTATAAATGAGACCCGTAAAATGGTAATAATTGTACTCAAATTACAAGGATTCTTAAATAAGTGTGAAGGTCAAACTGAAATCTAAGTTTCATTCAGTAGTTTATTTATTGTGGCGGCCACTGGTTGAAGCTTACCCTTAACATAAAGCTGTTGGCACGTGTGTGTATGTACAGGAAGGCTGAAGTTTCTTTACATAACTAAAAACGTAATCTATTTGGATGCCAATAAAGTGAGAAATTAATAAAGTGTTTAGAATTTATTGGTTATAATTAATTTAATTCTGTCACAATTTTGAACAGCTCTGTTTATTGTGGCTTTAATAAATCCTTAACAACAGCTTTCAATTTGACAAAGCCAAAACATTTGTGTATTGTTTTGTGGAATTAAGTGACCAAGGTTGTTTCCCTTTTGCTCTAGGTCCTGCACAACGTCTCTCAAACACATAAATCAAATTATTGAACAGTTAACTCCTCAATGTGTGACAAGCAAGGAAGTGAACAGAAAAATGGAGTCTGTGAAGAGACAGAAGGAAAACAAGGTGCGGGTATTCTCTATACATCTTAAACATTTTCAAATTCTGTGAATTTCAGCATTCTCCAGTGCAAATGCGTTTACTTATTTCCCCTCCTCTTTTTATTAATTTCCCCCTTTCCTATTTTAGAGCATCATGCACCAATTGCCGAATGTTGTAATCACAGTATGCTCTAGATTCTTTTTAAACTCCCAACTTTTGTTGCAAAAGCTTTGCTGACCTATCCGACCATAGCACATTAGTTTCCGTTATTTTATTGCTGTTTCTTCCCTTATTTTCAGGTGTCCGCCTGGGTAAGCTGATAACAGACTGGCCTTTTGAGTCAGAACCTTATGGGATCAAGCTCCACGTTGGGGCTTTGAACTAGGATAGTTTCAGCTGACACTCTAGTGCAGTGCTGTGGGTGTGTTACATTGTTGGGAGGGACCAATGTTAAATTGAGGTCGCATCTGCCAGTTTAGGGGAACGTTGACAATCTTCCCATCAATGAAGAGCAGTTTAAAACTGAATGTTTTCAGACAGGTTTTATATGAGTTGCTCTATTTTCCTGTTATGCCTGCATTTGTTCTGTTCCCCTCAAAGGAGAAACAGTTGAAGAAGATCACTGCCAAACAGAAACGGTTGCAGGCAATACTCGGTGATGATGGCATCCAGAAGCTCGAGGCTCAACTCGAACCTTACGAAGAAGGTAAGATGAAGATTAGCTTCGAAGGCTACATTTAACTACCGCAGTGTAAATTTAAAAAAAAATCTTATCAACATTTCAGCAGGTTTGTTCTGCTGCTTATAATTTAAAACATTCTTGTAGCTGGATGAATGGGCTGGGGATCTTACATTGAACCCATTGTATTTTCCCAAGGAACGATAAACTTAATTTAAAATTCTGACTACTGATTTTTGTTCCTGATGAGTGATCATTGGGCAATGGAATTGCTACCTATGATTGCTAAGCAATAATGCAGTTAATGGTAGTAAAATGTCCAAGTCAGGAATGAATACTAAAAGAATGCTGTCATTTGTAACTGGTCCAGCCAGCCTGAGTGTCAATACAGCACTGAAATTGACCAGCCCATATATACATGTATACGAAAATGGATAGTTAGTCAGTAGAATTCGTGTAAAACTTTATTTGAAGGCGTAGCTGGTATCTTGAATTTGTTTCTGTACAGAATGTTTCAATGTCAGAGTGAAGTGGTTGAAATTTCTTTGGTTTGATCCATTGCTTTCCCATTGTCTCTTTAACAGAAGCAGGCCCGTCATCTTTAGGAAGCATGTTGATGCCAGTGCAGGAAACTGAGTGGGAGACATTGATTCGCACAGGTCAGATGACCCCCTTTGGCACGAAGATCCCCCAGAAACAAGAGAGGAAGAAACCTCACAAGCTAATGCTGAATGATACATCGGACTTTGAGAAGTATTTAGCTGACCAGGCCAAGATGACCGAAAGCAAAAGAAAATCTTTTCCACGTAAATGGACCAAGAAAAAGAGGGCAGAAGCCAAGAACCAAGGCAAGGCTGGAACTGCTACATTGAAAGATCAAAATCAGACCATTGCCAGCAAGACAGACAACACTACATCACGAGGGGAGTACCGACTGAAAAAGCACTTACAACAACTGCAGGGTAAAGCTCTTAAGAGTAAGTTTAAGGCTGGGATTCCCATGGAGAAGACCTGGCCCCAAGGTCCAAAGACATGGCGGGAGGGTGATGGTTCCGACAGTGGTGAGTCGTTGTACGTGCCTGAGGAGGAGCTTTTCGACCCAGATGAAATTGAGTACGAGGATGATGGATTCCTGGATCGTCGCCAATTCAATCCATTGCATAAAAAGAAGGCGCAACGCAAAAGGCAACCCTCCCACAGTGAGGATGTGGATTACTCACCAAGCTCAGATGATGATGAACCAAAGGGTCGCAAGGCTAACGTACGCTTGGATGATGGAAACGAGGATGTTTACAAGAAAAGGATGAGGTGAGCTGCACTCGTCAGTCAGGTTCCAGTTTCAATATGACCAATCTGAAGTTAAACAGAGTTTGAATGATCAGAGCCAGCATGTCGAATCTATAATGGTTTGTTTGATGGTCAATTATAGTAAACTCAAATACTTTGTCTCAAGGACTTGATAAGATCTATAACACATGCTATTATTATTATCAAATATATATTTGAGGAAGGAGATGTGGGAGAGGGGTAAGATGCTAATTATTGATAAGTAGGTTGTCCTAGCCTTGACCTGTAAACTCTTCTGCCTTCAAATTTAAGATAGAATTGTGGACAATTCTTAATTTCAATCTTAATTTACAAGACAGATTTCCTCGGTCCTCTTTTTTGAAAAAAATCTATCTCTCAAGACAAAAGAGGTCCTGCAGGTTAAAGAGAAATGGAATTTCAGGCCTCTGGATTGGAGTTATTGAACTGAAGCATTTCAGGCTTTTTTGCTTAAGAGTAAAATAAAATACATCATGCAGATTAAATGGTTGTCAAACCGAGTTTCAAATTGCAATTGCAGTCGCTTGCACCAGCAGTAGGCATGATCTTTATGCGTGGACATGCTGAGGACACAGCATTCTGAGTGAGTATATCAGGGCTTTACAAAAGAGCCAGTCACAAGTTAATGTTGATTCACTGGTGACATAAGCTCTCATTTATGAGCTATATTTTGTGGGGAGGGTGGAGTGGGACACAGATTGCAGTAAGGAGAGGTTGAAATTTATTGTGAATGCCAGGAAAAAATCACTTTGTTCATCTGGTCCTTGCAATTCACTAAAGAAGTGTGACTTTACCGTTCCATTAATTCTGAGATGCGTGCTTCTGTCAAGAGATTTCCCATTTTTTTAGCTCGAAAATAAGTTAATCTTGGAACATCGCTATGATATTTTGCTGAAGAAACTTTCTAGATTGTTAAAATTCATGTTATTTACTTCATTCCCGTTTCTGGGGCAATGCTACATCCGCATTTGCCTGCAAATGCATAGACACTACAGCTCACAGTAAAATCCTACAAAACGCTGTGATCTTGTTGACATGGGAAGGAACTATATCAAATTCAGTGATTATTATAAGTAAAGAAGTTGATTAAGATACAGTACTATTGTGACCCAAGAGAGACCCGCTTTATGAATGGGCTGGTAGAGGTGGGAGTAGTGGAGTTATTACACCCGGCAAATAAGAAGTGAGCAGAATATCATGTGGGGGGGGAAAAAAGAAAATGGTGTCATGGTTGGACAGTGGCAGGGGTAATAAATCTTCCTTTTAGGATTATGATACACATCTGTGAGAGAAGAGTTTAATATAAAAATCAAGCAGGGTTCACTCGCTTGGGTTCAACTTTCCAAATTTCCAGAGTGGTTCTCGAGGGTACTCCTTTATTGGGTAATCTGATAATGTCAGCCATATGTACAGCATAAAAATCTCCCCATGTGCACAATTTGTGGTCCTGCAGTGAGGTTCCCCTTACTTGTATCTAATGTCTGGCTGGAGGCATAGTAACAACAGTCTTATACTAAAAGATATTTATAAGATTTATTTTGAGGCTCGAGAGCCTAGTGGGTGTAAAATGTATTGTTCCTGACATCATCTTTGGCACCCTTACTGTTCCAAAGTGATAGACAAAGGGAATACATTGACTACAGTGCGTTGAGTCTATGATGATCATAAGTTTGTACTTACCTTTCCAGAGTAAACTGTGCCCTGACTTTAACTTTGGTTTCATGAGTACCTGGGCTTTAGAGCCTAAAGATATCTGTTTGAGTGGTCGATGTGTGTGCCCATTAAAATGCCATAAATGTACTGTGAAATGACCACATGCAATATCTCATGATAAACCTTCATTTTGTGCAGATCAATAGACAGTGTAATGTTCTGAAACAAGCCCATCTCTAGCAGCTATCTCTATTAGGTTCGGTGTTGTATCTCAAGTTAATAGATTTCTGCCACTTAGTGACCTAAAAGATAGATTTTGTAAAAGAGGTTTAATATTAGTGATTAGCAATGAGAACATTTTCAAAACTCTTGTCTTTCTAATGAAATTACAGTGCACTTTTGCAGTAGCTGGAGCTGCAGTCCGAAGGAAGACAGAAACAGGCACCAGAGGAGGAAGTTATAAGCCTTTGATGAGACGGAAGCATGAGTAGCTTATAAACTTCACCAATACTTTGAGAATGAATTTATAGTCTTTGATTGTATTCAGTCTATAATACAGATTTTCAACGATTTTACTTGTACTTGAGAAAGTATACATAAACTCACTGTTAGGACCAACCACATTGAGGGACTCTGTCAATCCATCAGACATCACTGTAAAATCCTGTTCTGCAGGCGATATAATTGTCTAAAGGATTATTATAATAATAATCATTGAGTTTGATATCACGCCTTATCACATTTTTAAGACGTCTCAACAGAATAGCGCTTCACAGAATATATTTTAAGGTGTATTGATTATATTTTGTGGGCGAATCGCGGCAGCCAATTGTATACAGGAGTGTCTTGGGTTGAGTGAGCAAAAACAATCGGGTTTTTTTGACTGACAAGACTTTAGAATTTTCTCGTTGCTAATCACTTTTTTTGGTGCTGCGTAATGTCACTGTTCAGAACTCGATCATAGTGGTGCCTATGAACTGATTTAAGAAGTTCACTAAAGTATATAACATTAAAATGTAAAGTGTGTAACATTATCATTTTATTTGTATATTTATTATAGAAAACATGTAAGTATATTTTATTATATATATGTATACACACACACTCATATTTAACTTGATAAACAAACTTCTTGTAACTTAAAACTGTACCATGGTTCCATATGGAATACATTTCCATAACCAATATCAATAAATACAAAAGCGTACCACATCTTCCCTGCTAAGGTTAGTGACTTTGATGTTGTGGGCTTTTAACAGTGAAACTTGAAAATGCACATTTTCAAAGTGGCTACAATTTATTCAGAATCTCAGCTCTGCTTTTTCCTTCTCCACTCAAGGTTTTATGCATTGTAATTAAGACACATTAACTGTGAGGATGACATGTTACATTAAAATAAATTCTGTGCTTTTTTGTTCCCTAATCACATGTTTTGATTTTGTAAGGCTGAACTTCCAAATGAATTTGTTGAAAGGGATGGCTTTGTTAAACATTCTGGACTTCCAAACGTTTAAAATTAACATTGCGCGCGCACGCACGCGCGCACACACACACACACACACACACACACACACACCACACACACACACACACACACACACACACAGACACTCACACATGCAAACGGACAGTGGACACTGGAATAAAACTGTGTTTAACAACAACAAAAATGCATTTGTATAGCGCCTTTCACGTCGAGAGGACGTCCCAAGGCGCTGAACAACCCGAGAGAAGAAAAATCACTCATTGAACTGTTTGACTCTTAGAAACTGAACCCTTTACATTAACTCATGTTGTGAAGGAACAGCTGCAACAACATCTTGCATTTATATAGCGCCCTCCAGAATTGCTGCCGATCAGGATGGTGTACTTGTGCTTACTGGGAGGAATCCCCATTTGCAACCTGGAATCCTTAATACAAAATCACAACCACATTTCAGACCACAAAATTGGTCTATATGAGTCGTTTTCGAGTTAAGCCTTTTTTTACATTCGTACTCTGCGGTAGATTTAAAGGGTACGCTTTTTAAAACAAAAATCCACCCAACTCCTTTTGTGGATGGGTTACTTTTACACTTTAGTGCCTTCTGCTGGCCTTGTGTGTACAGTGCTGCTGCTGCTAGCTACTTGTGCAGTGTGGATTATAGTCTGCACTGTTGTTGATGAGAAGCACTACTTGCTAGTTTTCCTGCTATGTGCAGTACTGTACACCATAATAAAGCATATTGATGTGTCGCAATCATCTGCTGAGATTGCAGCTTGCAGTTTTACTTCTCTATGGTGGCATAGTCTATTACTAAAATAATGCTTTTCCCCCCGTATTTTCCTTTCTTTCCAAGTAAAGCTGATACTCAGTCTTTCACCCATTTGCATTCTGGTACCGTACTTGTGTGAGTTACGGATCCCTCAGACTTGTCACATTTCCCCTGCCGACTAATTCTTTTTGCTTTCAGTTTATCATTTATACAGAAGGAGAGGGGAATGGCCATCCAGATCAAACCATTTACTGGATGTTTATTTGTTCTCTAGGAAATAATTGTGCAGAGCAGGTCAAAAATAATCAAAGTGCATCTTCATTCTAATGGTAACATTGGGATTTGGATGAGGATAGCTGTCTTAAACTCACTCTGCACACCTTTAATTCTTTTCTCAAGTGTGCAATTGCCTTGATCAATCTTAATTTGTTAGATGATCCCAGTGCCACCCGACGTGTGTACTATGGCAATTAAAACTCGTCAATTAAATCCACTCCGATATGCCATAAAAGTTAAGATGGAGGTAGTATTATGTTGAATATCCTAATGTACTGAATTAGTGAAATCAGTTGAGAACACTGTTGTTTTAAATGGATGTGATATTGCCTTAACATGCTAACCATATTAACAGTGCTGTGTGGATCCACAAATCTAATATTTCAGCAATCAAATTTCAGTACTTATCCGTTTATAATGGTGCAGTTTCCGTTTATGAATGTTGGAAGATTACACTGTTAAAGCAACAGAAAATGCAAATGAAGCAAAATAACTAGCTTCATTGGTGTAAGTTGATGCTTGTTGGTCTATTAGGAGTCTACTTGTTTTGCACTGTTTTTTTTTTAAAAAAAGCTTTGCTCTGTTCCTCTTTCATTAGGATAAGTAATAAAATTTGTAGTGTGCAATTTTGTCACAGACTCAAAGTGATAATTCTATTTACATTACTGCCTTATTAATTTAGATTCTCCTTTTTTTTAGTTCTTTATTGCTGCATCTCACTATGATATTTTGGCCTTCTAAGCTATGCAGTTTTAACTGGTTAGATTCCAGCAGTACCCCAACGCACACTATGGGGTCTGAAAGGTTTGGCTCTTTGAAGATAGTTTAAGACGATGTATCAAATGCAACGATTATTATTAATACTTTTCGGAATTAGGAAAGCAGAATGCTTCCCTCCAGGGATAGTCTGTATTCCATTCCAACAATCTATCTCTGGAATTTCCATGTGTAGGTGGGATGCATGGAATTCTCAGTTTAGTTTTATTTGAATATCCTTAAGCATGGCGCTGTGTTTCCTCATGTGTCAGACACGCAGCTGACCTCAAAAAAGCTGGAAAGACTGGAACTGCCTGGTTTTTTTTTGACATTTCCAGTGTTCTATTAACAGTATGTGCTTCTAACATTTGGATTTGTTACACTCAGTTTTGTCTCTTTGTCTTAAATACAAGAGCACAAACCCTAAGGTTTGATGAAATGTTCTACCCAGGTACTAACACCTAGGGGTGCTGTTCATCCTACCATTTTAAACCACTAAGAATCTAGCAATTGAGTGCTACGTTTCCCTCAAAATGTACAGTAAATTCACTTTACAGTATATTCTATGAAATGCTTTGAGATGTCTGGAAGAAGTGATAAGGCCCTATATCAAATGCAAGGATTATTATTAACCTGATGAATTCACAACAAACTATGTTTTAGGTACTGTAGTCTTGGTCTCGTAAATGTTGCGCCAAGATCAAATGAATATTGGAACAGATGATTCCAGCACATTGCTTGCTTGACTATCTAAGGCGGCATCAGACAAATATCATTCTTCCTTTGATATAGCAAGATTTACTATGTCAAAATGCAGTGACTGTAAAGTATGCAGCAGGAAAATGCATCAAATAATAACAGTCTTGACCAAGCATTGAACATTAAGCCGCTGCCTGGAGATGGGGCTGTTGTTGGAGAGAGATGGTTAAGCAGCAAAGAAAATAGATCTGTGATTCTAACGCCATCTTCAGCCTGGTTTCAACTTTTCTGACTAACAAGTAGAATCCAGTTCTTGTTAGATACTGTATTAACAAATAGCAGAGTATGCTATAATAATCCTTGCATTTGATAACGCCTTTGAGATGTCTCAAAGCCTTTCACAGAAAATACTGTAAAGTGAATTAGCTAGATTTTGTGTCCCACAAACTGTGCTGCTGTTTATGAAAGCTCAATGTTAATTTATATATTAATGTTAATGCACATCTGTTAATAACCATATTATGTATGTGTTTACACATTTAAAACATTTATAAATATTTTGCAACCGAATCAAGTATAAAGTAGCTTGAGATGTTTTAATGTTATAAGGTGACGTAAAATAACCAAGTTACGTCTCCTCCAACTGTAAAAGGTTGCTTTTCTAATTCAACTCCATGGTGCATTACTGTTTTCTTGAACTATGTTAATAATATTTGTCAATTGAGGAAGGTTTAACTTCACTGATTTGTTCTTTTCCTTCAATCTGAAGCTGTAAAAGTTTACTTCTGGAATTTGAAAGCAATCCAGAGCCACTATGGTCTTTCTGTAAAACAAGGACTCAATTTAAAATAATTTAAAATAATTCCCCTAAAAAGCCATTAGGAGGAATTATTTTCACACAGAATGTTATATTGAGATGTGGAAAGTCCTGCTAGGAACAGTAATTGAATCTGAATCTGTATTTGCCTTTTATTAGGGAACTAGATATCAAAAAATGGGTAATTTCTAGGGGTATGGGGCTAGGGGCAGATAAATGAGGTTGAATGGATTGCTTTTCCAAATGTTCGGTATAGACATGATAGGCCAAATGGCAGTCTTCTGCGCTGTAAAGTTTTGTGGCTCTATACATTGGGATTAAAGTTAATCGGATGGTCTTGAATGAATGTAGTTGAGTAATAAAAAATGGACTTGTAAAAGTATTGTATGATCCTTGATAATTTATTGACCATTCACACACGTAAAGAGTGGAAAGAGTTTCACGGTGTCAGGGCACCTCCAGAGACACCAGCAATCGCACAAAGGAGAGAGACCACATAAATATACTGAATGCGGAAAAAGTCTCACAGCAGCTCCAAAGTCACTAGGGAATACAAGCAGGAGAGAATGTCTAAATGTGTCAAATGTGGGAAGAGTTTTATGGGGTCCCTTCAGAAGAAAGATTACGAATTATCTGAAAGATGCCTTTACTATGGGGACGTCTTCCTGATGTGAAAGGCGCTACACAAGTGTATTCATCAGGAGTGCTGTAGCTCAGTGGTTGGAGCACCCGCCTTGCAAGCAAAAGACCTTGGCTTGATTCCTGGCAGGGTGAAACCTTGGGAAAGCTTCTTAACTCTAGCTGTTTGATAATAATCCCTCAAGAAAAAACAGTTGGTCACTTCAATCCACATCTGTTTATGGCATACTGCTGTCTGCCTCGTTTCGCCCCAAAATATACAGTCAATTCACTTCACAGTAAATTCTGTAAAGCGCTGTGAGATGTCTAGAAGACGTGAAAAGCACTATATTAAATGCACGGATTATTATTATAATCACTAATAAATTATATATTTATTATTATATTATAGACATTCACTGAGCACTTAACATTAACTAGACATGACATGCAGAGGGAAATTAATCCATGCTCTGCTACTCAAAGGTCTACATAGGAGAAGCCTCAAATTCTGGATTATACGCTACTGTTTCACAGTTTCAGATATTAACTGATGTCAAAGTAATCTGGCTTAATACTGCCTAACCAGTCTATTTGAGATCGCAGCTGAGGACGGCAGAATTGCTGTCATATGTTCGCTTATTTTCATAAGGAAAGTTATTCCTGATTGTAATCGGCCTCTCCAGTTCCAACCTCCATAGCCTGCAGATCATCCAGAACTCTGCAGCCAGTGTCTTCTCCTGCATCAGGCTCTGTGACCCTATCACCGCCATTCTCTCCCGACTCCATTGGCTTTGTATTCTTCAGGATTCAATTCAGGATGCTGGTGCTCACCTTCAAAGACCTCCATGGCCTTGCCCCACCCTACCTTGGTGACCTAACACGTCACCAACCTGTCCTCTCCCTCCACTCAGTGGGCTCCGGCCTGCTCCATGTCCCCTGACCCACCCGTCCCACCATCGGTGGGTGAGCCTTCAGCCACTCTGCCCCCAACATTTGGAATTCTATCCCGCAATCCCTCTGCCTCAATCCCTCCCTGGGGTCCTTCAAGTCCCGTCTCCTGTCTCTTCGACTGTGCTCTCGGTCACACTCTCATACCTCCTTCCACTTCCTTCTCTCCCTGATGCTGACCCCAGCTCGCATCAGAAACACTGACTATCCAGCATCTTGGGACGTCCTCCCGATGTGAAAGGCGCTATAGAAATGTAATGTAACGTAATAGGTAAAAGCTTCAGTGAGAGTGACTTCAGCAGCAGCCTTTATCTTATAAACCACTGATAATAAATATACTGTAATTCCTATTTGCATTTAAATCGTAAGATTATGGCAGGTAAACTACGCCAGGGTTTCTGCTCGTATTGAGTTCGGCGATCTTGCTATGATGTACCCCACTGTTGAAGAGCCAATTGATACTGATTTGCTGAAGCTGAAAAATGGCCACTGGAGTGAATTCTCTAGTGTTTTGGGTGCAGAATGCTGTGTTACTCACTAGGAAGGAGAAGGAACACTCCTATCATTCCTAACTCCCCTGGTCATTGAAATGCATTGTATTTTACTAATGGAGTTGTGAGCTTGACTCACCGCTGATGTTTGTGAAGCACTGTATTGCCAGTTGTGAGGCATTCTGTGGTAAATGGTGTATCACTGGAGCCAATTACCCCGCGGGCTAAAAATTACAGCCTTTTCTCTCTGCCTATTACAAAAACATAGACCTGTGTGAGATACGGTAGAGTTGAAATTTGGTACCCACAATTTGAAAGGGAATCGAGTACATCTCAGATGAAGAAAGTAGATTATTTTATTTGCAACTCCAGCAAAGCCACGCAGAGTAGCTTCAGAATTCCTTTCTGTTGGTTGAAAGAGTTTTTTTTCACAAAGTTAGTTCCATTCATTTGAAAATGGAATATCTGCGAAAGCAACAAAGTCAAAATGGCAGTGGAAGCCATAAAGATGTTCACGGCCTGTTATTCTCATACCGGTTTGGCAGGCAGCCCTGAGTGATGGCTGACATGATCAGATGGGAGCTATTTTTAAAGCTAAGTTAGTTGTCTTTTCTTTGTCTCAGTTTTCTCAGAGTGTCTTGCCTTGGCAAGGTAATGGGTTGTGAACTGAAGAGGGCATTGCTGTACTGTCAGTTTACTTGTAATCCCTGAATTAGTGTAATCCAGTCTCTTGTTGCACAGGAGCTGGAGGAAGAAGCGACTGAAAGAAAAGGAGGAACGCCGGGCCAATGAAGAAGTCAACGCGTCAGATGAGAGCGACGCAGAGTTTGATGAGGGGTTCAAGGTCCCCGGTTTCCTTTGGAAAAAGTTGTACAAGTATGTGAAACCTATGTTAAAAGGATGACTTAGACTTCCGCCTTGCTTTGCACAAAACAAACTGAATTTATAATTTGCCTGGTATATATGTACACGTGTTAGAAGTTATAGCTTGATTGCCTTTGTGAGAGGGAGTGAAGTGTTTTAAGTTAATTAGTTTACGTATATTGTATGTGATCTGGGTCAAGTGATGACATAGAGCTTCATCACAGGATG